>JAULJL010000014.1:21470317-23870317 GCA_030761205.1 Fremontodendron californicum | reverse complement strand
ACAAGAAGAATGGGCACTACATTAATACTACATTTATAACTAAAAAAAAAATTTTGAGGGTGGGCCTGTGCCCACCCTCAGCTATATGTGGCTCCGCCACTGTCTTCATTTAATGTATCGAAAATTATGAATAAAGTTGTCAACTTTTGTATTTTATACAATATTATTACTATAAATAGTATATTAACTAACCTTAATAAGTGCCCTAAGGACACTCGTTAGCAAAACCCTTTTTTATATCCTGAATTCACATTCATTTATTACTAATTTATTTACTAATTATTACTCACTTTACAAATAGATATGTTCGAGAGAGTGAAATAAAATATTTTTAATTTTGGCCAGTAAGACTCAATTCAAATTATCATTTAATAAATAAAAATATATTTTTATTTAAATTTAATTATAAAATATTAATATTAATATAAAAATAAAAATATTTTAAATAATAAAATAGATTTTTTGTTTCTGATAAGCCAAACCTGGATAAATAAATTTTACTATTCAAATTTTGTCCAATTCGTTCATAAACAACTCTATTTGTAATTAATGATTTTTTGACAAAAAGAAAAATTTCCCAGAGACAAACAAGACAAAAAAGTATGATTTTTCTGGAAACGTCCAGGCCAACTGGCCAAATCATATGCTCTAATGTAAGTATCCAATAAAAAAAAATGACTTAAGGCACTATTTTATGCATTAGCATTACTATGATAATTATTTTGTTTAATAATGTCACGTTAGCATATATACGTGTCAGATGATTAACGGAACACTTAAACTTTAGGATGGTCCAACTAAATTATTTATTTATTTATAAAAGTACTATAGTTATGTGTCTTTTATGCTATTATAATATGCCTTTTTGTTAAATTAGTATAGTTTCAAATTTCAATCAAATGTTAATTATATTGTTAATGGTGATTAGATGGAGCTAATGTTTGCCAAACTTCTTGACTTAATCAGTAATCATGATTATAAAAAAATATTTTTATGCAATATTCATTGAAATAACCAATTAGATAATTAATTTATTATATTTTAAACTCGAATATTCTTTAAATTTCAAAATCAATAAATCATGGCTATAAAAGTAAGAAAATCAAAACATATATATGAAAGTAAAAAAAAATTCTTTAAAAAATTTATCATTGTCTATTCTATAAATTACTTGGAGAACACTTAATTGGTACATATAAAAAAAAAGAAAGAAATTATATCTTTAATTTCTAAGTCCAAATCGATTATAAAAAAAATATTACTTGACAAACTTCTTTGCATTGAGATGATATTGAAACAAAATTGACCATATATACAATGGCATGAGATTTAATTTTTCATAAACTATGATTTCACTTTTATTTGATAAAATTTAACCAGTTAAGAGTTATCTAAAAAATTATCATTCAAAAAATTCTATCATAATAACTATATATAATTAATACTCTTTTTTATTTATAAAACCAATCTTATTATTAAAATTTAAAATTATAAAAAAATTAAAAATTAAATAAGAATTTAGAATTTTGATCAAAAAGGATGATTTAATTACTCATGCACTCTAACTTTACTTTTGTTTGATAAAATTTAACCAACTAAGAATTAATATCCAAAAGGATCAAAAACTCTTATCATGAATGACTGCAATTCAATATAATTAAAACTTTTTTATTTATAAAATTAATTTTATAATAAATGTAAATTAATTTTATATGAAAATTTAAAATTTTAATAAAAAATATCTATTTTCGTCCTTTCAATTTTTTTTTTGCAATGTATATTATAAATTATAGATAAAAGAGATGCAAAATTGGACTCTTTATAAAATTAATGCTGTATATGTCTGAAAGTTAAGATGATTTTAATTGGATTTGTTATTCACATTGGATAAATAAGCCCAACCCTAGTGAACAAAAACATCTTTGTGGTCCATTAAACCATTATTTATTTTGGATTCATTAGTTGCAAAACATATTGAAAACATGGCCATTTAGTTTTTCAATTCTATATATATAATTCTCTGTTTGGAAACCGTGAATTTGGGTTCAAGATTTGGATTTGGATTTTGAAATCCATTTTTTTTTTTTGTTTTGGGAATCACATATTTCATCCCTTTTTAAAATCCTTTCATGTTAAAAAAAAATAGTATTTTTGAAATTAGGGTTCTTGATGGAATTTGGGCATATAAAAAAATTAGAGTTTTTAGTTGTTGCTATGGGATATTGGAATTGGATAATTATTTTGTTGGTTGATTATTGTCTTTGTCTGTGTTTTTTGTTTGGATACCGAAAAGATGTGAAGAAATTAAAAATTATTTAACAAGAATATACTTAACTATTATCAGATAATCTATATTTTTATACTATATATAAAAATTTTTGATTAAATTCGTGTAGTCAAATGATACTAATTAAGTAAGAAAATAGATAATAAATAAATAATAATAATAATAGACATAATTTAAAGTATATATGTTATTTAATTTTTTAAATAAAATACATTTAAAGAAAAATTATTCATTTCTTAAAAAAAATCATTTCAAACTTATTGTCAAACCTCTTTCAGATATGAATCCATCTGATTCAGATGAGAAGAACTTGCATCAATATCTCAATTTTAATTCAAACATAATTTTGATTCACACTCCATGTTCTAAGAAATATTTACCATCCGAAAAATGAAAAAAACAGAGTCTTTATCTAAAGAAATGCATTGAGAAAGGATGGATGTATACCTTTCAACGAGATAGTGCTTTTCAACTCTTTCAAAACGGAATTTATTCCAAACATATATGCCATGGTTCCTTACTAAGCAATGTTTTACTAAACACTTATTTTCTTTATTATAAAAATTATTACAGATATCAATTGACTTAACAATTGGATCGTTGGAGTTATCTTATTATTAATCTCAAGTTTGTCTTTTTAATCATAGGAATTCTTTCGAAAGCCGTATGGGCTAATGGCTAATGAGGCCTGGGGATCATATTGGAATTGGGACCCAAAGAAAATTTGGGCATTTATTACTTAGATCTTAATCGTGATTTATTTACATACCCAAACAAATACAAATTTGGAAGGTGTAAATTTCGCACTTGTGACTTCTATGGGATTTTTTTTTCTTAACAAGCTAATTTATTTTTTTAAAAATAATTTTCGCATATTTTTTTTTATATATATTTCAAGTTGTCAGGGTTTGATTTTTGATTCTCTTCTTTCACTCACATAATAGATATACATTTTTTAATACTTATAAAATTTAAAATTTTCATCAGAATAATTTTTTTTATATATAAATACACTATTTTTTTTGTTGGCACGGTTAATTTGTAAGTTTTCATGGTTAGTCTAGTTGATAAATGATAAGAAAATATTCTATTTTTTATCAATTTGGATTCGATATTTTTAAGAGCATTTTAAAAATAAAATTTAAATGTATCAAATAAATATGAAAAAAAAAAATAACGTTTTAAAACTATATTTTTAAAAAATAAATTTTAGCAAATTTTAAAATGTCCCTATCTGTCTTATAAGAAAATAGTTAATAATTAAAGACTTTATTAACAAATGTCTCAAGGTTATTAAATATAATAATATATTCATCAAATATATTAAAAATAATGAACAAAATTATCAATTATTATATTTAATATAATATTATTATAATAAATAACATATTAATTGATCTTTCCCAGCCAAACCCAATAATTTTAATATGATAAAGATAAAATTTTGTGTGACCTTTTCCCCAAAGAAGTGGTTCTTCTCGGGGGAGGGTTTACTTGTTCTCTGCCGTATCAGAGACTCAGAAGGAATCCTTTGTTTTCTAAAAGTTAAAGGTTTTGACATTTGACATTTTGATTGATTTAGCAGATTTTCTCAAAGTTTGAACAGAAGCTAGTTTGTATTCAGAAGGAATCTGATATCTGAAGCTTCTATGACTTTTCCTCAGCTTTTTCCTCTGGCCATGGCTATGGTACCCACACACGAAAAATTTCAATGAATGTCTTCAAACCTAGCTTTAATCTAGAATCTATAATTTAATGTATAATCTTTTGAATTAACAAATATAAACATTATTATTTATTATTTTTTAACAAACCTCATTGATAAACATATTTTACCTTTATTATAAACTCATGGTAATTAGAAATTATGTTGTTTGATAATACAATTCCAATCGCAATGTAAAATTAATTCTATATTTATATAACAAAGTTAAGATAAAAAAAGAATAAATTTTTTTTTTTCAAATAAAATAGGAAAGCATACATTATGAGTTAAAAAAATACTACCAATTTAAATGCAATATATAGGGCCTTCGAATGACCTATATGACCCTGAGGAGAAGGCATCAAGGCAAATACTATAGGCTATGGCGGAAGTTCTTAACGGTCAACGTTGTCCAACTCTTAATTCTTTTTCTTTTTTTTTTTTGTAAGAAAAATATTTCCAAGTAAAGTACATGGAGACAGCCATGCGTTACGTCAAAAGCCCACTGTACCATATTCTTTTCTTCTTTCTTATTTCAAAGTTCAAACATAAGACCGGTCAGGTCTTTCCTTGATATTTCACACGCTATAACAACAACTACAACAACGACCTTTGTTTTCTCTTCACCCTTAACTAGCGGCCCTCGGTCACTTTTCAGGTTTGTTTTCTGTCAAGTTCTTTTCGTTGCTGTTCGATTCTTTTGAGGTTTTTTAGATGTTTTTGCTGTCTGGGTTTGTTTCATTTCATAATTTGGTGAATCGGGTCCTTGGAATTCATTTCATCGGTTTTGGTTTTCTGGGGTTCTGAAGGCTTTGAACTTTATCTTAATACAGTCCCAACTGTGTGTTTATATATATATATATACTTTGTCAGCTAAAATAAAGTGTACTTGGTCTGTTGGTCACCAAGTTTAAAGCTTTGACTGAATTTTGCAGGGGTTGCTAGATGTTGGAATTAACTGGTTAAAACACTTTTGGGAGGCTTTAAACAAAGGGATCAGCTCTATTATCTATCAGGGTTTCAGGAATCATGTTGATTCAGTCAGCTCAAACGTGAAGAGTTTGGTCAAATTTTGCACTGGCCTTTGAAAAGAAAGAGAATTCAGCAATTAGAAAGTCTCTTAAAGTCGTCTTTTTTATTGCCTGGATATGCACCTCCTTTGTTAATTTGTTATGTTGGAGATAAAAGAGAAATTCCGTCTTGAATTTTTGTCTGTTGAGATCAATTCACTTCTTTGATTCAAGTTGATTGGGGGTTTATCCTGGTTACTTTGCATCATCATTGGTTTGCTGTATTAATTATGGACAACATTGATTGAAGTAATTAAGGTTTCTGCCTTTCTGGAGTTAATTTTGCATGTTTCTCTCTCTGTCATTACTTGGAAGCAACTAGCAGAGTAAGTAATGCTTCATTTAAAATTTAGTTTTTATGGGAGTTGAGTCCATTAATTCACTGAGAATGGCTGCTTCTACATTTAGTCTACTGCTGTTTATGCAATTATCAAGATTCTTTGCCTCTGGGCTTGAACTTGAAGTAAAGTCGAAGATTTGTGGCGCAGATCATATAGCCTATTCAAATTTGTATGGTCAAGAACTGTTTTATTTGAACGGCAATCTAGTAGACAAAGTTTTGTTCTGTAAGACCCTACAGTTTCACTATGCAGATCATTGTGTGTTTGAAGGCTATACTGGAACTGATTACTGTGGTTTGGACCTTTCATTAGGTATGCACTGTAACACATGTTGTTTCAGGTTTCTAATTTCTATATTGCTCTGACTCTTCATTTTTCCTGAAGTACCATGTCCGACGCATATCTGGATATCGGTATGGAGATATAATCCTCCAAGAATCCTTCAAATACGTAGAAATCTTGAAAAAAATTGAATATACCTGTGTTGGTCACATATCCATGTCTGACACTCACACCCAAGTCCGAGTAACATAGTCTAATTTCTTTGAAACCTAATTTATCAATGGCATTATGGTTTTGGCAGCTGATTTGTCCATAGGAGGAGGAAGAAAATTGTTGCTGGAGCCAAAGAAAAAAGATGATAAACCTGATCATAATCCAAAGGGGAAGAATAGTAAAAGATATTCGACCTCAACCAAAGTAGGGATAGCAGCAGCTGGAACTTTTTTGACATGTTTCGTTTTGATCTGCCCCTGTCTTTATAGGAAAAAGGGAGCAACTGCCCACACTGTTCTTACAAAGGATCCAAATTCAAGTGAGTCTTAACTTACCTAAGCTGTATTTTGATCAATTTTGGAATTTATCAAAGTTAGAAAAGTTCTGAACAAGGTTTTTGTTGTAGATAAGATTCAACAATTAGATGCAAGTTTCAAATGAGTAGTCAATACTAATAATTTGGTTCTCAAGTTTACTCTTTTCAATTTATAAACAACATAGCAATCGTTAAACCTGGCAATCTCGGACTTGACATGAAAAAATAACTAAAATACGACAGAAAACATGAGATGACACGACACAGATACATGGATTGCCATTTTTTATTTTCTATTTGTTATCACATCATTGTCAGTTTAGCTTTTCTATTAATGCAGCATAATTAGCTCATTATGTTTTTGCTTCTAGTTATAAATGGATGTGGTTCTGTTCTTGTAGTGGATTCGGCTTCCTCTTTGGAAATGAATATTAATTCTCCTCCTAGAAAGGTTTCAGCCAGCCCACTAAAGGTACCACCTAGTCCTATGAGATTCTCGATGTCTCCAAAGCTCAGTGGAATTGGGTCAGTGCATCTCAATATGACACAGGTGGCCAGAGCTACCCATAATTTCTCATCAGCACTACAGATAGGTGAAGGAGGGTTTGGAACTGTCTACAAGGCCCAGCTAGATTCTGGCCAGGTGGTTGCCATTAAACGAGCAAAGAAGGTAGGTAAAAATATGACCATAAAGATACTATTTCTGCAACATTTTTCCCCACTGGTTGAGTAATTTTGAAACTTGTTTTCTGTTAAATTGGTAAAATTTATGTTATACATGGAATAAACAAGAGTAAATCATTGCCCTGAATCATTAAATTTACAAGACAAAATTTTTGGATCATTAACAGATGTTAACTATCTGCATATTAGAGATACAGAGGATTCTCATATTGCATGTGTTCTTGAAAAGACTGCCACATATAAAAAGCAGAAAGGGAGAAAATACATTTAGAATCAGAGTCCAGTGACTGACTGTCTTTTGATATGCATTGTTTAGTACATTAGGTTAAAACAGAATTACAGAAGCATTGGGGATTTCATCATCGTCTAATAATTTTTAGACCTACAAGAACACTATCCTTGCATCCCAAGTTATTTGGAAATATATCCTCTGCAAAAGTTTGCAACAATTTCTATATATGGTTGGGTGTAATTTTCCATGATCTAAAACTAGATTTCTTTGTTGAAGAGGAAATTTAGTCAAGCTCAGTTTGATTGATGCTTTTGCTAGTTGTTGTTTTTTCGCAACATAAAAAAAATGAATATAAGAAAAAAATCATAATAGAAAATTTGAATAGAAAACAAAAGGCAAATAGAAAAAAATGAAAGTATCAACCCAATGAAGCCTAAAGCTTTGATTCTAGAGGCGTCTTACTTCTCAGGTTCCATATGTGATGTAAGACATCTTATGGGCTAGGGTTTAAGTTAAATTATAATCTGAGTTTCTTGAGAAAACAGAAAAATTAGATAAAGAAAAGAGAAAAGAGAAAAGATCCCTAAGCTTCACACCTAGGGTTCCTTGATCGCATCAAACAACCAAGAAGAAAGAAAACCCAAGTATCACACCTAGGGTTCCTTAGGAGCCACATCCAAGAATGATTGTATCACACATCCACAAAAGCAATAAGCTAAAATTTAATGTATGTCCCTCAATAGACGATTACATTAATTTATATAGACCCTTAACTTGAACTCTAAGCTAACAAGCTTAACTTGAAACTCAAGAAAACAGAACAAACTTGACTTGAAAATCAAGAAAATGGAAAAACAAATTTGACATAGGGTAAAGAAAACAACACTAAGATACTAAACCCTAATTAAACGTAAAATACTGAAACGATTCTCAAATATTGACATGGTTAGTCTCCAGGCTAAAGGCTTTAGGTTGCCTTTATTGTTGACAGACTTGGAACTGGCATAAAAATTTAAGTTCTTTTTTTTAGTGCTTGTTTTATGATTTAATGTTTAAACCATCTTATTCTTTGGGTATGCTATTTGGTTGACACATAAGAATATTGTATAGGAACATTTTGAGAATCTGCAAACGGAGTTCAGCAGTGAAGTTGAGCTTCTAGCCAAGATCGATCATAGGAACCTTGTGAAGTTACTTGGTTATGTCGATAAAGGAAATGAACGCCTTATTATTACAGAATATGTACCCAATGGTACTCTGAGAGATCATTTGGATGGTAAGTTCTCATGATACCATGATAACTGCCAAAGTTTTTGGTCAACAATACTGTAAGCGGCTTAAAGATAATATACTTCGCTGCTATTCCTGACAGGTCAGCGTGGCAAAATCCTGGATTTCAATCAGCGTCTAGAAATTGCCATTGACGTTGCTCATGGTCTTACTTATCTCCATCTCTATGCAGGTGAGAAATAAAACACACTCGTTTATTGTCCGTGTCTATGTTACCCGGATTTTTATTTTTTTTAAAGTATTCATGTCTGACTTGTGTCTGACACATGTTCGGATATGAGTATAGGGTATCATCTTCCAAATATATGAAATTTTTTATAAAAAATTGAATATACACGTGTCGGTAACATAGGTCGGTGTTTCACATTTCAGTTAAGGCCAAATCAGGTCCATTCTATCCCTTTGACTAATTTCAGCTATCTATGGCTTTACTCTTCTCATTTATTTTTATCATGAATCAGAGAAGCAAATCATTCATCGAGATGTAAAGTCATCCAACATTCTTCTGACAGAAAGCATGAGAGCTAAAGTGGCTGATTTTGGATTTGCAAGAGTTGGTCCAATGGACTCGGATCAAACACATATTTCAACCAAAGTGAAAGGAACAGTTGGTTACCTTGATCCTGAGTACATGAAAACCTATCAACTCACAACCAAGAGTGATGTCTACTCGTTCGGGATTTTACTTATAGAAATTCTGACTGCCCGCCGTCCTGTGGAGTTAAAGAGACCAGTTGAAGAGCGTGTGACACTTCGATGGGTAAGTTTGCCCTTCATTCTCTTGTTAAGTTTTTTAATTTCATGGCTATTGTGTTTATTTCGATAATGGCACATGGAATAGCTTCAGAAAGACAGGCATGGCAATTTTATCTAATTTTATTAGGAGTCTCATATTATTATCTTAATGAAAAAGAAGTAAATCCATAGCTACCATTAATCAATGGATAGTGCAACTGCTGAAGTAGGCAGCAGCACAGTTACAATCAACTGACATTGATGCTACTTAGCACTATACTTTCGACTGTTGGATGCGGATTTGTGTTTAACATTATTACATTCAGTCAGAGATGTTCATGAGTCGAGTTTAGACATGATATCAACATTTTACATATTTGTACAAAGGTGACTCGACCTGATAATTTGAATTTTAAATTCTGTCCAGACCAGACCAAGCCTGTTCTGATTATTAATTGGTATAGCCTACATTCGTTGAAATTACTTTTTTAAAAAATAAAAAATAAAAAATTATATTTTTTATTAAGTTTTAACACATGTTTGACTTAACATTTTTTTAATATTTACATTATAATATTATATGTATTTATCATTTATATAATTAAAAATATTTTATTGTACTTGAGATTTGAATGTTAGAATTAAGGTCCGGTCTATCTTTAAAATGAGCTTCATTTTTTTCCTATCCCGTTTAAGGGATTTAATATTTTGCTTAAGAAATTTCCATATCAAACAAATCTTTGAATTTAAAGGGTACCTAATTCTTGAACATATATATATATATATACATTCTTTTTTTTTTTTGGCCAAATATATACTTTCAATTCATGCCTTTTTCTCCTTATATTTAGTGGATAATATTCTCATAGCCCTGTTTATTTTGAAGTTGTGCCTAAATTCTAAAACGAGGGTACATTAGAAAAAAAAAAAAAAAAAAGTTGGAGCGACAGTATAAAGAAGCGAGGTAGTGAAGTTGGCTTGAAGTTACCCAGGACCCAAGTTATTGAGTCCTCAAAACTAATAACTTCTTGTTTGCTTCCAATGACTTGCAATCGAAATTATGGTTTTAATGTGGTACAGGCATTCCGTAAATATAATGAAGGACATGTAGTGGAATTGGTGGATCGGATGATGGAAGAAGTTGTAGATGCAGAGATACTAGTGAAGATGCTTGATTTGGCAATTCAATGTGCAGCACCTAGAAGAAATGATCGACCAGAAATGAAATCCGTGGCAGAACAGTTATGGGCGATAAGGGCTGACTACCTTAAGAGTTCAAGGCGAGAGTAGCACAAGAGATTTCATTTAAGAGTAGTCTCCTCCTCTCCCCTTAACTCAATTGTTCTTCTTTTTTTTCGTTTTATTTTTGTGTTTTTCCTTGCTGCTTCTTGCTGTTGTTTTTCCCCCTCTTTTCAAGCTTACTGTAAAAACCAAAATTGATCTTAACCAAAAGCTATGATGCGCTTTGCCTTTGCCTAGTTCTCTTTGCTTCAAGGTCTGACAGTGTCATTGAGGCGAAGCATCAAAAGTAAATATGAAGAGGATATATTTCACTTCAATTTTAAATGATTTCATTTTTTATTTCAATGATCAAATTTATTCGCCTAGATGATGTTCAACTCTAGCTCTCAGAGGATTGAATTGAACCATAGCTCTCAGTTCTCAGAGGATGCTCTACCGTCTGTGCCAATACCCTGGATAGATCTAGCAATTCGTGTATCCATATCGTGTTCGTGTATTTTATCGTGTCATAATCGTATTTAAGATATTTTATATTTATATAAATTTTGATATATTAATAATCCGTTAAATAGATTTTGAGACATTCGTGTATTAGTGTCATGCTCGTGATATTTTTTCGTGTCGTGTTCGTGTTGTGTTTTTGATTATTTTTTCCGTGTCGTATTCATATCGTGTAATCGTGTCGTATCCAATATTATCAGTTCTAACCTTGAGTATGTATTTGCTTGAGTATGTATTTGTAGGAGCTAATTCTTAGATCAGCGGCTCTAGGCTTTCTGTAAACTTGGAGTCTTGGGATACTATACCAATCAGAACAAACGGCTTAGATAGTTTACATGAGAAATTGAGATTTATACAAAGGCTTTTTAGCATGCAGAGCAGGGTATTGTCACTCAACTTATTTTTTTGTATAAAGAAATCCACAGCTTAACATAAAAATAAAAAATAAAAATAAAAAAAAATTGCAGATGTTAAAATTCGAATAGATTCAAATCACAAATTTGTTGGATATCAATTCGTCATTCAACTTATTTTGTTATCAAAGTAAAATATAACAAAGTAAAATAACGTTTTCTTTTGATATTTTTGTTGGTTAGTGTTATTTTTTCTAAATGTGATGATGCAAATCTTAAGAAAATCCACCAAATTATATCGTTTGGCCCTTGATTTACAACTATTTATTTTGTGATAGATCTTTACTGTATGTCTTCAAAATCTCTCGCGTATAGCTGATTGAATGGCATATATTAATTAACAAATTTGTCAATATTGTTGATTCAGACATTAATAAAAGAAGAGTAAGTTTTTCGTAATCCTATTTATTTTCACTAAAAATGTTAGTAAATTCCACGTTTCCATTAAAAGAAGCTCAGAATAGAGAGCCAACATCACCAAAATCCAACCATCACCCAAACCAAAGACAAATTAATAAAAACATTTACATTCAAAATATATTACAGTAAATGTCTAAAACAACATTATGACTTATTTACTTGTATCCATGTTTAAAAAAAGGCTGCTCAAATTAATAACATTACTAAAGACTAAAATCTATCAAATTTTTTATTACATCATTTACAAACAACTTTATCTTTTGGTAGGTTTCTACAACTTCAACATGGATTCTTTATTGTTTGTAGAAATTTGTGCAATGCAGATAACTTTAATGTCTCGCAGGTTTCACTTAACTTTTGTTGATTCAAATTGAAATGAGGATTGTCTTCTATCTGATTGTGTATCTTTTTCAGAAACTTGTTAGTTTCTTTCTGACCCTTTAAAACCTTAATCTGTTGTGTGGAAATCTTATTCTAGCTCTTAATGATTTTTTTTTTTTTTTATTGGTCAAAAAAGAATTTGTAGAATATCAACACAGCTTCAACAATACCAATTACCCTGGCAAAAAGAGAAAATATATTGCTCCAAGTAAAAGGCATTTTGTTGATTAGCTTTCCAATATCTTTCTTGATTAATTTTCTTTCCTTCAATTCTTTTTTCACTCTCATTGATATTTTTTTAATTTTTTGCCTTACTTTTTCTAATACCGATCCCTATTTCTTATCAAATATGTCCATTTTCAGTTTTGTTTTCTCAATCATACCCAATATCCTATCAATTTGAGGCTTCTATCATTTGATTTTTTTACCACATTTAGTATTTTATCAACTTTATTGCCAGAAAACAGAACCTTCATTCTATTTCCGATCAGCAATCACCATAAATTAAAATTAAAATTATTCAATAATTTTTTTTACTAAGTCAGGAATCTGATATATACTAAACATAACTCACACATTAACATTTGAATGCATCAAAATAATTTAAGCAAATTGCACACAAATCTCAAATTTTACTAAGTAATCATCATTTTTAACGGTGGAACTGAGGCCATAGTTGGGGATAATGGAATGATAGATGGGTCTAAAAACATTAAACTTGAAAAATATTATTAGTGCCTAGTAGCATTGGTTAATGTAATATATATAAAAAAAAAAGTTTAATTAATGCATCATTGTTTTTTAATTTAATAAAAATAATGTATTAAATGTAAAAAAACTTTCTAAAATAGTAAATAAATAAATTTTTTTGTTGGACAATATCGATTTTATTGGCAGTTAATATTCTAATATCAAAATACAAAACCCCTAACATTAGCAGCTAAATAGCTGATATAGAACCATAATCACAATTGAAGTCCCCCAACCTCATTTTTGGATTTTCAACATGAAATTTTAACCTTCTTTTATATGTTTTAAGCAAACCAAAAATAGACTGCAATTATTAAAAAAAAAAAAGAAACATGAAAAGATATGATGGACAATAAACTTCAACTTTCTTTGTCATTTGCAGAACTTCAGAAACTTCAATAGCTGCTGATACCTTTAAATTAGCCATTTTATCTGTAGTTGCATGTTTTGGTTAAGTAAACCCATTAAATTTTGGTAAGCTTAAGAAAATGCAAGTAGTACATGGTGTGTGTTACGAGCAAGTTGTTGCTTTGTCTACTGTATAATTATTTGTTGGGCAACCATTTCGTTAGTTAGCTTTTCGAATTTAGCTAAATACTGAAAACGGTAATCAAGTTGTGGTAGGATAGGTGGTGGTAGAATAAGAGTTTTTAAAATAGGATGTGATGAAATCAATGGATATTGAACATAGAAAGGATTTAGCTGTTCGGTAATATTTTCGTCGCTAAAAATATTTTCTCTTGTAATGAAAATTGAGTTATTTGGATAAATTAGTTAATAGATTTTGAATGTATTAATTAACAATTTATTTATCTTATATATTATTAATTATCTGCAAATAAAAAAATAATCACGTGCAATTTACGTGTTTAAATTTTGATATTTTAATAGCTGCTTCCGTCTAAATAAATAAATTAAACTTGAAAGTATTGGTTTTTAAAATAAAACTCTTAATTTACTAATAACACAAAACTTGATAATTTAATGTTAATTTTTATTTAAAAATATGAGATATTAAAATTATAATTTTAAGAATAGAGTCGAATTCATATCTACTCTTAAAAATGACTGCATGAACCAACTAAGCTAAATAAAGATCCTCAGGTTCATCATTCGATTTATTTTGTTATAAAAGTAGCGTAACGTTTTCTTTCGATATTATTGTTGGTTAGCATTATTTTATCTGAATTCAATGATGCAAATTTTTAGTAAATCCACCAAATTAGATCATCTAGCCTTTGATTTATAGCTATTTTGCAACAAAGCTTTACTGTATCTTTTTAAAATCTCTGGTGTATAGCTTATTGCGTGACATATATTAATTAACAAACTTGACCATATTGTTGGGTGAAGACTACAATGAAAACTTTTTGCATGGGAACCATGAGAACCAAATAATTTTTAGCCGTTACATCAAGTTCATGGCTTTTTAATCGTTGATGTTTTTCATGTCATCAATTTGGAGAAATCGGTTACTTGTAAATGGTTTAGGGGAAGCAAAGCATAAGGTCAACTGTGTTTTTGGAAGCAAAGCTGCAAAATCTGAGTCTCGATTGTTACGTATTAGAAATTTGTTTTTACTTTGAAGCAAAAATAGAAAAGTGTGAAAGATTGTTCAGAAATCTATCCCGAAAGAAGTAAGGAATTGGGATGGAGAGAAAGAAAAATGGGTTAGCAAAAATAAACAAAAGAGGAACAAAAGCAGATAGAATCGAGACAGAAGAGAATTGAGTTTGTAGGAGAAGAAACAGAGGGAAAGGAGGAACAAAAACAGAGATAGAATTCGATAAAAAATCAGGTAAAATCCTAATTTTCAAAAATTTTAAAAATATTTGGATACGATTTAGTTTCAAGAATGGAGGATATGGGTCTGCCTGCAATTGTTTGCCTTTTCTTTTTTAGGTTTGTTTTAGGGGTTATCATCTGTTTTGTTTGTTGATGTTTGCGATCGAATTAAAAACATTAGATTTTTTTTCAGGCGTGGTATATGGGTTTAGTTTGAACAAAAAGTTTCAACAAATCATGCTTCCTCCAGTGGGTTTTCTTTTAATTTTTTATTTAGCTTGTGATTTTATTGATTTAGATTTCTACTTCTTTTACCTCAAGTTGAGTATTTGAATCAGCTAGTAACTTATAATTTGTATGATATAAACAGTATAATCACTTTGATAAAATTTGAAAATCTTGAAGATTGCTCTAGTTTTTTTCTCCGTTAAATTTAAGATTCATTCATGGTATGTTTCTATCAGATGAAACTTTAAGCATGTCAATATGAAACAACTGTTCTCTATCTTATCAAAAGCCTAATGGAAAGATGAGGCCTTTAGTTTTGTTATTTTTGCTGTCAGACTCCAGTTTTGACATTTAATAGCAGAGATGTTAGTTGAATGTTTAGACCAATTATTTTTTTTAATCTTTTTGTTGAGTTTAGATGGTTGATTTTTGAATATTTTGATTTCTTTTTAATTAAAGAATGAGATTTTTTTTACATGTAAAAGACAATTAAAAGGTAAAGATTAGAGGAAAAAAATCAAAGAATCGTCTATTTGGAGAGCATGCTCAATTTCATTTCCAAGCCATTTATCTAGCAAAAGATCTTTTTCTGTCACAAACAATCACAGACTCCCAACAGTGGTTGTAGGGAAACAGTAGGCCAATCAACCTTTGCTTGCATAATCTTAAATCTTTCAATAATTGTTCAATCTGATGTTTTGCCTATTTATGTACGTTTTCAACTTTATACAATCTGATATTCATTCTGATGTTCAAACTAGTACATATTTAACTTTGCATAAGGCAAGGTTGTGCATTTGATGCATCCTCGGCCAAACAGGGGTCTGTATGAATGATGTGTTCAAATTAGTTTACGCTCGCTCTAAGTGTTTTTTTTTTCCTGACTTTTTAGTTGTTCTAGTTCCAACACATATTGGGCTATTAAAAATCAACGAACCATGCACTCAGGGCGAAGAAAGGGGTAGGCAGGGGCCTTGGCTCTTTTTTTAAAAAAAACTTTTGAAATAAGGATAAAATTATGTTTGACCTCTCCAAATTTTGTTTGATCTTTTAATTTGTCCCCTTAAAATTTTTAAGATTTTTAAAATAAAATAACATCATGTTTGGCCCCTCCAAATTTTGGTTAGCCCTTCAATTTGTCCTCCTATTTGTAGAATTTGTTTAATATAATAAATTTGATAACATTTTTAGTTTAAACCTCATTCATTATTATTAGCTTAATTCTCTATATTTACCTTTTCAATCAATTAAATAGATGCATTTGCATTAATTATTTTGTTTAATATTTTTCATTCTATACTCATAAGAGAAAAATAAATAAAGAAAGTTAAACAATTACAATATCTAATACGAATTGTGCATTTAACTTATTTTGTTTTTTCTAAATATATGTAATATTATGATTTTATTTTATAATATGAAATAATTGTATGCATATTTTAATTAGACAATAAATTTTTTTGATATTGAAATTTTATTTCTTATTAAAAAAATTTCATATGCAACATGAATTATAATATTTAAAATTTAAAAAATACTATTTCATTATAAGGAATTTATATATTATTAGAAAATTTAATATCATATATAATATTTAAATTTAATACTTTTATACTAGATTTGTCCATGAACTGGGGTTGAGTTAGGCTCACATTGCAAAAAAATTTAATTGTCCAAGGCCCAGCCCGATTGAGCCGACGAATAACCCTATCCTTGGACAGGTTTGTTTCATATACGATTTTTATTTTTACTTTAAATCTTTATATATATTTTGGCTGTACCTGCTTATGGGCTAGGCAGGCCTAACCCGTATTGGATCGGGCCTGAGCAAGATTTTTCATGATCCAGACCGACCTGAATCATTGTTTAAATAATAAAAAATAATTTTTTATTTAAATTTAATTAAAAAAAGATATAAACATTAATATAAAAATAATTTTTTAATATTAAATGAACAGTGAAATAGACCGGCCTGAGCTAGGCTGGGCTTGGGTAAGGTTGAAAAAAAATCCGGGCCACGACCCCACACGACTCATGAGCAAATCTAATTCTGACCCCCCCTCATTAATATTTTTGTCTTCGCCCTTGCATGCACTTCGCCTTAATTGTGCCCTTTCTACTCCTGGGTTATGTGAAAGCAGTAAAAAATTGTAATGAAGTTCTTTGGTTCCTTCAAAACATGAGATCAATCCCAACCTTTCTTAACCGGTGCGAAATTGAAAAGATTATTGAATCTTGAGATAAAATATCAAGTGCAAGTGCTGGGATCCATTAGAAGCACCACATTTGAAGCCTACTACTAGATTCCAATTTATTATACTTATCTTTTTGGTCTTTTTTTTTTGGATAAGTAAGTGTTTTATTTATCCAGAAAGCAGTTAAACTGCTACATCCAACATCATGTGCAACATGTACTTAAAGCTATACATACTTAAACAATACTTGAACAAAACTTAAGACCACTAATCAATCAGGGAACAATAGCAACATACTTCAGCAATACTTAAAGCTATACCAGAATGGACAAAGATCCTAGGAAAAAAGAGACAGTCCCCAATCTGCATCCAATCTTCGGTTCACTTCATCAGGACTAATGTTCTTGAGCCCCAACAATCGCATTCTGATGATCTCTTTTATCTGCTCAATGATGGCTCCTTGTGTGGATTGAAGGCGATTAAAACACCTATTATTTCTCTCCCTCCAGATCGAGTAAAGAAAGGCACTCCATGATAAACGCAAAATAACAGAAATGAGAGTTTTTCCTCTGATTCTGGTTACTGCCCATTGCAGCTCTGCTTGCCAGCTCCTTATGCTTCTATGAAGTTGGCATAAGCATAGTATATGCCCCCAGATTTCCTTTGAATAGTCACATTCGAAAAATATATGATTCCGGGTTTCTTGCTCAGTTTGACATAGCTCACATTTGCCATCCACCTCCATGCCCCATGACATCAATCTGTTCTTTGTAGGCAGTTTGTCCAATATAGCCATCCAAGCTACCAGTGCATGTTTAGGAATATGAAATGGAAACCAGATCAGTTTATCCCACTCCACCTTGTCCTGCCTAGGCCTGAGATCATTCCAGACCTTAGCCACCATAAATCTGTTCCCAGGGAACTTCCAAGTTAGAGCACCATTCTGGTTGGAGGTGAACCTCAAAGCCAAAGCCCTCAGCTGAAGCATGTTTTGGTCTTTTGAAGTATGGTTTCAATCATTCTCAACAATACAAAGATCCAATTTACATTCACTTATAGTTTTGTTAAATTATAAACATTGGTTTCATTTTTTATGGAAACTTGTTTTTTTTTTTTTTTATTTATTTATTAAAAACTGGGAGGTAAGAAAGCAGCCCTTAAAACAAACAAACAAAGATCCCTCCAAGAGTAGAAAAAGTCCTTAGAAAAGTCCGGTAAAACTCTCTTCTACCAACCAGTTAACATCATATAAATAAGAAATTTATTTAGGCAGGATTATTATCCAGTACACTGGGTGGATTTTTTTAATTCTACAAGCGAGGCTTACACGCTTCCGTAATTTTTCATATGATTTATATTTGTACAAATTGACCGTTGAATTTAACAATATAATCGTATTCGTCGTGCACGTAAAGTTTCGAATCGATCATATATTCCTATCATATCGATAGAGAATACTGTATTTTTCAATATATATTTAACGGTTGAAAGTTTTTTACATCGGAACAAATAGTTAAATATTTTTAATTTACTCGAAACTCTATGTGCGTGATCTACGCGAATAGAACACGAAATACGACGGTCGGATTAAAAAAATATAAATCGTATGAAAAGTTACGAAAAATGTAAACCCTACTTGTGAAATTAAAAAATCAACCGCCAATGTACAAGATAGATAATAATCCAGGCAGGAATTAGACACATAACTTCTCTTTGAATCGAAGAGAAACAATATACCAACTACCAAGTCCTCATTGGACCATAAACAGATCTTCTACAAGAGAGTTTTAGAATCTTCTACATCGTGAAATACATAATTAATAGTCATTCAAGGCATTTACAATCTCATGGATTTATTTTATGAGGATTTTATCTGAAGTTGGCTGGTGAAAGGATTGTTTGTTGTACCTGAGAGATATGGCTGAGCTTTGGGAATCATGAAATCCATTTTTATGAGAGGAAAGAAAGTGAAGAAGTGTTAATACATGGAGATTAGAGATATGGAGGAGAGTGGAAGTGTCAATTTTCTTTTACACAAATGTCCAAATTTTTGATAACCAATTTCTTTTTCTTTCCATTCTCAATTACTTGCTTTTATTAGATAAATTTTCAGTTGACTTTTTCTCGATTTTTTAGTTTAACTTCAAAGTAGAAATCACCCTCACCTTTGCCAAAAATCGAGCCACTTTATTAACTTTTGTTTGTGTTACCTGCTAACCTAAGTTACCAATTTCTCCAAATTGATGAAATGGAAGCACCAAAGGTTAAAAACCATGAACTTGATCTAACAGCTAGAAACCATTTGGTTCTCATGTAAAAATTTCTCATTGTAGTCTTACATGGTGATTCAGACACTAATAAAGGAAGAGAAAGCTTTTCGTAAGCCTATTTATTTTTACTAGAAATGTGAGCAAAGATCACGTCTCCAACGTTACATAGAATCAAAGTAAACCACCCTAATTCTTGAAAAATGATAATTCTAGAGATTTTAATACAGCTTTCAATTTTATTAACCATTTCAAGATTGCATTTTCAAGCATGAAATAGAAGAAAAAGATCATTGCAAGAGGAGCTTCATGCATCTTCAGTGTGAAATTTGCTTCTTTGCTGACCATTTTGATCATTGTTGGCATTATATCTCCTTACTGAACTTTCATCAAGCATACCAGAGACGAAATATCTTTATTGAAATATCATCTTCTCAATAAGAAGCAATCCGCTCTTTATTGAAATATCATCTTCTCAATAAGAAGCAATCCGCCCAAGCACACTCCTCAAATCATGCTTCTTCAGTTTTCTTCCTCGCAGATTGTTTGACCTGCAAGAAAACAACTCAGTGAACTTAACTATAATAAGACCTTTTAAATTCAATCACATATCTGCTTCTCAAATTACCTAATTGCTTTCAAAGAATATTAAATGAATTCTACCTATATAACATCATTTTCTTTTTCTCTTATATCTATGCTGTTAGTGACATTACGTCAGTGCAGGCCTAGGGCTGTAAATGAACCAAGCTTTAACGAACAAACCTATGTTCGTGTTCGTTTATTTATTTTTGAGTTTGTTTGTGTTCGGTTCGTGTTCGTTAAGGATTTTAAAATTGTGTTCAAGCTCTGTTCGTTTAAAATTGAGTGTGTTCGTGTTCGTTTATTTAATGTTCACGAACAAGTTCATTTAAATTAAATGAACTTGTTCGTGAATATTAAATGAACATGTTCGCGAACAATTAAAATTATGTTCATTAACAATAAACAAACAAATCTAAACAATTTTAACAAACAAAAAAATAAATTAATTTTAAATTATTATTATTAAATATAAAATAATAAAATACAAACGTAATTAAATTAAATTTATTATTAAATTATTAAATTTAAGTTATTAAATAATATTAATTATATTATAAGTAAATAAAATAATTAAATTATTAATTATATAAATAAAAGATAAAATAATAATATTATTATTAAATTATAAACGAACAATAAACGAACATAAACGAGTTTTAAACAAACTAATAAACGAGCTTTAAACGAACAATAAACGAGCTTGTTCGTGAACATAAACGAATTGAACACACATCTGTTCGAACTCGGTTCGTTTAATAAACGAACATTAAAATTGTGTTCATAATCGTTTATTTAGCTTAATAAACGAATATAAACAAACAAAAATCAAACGGTTCGTCGAACGCTCTGTTCGTTTACAGCCCTAAGTGCAGCTGAGGCCTATGTTACCCAAATTTTTCATTTTTCTTAGAGTATCCGTAATCGACACTTGTGTTCAATACATATTCGGACAAATGTATCAGAGTATGGTCCTCCAAATATATAAAAACTTGGAAAAAATTGAGTATACTCTTATGGACACATACTCATATCCAACTCTCACCCGAGTCTGAATAACGAGGCAGTTGGCTTAAAAGGTGCTCATGCATAAGTGAATCAAGTCTCCTTCAACACATGTAATATATTGCGTATTTTGTTTCATGTTTTCCAGTTATCTGTCTGGCTCCAACTTCTACAGAACCGTGGTGCTAGAGAGCCTGAGAGCTTTTTTTTTTTTTTTTTTCTTTTCCTTTTATAAATTTTTTCATAGACTCAAATATCTAAATAAACTAATAAGATCATGCAAAATGCTCTAAAAATGATTCATACGCTTGTACCACGATTTTGTACTGTTGTTACGTTGTACACTCTCTGTTACAAATTGAAAAAGCCATTATAGAAAAGAAGGCAGTTGTAGCAATCTCTATGTCCCAAGTAACAGATAAGATGAGAACCTAGGTTGTGAATCCATGTAAGTAAATGAGGTTGACAAGTCAAATACCATAAAACTTGCATGCTGCATCAATGGCTAACTAGAGCGTTAAAATGGTTAATTGTACTCACCAATACTGATTGTGTAATACAAATGAGTCAGTTGC
The DNA here is from genome assembly GCA_030761205.1 of Fremontodendron californicum. NCBI lineage: Eukaryota > Viridiplantae > Streptophyta > Magnoliopsida > Malvales > Malvaceae > Fremontodendron > Fremontodendron californicum. The sequence continues at coordinate 23,848,818 of JAULJL010000014.1, read as the reverse complement.
CACTTTTTTCCCATCATCATTGCGGTTCCAGTGGTAGAATGCATGCGTCCTATTTCTGATCTCCAGTGTCGAATGCCCATAACTGGCTTCTCGGAATGCAGAATACTCTGGTTGGGGATCTCTAAATCTACAAGAACCCAAAAACATTTGCTAAAAACAATGAGGAATGTCATTTCTTACAGATTAATTGTGGAAAAAAAATAGTGAACCATCATTGCTGTATTATTATTGTTGCTTTATGAGGCCAGAAAATGTCAAGTATGCCATCTAACCTACCTTCCTGCTAAGCCTTCTTGATTTCCACCATCTCCAACAGTGATGTAAACGGGAGCTGATTTGTCGGGTGCAGGGTAACGTTCACCACTTGATACATTGTACTTTACATTTGAGATTCGATACTGAAAGTTCAGAGGGAAAACATATGAGCATTTCTTCCAGAAAATAAAACAATAATTGTAATGAAATAGACCCATATCATGTGACAACATAGTATGTATGACACTTGAGTTTACTATCAGTATAACTGTAAGGGTTCTATGTTGCTATTTCAGATTATTAATGTTTCAATCATGACAACCATAATGAACGCCTCTGACTTGTGGTTCTTAGTTCCATATTTCTACTTCAAAACAAATAAATTAAAGAAATATCTTAAACAAAAGGAGTCCCCCATTGGCTTATTTCACCATTGGAAAGAAGTTTTGAAACATTTCATGCAATAGCTTGACTGAAATGAATTGTTTTATGACAAGAGGAAAATATTCCAAGAGTAACATAATTTTACTACTTTGACAGAGAGAATCTTCTTCAGATAAAACATCAAATTAATCATTTAAAAAAACTACCTTGAATGAGTTGGATAATGCAAAATAAAGGTAATGCTAAGAAGGAAAAATGAAAAGTCAAATTATAAGGAAAGAACCATACAGATCTTTCATAAGCATGGACATGACCAGCAAAGATTACATCAACTTTGTGATGGATGAACCATTCTTCAAAGACTGCTCGCATACTTTCACCCTCCATGAAATGTGCTTCATTACTGTTGTAGATTGGAACATGCATAAGGACAATGAGCCAAGGGGTCTTCTCCCTGTCAACCCTCTTTAATTCTTCATTGAGCCACTTGAACTGAGGTGTGTATTTCACTATTACAAAAAGGTTAAATCAAGTTTGATGTAAGATATAAGAAAACAAGAAAAAAGCACTCTGCCCTCTTGCAGGGGAAAATAATAAGCAAGTAGTGGGGTTATAGCTACGATAATTAATTTTGAGAAGATGACCAGAAAGGGCAGGATGCTCAATAGCTAATTAGGATGAACAAACAGTCGAAGAGAAGAAGAAATGGTACCAAATGGAGAGTAGCTGGATAGCACAATTATATGAGCAGATGCACGCCTAATAGCGTACCACATAGGGCTGCTGCTTTTACAAGCCAAATGAGGTGTAGGATACCGATGGAGATAGGATTTAAAAGGAATAACTTCATTCTGCACATGTTTTCAGAATTCTAAAAGTTAAGCAATAAACAAAAATGATTCTAAATGTTCTACTGAAAAGAGTGAGAGATTTATACATAGTTGGCATAGCCTTATTAAACATCAAAAACATATCATAAATAGTGTCAGCTATGCCATAACTTTTTATATCAAAGTGAAGAGCATCCCAAGTGGAATAAAACAAGAACAAGAAGAACTTAAATATCTTCTTCTGGTTAGCTAGCATGTAGGAATCAGAGGTCATACTTTTGATAGATTAATATGAGATGAGATCTAACAATGATAACCAAAATATCGATCTTGAGAGATGAAAGAATAAACTATAGAATCTTCTTTCGGAATGTTCAAGGCTTATAGGTTGAGAACAATGAACACCAAAAAAATGCTTCAGAGTGGTATGCAAATATTATTATGCATTGCATAATTAGAATCAGTATGCATAGTTGGGTAAAGCTCGTAGTACCAGAAAGTAACCTATGATATTTAGAAATAATCTAATAGTAATGCTTGCTCAATGCTTTACCATATAAGGCATGTATTCTATTTCATGATTCCCAGCAGACCAGATCCAAGGCTGATGTGCAGTACTTCTCTCGACAAAGCGACCCCATGAATCCCACCTTATACCAACATCATTATACTGATATCTATCAGCATAAGCAAGATCTCCTACAAACAAGACAGTCTGTGCTCCACTCTGCATGTAATGCTCAAGGGTAGACAATGAATTATATGTCTGACCCAAATCACCTGCAACATATTAAAAAAAATTCAATCAACATAAATTTAAGAAAAAGAAAAAGTATAGAAGAAACACATCAATATGAGTTCACGAAAAGACATGGCATCAAGAAAGTTCGAAATAAGTCTGATCTGATTAATGTGAATTGAGTTTAATTTTCAGCAAAGGATGAGAGAGAGAATAGAAAAATCTGCAGGTTAAGTTATAAAAATATGGTTGATTAAGGAGTTGAACTTGATTAAAGCAGCAGATTTACAAGCAGTAATAAGAGTTCATATGTAATTGAACACCTTTTTAAATTAAAAAAAAAAAAAAAAATTAATGGATTCCAATACACTAAAGGAATAATTTTTTATATAAGCTTGGTGTGGTTTATGTGCAAGCATACATGATCTGTGTCTTCTAATCCATCTTCATTTGTGGATGTATGTATAAATATCCAATTCCTATTCATCTGAAATCAGGAACTTGTCTAGCATCAGAACAGCTTGATTCAAGTAAGTGACTGAAAAGTGAAAACATTCCAACATTACTTTGGATTACAGAGGAAAACACTCACCAATAATTCCAAATTTGTAAGGAACATCTGGACCAATCATTGGAGGTGTTTGAAACCAAAATTCTCGTGCAGAATCACCGCTCCCAATCTTGTAATAGTACTTGGTATCATACTGAGAACAATAAATAAATGATTAAGCAACCAATTTCTTCCTATCATAGTTCAGTTGACAGCACCAATTATAAGTTCAAATTCAAACTGCACTCAAAGTCCATCCTTGTAAATTTGAGTAATTACTTCCTCTGTATAAAAAATATCCACGTATACTAGGGGAACACTAGTTGTAGAATAAGCTTCTAATAAAAACTGGCAACTAAGAATTTCTTTCCATGTTGAAGAAGTTAAGCCCTTCGTGAAAGTATTACTTTCATTATTACCTCAAGGCCATCAACAAGAACATGATGAATATAGCCAGAATTGTATTTATAAAAGGTGTAGTTTGTCATTTTCCCCTCTGCAGTAAATTCATATTTGTTCTGTGATGTGCCATATTGTACTTTGCTGGACCCTGGTTCATCAGGTGTGACCCATGAGATAATTACAGCGTTTCCATCATAGTTCCCTTGCGTTATATGCACCTACAGTTGAAATACCATGTATGTTAGAAATAGGTGGGCAAACGGATTGTAATAGAAGCCAGCATGACAATAGATGGATGGTAAGATACCCTGTGTAATTGGAAAGCATGCTTCATGAGTACAAATTTATTGAGTCATTTTAAGTGAACAACACACTCTGAAAAATATAATCCATAGATTAGTAATCAAGCCTTGCATGTTCCACAAATAAAATTTGTTCTTGAATGGTGGTTCCCTAATTTTCTCAGAATAAAGGGTAACCAGAAAACTACTTGATACCTAGAAAGATTACAGTCAGCAGGAAGAATTGTATATTTAATGCTGTAAGTAGCAAGATAAAAATAAGAAAGGAGAAAATAATCTTCAGTGTTTTTTTAGAAAAAAACAATTGTCTTCCTTTTAATTCTTACACAAGCTCAGCTAATGATCATTGAGAAAACTAAAGAATACATATGTCGATAAAGTTTGTCTAGCAGAAAAATAATGAAGATTATTAAAGAGAAAAATCTTACTTGTTGTGGTGCATTATGTCCTGTGGGAACTGCAAATACATCATTATCAAGAGGGATGTCTACTGATGGCCACTCCTTCCGAATGAAAGTACTTGTGATACCAGCATTCACATTGTTTACAGAGTTCAAGAAAACAAAAGACGTCAATATGAGTTGAAACAGCGAAGACTGCATCTTAGTGACCCCTGGCATGATTCTTGGTCAATCAACCAACAACCATGTGGTTTTCTGCATTCAGGATTAAACACCAATGTGTCAAAAATACAAGAAACAATCTACAAAGAGAAAATATTATTACATGAAAATTCCACTATATGTTCCACTCAAGCAGCTTTAGGATGCACAATACATTGAAAACAAGCCACCCTGCATGTACTCCAATCCATACTTTTAAAACACAAAAATAAACTTTTTTTTTTCACTAATTTTCAAATTGTTGAAGTAATAAAATGCATCAAATCAGAGAGAGTAAACACAGAACTATTGAAATAGGAGATAATGCTACTTAAAAACCATCCATCACAAGAGGAGAGAAACTTTATAGACATCTTTTTTGCTTGTTAGATTGGGAAGATCCAGTAACAGATAACTGATGTTCAAAGTTCAAACCATTAAGCTAAGCGTTATAGGAGGCATAAAATGGAGCCATGAACCAAAGCATCTACTAACTACATAGTCCTCGTCCTCAAAATTTTGTCTTGGCTACAAACTATCTGTTGTCCAAAAGGACCAAAACCATGGTCACCATTGCCTTACATAATTTGCAGAAGACAATAAAAGTCTAAGATCCACCAGAGAAAAACTACATTGATTGGATTATATCAATACCCATCTTCATTTCACTTCTAACCCAACAATGTTCTACGAAACTGCCACATACCCTTTTGAAAAAAACATCATCTCTTCACTTCCAAATACAATCAAAAGCAAACCATCCCAACATACAGAAACAGATAATTACTGAAAACTGTGTTAGTCATTGGTCATTACATCAATGATAAATGAAATCTATTCCATTAATAAATGTTGGAAACTATCTGGATATCATTAATCTGAATCACATTAATGCAATAAAAAACCAAAAAAAAAAAAAAAAACACCCAAGATTCTGCTCATCTGTTTAAACTGAAAAAGACAGTTACTTGTTAACAACAATTCCGGAACAGAAAAGATCACCAAAACAAAAAGTAAGGATTGGAAATAATAAAGAGTTCAAGATCAACATTTGATTAAAAAAGAAAGAAAAGAAATTACCTTTTAAACTTTGAATGGCAATGAATGGGAAATGTGTTGTCATCAGCTTAAATAATGGCTGTGGTTAAGGAGAAGGCGTACGTTAGTGGGCACAGTATGGGCCGAGGTGGCGTACATTAGTGGGCACGGTATGGGTCGATGTGGCGTACGTTAGTGGGGACCGTTTGTCGGTATTGCTCGTAGTTTGCGTGGTCTTAAGAAATATTGTTCTGATTGGCTAAGATTGAACACGTGGCGATATGGTATTGGAGAATTTGACGGTTGATCCCAGATTAGGACGTGTCTGTCAGACATTGTCATTTTTGCGTGAGTATATTATTTTTGGCATCACGTTTTATAGCATGTCTTTAGTGTTTTTACCTGTTAATAAAAAAAACTCGAATTTGGAAAAATCAAATCTATTTATAATGTTTAGTTGTCTTTTTTAACGAAATTATCATTAATTAGAATTTGATACATTATTATGTGAATGAAAAATAATATTTTTTTAAATAAAAAATTATAAGTAAAAAAATGAATAATTTTTATAAGTGAGTAATTTTTTTTGAAAAGTGTGTAGCTTATTTAAAAATAAATAGATAATTTTTTTTTTTTAAAATACATATATATAAAATTTTGAAATGGATAAATATCATTATTTTATGATTATATTTGATTTTTTTTTTGTATTTTTATCAACTGAATTGATGTTATTTAATTCATTAAATTAAACTCAATCAGACGCTTTATAAATAATATAAATTCTTTTCTTTAAATTGCATAAAAATATTAATTCCAAAAAGTCATGATTAAAAAAAAAGTATTAATTGAATGGAAATTTACCACTAAATTTTGGTTCAACTTCACTTTGAATTTTACTAGTAAATTATTCTGAATTAGAAGCATTAGATTTGATATTAATGAAGATGTATCAACTTCATTATGTTTTGTTTTTTTATAAAGAAAGAGAGAAAGAAGCGAAAAAACATAAATTTTTTTCAATTTTTTTACGAAAAATAACTCATATTTTAAGTTAAAAAATAAATATGACGTGGATCAAAAATCTAATTTATTTTAATTTTATTAATAGTGATCATAACTAACTTAGTGAGAAGAGTTCATAAAAATAACTTTTTGCACAATTGAGCTTGATCACATAACATGTCATGCCACGTGTTCAATCACATCATCATCTCTTACTATGTGTTATGTCAAATCAGCATTTGCCATGTGTCACATCAACATAACTGTCGCATGTATAGTCCCGTCCAATTTCTTGTGCAACAACTTCTTGGGCAATTTGTAGCTCCACGTAATTAAGTTGTTACACTAATTTCATCAAACTTATAATTAATTAATAATAGATAAAAAAATTTAACTTGAATATAAAAAGTCTAAAAAAAAGATTGTACCACATGTAGGTGAGTGACCTACGACGTGACAAACGTAAAAGTGTATAATTCTAAGAATAAAATAACATAATTTGATTTTACAATCATGTTAAGTATCAAACTTGAATTTTTTACCTAACTTGAATATAAAATTATATAAATTCAAAATTTAGAGAATAACACCACTTAACACGAACAACGGATGTTTATAAATATTAAAATATTATTTTCAAAAATATTAAAAAAATTCTTGCTTGGAAGAAAATTCATTTACAATAGCAATTGGCAAATCATTAGATTTGACTTTTTTTTTTCTTTTTCTGTTGAAGTGAAAAGTTCTTTCATTATTTTTTTCTTGTTAAGTATTTTATTCTTAGAACTCATAAATAGTTAAATAGCGTAATAAAATTCTGAAAATTGGGCTAAAAATTACATGATAGAAAAAGGAGCAAGAAAAGAACCTCTAATAATCATATACTGTTATCTTCCAAAATAAATAGCATGGTTTCCCCAAAAGAATCAACAACAACCATTTTGTAATGGGCTTTGTTTCACTTGATTTAAAATATGTTGGGCTGACCCTTACTTGGGCTAAATTCAAAGCCTCTAGTCTACCCATGTAATTCTTTTAACTATTTAGTTTAGCCCACCAAAATAATGGGGCAATTAAGCAGGAGAACTGGATTTGGCGGACAAGATTTATGAGCCTCAATTATTTTCATGTTTGCTCTTGTTACTGTACCTGTCCAAGCCGAGCACGGGACATGATATTCCAAATTTTAAGTGGTTCGATCTGATTTTAATTATCATTTAATAAATTAAAAATATTTTTATTTAATTTTAATTATTAAAATATAAAATTATTAAAATTTTAATATATTTTGAATAATAATTTGAGTTTTTTTGACTCGACGAGTCAGCTCAAGTCTAATTTTTGACAAACAATTTTTTTTTTATTCGATTCGGCTAGTTACTCATAAGCTTATTACTTGTTTATGAATATCTTTCATCTATTATTTTCACTAAACTTATCATTAATTATAAATTTTAATTCCATAAAAAGAATTATAAAATTTAGTAGGTGAGTCGTGAATAAAACTATCCATTGGCCGGACTACTCGCCCAAACTCGAAAGCCTGCTCGATATTTAAAAAAGTTTGAACACAAATATTAAACTTGAAAAATGAGCTTTGGCAAATAAATAAAACACGTTTAAAAAATGGATCGGACCTTGAATCCAACATTCAAGGTCCGAGCACGACCCAATCCCTTTTTTAATTAAATAATATATTATTTTTATTTTTATATATGTTACGTAATTTATGTTATATAAAAATTAAATATATATAATATTATAATGTAAATATTAAAAAATATATTAAGTTATCCATATTTAAGAACTTGATAAAAGAAAAAAAAATATAAAGTTACTAAAAATTAAATAAAAATTAATATATATTTTTATTTTTTTTAAAAATAAATAAATTAAATGAACGTGATTAAATAGGCTTAAACTATTCATTTACAAATATGAACGGATTTAGACAAAATTTAAGACTCATATTTTGAGACAGGCCGAATTTAGACAAACATATATGATATTAATATCATATATATATTCAATCCAAACCCAAATCCGATCCAATCCGACTATGAACACCTCTGAACGATGATGATAAATGCATACAAAAAATGTTGATTAAAGAAACCAATGAATGAGAGCCTGATTTTAAACATTTTTTTGGGTCTAAAACATAAAGTGTTCAAAGGCAGCCAATATTTTTTTAAAAAAATATTTATATTAATTTCGTAAATATTAAATTATATTCAGAAATACTCTTGAACGTACTCAGCATGGCTCTTTTTCTTTCCCATGTATTATGGAAAATAATTCTCATTTTCTTTATTTCTTTAGACTCTAATGGGTTATCATCAAATTGCCTTGAAATGTTGGAAATTAAAAATTTATATTCCGTACCTATGGACGTATCATTTTTTGTACTGGTACTGATACATAACAAGACCGATGTGTTTCGGTGTACCGTTTTCAGTTCACCGATATTTTTCAAATATTTTTTCATATATTTATATATATAACCTATTTATTTCTTAATAAAATATATATTATATATACATCCATTACATGCATATATATGTTTTTATGCAAATATCAATTTTAAATATTTAATATTTAAAATTTTTAAACATCAAATAAATAAAATAAATATTAAAATATTAAAAAATATAATAAATTATTATTAATTATGTCCACTAACCTAATTTAATGAACATGTTTTATTTTTAAATATAATTATAAAATAAAAATAAAAATGATCATGACAAAAAATATTAAAACTTGTTTCAAAAATCAAATAAATTAAATTTTTTTAAAAAAACAATTAAGAAAATTAAAATCTTGCACCAACCGAGACGGACCGTATTGACCAGTACAAACCGATATCTACCGGTACAAGACGAAATCACCACCGGAATAAAATTAAAAGTTAAGTGTACCAATTTAATTGAAAAATAAGACGTTCCGACCGATACCATCAATACCGGAACGGACCACTATGATCTATACACTTATTCATTTTGGACAATGATAGAATTTGAACAATTGTTAAGAATACTAGTAATCAATACCCGCTTAGCGTCGGGTAATATAATTATAAAATCATTAATGAAAAATGATACATAAATATGTATATAAACAAATATATTATTGTTAATACAAAATATTAAAGTTAGAATTTTCATTTGTGATACATTGAACTTACTGTAACAACCAACAATAATTGTAAATGGTGGATACAAATTCATAACCTTAGTCATATGCCTTTCTCAACTAAAGCAAAGACTTTGAATACCAATTAAAACATCAATCCTTTCTCTAAAATCCTTAACAGTAAAACAATCAAATTCTGGAGCAATCAACAGAAATTGCCTAATAAAATGCTGCAAATATAGCTTGATGATTCATGCATAATCTCTTGATCACAAGATCTAGATGGAAAGAAAAGCAATAATGTATACAAACGGCATGCAGATAGACTAAATATTCAGTTTCAAGTTAGGAGAACAATATTGAAAGAAAAAAATTTTCAAGCAATGCAAAAGACTATATCAAGGTTTGTAATTATCAAAAAGTTTAAATATTTTTTTAAAACAGAGCAAAATTTACTAAAATGAACAAATTGAGTATAAAACCAACAAATATATTACAAAGTAAGACGATAAGTGAGAGGTAAAAATTTACCTTTTAAGTTTCGGAACAATCGGGATTACATTATCATCTAATGGATCTCTAAGCAATTGCTATCACGAAATAAAACACAACTTACGTCCAAAACCGAAAGGTCCAAAATCCTCCTCTAATACTCAAATAAAGAATAAATAATACTATAATAATTAACCAAAAGTCTCAAAATAGAGCAAAATTATATATAAAAATTTATTAAAATGTTCAAATTATATAAATAACTAACCACTTTTGCTGTGATTATAGCTTTAATGTTCTGCGATCAAATTATTAAAAATAATAAAATAAATTTCCAAGAAACATATCTAAACAAAATAATAGAAAATGGAAAATTACCTTTGAATTGAGAAGACTGTGTTGCAATCGTCTACTTTTAATAATTTCATTCAACTCACACTCATTGAAGGAGTTTTCTCAACAACATGAACCTAAAATAACACAAACTGAATTTAGAAATAGCAGCATAAGAGCTCATGTCTGTTGCAAATACATATTTACATGGGAAAGAAACAAAAATTAAATTGACAAAAGCTCTCAACTGGGCATTCATATTACAATATGAATTAAACTATTTTTAATATTTATTCTCACAATCAACTAAGCAGTACAAAAAAAAAAAAAAAAAAACCCATTAACTAACCTCTACGTTTCCACAAAAGCAAAATGAAAGAAGATCCTTGCATTACACAATCCCTGTATCTTTCTTCTTTGCCCTCACAACTTGATGACAACATTAATATGATATTCAAAACAATACGAATATGAATAAGAAGCTCACATGAGAAATGGTCCAGTAAATATGGAAAGTGAACATATACTGAGTAAATAATTCAAAAATAATGGTAATAATAAATAAGCTCTCATGTTTTTATATTAATCAATCATCTAAAATTGTTAACTAAAAGAATAGAGGTTTATTTATTTGCATTGTCAACAAACAAATATATTCTTAACTAACTAACATATCAAACAACCATTACCACAGTACAAATTTTGTTTGCTTAAAAACAAATTTCATGCAATGATTGTAAATGAGTAACATGAAACATAAATAAATAAATTTATCCAGTTTGAATCATCCCTTGTGGTAGTTTTTGTCTCTTCTGCTCTTATTTGGTATTAATATTAGTTTAAGCTAAACCATCACCACACATATGAGAAACTCCTTCGTTTATAACCCCACCCCTCTCCCTCTCTCTAACATACATAGATATCCCTTTAAGATATAAGAAATCACTTCTTTTATGAAGGAGTGAAATGCAACTCAACCAACACGAACTCTTTTAGGAAACATATAAATCAAGAAATTTGGGTTTTCAGTATGTGTCAATAAAACGCAAAGTTATAAAATTTAATTTAAAAACTATAATAACTATAAATAAAATGAAATATAACCTGTGATTGTCTGTACACTTCTTGAAATACTCCTTGAAACGTTCCTCATCAGTGTCCCAAGAGATCCCACCAATGAAGAGTTTACCAAGATCTTATTGTATTTTATCTGCAATCACCATCAACAACCACTATTTTCAAATCCCAAAAGGAAAAACCTAAACTTCTCTCAAAATAAAGTAGCAAAATTGGATTCAAAGATTAAAATTTCAAATTCAATCAGAACTCTTAATACCAATTCAATAAATGAAATTCTTTGACAACAGACAATCTCTTTTTTCTTTTCTTTTTTCCCTACTTTCTCTTTCCCATTCTCGATTCTTCTTTTCTTTCTTCAATTCTCTGGATTGTTCTATTTTCTCCCGTTCTTCTCTTTTTAATGTTTTTTTCAATTACACTTGAATAAAACGACGTCGTTTTCTCAAGTGTAAAAAAAAAATTCCAGGTGTTAAACATAGACACCTGGACAGGTGTCAAATGAAAACCCCAGTTGGGGATTTTTTTATAGGTAAGGTAATAAATCTTATACTTCTTGCACAAATTTAAGTCTATCCTTGTCAGATTTATCCCAATTTTTTAGTTGGTGAGAGGAGAAAAAAAAATGGTAAAAAAGAAAGAAGAAGAAAAAAATTTGTGTATTTGTGTATTTTTATATTTAAAGTATTATAAATTTATATAAATTTTTACACGTTAATAGTTTGTTTTATGTATATTTTTAAACGTTCGTGTATCCGTATCGTGTTTATGTTATTTTTTGTGTTGTGTTATTTTCTCTATTTTGTGTCTATGTTCCTATTCGTTTTTTTCTTCAAAGTATTATAAATTTATATAAATTTTTACACGTTAATAATTCGTTTTATGTATATTTTTAGACGTTCGTATATTCGTGTCGTGTTCACATTATTTTTCGTATTGTGTTTTAATTATTTTTTCATTTTTGTGTTCGTGTTCATGTTATTTTTCGTGTTGCGTTTTACTTTTTTTTTCTATGCTATGTTCGTGTCGTGTTTCAATTCATCTAATATTTTACATAGTTTTTCATTGTGATTCAATTTAGAGAAAAAATTGTGTGTTCGTGTCGTATCTCAATTCATGACATATTTTGCATGATTTGTCATAATGATTCGATTTAGAGAAAATTTTGTGTGTTCCTGACGTGTTCGTGTTTTTTTTTTTCAAAGTATTATAAATTTATATAAATTTTTATACGTTAATAATTTATATAAAGTACTATAAATTTATATAAATTTTTACAGGTTAATAATTTATTTTATATATTTTTTAACATGTTCGTGTATTCTTATCGAATTTTTCGAGTTGTGTTTTAATTATTTTTTCTATGTTGTGTTCGTGTCGTGTCTTAATTTCATTTTATATTTTACATAGTTTGTCATTGTGATTCAATTTAATTAAAAAATTTGTTTCACTTAGATTTATTTTTTAAGTTAACTTTATAAATAGATTATAACTTTAAATTATTATGACAGTTATTTTTTGTTATTTTATAAAATGTTAATTTATTTTTTTATTAATTGTTAATTTTCGTTTTTTAAATTATTATCATCTTATATTTAATATTTAATTTTGTTTTTAAAATTATTTTCATAGTATATTTAATATTTAATTTTTACAAGGTCTAATCTAATAGATAATAAAGGTTGTAAACGAGCCGGTCCCAAACGAAATTGACTTTTGTTTTTATCGTTCGTTTTATGTTTAAAGTTGCTCGGTATTGATTCTCGTTTGTTGAGAATTTTAGGCGTGTTTGAGTTTGCGCTGGTGTTTGTTTAAATCAAATAAATTTGTTTGTAAATATTAAATAAATATGTTTATAAATATATTAGTGAACAATTTAAAATATATTTGTAAACAATAAAAATATAATAATAATATTTAAATAAATTTAAGCAAACAAACCATAACAGATATATACTAGTAAATAACAATTAAAAATTACATAATCATAAAAGTTCAAAAAAAATAAACGAGTTTATCATTTCTAAAATAATACCTTAAAAAACAATTAATAAATAAAAAAATCAATAAATAAATATAATAATAATATTATTTATTATTGTGAAACAATAAACTAACTATAAACAAGTTTTTAATCAATCTATAAATAAATTTATAAATGAGTCATGAACAAATTTATTCGTAAATATAAACGAATCGATCACATTTTGTTTGAGATTGGCTCATTTATTAAATAAACTCTAAAATTTTGTTCAAAATTATTTATATAGTTTAATAAACGAACGAACAGAAACAGAGCCCGTTCCTGAGTTATTCGCCTAACATATTTTGGTGTAAGAGCCATCTAATCAGCTCTTCAATTACGGACCTCATGAGCTTGACCTTGTCGTAGGCCTTAGCTCTTGGAGAATAATGGGTATAAGAGCAACTTTAATAAATGTTTGATCACAAAAATGTTTTTTTTTTTTTTTTTCATAAGATGATACTAAAAAGCCTTCATATCAAAAACCTCAAATTTCATTTTTGAATCATTTTATCAGCTCTAATAAACACTTCAGCTCTCATACAAACCACCAACTTGAACACCAAAATCCAAAGAAAACCAAAGCTGTCTTAATCTGAACAATCATTAGAAACAGCTTTATTCACATCAAAGAAACCTTGTATCAATGGTGGAATTAACTTTTTGTCAAGTCTCATAATGAAAATAATACGTCCCAAAGAAAGAAAGAAAGAAAGAAAGTCTCATAATGAACAATGAACACCCATTTTCCCATATGTTTTCCAACACCAAAACAGTAGCTTTCCTCCCATCTTGCCATGCTAAATTTCAGCCAGATAAGTGAAGATAAAAACCCCAGCAGCCACCAATTTGGTAAAAGGTGGGCTCTTTCCTTTTTGTAATGTCAATTGGACAAAATTAATAAGCTCGTGCCTAGATGGGGCTCATCAGTCATCAGCCAAACCCACCATCAAAAATAGTCCTACAAACTTTATTTACATATTTCTTATACAGAACAAATAATTAATTTGGAGTTTGGTCCCATGGATTTTATATAACAAATTAGAAGAATAGATTTAGTAATTTAGATACAATATAGTTACATAATATGAATATTATACAGAAAAGATAATTAAAATACTACATGATATAAAAAATAACACAAAAACGACACGAATATACGAATTTATCAAAATTTATATAACACAAATTATGAACGTATACAAATTTATATTAACATATAATATTGATTATAACACAATAAAATAATAAAAACACAACAAAAATACACTGATTGTTAGATCTTAAGAGAAATCAATCATTGTCTATGGTAAAAAAATGTTGGTTTTCTTGAGATATTCTTGGGCCAAGATGCTTAGATTCGGATATGCTAAATTAGCATCATAAAAAAATTTATATGATTTGTCAATTGTCTTGGGATAAGTAATCAACTAATTTGCAGGAAATGATGGAGGAATTGTTTATTAGAATGTATATTTAAAGATCAATTGGTCAAGGTTAGTGTGATTTAAACAATTTAATGTTTGCTAGTTGAAAGGGTTTGGGTAGGGAATGAAATCGGATTTTTCATACATAAGCATGTAGTTTAATTGTAAGTATATATATGTATATATATTAAAAATCAGATTTTTATTTTTTTTTTATTCAAAAGTCAAAATAAATAAAAAGGGTTTTAATAATGTTACATGAAGGGTCCTTTAATAAATTGGGTAAAAGAAATCAACATTTGGGTGGTTGGAGTATTAGGCTCCCTTTGGATTCCATCGCCTCTACGACACGATGGAAGAATCCAAGGAAAATTATGGGGGGGATTTTCCCCCACTGGAGCTTCAGTGGAGGGGTAATTCCCTTTTTACCCCTTCCACTGTTTTTTTTATTAATTTTTTTTAGAAATTTTAAAATCATTTATTTTTTATTTTAGGTTTTTAATTAATTAATTTTTTATTTTTTAATTTATTTTTTAACATAAATGTATATTTAAAATTTTAAATTATTATTTGACATAAATATAATTTTAATATATATTTTATTATTTAATATAAATATATTTTAATTATTTTTAATTATTTATTATATATATACATATTTTAATCTAATGCCTTTAATGGTTATTTTTTTTCCCATTATTATTCACCTCACCACCACCGCTGCGTTTAAATCCAAACACATATCCCACCACTAATTTTAATCTCACCGTCACTGCTATTTTTAATCTCACCGTCCATCCAAATATACTCTTAGTGGCTCAAACCCCCAAGATGAGAACCAAGATTCGAATCCTGGGAGTCTCCAATGTTGGGAGGGTTTTACCATTACACTCCTAATCCGATAAGGATCAGGCTTTCATCAACCATAAAATAAGTGTGGAAAGACACCTTTATTTTACACACACAAAAATTGGTAAAAGAAAAAGGAAAAAAAAAACTCTTACATCAAAAAAGCAAAAATAAACAAAGATAGAAAATTTTAAAAGTGTCGTTATCAACAATCGTGTGATATATTGATAACCAAGGTTTAATTTTTTCAATCTCAATAATCAAATACAAAAATATAAAGAGATATTATTATTCATTGTAGAAGGAATTCTTTTATTAATCACAATTTCTTAATAAATACTAATCAAATTTCCAAATCCTCAACAGATTTAGAGTGATAACTTTCCAAATGTTGTACATATTTTGACTAAAATTCTAAAACATCATAGAAAAAAAAGAACTTCCTTCTTTGAAAAGAAAAAGAAATCTATACTAAAATTAAAAGTTATCCCAATTCCATGTAAGAGCTTTATTTCAATTTTAGAGGGTTTCGTATGGGACAACTAAGCATGATCATTAGTTGTATTGAAGAGGTTAATTAAGGTATTCTAAAGTTTTTTTTTTTTTTTCTTTTGATGGAGAAGGAAAGAAAGAAAATAAAGGAAAAAGAAAAGAAAAGAGGGAAGAAAGGAAAAGAAAGGAAAGAGAGGAGAGGAGAGGAGAAAAAAAAGAGAAAAATTTGTGTGTTTGTGTCATGTTTATGTTCGTGTTATTTTTTCGTGTCATTATCGTATTCGAGATATTTTCGTGTTATTTTTTGGTATCATTACCGTATTCGAGATATTATAAATTTATATAACTTCTTACATATTAATAATTCGTTTTATGTATATTTTGACGCGTTCGTATATTTGTGTAGTATTTATATTATTTTTTCTTCTCGTGTTTTAATTATTTTTTCATTTTTTGTTCGTATTGTATTTCAATTCATTTTATATTTTGCATAGTTAATGATTCAATTTTAACTCTAAATTTATTGATTTAAGAATTAGATCATTACATCTGCCATATATTAATATAAATATTATGTTCAAAACTTTAATTAAATTTCTCGAAACATAGTGAGGGCATATTCTAGTAAGCATCAAGATCATACCTTTCTTTCTTTCTAAATTAACTAAACAAATTAAATAAGAGATGAAAAAAAGAGAGAAAGAAAAAAAATACACACCACAAAAAATTCTCATTAGACCTATCTAAGGATTGGCTACCCTAAAAATAATAATAATAATAATTTTTTAATATTTTATAAATAGTGAAAACAAGATTTTGAAACGACCCGACCTGAGCTTGGATAAAAAAAAATTGAGCCACGACCTGACTCGACTCATGAACAGATCTAATTCTCATATACAGTAGATTATTTTCACATCTAAATAATAATAATAATCTATGCATGTAAACCACATAAATCAAGTCATTTTCTAGAGGTATCCATCATTCATCTTTCATCAAAGCATTAAAAATCAAAACCAAATTTTGCTTTGCATACCCATAATTCACCAAACAATTGGACATCATCAATCAAAGGGTGGTGCACTCGCCGACCACATTGCCAAGTTCTAGCCTGTTAATTTTTTTTTTTTTTTCTAAAGAAAAAGAAAATTTTGAACTTTTATTGATGTTTATATTAAAATTATAAAGTTCTAAAACTATATATACCTTTTTAATCAATATGAAATAAAAAAATTTATCCGATTAAGAGGATCCGAACAGTAATCTTAATTATGTTAAAAGAGAAAAAAAAAAACCATTAAATTAAGTGTACTTTATGATGAGAATTTATATTATCTTTTGTCATAGCAGTTTTTAAATTTAGAATACTTTTTTAATTTAACAAGTAAATTAAGAGGTTATCATATGTTTTTTTTTATTTAATTATTTTTTTTAATTTTTTAAATCTATAATATTATAAAGGGAGTGGCTGAGTTGGTATCACTGAGTCAAATGACACCAATTCAATCAGGAAAAATACAAAAAAACCAAATAAATTATTATATCAAATAACATAATAAGGGTATTGAAGTCTTTTCAAGTTTTTCTATAAATTTTATTCATTTTTTTTTTCTAAAAATTACCCATTTCTTTTAAAAAAATTACCCATAAATATAAATTACCCACTAATCATTTTTTTTTAAACATAATTTTTTATTCACTTTTTTTTTTCATTCACCCACATAGTGAGTAAAGGGAATAATTGAGTTGGTGTCACTGAGTCAAGTGACACCAACTCAGTTGATAAAATTACAAAAAAAAAAAATATATAATGATTATAGATTAGGGATGTTAATATCTTTTAATATTTTTTAAAACAGAATTTTTATTTAAAAAATTTATTATTTTTAATACTAAAAACTACTTAAAAATAATATTTTTGTTTAAAAAAATCTACCCACCCACATGATGGGTGTGACAAATTCTAGTATACTTAAAATATGTATTACTCTATTAATCCAAAATCTAAAAACCTCAAGATAAATGAAATAAATTTTTGTATTTATAATCGATATCCATTAGATAAATTTTGTTATTTTTGCTACAAAGAGAGGGTGGCCACGTCACAACCTTAGTTATTTTTTTTTGGGGGGGGGGCTGTTAGGAGTAGAGAAAAAAATAAAAGAGAAAGGAAAAAAAAATGGTAAAAAGGAAAGAGAAAAAATGAGAAAAATTTATGTGTTTGTGTTAATTTTTTTATTATAAATTTATACATGTTAATAATTTATTTTATGTATATTTTTACACGTTCGTCTATTCGTGTTGTGTTTATGTTCTTTTTCGTGTTGTGTTTTAATTATTTTTCCCATGTTGTGTTCGTGCCGTGTCTCAGTTCATTTTATATTTTACATAATTTGTCATTGTGATTCAATTCAGAGACAAAATTGTGTGTTCGTGACATGTTCGTGTTTGTGTTTGTATTTTCAAAATATTATAAATTTATATAAATTTTTACACGTTAATAATTTATATAAAATATTATAAATTTACATAAATTTTTACACGTTAATAATTGTTTTATGTGTATTTTACGCGTTAGAATATTCATGTCGTATTCATGTTATTTTTCAAGTTGCATTTTAAATATTTTTTCTATGTTATTGTGTTCGTGTCGTGTCTTAATTCATCTCATATTTTACATTATTTGTCATTGTGGTTCAATTTAGAGAAAAAATTTGTGTGTTTGTGTCGTGTCTCAATTCATGATAAATTTTGCATAATTTGTCATAGTAATTCAATTTAGAGAAAAATTTGTGTGTTCGTGGCATATTCGTGTTCGTGTTATTTTTTGTTTGTTTTCAAAGTATTATAAATTTATACACGTTGATAATTAGTTGTATACGTTAATAATTTATATAGAATATTATAAAATTTTACACATTAATAATTCATTTTATGTATATTTTTACACGTTCGTGTATTCGTGTCGTGTTCATGTTATTTTTCATGTTGTTTTTTAATTATTTTTGCTATATTGTGTTCGTGTCATGTCTTAATTCATCTCATATTTTACATAATTTGTCATTGTGATTCAATTTAGAAAAAAAAAATTATGTGTTCGTGTTATATCTCAATTCATGATATATTTTGCATAATTTGTCATAATGATTCAATTTAAAAGAAATTTTGTTTGTTTGTTTGTTCGTGACATGTTCGTATTCGTATCATTTTTGTGTGTTTTCAAAATATTATAAATTTATATAAATTTTTGCTTGTTAATAATTAGTTTTACAAGTTAATAATTTATATAAAGTATTATAAATTTATATAAATTTTTACACTTTAATAATTTATTTTATGTATTTTTTTACACGTTCGTGTATTAATATCGTGTTCTTGTTATTTTTCGTGTTGTGTTTTAATTATTTTTTCTATGTTGTGTTCGTGTCGTGTTTCAATTCATCTCATATTTTACATAATTTGTTATTATGATTCGATTTAGAGAAAAATTATGTGTTCATGTCGTGTCTCAATTTATGACATATTTTGCATACTTTATCATGGTGATTCAATTTAGTAAAAAAATTGTGTGTTCGTGTTCGTGTTATTTTTTGTGTGTTCAAAGTATTATAAATTTATATAAATTTTTACACGTTAATAATTTATATAAACTATTATAAATTTATAAAAAATTTTACAAGTTAATAATTTATTTTTGTATATTTTTACACGTTCGTGTATTTATATCGTGTTTATGTTATTTTCCGTATTGTGTTTTAATTATTTTTTCTATATTGTGTTCGTGTTATATTTCAATTCATGATATACTTTTCGTAATTTGTCATAGTTATTCAATTTAGAGAAAAATTTATGTGTTCGTATTATTTTTTTGTTTTTAAAATATTAAAATTTATATAAATTTTTACATGTTAATAATTAGTTTTACACGTTAGTAATTTATATAAATTTTTACATATTCATGTTTTCGTATTGTGTTTATGTTATTTTCTAGTTGTGTTTTAATTATTTTTTTTATGTTGTGTTCGTGTCGTGTCTCAATTTATCTCATATTTTACATAATCTGTCATTATGATTCAATTTAGAGAAACATTTGTATGTTCGTATCATATCTCAATTCATGACATATTTTGAATAATTTTTTTATAGTGATTCAATTTAAAAATATATATATTTTCATAACGTGCTCGTGTTATTTTTTAATTTATGTTTTTAAAATACTATAAATTATATAGATTTTTTTTACGTTAATAATTAATTTTATATGTTATTAATTTATATGTTCAAAATATTATTGTCATTGTTATTAAAATATAAAAATGAATCGTTTTACCAGCAACGTTAGCACGGATTTTTTTTTAGTTAAATAATATTTCTATATATACATGTGGAAAAAAATCACAAAGCCCAAGCGGCTCAAATTCAGGGGGCGGTCTGTCAGTCTGGTTACACGTTTTATAAAATACAGAAAATCTCACGACTGGTTGCTGAGATCGTTTCTCAGGGCTCTCTCGGCTACTTCAAAGCTCAAACAAACCACCCCAAAAAAAGAACAGTCCTTTTTTCTTTGTTTATATAACGTACGTAGAATAGACCATCCATTTCTCGAGTAGCCATGGAAGACCCATCGTCCAAGGAAGATAACCCAGGAGTTCTAAAGGTTCTCGAAGCTCTAAAACAAGCTTCCCACGAGTTACAAACTCATACAACTCACAACTCGGCTCACTCCAACTCATCCGCCGTTAAAGCTCTCCTCGAGCTTGAAACTGAGTCCGATTCCATCCTCTCCAAAGACCCACATCTCTCTACTCTTTCCCAATACCTCGCTGACCTAAAAAAACTCGTCGAAACCCTCGAACAGACTCGTGGTTACGGCCTCAGGAGCTTCTTGACTCGCCGAGTCTCGACTCACTCCATCTCCCGAGTCGCCGGTTCGATTGAGTCCGAGATTCAAGCCTGGATCGACCGTGAGAGCATCGAGAGCTTGATAAAGGGTTTGAAAGAGCCATGGAAGAACGAGGACGAATTAGTCTGGTTACTGACTCAATTCGAAGACCGAATCTCACAAGGGTTTAATCGTGAGTTACAGAATTTAGTCCTAAAATCAAAAGCTTTTTTGGTTTTACAATCGGTCCTTTGCGACCCGAAATGTTCAAAACGGATCCGCGAAAACGCAGCGTTATGCGTTGCCGCTTTGATTCGGTTCAACAAGGATGTTTTCGTCGGGCAAGTGAATATGGGTGGAACAATTCACGCTCTTTTGGACATGAGATCAATCCATTGCCTGAAAGTTTTGTGTGAGCTAATTAAGTTTACTAAATCACCCTTTGTGGATGAGATTCTCTCTAATGGGGAAATTCCCAAGATTTTAACTCTATTGGAATCCAAGGATCTGGACATGAAAATTTTGGCCTTCGATTGCATTCTTGAAATTGGTTACTTCGGACGCAAGGAAGCTATAGAAGAACTGCTTGAAGGAGTGTTGATAAAGAAACTTGTGGGGTTGCAAAGATCAGAGCTCGGCGGGGATTTGATTGAGATGGGAAAATTTGGTGATGAGAATAAGGAAAGTGAAGGGAAGAAAAGAGAGAAGAGAGAAAACAAGTTTTTAGAGAATCATCCATTTGCAAGCTGTGTGGCAAGGTTTGCTGTGCAATTAGAAGTTGGGGAAGGGTTGAGACAGAGGGAGAAAAGGGCTTTTAAGCAAGAGATTTTGAAGAGAGTTAGGGAAGCATCTGTTAGTGATGCTGAGGCTGCTACTATTATTGCTGAGGTTTTGTGGGGTTCTTCACCTTGATCATGCTTTGTAACAAGAATTCAGAGATGAAAAAAAAGGTAATTATTTGGTTTTTTTTTTTTTTTTTTTTTTTTTTTCAGTATAAATTTTTTGGTTTGGTATATAGAAATTTGTGGATGTATGTAGTGGTGTAAATGAATTGTTTATAAGAATTGAATTCTTCAATATTCTGTGTTATATGGCCTTTTTTACCCCATTGTTTGGTTTGGGCTGTGATTGAAAGTTTTTTAGGGGTATGCAAATTAGGAACTGCAATCTTTTGAGCTGGAATTGTGGAGTGTGGGATGGCCATCACCATGGGTAGGGGTGTTCACTATTCGGGTTTAATCGAATTAACCGATCGAAATTTTTTTCAGTTCGGCCATCACCATGGGTAGGGGTGTTCACTATTCGGGTTTAACCGAATTAACCGATCAAAATTATTTTCAGTTTGGTTAATCGGTTAACCGAACAAGTTCGGTTCGGTTAACGGTTAATGGTTAATGCTTTTGGAATATTTCGGTTATCGGTTAATTCGGTTCGGTTAAGCGAAAATAATCGAATTACACGAATTAACCGAACTATAGTAAATCTTGTATGTTTAGTTGTTTAGTATGTTAAGTTATTTAGTATGTTTGATGTTTGGATTTTATAATAGTTTTATTATGATTTGTTTTTGGATTTTAGTTGATTGGATAGATTATTTGGATATAAAATCATGTATTAAAATAGGTTGCAAAATAAATTAGGTAAGTATTTCGGTTAATTCGAAAACCGACCAAATTAACCGAAATAATTTCGGTTCGGTTAATTAACCATTTTAACATTTCGGTTAACGGTTAATAAAAAAACAAATTCGATTAATTCGATTAATGATAATTCAGTTCGATTATTAACCGAATTAATCGAATGAACATCCCTAATCATGGAAACTAAATGTGGGTATAATGAATTTGAAAGAGAGGGCTTTTGAGGTCAAAACTTCATTTACTTTCTGCAGCATTTCTCAAATTTCAATGAAAGAATGGCTTTTGAATTGCCACTTTTTCATATGCAAATTTTGTGTTGGTGCCTTCAAATGGGGGTGTAACTTGTAAGAATCATTGCTTGGTATATGCTTTTTGGTATGAACTAAAACAAAAAAGTGAACCTTTTCTTATAACAAGTTGCTTAAAAAAAATAAAAGGATTAAGTATTTAATTGACTTCTAAACTATTGATATTTAAAGAATAAATAAGTTCAATGTCGGACGAAGTCACAGTGAATTTCATTTCGGTGGTGCATATCTCAATCGAAAGCACTATTTCTCCTTTGGGTGCTTCAAAACAAAACAACTATGAAAAGCAGTTGTTTTAGTGGTCATTCGCATTGAATCCTCAAGTTTCCTGAAACTTCTCTCTCTGATCTCTCTCGCAACTTTAATTATCTAAAAACGAGACTGATATCAACATTTGGTAAAATGACGAAATTCGTCTGTCAATCGTGGTGTCATGAATTCATTGTTCAATGAATGTGGTGGGTGCCCAGAATTTCTTTCGAAGATTGCCCACTCAGCCGCAGATTTATCCTACCTCGGTTTTTCAGCAACTTGTTAATTTCTAGATTATTCAGCTAACAAAACCACACCAAAAAAAAAAAAAAGAAAACTTGTTAATTTCCAGAATTTTAGTTCAAGATGACATTGGATAATGTTAGCTACTGATTGCTAGCTGCAACCATTTCCATTTGGTCTGAAACTCATTCAATTCGTTCAACTTCAACCTACGGATGAGATTAATTCCACCTGCACCAACCGACAAGAAACAAAACAATGCCAAAATTGCCAATATTAACAAGAGCCTTATAAGAACTTACAGAGGTAATAATTAGTATTTGATTTTTTTAAATACCCAACTTGGAAGAAGAATTGAAAAAAAAAAAAAAAACTTCATTTTACAAATCATTAGTTTATTCAGACAATGTCTGTTTGGATTCGATTCTTCCTACTAATCATGGCACCGTGCATCTCTTAAAAATGGAAAACAAGAGAGAATTAAGCAAAATCCGACTTAATGATTAGTAACCCCATGGTTTGATTTTAGTGGTACTAGGATAGGATGCTATGAATCAGATCACCCTCCTTTAACTCACCAACTGACAAACAGAAAATTTAAGGATGAATTATGTTATTCAAATTTTTTATTATTTTAAAATATTTTATATTTAATATCTGTATTCGACACATATTCAGATATCGGTGTGAAAGTATTATCTTTCAAATATATGAATTTTTTTATAAAAAAATTAAATATATTCATATTGCACATATATCTGTATTCAATATTTATTCTCGAATTTGGATAACACAAAAGACGGGCCCATGTTTTTGACTCAATGGGAATGCTGATATTTGTGGACTGTGGTGTGGGGTGGAGTCTAATTTGTCTATTGATGTGGCGAACTCAAGTTATTTCCAGAAGAAGCTTATGCTCAATTATTACAAGTAATTAACAAAACGACGTTGTCTGCTGTTTGTTTTATATTTTCTGCTTTCCAACGTCGCTGTTTTCTTCTACAACTTTTTGAAACCAAAAGAATCAATCAACCTCTTCGTGCTATATGACTAATGATTTTTACTCCCTTTTATTCTTTGTTTCAAATATTCTTTTTATTATTATAAAAAAAAAAAAAATTTGTATAATGATCTTTGTAAGTGCTCAATTTTTAGGAGAATTTGCCTTTTATTTTCTTAAGAAAAGGGAAAAAAAAGAGGGTAAACTTCATAAATATACCCAACTCCATAAATATACCTGTTGAGTTTTTTTTAGTGATTGAACAGAATAAATTTTTGGATGCATCAAGTGGAGGCACTACAGCATAATAGGGTTTTAGCGGCGTTTTTTCTAATAATAGCGGCGTTTTTAAATGCCGCTAAAAATTTAGCGGCATTTTCGTAAAACGCCGCTAAAAGTGTCGAGAAAAACCACGTCGAAAATTTTCTCGGCGTTTTAAACAAAAACGCCGCTAATGTAGCGGCGTTTGTAGGGATATTTGTCGGCGTTTATAAACGCCAGCGTAGGACTGCAGCGGATGGTATTTGAGAATAAATTAGCGGCGTTTGTCTCAGGAAATGCCGCTAAATTGAAAAATTTAGCGGCATTTGTCTCGAGAAACGCCACTAATTTTAAAATTTCGTTCTTTAATATTCATAAATATAGCGGCGTTTGTGTTATAAAAACGCCGCTAAATTTCCAGAATTTGTAAAAAAAAATATAATTTCTTTTATTTAAAAATTATAATTAATAATATTATTCAATAAATTTACATTATAGTTTACAATCAATACATAACAGAAATATATTAAAATTTAATAGTATATTATAAAGTATCATTATACAACAATTCTATTAAGAAAGCACAAAATAATCAACATATAACAATTGGAATAAAATTTAAATTAAACAAGATAAGGTAGTATAAAATTTAATTTGTACCTGTAAATATATAACAATTGCAAGGTCCAAAACTCCTATTGCAAATCCTGCACTAACATTACAAGTTATTATAATTTTTTCCAAATTTGTAAAGCAACCAGTGATTAAAGTTAATGAAAGCAAAAGTAAAAGAACTGACCTCCAAGCTTCATCATCTGTCAAAATGCCTCTTCCAATTCAATGTTTAGAACCTGGAAAAAAAATGCAAAAACTTAAATTAAAATCCCCAATTTACAAAATGCAAAAACATAAAATTGTTACCTTCAAACAAGAATCTTCTAGGAATGGAAAGAGATTAACAAAATTTTGCTTAAATCTTTGACCTAAAAGCTAGTGGTGTGAGAGGATGGACAGAGAGAGCGAGACAAAATGAGTTTTGTGTTTTGGGTAAAGAAAAAGAGGGGTCTGTTACTGGTTATATTTTCAGCAAATAGCGACGTTTGTTTCGACAAACGCCGCTAAATTGTAAATCTATTCATCTCCTTTCTAAAAAAAACGGTAAATTTTGTCGCTCAATTTTTTACATGCTCAATTTTTTACATGCTCTATTGATCTTTGTAAGTGCTCAATTTTTAGGAGAATTTGCCTTTTATTTTCTTAAGAAAAAGAAAAAAAAAAGGGTAAACTTCATAAATATACCCAACTCCATAAATATACCTGTTGAGATTTTTTTAGTGATTGAACTGAATAAATTTTTGGATTCATCAAGTGGAGGGCTGATAAAAGTATGCAAAGATAGAACAATGTCAAAGGGTATCGGAGTTGTGTCTCTGGGGCAACTCGATACTTAAGTTAGTAGAGTGCAGAGAATAATGAGGTAAAGTCGGGATGATAGGTTCAAAGTGTTCATGTTTCTTTTACCTCATGTCAGTTTTTACTTCATCTATTTATACCTGTCCGCAAGTTGTATTGATTGTCTGAGAACTTGACGGATATAAATCAAGGATCTTCTAAGTTGTCTCCTAAGTTTAGAGGAGCCAAACAGCTATGGATCTGTTAGATGTAAAGGTCCAATTAAGCAAGTCAAGAATTGTCCCAACAATACCCAGTGATTTGAGATGCAAAAGTGAGACAAATATAAAACTACAGAATATTCATGAAAATTTATAGGTCGCATGAAAAAGTTGCTCACTTCAGACAGGTTATGAAAATTTGTTGATGCCAGATTGGAAGTAGTGTTGAGTATTGAGTCTAAGTCCCAATCTCACATTGCTAAGATATGTGTAGCCAAGGTGAGTGTTTACCTATAAATAGGTACCTTAGTCTTTGAGAAAAATCACCCTTGTGAAAGATAATCTATACATTTAAGTAGAAGTTATATTGGGACTATCCGGGTAGTGAGTTAAAATATTTGTACGAAGGTTTGTAGCTTTGTCCGTGCAAACGTTACGAGTTGTAAGCTTTGTTCGTAGTGGAGCCATTTTATTCCTTTGGGATCGTGGAGGTAGGCCAAGAAGGGTTGAACCACGTTAAATATTGTGTTTTTATTTCCTTTCTTCTTGAGTACTTGTTATTGGGTTGCCACGTTATTTCCAGCAACTGGTATCAGAGCTATTGGTTCAAGGGATTAGTTGCTTAGAAGCCTTTGGTTCAAGTGAGAAGAGTTGTTGTCAAGAGGAAAAGAGTGCTTCATCAAAGCATGGCTAGTACGATGAAATTTGAAGTCCCGCTCTTTGATGGGAAAAGCAATTTCACTATGTGGCAATGCACCATACAAGATCTTTTGGTGCAACAAGATCTTGATGCTGTCTTAGATGAAAATAAACCTGATGAGATTAAAGAAAGCGAGTGGAAGTCAATGCAGAGGAAAGCTGCAAGCACAATCAGGTTAGCTCTTGCCCCTGCAATTAAGTACAATGTGTTAAATGAGCAAACACCTACTGGGATTTGGGAAAAGTTGGAGGAGATTTATGCATCAAAGTCACTAATCAATCACCTATGCTTGAAAATTGACTTATACACCCTAAAAATGGAAGAAGTAGGTAATGTGCATGATCATATTAATGAGTTTAACCAACTAGTCTGTTAATTACTGAATATAGGAATGACTTTAAGTGATGAAGAGCAAGCAATTGCTTTGTTAGCTTCACTATCGCAATCTTACAGACCATTGGTAAGATCGCTGTTGGTTGGCAAAAATACCATCAAGCTAGAAGATGTAACCTCTATTCTGCGAGATGATCAGAGGATGCATAGAGAAGATCACGCCAATGAAAGTGGAAGCGTACTAGCTGTGGAGAGATTTCAAAGAGGAAGGAACACTTCTCGTGGTAGAAGTGGACAACGGGAAAATCTAGAGGGGGAGACTATGGTGATGTGAAGTGCTACTACTGCGAAGTATATGGGCACCTTCAGTCTCAATGTCCACAAATACGAGAAGACTTGAAGAGTCTAAAGCTGCAAAAAGGGAATGTGAATGCTGATACTAATGTAGTTGAAACTGATGTCATGCTGGTTTGTTTTTGTGGAAGGTAATGACTCTGTTGAAAGTCATTCTAAATGGGTTTTAGATTCTGCTGCTGATATACATGTGTGTAAGGATCAAGCCATGTTTACTACTTTGCAAAAGGATGGAGATTTTGGTTGCATCAATGTGGGGAAGAAACTGAAGCTGAAAGTTGAAGACATGGGAAAAGTTCGCCTGAAGCTCCACAATGGTAAAATCCAAGATGTTCCTAATGTGAGGTATGTACCTACTGCCAATGTCAATATTATCTCATTGGGAGAGTTGACATCGCATGGGTGCAAGTATGTGAGAATCGGGAAGAAGTGCAAAGTGTATAAGGAAAATCGCTTGGTTCTTTAAGGCAGAAAAGGCGAGAAAAACATTTGTTATTTGGAAGGCTACTCCACGAGGGGAACGCTTGAAGATAACAAAGTGGAGAAGAAGAAAAAGACTGAGAAAAGAGTTCATTTTCAGACAAGATAATTGGGACTTTGACTCAAGGGAGGATTTGTTGGGTATTGAGTCTAAGCCCTAATCCCACATTGCTAAGATATGTGTAGCCAAGGTGAGTGTTTACCTATAAATAGGTACCTTAGCCTTTGAGAAAAATCACCTTTGTGAGAGATAGTCTATACACTTAAGTAGAAGTTGTATTGGGACTATCCGGGTAGTGAGTTAAAATATTTGTAAGAAGGTTTGTAGCTTTGTCCGTGCAAAAGTTACGAGTTGTAAGCTTTGTTCGTAGTGGAGTATTTGATCCTTTTGGGATCATGGACGGAGGTCAAGAAAAGCTGAACCACATTAAATATTGTGTTTTTATTTCCCTTCTTCTTGAGTACTTGTTATTCAGTTGCCACACTATACTCAACAAGTAGCTTGTTTATCTTGATCCAGGATGAGGATGACTTTTGTATCTGCATCAAGGGAAATGGGGTACGCCATTTTCTTAACTACTTGCAATTTGGACCCTCAATGTGAAGCATAATCTGAAATAATAGGTCCAATCTTGTAACACTTATGTTTCTAGAACTACAGAGGATGAAATTTACCATGAAAAACAACACAAAACAAAAAGAAAATCTCATTAAGGCTTGGCTTGGATAAGCCATTGTGTACACATATCAGATAAAAGGACTTTAATGGAGTAAACTAACAGTATGAATAATATGTTGGGATTAGCGTGGCAGCCCACAACAAGTATTAACTCACAACATACACTTAGGAAGAAGAGAAAAAGAGAACACAATATTTTTAACGTGATTCATCCTTTCTTGGCCTACATCCACGATCCCAAAGGGATAATATACTTCACTAGGAAATATTCCAACTTGTGACTTTTGCACGGATAAAACTACAAACCCTCCTACAACACACTTGTAGCTTTACACGAATAAAGCTACAAACCCTCTTTACAAATATTGTAACTTTTGCACGGATAAAGCTACAAACCATAATCCCAATATTGTAACTTTTGCACGGATAAAATTACAAACCATCATAACAAATACTATGGCTCACCACCTATAAAATCCCAATACAACTTCTACTTAAGTGTATAGACTCACTCTCACAAAGGGTGGTAGTAGTCTTTCCCCCAAGGGCAAGGTTCCTATTTATAGGTGAGCACTCTTTTTGTCTCATCAATACTACTCAATGTGGGATTATGATTCTCCTTTGTTTAACCAATTAGTTACTTGATGTGGGATGAGCATTCCTATTCAATGTGGGATTTGGACTCTTAATCAAAATCAATGTTAGACTTGGACTCAAACTCAACATAATAAAAGATCAGTTTTAAACTAAAGTAAAAAAAAAGGCTTACAGCCAGAGATTCTTAATCCTCTTAACAGCTATTTTTAGATTTTCCAATGCCTCTTCGTGAAATTCATTATCGTTCCAAGAAAAATCGAATCTCTCCACTAAAGAAAACAAAGTTTGATCGAACTAGATTTAGTCCGATTGATTTATGCAATCATTTTTAAAATATTGCATCCAATAATTTTAAAATTTGAATTCCAATCTCATAATATCTTTCCTTATCTCAAATTACGATCTCTTTTATTTAAAAATAAAAAATTTTGATTACATGAAATTGGGTATCATCGGTTGCATGGTAGAATTTCTGTTTGGGTTTAGAGTGAGAGGAAAATGAGTTTAGAGTGAGGAATGTGGGATATGGTGAAGGAGGAAAGAAAGAAAAAGGATAAAACTATAAAAATGTATAGATGAAGTGGGACACGGACTCATGTCAGATGAAGAAGGCTAATAACTAGCAAGAGACTAGGAAGATTTATCAGAAAATGTTTGGAAAAAAAAAAAAACGAATTTTGGTCAACCTTTTACAACTATTTAGTTTTATTCCATGAATAAAAAATAAAATAAAAAACTCATTTCCCATGAATTCCTGTAAAATTATTGCCTTGATTGACACTAGCCTCAGCACTCAGCAGCCAAGGCTGGCAGCTCTACTGGGTACTCAAATGCCATCCAATCCTCAGGATAGTGGCGTTAACAGCAGGACAAACATCAAACACCTTGTTCTTTTATCCTACATATCTTAATTAAGGCATCCAACAAACTGAGACAATATCCACAATGACCTCAACAAAATCCTACATACCATATCAACTTTCTGGGCATCAGGTTTCACCCATGCCTTTTTTATCTATAATTTTGCTTTTGTCTTTTGGTATAAATATCATTTATCTATAATTTTCATCCCCTTTTAACTTTTAGTAAGCTATTAGACATTCTTATGCTAAGATATTATTGTTCCCATTTGAGGGATACGAGTTGAGAAATCAATTTCTTGAAACTGAATTTATATTCCAATTAATTTTCTTTTGGAACTTGGGTACTAAGATTCAGTAGTATTCCCATTACACCCTCGTTTTTGCTTGCTTTGGAGGTTTGACATTACTTGCATTCTTCGACTGCGTGTATTTGAATTTTGAACACTACAGGCATCCGTTTGCTGTGCCATATCATATCTCGGAACCTCTCTTTTGGCACTTGTCATTTTTGGGAATAAAAGAAGGATTTATCAATGTTGAAATTCGAATCTCATACCTATTATATATCATCTTTTAAAAGTGACTGCATAAAAAAATTGAATTAAACCAAAATTTGCCATAGCATTCTTTTAAGGACTGGGTACCGAAGGCCCAAAATTGACAAGTCCTCTGTGGAACTAAATTCTCCTGTAAAACATGAAGAAAAACATGGCAATTTTCAAATTGAACATCTAGCACCATTGGCTAAGGAGTGTGTCATAGACTTTCGGTACTAAGGAGGAGGGAAATTCCCTGGTTTCTGACACGAAGATATTATGGAAGCATCAAACTCTTTGAAGCCAGAATTTTAATTATAGTAGGGAATGCCATATATTTTTCTCTTCCAAATTCCAATATCTTATTTGTTTACAATGCCAACTATGCTTACACCATGTATATATATATATATATATATATATATATATATATATATATATATATATATATATATATATATATATATATACATCTGCCACCCATCTTTTAAACTTTCATATGCATAGATTTGCCCATTTCCTGCAAATCCGCAAGCCTTTAAGTGCTTTCCAAGTAAGAAAATGAACCTTAGCCTTAATGAAAAGGAAAATTGTAAATCAGTCTGTCGGCAAGGATATGCCATGTGAGAAACGATTAGTAAACTACACCTCTCTGCAGATCCTTTGAGAGAGGATTTGAAAGACAAAAGGAAAAAAGAATCAATAGGCCAACACTTGAATGAGTAGGAAACACAAATTCAGAAATCATTTTCAGGAATCCATACCTCATAAAATTGATTTTCCTGAATATTTGAGTGCCTCAAAAATTTAGGCTCACTTAACACTCCAATCGAGTATTTTAAATTCCCCCCCTTGAAGTCCTTGAGAAAAGAACAAGCAGCCCGGTCTTTTACCTATGAGCAGAGCAAGCTTGATGAAACTTGTTTTCATGGTATACAAAACTAGCCATGTTAACCACAACTTCAAATGATGTTAGCCCACCTTGTGCCCTACATGATTTGAATCAAAAACCAAATTCTTATCTCTGAACATACTTACCATGAGGCAGCTTGCTTTTCACTTGCTTTATAATATAGCATCTTCTGTACGTAAAACATCAAGTATCCTTGTGCAGCCAGCACGATGCTCTCGTTAACTCTAGTAATCCAAGCATCATCACACTTGTACCAGTGATTACTTAATCGCAAATAAGTCACATAATGGCCGGCATCTAATCTACCCGTGTGTGTGACAACAGCAAACAACTCAAATTCGGATGATATCTCATTGGATGCATCTTGTTCATCACCATCGAATGGGAAGATCCTGTTTCCAAATCGACTCCTCAAAATGGAAGAAGAGAGATAAGGAGCCATGTCCAATGAAAATGGGAACTGCAGATACCGGTCAACCTTCCTTGACATCTTTCGTATTGAAGAATGTTCAAATCTTTTAATATGAAAGCAGGAAACTAATGGAAGCTTTCTTATGGACATCTGCTTAAGAGACTCTTGTCTCACCTGACACTTTTGGCAGAAAAATTTCTGATCAGAGCCCAACTTCTCAGCTCTAGTGAATCGTTCTAAGCAACCCTTTAAAGTAGATATCCCACCGTTTTGGCTTGAACCCATGCAATCTGCCTCAACATTGCAAGAATTGTGGGATTTTGCGGATGAAGATTTCCCAGAAACCCCTTGGTTTGGTTCCAAGTCCAGGGAAATGTCTACACATGGGTCATATGTTGTGGATGTGAAACCACAAGCCATACACATGACATCAGACCGCAGAATACCAGAAAATACTCTATGTGCAATGCAACAATCTCCAGTGCCTGCACCATCAAGGAACGGGGTTATGAAAATATACAATATATAAAGATATAGGTTATCATCCAAAATTCTCCATTTATGAAGAATGACATCACAAGCATCTAACACTAGCTCTTCATTCAAACACTTTTCAGATAAACAACTAGTTATGCGGACATGCATTCAAATTTTAATAACTCGAGCTGATTAGATCCTAGTTAGAATGTCAAAAAAAAAAAAAAAAAAAGAGCAACATGCTTCTACAAAAGTTGCACAAGGTTAAATTTGAATACAAATCTCAGATGTTAACTTTGAACTACAGTTAAGAGATAGCAATGAATAAACCCCCTTTCAGCCTTAGTTTACCAGAACGAGGACAGAGGAGCTAGTTCTGCATCACCTTGACCAGAAAAAGGGGGTGACATAAAAAAGTTATCAATGCAAAATCATTGCAGCCCAACTAAAGCTCAATGACAACTTATGGTTAGCGTTTCTTACTTCTGTTTCCAATATTTAACTTGAGTTTCCAGGCAGATCACTTTTCAACACACATGAAAACGAGAAGCTGCATATCATAACAGATCTCAAGGAATAATCTACATTTAAGTCTTTACTAACACTACAAGAAAATAGCAAGAAAGGAAAGGAGAAGGAGTAAGAGGTAGAGGTAGAGAAAAGATGGTTTAAGTTGGGACAACCTTGCAGAGAACTTTATCAAGTTCAAAAGAGTCCGGATTTCTTCGCCCAGCCAAGGCGTTTGAAGAAGTTTATGCAGAAACAAGATGACCCAAAAAACAAAAATGGCTTTGATACATGTTGTAAAACTAAAGCAACTCTCTCCTTTTTTTTGAGACAAGGATCAACTTTGTCAGACGATAGGATCCTATACATGGCAAAGGGGAAGTAACATGAGAATTAAGTGAGGTGAGAAATTCCTATGATGAAACCAAGTGGGCTAAGGAAGGTTGACTTACTGGAGCAAAGCAGTTGACATCATCAAGCCTGCAGTCCTAAATCTGAGAGCACTTGTCAACTCCTAGGGCAAGAAAGAAGAGACCTAGACTCATGCCCTGCAGTTAAATATTGGAGTTACTTCTTAATCTTTAGCAAAATCTTCGATGATGTCGATTAAAAATACAAATACTAAAATCAGTAAAGCGAGAGACAGACTGACAGTAGACGCTGATTAAGAGTATCTTATGTTGGTAAAGGCAAGTTTTGCCCTACATGATTTCTGCATTTCAACTCACTCCTTGTAGTGATTTATTCTAGTTAGTTGAATAAATTGCTTTTTATCTGGATTCAATCTGCCTCTTGGTAACTATGAAATATGGCCACTAAAACACTACAGCAGAAGACAGCCCCATCCTATGCACAGACTTAATGAAGATTCCTAACCAAATTTATCAATCCTAATCAATCTCTTTGCCGAACAACGTGCCAAGCAGACTAATGCAAACAAACTATTCTTTCCAGAATGTCAACCTGAAATCAACAACTCAACAAAGTTTTACCACATCCATTAGGAATTACAGACAACATGGATCCTAGCGCATTCAGCAGGAATGCATTATTACTACATGATCAAAGTCAGAATTAAGACAAATATATTAGTAACTTTGACGTACTACACTTCAAAACATTCATATTATTTGATCAATGCAAAAGATACAATATCCTTCCAGAACAAACACCCTTTGAAGAAACTGACAAACATGTACCTAACACATAAATTACCAACAACAGAACAAATGTCGCCAATAGTTACATGTCATGATGAGTTTCAAAAGATGTGGGCCCAGAATCAAATTCCTTAGATTTAGCATTTAAGAGATTCTTCAATCTATGGATTACCTTATAAAAAAAGAACTCCACCTATGTAAACTCCTAGTATAAACATTCAAATCACTATGCAATTTCGGGTAGAAAGGCAAACACATTCTAGAATGCAACTCAAAGTCAATACAACAACCTCGCACAGTAAGAAAGCTAGTCACCTGGACTCTGGGACTTCATTTTATCCTTGGCCACCTTTTCATGAATTCCGTCAAGCATGGAAATGAAAAATTCATGCGCATCCTGCTGCTCATAACTAGCCAAATTTGCCGCATGTTGCCACCAACTGCAAAAACCTCACATCACATCAATCCCACCTTTTTTTTTTTTAACCCCAAAGCAAATACTAACAACTTATACAATATCAATGTAGTAAAGAAGAAAAAACCAACTTTTTCTTACTCTTCATATTCACTCTAAAAATAAAAAATTTCATTTTTTTGACCAAAAACTAACCTGTACAAGAACTTAGCTGGACTATAAGGAATCCGATCCCCCGAAAAAACAGACGAAAATATCGCGTCCATGTCACAAGCCAAACACAATCTTGAATTTTTAGAACCATTAATAGAACCATTTTTTTGCTGACAATAATATCTATTATGCCGATCGCTCAAGAAATAGTTTCGCAACGGTGGCGTATGGAGCAATGCTTGTAAAACTGAATTCATAAAGCAAGTATTCCCCAAATTATTCAATCCGCGTAATCCCCAAGGTAATTCTGTTGACGAAATCAATGAGCCATTGGTCGCGTCGTGGAGAGGGATCGAATGGTTTCCGATTATGACGTGTTCTCTTGAATTTGGGGCCCACTGGCGATAATCTACTCGACGGCGCTTTCGGACATTTTCCGGTTGAGATCCGGCAACGTTGCATTGCATTACGGTGGATCCAGACGTGGAGGTGGTGGCGGTGATGGTTTGAGCGAGGACGACGACGGCGTCGAAGTCGCGATCGTAGACCTGGTCACGGCACGCGCAGCAAAATAGCTCAGCGCGGTCGACGTCGACGGCGATCTCGTGGCCGGGGATGCAAAGCGCGTGATCCGACGCGTGGGAATGAAGTGGAGGCGCGTGGCAGAACACGGCGGCGCAGGCGACGCAAGCATAGAGCCTCGGACGGGAGGATTCCTCGCAAGTGCCACATCGGGGTACCTCGGAGGGTTCCCTCTGTATGCAGGCGCGACCGCCGGGCGGCTTGACGCGGATGCAGTCCTGGAGGGCGCGAAACGGCTTGGAGCCGTTGCGGGAGTGGAATTCGAGGAGGTGG
Organism: Fremontodendron californicum; assembly: GCA_030761205.1. Classification (NCBI taxonomy): domain Eukaryota; kingdom Viridiplantae; phylum Streptophyta; class Magnoliopsida; order Malvales; family Malvaceae; genus Fremontodendron; species Fremontodendron californicum. The sequence goes on along the minus strand of JAULJL010000014.1, from coordinate 23,813,247 downwards.
GGACACGGCTGAGGCGAAACCCGTCCGTTGATCTTGGAAGACATGGTGGTGGCGGGAGATAGAGATCGTGCTGGAAATGGAAACCCTAGATATGAAGGACATAGGGGTCATGGATCTAAGGGAAGATCAACGGCCGAGATTGATTGAATGAGAGTAAGGGAGCATGGAGGTTGATGAGGACGAGAATCACCTTTATTTACGTTTTCCTCTAATGAGAGTGTTGGGGATTTTGTTTGCTAGTCAGATCTTGTCCGTTAGTCCACGCTTGGGTTTTTTTTTTAAATATTTTATTTCAAAATAAAAAAAAATTATATTTAATGCTATATTAATGTATAGATTTATACAGTGAATTTTATAATATTATCTGTTAAAAATTAAGTTATAAGGTTACAGTTAGAGTTAGGATTAAAGGTTAATTTTTTAATAAGATGTCATTGTAAAATTTACTGTCAATTTATAACATATACATTAAGTATCAAATACAAATTAAAAAAAAATCATTAAAAAATTTAGAATATACAATTTTTTCTATTTTTGATTTTTTTATAAAATAAAAAAAAATAAAGTAGAGAAAAGAAAAGAAAAGTGTTGTTTTGTTTATAAACCATTAGATTTGGAGGATAATATGTGGAAGATAAATTACTTGGCCCACCAATCTTGATTTGGGAGAGATTGAATGGTTGAGATCTTTTCTTTTATTTTTTTCCTTCTATTTTGCATAGGCTGTGTGGGGCTTTTTTATTTCAATATAGCAAAAAAAAAAAAAAATTATCAAATTACCGTTACTTTTTGATTATTTCCCAAAATACGGACCTTTTTTTTCCAGCTGGGAAATCGCCATCCCCCATGGCGATTTCCCAGCGTGTTTTTTTGCAAATTTGCAAAAAACACCAAGGGAAATCGCCATGGGGGATGGCGATTTCCCTTGGTGTTTTTGCAAATTTGCAAAAAATTACCAAGGGAAATCGCCACCCCCCATGGCGATTTCCCTTGGTAATTTTAGCCAATTTTGCTAAAACCATGAAGGGAAATCGCCATGGGGGGTGGCGATTTCCCTTCATGTATATTTTTTTTTTTTTTAATTAATAAAAAAAAATTATATTAAAACAATATTTTATTTTAATTTGATAAATTTATTTTTAAAAATTATAAATTAAATTAAAATATTTTTTTTATAGGTTTGGTTATTTATTTTTTTAAAATATATATTAAAAATGTAATTTAATTTATTATTACAATTTTATAAAAAATAAAAATATATTTCTTATTAAAATTTAAAAAGAAGATTATATAAAAAATAAAATTTTTATATCAAAAATTTTATTTTTTATAATTTTGTAATATTATAAAAAAGAAAATTTAATTTATATCAAAAATAATTTAATGATGTAAAATGTAAATAAATTTTTTTTAAAAGAAATTTATCGAGTCACTTTTTTAAATAAAGAAGTTATTTTTAAGTTGGTATCGTAAAATAATTTTTTTAATTTGATTAGTTTTTTTGAGTTGGTATTCGATTAACTCGTGACATTAATTTAATCATTGTTTTTAATAATAATATAGATTGTTACAGTTTAAAACTGGATATTTGATAAAAAAATTTTAATTTAATTTCTGATTACATTTTTTTTTCTTATTATAATTTAAAAAGAAAATTAAATTAAAATGAAAAAAAGAAAAGCAACTTATCATGTAATTTGGATTATTATATTAAAATTAAATAACAACATTAAGATATAAATTAAAATAAAATATAACAATTAATTTCCGAACAAATTACATGAAATGCAAAACATATAAATTTATATTAGAAATTTAAAACACATTACAATTATTCTAATTATTGCGTGGTGTAGAGCAACAGTGTCGAGCTCTTCTAGTGCGTGGTGGTTGCACCCGTCGTTCAACCTCGTCAGTGGCACGTATTCGCGGTCCACCACGACCTCTTGCTATAACCGCCAATGGTTCCGGTTGAATGTCATCAGTCGTTTCATCCGTATCAAAAATTTGAAACCCACTGCTGGATGAGCCAACACCTAGTTCACCCATAACGGGAACCTGACTACTAGATGCACCCATAAATGATGTAGCATCAAATGCTGACGAAGGGGTTCCAAACTGATACATGGATGTTAAATATGCTGAACTTGGACTTTGGACGGGGAGCTGGTCATCTAACCTCGTTCTTGGCGGTGATGGTCGGTAACACTCATCAACGTCATATCCGGGGTGACTTACGGAATAACGATGGCTGGATGGTACTCCATGATCCCGTTCAGGTTCAGGATGATCAAATGACATCCTCGGTGCTGTGAACTCCGATGAGGTCGGTTGACGCCTTCGCCCACGTTGTCGGCGAGGTCTAGGAGCATCCATATCCTGTGTAGGAGGGACTGGAGCTGAAGTTTGTCCGGTAAATGGCATACTCCTAACATCCTCGTGCATCGACGGTGGACAAACGAAAGGCCGACCTTCATTTCTATACCATCTTATGTAATCAGCAGACGGGTTGAAATTATTACCAACAATCGGGTAACCTGTCGGAATTCGTTCAAAACGTATGTTCCACCATTGGATCCAACGTTCATGCTTCGCAGGCCAGAATTCATCATTACGACCACGCATGTCGACCTTGTGAAGCTTATCAAGGTTCATCGGGGCTGCAGGAATTGGTTGTTGCATCCCAAATTGTCGCAACACCCGGTCAGTTTGGTGCCACTCTACATATGAAAAGCATATCAATGCTGTGTTTGCTTTCCATATATTGAAATTATTGTAGGCATCCGATGGGAGGCATGCCATAATTTCACTCGAGGAATATGGCATCCACAGAAACTGCGAATAATTATTACAAATTATTAGTTTCATAAGGATTAAATAAATAAAAAAAACTTCAATGTAACAATCGAAATATTTACCTTATCATATCCTAGTCGATCTAGTCGTAGTCTTATACTTGCAAGATCGCTCGGAGTCTCTGTAAAATCTCTACCCGTACTCCTACTCCACCTATTAAAATGCATATAATATCTTAATGACCTATAAAAATACAATTTCGTACAAAATTAATAAAATAGTAAAGATTATTACCTGCTTGCAAGGGGGTATACAGCCGAAATATCCACGCGCGGAGCAAGAAATGGTAGCCGATACCAAGCCCATGATTGTAGAAGCACTAGACATCCACCTATGTCATGGTTTTTTGGAACTGTAGCTCGGCAAAGTTCTCTATACAAAACTGCCAAACACGCAGAACCCCAACTATAATTTGCTGCTTCCTCTAAATCACGTAGCAATGGAAGATACATTAAATGTACCCGACTGCTCGATTTGTCAGGCATCAGTAATCCTCCAATCAAACGTAAAATATATGCTCTAGCAGCATATTGTATTTGTTGTTCGGTTGCATGTAATGGCAGATTTTGAAACGTTTTCAACCAAGTCAGTCTCACCGTTGAGCCAGATACGACGTCTTCTGGAGGTACCTCACCCAATAGATCTTGACACAGTTCATTCCAATCTAGCAGGCTTCCGCCTGTAACTGCATCGCCATGGATCGGAAGTCCAAGTTGCAGCGCAACATCTTCGAGACTGACCGTGCATTCACCACATGGAAAATGAAAAGTGTGCGTCTCGGGTCTCCATCGTTCGACCAACGCAGAGATTAAATCGGGTTGTATCACAAGTCGTCGAATTTGACTTGCGTGATAAAATCCGGCTCTTCTTAAGTGGTCGATAATATAAGGATGCGGGTCCTCCAATGTAAATTTCCTCGAACGTAATACGCGACGAGTTTCCTGTTATAATAATAAAAATTAATATATTATAAAACTATAACAATTAAAAAGTAATAAATAAAACTATAAAATAACAAAATAATAATATAATATAATATAATATAAACAATAATAATATAATATAATATAAAACAATAATAATATAATATAATATAATATAATATAATATAATATAATATAATATAATATAATATAATATAATATAATATAATATAAACAATAATAATATAATATAATATAAAACAATAATTTCGTATAAAAAAACAATAATAATATAATATAAAAAAAAAATAATAATATAATATAAAAAAACAATAATAATTTAATATAATATAAAGAATAATAATATAATATAATATAAAACAATAATAATATAAAAAACTATAATAATATAATATAAAACAATAATAATATAAAAAACAATAATAATATAATATAATACAATAATAATATAAAAAACAATAATAATATAATATAAAACAATAATAATATAATATAAAACAATAATAATATATAAAACAATAATAATATAATATAATATAACACAATAATAATATAAAAAACAATAATAATATAAAAAAAAAATAATATAATAATATAAAAAACAATAATAATATAAAAAAAATAATAATATAATAATATAAAAAACAATCATAATATAAAAAATAATAATAATATAAAAAACAATAATAATATAACAATTTACTTACCTCGTTAAATATAACCTCCGAGATGTGATTTTCTTGTAACCTTAATAGTGAAGCCATTTCAAAATATTGTTGTAGAAAAAAAAATTTGTAGAAAGAAATTTTTTTTGGTAGAAAAATGATAAAATTTTGAAAGAAAATGAAAATTTGAATGAGAGTAATGAAAATTTGAAGAAGAGTAGAGGGGTATTTATAGAGGGTGGGGGGTGTGGGGGGAGGGGGGACGTGGGGGGTGGGGGGTGGGGGGAGGGGGGATGGGGCAACGGTCATATGACCGTTGCCCCTTTGAATTGTGGGGGTGGGGGGTGGGGGGTGGGGGGAGGGGGATGGGGCAACGGTCATATGACCGTTGCCCCTTTGATTTTTTTTTTTTTTTTTTTTTTTTTTTTTTTTCATTTCAAATTTAAAATTTAAAAAAAAAAATCAAAATATTAAATTATAAAAAAATCTAAAATATATTTTACGAATTTTTAAATTTTTTTAAATTATAAAAAAAATATTTTAATTTAATTTATAATTTTTAAAAATAAATTTATCAAATTAAAATAAAATATTGTTTTAATATAATTTTTTTTTATTAATTAAAAAAAAAAAAATATACATGAAGGGAAATCGCCACCCCCCATGGCGATTTCCCTTCATGGTTTTAGCAAAATTGGCTAAAATTACCAAGGGAAATCGCCATGGGGGGTGGCGATTTCCCTTGGTAATTTTTTGCAAATTTGCAAAAAACACCAAGGGAAATCGCCATCCCCCATGGCGATTTCCCTTGGTGTTTTTTGCAAATTTGCAAAAAAACACGCTGGGAAATCGCCATGGGGGATGGCGATTTCCCAGCTGAAAAAAAAAGGTCCGTATTTTGGGAAATAATCAAAAAGTAACGGTAATTTGATAATTTTTTTTTTTTTGGCTATATTGTAATAAAAAAGCCGCTGTGTGACCTGTGAGTGTGTCTTAATGTCATTCTTTAATGTTGGTAAAAGTCTTTTGGCAGCCAAAGCCAATTGGGCCAAATTAGAAAAGCAAACAGTATAAACAAAAGAAGTTGTTTTGTTCCTTTCCTTCCTCCTTTTAGTTTTATGCCATTGCCACGGGATGGGATTTATGGGCATGATTCATGGGGCAGGCAGACGCTTCAGCTCAGAGAATACTGGCCTCGCCTCTTCTAGTATTAAAAAAGAATTAAAATTTTTCCTGTGATGTCTAAATTTATTATATGATGATTGAATAGATAAATATTGAGATGAAAAAAAGTATGTAAAACTCTGGTCAAATTTGGTGACTGATAAAAAAGAATGGACCATTAATCATTGCTACAAAAATCAGTTGCTAAAATGTAGTTTTTAAACTTCTAATTAATCATGCCAACCATCTGCAAATCACATGGCTCCAATACTTTCAGCAGGCATGCGAGGAAGGAATGGATGGCCATTGCTCCTTTACTTAGGCCTAGTTTAGCATTGTTGTTGCGGTTGTAAAAAGCTTGGTTTAGAAAAAATGTGTTTGAAAAGTGCTGTGAAAAAGTGTGGTTTGGAAATTCTGAGTATTTAACATTGCTGTCAAAAATTACTGTGAAAAGTTAAAATGTATATTTTAGAGTAAAGAATAAGTTAATTTCTATGCTATTCAAGTAATGTAATATTAAGATATATCAAAATATAAATTTGAAATATTTTTTACGTAATTAATATAAATTATTTGTGATATTTAATTTGAATATATTAAAACAATTTTTAGATATTAAAATACATACAAACATAACATTTTACTAATTTAAATATACAAGGCTATATATTTGACATAAAATTCAAAAAAGGGAAATAATTGTATACCCTCGTATAAATATTACAAAAAATATATATTCAATGTTTGCAATTTAAAGTGAATTCATTAAACTGTAAGCTATGGCATCCCTTGTTACTTCCATATCATAATTTGGTGAATTATTTAATTCACCATCATCTCACTTTCTCCATCATGCACATCTTCTGGTTCAATAATATTCTCATACGCCCCATCATTATTTTCAACCTCTATGAAATCTACATCATCTCGTCCTGCGTGTTTCCGGATAAAATTGTGTATCGCCATTGTAGCAACAACAATCAACCTTTGTTTTTCAAAAGAATAACTTGGCATATCTCTTAAAATGTCCTTTTTTTTCAGTACACCAAAAGTTCGCTCAATCACACTACGTAATGATGAATGTGAATGATTAAATACCTCTTCTTTACCAGATATAGGTCTATCTCTACGAAAGTCAAGTAAATGATACCGTTCTCCTTTATATGGTCTAAGAAAACCTTTCATTTGAGGATATCCGGAATCAACAAGATAATATTTTCCTATATGTCAGAAGATAATAAACAATCGATTAAACAACTTATACTTTATTTTTAAAAGAAATAAATAGATGAAATAATTTACCATTTGGTGGGTGTGAAAATTTTAATCTTGGATCTCTAATTGCATCAAGAAATATTCTAGTGTCATGTGCCGATCCTTCCCATCCAGCCACTACAAATGTGAAACACATATTAAAATCACATACAGCCATGACATTCTGAGTTGGGATGCCTTTTCTTCTTATGTAGGGAATTTGTTTTTTTGGTGGAAGAATAGCAGCAATATGTGTACCATCAATTGCACCTATGCAATCCTACATAAATAATCATATTAGTATGCATAATTCACGTAAACAAATATAGTAAAATATAATATTATAGTATTTAAATTTTACCTTAAAATGTGGCATGTATCTAGAGTCATTACGTATTTGTTCAGGTGTTAAGCTAAACGAACGATCATCAGGTGCAATTATATCAATAGCCATCTTTGAAATTTTTTCAAACATAATTGTAAAATATCGACTTATTGTCCCTCCAAACCTTTGAAATCGCTCTCGACACCGAGAAACTTTTGCACCAACCCCCAACACATACAGAAAGATACCCAACATCTCATGAGAAGAAATATTTCTCAAACTTTGTAAATTGTATCGTGTTTCCAAAACCCTCAACAAACTTTTGAATACAGTTGTTGACATTCTAAAATGAATCATGCAACGTGTTCATGGCCATTAAGGATCTCTCGAACCCATGCCTCACTAGTCTGTTTTGAATCCATGCACGGTTGTTTTAGTATATATTTCTCATAATACAACTGTATAGAACAAGCTGCAGCATTGAATAACCTATTAAAAATTTCCACACGTTTTAAAATCTCCCTCCTTTCCCTTTCATCATCATTGGAATTGTTGAGATCACTATTAATCATACTCATTACCTGTGAAAAAGATTTTAAAGAATACTTGAATATTTCAATAATATAACCGTTAATGCAAAATAAACTAGGCATTAATGTGAGTAATATATGTTTCTTAATAATCATAAACATCATCCAAACATAAATAAATCCACCAAAGTATACAACATCAACATGATAAGGAAAAAATCCGTGGCACTTAAAAGTGTCCAATGCAAACCATGAAATTTTCAGTTCCGGCATTAGCCAAGTTGAATTGCAAAATATTGCTGCACTTACAGGATTTAAGATTGGAACTCTCCCTGTTAGGTACCTAGGTGTGCCTTTGATCACCAGAAGACTGACTGAAAAAAATTGCTTCCCTTTGATTGAAAGAATCACCAAAAGAATTAACGGATGGGCTGTTAAACACTTGTCCTATGCTGGAAGATTTCAACTCATTCAATCTATTATTTTTAGTATACAAAATTTTTGGTGTCGAAACTTGATGATCCCAACCAAAGTGCTAAGGAAGATCACTCAGATGTGTAGTGCTTTCTTTTGGAAAGGGGTTGTGGACAATGCTAAAGGAGCCAGAGTTAGCTGGCACGCTATCTGTCACCCGAAATCTGAGGGAGGCTTAGGATTAAAGGACATGGTTACTTGGAATAAGTCCTGCATTCTCAAGAATCTCTGGATGGTACTAACTCAGGTTGGATCCTTTTGGGTGGCATGGGTTGAGACCTATGTTCTCAAAGGCAGGAGTGTAATGCAGTTGCCTTCTCTCCAAAGGTTTAGTTAGAGCTGGAAGAAGCTACTGAATTTGAGAAGTCTAGCCCTCAAATTTATGCAGCAGCAAAGAGGTAACCTGGTTTGGAGAATGCCAGGCTCAAGCTACAAGACTGCTTATGTTTGGAATGAACTAAGGCATAAACAGGAAAAAGTTGAGTGGCATAAGTTGGTGTGGTGTCAGTTTCTTATACCCAGACATTCTATTATTTCTTGGCTAGCCATTCTGGATAGACTACCTACTAAAAATAGGATGAGTTCTTGGGGATGTCTAGTTACCCCGGAGTGTTTGTTATGTAACAATGAAGTAGAATCTAGAGATCATGTCTTCTTCGGCTGCAACTACTCAAACCAGTTGTGGAGGAAGGTTTTGGCTACATGCGACATCAGAAGACCAGTGGGCTCCTGGCAAGAAGAGCTATCCTGGGCTAAACAGGTCTTGAAGGGTAAAGCTCTAATTTCGATTATTCTAAGGCTTGCTTGGAATGCATATATTTATTATCTTTGGCAGGAGAGAAACCGAAGACTTCATGGAGGGCCGGGGAGACCGGAACATATTCTGTACGGGTTGATTACTAGTTTAGTGAGTGATAGACTAGCCGGATTAATTAATCATGTTAATAAAAAATTATGTGATGCTTGGGGTATAGGGGGTACTACACAGTCATAAAGGTTTGTTTTTTGTTTATGCTGATAGCATGATGTTTCACTTGTAGCAGATTCTGCTCTTTTGATAATTAAAAATTCTTTATTTATAAATAATAAAAAAAAACATCACAAAAGATCAAGAACTTTCATATAGCAGACAGAAATGAAAAGTTTTACGAAATATTCCAAGCATTACAAACTTCCTACAACACTTATTGTGTATTGATCAAAGCAATATTTTAAAACAAACGGAATTACATTTTTATGTTCACCAAAACTGAGGCTTTTTAAACAACCTTGACACTATCATTAACAACGAGGCTCTTTAAAGAACTTGATCCCCTCAAGTTAAGATATCAAATGTTAATCAAAACTGTAACTGTAAAGTAGGAAGTGCATTTTATTTTCATAATTGTCGATCATTTAAGCAAAAACAATTCGAGTTATTGTTGTCCGATAAGGCAAAGACAACAAAATGATCAAGTAGAGAGAAGCAGCTGACTGACTAAAAGAATCCAGTACTGATAATTGGAACATATTTAAAAAATACCCAGCAGTTCAATAATCTATGTCACATTTTATTTATACCAAATGAAAAAGAAGATAGTAAAGAGATTTACCTGCTTCCTTTTGAGACTGTGGAAGCGCAAAGAGCCCTGGAAAAGGAAAACCAGATTCTTCAGGTACAGGAACATTTTCCAAGCCCAATTTAATGATTGCCTTGGTTCCTTCAGCCAAGGTTCTACAGCCCTCAAGTCTCTTCAGAGCCACATTTATGTAGAAAGTCAAATATATAAGGAGCTTATCCGCAGAGCTCTTAATATCAAAGTTTCTAAAGAACACATTGGCACGAAAGAATGTGATTGCTTCATCAACAATATCAGTTCTATCTGCATACAACCATCTTGAACTATCAACTATACGAATAAGGAAAGGACATAGAATCGACAACAACTACCCAATAGAGCTTATAAAACATATACCCAACCTTGATATGAAACAGGAGCAGGACCCTATATGACTTTTCAAAGGAAGTAAAGGGCAGCCACAAGCTTTAGTAATTCCTTCCTCATCAATAAAACTAGAGTGATAAACCTGCCATTTAGCAACTATTTCTAAGTGAATATAAACCAAGAACATCATAATTAAAACTATTAGAAGTTACATACATAACCTAGCAAGCAAGGGAGAGATAAGGAAAGAAATTGATTCATATACCATTTTCTTTGAATTCCTTTTCCAAATAAACAAAATCAAGCAATTGGATTTTCCCAAAGAAGGAAAGATCAGGTCAACCAAATGTTTCTTCAGAGAACAACAGTACAATACCAAATTAGAAATAATCTTAACGAACTATCCAAAAGAGTAAGAAATTTACCTACAAAAAAAACAAATGAAATACTGAATTCAGATAGTTGTCTTACATGGCATTCAGCAAGACCTGAAATCTTAAAATATAACAGAAACCCATCAAACGCAAAATTAAGGCAAACCCATTATAGTAATGGGAAATTCGTTTCATTCTGTATAATGCAACAAACATATATTGAAATATATATACCAACAAACTTCCTTAAAAAAAAATTCTGGTTCCATGCAATCATATAGGGGAATGGGATAGGGGGAAAACAAGAAAAAGATCGAACAACTTACTGCCAACAACCGCTTTCAACTGGGTCCTCGACGCCTTAGTTTAGTTCAACGGCAATCTCCTCTCCTGTCTTTGCATTGAGTATTATAAGAATGATACTGAAATCTGAAGATGGTCGAACTACAAGGCCCAGACCAAGAATAAAATATAAAGCCTAAAAAAGAAGATCTGCAAGAACAAGGCCTGATACCATGTAGGATTCATACCAGATCAACCAACCGCCCATCCCTACCTCTTCGTAGACCTGTTTAAATTGGATTGGACATGATATTTCATAATATTAGGTTTAGATTATTATTTATTTAAATAAAAAATATTTTTTATTTAAATTTAATTATAAAATATAAAGATACTTTTTTTTAATATTTTAAAATAATAATATAAACTTTTGCTGAATTTGTATAAAAAAAATAATAAATTTTTAAATCATGATCCAGTTTAATCCGAGCATGAACAAATCTACCTCTAGGCAAGATTGACAGCAGGCCCAGCACAGTTGTTGGTGAAGTGGGATTTCGTTTTTCTTTTTGTTAGCCATGGCTAAGTGGGAACTGAATTCACATCTTTTGGTGCAATGCAATCATAAAAGAACTTTCTATTTTACAAAATGGTTAAGACTTAAGAGTTGAAAATACAACGATTCCAATAGTCTGAATAAGATGTATTATTTTTGCTCTTAAAATTTGTAATATTTACACTAGAGGTGGCAATTGGGCGGGTTCGGGCGGGTTCGGGTCGGGTTCATTCGGGTTCGGGTCCATCCGGGTTCGGGCTCATTCGGGTTCGGGTCCATTCGGGTTCGGGCTCATTCAGGTTCGGGCCCATTCGGGTTCGGGCTCATTCAGGTTCAGGCCCATTCGAGTTCGGGCCCATTCGGGTTCGGTCTGGGTTCGGGTTCGGTCTGGGTTCAGGTATGTTTTACATCATTTTATTTTATATTAGATGTAATCATTTTTACGTAATTTAAATATTTATATCTAAAAACAAATTATTAATTTATTATTATTTTTATACTTTTGCTATTATATGATATTTTTAATTATATTTATTTTTTAAAATTAATATTTGTTAGCACCAAAAGAATAAGAAATTAATTTGTTATATAAAATCAAATTTTAAAATAATTTATTATTAAAAATATGATATATTATAAATTAATCATATTAATATTTAAAATAATTGATTTGATGAACTCGAATTTCAAAATATAAATATATTATAATTTATATTCACTATAAAATAAAAAACTTTTAAAAATAAATTTTGGCCTTCATCTATTCGTTTATATACTTATAAAATGCAAAAATATTATGCTTATAGTCAAGATATATATATATATATATCTATCGAGTACTTATATTTTTTTCATCAGTATAAAGTATAAATTATAAAGTAGTACTAAAAAAATATAATTTATATTTAAATTATACGTAATAAATATATAATTAATATGATTATTTATTAATATATAATAAATATACCCAAAACCAAAAGGCCATAAAACCCAAAACCCCATTAAACCCACCCGCTAAAATAAAATCCCATGAAAGCCATAATCCAATTAAACCCACTCTAACCTAACCGTATAAGTATAACCCAACAGACCAAAATAATTGAATTATTGTCAAATTTTTTTACCCTTAAAGAATAATTGAATTATTGTCAAATTTTTTTTCACATCTCTAATATTTTCAAGAATTTAAAATATTTAGATTGTAAATTCATCATGATATGAGACGTTAAAGTTATAACTTATAAGTACAAAATATAATTTACTTTTTGATAAAATTACTATTTCATCATCATATATATATATAATATATTAAATTTTAAATTTTAATTAAATTATTTAAAAAAATTAGAATAAAATTAATAATTAAAGTTATTGCTTTGTAAAAAAAAAATTAATTAATTGCAATTTGATTATTTTTATTTTTAGTATTAAATTCGGGTTCGGGTTCGGGTTCGGGTTCGGGCCGGTCTCGGGTTCGGGTCCATTCGGGTTCGGGCTCATTCGGGTTCGGGCTCATTCGGGTTCGGGCCCATTCGGGTTCGGGTCCATTCAGGTTCGGGCCCATTCGGGTTCGGGTCCATTTAGGTTCGGGCCCATTCGGGTTTGGGTTTTTTCGGGTTCGGGTTTTTGACTTTTTGGTCAAATCGGGTTTGGACGGGTTCGGGTTTTCCTGGGCGAGTTTTCGGGTTCGGGTTCATTTTGCCACCTCTAATTTACACACATTATCATTTTTGTCTTTCCTCTTCGGATTATTTCAGGCTATTTATCACAACCTTTTTTTTTTCAAAGCTATTTCCACCTACAACTTTTTAAAGTTTTTATTTTTTTTCGCTGGTATTTCCTCTATATATAGTCACTGTCAGAGAGTGGGTGGCTGGGGTCTTTTTTTAATCTGTATACTACTGTTTTATTTTTTATTTATCAAAATATCACTATTTTAAAATTAATTCTCAAAATTCGCTCGTTTTAAAATCAGTTGAAAAATCGTCATCCCCATGAAGATTTTTCAACATAAATTTTTTAAAAAAATGAAAAAAGACTAATGAAAATCGTCAATGACGATTTCTCTTGGCATAAATTGATTTTTTTTTTTTTTTAACTTAACCAAGGGAAATCGCCATGGGGTGGTGATTTTTCTTGATATTTTATTTTATTTATTTTACATTTTTTTAGTTAAAATTTAACATGTAACCGTTTGAAAAAAAATTACAATTTTTTTTAAAAATTTTGTATTTTAAATTTCAAAATTACAAACGGGTATTAAAAAAATACCTTCGTTTGTTTTTTAATTTTTTAAAATATATATACTAAAATATTATAATTTTTTAATTTTATAAAAAAATAAAATTTATTATTTTAATTTTATAAAAAATAAAATTTTATTTCTTATTAGAATTTTATAAAAAATTATATTTCTTATTAAAAGTTTATATTAAAAAATGTATTTCTTATTAAAATTATAAAATATATATATATGTTTCTTATTAAAATTTTATATTAAAAAAATCCATTTCTTATTTAAATTTAAATATAAAAAAACATTTTTTTCTTAATTAAATTATATATAAATTAAAGTTTAATTTCTTATTTAAATTTTATATGTGAGATCTGTAACAAACGGGTATAAAAAAAATAACCTTGGTTTGTTTTTATTTTTTATTTAAAATATATATGCTAAAATTTTATAATCTATTTAATTATTTAATATTATAAAAAGTGAAATTTAATTTTTATTGAAATTTTATAAGAAATAAAATTTATTTTATTATTTTAATTTTATATAAAAAATAAAATTTTATTTTTTATTAAAATTTTAAAAAAATTATTTCTTATTAAAATTTTATATAAAAAAAATTATTTCTTATTTAAATTTTATATAAAATAAAAATTTATTTCTTATTAAAATTTTATTTAAAAAAATTTATTTCGTATTTAAATTGTATATAAAATAAAATTTTATTTCTTATTTAAATTTCATAAAAATTAAAATTTGATTTCTTATTTAAATTTTATATATTAAAATTTGATTTCTTATATTAATTTTATACAAATTAAAAATTAATTTCTTATTTGAATTTTATATAAAATTTAATTTTTTGCTGCATAAAATATTGAAATTAGATTCCTTCTGCAATGGATGGAACTAATGATTTAGGGTTAGAGTTTCAGCTATTTTTCAGTGAATCAAATGCTGCAGAAAATATTGAAATTTGATTTCTTCTGCAATGGATGGGCTACTAGATTTAGGGTTAGGGTTAGTAGGGTTTCAGCTATTTTTCAGCCAATCAAATGCTGCAGAAAATATTGGAATTAGATTCTTTCTGCAATTGATGGGAATAATGATTTAGGGTTAGGGATAGGTTTCAGCTATTTTTCAGTCAATCAAATATTGCAGAAAATATTGGAATTGGATTTCTTCTGCAATGGATGGGACTATTGCCCAGATTTAGGGTTAGGGTTTTAGCTATTTTTCAGTCAATCAAATGCTGCAGGAAATATTGGAATTGGATTCCTTCTGCAATAGATGGGACTAATGATTTAGGGTTACGGATAGGTTTCAGCTATTTTTCAGTCAATCAAATGCTGCAGAAAATATTGGAATTGAATTTTTTCTGCAATGGATAGGACTATTGGACAGTCTGGTACAAAAGATGGGATTTATCATCAGTTTTTGCATTGAATGAGTTATCAGTTTTTCAGTCAATTAACCCTAGCCAGAAAATAGGAATCAGATTCCATCCTATACAAAGGATGGGATTTGTCATCCGGTACAACACAATGAACCATTATAAATTCATAATACTGAAGAAGGTTTATAATACCTCCTACATCAGTTTTTCAATCAGATTTTTTCTGAGTTCTAATACCTCCTCATTCTCATCCTTCTCTATTTCTTCTTTCTTTTGCTGAGTGATAATACCTCAATTCTCATCCTTCTCAGTTACATTACTAAACAACATGAGCAACAGAGTGATCGTATTGGTCTACTATAATGGCCAAATTCATAATACTGACGAAGGTGCTACCTTTGATTGTGAGCGTCCTAAAAGCTTTCGTGTTGATGAAGATGTCACATTAGAGGAACTGAAGCTGCAAATTCATACAAAAATTAAAGCTGGAAATAGCAAAAGAGTTTCAGAGATTAAGTATAGGCATCCTCTTTCTATTGGTAAAGGATGTGTTCGATATAGAACATTTTCAGTTGAAGATGATGATGATGTCAGATGCATGTTTTATGCTCACGAGACATTTGCAAATATTGGTGTACTTGAGTTATATGCTGACATAGAGGATGTTCACGATGATTGTAGGCCTTCAAATGTTCGCACTACAGAAAACTTTCCCACAGAAGATGATGATTCTGGGCCGTTCTATGTTCACACTACATACGAAGTTCCCACAGAAGAAGTCGTTCCGTTATCTCAAGCTACAACGTTTCATAATTCATTAGTCTCACAAACAATTCCTACTGCTCTCGAAGATGAGCCAGCTGGTGTTGATCCTGTTCCGCCATGTAGAGTCCATGTTGAATATGTTGGTGACTTTAGTGAGCAGGAAGAGGATGTTGAATTCGCAAGTGATGACAACAGTGATTCTGACTCAGACGTCATCGCTGCTGAGATCAACACTCATGGAGATCTTCCCTCATATGAGGCTTCATCCCATATGCACACCCTGGATCTGGAGGCAATGCAACTACCAGAATTTCCTGAGTATGCTCATACATTTGCTATGCCTCCGACTTTTGATCCATCGACAGTTGATCTGTGTGTTGGGTTACAATTTCCAACGAAAGAGGCTGTGCTTTCAGCTATTAAGCACTATAACATCAAAAACTCTGTAGATTACAGAGTAATTGAATCTGAGCGGACCAAATATTATGCCAAATATCTAATGTATGGGAAAAGGTGCAATTGGAGAATAAGGACAACATTTATGAAGAAGAAACGGGCATGGGAGATTAGAACATATGAAGGGCCTCATACTTGCACATCGGGGATGATTTCACAAGATCATTGCAAGTTAGATTCTAACATGATCTGTTCATGCATTCTGTCATTGGTCCAAGCAAATTTGGAGATTTTCATTTCAGTTTTGATCGCTGAGATACAAATCCGGTATGAATACATCACCTCCTATAAGAAAGAGTGGAAAGTAAAGCAAAAGGCAATTGTTCGAGTTTTTTGGCGATTGGGATAGAAAGTACAATGAACTATCTAAATGGTTAGGTGCAATGCAACATTTCGTTCCTGGTACAATTATGGAATTGCAAACGGTACCTGCATATCACGGTGATCGACTGGTCCAGGGTAAGAGAATATTTCATCGACTCTTTTGGACATTAAAATCGTGCATTGAATGGTATCCGTATTGTAAACCTATTGTGCAAATAGACGATACTTTCTTGTATGAAAAATAAAATGAACATTATTGTTAGTTATTGCACAAGATGGCAACCGAAACATACAGCCAATTGCCTTTGCCATTGTAGAGGGTGAGACAACGGAGGCTTGGTCATTCTTTCTCACTAATTTGCGTAGACATGTGACAAAACAGCCTAGCATATGCTTGATGTCTAATCGACATGAAGCTATCAAAGCTGCGATCAGACGCTGTGGTAGTGGATGGAATCCTCCACATGCATATTCAGTGTACTGAATTTGACACATTGCAGCTAACTTTATGAAGAAGTTTAACAATAAGGAATTGCGTCGACATATTGTTAACATGGGTATGAAATCGAATCATAGTTATTTGATCTCTTATATTTCCTTTAGTATATAAAATAATACTGAAATTCACAAGTCATTTGTTTTTAATTTTATCAGGATATGAGTTGAGGCGACCGAATTTTCATTTCATGTATGAGAATCTTTGTGGAGAAAATGCAGAGGCGGCTAATTGGCTTGATAAGATCCTCAAGGAGAAGTGGGCCCAATCATATGATCAAGAAAGACGTTATGGCCATATGACAACCAACCTAACTGAATCTATCAATTCGGTGTTGAAGGGAACACGTCATCTTCCCATTACTGCTTTAGTGCAATATTATAAGTTGGCTGCATTTTTTGTTAAGATGGGGAACAAGCAAATTGCAATGATGGAGGGAGGGCACACATACTGTGAAATAGTCACACAAGCTATGCAAGAAAATCGCAGGAAAGCTAACTCCCACTTTGTTCGTAATTTTATGCGAGCAAATCAATCTTTTCTGATTGAAGAGTCAGTTGAACCACAAGAGGGTGTTCCTACAATGAAGTACAGAGTTAAGCTTAGCATGTGGTGTGACTATGGGAAGTTTCAAGCACAAAAGTTCCATTGTTCACATGTAGTTGCTGCTTGTGCACATGTCCATGTAGATTGCATGCAATATGTGGACAATGTCTATAGACTGGAAACTATATTGAATGTTTATAGACATGAGTTCCAACCAGTTGGAAATGAAGGTTATTGGCCTCAATATGATGGTCCAGAAGTGTGTCCCAATCAAGAAATGCGGAGAAATCCACATGGTCGGCCAAAATCAAGTCGTATTCGTAATGAAATGGACCTCAGGGAGAAAGGCCAATCAAAACGTTGTGGATTATGCAGAAATGAAGGTCATAGCCGTCGAAAATGTCTGCATCAATCTGGCACATCGGGGGAGAGTTCGCATCAACAATAAATGAATTACATGTTTTCATAAACTGTAATATTTACTACTTATCATGTAATTTGGATTATGCAAGTTTTTTTCTACTTATCATGTAATTTGGATTATGCAAGTTTTTTTTTTCTACTTAACATGTAATTTGGATTATTATTTTATATAAAATTAAGAAATTTTATAAATTAACATTTTTAAACATATATTCAATAATAAATTAAATTACATTTTTTATAAATTAAATAACAACATTAACATTTTAGTTTGATTGATGATGACAAAAAATTTAAAATAAATAACAAAAATAACATTTTTAAAAATATATTCAATAATAAATAACAAAATTAAAAAGAAAATTAAAAATAACAATTAATTTCCCAACAAATTTAAAATAAATAACATGAAATGCAAAACATATAAATTTATATTACAAATTTAAATACATTATTCTCGTTATATTGATTAAACTATATTTATTCTAATTATTGCGTGGTGTAAAGCAACAATGTCGAGCTCTCATAGTGCATGATGGTTGGACCCGTCGTTCAACCTCGTCAGTGGCACGTATTCACGGTCGACCACGACCTCTTGCTGTAACCGCCACTGGTTCCGGTTGTATGTCATCCGCCATTTCTTCTGTATCAAAAATTTGAAACCCACTGCTGGAGGAGCCAACACCTAGTTCACCCATAAAAGGAACCTGACTACTAGATGGACCCACAAATGATGTACCATCAAATGGTGACGCAAGGGTTCCAAACTGATACATTGATGTTAGATATGCTGAACATGGACTTAGGATGAGGAGCTGGTCATCTAACCTCGTCATTGGCGGTGATGGTCGGTAACACGCATCAACATCATATCCGAGGTGACTGACGGAATAACGATGACTGGATGGTACTCCATGATCCCGTTCAGGTTCAAGATGACTAAATGACATCCTCGTTGCAGTGAACTCCAATGAAGCCGGTTGACGCGTTCGCCCACGTTGTCGGCTAGGTCTAGGAGCTTTCATATCTTGTGTAGGAGGGACTGGAGTTGAAGTTCGTCCGGTAAATGGCATACTCATAACATCCTCATACACCGGCGGTGGAAAAACAAAAGGCCAACCTTCATTTTTATACCATCCTATGTAATTATCAGATTGGTTGAAATTATTTCCAACAATCGGATAACCTGTCGGAATTCGTTGAGAACGTATATTCCACCAATGGATCCAATGTTCATGCTTCGCAGGCCAGAATTTTTCATAACGCCCACACATGTCGATCTTGTGAACCTGATCAAGGTTCACCGGTGCTTGCGGAATTGGTTGTTGTATCCCAAATTGTCGCAACACCCTGTCAATTTGGTTGCACTCTACATATGAAAAGCATATCAATGTTGTGTTTGCTTTCCATATATTACAGTTATTGTAGGCATCCGATGGGAGGCATGCCATAATTTCACTTGAGGAATATGGCATCCACAGAAACTGCGAAAAATTATTATAAATTATTAGTTTCATATAGATTAAATACAAAAATACTTGAATGTAACAATCGAAACATTTACCTTATCATATCTTACTCGATCTAGTCGCAATCTTATACTTGCAAGGTCGGTCGGAGTCTCGGTAAGATCTCTATTCCTACTCCACCTGTTAAAATGCGTATAAAATCTTAATAGACCTATAAAAATACAAGTTCGTACAAAATTAATAAAATATTAAAAATTATTACCTGCTTGCAAGGGGGTATACAGCCGAAACATCCACGCGCGGAGCAAGAAATGGCAGCCGATACCAAGCCCATGATTGTAGAAGCACTAAACATCCACCTATGTCATGGCTTTTTAGAACTGTAGCTCGACACAGTTCTCTATACAAAACCGCCAAACGCGCAGAACCCTAACAATAATTTGCCACATGCTCTAAATCACGTAGTAATGGAAGATACATTAAATGTACCTGACTGCTCGATTTGTCAGGCATTAGTAATCCTCCAATCAAACGTAAAATATATGCTCTAGCAGCATATTGTAATTGTTCTTCAGTTGCGTGTAATGGGAGATTTTGAAAGGATTTCAACCAATTTAGTCTCACCGTTGAGCTAGATACATACTCATCTGGAGGGACCGCGCCCAATAGATTTTGACACTCTTCATTCCAATCTAGCAAGCTTCCGCCTGTAACTGCATCATCATGGATCGGAAGTCCAAGTTGAAACGCAACATCTTTTAGAGTTATCGTGCATTCACCAAATGGAAAATGAAAAGTGTGCGTCTCAGATCTCCATCGTTTGATCAACGCACTAATTAAGTCGGGTTGTAGCAAAAACTTCGAATTTGAGTTACGTGATAAAATCCGGCTCTTCTTAAGTGGTCGATAATAGATGGATGCGGGTCCTCCAATGTAAATTTCCTCGAACGTAACACGCGACGAGTATCCTGTTGATAATTAATTAAATTAAATTAAATAATTATAAAATTATCAAAATTAATATGTTATAAAACTATAATAATTAAAAAAATTAAACAATATAAAAATTCTAAAATTCTAAAACTATAAAACTATAAAACTATAAAATAACAAAACAATAATAATATAAATTTTAAAATTATTTATATAATTATTAAAAAATTAAACAATATAAAAAATATAAAACTACAAAATGAAAAAACAATAATAATTATAAAATTATAATAATAAAAAATTAAACAATATAAAAAATAAAAAACTATAAAATGAAAAAAATAATAATTAAAAAACTATAATAATAAATAATTAAACAATATAATAAATAAATAATTATAAAACTATAAAATTAAAAAATGATAAAAATGATAAAAATATATTAATTAAAATATTAAAAATATAAAAATTATAAAACTATAAAATGACAAAATAATAATAATTAAAAAATTACTAAAATTGATAATGTAATACAAATAATATTACAACAATTTACTTACCTCTTTAAATATAACCGAGGATATGTGATTTTTTTGCAACCTCAATAGTGATGATGAAGCCATTTTTAAATATTATTGTAGAAAAAAAATTGTTGGTAGAAAAAAATTTTGTTGTAGAAAGAAGAAAGAAAAGTAAATTAAGTTGTAAAAAATATGATGGGGGTTTTATTTATAGAAGGCAACAATCCCTTCAAAAATTTTGACTTTTTTTTTTTGAACGGTTAAATTTTAAAATTTTGTATTTTATATATATTTTTTCAAACGGTTAAATGTTAAAATTTAACTAAAAAATGTAAAATATATATATATATATATATATATATATATCAAGGGAAATCACCACCCCCCATGGCGATTTCCCTTGTTTTTTTTCAATTTTTTTAAAAATTTACGCTGGAAAATCGCCATGAGGATGGCGGTTTCCCAGTTGATTTTAAAACGAGCGGATTTTGAAAATTAATTTAAAAACAACGGTATTTCGATAAATAAAAAAATAGCAATATTCTGATAAAAAAATCTGGTTAGGGTTCATCAGATCTACTCTTTGGGTTAGCATGGGGACCAAGTGTTTGGGGAGTTCTAGGGTAAGCTCCTTAGGGTAAGCTTAAAATAAGTTCTATTATATATAAACATGACAAAATTATATATAAACATGACAAATAATAAAAAATTATCATGTATTTATGTAAATTGAAAGTTGTCATGTATATATATATATTTTTTATATATAAATATGACAAAAATTATATATAAATATGATAAATTATATATATTTTCAAGCCTATGAAAAACTTATTTCTATGAACTTTCCTTAGAATTTTCCCTAAGTGCTCGGGACCTTTGGGTATCAGCCGTTTATGAGCTGGCGTTGTGGTTAAGTTGGTTGTTCAGGACAGTTTTATATTTCAACTTTATAAATTTTGGTGCTTCACATTATTGGAATGGCAATGGTACTTCTCTATATCTATTAGTTTTCATATATCTTTAATCATTCTTCACATATATGAAATACAAAATTTACGATTCAATTTTTTTATATATAAAATATGAAATGGATATATTGAAAAGTAATAAAACGTATCTAAACCCATTCATTTTTAAATTGCCTTGGCAAAAAAAGTACCAGTTAAAATAATGGTAAAAAAAAATAGTAGTATGAAAGAAGAAAAAAAAAGAAAAAATACGAACTCATCCGTTGGTGTTGTAAAATATTTACAAGATGATTTGTTAGGCGTAACGTGATCTAAAAACGTGTGTTATTTAAGAGATTATTTTCTCTCATATGTATCAAAAAATACAAATTCAAGATTTAATCTAATTGGTTCATATAATTATACTTAAAAATTAACATTTAGTATCTAATTAGTTTATACAATCACACTTAAAAATTAATATTTAATCAATCTGAATTTTGAATCCTAATATTTATCATTTGTTCCCTAACTACGGCCTCTTCAAGTATTGGTCCTACCTTGCAATAAGTTTGTTGGCGTTTCTGAAAACAAATTTTTTTTAATACACTAGACTTAGTTTTAGCCCCAGTTAACAAGTCTAAGGTGGAGCTACCCTGTTTAATATAGTGATTACTGATTCTTGTATATAAAAGAATTCAATCAAAATCGAACCTCTTTGGACCTTTTATCATATCCTTTCCCCCACACATGGCACCAATAAGGTAAGGTTGATGAGTCAAAACAGTCTGGCCATCACACCACCAAGCACCAACCAGACACAGGCACAGGTTCACAGCTTGGCTTCTTCAGACTCTTAGCTTCAACTAAGAAAAATACTGAAAAACTATACAAGCTCATACCATACCCATCTTGTAAATATTTAGAGATAAAATGTTAAGCCTTTTCCAACATCATTTACTTTGATTTTGTAGAAAGGAGGTTGTAGTTCGGGATAAAGGAAGAGGATGTAAATGTTGGAATTCGTATTTCAAGTTTGTTGAATGTCATTTTTTAAGGATGATTGCATGAACTTCAAAGATATAAAAACCATCCATTTGTAGTTGATGCTTATTGTTTAAGATTATAGAAAGACTATTTGACAGTCATGGAAATCGACCAGACAAGCAGGTGTTGCAGGGACACACGGTTCTTGGCTGTCAATATAAGGGAAGTGATGTTGATTTATACGGCTCTTAGCCAATTAATTCTTATAGAAAAGTTCTCTTGCTTTCAATTAGATTTTTGCCTTAACTTGGAAGCAAGCTTAGAACAAACGTCATTCCAAGTCTAGCAGACTTTTCATTTTACACTTAAACAATAGTCTTTAGGTAAGATAAAAGACCAAAAATTTGAGCAGAAAATTAATGCCATTTTCAGGTAGGAAAAAACAAAAACCTGTAACATTTCAACATCAGAACTTACAACATTTTCAACTTTCACATTAACCTAACTTACATCCAGAGCTTTGTTCTTTTTTTTTTTTTTTTTTTTGGACTTACATAAGTCAGAGCTAGTTTTAGCAGAATTTTGCAGCTCTTTCTTGGTGACAAAAATCTCTGAGGCCAAAGAATGACAGTATATTAAAGCTTTAGCTGTACAGGTTTACTAGAGAACAAACAAATCTTGGTTATATTTGGAAGATGTTTATATGTTATCTAAGTATTAAATAAGGCTTGTGAATGATGATGTCAAGACATAAGGAATATTGGCTAGAGGCCCTCTTTGCAAGGCAAGCTCGTGGATATCCTTTACAATATCAAATACGGCCTCTGGTTGTGCTAGTTTTAGAGCATTCTCAGACATCCTCTTCAGCTCATCTGTCTTTGTGCTGAACCATTCCGCCACAATTTTAGCTGTTTCCTTAGGACTTCTGGTGAATACTCCTGCTCCGTTGTCTACTACATAAGGTACATTGCCCTTTTCCTGCAATCACCAAATGAAGGGTAAAGGTTAATAACTACGTTACTCGGACTTGAGTGTGAGTGTCGGATACGGGTATGTGTCCGACACAGATATGCTCAATTTTTTCTAAATTTTTCCATATATTTGGAGGACCGTACCCCCATACCCATATCCGAATATGTGTCTAACACAGGTATTTCAGGAAAAATGAAGAGTCGGAGTAACATAGGTTAATAATAGAAAAACAAGAAGCCATTGAAGCCATCTCATAAATAATGCAATTATTAATAGAAAAGTTGGTCACTAAACCTGTCCAGGAATGTAGTCATTGAGAACAATAGGAAGCCCCCTGATCAAGGCCTCTGCAATGGTACCAGGACCAGCCTGTAATTCACGGAGACAGATCAGTCTAGCTATATACATTAAGCAAGAATATGTATAAATATAGGCAGTTTAAATTGAAATTCATGTAACTTACTTTTGTAATTATGCAGTCACAAGATCCCATCCATTTCTCCATCTGAGTCTCAAACCCTCGGACCTACAGTGAAAGGGAAAACTTTAACTGTTTTCATTTTTGCTTGTCCTGTGCTTTATATGTGGTAAAGTTCAAAGTAATAAAATGAAATTACCTTCACCGGGATCCTCCATTCCTCTGATTCCAATGTAGAGGCAAGGGCTTTGTTTCGGCCACAGATTATGATTAATTGCCCTATTGGTTTCTCTTGATCTTTATCATATAGTGATTCCCCAAGAGCCCTCGCTGTTTTCTTAACAGGTCCCATTCCTTCACCCCCTCCCATTAGCAAAACCGCAGGCAAATCAGGATCCATCTCAAGCTCTTTTCTCAAATCATCCTACAAAAACCAAGAAAGGAAGAATGCATAACAAAAATCACAACTCCCTCCAACTAAAGCAAGCACTATGTTACTCGTACTCGGGTATGAGTGTCAGATACAGGTATGTATCCGACATGGTATGTTCAATTTTTTTTAAAGATTTCCATGTATTTTGAGGATCCTTGAAAGATTATATCCCCATATCCATGTCCGAATATGCATCGGATATGAGTGTCGGACACGGGTACTTCAAAAAAAATGAAGAGTCTAACATAGAGCAAGCATACAGATCAATTATTTCATGTCTACGATTCCTTACCTTGGAAAGAACTGCACGGGCAAAAGAAGGCCGAATAGGCAGACCAAAAACCTGAATTTGGGACTCTTCAAGGCCATCACATAATGCTCTCTTGGCTACCTCCTTTGACGGGCAGTAGCATCTATTAACACCAGGATTAAACCTGAACAGTATTCCAATTGTTAAGATATTCAGGTGGCTTCCATTAAATTTCTAATTCAGAACTCATGGCTTTGTCAACTCACCATGTTGGGTGGCAGGTATTTAAGTCTGTAATTACAGTGACAAAAACTACTTTCTTTTGAAGGCCTTGCCATTTAAGAACCCAGAGAGGAATGTGTTGCATTAATGGGTGCACACTAATGATAATGTCTGGCTTGTACTTCATTAGGCCTGCCTCTACCTCCCTTCAGTGACAGATACCAAAATGTTAAAATTAAAGCATTGAATCCATTCATATTTTTATCATTAATTTGGATTACCCCCCCACTTGTGTCAACTTTTCAAGTCTCACTTTTGAGATTCTTGAATAGAAAACAACAATTATTTTAACTTGCAGCAGTTTGATTAAGGACAAGTGGGTAATAAAGATTTCCCTTTGGTCATAGAATTCTCTAGAATAAAAGCAAAAGCATAATGATCAGTGACAGTGAGCAAAGCATCCTGAAGACCTCAAAACATTTACTAATAATAATCAAGGCAACACTTTAAATTTTCTTTTGCAATCTTGACCTACTTGAATTCTTGTTCGTTTGTTTGGAGGAAAATAATTTCCAAAAAATATTTTTCGTCTTTTTTGGTATTTGTTTCGTGAAAAATAAGTTGGTCAACGAAAAATCAATTCATTTTTCGAAAAATATCTTAGGCTATTGAAAAGTGTAAGACATTTTTACGAAAGCTGAACTAAAGCAAAAAAGATTAATCCCTAAGTTTAGGATCGATCTTTCTTGAATCAAAAAAAAAAAAAAATTTGATCCACTACGTATAGAGATAGATTCCTTAAGAATAAAAATTAAAGCTAAACAAAAAAACATCGATCCCAAGTGCAGAATGGATCCATTTTATATCAACAACGAAAACTATTTTGCACAAAATCATCCAAACAACATAAAATATCAACTTTTACAAAAAATAAGTTTATTTTTCAGAAATTATTTTTCATCAAACAAGCGGACCCTAAATTATAGTGAAACCGGAAGATGAAATGTGAAAAAGAGGATCAACCTACTTGGCATAATATGCAGCAATGGCAGCAAGATAGCAGCTATGTATCCATCTAGGAGAGGTACTGTGAAAGGCCACTTTCCAGAGCTGTACATGTTTCACCATGAACTTGTAGGAGCTCTCCATGTTGTTCAATGGCCAACCTGTGTATTCTTTCCAAACATCTTTCACAAATATCTGAAAGCAAAAAGATGTCATCCGGAGTCCGGATTGTGAGAAAAAAACGAATTCACAGGAAAGAATGCTTAATTTAAAATGGAAAAGCATCAAAAAATATATAGCTGAGGAATCAAATCTTAAAGTGTAAATTAGATGCAGAACACCAGACTTCTCCATATTTGGGATTTTAAGAAGAATTCAACTAATAATATAGTTAAGAGGAACATGAACAGGAAAAGATTGAAGAATTAATTGCGTAAGCAAATTCATGAACTGAGAAATTAAATTGGAAGATCTAGATGAACAGATCCGATATTTAAAAATAAAATAAAAAACTGGACTTAATATGATTTTGAAAAACGAAGTAGAGACGGGATGAAACGCAGAAAAGTCCTCATTTTTATTTCTTTCAGAAGGACACAATATATCATCAAAATCACTCATAAAAAATAACAAACAAATAATTTTCAGGCAAGGATTCTTTTCCAGAAGCTTTGAATCCTACAAATAAAAAAAAGAAACAAAAGTAAACCAAAAACAAAACAAAACCCATGGAAAAAGCAATTACAGAATCAAGGAAATTACCCTGTATTCTTCTCCAAACTCAATCTTAAAGGCGTCCCTGATGGCCTCAGCTGAAGCTCTATGGCCACCACCCGTATCACTCATGAGAATCAGGACATTCTTGGTTCTTTCAGCACCCATCTGCATCAATTGTATGGTCCCACTCCCATCATCATCCTCGTATTCATCTTCACTCTCATAAGAACATCTCCTTTGATGATGATGATTATTATGATGGCTGCTGGGGCCGGAATTCCCATAAACTCTCTGCCATACTTTCTCTGTGATGGAAGCATCCTTTTTTGGCGACGCTACCTTCATCGCCATGGCTGCAGGAGACAAGAAAAAAAAAAAAGATCGACCAAGAAAAAAGAAAGCAAGATAGATAACCAAGAAACAAAAGGACCCTTTTGGAGTTTTAACGGTTTTAACTGTCAACTACCCTTTTCCCGCCACCGAAAAATGAGGGTCAATGGAGGTTTTAGAGAGAAATTTGATGGCAGAGAGAGGCAGAAGCAGAGTACAAGTTGGCAAAACGTGGAAGGTTAATAAGGTTGCAGACGGAAGTTTGAATTCTTATTGGTGAAAATTTTGAGGTATTTGATGTTGGATGTGTGGGGATTTAATCAATTTATAACCGTCAGATTCGCATTTTGTTTTGGAATGTTCGAATCGGAAGATTCGAATCTTCAATAGTAATTGCTTTGATGGGTTTTTATTTTTATTTTTTAATTTGATTTTCTTTTGTGCCCCTCTATTTTTATTTTTTTTTCTAATAAGGAAGAGCTATCTTTAGTCTTTGTTTAGATTTAATTTTTTTTTAAAAATAATTTTACTTCTAAAATACTCCGCAAGAATCTAATAATGATTGACAAAGAAAAAAACGGTATCCCTCTATTTTTGGGTATTTGAAATTAAAGGTAGTTTGTAATTTCTCAAAGTCATTTATTTGGTGAATTGCGAAAGTTAATGCAATTATTTTTAAGAAATGATATTCGTTAAATTTAAAATTTAAATTTCACAATTTTTTTTTTATTTTTAAATTACGATATTGTTATTAAAAAAAAATCTATTTGGTGACTTGAGTGAGGCTAATATATTTCTATTTTTTTACTCTTTACACAAATCTACAAGTCTCTAAATTCCCATTCTCTCTAAATTATACTCAAGGGGTGTTTGGTATGGGGTGGTCATCTTAAAAATGAGAGTGATCTGCATTTGATAATTAAATCACCCTGTTTGTTAGCAATTTAAAAATCATACGTGACAGTAATCTTAAATAACTTGAGTGATAAGATCACTGTCCTAAGGAGTGATCTAATTCCCATCCAAAAAGATGAAAAAGTTTTATCACCATGAGAAAGTAATTTTCTATGTTATTTTATTACTAATTTGCCCTGATAATAGCGAAAAAAATACGTGTGAAAAACTGCTAGCTAATATTTACCGTAGACCTCTAAACTTGGTCAAAAATTTGTGATTTTTGTGTTTTAAGGTGAAGATAGTAGTAGCTTTGTTGCCTAATATTTTTTGTATTCTATCCATATTATGGTATAAGTTTTTCGTATTTTTATGTAAAAATATTTTTTGAAAAGCAAAAATCTGAATATTAAAAAAACATATAAGTGAAAAAATGTCCATATAAGAAAAACAAAAAACAAAATATTTTTTTTTTCTTTTTTTGGAAAGGTTATTTTGGATATTTTGTACTCGATAATCATTTTTTCTTATAATATCAAACATTGTAGTTTAATATCACTTTAGTAATCTTATCACCCTGGTAATTAAATCACCACGGTGATCTTGTAAGTGATACCAAACGCTATCCAAGTGGCATATTTAAGTGAGTTTTAAGGTCTGCCTTTTCCTCATTTTATTTCATGACTAAGTAAAAGAAAATAATTCGTGAGGCTCTAATTTTTTTTTTTTAATTTTGGAATAAAAATAAAAAATAAAAAACTTTAAGAAAATACCTACATAGTGAAAGAGAATATTGAATAATCTTTGCAAATATAATGTTACATGGATTATTATCTAATACATTAAAATCAAAGTTTTTTACCTTCACAAAATAGATGTAAAAACTTAACACATATTCAATTAAAATATATTTAAATTTTTAATTATTAAATAAACACATAAAATTGTCAAATTCATTTTAAAATTAAAAAATTTCACCATTAATATATTAAATAATAACTCATGTTTCATTTAAATTTGGTCAAATATATAGCATTGAACCCTATTTTTATTTTCATGTAACTCCCATTTGTTTGTGCTGTCATTTTATAACCCAAACCTAACCTTTTTATAAATTGTATTAAAGAAAACTATTAGTAATATTTACTATATATTCTTTTTGTATCTATATATTACTGTAGAATATATTTTATTTATATCACTTAGGATATGAAAGTCAGGATTGTCCATAAATAAGTTTGTACCATCCATTCTAAAGAATTTATCATTTTCATTCCAGTATTATGGCACATATGAAAATGGAAAAAAAAAAAAAATTATAAATTGAATCTTCTATCTGTATGAAAATGATGGCTCATAATCACTTATAAAAAAAAAATTGATGGCTCATATAATCGTTAACCTCTTCTACACCAAGTGGTTGAGTTTATTCTCAGTTTAGTAAGGGTGTCAGTTCATATATTAGTTATGATCATTTTAAACACGATACGAAAATATGACACATTTAATAAACATAAAAATTATATTATAAAAATTATATGATACAGTTAAATACGATTTACACAATAAGTTTAATATATATATCGTATTTATGTTTATATTTAAACGACTGACACAAAAAAATGAAATACGTATAAACAAATTAGCAAATCTATATATATATATATATATATATATATGTTGAGCAGCTTCTTCTAGAATTAAGACTAAAGGGTTCATAAAAGATAATTCGAAATTGGATGAGAAATTATCTTTATAGTAAGTAGCAGGTTTTAAAAGATTTAGTTAAGTTTCATTTTTCAAATCCCACCATAAACAAATACCAGGATATTGCAAATGAAGGCGTTAAAAGCTCTCTTACTTGATTGTAACAAAAAGATGATGATTAATTTATGATTTGGAGATCGGATAGCCTTAATTAGAATTATTTATTTATAAACCAAATACTTGCAGTACAATCAAAACAATTAGAATAGAAGCATTGTTGAATTTAGATTACTTGAATTTTATGAATTCTGGTACCCTATAAAACTGATATTTTTGGATAAAATTCCAAGTTCCTACTCAACCCTTTATTTCTTCATCTCTTGAGAACGATTTATGGTAAGATTGAGATGCACCAGACAAGGGACCTTTACACTAGCCCAATAGCCTAATAGGGATGGCAACAGGTCGGGTAGATTTTTTGCCTCACCCTCGAACTTGATCTAATTTTATATATTTTAAATTCGATTTCGAAGTAATTCGATTTTAGATTATTTTTTTTAATACTCAATCCCGACCCGAATTATATATATATATATAATCGGCATCCGATTCGATCCACCCAAAATTTATATTTATAATCATTTTAATGTCTTTTTGGTAAAAAAAAAATATTTTTAATATAAATTATATCTTTATTACTTTTGAATGTCTTATATTATTAAATTAATCACTCTAAATAGCATTAAATAATAAATTTATTAATATAATATACATATATTTAATAATATAAAATTAAAGAGGATGATTCACTTACACTAGTGTAAAATTAAATTAGTTTTACGCACTTTTATAACTTTTTATACGATTTATATTTTAACAAACCGACCGTTGGATTTAACAATATAATTGTACTCGTCGTGCACGTAAAGTTTTAAATCGATTCGATATCTCTATCATATCGATCAAGAATACTGTTTTTTTTAATATATATTTAACGATTGAAAATTTTTTACATCGAAAAAATAGTTAGACATTTTTAATTTACTCGAAATTCAACGTGCATGATCTACGTGAATAGAACATGAAATATGACGGTTGGATTAAACAAATATAAATCGTATAAAAAATTATAAAAATGTGTAAAACTAATTTAACACTAATAGGATTTTGCTAACAAGTGCCCTAAGGGCACTCTTTAAGGTTACTAAATATAGTAATATATTCGATCAATGCATTGAAAATGATGAATAAAGTTATAATTTTTGCATTTAATACAATGTTATTACTATAAATAGCATATTAACTAACCTTAAAGAGTGCCCTAAGGGCACTCGTTAGCAAAACCCTTTTTGAAAACCACAAACCACGTTAAGGGACATTTTGGCCTCGTTTAGTATTGCTTCTAGCATAGTTTTTGAGGTCAAAAGTTGCTTTTCACCGCAAACACAATGTTAAACAGATAAAAAAATTTAGCTTCTGCTGTTGAAACCATGGTTTGAAAAGCCAAACCAAAAAGCCAAAAAATATAGCTTTTGGGCTTTAAAAGCTGGTTTTTGGATAAAATGACTTTATTATCCTCACATCTCTACACTTTTATTATTTTAAATATATCTTTTTTTGACATTTCAATTTCCTATAACACTTTTTCACAGCAATACTAAACACTTAAAAGTTTTTAAACCACATTTTTTCACCACACTTTATAAACACACTTTTTCTAACCCAAGCTTTTTCCAACAGCAATGTTAAACTAGGCCTTTATCTTATTGGAGTAGTTGGAATCCAGCTTTAAAGTAGATTTATTAATTTTGACCCATTTTTTTTAAGACTCGACTTACATATTAATCCAATTTAAACTCAATCTGACTTGCTCAATTGATAAGTCTATTTGAGGGTGATATAAGCTGTTAGGAACAACATAATTATTGTGTTGGACTTTTGACAGACCAAGTCAGCCTGTGATTGTGTTGGAAGTAACATTTGGGATTATCCAGCACAATTGCACAAGCATCTTCTTTCTTATACTATATTCTAAAATATTTTTAACTTTTACGAAATCTTAATTAATATAATAATACTCGATATGACTTATTTAAACTTTTCGTACAATTTCAAATAAAGCACCACGATTAAAATTTAAGATTTCTATCCAAATCTCGTTTCACCTTTAAGATTTGAATTAAGGCTAAATGATTTTGACTTTGAAGATTTTTTTTAATTTTTCTTCCTCTTTTATTTTTTTTTTCTATTCCAACTTTTATATAATAATAATAAGAAGAAGAAGAATTAGAACTAGACATTGTGTTAAAGTGCTGAAGACAATATGGATCAATATTATGCATAAATCCTTGGGGTTGGATGGTATGACAAAAAAAAACAAATTTGTTATTGAATATTCTCAAATAAAAGGGTGATACCCTTGTGGGTTTTTTTTGTCACCAGTTTTTACATGGTTAGATGTCCGTATATGTGTGTCTTATCTTTTTTTTTTTTTTATGTCAATCGTGTAAATATAAACACAATAAAAATTATTAAATATATCAAAATTTTAAACATGAATATAATACGTTTATTAAACGTATCATTTTAATCGTGTTTAAACATGTCATATCCTGTTTATTATATTATTTTCGTATTTATCAAACGTTTTGTGTCCATATCGTATTTTGTATCATATTCAAAATTATCAAATCTACACATAATTACACCATAATTAAAAAAAAACAAAATAGTAATATTAAATGAATTCGTCATACTGTTAGATTCCCTATCCTATGATTAAGCTTATAATGTTAGATTCACTCACTTCTCACCTGAATTTTTAAAGAGAGAGAGAGAGAATACAGGGGGGAAAATTCCTATAATTTCAAAGGTGAAGCATCTTTTTCATTTAAACCACTAAGACCCACAAGGCCACAAATATCATTAATTATGTATTTAATTTAAGTAATTTAAAGAAAATTCAGGCTTTGAATGGGCCTTAACAGAGGCAAAACAAGAGCAAAAATAATTGACAACAGTGGGAGTCGAACCCACGACCTTTTGATCCGAAGTCAAACGCGCTAATCCACTGCGCTATGCGGTCTCTCACTGATAGACTTTAAACATTATAAAATCTCATAAACATCAATACAATAGTCCCATCTTAGTATGTTTGTTCTTTGGAGTTTGGACTCGTTAAAATTTTATGTTTAATAAATATTAAAATAATATAATAAATATGATATGATATATTTAATATACATATTGTATTTATATTTAAAATTTTAACACATTTAATAAATTTTATAATATTTATATAATTAATATGAAAAAAAAAATACAACATACACGAATTTTCAGCTATATTAACTCCCATATTTTTGTCGATCCTAACTTCCTATGTTCAACCAGGTACTAGAATTTGATAAAAAGATGAGGGTGTTTTGAAAAAAAAAATATATTAAAAATGAAGAAGTTGCTTGAATAAAAATGTGTAGTAATTTTTTAATAATGGTTAGTTTTTTAAAATATATGTATGTGTCTAAAAATAAATAAAAAAACAAAAAAATCCTTAATTTTATTTTGATTGTTGAATAATTTTATCTATTAAGTTGATATCATTTGACTCGCTCGTAACATAAATTCAATCACATACTTTATATATAATATAAATATCTAAAATTTAAAATATATATAATTAAAATTGCGCTCTGTAATTTGATTTAAGAGTCAATATTATTATTAAAATATAAAATTAGGAATATTGTATTATCCTATATACACTGATTTCATAAAAAGCAAGTGGTGTTCATTAAGTTATATTAAAATTTTAATAAATTAACATTCTCTTCTGTAAACTGTTTATAGAGTTTAAAATTTCCACTCATCAAAGTATAAGATCTCTTATATCACTAAATAGACCCTAAATTTTCACTATAATTCTTAATATTCTTCATCCATTCTCATTTGCAATGATGATGCTGAGATTTTTTTTTTGGGGAAAAAAACCTACAAAATTTTAGTAAAATTGTCAATCAAATTTGGAGTATAAGATATGAGATTTATTCCCAAATATCAAATTTAATGAACCTTAAACTTATCTTAAATTACTCATTCACCTTTTTTTAGAAGATAAATTCTCCAAGCACTTGCAAATTTCCTTTCCTCAATTTTCTTTAGATTTTGGTCCCCTTTATAATAAACTAGAATTATGCTCCCGTTTTATTAGGGATTTTTTTTAAAAAAAATTAATTAATAATAATAATAAATTAATTTTAAGTTAAATTTTATTAAATAAAAATTATTTATTTTTAAATTTTAATATTAATATAATTATATTTTTTTAATTATGAAAATTAAACTTATGATAATTATTTATTTATAAATTACGTAATACAAATACATTTTCAATTGTTAGTTATATGCATTTTTTAAAGATATTTAGATTTATAGTTTATATTTTTATTTATAGGAGGTAAAGAATGAAAAAAATAAAATTGTGGTTTGTATTTTATTTTCTTGCTTGGTCGACTTTCTCACATAGGTTAGCAGCATGATCGCTTTTTTTTTTCTTTTGGTTAAATTAATGAACTACTAACTCATTTTTATATTTTATTTTGCATATTTAATTATTCAAATAAAAATAATAAATAAAATAACTAAAGTAAAATATTAGTTTATATTTAATTCTATCGTTTGATCAGCTTTCTCATTCTGATTAGCAGCAAGTTCATTTTTTTCTTTTTTAATCTTTTTCCCGAGTGGGTCGGGTACGAATCATAAATCAACTTTCGAGTCAACATTCGAACCAACTCTTTTAAATACATCATTTAAAAATAAAATAAAAAAAAAGCTAATATAAACTAAAAAAACTTAAAAATATAAAAAATAAAAAATAAAAAATAAACTAAAATTAAAAAAAAAAAGCTTGTCATGTTTCAAGCATTTACCCTTTTAGAAGATTTTTTCGGCTTTCTCACATTCATTACAAGCAATTTTTTTTTTAATTTTTTTCTCGAACGAGTTATGTATAGATCCTAATCGATCAGTGAATTAACGTGTGAATCGATCCATTTAAATAAATAATTTAAAAATAAAATAAAAATAATTAATTAAATTAATTAATATTAACTAAAAAAAGCTTGCCACATGTCAAGCAAAAGAGCTTGACATGTGGCAACCAGTGATCTTAATGGATTTTTTTTAATAGAGTTGTATAGATATGAGATTTTAATCTAAGGCAATTATATCAAATTCTAATTTTTTTTTTTTATTTCAATTAAGTATTATCCACGTGTTTCACGTTACGAAAAAGTCAAACACTTGTAAATGCATACAAAATATCTTTAAAATATATATTTTTTATTAATGAATATTTTAAAAATATTTTTTTAAATTAATATATAATAATATCTTTTACTCAATATATTAATAATAATAATAAAATATTAAATTTAATATAATAATATTATTAAAAATAATATATTAATTAATCTTTAAAATGTCGTTAGGTAACCACTTCACATATTTACAATATTATATATTTCCCTTAAATTCCAAAACGACCCC
Organism: Fremontodendron californicum; assembly: GCA_030761205.1. Taxonomy (NCBI): domain Eukaryota; kingdom Viridiplantae; phylum Streptophyta; class Magnoliopsida; order Malvales; family Malvaceae; genus Fremontodendron; species Fremontodendron californicum. Next base: position 23,777,901 of record JAULJL010000014.1, on the reverse strand, counting down.
TTTAAATTTATTTATGTTCCAACCTTAACCCCTAATTTTTTATTTCTATTTTCCATACCCTTCCCCTTCTTTACTTCGATAACCAACTTCTTTTTCCTCATTTCTCCAGGGTTTAATACTAAATTAACCTATGTATTTTATGTTTTTTGTTCATTTGATACCTGATTTCTTTTGTCACGTTGGTACTCGAATTTTTATGTCGTTATTCACATTGACCTTTTACCTTAACGCCATTAGTTAATGGCTTACTAGACAAAAAAATCCAATCAGAGCTTCACATGTGGCAAAACTGCAACATCATTAGTGCTACGTCATCATATAAGAAAAAAAAAATTCAAAAAAAGTTATAAAAATCAAAATTAAAAATTTGAATATATCATTTTTTTAATTATAAAAATAAAATTAAAAATAAAAATAAATTATAAAAAATTGAAAATATATATATATATATTTGAAAATCTGTAGAAAAAAATAAAAATAAGAAAAAAATCTAAATTTTTTAATAAAAATGAAAAAATTTATTAAAAAAATTCTATTTTTAAATTTAAATTTTCTATTTTTTTTTTTAATTTTGAATTTTCATATATATTATAAAAATAAAAATTCAAAATAAATTATAAAATCGAAAACTTATATATATATATATTTAAAAATCTGTAAAAAAAATTAAAAAATAAGAAACAAAATCTGAATATTTTTAATAAAAATGAAAAAATTAAAAAAAAAACCTAATTTTGAATTTTTAAATTTCTATTTTTTAAAAATTTTGAATTTTCAAATATATTTTTTGAATTTGAAATTTCTATATTTTAAAAAATTATTTTTTCTTTTTCTTTTTAATTTTTAATTTTTCAAATTTATCTTTTATCTTTTATTTTTTATAATTTTTTAATTTTTAAATTTTAAAAAAAAATTAAAATTTTGTTTTCAAAAAAAAAAAATTTTATTTTGGTTTTTTTTTTAATTTTTTTCTTTCATGATGACGTGGCACTAATGATGTGACAGGTTTTTCACGTGTCAAGTTCTGATTGATTTTTTTTTTGTCTAGTCAGCCATTAACTAACGATGTTAAGATAAAGAATCAATGTGATTGAAGATAATCAATGTGATTGAAGGCATGAAAGTTCGAGTACCAAAATGACAAAAAAAATTTTAAAATATCAAACATAAAAAACCTAAAGTAGAGAGTTAATTTAATATTTAACCCTTCTCAAAAACCCCCCAAACTTTAGGGTTTCTCTCCTACTCCATCTCCAAGCCCAGCACTTGCTCAATCTGGTAAATTCCCTTTTACTGGCTCGGTAAATTTACCATCCAATTTTCTCTTTTTAATACAAATGTCTTTTTTTTTTTTTTTGCATGCATTAATTAGGTTAAATTATTTTAATTCTTTTGCATGCCCTGAGAATTCTTGATGCTGAGTCGAAAATGTAATTCAGTTTCTTGTTTAGATTGGTGGGTATTTGTTAATGGTTCTTGCTTTTGATGAGTTTTTGCTGATTGGATGATCATGACCGTTGGTTTGGTTGACTTTGTTTAAACTTTTTTTTTTGTAGCTCACTAGCAATGGAGGATATTGACCCATTTGGTTTTTGGCAGCTTTTTCATCTTGAAAGAAGCTTGGATTGATAACCCATTTAGCTGTTTCATTTGTTAACTTTTAGCACTTTTAAAAAAAAAATTACTGGTTAATTATGGGATGTTACTTGTAAAATTTAAGTTTTTTAGTAATAGACATTCTTTTTGGCAGTTATGTATATTTCTTTTTTCCAATGATAAATTGTTAAGTGGGTCCCCTTGGTTTGATGGTTTAAGACATTGTCATGCTCAGTTGTTGTGGCTTCAGTAGTTTAACTACTGACTACTAGCGTGCCTTTGAGGAATGCCGTGATGATCAGTCAATTAAAATCTGTGCCTTCCACTTTAGTTAAGTTTGAGAAAGACTGAGCATTTTTGGACTCTTGACTGTAGCTAAATTGTCGTATGATAGAGGGACCTCAAAATTTCTATTTATACTTGTAATGTCTGGGTGGATTTCTCCCAAATCCTTCACTTGCCTTCTGCACATTATTGATGTAATGATGGTTGTAGGGCTTCTACAATTTGCAATGATTTTAAAATTTGGCTTGGTAAAACAAGTTTTACAGTTAAAACATGTAATATCTTTTGAATTTATGTAAAATCTTTTTTAAATTTGTTGTCTATTTAATTCTCAGATGCGATTTGGGAATGATACGGGGGAAGCTGATATTGGTTTGCCATTCTGGTGGCGAATTTGTGACGAAAGATGATGGGTCCTTGTCATATGCTGGAGGAGAGGCAGATGCCTTAGATATCAGTCCTGAGACAGTATTCGATGATCTCAAGTACAAATTAGCTGAAACATGTAACTTGGAATATAAATCTTTGTCCATCAAGTATTTTCTGCCCGGAAACAGAAGAATTCTAATTACTTTGTCTATTGACAAAGACCTAAAAAGGATGTACGATTTTTATGGGGACTCAGTTACTGCAGATGTTTTCCTTACAGGGAGATGAGGCTTTGATCGTGTAGCTTTTGACATGCATGCTAACAGGTTCTACCTGCAATTATTAGTATCTTCTAGAATTTGTTGTTTTTGTTGCTATTTTTAGTCACATTATCATATAGGGAATTGCATTGTCATTTAATGAGCAAGCAAAATGAGTTAGAGCTGAAATGGTCCATATTCTTTGATTAGAGTGAGTGTGCCTCAGTATTGTTGTGCATAGTGGTTAATCGTGGAAATTGCAAAATCTGAAGTTGCATTAAGATCGGTCATCACTTGCAGGCAAAGTGGCATAAAACTAGCCGAAACTGTGACTGCGGCTGTGGCTTCTCGAGCTGCTGCCACTAGTCCTGCTACTTCCAAAGTTGCTCCCTCTGCTGTTAGCCTGAAGGTTATTCCCATTGCTATAGCAACCCCTTCTGACTCTATGATAGCTGTCAACGCAACAATCCGAAGCCCCACCAGAGCAGCAATTACCTCAAAACGTTCTGCTGTCTTTTTGAGGTTAGCATTGCTGATGAAACTGCCCGTAGCACAGATACAATTGATATGAGTGTTTCTCCTGCTGATACTGTTAAGAAATGAAGGCGCACTGCCTCCTGGAAAAGTGGTACAAATGGTCTTACTATAGTGGCTGTTGCTGACAATTTTGAGGAGTCGGGAAATACTACATCCCGGAAAAATAATGCCAGGAATCGCAAGCCCACTGCTGTAGCTGATAATTCGGAGCAACATATTGAACCCGGTATAGATAATGCTGATTGTGACTTTGCTCCCCACGACTCTAGTGATGGTTCACCTGGGAAACTGCTTGCCTCATGGAAAAATAGCATTACTGGTGAAGGCCAGGATTTCAAAAGTGTGGCAGAATTTCGTGATGCTCTACAGAAATATTCCATTGCACATCGCTTTGCATATAAATTAAGAAAGAATGATACTAATCGTGCTAGTGGTGTATGTGCAGCGGAAGGCTGTCCTTGGAGGATTCATGCATCTTGGGTTCCATCTGCCTGTGTGTTTAGGATTAAAAAATTGCACAGATCACATACATGTGTTGGGGATTCTTGGAAGACTGCTACTCCAGCTAAAAATTGGTTGGTGAATATTATAAAGGACAGGTTAAGAGATAGCCCGCATCATAAACCAAAAGAAATTGCCAATGGCATTCTTCGTGATTTTGGGCTTGAGCTGAACTATACACAAGTATGGCGTGGAATTGGAGATGCTCGGCAGCAACTTCAGGGTTCATACAGAGAGGCATATGGTCAGTTGCCTTGGTACTGTGATAAGATAGAAGAGGCAAATCCTGGTAGTTTTACAAAGCTTCTCATTGAAGATGATAGAAAATTTCAGCGTCTTTTTCTATCCTTTCATTCTACGATTTGTGGTTTCCAAAGTGGTTGTCGTCCACTTCTTTTCCTTGAGGCCATACCTTTGAAATCAAAATACCATGAAATTTTGCTCACAGCCACTGCACTAGATGGTGATGATGGGATTTTCCCTGTTGCATTTGCTATTGTAGATATTGAGAATGATGACAGTTGGCATTGGTTTTTGGAACAGTTGAGATCTGCAGTGTCGACTTCTCGTTCTATAACCTTTGTCTCTGATAGAGATAAGGGATTAATGAAGCATGTGCTAGAAATATTTGAGAATGCTCACCATGGTTACTCAATATACTACTTGATGGACAGCTTCTTACAAAACTTGAAGGGTTCATTCCATGGAGAAGGGAGGGCTTCATTGCCTGGAAGTTTCTTAGCTGCAGCCAAAGCAGTCCAACTTGATGGGTTTAGGATGTACACTGAGCAAATTAAACGTGTTTCTTCATATACTTATGATTGGGTCATGCAAAATGAGCCTGAATACTGGGCAAATGCATTTTTCAAGGGTGACCATTTTAATCACGTAACACTTGACATTGCAGAGTCATATGCTAACTGGATTCTTTCCCTGCTTCTCCGAGGATTTTTATAATATTTATAGAATTTTAATTAAATTAACAATCATAAATAAATATAAATTAAATCATATGTAATAATTATTATTTATTTAAATATTTTTTTTATATATTTTAATATCATAAATAAATAAATTTAAAGTTAAAATCGAATCACTATGACAAAGTATGCAAAATATGAGATAAATTGAGATACGACATAAACACAATATGATAAAATAATTAAAAATGACACGACACGAAAAATAACATAAATACAACACAAATACATTAACGTGTTAAAATCTATATAAAACGAATTATTAACATATAAAAATTTATATAAATTTATAATATTTTAAACACAAAAAACAACACGAACATGAATACATAAATTTTTTTTAAATTGAATCATTATAATAAATTATGCAAAATATGTCATGAATTCAAATACAACACGAACACATAATTTTTTTTTTTTTAAAATTGAATCACAATGACAAATTATGCAAAATAGAAAATGAATTAAAATACGATACGAACACAACATAAAAAAAAAAAATTAAAACACAGCACAAAAAATAACATGAACACTACACGAATAAACAAATGTGTTAAAATATACATAAAACGAATTATTAACGTGTAAAAATTTATATAAATTTATAGTATTTTAAACACACAAAAATAACACGAATACTAACAGACAAAATTTTCTCCTTTTTTTTTTCTTTCTTTTTTTCTTTTTTTTTTTTTCTTTTTTCTTTCTTTCTCTTTTATTTCTTTCTCTCCTCCCTTAAAATACCCAAAAAAAAAAATTAAATTAACTACACAAAAGTGCCATGTGTCAGCACATGACACTTTTGTGTAGTTAACTTTATATTATAGTTGGATACTTTACAGCTGATAGCTTTCGATCGGCATACTTTGAGAGCATAAACCCTGCTTCGACCATTGCTCACCCCTTGAAGAAGATCCCTTAGAAGATGATGAGCAGATAATGCCTCCATGCATCTCGCTGGTCATTAGGCCAACAGAAGAAAATAAGGCCAACCAAAAGCCAGGGAATTATCAGAAGATCAGTCTGTTGCAGTAGGTGCAAAGAAGTCGGGCATAACAAGGCTACATGCAAGGAAACCTTATAGGTAACAAAAATGTACCTTCTCTTGTATGTATCACGCTGTACAGCTTTTATGATTACTTTATATTATTTTCACTTCCTTTGAATATCAGTCTAGATGGGCTCTGCATTTGCATACCATGACTGACCGTGTCTTGTTGTCGAAAGTTGCATTTATGTATTAGGCTTAATTGGTTAGACTTTGTTCCAATCTTATCATTGTTTCTAAATCCCATTTTGAATGCCAGTTTGATAGATTTTGGCATGGTTAATTGCGGTGGTAAATGGTATAACAAGTAGAAAATTTAAATGGGTAGGGATACTAATCTATTCATTCACTAATGCCTCTGTGCTGCACTCGTGAAATCCGCCAATCTTGTTCTTGTCTGACGTAAATGGAACATTCACAGAAATAGTATTCATTCTGAGATTTAGCCATTTGTGAAACCAGCTATGTTGCTCCGACTCTTCATTTTTTTTTAAAGTATCCGTGTCCGGCACTCGTGTCCGACGCGAACACGAGTATGAGAATATGATCCTTCAAGGACCCTCCAAATACATAGAAAAACTTAGAATAAATCAAACATATCCGTGTTCAACACTTACATCCGAATCCGAGTAACGTAGGAAACCAGAACCTCCAAAACCTGACATTGACATCTCTTCATTACCAAATACCAACTCTCTACCTTTTAACAGCCAATAGTGCACTCTCTTCAGAATGAAAGATCCGTCTTAAAAGTGAGATTTGGACCTAAACATTTTGGGATCAGATTGATTGGTATATTTGATTCTTAGTTTATAATATCCAACAAAGAAAATTCCTACACATTTGTGCCGTATAAAGGCAAGAGCAATTTTGTGTCCCAAATTCTGGGTTCATAAAGGCAGTCCTGGCACAAATTTTATTGTATAAAACTAAGCTAAATATGTGATCAGTCCTAACCTCATTTTGAGATGCAAGGGAAATGGAAATAGTGCAAAGTTTTTTAGGGAATACCCAACATGAGAATTGCGAGAATTTAAAGATAAATTCTTCCCAAAATAAATAGACCTAAAGCAAAAGGCCCCTTAAGAAAAACTATACTGCTTGCTGTTTCTTGCCTGCCAAGTAAAAAGGGTTTAAGGTACCGGCTGAGCATTTTCAAGCCTTCATGGCTCTCAACTAACTGTTATATTTAGCAATACAATGCATGGTTAAGATCCTAATCTGTAAAACTTCAGCTTAGATCATAACAAACATCCTATACTTATGCCCTAATTAAGTATGTCCTATACTTCTAGAAAATTATTAATATGATAAATGTGTTGACATTTGTACAATCACTTCTTTCCAGTAGAAGCATCAACTTGTGATGGTGAACCAGAACATAAAGGACACCGCGGGTCACGCCTATCCTCAAGACTTGTTCTCTCTTCCAAACAATCTGCATGATATACATGCCCACAAACTAGAACTGCCACAACAGAGAATTCACCCGAAGCCAGCGTATTTCCGAGAAAATAAGGTTTCCGTCTCAAATGCTTCTGACATACGCCACAAACCGCCTTCACTTTGTCAGTTGATACTGCATCCATCACCAAAGAACTAGACCTAATTCTTTCTGGTCTGCCAAATGCTTTTTCCCTACCATCTGCAAAAGTTGGAAAACTGAAGTCAATATGGCAAAATCATAAGCAGAGGATATTGAAATTTTTAAGCTGCGAAAGAGGCTGAGACTGAAAGTCAAACGAGCACCACTTAGTTTGAAGCTTAAATAATCCAATTCTTTAATTCTCTAAACAAAGAAAAAAAAAAAAAAAAAAAAAGAGAACAGCTATGTTACTCGGACTCGGGTATGAGTATCGGAAACATACCCGTGTCCGACACAATATATTTGATTTATTCTAAGTCTTTCCATGTATTTGGAAGATCCTTGGAGGATCATATCTTCATACATATATCCGAATATGCATCGGACATGGGTGTTGAATACAGATACTTAAAGAAAAATAAAGAATCGGAGCAACATAGGAGAACATGACTTCCTAAAATTTGATGAGAGTTTGTTTCTATGAAGTTAAGTTGGATATGAGTCCCAGTATCTTGTTTTAGCATTTATGTAATAATCTTGATGAGATAAAAATTCAGTTCCCAACTGTCAATGCTAAGGAACAAATTCTAGGGCATGAAACCCAATAAAAGATGCATACAACCTGCACGGCGTCCAGACTCTGGTTTGTATTGAGTAAACTTGAAGGATAATTTCTCATCAGGTAAAGGGCTAATCTGGCCGCGAGAAGTTGATGGATTAGCAAGGCTGCCAGAGTTTCGGCGTGAGTAGTGATGGCCATAGTAATGGCGTGATCTTTTTAAAAATATTGAACGCCCAAGATTGTAATGGTGCTGAGCAACAGAAGAGTTGGAATTAAGTAGCTTCACAGAACTACCTCCAACATCCATGCCAGCATCCAAATTCGAAGAATGCTATAAAAGAGAAAAAGAAAAAGAAAAAAAAAATCAATGAAACAATGCAGACCATTCAGTTGACAAAGAGATGGAGGAACAAAAGCATAAAATATCTAAAATCTATGTTACTCGGATTCAGGTGTGAGTGTTGGACACGGGTATGTGTCCGACACGGATATGTTCGATTTATTCTAAGTTTTTCCATGTATTTGAAGGGTCCTTGGGAGATGCGTTGGGAACGGGTGTCGAACATGGGTACTTCAAGAAAAATGAAGAATCGGAGCAACATAGTCTAAAACTATTCTGACCCACAGACGTCTCCAATTTTCCTACCATCAATTAAAAAAATGGAGAAAGAACAATTTTCAGAAATGAATGAGGAAAAGAACAAAACCTCTTTGGATAATAACTCCGTCCCTGATGAGCACGGCATGTCCTCTGCAATATTCAATGAAAAGCACAATGATTATTCACATTCTAATTGTTTACATTTAAATGGGAGAGAATTCTTAGCTATTGCACAATATCAGATTATTAAGCTGAAGATAAACCAAATCTTCCATTGCATGAACATATTTCTTCTACTGAGACCAAGATAATCACCAAAATCTCATCTAACCACATCAAGGTAGCAGAACTATGTTAAACCAAAAATAGGGATAACAATTCAGAAATAAATGTAGCAAATTGCAAAAGAGTGATGCAAACAAATGGTACACTTAAAAGACAAGTAAAAAAGAAACAGAAAAGAAAGACTATTGCCAGTTTCCTTTCTAACCCAAACAGGTGGAGATCAACTAAATACATTTGTAGAAGGCCTAAAGGTTGAAGAAAATTAAATTGATGTTAACTTGGTTATGGTTCAAATTTGATGAACATGTAAGGAGGATGTTCAAGCAAAATAGTTTGCTACATTCAAGGGTCTTCAAAACGCTTAGACGATACCATGTACAGACACTCAATCCAGAGGTCCTAAATTCAGTAATAAGATGTTAAACTTGAAAGGCATAAATGAACTCCTAGACTGTTTCCAATCAAATAAATCTGACCACAAAGTTTACAAAAAGAATATGTGTATATCTTAATAGACTACATCAAAAATAATAAGAAGAAAAAGACAGACAGCAAAAATATTTAAGCTATTGTAAGTTTGTAACCTATATAATTCCACTAATCATCCTTGTCAATAAATGTTAAGGTTTGTTATTAATAGCTATAATAAGATACAAACTTTGCAATATTTATCAAAAGAATTCTCTAAGTTTCATAATACAATATAATACGGTCATGACATAAAATGGCAAAGAAGCCAAACTAAGCTCTGTGCTTCAGAACATTCTAGGCAATGTAACAGACACTAAAGATTTTTAAATAAATGATCCGAAACTCGAAAGTAGAGTGCTAGCAATTAATCAACCCTGCCTCCTCTCACATATTTTCTTTTTTCCATTTTCTTCAGATACTTTTGCCCTTCTTTCTTATTTCAAGTTTTAATAGCTAAAGCTCCTAAAGGCCAAAACACCATTCTTGTACTTTTCACACCAAAAATCTATATCAACAAAACAAACCACGCAAGGGACCGCACTCTCTCAAAATACAAGCATATGATTGTTTAATCTATTTACTAGCAAAATAAACATCATTTCCTCTTCAAATCTCATAATGCATAAAATCCCACAAATTTACTAAATAATCCATATCAAATATTCAAAAGAAAACATCAATAACAAGCATTCTCATTACAAATGAACAAAAAATGTAGCTTCAATTAGCAATTGAAGAAATTAAATCAACAGAGAAAACAAGAAGCAAAACTTTAAGTAAACCCACTGATTAACAAAGTGACCCAGATCAAATAGAAAGGAAAATTTTAAAATTAAAATTAAAACTTGCAACAAACCTGAAAACCCGGTTTCCTTTTCTTGAACAGAAAACTGATTAACAAAATTAAAAGGAAACAAAAATAAAGCAAGAACAGGCATACAAAATTTTATTTCTTTTCTCAAGAATTATTGCACCAAATTCTTACAAAATTGGCCAACAACCAAATTTTTTTTTTTTAAATTAACTTTATTGAAACAATAAATAGGAAAAAAAAATAGAGAGAGAAACGTACCCGAAGAAGAAGGGAGGTCGAGATTATTAAGTTGGGAACTTCTCTTTCTCTTTCCCATTATAATTAACTGAGACAAAAAAAAAAAAAAAAAGAAACAAAATATAGTAAATTATCCAAAATTAAAAGACAAAGAGTTTTTTGGGGAAGTAACATTCAATGGCCAAGAAAACAATAACCCAAAAATTAAATTTTTAAAAGTTTTTTTGAGATAAAAAGTTCCTTTCTTTTTGAGGATTTTTGGGTTTAGGGAACTGTACGGTGAGTAAGTTTTGTAGAGAGAACAGCACAAGCAGCAGTTTCGTTTTGTTTTTTTTTGTTTTTTTTTCGTGTCGTTTTCTTTCAACCGGTGTAGAGCTAGTCTAAGACAGGACAGAAAGGAAAAGGGTAAATTTGAAATACATATCATCAATATTATAATAATTTTTAAACGATTTAATGAACAAAAATTATTTTAAAAAAGTGAAAATTTAAAAATTATTTAAAAATAAATTATAAAAACAATTATCCTTAAAAAAAAAAAATTATCTTCTTCTTTTCCTTCCCAGTGAAAGATTATTGGATATAAAAATATAGGCTTCTCCGCCGCATCGGAGTTGCAGTCACCACCGCCCTTATTTTAAAATTTAAAATGTTTTTTAATATTTTTATATGTAGTATTAGCAGTAGTAGGATTACTTTTATCCCACACAAAAAATATTAATTAAAAAAGAGAAAAGCCAGGCCACATTCTTCTTCTCTGCCTCTTTCTTTTCAAAGAACCCCAAAACCAAAACTCAGTTTTGGAAAAACCCAGAAGAGAAAAACATCGAATTTGTGCTTTTTTTTTGTTGGAGAGATTTTGATTGTTTTTCCAAATTATGGGATCTGTTTCAATGGAACCTGTCATTTTGGATGATATAATATATCGTTTATTGGAGTTTAAACAAGCGAAGTCAGGGAAGCAAGTGCAGCTGTTGGAAGGTTCTCGCTTTGTGCTGTTGCAAGAGAAATCTTTCTTCAACAGCCTAACCTCCTTGAACTTGTAGCTGGGAAAAAAAATTATTAAGAATAATTTTGAATTTATAATTTTTTAAAAATAATTTTGATGTATTATATCATTTAATAATTATTATATTATTGATAATATGTTTTTCATATTTAACCAAAGAAAAATGTAAGAGGAGGAGGAACGAAAGAACACGTGCCAGTAACAGACATCCATGATCCAACTCAATTGTTTTGAAGGTGTCTTTCCGTCTAATGAAAAATTATATCCATAAAAATCAAATTATTTATTTTCATGTTTAGTTTGTTCATTTCAAAAGTATGGGGTCTTACCATCAGACTATTATGCTCCAAATGTAAACCTCGTCGGGTAATTTTAGATACGATGTGATTGTAGGATAAAAACTTAATATATAAAAAATAATTAAAATAATATTAACACGATATAAATATATAAATAATTAAAATAATATTAATATTATATAAATGTATAAATATGTTTAAATTTATATAATATTCATATTATTTTAATTATTCATATATATGTTTAAATTTATATATTATAAATTATTAACGTATCAAAATTTATATAAATATATAATATCTTAAATATTATTTAAAATAAAAAATATTACGAATACGATACCAATATACAAATAGTCAAATCTCAAAATTTAGTAGATATAAATGCTTGAATTTGGCTCATTAAAAAATTCATGTTTAAGCTTGACTAGAGTTCAGATCAGTTTTATTGTTTTGTGTTCAAATTCGATTAGAAAAAATTCAGTAACTCAAATTCAATTTGATTAAGTTTAATCATTCTGTATAAGAGCTCAAACTCAAAACTCATATATTTTAATTATATATAATATTAAATAATTTAAAATTTCAAAAAAAAAATCTTAAACTATTCAATATTGAATATTATAAAATTTGAACTCGACTCAATTCATTATTTAAATAACTCGAGCTCAAGTTAATAATAAAATGAAAAGAGTTTATATAACTAAAAGCGGGTTTGGTTCGGTGAATCTTTTATTACAGGGCGTAATCTTACATTCCGTCATGAGATTATCATGTTTGGTTCACTAATATTCCACAAGCTCGGTAATATGACATTAGCTACAGTGTCAAAATTTGATCATATTGGTGTAATGTCATACCCTCCTCTCTCTGAGGTTATGTTACATTACGCCCGTAATGTAACATTTTTGTCACTTTTGCCCTTAATAACATAATGAAATAACACCCCCAATGCCACGACCTCTCGACAATTATGAAATAACATTTAGCTGACAGTCACTCTTCCTCTGGTCTCAATTTCTACCTAGACCGTTGCCTCTACCTCTCGACTTCTCCCGAATCGTTGTCTCTCCCATTTGAAATCCAGGTATGATTTCATTTCGAAATCTTTTATTTATATTTATTTTAGGTTATTGATTTGGTGTTTGAATGTCAGATTGAAGGTTTAGGGTTTAGGATTTTGGTTTTAATGTTTGAGTTTTCGAATATTGGGGGTTTAGGTTTGAGATTTCGTTTTTGGATTTTGCATTTTGCATTTCCTTTCGTTGCCTCTCCCTATTATCCTTGTTCTTGTTCTTATTTTTTCTTGGTGCTCCCAAATCGTTGTCTCTCCCTATTGTCCTGTGCTCTCGAATTGTTGCCTTTCCCTATTGTCTTTGTGTAAACACCTAATTTTGTCCGAGATAATTAAGCTATTCCGAATAAATCGAAAGAAATTTCGAGTTTTATTTTGGGTTTTCATGATTTGGGTTTATTTGGATATCTTAATTAAGTCTACTTTTAACCCATTTGATTTGGGCTCATTTGGATTAAATTCATTTTGAATCTTATATTGTCTTTTTTTCTAGGCCCAATTGGATAATAGATCCATGAGATTTATTTTATCTTTTTTTAATATAAAAAAAAAAAAGCAAAGGCAAAAGGAGTCGACTGCCCAAATTTCCATTTGCATGCTTTTTTCTTCTTTCCTATTTTCACCCTTCTCAAGAACTAACATAAATTCATCTAAAGCTACAAGACCCAAAAAATCAAAAGACGCAGGTTTATCAAGAATACTGTCACCTGCAACAAAAATCCAAAAAATCTAATTCACCAATTCTGAAGGTTGAACAGGCTACCTTTCTCCTCTTTTCCCACCACCAATTCACAATTTTATTTTCCTTAAAAAAAAAAGAAGGAGACAACAAAAGAAGGTGGAGACACCCAGCAAAAAAAACCACCATTATAAACACTCCACAAAACCACCCATCACCACCATCTACGGAGCACAATAGGAAAATCCATTAAAAAAAAAGCCTCACCACAACCTCGACCTCACATATTCTCCCTACAACATCCACAATCAATCCATCACACAACCCACAATACTCAAAACAACAAACACAACGAAAAAAAAGCAACAGACTCAAAAAGGCCTGTGTTTACAGGTGAGAGAGAGAAGAAAGTTGTAAAAGAAGAAGAAAGATATTTTTTTTTTATCTTTTATAGGTAGGCAAATAAAATAATTAATTTCAGTCAGACCCGCCCGTAGACCCACGGGGGTCCGACCAAGAGAGTCCAACCCGCATGCAGCCTGCTTGCTGAGGAAAGAAGAAAAGATGAGAAACAAAGTGAAAAGGTCATTTTACCAAGCCCAGGCTCGTACGTGAACACAAAGCCCAGTCAGTGTTGGGTCGAATTTCATTCAATTTGTTTCTCCAAACCCAAGTAATTTGTGGTATAATATCTCTTCTTTTTGCCATTAGTTTATTTATATATATTCCTCTACCGTTTGTGTTAAATATTGAAGTTATTTATTTTCTTTTTATTGTTCCTTCTTTGTCTAATATCCATGTTGAGTATTGAAGCAATATTTTTTTTTTATAATACAAAACTTGCTTGTTGAAAGTTGAAGCATGATAAAAATATACTATCTTTTATGAAGTAGCAATGATTTTTTTTTTTTGGAAGAAATCTCTAAAATGAATTCATTCTTGGAGAAAGTTAAAGTATTAATTTTTTTTAAGGAATATTCTGAATAAAAATAATTAGTGAGACATTATCAAAAGTATTGGGATGTACCAAAAATTATCTTTACATAGATATTTTTTCTATAAATAATTATTTAAGATATGTGCACATTTAAAAATCATGCTAATAATAAAATAATAAATGATGATTTTTTTAGATAATATAGTCTCATGCACATTGCATTTTTAATTGTATGCATCATGTGTATTCATACAATAAATAAATATGGACGACGAATCACCGACGACGGAATTCGAAGGACGTCACAGTAGTGATTCCTAAGATATCTTGAGGTGAGAGAATTCTGTTAAATATCACCACGAGTGGTGAGAGTATTTAGCGATTTGCTCAATACAAAAATTCGTTTTCATTTAAAAAATGGAAATAATCAAAATAAAAAGAACGAATAAAGAATGAATATTTACTTGCTTGATATTTCGCCATGCTTGTGTTTTTAAACATTATGATTCGTATGTTTAATCGTATAATTAGGTCTTTATTCATATATTTTATATGCTAAATCGTGTGCACTCTATGTTTAAATATTTACATCATACGCATTTAAATAAAAATGAATGTAAATTGCCGACGACTGAATTCGAAGGATATCACGGTTGTGATTCCTAAGATATCTTGAGGTGAGAAGATCTCGTTAAATACCACCAAGAGTATTGGGAATATTTAATGAGTATTTTCGATAATAAATTTATGTTCACTTTCGTTTTCAAAAAATAATAACAATTCAAAAAATTTCAAAAAAAAATAATAAACATGTTTTTTTAAAAAATAAAAATAAAAAGAGAAATAAATTTAAATGCCGATGTCAAGTCCACTAAATCGAGATTTAAGATAACACGTGATTAAATGGTACCGTTTTCTAAACGGGCGTTGTGGGGGTGCTAATCCTTCCCCGCACGTAACCGACTCCCGAACCCGATTTTGTTTTCTCTCTGGTTTAAAAAGTAGATTTAAAAATTGGTTTTAAAATGTTTTAATTAATTTTAAAACACTTTACTAAAACCGGTTTTAATAGGTGGGCAATCACACCTAACAAAAAGGATTGGTGGCGACTCCATTTTGTTTTCAAAATCGTCCTAGCGGTCGAAAAACCGTTATGACAGCTTGGCGACTCCACTGGGGACTTTGAGAGTCGAGCCATAAATTAATCATGTGTTATCTTAGAATCTCGATTTAGTGGATTTAATTGGTCTTTAATTTTATTCTCCAAATTTTATTTTTGTTTTTTGTTTTTATTTATTTTGCTTGTTTTTATGTTTTGATATTTGTTAATTATTTATTCATGTTTTTAATTGTGTTCTTTATTTATTATTTTTAATAATTATGGAATGTTTAGAATAAGGGGTTGTAGACAAATAGTCGAAGGTTTGTTTGTTCATTTTCACACACGAACACGTGCGTTTCATACATAAGCTCTATACCCGAGCTATATCCTTGTAGCTAGAAGTAAAGTACCTACGCTCTCGTGAGTTAATAACCTCCGCATGGGCTAGCAAAACACTTTCGGAGTAATAAAGTACCTACACTTTCGTGAGGTGGTAACCTCCGCATAGAGGTGCTCATGGGCCGGGCCGCGGCCCTTTTTTTTTTTTGCCCAAGCCCGCCCATTTAGGCCCGAATCACTGTTCATTGGAATAAAAAAAAATATTTTTTATTTTTTTAATTAAAATTAAATAAAAATAATATTATAATAATAATAAAACACTATTCCGGGCCGGGCCGGCCCGGAACATGAATTTCCTGCCCAGGCCCGGCCCGTATTGGGCCGGGCCGGGTGGGCTACCCGGCCCGTGAGCAGGTCTACCTCCGCATAAGCCTGGAAAATATACTCCAACAAATTGAACCTGTTTAACTCGGGGTGTCTTACTAGCCTTCACGGGCGACAGTGAAGAGCAATTTGGGTTTTTTAGAACCTAATTCAACCTCATGTAGTGAACTAGGGTAGAGCCATATCGAATTTTCGATCGGATATCCCCGAAATTAGGAAGGAACATTTGTGATCTTTCGCTATTTGTTTTACATTCCGAACAACCACTGTAAATCGGGTAGTGATGAACGTACATTGTGCTACCCGCAATAAGTTTCATATTTCGACTCGAAGGCACCGTGATGCCTACATAAGTTGATATTGTCGGGGCAAATGTTTTTTAATTTTTTGAATTTGTAGATATGAAGATCCTTTCCTTCAAACACCCTTGCATTTCGTACATCTCGTACATCTCATGCATGAGTGCACTTGTAAATAAAGCATGTACATTTATAATTGTATTTTTGATTTCACGGTGATAATAATCTCATTTGTTAAATTGCATAAACACTTGTTGATTGATTAAATAAGAATTGCAGACCGGTAGTGTTGAATAAATATTTGGACACCCGTGCCATAAAAAGACCCACTACCCCAAAAGTTTTTGATAAAAATTGTTTTTTTTAAATAATATTTTGATTTTTGCGGGGAAAATATGTTTAAAAAAAAATCATTGATTGATTTTGGGGGCAAATTTTGTGCAATGAAATTGTTGAATAATTAAGTTCAGTCCCGTCATGGTTAATTTAATTATTGAATATTTTTCTGTATATTCATGCATTAATTTGTTTATTCTTTAGACACATCAAATTGGCATCACGTTGCAGTCATAACATGCATGGTCATTCATTGTAGAATACAGTCATAACATACATGGCCATTCCCTCTATATACACGTGTATCAATTTATTTATTCTTTACATGCATCATATTGACATCGTGATTGCATTCATAACAATATGGTCATGCATTCGTGACATACATGGTCACTCACTGTATATGTTCATGCATTAAGTTTTTTATTCTTTACATGCATCATATGGGCATCGTGTTACAATCACGGCATTCATAGCTCATTCATCATGAAACACATTTGGGGAATAAAAAAGAAGTCGGCTTAGCTTTAAAAAAAAAAAAACTTTGAAAAGATTTCTCTTTCAAATCAGAGGTATAGGAATTACTGCATACCTCTATGACGCAGGCCGGAACCATGGAGGATGAACAAAATAGACTGGATAGGATGGAAAGAGCACAGAGGGAATTACAGGAACAATTGGCAAAGTCACAAGAACAATTGGCAAAGTCACAAGAACAATCGGCAAGGTCCCAAGAGGAATCTAGAGAACAGATGACCAAGCTCATGGAATTGGTATCCGTCACGATCAAGGGAAAGGGATACACCAAAAAATTGGCCACTAAAGAAAGGTCGGAGTTACAGAAGGGTCCGAATGAGGTCATAATGTTAGATGGCCAGTCTGATCAAAACATGGCTAATCCTGTCAACATCCCAAACTTAGGTGATCCAGCTAAACCAGCAAAGTTGAAAATGGTTGCATTGAATGGGGCTGAGTCGGCAGATTCCCAAAGAAAATATCAGCTGTTAAAGGAAAGGCTCCGGGCAGTAGAAAGCACAGATGTATTTAGGAGTGTTGATGCAAGTGAACATTGTTTGGTTCCTGATTTAGTCATTCCTCCTAAATTCAGAGTCTCCGATTTTGAGAAATATGATGGGACAACCGATCCATCAACCCATATCACTATGTTCTGCAGGAAGATAACGGGCCATACGGATAATGATAAGCTTTTGGTCCGTTGTTTTCAGGATAGCCTCAGCGGATCCGCGATCAGGTGGTATAATCAATTGAGTAGGGATCAGATTCGCTCTTGGAATGATCTGGCTAGAGCTTTTCTAAGTCAATACAAGCATGTGACTGATATGGCGCCTGACCGTCTCACCTTGCAAAATATGGAGAAAAAGGGCCACTGAGAGCTTCAAAGAATATGCTCAGAGGTGGATGGGCATGGCCATCCAAGTACGACCGCCCCTGACTCAAAAGGAAATTACTGTCCTTTTTGTGAATACACTGCATGCCCCGTACTATGATAGACTTGTCGGCAATGCCACGAAGAATTTTGCAGATATGGTAACCTCAGGAGAGATAATTGAGAATGCTATCAAGAACGGGAAACTCGAAAGTAATAAGACATCCAATGCCGAGAGAAACGGGGCACCTGAAAAGAAAGAGGAAGATGTCCAGGCTGTGGGAGAATTCACTCTATATCCCCAATTCCCTTCATATCAATCATATTACTCTATCAATGTCTCTCCAAGCCATTATCCTTACTTGCCAAATATTCATCCCCAAACACCTAATCCTATGCCAGCCCTTGCAACTAGGCCTGCTTCCCAGAAATGATTGCAGGGCAACCAAGAGAAATTTTCAATCCCAATCCCTAACCTGTTGCAATTACTAATAAGGAACCAATACCTCACCCCCTGTGTCGTTAAAAACAACTCCAAACCCATCGGCAAGGAGTTATGACCCTAACAGCAAGTGTGAGTATCACATGGGGGTGATTGGACATTCAACTGAAAAATGCAGACAACTGAAGGAAATGATTGAAGGTCCTGTCCACGATGGCATTTTGACTCCAGAGCTTATCAAACAGTGAAAATCTGCCTTGCCATAGATTGGTTTCTTCTTTAGAGGCTTTGAGGATAAGAATTGTTACCTTTAAAAGCATGTCAACAAGCATTGAGGGATATGCATGTAGTTCTATGCCTCATCATGAAAATCACTTGTCTTATGTTGCCATCCACATGAAATAAATAAATTCTGAATTTCAAATGCTTTGTGTTTATTGTGCTTTAATAATAATTTAAATTTGCAAAAATAAATATTAAGAAAATTTTTGATTTTGAAGAATGTGTTCTTAAAAGAAAAAAATTCTTTCTTCACATTAAGAAATGATTGGGAGTTTTGAGAATATTGATGATCATTGCTAGAAGTGACCCAATACCCTTCCACATCTCTTTCGAACTTTTCTTATCTTGAATCCTTTGAGTTTGAAAAACCCAATGCTTCAAGGAATATATTGTTGAATTTCATAAACCATAGTCATTGCAATCAGGAAAATACAAATCCTAGCCTAGGCTATGAGCAATGGAACAAACTTTTTTTAAAAATTTCGAGCTCCTGGGAGTCTCAAACAAGTGAAACATTTTTCAAGAATCTAGATTATGGTAAATTAATGTGTGTCAAGGTTATGCCAAAACCATTCACATCCCTTTCAATAACCACAAAACAGGAGCTGGCCAGACATAACTTCATGATTAACGTCTCGAGGCACAATGACTAAACCTGATTTTCTCATGTTTCCAGAAAAACCTATTTTTGAGCCATATTCTTTCTTGTCCCTTCGGACAACCCAGAAAAAAGACTTGAGTTGTTCCTCGTAATGATACGAATTCTCATTTGTATGACCAATCAAAGGGTGCATCATTTGTGGATATGGAGGACATGTAATGAATAAAGATGAAGTAATTTTCAGGGCATGCATCGATCAAAAAAGAAAAAAAATGACAAAAAAATGAAAAAATGAGTGTGACGTCATGCATTTATGAAATTCAAGATGGTTTTAAGAAAAAAAAAACTTTTCATTATTTTCCTCTAGGGAATGACTCTTCGGTTTATGTGCTTGTGTTTGAGATGAAAAATGACCATCTTTCATCATCTTTTCACAAATTATAAAAAACATCCTTTTGCTACCCTTTTTGAGCCTAATGAATACTTTAGTTCTTTCAACCCCAATCAAGGATCACCCTCCACACGAGGGGGCGAATGCGAGGAAGGATCTTTTCAAAGGTTACAAATAATGAAGTCTTGGTTCAAAGACGAAAAAAGGAATGCCTTGAATCAAGGAGTAATTTGAGCTTCCAAATAACTACAGGCTTGCCTTATCAAAATAGAAATGCAAAAAAAAAAAAAAAAGCAAAAATGAAAGCAAAAAAATAGAAAAGGAAGAAACGAACGGATGAAAATCATCGGATAAAGAGAGAAACTCATAAAAGACAAATGTTTCAAAGAGAATACTCCTCATGAAATGATCCTTGATTTGATCACCCTTAAACACATGTTTGGGCCTATTTATCCTTTCTTTCAGAGCCTCGAACCTTGTCCTACGTTACGTACCTTGAAAAGACCATTTTGATCGAACATGGCCATTTAAATTGATAAGTCTATTCTTAGAGAAATGCACAAGACCTCGGTCTCCTTTCTGGCTAACAATCCTTTTTGGATAAGTCTTGATTTCTTAAATGCATGGTGAAACATTTAATAAATAAAAAAAATGGAAATGGAAAGAAGGAGACTCTAGGGTGAAAACCCAAAATGGGCAGTCTAGAGTTAAATGGGAGATTTTTTGATGCCACTTATGGTATTGTTAAGGCCATGACAGAAGAGGATGTCATTTTAAAGAAACCAAGGAACATCTCGGAATTCCAAAATATCCCAAAACTATCAACTCTCATTGGCAGGTTTGACTTCGAAAACT
Source organism: Fremontodendron californicum (assembly GCA_030761205.1). Taxonomy (NCBI): domain Eukaryota; kingdom Viridiplantae; phylum Streptophyta; class Magnoliopsida; order Malvales; family Malvaceae; genus Fremontodendron; species Fremontodendron californicum. The sequence continues at coordinate 23,757,353 of JAULJL010000014.1, read as the reverse complement.
AAGACTTTTTTCCTTCCAGAATTAACTTTCCAGTTTGAATATCCCGGCTAGTCTTAACACTTGTCAAAACACCATTATTTGGAAAATAAAAGAATGTTAAATTTGTTTGATTCTCAAGGAATCCATGTTCTATGAAACCTGTTCCATTTGTGAGTCCAGAAAGGTCATACATTTTTCTTATTGTGAAGTCTCCTTGGATCAACCAAAATCTTGTTGTACCAAGCCTGTTGACTCAATTTGAAAAAGCTGATTTGACACTCAGAAAAACTTCTAACAGTGATCATCAGTCTTCAAGAGATTTGGATATCACAATGTGAGGATAACATTTTCAACTAAAAAAATTTTAAGTAAATGAGCAAATATTTTTCAAAAAAAAAAGAAGCAAAAACATATAAAAAATGAAAATATTTTTGGAAGAAACCATTTTGAAAACATTATGTTGGCATGAGGCAAAGATTCTCTTAGCCCAAAGGTATGGAACTATTGAGATAGAAAAAATGAACATTCGATTCAGACTTCTGTAGATAAGATTTTGAAAACTGTCGAGGCAAAGAGATAGTACTAGATTGAAGAAAATGGATGATCTCTTACGAGGTACGAGTGTTTCAGGATACACTCTGGTTTGAAAAAGGAAAACCGAATTGGAAAAGCTAAACCAAAGCCAGGAAAAACAACTGGGGACATTTGCATTTGCATCATTCATGAACATTTGCATATTTATCGAGTTTTGCATCTGTATCGTGTCGTAAAACAGTTACATTATTCATGGGTACTTGCACGTGCATCATCAAGGGGCATATGCATTGGCTTCGCATGACATTCGTATTTCATGCACAACATTGACTATTGAAATTTTGACATTTGAATTTTGAGATTTTCTTCAAAGATATACTTGTGAAAGATTTTCAAGTATGATCACCAAGACCTCCGGGCACCGCATTTAAAACCTCCGGGTTATCTTTTTCAAAGCCTCCGGACACTGTTTTTAAAACCCTCCGGGCACCTCTTTTAAGTCCTTCGAGCTCAGTGAAAGAAAAGAAAAATTAGAAAAAAAAAGAAGACCTCTGGGCATCTGTTCTAAACCCTCCGGGCACCTCCGGGCACCTCTTTTAAGTCCTTCGAGCACATTGAAAAAAAAGGAAAATTAGAAAAAAAGAAGACCTCCGGGCATCTGTTCTAAACCCTCCGGGTACCTCTTTTATGTCCTTCTGGCACAGCAAAAGAAAAGGAAAATTAGAAAAAAAGAAGACCTCCGGGCATCTGTTCTAAGACCTCCGGGCACCTCTTTTAAGTCCTTCGGGCACAGCGAAAGAAAAGGAAAATTAGAAAAAAATAAGACCTCGGGGCATCTATTCTACGACCTCTGGGCACCTCTTTTAAGTCCTTCGGGCACAGTGAAAGTAAAGAAAAATTAAAAAAAAAAAAAAAGAAGACCTTTGGGCATCTATCCTAAGACCTCCGGGCACCTCTTTTAAGACCTCCGGGCATCTGTTCTCAAGACCTCCGGGCACTATTCTCAAAAGTCATGGATAAGACCTCCGGGCACCATTTTCAAAGAAAAGATAATTTTATAAGACCTCCGGGCACCTGTTTCAAGACCTCCGGGCACTATTCTCAAAAATCATGGATAAGACCTCCGGGCGCCGTTTTCAAAGAAAATACTTTTTTAAAGACCTCCGGACACTATTCTCAAAATCATGGATAAGATCTCCGGGCACCATTTTCAAAAATCGTGGATAAGACCTCCGGACGCCATTTTCAAAATCATGGATAAAATCTCCGGACACCATTTTCAAGAATCGTGGAAAAGACCTCAGGGCGTCATTCTCAAAATCAGGGATAAGATCTCCGAGTGCAATTTCCAAAATTATAGATAAGACCTCCTGGCACCATTTTCAAAATCACGGATAAGACTTCCGGGCACAATTCTCAAAAATCATGGATAAGACCTTCGAGCATCATTTGCAAAATCATGGATAAGACTTTCGGGCATTATTTTCAAGAATCGTGGAAAAGACCTCCGAGCGTCATTCTCAAAATCAGGGATAAGACTTTTGGTCACCATTTTCAAAGAGGATATTTTTTTTAAAAAAAACCTCCGAGCACCTATTTTTAAAACCTCCGGGTATTTTCTTTTCTTGTAAAGTCGAACTCATTTCCTTAAGACAAGTCGAGCCTTTGTATGATAGACAAGGAGATCAATTTAAGGCAAATATTTTATTTACAGTTTTCAAAAAAAAAAAAAACAAAAAATGAATAAAAATGAAAAGATGTAAAAAAAAAAAACTCTATTTTCTCCTACACATGTGAGATCCACGGCCGGACAAAATCGTTGTCTATTTGTCTTTGCCTGATTCCCAATTCTTAGCAATATGCAAAAAGGGGCAGCTGTAGACACCTAATTTTGTCCGGGATAATTAAGCTATTTCGAATAAATCGAAAGAAATTTCGAGTTTTATTTTGGGTTTTCATGATTTGGGTTTATTTGGATATCTTAATTAAGTCTACTTTTAACCCATTTGATTTGGGCTCATTTGGACTAAATTCATTTTGAATCTTATATTGTCTTTTTTTCTAGGCCCAAATGGATAATAGATCCATGAGATTTATTTTATCTTTTTTTAATATAAAAAAAAAAAAGGCAAAGGCAAAAGGAGTCGACTGCCTTGATCTTCCCCAAATTTCCATTTGCATGCTTTTTTCTTCTTTCCTGTTTTCACCCTTCTTAAGAACTAACATGAATTCATCTAAAGCTACAAGACCCAAAAAATCAGAAGACACAGGTTTATTAAGAATACTGTAACCTGCAGCAAAAATCCAAAAACTCTAATTCACCAATTCTCAAGGTTGAACAGGCTACCTTTCTCCTCTTTTCCCACCACCAATTCACAATTTTATTTTCCTACAAAAAAAAAAAAAAACCGGAGGAGACAACAAAAGAAGGTGGAGACACCCACTGCAAAAAAAAACCACCATTATAACACTCCACAACACCACCCATCACCACCATCTACGGAGCACAATAGGAAAATCCATTAAAAAAAAAAAGCCTCACCACAACCTCAACCTCACATATTCTCCCTACAACATCCACAATCAACCCATCACACAACCCACAATACTCAAAACAACAAACACAATGAAAAAAAAAAGCAACAGACTCAAAAAAGCCTTAGGGGTTTTCTTTGTGTTTCCAGGTGAGAGAGAGAAGAAAGTTGTAAAAGATGAAGAAAGATAATTTTTTTTTTTTTATCTTTTATAGGTAGGCAAATAAAATAATTAATTTCAATCAAACCAGCCCGTTGACCCACGGGGGTGCGACCAAAAGAGTCCAACCCGCATGCAGCCTGCTTGCTGAGGAAAGAACAAAAGATGAGAAACAAAGTGAAAAGGTCATTTTACCAAGCCCAGTCCCGTACGTGAACAGAAAGCCCAGTCAGTGTTGGGTCGAATTTCACTCAATTTGTTTCTCCAAACCCAAGTCATTTGTGGTATAATATTTCTTCTTTTTGCCATTAGTTTATTTATATATTCATCTACCGTTTGTGTTAAATATTGAAGTTATTTATTTTCTCTTTATTGTTCTTTCTTTGTCTAATATCCATGTTGAGTATTGAAGCAATATTTTTTTTTATAATACAAAACTTGCTTGTTGAAAGTTGAAGCATGATAAAAATATACTATCTTTTATGAAGTAGAAACGATTATTTTTTTTTTTTTTGGAAGAAATCTCTAAAAAGAATTCATTCTTAGAGAAAGTTAAAGTATTAATTTTTTTTTAGGAATACTCTGAGTAAAAATAATTAGTGAGACATTACCAAAAGTATTGGGATGTATCAAAAATTATCTTTACATAGATATTTTTTCTATATATAATTATTTAAGATATGTGCACATTTAAAAATCATGCTAATAATAAAATAATAAATGATGATTTTTTTAGATAATATAGTCTCATGCACATTGCATTTTTAATTGTATGCATCATGTGTATTCCTGCAATAAGTAAATGTGGACGACGAATCACCGACGACGGAATTTGAAAGACGTCACAGTAGTGATTCCTAAGATATCTTGAGGTGAGAAAATTTCGTTAAATATCACCACGAGTGGTGGGAGTATTTAGCGATTTGCTCAATACAAAAATTTGTTTTCATTTAAAAAATGAAAATAATCAAAATAAAAAGAACGAATAAAGAATGAATATTTATTTGCTTGATATTTCGTCATGCTCGTGTTTTTAAACATTATGATTCGTATGTTTAATCGTATAATTAGGTCTTTATTCATATATTTTATATGCTAAATCGTGTGCTAATACGCATTTAAATAAAAATGGATGTAAATTGCCGACGACTGAATTCGAAGGATATCACGGTTGTGATTTCTGAGATATCTTGACGTGAGAAGATCTCGTTAAATACCACCAAGAGTGTTGGGAATATTTAATGAGTATTTTCGATAATAAATTTATGTTCACTTTCGTTTTCAAAAAATAATAACAATTCAAAAAAATTCAAAAAAAAAATAATAAACATGTTTTTTTAAAAAATAAAAAGAGAAATAATTTTAAATACCGATGTCAAGTCCACTAAATCGAGATTTAAGATAACACGTGATTAAATGGTACCATTTTCTAAACGGGCATTGCGGGGGTGCTAATCCTTACCCGCACGTAACCGACTCCCGAACCCGATTTTGTTTTCTCTCTGGTTTAAAACGTAGATTTAAAAATTGGTTTTAAAATGTTTTAATTAATTTTAAAACACTTTACTAAAACCGGTTTTAATAGGTGGCCAATCACACCTAACAAAAAGGATTGGTGGCGACTCCATTTTGTTTTCAAAATCGTCCTAGCGGTCGAAAAACCGTTATGACAGTTTGTTTTTGGGCTTTTATGATTTTATTTTTTCTTTTCGAAATGTTTGAAACTGTGCTGTTTGGTACCATGTACCAAATTAGTTTTATCAAAGTGGTTCTGAAACAAAGCCATCAGAGATTTACTGATGCAATGACTTGATGATTAACTTGAATGACCTATGAGGTTAGAATGTTTCCATTACTTATATGTATTTGCTTCAACTCAGTAGTAGGCTTAGAGTTGATACTAATTTGAAAATTTATCTGATACCAACCCTTTGAAGTCTGGATAATTAACATTTTAGAGTTAGAATACATAAAGTATAGCAAAAAAACCAACAGAATGTAAAATGTCTAGACTGGATAGATTTCTGCAGTTACATGTACATAATTCTTTTGATTGTAGCATTGACATCACCCCTGCCAGAGTAATATATCGCATGCCTGGACTATTTTTTGTCATTGGTTGGTCCAAACCTTTATTTTCCAATCTAGAAAATTGCTCGCTTTAGATTGAATTATTTTAGGATTATTTGAGATTTACCTTTTCATTGTTTATTGAGAAAATGAGGGAAATTGTAATATTACATTTTAGTTGTTGTCTAGAGAACTGAAACCAATGTAATATTACATTTTAGTTGTTGTCATAAGTTACAATAATTTAAGTTGTGCCTTTTTTTTCTCTTTAAATTAGATGCTCATGTTATGTTTATAAATTTTGTGTATGTTTTGAAAATCTTTCCTAATATTTTAATATTTTGTTGGTTACAACAGTTATGGCTCGTTTAGCCATAAGAAAGAAGATGTTACTGGTTACAACTCTAATTTTACAACTGGAGATGATGGATACTATGTTCAAAATGCTATTGTTTGTGGCTATATCACTTGTGGTTAGGAATTATAGAAGTAGACGTAAAATATTCTATGCTAGTCAAACACTTCATAGGCATAATATTAGGGCAATCAACTTAAATAAAATGTTGTTTGAGAGTGATAGGCAGAGTATAGACAATTGCAGAATGGATAAGAGATCTTTTGTAAAATTATGTCATTTGTTAAAAAGTCGAGGAGGATTAAAAGAAAATAGAAATATGGGTATAAAATAAATGGTTATCAGTTTCCTTCACATTATATCCCACCATACCAAGAATAGGGTTCTTAAGCGTCAAACAGCCAGATCTGGTGAGACAGTGATTCAGTAATTTCATGCAATATTAAACTCAGTTTTAAGGCTTCATTCAATGCTTCTTAAAAAACCAGAGCCGATACCAGAGAATTCAACAGATGATAGATGGAAATGGTTTAAGGTATTGTCTCATAGTCCTTATATTCATAATAAACTAGTTGATATAATTTAATATGTAAATAGGTACTTATTATGTATTTTTCAATTTCTTTATGGGTTTAGGGCTGTTTGGGTGCCTTAGATGGAACATACATAAAGGTCAATGTGGGTTTAACTGACAGACCTAGGTACAGGTCACGAAAAAATGAAATTGCTACAAATGTCCTTGGTGTTTGCACGCCAGACATGCAATTCATTTATGTCTTACTAGGATGGGAAAGTTCTGCAGCAGACGATAGAGTACTCAGGGATGCCATTAGTAGGAGAAATGATTTAAGGATTCCACAAGGTAATGCTTAAGTACATGAATTCATATTATATTAGGAAATAAATCTTCAAGCACTTTTGTATATTAATTCAATTCTTAATTCGAATATATAGGGTATTACTATTTGTGTGATGCTGGATACACAAATGGGGAAGATTTTTTGACACCATATAGAGGTCAAAGATACCATTTGAATGATTGGAAACAGGGACACCAATCTACTACACCTCAAGAATACTTCAATATGAAACACTCTCAAGTAAGAAATTGTATTGAGAGATGTTTTGGCATATTGAAATCTAGATGGGCAATTTTAAGGGAGAAATCATTTTATCCGGTGAAAACACAACGTAGAATAATTTCTGCTTGTTGTGTTCTTCATAACTTCATTAGGTCTGAGATGCCAGTTGACCCTATTGAAAGTGAGGTTGTTGAAGTAGATAGTAGCCAAGTAGAAGGGGATGATGAGGAAGAGATGATCAGACATTGTGAGCCAAGTAATGCTTGGGCTGAGTGGAGGGACAAGCTAGCAGAGGAGATGTTCACCAGTTGGCTAGCCTCCAATAATTAAGAATAGGTCTTAGTTTATGTTATTTCTTGTCATTGGTTTGTACCTTTATGCACTGTTAGTTTTTAATTTCATGTACTTCACTTATTATGTATTTTTGACTTTGTTTTATTCTTTTTTATTAGTTGATGTGTGATCATGATTTTCTTATGTCTTGTGTTATGCATATGTTTTGTTTTTGTTATCTACACATGTTTACCATTAGTAGGACTTGCAAATGTCATCATCTAATATGGAGGTAAGGAAGGGTAAAAAACAATCAATTAGAAGAAAGATTAAAATTGCAGCATCTAAAAGGCAGTGGACTAAAAGGAGGATGTCATGCTTGTTGAATGCCTACATATCTTGGTAGAAGATTCACAATGGAAGGGGGACAATGGGACTTTCAAGATAGGATTCCTATCCCATCTTTAAAATTTGTTAAAGACTAAGCTTCCTACAGCAGAACTTAGAGCCAACTCATACATTGATTCTAGGGTGAGGTTACTGAAGAGGCAATAACAATGGAAGTGGATTTGGTTGGAACGCAGAAGAAAAGTGTTTAACTGCACCAAAGGACGTTTTTGATGATTGGGTTAAAGTAAGTAGTTGAATAAGATTCAATTAATTAGCTTCTTCTTTTTTTCTTGCTTATCCATAGTTATAGTTATGAACTCAATTTATTTAATGTTTGACATTTATTTTGTAGAGTCATCCATCAGCTAGTGGTTTGAGAAGCAAACCATTTTCCCATTTTGATGACTTTGTCAAAATATTTGGAAAAGATAGAGCAACAGGAGCTGGAGCTCAAACCCCAGCTGATGCAGTGGAGGAACTTGATGCTCAAGACGAGGAGTTTGTAGATGCACCTGATATGAACCTGAAGGAGGAAGAGATTCTGAATCCAGATATGATATAGGTGCTTCAACATGTCAAACAGTTGTTGCTGCTCCAACCAAAACAGCTGTGACAAGCAAGAAAAGGTCTCGGAGCATTGATGGAGTGTCTGAGCTGGTGGAGGAGATAGGCAAGTATGAGACTGCATACCGAGAAGCTACCCAGGAGATTAAGGGCATTTCTGCATTCTTCAAGAAAGAGGCTGAGGGGAATGATAGAAGGATGATGATTTTCACATAAATCATATAAATTGAAGGCATTTCCAAAGATGAAATGCTTACCGCAGGAGAATATATTAGCAAAGATGCACACAAGGTAGATTTCTTCTTTTCTTTGCCAAGGGAATTTAAAAGGGATTACATTCTTAAGCAATTAAGTGAATGTAATCCGTATCGACCCTCCTTTTACTACAACCCTTCTGGAGATATGTAGCTTCAGTTTCTGCTTAGAGCTTCTATGAAGATATTCGAAACTTTTTGTAATTGCGTACACTAATATTTTGAGTTTGTGGCTTATGTTTTGAGATGCCATGGAAAACACTTTTGTAAAACTGTTTATGACTTGCTTGGTAAAATAGCTGTGCATATGTTAACAGCTCTAGGTCATGTTTAGTTTAGCTATTAATGTACTTCAATTCGAAATTATTGGTTGGATGTGCATGAATTGGTTGGATGTAATTCAATTCGAAATTATTTTTAAAACTGTGAATTTGTAGCAGGCTGCATGAATGTTTAGTTTAAAAGCACGCTGCAGGTCCCCATCTACTATTGACTTGTACAAAGGCAAGGGTATTTTAGTAATGTGAGGATTTCAGAATGTTACATTCCTGCCAACCAAACATATATTTATTTTATGCAATTAATTTAGAAAAGGAAAAGGTTCATGATTTTAGGTGTATACAAAATTTTTGTTGGCAAATGAATATTAAACAATTGACTGTGTCTTTTTGTTATTGTGTAAAAAATAGAAAGCTTAATCTTTTAGAAATTTTAATTAGAGGGGAATGCATGCATGCATGCATGCATCTAATTCTAATATGATATAATTATCTATATTTATAATATATAAATATAAGTACGGATGTGTAGGAATTTTTAAATTAACCTAAATAATTATTGTTAATTATTATATTTTTAAATTTTTATTATTGTAAGTATTTTTTATTATTAATAAAACTTATTCAATTTATAAGTAAAATTTTTAATTTTATTAAATAGTTTTGTTATTGATTTATTTGATAATAAATAAAAAAAGTTAAGATTTACTGCAAATAGTTTTATTTTAGAGTTTTATTTTTTAATAATTAAATTTATTTGATAAATAAAAAAGAATTAAAGTTTACTTTAATTTTTTTTTCATAATTTTAATTTTATATTAACATTAAAAATAATAAACTTTATATTATTTTGATATAATTTGCACATTAAATAAATTTTACATGTTAATGCATATTTTAATAATATATACTTTATTAATTTTATTTATCTAAAATATATATAATTATATATTTAAAAATAAAAAATATTTATGTATAACGTATGTGATAATAAATATCAGTTATTATTAAAAAATAAAGAAAATAAAAGGTGTCTATTGGGCCTCTAATCTCAATCAGTTATCTGTACTTTGCTTTGGTAACTTTTTAAAATCTGTCTCATTGTTTCAAATTTTAAAACCCCTTAAAAGCTCGAGAGATCTGCAAACTGCAACCTATAAATATAAATAAATAAAAAATAAAAAAAAAGTATATTTACCCTTTGAGTTTAGATAGAAAATATATTTATTCCCCTAAGATTTGAAAAACATCCACTTATCCTCTTAAGTTTTGGCACAAAATACACTAATCCCCTAAAGTATTATTTCTAAGTTAATTTTAAATGAAAAGATAAATATACCCTTTATTAATTATTAATTATTAATCATTTATTTTTGTTTATTTTGTTTTCATTCTTTTTTTTTACTCAAAACTTTTTTTAACTACAAAATTATCTTAATTATTATCAAGTTAAATTCTAATTAAATTATATTATAAAATTCAAGTATACATGTTAATATTTTAAACTTATACCAATGTGGACTGATTCAATTGGTTGAGTTTCATTAGCCTCTTGACAAACACCAGAGTTCGAGTCTCACCAGCAGTTCCATTTAGTGAGTGATTTATAAGTACCACTGTTAACCTTCTCTAAAGCCTGTGATATGTCCCCTCACTTAAACTTTTTTGTACCAAAAAACATTTTAAACTTATCTTTAATTTAATTATATATTAACTTTGATATTAATATATTATGTTATTTTTATTTAAAAATGAATCAATTATCATTATTTAAAAAATTTTAATGATAAAGAAATTGATTAAAACAAAAAATAGATAGAATTTTTTTTTAAAATGATCGTATTTTTAATTTTTTAAGTAAAATTTGAATAAGTATTAATTTGATTAACAAAATGCTAACATAGTTACTTTTTTAAAAGATAAAATGTATTTTTCAAAATAATACGGGTAAGTTTATTTTCAATAAAATCTTATGAAAGATAATTATATATTTTTTTATTCTCCTTTCTTCTTTTTTTTTTTTTTGATTTTTTTCTTTAATCAATTTAATTATCACTAATTTTTTAAATAACAATCATTAATTAATTAAATAAAGATATTTTAATAAAATCATTTCAAAGTTAATATATAATTGAATTAAATATAAGTTTAAAATATTTAACATGCACTTGAATTAGAACATAACTTAATTAGAATTTAATTTAATAGTAAATAAAGATAATTTTAAGACTAAATAAATTCTCATTATTTTATAGTTAAATTTTTTTGAGTAAAAATAAATGATTAATATTAATAAAGGGTATATTTGTTTTTTCATTTAAAATTAACCTAGAAATAGTATTTTAGGGGGTAAGTGGATTTTCTATCAAACCTGAGGAAGGCAAGTGGGTGTTTTTCAAACTAAAAAGAGGTAAATGGATTTTTTATCAAACCTGAGAAAGATAAGTATCTTTTACCCAAAAAAATATTATGCTTCTCATCAACAACATTGATTCATTTTGGAGATAAAAAGACAGCAAAACTTCAAATTTCATGTTACAAATTTTCAATTTTATTTTATCTTTGTTTTCCTTTTCAAATAGAATATGATAAAAAAAATTATTTACCGTGTAGAGTGTTCATTTAGATAAAAAAAAATTAAACAAATGATAATTTAATTTTGGCTAAAATACTTAAAAAGTTTCTGAACTATATCATTTTTCTTAAAAAAGCTCCAATATTTTTATGTACATAAATAAACTTTTATCTTTTAATTTATATTTAAATAAATTCTTATTTTAAATTAAAAGTTGATTTATGTTAAGAGTTTATTTAAGTATAAATTAAAAGTTAGAGATTTATTTGGATACATATTAAAGGTTAAAGGTTTATTTGAGTGTAATAAAAATATAAAAATTTATCTAAATAAAGTGGTATAATTTAGGGGCTTTTTTATTATTTTAACCTTTAATTTTAATTCATGAGTTTTTTATATTTATGCTTAAATTTTTTTTAAAAAATATAAACAAAATTTTAACCAAAAAACAATTTAAACAAAACAATAAGGAAATAAAAAGCCAAATTTTTAATAATATGGAAGCAAACAACACCTTGCCACATGCATTCGCTTTGCTTGGAGGCCTTAAACTATGGGCCCAAAAGCAACTTTGTGGCTCTATCCAAATGGAATCTCCTACAAAGCATCAACGTCTTATCTCAACTTTCCTTAGGGCTAGTTTAGGGTTGAAAAAAATTATGATGAAAAAAATATATTTTAAATTTTTTTAAGTATTTGGTATTACTGTAAAAAAAAGTATTGTGATGAATTAAAATGTCAAAAAGATATATTTAAAATAATAAAAATTTAGAGATATGAGGATAATAAAATCATTTTATCCAAAAGTCAGCTTTCTAACCACAAAAGCTTCATTTTTTGGTTTTTTTATTTGGATTGTAAAATTATAATTTTAACCGTAAAAGTCAAAAAAATTTATCCGTTTAACATTGCATTTGCGACGAAAATATAATTTTTTACATCAAAAGTTATGCCAATAACAATGTTAAATAAAACCTTATAAGTATAAGTTTGTAACACAGCAGTTTACTCTTTCCCATATTTATGAGTTATGCCTAATCTAAACTTTAATACTTATCTCTTCCATTAGAAAATTGCAAGTATATGATTCAAAGTAAAGGTAGTTCTATAGAATGCTATACCATAAAGTTAATTAATCCCTACCTAATCATTAACTACAAGATTAACTCTCAATATATTCTTACTAAAACATATTTAATATTTTTTAATTAAAAGAAAATGAGGTTCTAATCTGACTATTTCAACATAGAATAATTGTACTTTATGTTATCTAAATTTAGAGGTGAGTGTCAGACATGAATGTCCAACACAAATATGTTTAATTTTTTTTAAAAAAATTTTCATATATTTAGAGGATAATACTCCCGTATCCATATTCAAATATATTTCAGACACAAATATTTTATAAAAAATGAAGAATCCGCAAAATATAGCATGTACTTACTATTGAATCAAATATTAAGATGAAATCTAATTATATATATCTTTATTTCTAGCTATGGTTATAGTATAAAATTATGGATGGAGTTGCCGACATCATGTTAAAAGACCATTATCAAAGACTAATAGACTACCACATTCTATCTCCCTTTTCATGTTTGCACACTTATAACATCAACAAGGCTCGTGTCCCATGCAACAAAGAGTTTTTTGTTTATTTTTAAACAACATAATATTGTTTTAATTAGCTCCACATCATTTTCATTTGGTGCTAATGCTACCTTAATTTATTTCCTAGCTCAGGAGCAGTTGCATGCACCATTTTTCCAATTTTATTAGTACCAAAACACATTGGGAATTTCTGGTTTTTTTTTTTTATATCCTTTTCCTATTGAAATAAAAACAGATTGACAACTTATATGAACCGTATAATTAAATTTTGAATGATGAATCTTTCATTGGTCTATCTGGCATGGATTGAGACAACCTTAAGAATGTTGTTTCAAAATATAGTATTCTTACAGTGAATGTGACATTTGCCCAAAGAGTTTGTGCCATGTGCTGGCTTGGCTTCGATAAGATTCATCAATCAGGAAAATGAATTGTCGTTTAGTTATTGGCAGCCCCGTGGTCGTGGTGCACCATGAAAACCCTTATTTTAGGCTGAAATATAGGCTGGCTGGCTCACAGTCGAGGCGGGAGTAGACATCTTACAAGAATAAGACCAAAGACAACGCAGCAAAGCCAAATCTTTGAGCATCCTCTTGGTAACTTGGGTGAAATGTATATCACTATGGTCATGGTTAATGTGTAATTTAACTCATAACTACGAGAATAAAAAATTGCAATTAAATATTTGAATTTGTATTTGGTCAAACAATTTACCCCTCACGCCTACCCTTAACTCCGTTAATCAAATTGCTTATGTGATCTAAACGGTCAATAACAACATGTCAATTGTCTTATAAATGCTACATCAATTTTTTAGCAAAAAAAAAAAAAAAAAATGCTACATCAATTATCATGTATTAAAAAAAAAAAAACAAAATCGTCTGTTCCTTATCCCACATCGGGTTTCAAAGTGTGTGGTGTGTGAGTTTATAAGAGATTTCGCGCTTAACAAAATCAACCATGGTTTTGTTAAGTGGCGTGTTCCTTCTCTGAACCAAAAAAAAGAAAACAAAGTTTTTTTTTAAATTAAAAATAAAATTAAAAAAAATATGAAAGAGAGAGAGAAAATGTAGGAGAGAGAAAAGAGCAAAGGAAGCAAAAGAAAGGAAGGGGTCGATTGACGTCGATTTGACCGACCAAGGAAGATTAGGCAAATCGCACTGATCTGACTGGAGAAAGCCAAGTCAGCTCCATATGTTTGCCTGCCTCAAGTCGGCGAAAACGGAGTTGAAAAACTCAAACCCGACCTCAAAAGCTAACTTATAAGGTGGAGAGTCTAGGTATATAAGTCACACTCAGGTATAAGAGATAGACAATGTGAGACTTTTGACACCCCTTCTCAATAAATACTTGGCGAAATTGGCATTTAACAGGCAACCCAACGGAACAGGCAAGGAACCTAGCTCTGATACCAAGTTAAAAAAACTCAAACTCGACCTCAAAAGCTAGCTTGTAAAGTGGAGAGTCTAATAAGGTATATAAGTCACACTCAAGTATAAGAGGTAGACAATTTGAGACTTTTCCTTCTTTTTTTCTCTCTCTCATTAATGTTCTGACTACTTTTTTTAATTTTTATTTTTTTTTTCTGAAAATTTTCATTAAAAATTTTTAAAAATTATTTTAAAAATTTTTGTTTCTAATTTAATGGCAAAAAATGTTTTCCTTTTTTTGAAAATGTTTAATTCAAATTTTTTTAAAAGAAAATATTTTTAAATTTTTTATCTTTTTAATTTTTTTAATTAAAAAAGTTCCAAAATTAAAAATAAAACTTTAAAAATAAAAAATTTCCTCCTAATATGACACTTACGTGTTACATGATTTGGCATTTCACTAATAGTTGGCGGCTTATTATTGATTATTAAGCCAAGTCAGCTCTATGGTTAACAATATTAGTGATTGCCGGACGAAATATAAATTCAAATGTCTAATTATGAATTTTTATCATTTAGATATCAAATCAATAAAAATGATATAGTTCAAAGGATAAATTACTCATTAACCTTAAATGGTTAATGCTGATAACATGATTTTTTTTATCAAAAGAATTTAATAAGTTGTATTTCAGCATTTTAGGGATTGGTAAAGAGATAAAGATTGAAATAATTAATTGATAGATTGTTCATCTCAATAATAAGTAGTATTATTGATTCGAGTCTTATGTGATGTTAATCTTACCCATATTCTTGTACAATACATACGATAATATCATGCCCTGATTGTCAAAAATTAAATTTTGATTATTAAAATTACGAGTTTAATTTTAAGTAAAAAAATTAAAAATTTAATATTCTATTAACGGACAATTTAAATTTTATATTCAAATAAAAAGCAATTTCCTCGGAATAATTTAATTTGAGTCCCAACTCTACTTTACTCTTCCCTGTTTACTATTACTCAATCTAGAGCATTTATTTTTGAATTATTGTTGTCCTCGACAATCTCAAAGTTTTCTTTTTTGTTACATATAAAAAAATTCATCGAATTTAAGTTATACAAAAGAAGATAATTCTTTTTTTTATTTCATAAAATTTAATTATATTCACTTTTTAAAGAATCGAACATGAGATTTTGAGAAGAAACTTTAAATTTTGAGTGTTGGGTATTCTTTGATAACTAGCTACTAGAACTTAACTCAATGATATGAATAAATTTCTGGGAAAAAAAAAATGATATGAATAAATTTGGTTTTGATAAGAAATTTAAGTTTGAGTTGTTATCTTCTATTGTAAACGAAAAAACGAAAAGAAAAGAAATTCTTGTTAATTCATGTTTTTTTTTTTTTGACATCAATAAAAATAATAATATATATTTTTATAAACTAAACTTGTTGAAAAGGTTAAATTAAACAATGACTAACTTTTTACTCATCCCATCTTGTTTTAACCACTATTTAGAACTACTTTCTTACAAAAGGATGCAGTTTTTACATATTTAGAAAATTCTACTCATTACATCTTGTGTTAATTCATGTTTTTAAAAGCATTTGTATTTATTTTCATGTGCATCACATGTAAATATTCAGTGTTTTATTTATTTTTGAATATATAATTGCATATTTTATAAATAAATAAAATTAATAAAATGTATACTAATCAAAATTTGTATTAATATGTAAATTTTGTTTATTATGAAAATTATGTGAAATTAAAATAAAGAATATTATTTTTAATATTAATATCAATATAAAATTAAAATTATCCTTTTTATTTATCAAATAAAATTCAATGTAAACTTTAACTTTTCTTTTATTATGAAATTAATCCATTTAGCGAAAGTTTTTTGATAAAATTTTAGATAAATTTTTATTAATAATGAAAAATATTTATAACGATAATTTAAAAATATAATTAACAACCATGACCATTATCATTAGTTTAAAAAATTTTAAATTCATATTTTTATATATATATTATAGATGATAGGATATAAATTAATTCATTTTTAATTTAAAAGTTTATTAAAAATCAATTTTGTATTTAATGTAAACAACATTCTCTTAAAACATCATTCTAATAGATTTTTTAAAAGAATTTTGCTAACGAATGTCTTAAGGGCACTTTTTAAGGTTACTAAATCTATTAATATTTTCAATCAATACATTGAAAATGATGAATAAAATTATCAACTTTTGCATTTAATATAATATTATTACTATAAATAATATATTAACTAAAGATTTTGCTAACGAGTGCCCTAATGACACTCTTTAATATTACCAAATATAATAATATCTTTATTCAATGTATTGAAAATAATGAATAAAGTTATCAATTAATGCATTTAATATAATATTATTAATATAAATAATATATTAACTAATCTTAAAAAGTGTTCTAAGAACACTCATTAGCAAAACCCATTAACTAATCTTAAAAAATGAATTAAAGACACTAGTTAATAAAACCCTATTTTAACAACATTCTAGTTAGAATTTGCCTTTTATCATTTTTAAAAGAGATTAATTAATCATCCTATGTTGGCAGTGCCAATAATTAGTCATATTATATACTTATACTTAGTACTAGTACTAGTACTAGTATTATTTCTAAAACGGTTGGCAAGGAATCACCAAATATTAGCAAAAAACAGGCTGGCCTTGAAGTTGGATTCCCAACCATATATTTGCTTTGTTTCAAGGCAGAAAGCCACCACCACCACCACCAGGTTCAATGATTTTACTTCAGTCTTTGCCTCTTTGGTCTGGCAAAGACAATTACATCAACAGCAGCAACTAGGGATTTAAATTGCGATCGCAGACGTGTTTTCGGTCGTATTGTATTTATCGCGGTTGCGAACGTAATGAATGTTACTATGGTCAATTGCGGTAAATATCGATTGCGAATATCGACGACGGAGGGAGCCGCAATTATTAAATAACGATTGTAACATCACGTTACGATCGCTATTTAAATCCCCGACAGCTAAAAAAGGTGAGATCTAGAAATGGAGTGTGAGGGAGGTTGGGCACAGTGACACGGGGCTACGGTCTACAATAACTAAAAAGTTGGACGGTCAAATCGTTGAAATATCCGTTCATGATTTAATTAAAAAAAATTAAATATTAAATATATTAAATTTAATAAACAATTAATAAAAATATGTATGATTTTTAATATATAATTAAAAATTTAAATCTCATTATTAAAAAAGTAATTTTAAAAAATATAATAAAATAATTTTTTTATCTATTTAATTTAATTTTTTATCAGTTCATTAAAGCATCAATTTTTTTATATACATTGGATGGATAGATTTTCGATTTTTTCAAACAATTACTGTCAAAATGGCCCCACATCTACCAATGAGGCAATGACCAGCCATGACAACCCAATCCCAACCTTCACTCTCCCGACCAAAGCTTAGCTTCCCTTTACTTTTCCCTGTTTTTTTTTTTTTTTTGTTTATTATTCATTTCTTAATTCAATTTGTGATGCATTTTATTATTGGTGATGAGTAATGTCCAAATTGTCACCCTACGGTTGGCTTGTCTCTTGCTCTTCATAGCTGGCACGACAAACTCCCTAATTTGCAATCCAATATAAAATTATAGTAAGAGAATATCCAATTTTAGGTGGAACTTAAATCAAAGATTTGGAAAATTAAATTTAATCAACTTGACCAATTTGCATTTTTATAAATCCAATTTTATGTCAATGCTTGACAAAGGTTTATATTTCATCTTTTCATTTCAAGTAAGTAATTTTATAGATAGACCAAAACTGTACCTTATATTTAAATAGAGAATATATATATATATATTAGTATTTGTTATTATATGCGTTTGCATGTGAATACTCTTTATTTTATTTATTTTTAATATATAATTGCATATTTTAAAAATAAATAAAACTAATAAAATGTATATTAACTAAAATTTGGTAAAATTTATTTCATATGTAAATTATATCAAATTAATATAAAGTTTATTATTTTTAATATCAATGCAAAATTAATGTAAATTTGAATTATTTTTTATTCATACTAAATAAATTGATTTATTAATTTTTTCAAAGTTAATAAAAAAAAAATTAAACTTTTAAGGTAAAACAGTTTCATATAAACTTTATTTTTTATTTATTATCAAATTAATCTATTTAACAAAAGTGTTTTAATAAAACTAAATTTCTTTCTTATAAATTAGATAAATCTTATTACTAAAAAAAGATTTAAAATGATAAATTAGTAATATAATGAATAATAATGAGTATTTTTGTCAGTTCAAAAGATTTTTCATATTTAATGAAAGTATTTTATTTAAACTAAATTTCTTCCTTATAAATTAGATAAATCTTATTAATAATAATAAAATATTTGAAATGATAAATTAGTAATATAATGAACAATAATTGATATTTTTGTCAATTCAAAAGATTTTTTACATTCATATATATATATATATATATATATACTATTTGTTAATATGAGATATTTGATATTTCAAATGAGAGAAGGGTTTCAAACTTCGGTTTTAAGTTTAACCAGCATAAAGAGGAGCAACGAGTAGGTTCCATTTGGTAAATGTTTTATTTTTAATTTAAAAAATAAAAAATAAAATATTTATCAAACAAAACCCTAATAAATTACCTTTAAAATGTTATAAAATATAGTTATCCATAGATCGGGTTGAGTTGGGCCAAACTCGGATAGCAAAAATTTTGCTTGTTCAAAACTTGGTCGTGGATTTGAAAAACCTATTTTATTATTTAAAAAATATTAAAATATTAGAAATTTAAAAATTTAATTTAATTTTATATTAATATTAATATTAATATATTTTTTATAATTAAATTTAAATAAAAATATTTTATTAATTAAATAATAAACCAAATCATACCGAATTGAAAAAAAAAATCTATATTAACTCGACCCTCGGAGAAATCTATTATATAGCAAATGTTCTACTGAGAAAGAATGTCTATATTTATATATATATATATATATATTATAACTATTTGAATGTTAGGTCATAGAATATATATGTACCTAAAATCTGATTAACATCCCTAACTATAAAATAATACTAAACAAAATATTTTAATGAAGAAAGCATCCTATGTTTGGAAGAAGTATGAAGATGATGCTTCCCAGCACTTGTGGAGTTTTAATTTGTTGAGTGTTTGTCATTACTTTAGCATGTTTTTAAAAGGTTCTGAAATTGGGAATCATGTTATTTAATTATTATGATTTTCAGATTACTTTTTGTAAGCATTGAGATTCATGGGTGAATTAATTAAAATTATGTATCACTAACTTCAATATATATAGTCTCATATAATTGAAGCAATCACATGTTCTTAAAAAAGGATAGTTTAAGCTTATTTTACCTACTGCAAAATTGTTTCACTAATTATTGAAATTGGTGTTAATTACTTTTCAAATGATTTGTATACAACCTCTCCAATATCCATTCAAATAAATATTTTATTTTTTTGTAAAAGTATTACTATTTAGGAAATATATTCCTTGATATTTTGTTTATGAATTGATAAATTTTATATTTTTTAGTTTGTTAATACATATAATAAGTTTTTTTATTGGCCCCATTAGTTAGTTCAAATTAAAAAAAAAAAAGTTAGTTCGAATCTTTACTTTTTTTTAACTATGAAAAAAAAAAAGAGTAAAAAAAAGGCAGAAGAATGGAGCATTGGTGCCAAAACAAACTTTAGCTTCTAATAAGAGTGGGTCCAGAGACTAAGGTCGAAGGTCCATGCGAGGTGCTTCGTGTTGGCTATGAGGCTGCCATCCACTTTGGGTGAAGGGTCCTCATCTCCTTTAGGAGTGAGCATTAATCGATTTATCGATTAAATTTGATTAATTCAGTTCGATTTATTCTATTTTAAAATTAATCAATTATGAAAAACGGTTTATTCGATTAGTTCGGTTGATTATTGATTTTTAAAATTGATAATCGAATAGACTGAACTAACCGACCTTTTAAATTTTATTATATATTTAATATAAATAAAATATATTTACATAAAAATTTAAATTTATATATTATATAATATATCATTTATATTATATATATTATATAATATGTAATATGTAATATACAATAAATAATTTATTTGTTAAATAATTAAAATCGATTAAACCGACTGAATCGATCGACATAAGTTGGTTTCGTTTTTTTCAATTTTAGAAATTTTTGTCGGTCGGTTCGATCGATTTTATAAGTTTATTCGATTTAATCGATTTTTGGATTTTTAAAATCGACTAGATCGAATGCTCACCCCTGATCTCCTCCCCTCTCAATGTTTGGTGGATCTAAACCTTTTCTATGTTAGATGATCACGGCTAATTTATTATTGTTGTTGAAAAAAGTTTGGGTTAAAAAAAAGTTTAGGTTGAAAAAAGTATATTTAAAAAGTGTGATAAAAAAATATGGTTTAAGAACATTGAAATGTTTAACATTGCTGTGAAAAAATGCCGATAATAAAAGTTTAGAGATGCGAGGATAATAAAATTATTTTATCCAAAAGTCAGATTCTAAAGTCCAAAAGCTCCATTTTTTTGGTTTTTTGGTTTGAGTTGTCAAACCATAATTTCAACCGCAAAAATCAAATTTTTTTACCAATGTAGTATTGCATTTGCGATGAAACGTAATTTTTAACTTAAAAAATTGTGCCAACAACAATTCTAATCGGAGTCTGACTACCTCATGCAATCCAAAACCCAATACAAAAAAACAAAAAATCTCTCCAACAAATTTATCTCAAACTTTTATCATGTTTTAAGTTTTTAACTAGATCCGATCATTTATGAGGACGTGTTATATTTCGTGTTTTTGTGTTAATTGTATGAATATGATTATAAATTAAGTTATTAAACATATTAAAATTTTAACTACGAATGAATTGTGTTAATTGTGTTTAAATATATTATATCGTATTTATTACATTGCTTTCATATTTTTAAACATATCATATTTTATGTCGTGTTTATATGTCGGTTCAAAATTATCAAATTTAATTTTAACCTTCCAAAAAAAAAGAAAATGTCCTAATCAAAAACCAAAATAAAACAATAAATTAAAAAAGTATATTTTTTTTAAGGAAGGAAAAGCGAATTCAGGCACGCAATGCGTCTAAAATACGCCCTTCTAAGATTTATTCGAATAAATGCCACGTCATATTTCACTTAATGAAAAAGCATTTAGAGAAAAAGCCAATCCTAGACATAACTACTTAACTAGGTTAAGTTCAAGGGCAATTTTTTTGTATGCAGACAATGTCGTTTTAGTTGCCTTGCTTGTATTGTGTATTGTTAAAGTCAGAAATTCCTTGCCATAGGAAAGTTGTTGCCAATGATAAATATCTATTTGTTTGCATTTGGTCTAGGGCTGTAATCGAGCCGAGCCGAGCTCGAATACTGAAAAGCTCGAGCTTGAGCTCGATTCGAAACTCGAGGCTCGAAGCTCGGTTCGAGCTCGATCGAGTATCACTTTTTAAGCTCGAGCTAAGCTCGAGATAAAATCGAACTATTCGAGCTCGACTCGATTAGGCTCGTTTATATACTCGAGCTCGAATTAAGGGTTTTTAAGTATGTATATATATTAAGGGTAAAATAGTAAATTAATAATAAAAATATTATAAATAAAAAAAGCTCGATTAGGCTCGCGAGCTGCTCGAATCGGGTATTAAGATACTCGAACTCGGCTCGCTCGATAGCTCGAGCTGCTCGAGCTCGAGCTCGGCTCGATAATGACCGAATCAGATTCGAGTTTTTTTCGAGTCGAACTCGAGTAGCTTGCGAGCACAGATGTCTCGTTTACACCCCTAATTTGGTCCATAATTATCATATTATAATATAATATTTCCCTCACTCAAATATTTATAATATTTCTAATTATCATGTTAGTACTATCTTTTTGGTGCAATATTCTTAGCTAGCCAAGATAGACCATCATAATTATATATAATATATATTCATGTGAAAGTGAACATTAATTAAATTTGATAAATTTATATCTAGTTCGCGTATTTTTACATATCAAAATCATATTTAAGATATTATATATTATATAAATTTTGATATGTTAATAGTTCGTGTTATATAGATTTTAACACGTTCGTATATTTGTATCATATTCGTATTATTTTTTGTGTCGTGAATTAATTATTTTTTATATCGTGTTCGTATCGTGTAATCATATCGTGTCCAAAATTATCGAATCTAATATTAATGTAACAGTCAATTGTATCACACTTTTTCTTAATCAAAAGGTAGAGAAAATTTATCAATTTTTTTATTTTTTATTTTTAAACATCTACATCTTTAAATTTTTTACACACGTACACTACACCTAATTCTTTTTTATAATTATGCCAAAAGTCAAGTGCACCTAATTGTAATTATTATACTAGAATTCTTCCCCACTTAAGAGGATAATTTTTTTAATATTTATAAAATTTTAATTAAATTAATAATTATAAATAAATATAACTTAAATCATATTAAATAATAATTATTTTTTATATATTTTAATATCGTAAGTAAATGAATTTAGAATTAAAATTGAATCACTATGATAAATTATGCAAAATATGACATGAATTGAGATACGACACAAATACAACATGAGAAAGTAATTAAAATACGACACGGCATGAAAAATAACATGAACACAACACCAATACATGAACGTGTCAATATCTATATAAAACAAATTATTAACATGTAAAAATTTAAATTTATAATACTTTAAACACATACAAAAATAACACGAACACATCACAAATACACAATTTTTTTTTCTAAATTGAATCACTATAACAAATTATGCAAAATATGTCATGAATTGAGATACGTTACGAACACACAAATTTTATTTTAAATTGAATCACAATGACAAATTATGCAAAATATGAAATGACAAACTATGCAAAATATGAAATGAATTAAGATATGACACGAATACAGCATAGAAAAAATAATTAAAACACAACACGAAAAATAATATGAACACTACACGAATACACGAACGTGTCAAAATATACATAAAATAAATTATTAACGTGTAAAAATTTATAATACTTTAAACACACACAAAAATAACAGAAACACAAACACAAAACTTTATCATTTTTTTTCTCTTTACTTCTTTTTCCTTTTTTTTCTTTCCTTCCTAAGCAAAAAAAATTGCCATGTGTCAATGTGTGAAAAATTTATATAATAAAAAATATATGTATGTATAGATATTATTATTATTATTATATTGTTGAATGAATGTTTTCCATAGTTGATCAAATAAAAAGTTGAACATTTTATTTTTAATAGTTATCTATAGCTTTATTTATACAATAATAATATTAATTGGTATGATGTAATAATTAATTTCCAAAACTCCAAATACCCTTTTTTTGACATTTTTTTTGGTACATAAAAAGTTTAGATAAGAAAAGGTTAATTCAGTTTAGGATCAATGCATATCACAAATTAAGAGAAAGTTAATAGGGGTATTACATATTATTCATCAAATAAGATTGTTGGTGAAACTCGAAGTGTGATACTTACGAAGGTGCTAATAAATGCTCAACCAATTGAATCAACCCACATTGACTTTTATGATTTTTTATTTATTTCAAAACAAATATACTAAATTATATTGATCTTAAACTACACATGGGCATGGAGGAGATCTTTTAAATGTTTACACCATTTTAATATTTTTTTATGAGCATTTTAGGTTAATTCTTACATGTTTTTTGTTTGTTTGTTTGTACAAACTGAAGGTTCTAGGAGGTTAATTATTTTGGCATTTTAGGTTTTTTTAGTGATATCTTTTGGACATATCTTTGCAAGCGTTTTATGTTCCTTTTCAATGATGAAAAAATCGGATCAGATCGATTGATCGGATTGATTGAATCGGAAATCAATAACTTGTTCGACCCGATACATATAAAAAATCAGACATATAATGAACCAATAGGAAATTGATTCAATTGATTAAAAAATTGATTAAAAACCGGATTAAATCGATAAAAAAAACTAGTTTTTTGTTAATTTTATTATTTTTTATTAAAATTATTTATAAATGATGAGATTTGAATCTTTAATCTCTTAATCATATAGTAAAGACTATACCATTAAACCAAACATATTTTTTTATTAACTAATAACTATATTTAATACTTATTTAATATTAAAATTATATATTTAATATTTAATTTATTTTTAAATTGAACAATCCTATTGAACCGGTTGAATCGATGATTCGAAAGTTACACCGGTTTGATCTTCAATTCAATTTTTTTAACATTATTCCTTCCTCAATTTACTCTTACTTTTTCTTTTTGCAAATTTATTCTTTTTTTAAATAAAAAAAAATTGAGCGAAGAGATTCAAACATTGTTAATTAAATACATTTCCCTTAAATGTTTATTGCTAATATTGTCTTTTTAAACATTTTTGTATGTTAAATATTTATTTTTCACGTAAGTTACAATCATTATTATTATCATTATAACGAAATTGTCAGTACCACTAGACCTCGGGTCAAGTCAGAGACAATTTTTTTTAAAGGGTTGGCTCCTATGGAATTATTATTTAATAATAAAAAATAAATTTTTATTTAAAAATAAATTTAATTATAAAATATTAATTTTTTAATAATAATTTAGGTTTTTCAAACCGAGTCATAAACAAATAAAAAATTATACTAATAAAATTTGATCCGATTCGATCCATCTAATTATCACACTAATAAGTTAATCCAAGACAATTATTGAGAAATAATCGTAGCAAATTTTTAGACCATGTAATCACTAATCGCTATCAATTATAACATATACTTTACAATTTACAATAACTGCAACAACAATAAATCACATATTTTCCTTGTAATTTGTTAACGAATTTCAAAACAAGTTATAGGGTAATTCATGAGTTTTAATTAATTTTATTTACCTTAAAATCATGGTGCATGAATACTACTCATCTTATTTTTTTTATCTATTTGCAAATTTTTTTTATGGTAAGAAAATTGATTTTAAGTACTAAAATATTGGAGCTGACCAATATAATTATAGCCACATTCATTAAGGCAAATATAGTTTATAAACAAAAAAAAATTGATTTAATTAAACAATTTGTTAACAAATTTGATTACATTTATTTACAAATAAAAATTGAATTGGCAGAACTTTTCTGCTAAATTATTTATTTGTAAATTACCTTTCCAACCAAACAAGTCTAAAGTCTAAACTTCAAAACAACAGTTATTTTCTTCACTGCTTAACTCTCACTCTCACACCATATTTTCCCAACCTCCAAAGTCCAAACTCAACAGATCTGATTCTTCCATTTCTTATAATAAAAAAGTAGTCTTTATTTTCACACTTTGTTTTTTTTTTTTTTTTAAGTTTTTTACAGCACAAATTTTCCTGTATATAAACTCTCAATTCTCTCTCATTTTCCTTCACGAAAAACTTGTTCTTTCTCTCGTTAGTCGTCGCTTGCATTTCGTTTCTTCGGGAGGGTAGTTAATATGGGGGCTTCGATTTTGCCAGATCTCGCAGCCGAGATCCTTATCCCGGTTTGCGCCGTGATTGGTATTGCCTTTTCTCTCGTACAATGGGTTCTAGTTTCCAAGGTGAAGGTCTCCCCGGGTCGAGAATCGGGTTCCCCCGTGAACAACGGTGCGGGTGCAAAAAAGGGGTTCGCCGATTACCTCATTGAAGAAGAAGAAGGTCTTAATGACCATAATGTTGTTCTTAAATGTGCTGAAATTCAAAGCGCCATCTCTGAAGGTTGGTGCTCTTTTCACCTTTTTAAAGGTTTTTGCGCTCTGGGTTTTTGAAAATTTGATCCTTTTGTCTTATTTTGATTTTTTTGATGCTGGATTTCCGTGAGTTATTTTTGGATTTTTTTTTTTCGTTTGCATGTCTGAATTACTTAACCTACATGGTTTTTAAAAAAACGAATTTTGGTTTTCATGTTATAAAGGTTTAATCTTTCGTTTCTCATTGTGTTTTTTTGATGTTTGGTTGGTGGAGTTTTTGGTTTGTCTGCATAAATTTTGTTGTTGTTTCGTGAATTATTACGGGGAAAAAAGTTTTGGAGCACGAGGTTTCTGTTTCTTCATGTTTTCCTATGTTAAAAGTGTTAGTATTTTTTTAAATTGTCGGATATCTATATTATATATAAAAAGAATGACTGAGTTGGTGTCACAAGTTAAAAAGTGACACTAACTCAGTTAAAAAGAAATCTATATATTATACATAAAATGAGTGACTGAGTTGATGTCACGAATAAAATGATACTAAAGAGTGACTGAGTTAATGTCACGAGTCAAGAAGTGACACTAACTCAGTTAAAAAAAAATCTATATATTATACATAAAGGGAGTGATTGAGTTGGTGTCACGAGTCAAGTGATATTAAAGAGTGACTGAGTTGATGTCATGAGTCAAGTGATACTAACTTAATTAAAAAAAATACAAAAAAATCAAAAAAATTATTATATCAAAAAAAATAATAAGGTTATTGATAACTTTTTAATTTTTATATGATTTTTATTTTGAAAAAATTTATCAACTTGTTTTTCCCTAAAAACTACCCATTGCTTTAAAAAATTACTCATACTTACAAATTTCTCATTAAATAAAATTTTTTAACATAACTTTTTACTTATTTTTTTTTCATTCACCCACATAGTGGGTGTGCCATAATCTAGTGTATTTAATTTTTATTTGAAGGCCATGAAAAACTACAGCATGTGCAAGCTATCTTAGTTATTTATATATATAGGTAGATATATTATATGTGCTTCAATGAATGTTTTCTTCAGTTCGAAGTGTATGGTGATGGGGGAATCTGAAGTTTAGACCCACATGTATTTATTAATTATATCTCACAATCAACATTGATTTAGGTTGTTGTGTTATTCTTTCTGTTTGCATGTTGAGAATATAATTGAGATCTTGGCCCTCTTTTTTCTTTTTGGGTTTTAAATTTTAGGTTTTGTAGCACAAGGAGAATACATAATGGCATTGAAAGACTTTGGACATTTCCTCATAATTGCATACTTACTATGTGAAAATTTTTTTCCTACTGATTTAATCAGTAGATTTGGAATTCGATGGAAATGTGAATTTTGATGCTTCCAGGATTGGATTGTCATTGTTTCTTTAGATGGGCTCTTGTACACGTTTTGTTGAATTTGAACCAGATCTGCAAGTCTTACTTTATATGGGGGCCTTAATTAAGTTTCCAGTGGCCTGAACTCTTCTATTTGTTTACTCTGAAAGCTTTACTTAACAAAGACATAGAAGTTGGATGAGTTAATTATTTTTTTCTGAAATATTTCTTTTGTTTACTGTTTCTGTAAAATTTAAGTTTTATCATGCATGAATGACTGTCATAGTGAAAGCTGATTTGAGCAAATGGTGGACTGTTTCACGATATTATATGCTTAACACTTTATTTCACTTTTGGAAAGTGAGATGCTTTTTGAATCATTTCTATGCTTCCAAGGTTGTAACATTCTAAGTAATATTTTAGTGGACCATTTCCTTGTTCCTTTCTGCTTTATGGGAGATTTATTTATTTGTACTTTTTTTTTTGTAAATTAAGTATTACTGTTTTTAA
Source organism: Fremontodendron californicum (assembly GCA_030761205.1). NCBI lineage: Eukaryota > Viridiplantae > Streptophyta > Magnoliopsida > Malvales > Malvaceae > Fremontodendron > Fremontodendron californicum. The sequence goes on along the minus strand of JAULJL010000014.1, from coordinate 23,729,605 downwards.
AAGGAAAAAATTTATTTAGATCCAAAACTTTTTTAATTTCCTGTCAACAAAATGTTATATTACATAATGCAATTACTTTTCTGTTAGAAAGGAATTTTTTCAATTCTATCTGTTATGTCATTGTTTTTGGTACTTTGCATCGAAGAATCAAGTGAGGAGTGAGGATGGTAATAAGAACACTCTAGCTTGTTCTATAGACAATTTTCATGACAATATGCTTTTGTTACAAAGGATTAGTGGTTTACATCTAGTTGCTCTGTTTATTGCCTTTTCTCTTGTTAATTTCTGGAAAGACTTTCCCAGTTAGCTCATTTTTGGATGTATGAGTTTACAGGGGCAACCTCATTTCTTTTCACTGAGTACCAATATGTTGGCATTTTCATGGTTGCTTTTGCAATCTTGATTTTCCTTTTCCTTGGCTCGGTAGAGGGTTTCAGCACAAAGAGCCAGCCTTGCACGTATGACAAATCTAAGATTTGCAAGCCTGCTCTTGCCACTGCTGCATTCAGCACCATATCTTTCTTGCTCGGTGCTGTCACTTCAGTTGTTTCTGGCTTTCTTGGGATGAAAATTGCTACCTATGCAAATGCTAGAACCACTCTGGAGGCAAGAAAGGGAGTTGGAAAGGCATTTATCACTGCATTTAGATCTGGTGCTGTCATGGGCTTTCTTCTTGCTGCAAATGGCCTTTTGGTGCTTTACATTGCCATCAACTTATTCAAGATCTACTATGGTGATGACTGGGGTGGTCTTTTTGAGGCAATCACTGGTTATGGACTTGGAGGTTCATCCATGGCTCTTTTTGGCAGAGTTGGTGGAGGAATCTATACCAAAGCTGCTGATGTGGGTGCTGATCTTGTCGGCAAGGTGGAAAGGAACATTCCTGAGGATGACCCTAGAAACCCAGCTGTAAGTAACATGTATCTACAAATATGTTCTATCTCTTTGAATTCAGAAAATTGAGTTGTGGTTCATCCTTGTGGGTTGTCACTGAGTTGTTTCCATGTTTCCAGGTGATTGCTGATAATGTTGGGGATAATGTTGGTGATATAGCTGGAATGGGATCTGATCTTTTTGGGTCCTATGCTGAATCATCTTGTGCTGCACTTGTTGTTGCTTCCATCTCTTCTTTTGGCATCAATCATGAGTTGACTCCAATGTTATATCCTCTCATCATCAGTTCCGTAGGTATTGTTGTTTGTTTAATCACCACCTTATTCGCAACTGATTTCTTTGAGATCAAGACTGTTAAGGAAATTGAGCCAGCATTGAAGAGGCAACTTATCATCTCCACTGTTCTCATGACTGTTGGAATTGGGATTGTTAGTTGGATAGCTCTTCCATCTTCCTTTACCATTTTCAATTTTGGAGACCAGAAAGCTGTGAAGAACTGGTAAGCTTTTGGTGCGTTTTTTTATTGAAAAATATCAAAAGTCATGCTTTATTAGAATGAGTGTGTAATATTGAATATCATCTGCAGGCAACTATTCTTATGTGTTGCTGTTGGTCTTTGGGCTGGCCTAATTATTGGTTTTGTAACTGAGTACTATACTAGCAATGCATACAGGTAACAGTCTCGCTGACATTATTTTTCTCCTTGACTCATCCTTTGTTATCATTGATTTTAACACTGTCTTTGCTTTCTCCTGCAGCCCTGTACAAGATGTTGCTGATTCCTGCAGGACTGGAGCTGCAACTAATGTTATTTTTGGCCTTGCATTGGGTTACAAGTCTTGCATTATTCCTATTTTTGCTATCGCAGTCAGTATTTTTGTTAGTTTTAGCTTTGCTGCTATGTATGGCATTGCTGTTGCTGCCCTTGGAATGCTGAGCACCATAGCTACTGGATTGGCTATTGATGCTTATGGTCCCATCAGTGATAATGCTGGAGGCATTGCTGAGATGGCTGGCATGAGCCACAGAATACGAGAGAGAACTGATGCTCTTGATGCTGCAGGAAACACCACTGCTGCTATTGGAAAGGTTTGATTTGTTTTCACTTAAGCACGGGGCTTTCTTTTTCTCTTTTTATTTGATTTATGGAATCTCTATGTTGGTTTGACATAACTAGTTCTAATGCAAGTTTTAGTGTTTTCGTTGCCACTGATGTCTTTGCTAAATATTGCATTGGTCCATTGAAGCAGCTTTTTTTATTTATTTTTTATTTTTTAAATCCTAACTTTTTACTGTATTATAAACTGAGTTTTAAGAGTTATTCAATACCTTAATTACTTACTTTTTTCATTGCATCTTGTCTCCTGTAAATTCTTTGCACCATGAGTAATTTTACTCCTTGACCAGCTTTGGTTTTTTCTGTAGTTTGTAACTGTGAGAAGTTGTTTTCTTACTAAGGCGTGAAGTGTAGTTGCAAATTTTGCTTGATGTAGCATTCTTGTGTTTGCTTGAAAGAATGTAATCTGTATTGTTGCATTATTGAGTTAATATGTATTCATTTGAACACACTGCTTTTCTTTCCAGGGTTTCGCCATTGGTTCAGCAGCCCTGGTGTCCCTTGCTCTCTTCGGTGCCTTTGTGAGCCGTGCTGCTATTTCAACAGTCGATGTATTGACCCCTAAAGTTTTTATTGGTTTGATTGTCGGGGCAATGCTTCCTTATTGGTTCTCTGCTATGACCATGAAGAGTGTGGGAAGTGCAGCTCTGAAGATGGTTGAGGAAGTGCGCAGACAATTCAACACAATCCCAGGTCTCATGGAGGGCACTGCTAAGCCTGACTATGCTACCTGTGTTAAGATCTCTACTGATGCTTCTATCAAAGAAATGATCCCACCTGGCGCCCTTGTTATGCTCACGCCGCTTGTTGTTGGGATCTTTTTTGGTGTCGAAACTCTCTCTGGCGTCCTCGCCGGATCCCTTGTCTCTGGTGTCCAGGTAATGTTAACAAGTCCTAATATTGTGTATATGATTTGGAATTGCATTTGCTTGAGATGTTTCCTACAGAAGGTTCATCTTAAATGTTGTTTTTGTCTTGGTAATGTTTGCAGATTGCTATCTCGGCATCCAACACAGGGGGTGCTTGGGATAATGCGAAGAAGTATATCGAGGTATCTTTGATTTGACAGATTTCCTATGAGCTACTCTTATGATTGACGATTCGAAAAGTAATGGTTCTATATTTATGCTATTGATTTTGTTGTGAAATGCAGGCTGGTGCTTCAGAACATGCAAAATCTCTTGGTCCCAAAGGTTCTGATCCACATAAGGCAGCTGTTATCGGTGACACCATTGGGGACCCTCTAAAGGATACATCTGGGCCATCACTGAACATCCTCATCAAGCTAATGGCTGTCGAATCACTTGTCTTTGCTCCCTTCTTTGCTACACACGGTGGACTGCTTTTTAAGTTATTTTAAGAGAAGACAAATATCAGCTAATGGTCCACAGATTTCAGTCTCTGCCGGTTCTTCTCTTCGAATTATCCTTTTTAAGTATATTTAGTTTTTAGCATATTTTGACTCTAGAGACCATATCCTCTTAAGGTCAAATCGGGAGTAAAAGTTTTCCCTTGTATAAAGGGTTGACAAATGACATTGATGATGATAATGGTCAACCTAGAAAAGAGTTAAAACCTCCATTGTTACTATTATTACTTTTTGTTCTATCAAAACGTTTTTCTTGCCCTTTCCCAACTCTGTTTTGTTGCTCTGATATGCTGTCGTGAGTGGTTTTAGGCATAATTTTGGACTTTAATGATCAAGCATGGATTATTGAACATTGCAGGAAAAAAGGGTGCTCTCTTGATTAGTAGTAACTAACTATTATGTTCGGCCTGCAGCAATCTTTGTATTGCAAAGTTCTCATGAAGCTCCAGGTTGGTAGAAAGTCGAATAGAGATGGGTTTGAATCCTTGCATTTTAGCTTTAAGATTTTGACACGTTTAATAATTTAATTCGTGTTCGTGACAAAAATATGAGACACAATAATATACAAATTATTAAAGTTCCATTTAGATGGGAGGTGAGATTGGTTTTAGTGAAATTAAAAATATTGGTGGACGTGAGATTAGTTACTTTAACAGTGAGATTGGATATTGTAGCGATGAGATTAAAATTAACGATGGGATGTGTTTTGATGCAAAAGCAACGGTGACGGTTAAGTGAATTATAATGAAAAAAAAAATGACCATTAAAGACTTTAAATTAAAATGTGTGTATATATATATATATATAAAATAAATAATTACAAAATATTAAAATTATATTTATGTTAAATAATAAAAATATATATATTTATAGTAAATAATAATTAAAATTATTGAAATTATATTTATGTAAAAAAATGAATTAAAAAAAATAATAAAAAATAATAAAAATTTTATTTATGTAATTACTTATTTTTAATTAATTATATAATAATAAACTATATGTTTATTAATTTATTATATGATAATAAATTTATTAATTATATTAAATTAAAAATAAAACAATGGATAAACTTGAAAAAAATTTCATAAGTGGAAATGCATTTAATCCACCGGAGCTTCAAACTCCAATGATAAAAAATGACATAGTGAAATACTGTTTATCGCACTGATGATGCCACGTAATGCAAATGGTATTTTCGGTGTCATTGGAAAAAAAAGAAATGCCTGGACCGCCTCAATTTATACAATATTATTAAAAGAATGAGAAAAATAATAGGAAGAAAAAATAGTTCAAATAAACCCCTTTGTCCATTCGCAGTTCATAGCCTTTTTAAAGACCCAAAAGGCCAAAAAACCCCCTCAGGCCCTCTGTTGCCGATTGCCATTTTTGGCTCCATTCTCCATAATCACAATTCCTCTCTGCAAAACTCGCAATGATTTCTCTTCCTTCTCTCCATCAATCTCTTTCGAAGCCCTCTCTTTTCCTTCTTTCCTCTTCCTCTACTTCCGCTCCACCTTTCCTCCAATCTCTCTTTCCCCCCCAACAACTCCAACAAAACCCTCTCCATGTCAAATGTTCATCCCCCTCCCCCACCCCCACCACCGAACCCGACCCACACCATACCCGACCCGTTTCCACCCTCAAGATAGCCATCATTGGCTTTGGCAACTACGGCCAATTCCTAGCTAAAACTCTGGTCTCTCAATGCCACAAAGTTTTAGCCCACTCGAGATCCGACTATACCCATATAGCCAAAAAACAGGGAGTTTCCTTCTTCCTAAACCCCCAAGACATTTTTGAACAACACCCAGATTTTATCCTCCTTTGTACTTCAATTATCTCAACCGAACATAACTCTTCCTTTACAAAGACTGAAACGGTCCACATTGTTTGTCGATGTTTTATCCGTTAAAGAGTTCGCCAAAAATCTCCTCCTCCATGTCTTACCTCGTGATTTCGACATCATTTGTTCACATCCCGTGTTCGGACCTCAAAGCGCCAAACAAAGCTGGGAAGACCTCTTCTTTGTCTACGAAAAGGTTAGAATCGGAAACGAATCTTCCAGGGTTCAAAGATGTGAAGAGTTTCTCGGAATATTTCGAAGTGAAGGGTGGAAAATGGTGGAAATTAGCTGTCAGGAGCACGACAAGTTTGCGGCGGGGTCAACGCCGATTAATACGAAGGGTTATGAGACTTTGTTGGATTTGGTTGAGAATACTTGCGGGGATAGCTTTGATTTGTATTATGGGTTGTTTCTGTATAATAAGAGTGCTTTGGAGATGGTGGAGAGGTTGGGTTTGGCTTTTGATGCTTTGAGGAATGAGCTTTTTGGCAGGTTGCATCATGCTGCGAGGAAACAGTTGTTTGAGAATGGAGATAAGGGAAAGAGTACGCAAGAGATTAGTTGCCAAAATGGTGCTGCATTGGCTTCAACCTCAAATGATTTGAGGTAATTCTTGGATTTTACTTTTGTTTTTTTTAATTGTTGATTCAATTCAACATGCATGGCATAGTAGTAGCGGTTTTTTTTATTATCTAAATATAGTTAAAAAAAATTATTTATCAAAATATCGTTTTTTTTCAGATTAATTCTCAAAATTTATTTTTTTTTTAAATCAGTTGGGAAATTCCCATGGCCCATGGTGATTTACCAACTGAAATTTTTAATTTTTTTTAAAATACTAGTTGGAAAATCGCCATGGCCATGGCGATTTCCCAACTAAAATTTTCAAATTTTTCATTATTTTCCATTCGGAAATTGCCACCGTGGGTGGCGATTTCCCAATATAACTTTTTTTATTTATTTTAATTCTTTTAATAAATAATAAAATTTAAATAAAAATTATATAATTTTAAATTTTAAAAAATGAAGATTTAATAATTTTAATATATAATTTTTATCTATCGTGGTAGAAGTGTTCATGGGCCGGGCCGGGCTTATGTATGGTATCAACACCACATTTGCTTGCCCGAGCCACGGTGGCAATTTTTCAACCTTTATTTATTTATTTTTTAATTTTATAAAATTATAAAAATTATATAATTTTTAATTTTAAAAAATAAAAATATAACAATTTACCAAAAATTAAAAAATTATATTCGTAATTAGGCCTGCTCATGGGCCGGGTCGTGACCCGAAATTTTTCAATTTCCTTGCTAAGGCCCGGCTCGCGGGCCTGAATTTAATTATTTTAATATATAAATAGTGATCCGGGCCTGGCCGGACGGGTTGCCCAGCCCATGAGCAGGTCTATCCGTAATGTCAATCGAATTCTTTCAACTTGTATTCGTAATAAATGGACCTCCGGGAGAAAGGCCAATCAGAGTGTCGTATTAGTCCGGGCTTGGACAAGTGTTTTTGTAATTTTATTAAATAATAAATTTTAAATAAAAATTATATAATTTTTAATTTAAAAAAATTTAAATAACAAAATTCAAAAAATTTTAAAATATATAAAAATATATTTTTAATAGTGAAATGGGCTTTCGGGTCGGCACGACTCGAAATGGGCTTGGGCAAGGGAAAAAATTTCGGGTCGCGGCCCGGCCCATGAACAGGTCTAATTACGAATATAATTTTTTAATTTTTGGTAAATTATTATATTTTTATTTTTATTTTTTAAAACTAAAAATTATATAATTTTTATTATTTTATGAAATTAAAAAAATAAATAAATAAAGATTGAAAAATTGCCACCGTGGCTTGGGCAAGCAAATGTGGTGTTGATACCATACATGGGCTCGGCCCGGCCCATGGACACTTCTACCACCATAGGATAAAACTTATATATTAAAATTATTAAATCTTTATTTTTTAAAATTTTAAATTATATAATTTTTATTTAAATTTTATTATTTATTAAAAGAATTAAAATAAAAAAAAATGTTACCTTGGGAAATCGCCACCGTGGGTGGCGATTTCCCAATGAAAAAAAATGAAAAATTTAAAATTTGTAATTGGAAAATCGCCATGGCCCATGGCGATTTCCCAACTGGTATTTTTAAAAAAATTAAAATTTTCAGTTGGGAAATCGCCATGGGTCATGGCGATTTCCCAACTGATTAAAAAAAAATAAATTTTGAGAATTAATTTGAAAAGAGCGGTATTTTGGTAAATAATTTTTTTTTTGCTATATTAAAATAAAAAGCCCTAGTAGTAGCTATCCTTTAAAAGACTAAGGACTTTCCATTTTAATTGAAGATAAATATGAAAAATTATCCAAATAAGAATTTAGAATCTTTCATGGTTTTACTAGTGTTTTATGTTTAATACTTTCCTTTTGATAGTTGTTTAGAAGTAGAGATAAATCTTTTTCCAATTTATTTATTGGAGTAAATGTGGCTTTAGGAATACTTATCAAGATCGTGGACTGAGTTGCTAGGAAGGAAGGATTTCAATATCATTTTTCTTCCTTGACTTGTTTAGTATATCAGATTTAATTAGACCTGTCAATTGGGTGCCGAGTTGGATTTGAGTCGGTCAATTCGGGTTTAAAAAAATTCGGATTGATTTCAGGTTCAGATTATTTCGGGTTTGGGTCATTTCGGGTTCAGGTCGTTCGGATTTTTCACTCAGAGTATTTGGGTTCGATCGTTCGGGTCATTGAAGTTCAATTTATTAATTTTGAAATTAAATTTAAACAAATTATTTAATCAAGTAAGATTTAATTAGATTTTTATCGAAATATAAAAATAAAAAATATTAAAATTAAATATAAACATTGTTGATGGGATCCAAAATGGACCAAGTTTTCAAGAAGCAATACAAGGATTCCACTTGGGCCGAATAAAGGAAGCAATGCAAGGAAAGGATTTGGGCAGAATCTACAAGTCTTTTAAGCAAGATCAAGACATTCAAGATGGGCTTGAATAAAGAGGAACCAGCTTTGGTCTATGTGATCCAAGTTTTACAAGTGGCGGCATAAGATTTAATGAAGTGAATTTGTTCATTAAATGACATGGCAAGGGTGGGGACCAATTCATTAAACTATGTGGTGCCTATTAAATGAGTATTTGGACTTGTGTTAAGTTTTTATTTAGTTTAGGCTTTTGGGCCTGACTTGTGTAACATGTCCAATAAGCTTGTAGGGACTACCTTCATTAAACTTGTTGGACATCCTTTTATTTAATTAGGTTTGGGCTTGAACGTTTTCAAACCATAGTTAAGCTTTCATTTAATTATGTAAGTAGTAAGCCTTGGCTGCCAAGGAGTTTCATTTGTACTAAGAGTTTTTAGGCTATTTGAATTTAGGGTTATTGTAGAGAGGCTATAAATATATGTCTTAGCCACCTACTTAAATTATCTTTTGATCAATTAAGTCTGATTTTATTCAGTGAGAGTTTTCTCTTTTAGTTCTTGAAAGAACTTAGGAACTTATCAAAAACTTCTTTTTTTGTGGCGTTCAACCTATCAAAAACTTCTTTCTTTGTGGCGTTCAACCTATTAAACTTAGGTTCTTGAAACGAGAGTTCTTAGGGTCTAGTTTACATACTTAATCTAGGTTCTTTGAAACAGGCTTTTAAGGGTTTAAGTTTTCTTTGCCTGAATCTTGGCTTGTCTGGGTTAGGTATTTCAATTTGTTAGTGGGTTCAAAAGGTTTACCCCTTAGGGTTCACATCAGTTGGTATTCAGAGCTTAGGCTTCCAATCAGGTTTTTATAGTTACCGCTTTGATTTGTTGTTTGTTACTTCTTTTTGGGGTTTCAGATACTATCACAGCAGAATCAATAACAAGATTTTGGGGTTTTAGGCATTCTTATCTTGAGGTTATAGCTTTAGGTATTTTTGCCCTGAGTTATAGTTTTTAACCAGTCTTGCTTTGGGGTTTCGTTTCTTGTAATTGAATCAAATCAATCTAACAAGATTTTAGAGTTTCAGGAATTCTTGTCTTAGGTTTATAGCTTTAGGCATTTTTTCTAGGGTTATAGTTTTTAGGCAGTCTAAGTTTGGGGTTTCAGTCTTGAAAAGTGGTTTAAATCAAGATTCCGTTTCTTGAATTTTTGATCAATTAAAATTTCTTCTTGTTGATTCTTGATTGGAATCTTGAAAAAAAAAATCAAGAATTCAGAGGGGCATCGAACAGTCCAAGAAAAAAAAAAGTTCATCCGAGATTTCAAGAAAATCAAGAAGTCTAGTTCTTGAAAAAAGAAAGAAAGAAAAGTGTTCGAACAACAAGAAAAAAAAAGAAATATTCGAAAAAGATCAAGGAAAATAGAAAATATTTGAATTCTTGGTCATCTTGTTCTTGATTTTTACTTGTTTTACCTTCTTACTAATTGTTTCTTGTTTCTTGAGTCTTTTGCTAGGTAGAATTAAGCAAGCGGAGTTCTTGAAAAGTTCTTCTAGTTTCTAAACAACCTAAAAGAGAAAATAGAGTGGTAAAAGGAAAGAGTAAGTAAGTTTATTAAAGAAAAAACCTAAAAGAGTGTAAATAAGAGTTGGAGTGATATCATAATTGAGTGTAAACACTAAGGGAGTGTGTGAGTTTATTTTTTTTTATCACTAATAATTTGTTTTGTAGTAACTTCAAAGATATATCACAAGAGTGACTCAACACCTAAGAAGAAGGTGGATAGCTTATCCTCTATGTTGCATGCTATGCAACAAGAATTTGAACGCATAAAATTGATGTTGGAGGAGATGAGAGATAGGATGGGTCAACAAGAGGTAGTAAATAGAAATCTACAAGATCCCGTGGTAGGTGAGTCTCTTGTTGCAATGTATTATCTCAATACGCAATTTATATAGATGATATGGAGCAGCGGAGAGAGAACATATTTCGTACTAGATGTTTTGTAAATGACAGAGTATGTAGTATGATTATTGATGGGAAAAGTTGCAATAATATAGCTAGTACCATCCTAGTTGAGAAGTTGAGCTTACCTTTACTAAAACATCCCAAACCTTATAAGTTGTAATGGTTGATTGAATGTGGGGAGGTAGAGGTTAATAAGCAGGTTTTGGTAGCTTTTACCATTGGGAGGTATAGTGATGAGGTGCTTTGTGATGTAGTACCTATGCATACTAGCCATATTTTGTTGGGGAGGCCGTGATAGTATAATAAGAGGGTAATTCATGATGAGTTTAGGAATAGGTATAGCTTTGTAAAGGATGGAAAAACAATCAAGCTTGTTCCTTTAACTCCAAAACAGGTTTATGAGGACCAATTGAAATTGAAGCTGAAAAATGAGAGTGAGCAAAAAAGAAAGAGTGAGGTCGAAACACAAGAAAGAAACATGTGAGAGAAAAGAAAGGAGAGAGTGTGCCGAAACACATGAGAAAAAAATAGAAGTGGCTGAAAAAAAGAGAATGATGCCACAAGAGAGAAAGGAAAAGACACAGAAGAGTTTCTATGCAAAAGAGAGTGAGGTTTTTACTAATGATCAAACTAACAACCCTCTTCCTAGTTTGTCTTTTTCTTTATTGCAGGTGTTCAAGCATGTATTTGCAAAGAGGAAGCCGAATGGGTTGCCTTCCATACAAGGTATTGGGCATCCAATTGAGATTGAGCATTCACTTGATTTTGTACTACCTAATATTGATACAAGCAAGGTATGTACTTCCTATGCTACTTGTTACAAGCAAGGTAAGGGGAACATTGATTCTGATGTTTTACCAATGAGGTATGTATTTCATGCTTTTAAGAGTCCTCAAATACTTAGTTTAGAATACATGCAAGGTCTGTATGTCAATAATACTGATTTTTCTTATTTATACATGGCATATGATAAATCTGATTTGTGTTTTAGGGAATTATGTGCAATTGCTACTATTAGAGAAAGGTTATGTTCTACACTTGTGTTAGCATTACCTAACTTTAATAAGACTTTTAAAATTGAATGTGATACGACAGGGATAAGGATGGTTTTGTTGCAAGATAGACGTTTCATAGCTTTCTTTAAACAGAAGCTGTCCAAATCCTTGAGAACATTAATGCTAATGTTTCTAAAGTGGATCTTTAAGGTGAGTCTAATATTTCTACTACTTTTATTGTTTCTGATCTTTCTCCTTATAATCCAGGCGATGATTCGAGGTCGAATCATTTCGAGGAAAGGAGGAATGATGGGATCCAAGATGGACCAAGTTTTCAAGAAGCAATACAAGGATTCCACTTGGGCCGAATAAAGGAAGCAATGCAAGGAAAGAATTTGGGCAGAATCTACAAGTCTTTTAAGTAAAGTCAAGACATTCAAGATGGGCTTGAAGAAAGAGGAACCAGCTTTGGTCCATGTGATCCAAGTTTTACAAGTAGAGGCATAAGGCTTAGTGAAGTGGACTTGTTCATTAAATGACATGGCAAGGGTGGGGATCAATTCATTAAACTATGTGGTGCCTATTAAATGAGTATTTGGACTTGTGTTAAGTTTTTATTTAGTTTAGGCTTTTGGGTCTGACTTGTGTAACATGTCCAATAAGCAAACCTTCATTAAACTTGTTGGACATCATTTTATTTAATTAAGTTTGGGCTTGAGCTTGTTCAGCCCATAGTTAAGCTTTCATTTAATTATGTAAGTAGTAAGCCTTGGCTGCCAAGAAGTTTCATTTGTACTAGGAGTTCTTAGGCTAGTTGAATTTAGGGTTATTGTAGAGAGGCTATAAATATATATATATATCTTAGCCACCTACTTCAATTATCTTTTGATCAATTAAGTCTAATTTTATTCAGTGAGAGTTTTCTCTTTCAGTTTTTTAAAGAACTTAGGAACTTATCAAAGAATTCTTTCTTTGTGGCGTTCAACTTATCAAACTTAGGTTCTTGAAACGAGAGTTCTTAGGGTCTAGCTTACATGCTTAATCTAGGTTATTTGAAACAGGCTTTTAAGGGTTTAAGTTTTCTTTGTCTGAATCTTGGCTTTTCTGGGTTAGGTATTTCAATTTGTTAGTGGGTTCAAAAGGTTTAACCCTTTGGGTTCATATCAATTGTAGCTTTTAGTTTAAAAATAAATATTTATCTAACTCGACTTTTTTAATTCGAACATAATCGAATAATTTTTTGAATTCAAGACTTAAGTATCTATTTTACAATTGACAAATGTTTTATTATTTGGTTTTGAAGCAACTATAATGTTGACAATGACATAGACATAGTGGCTTCACGTGATTTGACAGGGGTTGCAATTAAATAGATAAGCAATCACAGTATAAATCTAATATGATTAAGTAGTCACTCAATTTAACAAGTAATGATCAGTTTCAATTACTAATATCAATCTAATGTGATTAAGTAGTTACTCAATTTAACAAGTAATGATTAATTCCAATTGCTACTTAGTACTTATATCAATCTAATATGATTATATGATAATAGTATTATAATAATAATACACAGTGTGAATAATATGGATGTAATGTAGACCTGTCAATTCTTATCCGAACCCGAAAAAATTCGACCAACCCATCTGAATCTAGACCTGACCCTATCCAATTTGACCATAAAAAGTCAACAACCCGAAATTGACTAATCCGAACCTGAAATGATATGAACTTAATTAAGTATAATTATATTTTGAAAATATTAATTTAATAAAAATAATACCTATAACATAAATTATTAATTTGTTTTAATTCTATAACTTGTAATTACCATTTTGGAATGTGATAAAATATGTAATTACCATTTGATATGTATAAATTGATCACATTCCTATATTTGTTCTATTCTCTATATGTAAAATAGTGTAGTGACTATAAATGTACAGTACATGTATAGTACAAGATTTATAATTATACTATTATGATAATTTTTTTATCATTTGATTAGTTTAAAAATTTTGAATTGTTATTATAATTTTAAAATATATTATATTAATTGGAATGAAATTGAATTTTTTAATCATTGCCTGAGAGTAAAAAAAATATTTGTTTGAACTTGAAAAAATATTATATTAAAATTTGTATGAATAGTCCGACCTGTGAACAGATCTAGTTAAAATAATTCACTCTCAATTTAGTTGAAAAACAAAAGCTAAATTTTTACTTGAGAAAAAAGAAATGTGAATCCTAATATTTTAAAATAAAAATCATGCATTAATTATTGAATTAAACGTTCAAAAATTATGTGTATTATATGTATTAATTTTTTTAAGTACTTATTATAGGTATTTTTAAACACAAAAACTTGAACTAAAGTTTTTAACAAAAAATTGGAAGAAAAGGAAATGAAATCCTCAGTTCCAAACCAAAGACCATTTCCCTTATATTCTGCAATAAAAATAAATATAATAAAACTACAAGGTGAAGCTTAAGGGTAAAAATCGTGAGATGAGACATGAGAGTAGGAAGACTATGGTTGATAGGACAAAGGAATATGGCAATTATGGTGTACATTCAAGCTACAGCTCATCCAAGCATCAAATGGCAATTTATTTATTTTAAAATATATATAAAATTAAAAGAAACAAAATTTAAAAAAAAAGGCCAAAAAATTAAAAACATACCCCAACAGGGGGTTCTTCTCTCCACTCAGTGGCCCTCCAGTGCAATGGTGGAGGGGCCAACTGCACTGGAGTCTGTTATCCAAACAACCTCCAATGCAGTGGAAGTCCTTCCATTGGCCTGCACTGGCCTCCACTGGAGGTCCAGTGTAATCCAAATGGAGCCTTAGGCCCCGTTTGGAATCAAAGGGGCCTCGTTACAGTGCGGTTGGGGCACTTTTTTGCCCCAATCATACCAAAATACCCATTTGGGTAACATGGCATCAGTGCGGTGAACAGTGTTTCACCGCACTGATGCCTTTTTTTTATCATTGGACCTTTAAGCTCCAGTGAAATAAAATGCTCTCCGGTGGAAGGCATTTTTTCAATTTTGTCATTGTTTAACAGCTTTATTTAATATTATATAATAAATTAATAAATATATATTTTATTATTTTATAATTAATTAAAAATAAATAATTACATAAATAATATTTTTATTATTTTTTAAAAAATTATTCATTTATTTAATTATATATATTTTTAATTTATTTTTTAACATAATTATAATTTTTATAATTATTAAATATAATTTTAATATATATTTTATTATTTAATATAAATATAATTTTAATAATTTATTATATATATACACATTTTAATCTAATGTCTTTAATAATCATTTTTCTTTTTCATTATAATTTACCTCACCGCTGCGTTTGCATCCAAACACATATCTCACCGTTGATTTTAATCTCACTTCTGTAGTATCCAATCTCATCTCTAAGTAACTAATCTCACCTCGATCATTGTTTTTAATTTCACCAGAATCAATTTCACTGTCCATCCAAATTAAACCTTAAGTTTTTTTTTGAAATCAAACGGACGTTCATTTTAATGCAATTGGGACACTTTTTGGTCCCAACTGCACTGAAACCAGCATTCCCAAATTTTTCCACTGGAACTTTTAGGTCCAGTGGAAAGTAATCCCTCCCACTGGTGGGAGGGATTACTAAAATGCCATTACTTTTTTATATTATTACTATTTTTTTATTTTTTAATTATTAAATAATTTTAAAAATTATCATATAATAAATATATAAAATTTATTATTATATAATTAATATGAATTAATTAAAAAATAAGTAATTACATAAATAATAAAGAATTAAATATAAAAATATTATTTGATATATTACTATTATTTTTATAATTTTCAGTTATCTATTACTAAAATTATCTTATTTGATATAAATATAATTTAATTATTTATTAATTTCATAATAATTAAATAGTCTAAAACTTTTATTATATATAAATTTTAATCTAATATTTATAATGATCATTATCTCTTTTCACTATATTTTATCTCACCGACATAATTGTTTTTGCATCCAAACACATATCCCACCGTTAATTTTAATCTCACTATTACAATACTCAATTTTACTTTTATAATAATTAATTTTACCTCTACTATTAATTTTTAATCTCATCAAAATTAATTTTAAAAAGCCTTAATCAAATAAGAGAATGGATTAACCTGTTCTCGTCTTTCTCTTACCAAACCAAACCCTTTTTTTTTCCCGCTTTTCACGACAAAAGAAATGCTGAGAAGAAAACCCACCAAAATCGAAGTCAAGCTTGAAGATAAACAAGAACTTGCAGATTCCCGTAAACCCTCACCTCCTCCTACCACCGCCACCTCGACCTCCTCTTCCTCCTCCTCCCTTCTCCACCTCCTCGATCGCTGTCACTCTAACCCCACCTCCAAAGTCCAACGGATTGGCCTCTCCCCCTAATGGAAGTCGAAGTAAAACTCCGCCTCCAAGACGCCGCCGCCCACCGTCAACTAACCACCATCCTCTTTCCTTTCCACTCCAAAACCCTCCACCAACAAAACCTCTTCGTCGACACGCCAACAAATACCCTTTCCTCGCAACTTTCCGTTCTTCGCCTGCGCTTCCTCAACAACGACGCCCGCTGCATCGTTTCCCTCAAATCTAAACCCACTCTGGTAGACGGTGTCAGCCGCGTGGAGGAAGACGAGGAGGAACTAGACCCGTGTATGGCACGCGCTTGTGTAGAGGACCCGGTAAGGTTGGGGAAGATCGAGTCGAGGATTTTGAAGAGGGTGAAAGAGGAGTTTGGGATTGGGGAAGATATGGGGTTTGTTTGTTTAGGTGGGTTTGAGAATAAAAGAGACGTTTTTGATTGGAAAAATTTGAAGCTGGAAGTGGATGAGACTAAGTATGAATTTGGGACTTGTTACGAGGTCGAATGTGAGAGTGGGGATCCTGATGGAGTTAAGAAATTGCTTGAGGACTTCTTGAAGGAAAATGGGATTGGTTATTCTTACTCTAAGATGACGAAGTTTGCTGTTTTTAGGTCTGGGAAGCTGCCTTAGAAAAGTGAGTTTGAGGTTAATTTCTTGCATAAACGCTTTCAAAAGTTGTCACTTGAAATCTTTGCCTTTTTTTTTGTGTGTGTTTTATAGGAGTTGTTTGCTTGGTTGTTTTAAAATGGTTTGGCTGCTTGTTATTCTGGGTATCTGGTGATGTTAATTTGATTGATTTGCGGTTTCTTTATTCCATTTTCATTTAAATTGCTATGGTGATTTTATTCTGGTTCCATTGATTAAAAAAAAGTATTATGTTATTGCTTATTCTTCTAGATTCAATGTATCAGCAATTATGTGAAAAAAGGAAAAATAGATAATTCCTTTGACTAGTAGAAATCTGGCATATTCTGCAATGTTTTGCGTTGATTACATGAGATTCCTTTTATTTATTTTTATTTTTCCAAACAATGAGAAAGAAAAAGAAGTCTGTTGTGATTCTTGGATTAGACTGAGTGCTATATGTTTATTTTGGTACGAGTTATTGCAACATAAATGAATGTTGTATAATGTATAGATTAGAAGTACTGTATCACAACTGATTAGTGCTGAAGTTGATAAATACAAATATAGTTCATATGCCATCTCAATTCTTGAATGATGAGAACCGTGCCCTTTTAGGTTTTTATTGTTGAAAAATGAACCCAATTTCTATAAAAGAAAAAAGAAAAATTAGAAAGAGATGATGAGTCTGTAAGAGCAGATAGTTTTAGTAGCTGCTTTTGTATGTTATAACTTGGAAGAAAAGCATTGGTTCTTTGGTTGTGGTTCTTAGTAGCTTTTGTTAACAAACTCTTCATATGCCGTAAGCATCTTCCCTATCATAATCATTTGGTGGGATTGCTGTTTATTTAATTTGGTTTTGATTTCTTTGTCTCTTGCAAACATATTTTATTTAAGTTCTGAACTGATTGTTAAATCCGTTGTGCTTGTTACTTATTACTTGTATTATTCACTTAACCTTTTCAAATTTTTGCGTGCTTGGAGCCTTATCAATTAGGTTTTTGCCACTTGATTCTCCCTTTTGATTCTTTTTTTTTTTCTTTCTTCATGAATCGACTTGGGGACCTAACTCTGGTAAAGTATGCTGTCAATGTCCTTCTGTGAAAATGTTAATATTAACATATTATGATGATGACTGTAATCAACATTTGGTCACATGATTCAAAGAGATGGTAAATGCCGACTTATTTTCTTCTTTGAGTAGTTAGGAGTCCATTGTCCATACAAAGTTACATATTTGTAGTTTTAGGAGCCATAAGCTCATCCATGCTGGGACATGAAGAGCCAGCTTAAGCTCATCAATGTCTAAGCAATAATGACTATGTAATCCTTTTAGCTTTCTCCGCCTCTGGCATAGGTCTATCCTTCTCTCCTTTTTTTTTGGTCTTTCTAGGCCATGTTATTGAGTTTCTCTATTCAAACTGTCACTTCAACATAACCTGAGACCTTTAAACTGAGCTTTGCCTATCTAGTTCTCTATGTTTATCCTAAGACATGAAGATACTGAGTATGATGTTTCTAAGCACTCTTTCTTATCAGGAAAATATGTTTGAGACGCCTGAGATATGCTATTTTCTCTTAAGAGCTTTATCCTAATGAACCTGTTTCGATTTCTCTCTTCTTTCTCTGCGTCTAGATTTGCAGAGAGGACAAGTTTAGTGGTTGATGTAATTACTTGACTGTTCACGATGAGAAGGGAGCGATCTTGAATGGTTTTTATGTTGGCAGTCTAAAACAGTGTACAGGGCTATAAGACAGAAATAAACAAAGCTTGTAAGCTGTATTAATTGAAATGTCATGCGTGCATCTTAATTAAATTGCAAGGTGACATCAGCAGAAGAGTTAAATTGCATTTTAATCTTCACTTATCTTAAAGTCAGCACTAATTCTTGCAGTATTGTTGTAACTCACTGAGTTGATCTATTAATGTGCTATTTCCATGTAGGTTGTCATGCAGTATGATTATCGATGCCGTATCCATGTTAGACCATGGAAGCAAATGGTAGAGAAAAAAGGTTTACCTTCTTCCTTTTGGAGAGAGCAAATAATTTTTATCCTCTCATAGCACAATTCTGAGACCTTATATTATTAGCAATGAGCATGACTATTATTGCACGTTAATACTCTTTGACTGACAGTTTGAATAACTAATTTAACAAGTCTGGTCTCTGCCTCTCTGGGTGTTTTCTATGAATCTCTGTTGATTGTGTTCACAATTTTGTCTATGTTGTGGCTCTTTTCTACCATCGTGCCTGTTCATCCATCAGCTGCCCCTGAATTTGTCTTCATTCTTCCCTATTCCCAAGCCCCAACTCCCAACTAGGGGTGTAAAAGAGAGTGCTAGTAAGCTATTCGGGTTCGACTCGAAAAAAAACTCGAATACGTTTTGGTCATTGTCTAGTCGAGCTTAAAGATCAAGCAGCTCGAGCTGTTAAGTGAACCGAATTCAAGTATCTTAATGTCCGGTTCGGGTTAGGGATGGCAATTTGTATTTTGGATTCGGGTTCCGTAGATATCCGATCTGTTTTTTGCGGATTCGGATATTATAATGACTATCCGCAGCAGATTCGGAACGGATGCGGATATGAACTTTTGGATATCCATTATCCAAATTCGCATAAGTTATGCGGATTTGGATATCCGAGTCCGGTTTTTGTA
This sequence comes from Fremontodendron californicum, assembly GCA_030761205.1. NCBI lineage: Eukaryota > Viridiplantae > Streptophyta > Magnoliopsida > Malvales > Malvaceae > Fremontodendron > Fremontodendron californicum. Next base: position 23,710,751 of record JAULJL010000014.1, on the reverse strand, counting down.
AAACACATAAAGTTTTGCTCTTGGAAAGATTTGAACTTTGGCTTGCAAAGTTATCCACCGAAGACTTAACCAAGTGAGTTAAGTTTTAATTTTGAAGTAATATGCTACTAAAATTAAATTATATCAAGTATAATAAAATATAAAAATATTTTTTCAAAATAAAATATAATAATAAATTAATTAATTATGTTAAATACCTTTAAACTTAAAAAATACATGTTACTTTTATAAAATAATATTTGATGACTTAGGCCTAGTTTAGTATTGCTTCTAGCACAGTTTTTGAGGTCAAAAACTGCTTTTTACCGCAAACGTAATGTTAAACAGATAAAAAAAATTGGCTTTTGTTGTTGAAATCATGGTTTGAAAAGTCAAACCAAAAAGCCAAAAAATATAGTTTTTGGGCTTTAAAAACTGATTTTTAGATAAAATGATTTTATTATCCTCACATCTCTACACTTTTATTATTTTAAACATATCTATTTTTTGACATTTCAATTTCCTACAACATTTTTTCACAGCAATATTAAACACTTAAAAGTTTTTAAACAACACTTTTTCACCACACTTTATAAACACATTTTTTTCAACTCAAATTTTTTTCAACCCAAGTTTTTTTTAACAGTAATGCTAAACTAGCCCTTAATCAGCTTAATTAGTTAAATCACTCTAATGATAATATTTATTTTATTTTTTACAAAATGATATTGTAACGAAGTTATGTACTTTAATACTTATGTTAATTAAAATAAATATTAAAATATATTTTTTTCTAATACGACATAAATATATATAGAGAGATGTTTTAAGTATAAAACTTAAAAATCAAACTTTTATTAGCTTAAAAAATTATACATAAAATCTTTTTTCGTTTTTTATTTTTTAATTTCATTGGATAATATAAAAGTAAATTTTGTTTAATACGACATAAATATTTATATATTTATATATATATTTAAGTATAAATCTTAAGAATTAAATTGTTATTAGCTTAAAAAATTATACATAAAATCTTCTTTTATTTTTTAATATTTAATTTCATTGGATAATATAAAAGTATAATAATAAAATAATTATAAAATTAAATTAGTTAATATATGTTAAACATTTATAAATTTTAAATATACATGATATTTTTATATAAATGTATAAATATTAACAAATTATATACATATATATATATATATATATATTTAAAACCTTTTACACGACAAGAATACAATTAAGGATGATAACGAGTCGAATAATTAAAACACGATATAAAAATAAAACAAACACGACATGAATACACGAACGTGTCAAAATTTATATAACATGAATTATTAATGTGTCATAATTTATATTAATATATAATACTTTAAACACGATTATGAAATGTTAAAGTACACGATCATGAATGATATAAATACACGTATTGATAGGTTTAAATAAAATATACATATCATTCTCAATTACCTATTTTATGTACTTTATTCTAAGTTGTATGAAAAAATATTGTATGCATTTCGTCTAATCGTGTTCCATGTCAACGTGTTTGACTTGATTCGGATCAAAGTATTGAACATAACTTTTTAAATCATATTTGATTTGACTTGAATATTAATATAAAATATTTTAATAATATTTATCAATATTTTTATTATTTTTAGTATTTTAATATTTATCAATATATTTAAATAAAAAGATAAAATTTAAGGATTTATTTATTTTAACATTATAAAATAGCATAATAAAATAAACATTCAATATAAAATAGCATAATAAAAAGAAACATTCAATTTTTTTATTTGAGGATTAAAATTATATTTCATCTCAAGAGTTAAATTAATGTTTAATTTTTTTTTTTATGTAGTATCCAATTTAGTTGGAGATTCAGCTAGCACATGTGTTTAAAGAAGATGAGTTATCTTTCATAGTTGATATAACTAAGTTTTATGTTTGTTTTTAGTTTATGGAACAAATACTTTTAGCTTATGGAACTAATTCCTTGTATTATCTAAATTCTTTTTTGTATTTTGGAATTATTATTTTTTTATTTAAGTTGTTGTTCTTATATTTATTTGTTGTTAATTATGAGTGATTTTGAATTTAAAATTAATTTTTGTTTGATTTTATAAATTTTTTTTTTTAAAAAAAATTGACTTATCGGATTCGGATTTTTTGCGGATTCGGATATCTGACGATAATGTTAATTAATTCGGATAGTAATATTCGGATTATTACGGATAATAAACGGATTCGGATTTTAAAACGGATTTGTGGATTCGGATTAGGATAATATAAAAAATGATAGATATTCGATTCGCTGTCATCTCTAGTTCGGGTAGTTCGCAAGTCTAATTGAATTTTTTATTTTTAATTAATATTAAAAAAAATTCAATTTGAATTTTAATTTATGTTTGAGTATAAATAATCGAGTTTATTTTTAATTAGGTAAACAAGCTTAAAGATCGAGCTCGAGTAGTTTTGTTTTCACTTTTCAGAGTAGTTCTGTTTTCACTTTCCAGGTATCAAACCATATCAAGCTACTATAAAGCCTAGTTTAGCAATGCTAAATAAAGATTTAAGTTTAAAAAAAATTTGAGTTGAAAAAAAAAATACATTTTAAAAATTTAAGTGTTTAATATTTGTATAAAAATATGTTAAATTGAAATGTTTAAAAAATATATATATATATATATATATATAAAATAATAAAAATTTAAAAGTATGAAAATAATAAAATTATTTTATTTTTAAAAAGTGCGATTAAATTGTAAGTTACAAATTTTTTTATTTGAGTTTTTAAATTATGATTTTATCAATAAAAATTAATTTTTTATTTGTTTAGCATAATTATTAAAACTAAAACACAGTTTTTTATCTCAAAAAACACGCCAACAACAACGTTAATCGCAGCCTAAATGCCCAAGACCTAATTAAACAATCCTAGTCTTAGATGCAGGTAACAGAGTCAAGTTCTACTGAACAAATAGTTATGACAGTTAATCACGATGCAATAATATGTATCATAAACCATCTCTAACATGAATACATGACAAATGCCAGAAATAAGGTTCATTCAGAACAAAGGATGGCTAATCTTCTTCTCTACGCAAACAAACAAGCTGAATTCTCCCTCCCTTCTAAAAGTTCCTCACCCAGAAGGAAGAAAAAAAAAAAAAAGAAACAATAGAAAATCTAAAGGCCTATGATTAGTTTCACTTCCTCTTCTTAGAAGGTGGCTGAGGATCTTCATCATCCTCATCTTCTTCATCCTCCTCTTCTTCATCCTCCCCATCCTCGTCATCCCCATCATCATCATCCTCGTCGTCATCATCCTCTTCATCACTCCCTCCATCCCCATTGGCCGCAGGGTCATCCTCGGGATCCCCTTCCTCACCTTCTTCAGCTGAGAAATCCTCATCAGCTCCATCATCATCTTGATCATCTACCTTATCATCCTCTTCATCTTCATCATCATCATCATCATCTGTATCACTGGCATCTTTGTTTTCTGGACCAGGATGTTTCATTTTTAGAAGTTCATCAAATGGAAACCTGAAAAAAGAAGTCAATCCGACCAACTTGTCAGATTTCCTCTTGCCAACCATTAATGGAAAATCAAGATGAAAAAGAAAAGGAATCTAATTACCTTTTATCCACTGCAGTCAAATTAAGTGATGCATTCATATCATTCAGCATTGATCCTGTCTGCAATAAGAATCTTAAATCATGTTAGAAAGGATCTTAAGCAAAATACATACATACAACAAAAAAATAAAAGCTCCCATAGACAACAAGCTTCTATGTGCATTTAACAATGTTACAGAGCAACAATAATAAGTTTCCCTCATCAATTGAAGTCCACCATATGATGAGTATTATCACTCTGAACATAATTAAGACCAGAAAAGCCAGTGGAAGGAAAAGTCGACTGCGGACATTGCTGCAGACAAGGAGGAGCAAAAGTTAACCAACTCAGTATAATGCTTATTTGCAAGCCAGCCTTTTTATATATTGGCATGTTAAAGACTTCTTTCAAATGATTAAAATAATCATGTTCATCAAACAAAGATAAATGGAGACTTTGCAAATTAAGTCAGCAGCCAAAAAATTATCAAGACCCTGAAAAAAAAATCCTTAAGTATCAATTCGGTGCCATATAAGCTAAAAAGGCAAAATAGACACACTTTTCATGTCTGAAAACAGCAGCGAAAATTTTGACCCAGGGCTCCCAAATTTGTAGTCCTGTATTAAATGACAATAGAAGGCGATCTTACCCAATCGACTTGTTCCCTAATGTTCTAAGACCAAGGTTTCTTTGATAATTGCTAGTAAACATTGAAACTCAATATAAATGTTATTGTATTGGCATAGACAGTAACATAGATAGAAAATATCCCAAGCACTCGAAGGTGCAGGGGAATGTTTGTTCAAGGTCAGAAACGAATAAAAGTGCAGAAGGATTCTAGTAATTTATGCTGAATCCAACTAAAAACCAAAAGTTGTAGGGCCTCTCGGGCGGCAAGTTAAAGAATCTGTAGCCATCAGCATACATTGGAAAAGAAGAAGCCATTGTTTGAACAACATTACAACAAACGGCATATTATTTTCTAGTAGCAAGAAGATTCTAATCATATTAATTAACATACCAAAACGTAATCTAAACTTGTAATGGAAAAAAAAAAAACTTCCAATTACTCCAACACCATTTCAGGTAAGTACAAGTTTCAGACAACAAAAGGCTACTTAAACATAGTAAACTCAAGCAAAACGTACAAAAAAAGAAGAAGGTGAAAACAAGCGGAAAACCTCCATAAAAGCCACTTCTTAAATCTTAGTAAGAGGAAAACTTATGACCCTCAACAGTCAGTCCACACAATTTCAATAGCCAAAAGCAAAGCTTGCCTTTAACAAAAACCACCAATGTACAAATTCATAACAATAATGGTAACAATTTCAACAGTTTAGCAGCTCACAATAACCACAACCAAGACAAGAGAGGGTCAACGGAAAATATTCAGCAAAAAAAAAAAAAAAGCAACAAGAACACAATACAAGCACCAAAAACCTTATAAGAAACAAATAAATTTTCTGAGACAAAACCCAAAAAGCAGAACACATCATATGAAGCAAACAACAAAACTTTCAAATTAAAAAAATAAAAAAGAGAGCCTTTACAAAGAAGAGAATAAATATACCAGCATGAGAAGGCAAGCAAGAGACTTTCGAGCAAGAACCAAAATCTCAGCCACCAAAGCTTCCATTACAGAGCATACCCAAATGCCCTTTTCAACTGGGCTGAAACTACCTACTTCCATTGCTGCCTCAACTATGCTAAAAAATACAGTTTCTACAGAACAAAATTAAAATCAGTTAATAAGAAGCAAAGGACTTTGAAAAAAGAGTGAAGATAGAGAAAGAAGGAAAAAGACCTGAGCAGAGTGGTTTCTGGGTCTGGGTCCGGTTAGGGTAAACCCTAGGGTTTGGTTGGGGCTAGGGTTTTTGGTTTACCAAGGTTGATTTTTTTGTGAGTTCCAGGAAGATGAAAGGAAATTATTGGATGAAAAAAGGTCAAATGGAGTGGAAGGAAGAGAAATGGGTTTGGAAATAGCAATTTAATTTAATTTTTGAAAAAATTGAATTTGACTTTTGTTGTGAGTGTATTTAATTATTTATGCAGTATTAAAAATAATTATTTTTGACTTGACTTTTTTTTTTTACATAAAAATTTTATATTAAAAATTAAGTTTGTATTTGATGCACTGTATGTATATAGTTTTATACACTGACAGTAAATTTTACGGCTCAATTGGTTGGTGCATGCTTCCTCGGCTCAAGAGCAAGATTCGAATCCTTTTTTCCCAAATTATCAAAAAAAAAAAATTCCTAAACCTTAAATTTAACTTTTAACATGTGATATTATGTAAAAAATTATCAATGTATAAATCTATACGCAGCGCATCAAATATAAAATTTTAAAAATTTATTAATATCGTAATTTAGTTGATCTTAATTTATGATCTTTAAGCAATTGCAAAATTTACTGAAGTGACACTTTCAAAATATGAAAATCCAACAAAAGAATTTTAAGTCAAGTTTAGCTAGATAACCCGCAGATCTATTACCTCCTAAAAATATGTTGAACTCGTATATCCTTATTTAGACGGTTGAATACAATCATTCACTATAGCGGAGCAAGGATAATTTGCTGGGAAAATATGAAAAACATGCAGTGCACAGTAGAATTATTGTCAAATGGTGTAATAAATAAAAGTTATTTGAAAAAGAGAAATGAATAAATAGAAATTGTTAAAAAAGATATTGTAAAGACAAAATTATCCTTGATAAAAAAACTTTCTCTTCTCTTTTTCTTTTATTTTTTAATTTAATTTTTAATTAAAAAATAAATATTCTGAAAATAAAAACTTTTTAATTTTAAAAAATAAATTTTTAAATTTTTTATTTACTTTTTTTAATTAAAAAATTAAAAAAAATAAAAATAATATGCCTAAAATTAATATTTATTTATTTTTTAAAATTTTTAAAAATATATATATTTAAATATTTTATTTTTTAAATTTATTTTCAATTAAAATTTTTAAAAAATAATATTTCCTTAATGAAATAAAAAAGAAAAGTAAGTTTTTTCATGAAGGGTAATTTTGTCTTTACAATATCCTTTATAATAATTTTTAATTATTCATTTCTCTTTTTCAAATAACTTTTATTCACTACACCATTTCACAATAAATCTACTGTGCACTGCATGTTTTTCATATTATCCCTAATTTGCTCAACCCCTTTCTTCATGAAACTTACTATCATTGCATCATAATGATTGAATATTGAGAAAATGAGCCAACAATAACCCCTTTCCTAAGATTGTGCCATCAGACTATCGGTAAAATCGATATTCAAAGCAAAACCTTTTATCTATTCTCCTCATTATTTTCGATGAATCTTCCTACAGAAGCTCTTATCGTTTCATGTTTTATTGCATCATCCATATTTAATATGAAAAAATCATGCTCATATGATTTTCATTGGATCCATCTAGACCTAACAATTCGTGTATCCGTATCCTGTTCGTGTATTTTATCGTGTCATAATCGTGTTTAAAATATTTTATATTTATATAAACTTTGATACGAATAATTCATATTAAATAGATTTTGAAATATTCGTATATTCGTGTCGTGTTCGTGTTATTTTTTCGTGTCGTGTAATGTCGTGTTCGTGTCGTGTTTTTAATTATTTTTTTCATGTCGTGTAATCGTGTCGTGTCCAATATTATCATATTGATCCATCTCTATTTAAGACTTAAACCACCTCTAAGTTTCCTTGTAGCCTTGATGGGTTTTTTATGTTGGCAACCTTGTAAGTAATAAGCAATATTTCATTACTACTAAATATAAATTAAAAGATTAAAGAACAGATTACTTATCTGTAATTCCGGCAGAACAACATATAAAAAAAATACGAACAATCCAGAATGGAAAATTAACAACACTTACAGGTTAATCCGAATAAAGAAAAAGGATAATCGAGTCAAGGTTGGACCTTTGACCTTAAGACGATTATTGCCTGTCTCTCAGGTGCTAACAGTATGTCGCAATTCGTCTCCCAGGTCTCCTCGATTACGTTGCAATCAAGAGCACACTTTTAGCAACACGGCGAACCAGAAAAATGTCGGTCTCTCTCACAGAAGACACAGGAAAAGACAATAGCAGTATATAAAAATTAGGAGAAATTTTCGGTACTTTTAAAAAGAAGGCACTGCTCAGGTTTATATAGAAAAACAGATGACTTTTCGGAACAGACACATCATTTGGAATAAAACCTGTTCGGCCAAACAGACAGCTTTTGAAAATAAAAAGATTTTTAGTTTAAATCGAACAGACAAAACTTTTAACAAATAAAAAGGTTCGGTCCGAAAAGATACTTCTTAAACAGACAAGTCTCTTGGTTGGAGAATACTGAACCGGTTCGGTTTGGACTGAATAAAAATATCGGTTGGGCAGTAAAAAATTAATTACTGTCCAAACCCAAACCCGACCCAGCCCAGCTCGGCGGCCCGCGTGTGGTCCAGCTCAAGTTGTGTAGGTCTTCATCCACCACAAAACTTGGGTGTCCCTTGGGGCCCAACCCCTCATGGAAACAAGGCTTATAAATACCACAAGCTTATGCCTTTGTTCATCCTATGTGGGGTTCCACACCAATCGCTAACATCAACCAACTTTCTTCCTCTTCAAGTGGGTATAAAGAGATTAATTTCTCATTCAAACATGATATCAATTGTGTACATAAATTAAGCACCGTGTATCTACTTATGACAACCTACGTATTAGAATACGTATTTCGCATTTATACACCAAATAATATATTGATATCCAACAATCCCCCACATGAATGGAAATTGTCTGATTAAAACGACGAACTGACTCGGAATATGAGAGAGTTAAACCTTGAAGAGTTATTGCATCAAGATAGGTAGCTTTTGGCTTTGAACCTTCCATAGTGAATAACTATCGGATTTACTCGGCTAACTAGTGAACATGATGTCTTGAACTATTCAGCCTTTCGTGTAAACCAAGACAATAGATATCACACAATTCCCCTTCGAACATCTTCGGTTCTCACGATTGTGTCCATTTTGGCCCCGGACACTGCCTGGTTTCTTATGAGTACTCTAGAGAATTTAGCCTGATCAATTCTCATAGAAGTGGCCACGTTTCTTACTCATAATAGGTGATTGCTCATTAAGAGTATCCTGCAATACCCCACTTGATTATTTATCAAGCTATAAGAATCATTAAAAGCATAGCTTATCCTACCTTGCAGGCAGCACTAAATCATCATAGGAATGGATAAGAGTGTTTAACTCTTTTAGTGCTTACACACAGTTACATAATTTAGTTGTCCCTTTTGAACCTAGATCTTGGGATCTCCAGTCAGCTAGGTTGGGTTTCCACTATGTAACTTTAATTTATAGGCTTAATACCCATTCCCCTCGATGATATACTTGCTCTCTTGTTAAAACATTTCGTAAGCGCGCTTCATTATCCTTTGATTTTTCATAATCAGTAGTGATAATTTCATTTGAGAGCAACTGTTTAACGGTATTATGTCTTCGACGAATGTATCGAGATTTACCGTTATTCAAGCAACTTTGTGCCCTACCAATTGCAGATTGGTTATCACAATGTATACAAATTGCAGGCACAGGTTTTGGCCATCTTGGAATATCTTCTAAACTTTCGAAGCCATTCCGCTTCTTCTTCAGCTTTATCTAAAGCTATAACTTCAGATACCATGGTAAATCTGACTATTCACGTTTGTTTAGAAGATTTTCAAAACACTGCAGCTTCTCCAATAATAAAGATAAATCCGTTAGTGGATTTGAAATCTTTTGTATTGAATATCCATTTTGCATCTGGATATCTTGTAAAGTGCAGTCCATAACTTGAGGTGTATCTTAAATATCTAAGTACCCCCACAATGGCCTTCCAGTATCCTTTCTAGGAATACTTGTAAATCTACTCAGTTTGCTAACTGAGTACGTTATGTCTTTACATTCATTTACAACCTAATGGTTTACTTTCAGGATCCGTGCCACTCTTGGCACCAACAGGGATCACCGATCCCATGGACAAAGTCTCATCCTCCGTTTCACAATGGGGTAGTCATGGTAGCACCAAGGCATGCCGATACCATACCATGAAACTCTTCCCCACTTACTATGTCGATACCCTCATTGATGCCAAGATCACACCAAAGTACTCTTGTTACATAAAGTTGACATATTCTCACATGTCCTTCTCTTGCCCTCAAGGACTGGGTCATGATCCCTTCGGATGAGGCACCAAACATAGTTTTAGGTCCTATTATGACCTTTTAAGCCGGAGAAACTGATACCTTCGTAAGACACCCCCACACTTTCGTGTATTCATAGGATGGTCCTTAACCCTTCCATAATTCATACGGTGTCTTGTCTTATTTCTTGTGGGGTATATTTATTTAAAAAGTAAATAGCTATTAAAATAGCTTCCCCCCCACAAGTTCTGAGATAATCCTGAACTAATCAACAAAGAATTCATCATTTCTTTCAACATTCAATTCTTGCGTTTTGCAATACCGTATTGTTGAGGTAAATAAAGAGAAGTGGTTTGAATAATGATTCCATATTTTGAATAAAATTCATTGAATCATATTCACCACCTCTATCACTCTTTATTTTCTTGCTTAGTTGATTTTCGACCTCATTTTTAAAGAGCTTAAAAACTTCCAAGGCCTCGCCTTTGCTTCTTAGCAAATAGACATAACAGTATCTTGTGCAATCATCAATAAAAGTATTCGATACTTTTTACCGCCTCTAGTTTGCACAAACTTTAAGTCACATATATCAGTGTGAATTAAATCTAGAGGTTTACTACTTCTTTCTACCGAATAGAAAGGAGCTTTAGCCAATTTGGATTCCACACAAATTTCTCATTTGTGATTTTTATCAATAACAATTTGCGGAAGCAAATCCAAATTGTTGATTCTCTGCAAGGTCTTGTCCCACACATGACCTAATCTACCATGCCATAATTAGAGGACACCACCAAATAATCAAAAGAAATAATTTAATTATTATTCTTGTTCTTTGGCATAACATCCATAATATTGAGCTTAAAAAGCTCATCACATAGATATCCTCTACCCACAAACATGCCACATTTAGTGAGTACACATTTATCCGACTCAATTACAAGTCTAAACCCGTTATTGCTCAACATAGAGCCGAAAACCAAATTCTTACAAATTTCAAGAGCATGAACCACATTATTCAAAGTTAGTTCTCTAACAGATGTCATCTTGAGCACCACCTTATTCATGGCTTCGTACCGAAGAGTTTCTCATAAATATATATATATTTTTTTCTTTATACTCGGAGAAACTCTTTCTATCAGAACAAATATGACAAGTGACATCGGTATAAACCCACCATGTCTTAGGGTTTTCTACCATGTTCACTTGTGACACTGCAACAGCGAGCTCAATCTCATTATCATCAACTAAGTTGGCTTGAGCTCTTTTCTTGTTCTGACGGTAGTCCTTTGCTCAATGACCGGGCTTGTTACATATGAAACAAGTTCCCGTGAACTTCTTGAAATCCATTCCCTATTAGCTTGGGAAGAGCTAGAACCAACAAATTTTCTCTTATTGGTCTTGTGCAAATGTTCTACAACATTTGCCTTGGCTTCCATGGTCTGAGCTTTAACCCTATTTTCTGAACCACAATTATCCTCCTCGATTCTTAACCGAATAATCAAGTCCTTTAAAGTTTCTCCTTTCTCTTGTGCTTTAGATAGTACTTGAAATTTTTCCACAAAGGTGGTAGTTTCTCTATCAAAGTCACCGTCTCAAATGATTCACTAAGAATCATTCCTTCGGCATCAACCTCATGGAGGATCAACTGATACTCTTAGACTTGACTAATCACAGTTTTCGAGTCCACCATTTTGAAATCCAGAAACCGGCCAACCACATTTTTTTTTTGCCGGCATCCTCGGTTCTGTATTTTCTCTCTAAGGACTCCCACAGCTCTCTTGCTGTTTTTATGGGCTATACACGTTGCATAACGTGTTGTCCAATCCGTTGAGGATATAGTTCTTGCATAGGAAGTAAGAATGCTTCCATGCTTCCACCGAGGCTACAACCGTAGAATCGGTCTCTCCCTCGTTCAGAGTCGGAGCCTCCTCTCGTAAGAACCGGGCTAGGTTCAGAGTGGTCAAATAGAACAATTTCTTTTGTTGCCAACGTTTAAAGTCCAGACCATTGAATTTCTCGGGTTTCTCACTATGTGTAACATGTGATGGCAACGACGCTATAGATGCATTACCGGTAGATCATTTGGCCATCTGTTATTTAAAAATAACAGGACCAACTTTACGTATACAGAATATATATATTACATATATATATATATATATATCACAAACGTAACTATATATATGTTTAAAATATATATATACCTTCAATATAACCTATCAATATATATAAAATAATATATATTATAACATATTACGATATAACAAATATTCAACTTATGCTATAACCACGTAAATATGTAGCAATATAATACAAACAGTAGTACTGTAAAGGTTATTGAACAATATAAATATTCAATATAAATATTATAACATACAACAATATATATAGCAAATATAACACCATATATCTATAAACTTTCAATATATATAAACTGGCCCAAAGTTTCTCATAAAGAATTTAACCCAGTAAAATAAAAGTTGGCAGATGGCCCAAGGGGTGGAGCCAAAAGTCATGTCCTTATAGAAGGACAAAAACGGTTCTGCCGATGCCAACTTTTTGAGCCTTTGCGAGCGGGTTAGATACACAGTTTCAAGATAGATATACATATATATATATATATTTAACTATATATATTCAACTTATATATATTATAACAAAAATATATGTTATAAAACAATATAACATAAGCATATATATATATATATGTTATAAATCACGTAATGAAACGGTGGCACTAGATATTAGTTATCTCATGACCGAATCAACACAATGCTGAGAAAAATATCCTTTTAACCAATCCTGTCTTTTAGGTCGGCTACAACTTATAAAAAGACAAGTTTTTTTCATGCATGAAAAGTTACAAGAAAATACGTCTTAACAAAACATTCAGTATGAAACAATCATTACTAACATTACTGCAAAAAACATATATAAATAATATATATAATGGATTTGCGAAAAGCAATCAGTAAAGGTTTTATATAAACTTAAACAACGTGTATGCAGTAATGAAACAATGTAAAAAATAAAAAAATAAAAAAAAATTCACAAATAATCGTCTTAAGATTGTTGGCAACCTTGTAAGTAATAAGCAATATTTCATTACTACTAAATATAAATTAAAAGATTAAAGAACAGATTACTTATCTGTAATTCCGGCAGAACAGCATATAAAAAAAATACGAACAATCCAGAATGGAAAATTAACAACACTTACAGGTTAATCCGAATAAAGAAAAAGGATAATCGAGTCAAGGTTGGACCTTTGACCTTAAGACGATTATTGCCTGTCTCTCAGGTGCTAACAGTATGTCGCAATTCGTCTCCCAGGTCTCCTCGATTACGTTGCAATCAAGAGCACACTTTTAGCAACACGGCGAACCAGAAAAATGTCGGTCTCTCTCACAGAAGACACAGGAAAAGACAATAGCAGTATATAAAAATTAGGAGAAATTTTCGGTACTTTTAAAAAGAAGGCACTGCTCAGGTTTATATAGAAAAACAGATGACTTTTCGGAACAGACACATCATTTGGAATAAAACCTGTTCGGCCAAACAGACAGCTTTTGAAAATAAAAAGATTTTTAGTTTAAACCGAACAGACAAAACTTTTAACAAATAAAAAGGTTCGGTCCGAAAAGATACTTCTTAAACAGACAAGTCTCTTGGTTGGAGAATACTGAACCGGTTCGGTTTGGACTGAATAAAAATATCGGTTGGGCAGTAAAAAATTAATTACTGTCCAAACCCAAACCCGACCCAGCCCAGCTCGACGGCCCGCGTGTGGTCCAGCTCAAGTTGTGTAGGTCTTCATCCACCACAAAACTTGGGTGTCCCTTGGGGCCCAACCCCTCATGGAAACAAGGCTTATAAATACCACAAGCTTATGCCTTTGTTCATCCTATGTGGGGTTCCACACCAATCACTAACATCAACCAACTTTCTTCCTCTTCAAGTGGGTATAAAGAGATTAATTTCTCATTCAAACATGATATCAATTGTGTACATAAATTATGCACCGTGTATCTACTTATGACAACCTACGTATTAGAATACGTATTTCGCATTTATACACCAAATAATATATTGATATCCAACATTTTATAGAAAGCCTGATAGCCACAATCCAAACATTGTAAGTAGATTCTTGTTTATAGCACACAAAAAAAAAAAAAAAAAAAAACAAGTTGATTCATACTCTTTCAAATTACCGGAAAAGTCTTAGAGATATACAATCATCAATAAACTTGCCCCACTTAGTACAGTTTACTACTAACTGTTCTTTTCAGCGAAAGTGTAAAAAAGTATCTCTTAACATTTTCGTATAACATCCCAAAACTCTGGACTTCCCTTGCAAAAGAACAATCTTTGAAAACGTGCAAGGTTGTTTCCAAGTTTGAATTACATCAACCACATAATTCATCCAAAGTTATCTATTTCTTAACACATACCTCATTAGTATTCAATTTATTCTTGTGTAGGAGCCAAATAAATAAAAAAACTCTTTTCGGTCATTTAATCTTACAAATTCAACTACGATCATCCTCATGTGAAAACTCCGTGCTTTACTTGAAAAGCTTGTAAGCTATTTTAGTCGAGAATTTCTCATTTTTTTTGTTGTCCACTTCAGATCATTAGATCTATCGATCTTGAACTCTAGGTAAAGGTACAGCTCGTATTTATTTTAATTTGGTTGGAGGCAGTAAATGTTCAACCTATTGCAACTGTCAACTTTCATTCTCAATAAAACTTGAAACTCTAACATCTAAAGAGCGCACAATACTCAAATCCGCAACATACTTTACCAATGGGTAACTTTGAGAAATATAAGGTCCCTTTAGTTGATTTATTGAGGTGTATGTATGTCTCTCCGATGGTTGGATAATCAGTAGGCGCATAAGAACTTTTAGAATCATGTTTATTAAAAAGTTGTTATGGTCTTTATCAATAGGCCTAATATTGAGTTTGATAAAATCTCAATTTCAATGTAAACTTTCCCAAGAATTTTGTTTTACATATTCTAGTTTTGTGTTAAATGTACTTACACCTGCTCGTTTTCATGCCAAACAGGCTTCAAGGACCTCCAATCCCTTGAAATATGTGGAGGGGGTTTAACTGATGCTGGGGTGAAAAATATCAAAGATCTTGCCTCTTTAACGCGATTGAACCTTTCACAAAACTGCAACCTGACGAACAAATCCTTGGAACTGATTTCAGCTATGCTTTGCTTCTATTCCTCATGGTTTTATGGTGTTTGTTTAGCTTTTTTTTTTTCTTAACCCTTTGTTGGCCATTGTTAGTGCTAATTCTTGAATAGAACAAACCTTGCTATGCTTGTATAGAAAATGATAGACATATATAAGACATCTAGCTGTATCTCTAGTGTCAGATTATCTCATCTGGCAATAGTCTCAGTTGACTCGGTTAATTCATGCAGCCACCCTTAAGAGCTAACATCCAGCATGTCTAAGTTTGAATCTCAGTATGTACCTGCAACCATTTTTCCTAGACCTCCTTTGTAAAAAAGAAAAAAACCCACTTGGAATTCTTCTCCAGGACCAGTGATCTGCAGCACTTTGGCCGCAGTCGAGTAACTTGGTCATGTTATGACTAGTTGGTCCTGGAAATATGTCTAAACATGCAAGATGAATGGGCAGTCAATAAAACTGGTGAATTGAGAGCTTATTTGGGGCATGCTAATAATGGCTTCTGAATGTGAAAAACATTCTAGTCCATAGCTTCCATTTGTCGTGTTCAGATAAACTCAGTGAGATCTTCTAATCATGGATTTTCATCTTCTGGTGTAAATGCAGGACTGACTGCATTGGTGTCTTTAAATGTTTCAAATTCTCACATAATTAAAGCCTCTAAAGAATTTACGGTCGCTATCTTTGGAGTTCCGCAAGGTAACTGCCTCTGAAATTAAGAAGCTTCAATCAACTGCCCTTCCCAATCTTGTAAGCTTTCGACAGAATAATGCTGGGGCAACTGTAATATTTGCTGTAAATAGCTGCTTATCAGCTGGAGATGGCTCTCTCTACAAAACAATAAATGTATATTAAAACGTGAAAGGTTGCCATTCTAATGGGGTCAAGGTAATTGTGCTAATTATATGGAGTTATGGACAGTTAATGTAAGGTGGATTGTAAATATGTTTGGCTGCTGAATTTGGCATTTCCTCTTTTCTTGTTTCAAAAACAAATTAAAAAATTTTGTACATAGAAATTTTTTGTTTTTTTCAAACTATTTTCTGCACATTGTCTTCCAAGTTTTCTTCTGGAGATACAAAACAAAAGGCAAAAACAAGAGGGAGGAGGCTTAACTCAGCGAAAAAAACGGACAGGTTGAATTAGAAATTACCAGGTTGTTCAGTTCAGTATAATATATTAAATCGGTAATATTTTGAACGGGTGGAGAACTGATTTAACCGATAAAAAGTCAGATAAATTGATAAAAAATCAATTTTACTTTTTTAAAATTTTGTTTGTATTTGATAATTTGAATTTTTAATTTTTTAAAAATTATCATTTAACTACGCATATTTTTATTAATTATTAACTATATTTAATATTAAAAATACTTTAAAAAAATTATTAAGTTAGTCTATTAAATCGGTTTAACGGTTCGATTTTTTTTAACCTTGATTTAACTTCCAATCAATCAGGATAACTTGTTTCAGAGCATGGCCCTCAATGACAAGCATGCAAACAGAACTACATGTTTGAATGTTTGATAAAATGGAAACAAAAGCTGAAAATAAATCCGCAATCTTCAATCACATATAGTACAACAAAGTAACAGAGTCTATGTTCATCAATCCAATGCAAAAATCTGTCTTCTAAAATTCTTAATAAAAAAACCCAAGATAGAAATGAGAATGAGAAAGTTGCAGCTAGAAATAACAAATCAATCAGGTAAGTAATAGCAATCTATAATTTTTGCAACTAAATAATGAATTCAACGTTTATATTCTGCTTCTTTGAGGGGGAAGCTGATGAAGGAAAAAGCAGAGATCAACAAAAAAAAAAAATGAAATCCCTGCTGCCGCTTCAAGTCATCCCCAAACATCTATAGATAAAATTGAACCTATTTCTTGACAAAAGGAATCAAACAACTTTAAGAAGTACAACAGTCTCTCCTTTGAATCTGAAAGTTTAAGGCTGAAGAAAACCTGCAGAACGGACGATCCAATGTTATTCCTGGCAATGAATGCTTAAAACAAATTGCATACGATTTTCTTAGAATATGGTAATCGGTAAGGGAGGTGAATAAACATGCAATTGAAAGTCACAGACTTTCAAATTTAGGGCTACAACATGCAGAAAGCTATGAAGAAAATATATATATAGGAAAAGCTGAAGAGCTTCAACTCAAGGAAGAGCTGCAGAACTCAACAGCTAATTCAGCAAGAATTTTGATTTTAAAGGGTGGAAGCAAGAAAGATAAAGCAATTCACGAATCACATTTAAAGTGAAAATTTGAGATGGTAGACTTCAGATTTGAAGCTGAAACTAGAGCAACAAAAAACTTCATGCATATTTTTCAGAGGTGAATTGCATCATATGGATTGCAACAGATTTTATCACATAGTCAATTGCTAGTTATTCTGAAGAATCAATCAACTTACCTAACTAAAATGCAGGACTATATATCCCACTTCAAATGATATTAAGCACTTAGATATGCCTTTCGACCACCTGTTTTCCTGAAATCCCACTCAAAACAACATGCAACTCATGCATGCTCCAATGCATGATAAATTTTTGAAACTCGCCGTTGAAGTAATGGTTCTAGTCGGAATGATGGAATCCTGCTGTGCCACTTTTTAGCTTCATTCATCTCATTCCATGCCTGTATTATCTCGTCAATCTTAAACCCTAAACCTGCAATGACAAAAGATAAGTTATGCTTCTAAGGTTTATGCAGATGTTAGTTGCTGATAAAAAGTTATAAATTTCCAACTACTTGTTACCTTCCAATGCGTTTTTATTTGAACAGTGGTTCTTTACCATAACAGCTATATCTGTGGGAGAAGCTCCAGCATGTTCAAACTTCTCAACAGCCACTTCCAAACATTCTTGCCAGACAGGTAGCCCTAGTTTGAATTCCATGATTGAACGTTCGTAAAGTATGGTACCCCATAACAGGTTTATCTGAGCACTCATGTTGACAGCTTGCTCGGCAGCCTCATCTGCTGATATATCTTTGAATAAACCATCCAATCCCATTTTCTGCAACTGGTTTTGTTCCTTCTTTGATTTGGAAAGCTCGCGCAGGCGTTGCCCTTGTGACTCCTCCCACATCAGCATGCCCCTGTCCATATTTTCCTCAGCATTGTTATAAAGTCGCAGGACTTTCTCAGAAGGCCAAGTTTCCAGATCAACATTGTTGCCAATTGCATAATACCAAGAAAGTTTTGCCTGCTCAAACTGTTGTTGCCCTAGAGCTAGAAGAGCTTCATAGAAATCTGGTTTGATTCTCAGTGCTTCCTCATATCTCTTACCTGCTTTGGTATATTCTAATTGTGCCCAATCATAGGTAGTTTTGATCTGATCAAGTATGGATTCTCTCGAACCATCTTCTGTGAAGTACACCGTCTTCCTTGCCCTGGACATGTGAACATTTCCCCAGTTGAACAATGCTAATGCTGTCATCTCTTGGAATTTCTCAGCTGCCCTGTCAAAAAGGTCTTGGGCCTCTTCACTTGTAACTGTGTCCTCCATGGCCTCGGAATATTCCTTCATACCGAGTTCATGAAGATTCAAGTATGCATCTGAATCAAAGCCAACATAGTTCTTGAACAGTTGGGCAAACTCAATTATCCAGTCATCAATGCAACATGAATCTTTTCCTGCTTCCCTAACTTTTCTGGCATCCCCATTTTCGGCTGCCTTACCTTGTTTTACGTCAAGATTGTGAACTTCCTCACGTTTAAATCTCTCAAAGAATGGATCCTGTTCAGAATTGACTTCTACAACATACAGCCTCACAGAACCCTGTGATACTGCTGATATTTCAGCTAATCTCAATTCTTCATCACTGGTGATTGTGACTAAATCACCTTCTTCATCTCTGTATTTGATAAGAACTGCTCTTGAGCTAGGAAATCGATCATGAATAACTTCCCTTAGTTGCAGAAGGCTGCAATTAAGTGGCAACTGAGCCCATCTTATATCTTCACCGAAAATCAACTTCACAGTCTTCTTTGGTTCTTCTTCTATTTTACTGCTGATTTTCTCCTCTACAACCAGTTTATCCTCAGCCTTCTTTTCATCTATGTTTTCATCAACCTTCTTCTCCTCAATTTGGTCCACAGCCTTATTATCTTCAGCTTTATCGATCTTCTTCTTGTTCTTCTTCTTGGTTTTCTCTTTGACAACTTTTGAAACTTGTGAAGCACTTGGAGCAGGTTCGACGTATTCTGGAGGCAATTCAATCACAGTATCATTCACCCGTAACCCTTTTTTCTCAAGCGTACTTCTTACCCTTTCCGAAATCTCTAATGCCATGATATTATTTGGCTCCATGTTCAGAACTGTATTAACATCTCTGAAAGCTAATTCCAACCGATTCAAAGCCTCGTAACACCTTGCTCTCTTTAGGAGTGCTTTACTATACTTGGATGTTACCTCTAGTGCCAAATTACATTCATGGATTGCCCTGGGGTACTCACTCAATCCCATCTGCATATAACATGCAGCCATATTACTCCTAAGGTGGCATACATCTATGTGATTCTTTGGAAGCAATTTGAGGGCCTTTTCGTATTTCAGCATTGCTCCTTCATGATCCCTCTTCTGAAACAGTTTGTTCCCCTCTTCCTTCAATTCTTGAGACATGGCAGCGAAAACTGCCATGTCGGAATCATATGGTTTCGAACTATTATCTCCAACTTTGCTTTGCTTCAAATTACTATCAACTGCTTTTCCTGTTTGCTTCTTATTCTTTACACTATGCTTCCCCATTGCAAATCCCACAATTTCTAATTACAAGAAAAAAAACCCCAACCCCAGAATACTATCACCAACTATATAACTTCACTCAAACTAGAAACCCCCCACAAACAAATCAAATGAAACAAGAAGAAAAAAAAAAATTACTACCCTCTTGAACTAACTTCTCACACAAGTTAAAAATCCAACCCCAACAACTAAAACCACATACAACCTCTAGCAAGGCCAAAAGTACTTGCCAAACAACCTTAAAGAAGAAACTTTTCACAACGTTTACTATGAACAAAGATCCAGAAACCAATTCAAATACACTAGATAAGAGAAGCATACCAAAACAAAAGCTCTTAGGCACCTAAAACCATCAAAACCCAGATACTATTTCCAAACAAAGCCTCCAATTTTGGGTGTCAATCTACCAAAACAACTCCAAGAACTTAAATTTCTCCCTCTAAGCTAAAATAGATCTTTCCCTTAGCACAACAAGATATGCATAACATAAATCACCCAGAAAATGGAAATATAAAAGGAAAAATATTATCTTTACCCCTTCCAAACCAGGAGTTGTCACTCCTTAAGAAAGAATTAACAAATCCCAATTCAGAGAGATACAAAACAATCCACAATCCCTCAAGTTCAGCTAAAAAGATAAGACCTTCATACAGAAGCAAAATTAAAGAATAAATTTTAAGGCAGGAGACTTATCTGGGAATCGAATTCTGAAGAATGAGGTATGGAAAATTTCCTGGAAAACTCAAAAAGAGAATGTCTTTAATGAGAAAATGGGATAATGTGTTGCAGGGGAGAATATGGAAGGAAAAAAAAACAGACCAGCGTTTTACTTTTTATTATTATTATTGGGTTTTGTCTTTAAGATTTTCACAGCTTGACGTAAACGCCACAAAAAGCTCTAGCAAAGGAAAAATCTTTTTTTCATAGGCAAATTGATATAATAGTTTAATCTTGGGAGGTTTTTTAATTTCAAGAAATGTCCCTGGGATTCCAAGTTTGTTGGGGACGTTTGATAAAGCCAAAGGCAGAGATGTGTTTGACTACTGCCACTTTCATTTGTCATTAGACTTGTCAGCTTCTTCAAGTTTTGCTACATCCAATCCAAAATCATAAATAAATCTAATTCTATTTATTTAGTAAATACATTAAATAATTTTTTGTTTCATATGAACTTCATTAATTTTGAAGGAGGACATTACTATTTAAGATGAGAGAATTTAAGGAAATTTGTTTTCAAGTGATATTATTACTAATTAAAAGTACTAAAGGAACATGGGTATTTGATCATTGTTATAACTTTTTGTTCTCAAATGATGGATTGACATTAGAAAGAGAAACAAAATATAAGAGCATTGAAATCGTTCCTTACTTTCTTTTGATTATCATTCGGTGTTGAAGCATCTTTTTCATTAGCATTATAATATCATGATTAGCATCAATGATTAAGTACTTAATGTTGATATTAGATAGATAACATAACATCATCAAAGTGTTATGATAATCTTAAATATATTGAAGCTCAATAGATTTGATAATTAGTGTATATATATATATATATTATGTTTTATGTTTTTTTTCGTTTCAGTCCTATAAATATAAACATAATATAATTTATTAAATATGTCAAAATTTTAAACATAAATATGCATATTAAACATGTTGTGTTAATTTTATTTAAATGTATCATATCATATTTATCATATTATTTTAATTTTATTAAAAATATCGTGTTTATATCATATTTTTGTATCGTTTAAAATTACCAAATTTAGAACCGATAAATTAATAGGCTGAATAAGCCAATTGAAAAGAAAACTACAAAAAAAAACTGGCAATAGCCATTCCTTAGCTTGGAAGGCAGGTTGGAAAAAGCATGTCAAAAAAGACAATTGAAAATTCTTATAGGTCATATTACAGCATTATATCAATACATTATTCTATTTTTTTATAATAAAAAAAACCCCCAAAATAGAGAAGGGTTCAAAGGAAAATTTCACTTTATCCCTTTTTGCAAATTATGGGAAAAAAATTATTATATTATTATATGAATTTTGCTAATTAGTGTCTTAAGAGCATTTTTTAAGATTATTTTCAATTAATACATTGAAAATGATGAATAAAGTTATCAATTTTTACATTTAATACAATATTATTATTATAAATAATATATTAATTAATCTTAAAAAATACTTATTAATAAAATCCTTAGGGTAAATATGAAAAACATGCCCTCCAAAGAAAGTATTTGTTAAATGATCTAATGAATAAAAGTTATTTGAAAAAGAAAAATAAATAATTAGAAATTGTTATAAAAGATATTGTAAAGACAAAATTATCTTAATAAAAAAAGCCTTCTCCACCCTTTTTCTTTTATTTTTTAATTAAAAAATAAATATTCTGAAAATACAAATTTTTTAATTTTTTATTTAATTAAAAAATTTTAAAAAAGAAAAATAATATGCCTAAAATTAATTTTTCTTTTTTTTAAAATTTTTTTAAATTAAAAAAAATATATATTTAAATATTTTATTTTTTAAATTTATTTTCAATTAAAATTTTTAAAAAATAATATTTTTTTTAATGAAAGAGAAAAAAAATAAATTTTTTCATTAAAAATAATTTTATCTTTACAATATTCTTTATAATATTATTTTTTTCAAATAATTTTTATTTATTAGACTATTTATCAGTAACTTTCTCAATGTTTTTCATATAAACCCAAACCCTTATTATATAATGTTGTCTGCCACAAAAAGCCTAAAAGGTAGAGTGACCCACACCATGTTGTGAAAGTAACGAACCTATGTCGGGTCCCAAACAACTGCCAATCGCATAAAATAAAAAATAGTTGCAGTTTTCTGGTATTGCAAGGCAATTTAGGCAACTGGCAAAGTTGCAAACTGCATGTAAACGGCAAGACAGCTGTTCTTGTTCTTGGGAACTCAGATCATAAGAAAGATAAGAATCACATGTAAACGGCAAGACAGCCTTTTCTTTTCTTTTCTTTTCTTTTTTACTTTTGGTTTGATTGGTGATTACAACTACAATGAGAATCATAAGAATCACTTGTTTTTATATAAAAATTACAAAAAAGGTAAAAAATTAAAAAAAATTATGTTTGCACCAATAACAAAAAATATTTATTAAAAAAATAAAAAAATTAAAGAAATAAAAAAAGTTATTTTGATCTCTTTTTTAAATTAAATTTTTATGATAAAATGAATATAGATAAAAACCCTACAAGAAAAAAATTTATTTTCATGTAACGGGATCAAATTCATTTTTAAGTTAAAAATTATTTTGATTATCCAATTAAATTTAGTAACAAGATTTCTACGACTAATGCTTTCTACGATTGCATATAGCTCGAAAGTTGTTGAATATATCAACAAGATTTTCAGATAGACCTGTCAATTTTAACTCGAACCCTTAAAATCCCGACCAACCCAAATGATTTGAACCTAAAAAACTCAAGTGTCAAACCCGATTGATCCGAATCCGAAATAATTCGAACCCGAAATGATCCTATTGACCCGTCTCGAAATCAACCCGACCCGCCTAATTGACAAGTCTCGTGGCTTGAAGAAGAAATAAAAAAAAATGATTTGAAATACAATGATAATAATAGTTACAGATGATAATGAATATTTTAATATCAAATACCCTCGTACTATTCAACTCAACTTTTAAATAATAATATTTAATATTTTTTTATAAATTATTTATTATTAATATAATACTTACTAAATTAATTCATTAATTTTTGGCCAAAAAAATTAATTCAGTAATGGTTCTAAATATGATTTTAAGTTTAATTATTTTCTATGAGTTAATTAATTTTTTAATTTAAGTTTCATTAATAATATGTATAAAAATTGATTTTAAATTGATTTTTTATTTTAAATTTTGTTATTTGAGTTGGATAAAATAATAATAAAAATATTATTTATGATTTAATATGTTAAATTTAGTAATTGAATTTAGATATTAAATATTTATTTTTGATCGAATTTGAATAAAATATTGATCGAATTTGGGTTTCTCAAATCTCTGTCATTTTTAATAATAATTTTATTTAACAATTATCAAGTTTTTCTTTCATTTTTATTAAATAATTTTTTATTAATACAAACATTAAATATTTTTTATATCGCTTTATCTTATTTTGTAATTTTTATTATTGTCTAATTTGTGTCAAACAATCAAAAATCAAGAAAAAAAATTAAAAAAAATTATTATTAAGTAAAAAAATCTAAAAATTTGTGAAAAGTAAAAATTTATATGAATTCTCATCAAATAAGTTGGTTGGTCGGTAACTTTGGCGTGTGTCTTAAGATTAACACGTCATCTTGTCGGAAAGTTGTAAGAAAGATTCCTACAAAACGTGACAGTCACTATAGTTAAAGTCACCGCCCCCCCCCCCCCCCAAATGTCCTCTCCACACCTTTGACCGTCCAAAATCTGACGGCTCCCATTTTTTTTTTTTTTTATTCCTTAACCCTTTTGCTTTATCTTTTTTTATTTCTGGAATAGTATTTTTTTTTTTAATCTCCTAGTTCGGCTTGACTTTCGAGCTTCAACAACTATGAACAGATACAATACAAATTTCCTTTTGATTGATTGTCAATGCTATAACAATTTTGACCCACTGTCAACTTGAGGGTTCTTAACAAGAAAAAAAAAAGATTTCTTTTAAATCTTTTTACCTAATTTTTTTTATTTGTTCTTTTATTAGTCATTTTATTTCTCTATTAAATCCAATACTTTTTACTAAAAGACTTATGCCTTTACCTTGAGGGGAGGGGGAGTATTAATCGATGAATGGATTAAACTGATCGAAATTGATATTAATTGGTTTATTTGGTTTGATTTAATTGATTTTGATAAAATTCGGTCGGTTTATAGTTTTTTATTTTTCAAATCGAATTGACCGAATAAATCGATATTTAATTAAAAATAAATAAATTATATATTTTTATTTATATTAACCATATCCAATCTATTTATCTTACCCAACTCATAATCATATTACCTAATTTTATAAATCAAATTTCATAAACCCAAAACAAAACCGTAACCGACCGAACTGAACCGATTAATTTTAATTCGATTATTTTGATTTCTTGTATAGAATTCAATTGATTTTTCAAATTTAATCGATTTATTTGATTTTTAAAATTTTAAAATTGAACCAACCGATGAAATGCTCAACCTAGCTTTACCACACATGGCAAAACCTTATCTTCCTATTTTTATTCATAATTAACATCAGTCTTACCTTCTCTAGAATATGCCTTTATTTTCAATCTAATACTATTTTTTCTCGTGTTATATCTACCTTTCTATTTTAACAGTTTCTTAGTTTGTAATAGATTGAAAAGTATATCTAGTAATTTTGGATATGATATGAATATAACACGTTTAAAAAATATGAAAATAATATGATAAATACGATACGTTATGTTTAAACATAATTAACCCAATTAACACGACACATTTAATTTACATATTATATTTATATTTAAAATTTGATATATTTAATAATTTATATTATATTTATATTTATGCAACTAATAAAAAAATATATGAAATACAAAATACATAAACAAATTATCAAAATTATTGAAAAGTAAATATTTTGTGTTTGTGAACTGGATGGTTGTATAAATTAAAAGGTCTTATCAATATAACATCTCTCTGGTTTTCTCTTGAATTTGTAAGTATTTTAAAATTAAACAAACTCCTTAATATTTTTCTCAATTTCATCCAATCTCTTCAATAAGGATGAAATCTTTCATCTTTGTCAATTCCACGAGCGGGTTTTTTATTAAGATACTGTTAATTTTTTTTTATTAAACTATCAATGTTTTTAAATTATATATCAAAATGCGTCCATTTAAAAATCAGTTGGAAAGTCGTCATATGATATGGCGACTTCCGAATTTTAAATTTTGTAAAATTAAAAAAAATTGCACTTAAAAGTCGTCATATGATATGGCGACTTCCAAGTTCAATTTGTTAATTTTTTTTAATAATGTTGGGAAGTCGCCATATGATATGGCGACTTCCCAACACCATTTTTTATTTTAAAATTTTGTAATTAAAGTATATTTTATAATTTTCAAAATTAACATTATTAAAGTATTTTTGTAAAAAAAATAATTTTTTAAAATTATTTTAAAAGCCTAAATAATTTTTTAATAATATTTTTATATATATAATTAATTATTTAATTTTACATTATTTAATTAATTAATTATATATATATATTTATATATAATTAATTAATTATACATTCAAGTATGTTACTGTTTTAAAACGGTAAAAAAAAAAATTAACTTTAAAATTTAATTTTGCAAAATTTAATTTTTAAATAATAAATTAAAAAACGAATTTTACAAACTTAAAAAAATTAAAAAAATTTATATTGTTTTTCAAACTAATTTTTTTAATAAATTTAAAAATTAATAATAAAATTTAAATAACAAAATTAATAAATAATCATTTAAAAATTTAAAATAATGGTTAATTTTTACATTTAATGAAAGAAAAATACAAAAAGTACACGATTATTATACAAAACGTACATTATTAAAAACATCTTCTAAAAAATACATGATTATTATACAAAAAGTACGTTTATTCTAATTATTTACGGAGGAGCTCCCGTATCGCGTGGTGTTGAGCAACAATGTCGAGCTCTCCTATTGCGTGCTGGTTGCACCCGTCGTTGAACCTCGTCAGTGGGACGTATTCGTTGTCGACCTCGTCCTCGACCTACCGCCATTGGTTCTGGTTCTATGTGATCCTCATGCTCACCCACATCAGTCGATGGGAATGCACTACTAGAGGGACCCACATGTTCTGCATCGAAAAATGAAAACCCACTGCTCGAGGAGCTAGCAACCATAAAGGAAACCTGACTACTAGATGGATCCACAAGTGATGTAGTACCAAATGCTGACGTAGGGGTTCCAAACTGATACATTGTAGTTAGATATGCTGAACTTGGACTTGGGGTAAGGAGCTGGTCATCTAACCTCGTAAATTGGCGGTTATGATCGGTAACACTCATCAATATCAAATCCGGGGTGACTGATAGAATGACGATGACTGAATGCTACGCCATGTTGTGGTTGAGGTTCAGGATGACTAAATGACATCCTCGGTGCAGTGAACTCCGCCACATGTGATGAGGCCGGTTGACGCTATGCCCACGTTGTCGGCTAGGTTTAGGAACTTCCATTTCATGTGTAGGATGGACTGGATTTGAAGTCTGTCCGGGAAATGGAATACTCCTAACATCCTCAAACTCCGACGGTGGACAAACAAAAGGTCGACCTTCATTTTTAAACTATCTTATGTAATCAGCAGATGGGTTGAAATTATTACAAACAATGGGTATACCTGTCGGAATTTGTTCAGAACGTTGATTCCACAAATGGATCCATTATCGATGCTTCGTAGGACAAAATACTTCATGTCTCCCACGCATATCAATCTTGTGAACCTTATCAAGGTTCACTGGTATGGTTGTTGCATCCCAAATTGTCGCAACACCCTGTCAGTAGCGTGCCACTCTACATATGCAAAGCATATCAATGCTGTGTTTGCTATCCGTATATTGCAATTATTAGTTGTATCCGATGGAAGACATGCCATAATTTGATTTGAAAAATATGGCATCCATACAAACTGCGAATAAATATTACAAATTATTAGTTTCATATGGATTAAATACAAAAATACTTGAATGCAACAATCGAAACATTTACCTTATGATATGCTTCTCGATCTAGTCGTGATCTTACAGTTTGAAGGTTGAGCGAAATATCGCTACAATCTTTAGGATGACTCCACTTGTTAAAAAGCATATAAAATCTTAATAGACTTAATAAAAATACAAGTTCGTACAAAATTAATAAGAATAGTCAAGATTATTACCTGCTTGCAAAAGGGTATACAGGATAAACATTCCTGCGCGGAGTAATAAATGGTAGTTAATGCTAAGCCCATGACTGCAGAAGCAGTAAACATCCACCTATGTCATGGCAGTTGGGAGCTGTAGCCCTGCACAGTTCTCTATACAAAACCGCCAAACACGCAGAACACCAACTATAATTTGCTGAATGCTCTAAATCACAAAGCAATGGAAGATACATTAAATGTATCCGACTACTCGATTTGTCGGGCATTAGCATTCCTCCAATCAAACGTAAAATATATGCTATAGCAGCATATTTTACCTCTTCTTCGCTTGCGTGTTCGTAGAAATTTTGCAATGACTGCAGCCACGTTTTTGTCACCATTGAACTCTTGAAACACTCTTCTGGAGGTACAACGCTCAATAAATTTTGGCACTCTTCATTCCAATCTAGGAGACTTGCGCCTGTAACTGGCATGCCATCCACTAGTAGTCCAAGTTGGATCGCAACATCTTCTAAAGTGATTGTGCATTCACCACATGTAAAATGAAAAGTATGCTTCTCGGGTCTCCATCGTTCAACCAGCACACTAATTAAGTCCGGCAGAAGCATACATTGTCGAATTTGACTTGCATAATAAAATTCGAAACTCTTTAAGTGGTCGATAATAGATGGATGCGGATCTTCAAAAAAAAATTTCTCGATCGTAAGACGCGAACAAGGTCCTGTTAATAACTAATTAAATTAAATAATTATAGAATCATAAAAAAAATTAATAATGCAATCTCTTTGAAATATAATTAATAACAAAATTAATTATTATAAATAATTAATAATAATTTTATAAAAATTAATAACAAAATTAATACAAAATTAATCAAAAATTAATAATGATAAATTATAAAAAAATTTACTAACCTCTTGATATACAACCGTGAATATGTGCTTATCTTGCAATCTCAATAACGATGAAGTCATTTTGAAATCAATACTAAGAGAAAATTTTAGAGAGAGAGAGAGTAGTCTTTGAAAATTTGTGTAAAAAAAATGAAGGTGAGGGGGGGTGGGATGGCAACGGTCAATTGATCGTTGTCTTTAGAGTTAAACTTTTTTTATCCGTTTAAATTTAAAACGGTTAAAATTTAATTTTTTTTCGGAAGCCACCATATCATATAGCGACTTTCGAACTATGTTTTCAAAAAAAATTTCAAAATAAAGGTCAAAAGTCGTCATATGATATGACGACTTCTGACCTATAAAATTCATTTTTTAAAAAAAAAAAAAATTAGAAGGGAAGTAGCCATATGACATGGCGACTTCCCTTCATGAATTTTCATTTTTTCAAAAACTAACCATGGGAAGTCGCCATATCATACGGCGACTTCCCATGGTATTTTTTTAGAGCATTTTGATATTTAATTTAGAATTATAGGTATTTTGATAAATTTTTTTTTAACAATATTATGATAAATTTGCCTCCACAAGCTTCCTAAAAGTCATTAGAGCTTAGCATGCCTAACTCCTTTATTGTCAATTTATTTTAATTTAGGTAAATCAAATAGTTATTCACTTAAATATTCAAATTTTTTTAAATTTTAATCATTTAATTATAAAAATAATTATTTAATCACTCATATTATAAAACTTTGTTTTTTTTTATCATCCAATTGTTTAGGGATTAATTATCGATTGGATGATGTGTTAAAAAAAATTAAGTGATTAACCATATAATTTAACTTTTAAATTTCTGTCTTTGCTGAACTTTGCACATTTCATCTTAAGCGAAAAACCCTTTGACTCAAAACTTCACTTCCACCATTTTCACTTAGCATTAACTCTTCATTTTGGTCTAAAAGATATGCTAATCAAGAACTTTTTTGCTCATTAGTACTTCTATAATTCAATGATGATAACGAGAAAGATGCATTAGCACCCGAAGTTATACAGTCAAAACAAATATTTTAAGGCTAATTTTATGCCTTTTTCGCCTTTCTAATCTCAATTAATCTTGTATCTAGCTTTGACTGCTTGAGGAGATTAAACAAATAATGTATAAACTAATTCCTTAATTAAAAGTTGAAACTGTTTGTATTAATTTATTCAAAGAGTGATTAGTTGTAAAAGGAACTTAATTTCCATGTTCCTGGCTTTTTATTCAAGGCTTGATTAGTATATATCACTAGCAAAATGCATGTACAAAGAGATATTAGCTGAATTCAATAATTACTATAGTGTAAAAAAGGTAAAAACTCAAAACTGATTTTTGGTAGATTGTAAATGCCTATTATTACAAGTTTGTTCAAATTTGACTTGACCTGATATTTTGCACGGACCCATTCAAATATATATATATTTTTATAAAAACAAAAACATGATATTTTGTTTTTAGTATTTATTGTTTTTCCTTTTTTTATTAAGTTTTAAATTATATAATATATAAATATAATTATATAGTATATATAAATAAAAAAACAATATATTATACAATTTGGATTGAGTCGGGCTGAATTCGAGTCTTAAATGTTGGAGTCAAAATCCAGTCTATTTTTTTTGTCAAAATCTGTTTAACGAACTTAATATTTTTTCCAAACTACTTCAAATATTGAGTTGATCTTCAAATTTGGGTAGATAATCAGACCCTAGGCTTACTCATGAATCTTAATGCAAGGGATTAGTTATTGTATCATATTTGATAGACGCAATAAGTGAACCTAATTAATCACATTGCTGCATAAGATTGACAAAATTATACTGACGAGCATAGTAATATATAGATAGATAGACCAAGTACTTTAATTAGGTTTTGACATCAATATAATCAATGAAAAGTTTTCTATCATTGTCAATTTTCATTGTTCATCCTTGTTAGAGGCAAATGTCACTAATAACAAATATTATATTACAATGTCATTTGGTGGGTCAATTAAGGACAAAATCTCCTAATTCTTTCCATTTGGCTTTTCTTTCACATCGTACATTATTTTTCACTCATTGCTCCACAAAGTTTTATACATTTTTTGATAAAAAAAAACCTTTTATAAATACGAGTTTTGAGATGGAAAGGATAAGATTTATAAGATAAAAGAAAATTATCTCTTGTTATGTAATTTAAAATTAATAAATACAAAAAAGAAAACTCTTATAACAATTATTAGGTTACAAGAAAAACAAATTATTATTTTGCTAGGTGAATATGGTTAATAAAAACATTAATAATGTTTGAATATGCTAGAAAAGGTATAAAATGATGTAAAAAAAAATCATAACACACTTTCACCAAAGATTAAAAAATTAATCCATTATTATTACATTTGACGTTATTAGTTTAGAATAATATATTGTATAATATTTTTATTTATTTGTTCATTTATGATAAATGTTAATTAACGTCTAGTGCTACTTATTAAAATGATATTTATAAAAAAAAATATAATTAATAATTTTTTTTGAATTCAATAAAAATAATATATTAAATATAATTTTTTTTAAAAATAATTATTAAATAACTTTTAATTTTTACCTATTATAAGTATCCGTTAACGGAACTCTTTATTTATTCTATAAGGCAATCAAGGACAAGCTACTAGCCTAATACTTATATTGATTAGAAGTTAGAGAATGGTCCAAAACATGCTGAAACAAAATGTTCCTTGGGCTTAAGCTTTTAGCACAAATAAAACCATTGGGTCTGATTTCACTTCCAGCCAATTGGCCAACCTGCGTAGTATTTGTGTCATCTTCACCAGCATTGGATACAGACTTCGACTCGCCTTCTTTTTCTTCTTCTTCGGGTGTTTTTGCCTTTTTTTTTTTCTTTGCAGGGTTCAATTTTTTCTTCTTCTTCTTTCAAACTAACATTTCTCAAAAAACGAAAAGGATGAGGTTGTTTATTAGGTTGGTAGCAGTTTTATGTATCTTATGCAGCAATGTCTTAGCCGATCCGATTTTCCCATCTCATGTAGGTAAGTCCATGTTTCTTTCTCTCTCTCTCTCTCTCTCTCTCTCTCTCTCTCTTATCTGAAAGTTCCTTTTCTTTTAATGTAAATTTAATGCCTTTTTGTTTTGGTGTGTAATTCATCTTAATTTTGTTATTTTGATTCTGGGTTTTCTTTAATTCTCTTTAATTTTTATTTTCATTTGTGAAACATAGAAGAGTTGAGCTTATGAGACAGAACTTAAAATATTTATGCTTAATGATTTTCTTCGTTTTCTTTGTTTTAGATTAATGAATGTTTGCTAGATTATAAGACATGCTACTTGTTTATTGTTAATAAGTAGTAATGCAATGTTCCAAGTTCCTTGTTTATTCACAAATAGAGAG
This sequence comes from Fremontodendron californicum, assembly GCA_030761205.1. NCBI lineage: Eukaryota > Viridiplantae > Streptophyta > Magnoliopsida > Malvales > Malvaceae > Fremontodendron > Fremontodendron californicum. Next base: position 23,678,742 of record JAULJL010000014.1, on the reverse strand, counting down.
TGATTTTATCCAAAAAGAAATGCATGACTGAGTTATTATTAATGCTTGAGTGGTGAAATGAGCATCAAAGACAGGAAAGAGCTACAGCCCTTCATAGTAAGAAAAGGGGATTTTGTGGTTTTGGAAGTTGATTCAACCATAGAATGGGGCAAACATTAGATATCCATTGTCCTTCAGCGGCCTGAGACTCTGTGGACTAATGAAAAGCTATTGGTTCTTAAATACAGAAGGGGAAACTTCAGAAACAAATTAATCCAGAGTCAGAATAGAAACAAATTAGAATGTACTGTCTTCTCTTACCACAAGGGCCTTTAGAAAGAGCTATTAATGGTTATGGAGTTGTTAAGCTACATTCAGGCTATATTAGGTGCCAGTAATGATGATTGTCGTAACCAAATCAGTCTGTGGTTGATGTTATCATACTTAGAGATTCCATCCAACCATATTGAAATTGAATTATTGGCTGTGTCATAGTATTCCTTTTTTAGTATTTAGAATATTCGTTCTACTGCTTTCAAGTTTGTCTTGCTTGCTGATATTTCTCTACTACTTTACTGATCAACAGCTGGCACATTTGGCCGAAGCTCTCGTGAACCAAAATACAAGATTGAATTTCATACAGAAGACTCACCCTACCATCCTGTAAGTAAGCTTAGAATTTTTAACATATTTTTGCTCTTCAGTCCTACTTTTGATAAAATCTGGATGGACACTTTGAAGTTTCTTCTTTCCTGCTTATCGCATCTTATTCAATCTTAGTTGTAGATTTCGCAATCATGTTCATGTATTTACAGTATCAGCACATCATTCTCTATCCTCGATAAGGAAGTTTTTCATATTTTTGCTCTTCAGTCCTACTTTTGATAAAATCTGGATGGACACTTTGAAGTTTCTTCTTTCCTGCTTATCGCATCTTATTCAATCTTAGTTGTAGATTTCACAATCATGTTCATGTATTTACAGTATCAGCACATCATTCTCTATCCTCGATAAGGAAGTTTTTCATCTTGCCTCTCCTTCTCCTAGGTTTTCTTCTTTGTGCACCATCCATATCTATCTCATGAAATTTTTCTTTAAACATGAAAAAGGATTTTAAGTTTAACAAGTAATGCCTTGTTAGCTCCACTATGTCCCTTTTAGGATCTTATTGCATGATGGAATTTGTATAATGAACTGGCATATAATACAGTATTCTTATGAAGTTCTAGCGATCATCTAGATATTCACTGGGGCTTTACCATTTTTTCATGGCATATTAGAGAGTTTTTTTACTAGTACTTATTCCATGAGTAAGTAAATTTTGTAATTGGTCACATGTAAAAATCCTGAAATCATTGACATGTACACCTTAATTTTAGCAGGAACTTTCTGATTTTAAAGGTTTCTACATAACATGCTCTTAGTATTTGCAGCTTATTTTTGTTTTTCCCAATTCAAATAAACTAGGATTTGTTTTATAGCAACATGATGATTCATGTTCTATGTTGGAATGCTTAAGAAAGTTTGTCTTTTAAAATTGGAAGAGAATGTATTGAAATTACGAGTAGACTGCGGCTTAGTTCTATTTCTGTAAGAGATGGTTATTAATTTAATGGTATAAGAATAATGAAATCTTGACTTATCCAAAAAAAAAATAATGAAATCTTGGCTTCTTAGTAGAGCTGCTCATGGGCCGGGCCGGGCCGCGGCCCGGTTTTTTTATTTTCTCTGCCAGGCCCGGGCCTGGGTCGGCCCGGCCCGCCCGTTTAGGCCCGAAACACTGTTCATTGGAATAAAAAAATAAATTTTTTTATAATTAAAATTAAATAAAATAATATTATTATAATAAAATTTACTGTTCCGGGCCGGGCCGGCCCAGGACACAAAATATCCTGCCCAGGCCCGGCCCAATATGGGCCGGGCCGGGCGGGCTGCCCGGCCCTTGAGCAGGTCTACTTCTTAGTCTTGTCATAAAATTTCTGTTAAACTTTTAAGATGGGACCCAACTTAAAACCAATTGACAATACGTGGAGTGGCCCTTGTTATATTTATATGCTCAGGTTACCATCAACTTAACTAATGTGGGATTTACTTTTCTCCACAGTACTCCCTCTCACATGTAGGGATAACGGACCTATCATTTGACATAAACTTCACGTGTAGGGATAATGGCCTTCACAGAAGGGCTAATGAATAGGGCAACGCCTTCTCTGATACCATGTTAACTTTTAAATGGACATCCAATCTAAAACCAATTGATAATAGGTGAAGCGGCCCTTGCTATATTTATGTGCCCATGTTACCCCCAACTTAACTGATGTAGGATTTACTTTATCTCCACTTCAATAATTTCTATGTGCATGTAGCGTTGGTGGGCTGGTTTTTTCTTTCATGTGAACCTGTCAAGTTCCATGTCGATTTTTCCATTTGTCATGATCTAATAATATAATGCCTGTAATATTCTGCAGGATGATGATCAGGAGTCTATTGTTATGCCTAATAAAGATGGAAAGATTTTTTTATGTTTCTTGCCTAAGGTGGAGAAAGCCAAGAAGCCAGTTACTCATCAGAACACTAGTAGCATGATTATGGAAACTGAGAAACGGGTTAAACTGAAGACGCCAGATGAACTACTGGAAGTACTGAAAAATCAATGCTTTATCAGAGTGAGCATCTGGTTCCTACAAACTGTTTGTTTGGTGTTTCCTATACTGAATTTTGTTGCTGTCACCTGACATTAAAGAAAAATAAATTTATAAAGCATTTGTTCTTCCTTGGAGTTGTGTGCTGCTTATTTTCATTTCTCCCTCTAGCTTACGTTGTCAACTCTTTCATGCAGCAAGAGGGTTGGTGGTCCTATGAATTTTGCTATCAAAAGCAGTTACGGCAACTACATTTGGAAGAGGATAAGGTAGCCTTTTAACTGAAATCATTTAAGGTGCTTGTATTTACATTAGACCACCCTTTTCTCACTGGTTTGAGGGTTCTGTCTGTAATGTATCCTTCGATGTAGAATATCATTCTTTTTTGAAATGAACTGCAGTAAATATATACCAAATGTATTTGATGAGCAGAACCTGTTATGGATACTCAACTGATGGTTTTGTGGTGTTGGCACCATCTGTTTGATCTGAGTAGTAATTTATATGATAGGCGGTAGTAATAATTGTTATAAAAGCTTCAGGCCAGCATCATCATCACCATTTGCTATCATAAAATAATTTTGAGTATTCTTGTGTCTTATTAATACCTTAATGAATACAGTAAGCCCCCACCGGCAGTTTTTGTTAATTTTCTTTTGGACATGTTCTTATCATGTTGGAATTACTCGGAATTGAAGATCTGATAGTTCATACAAAGTGTTAAGAATAATTATATTTGTTAAATAACCATTGCAGGTGGTTCAAGAATTTGTCTTGGGCGTATATGATGAAGAGGCCACTGCTGCCTTCAACCAGAATCTCTCTGACATCTCCACATTAAAAGATCCTCGCTCAAAAGATGCATCACAAAGGTGACTCAGTATGGTTTAAAAATTTAGGTTGCACCTAGTCTTTGGCGTCTTTAATTTTTTTTAGTCAAAAAAGAGGTTTCAACTTTCAAGTGGTGAAAAGTAAATGATTACACTGAATTAGAAGAAGGAAAAAAAAAAAAAGACTAATAATCATACTGTGTTTCATACAGGTATCATGCTCATCAATATACGAATGGAACCAAATGTGATCTTACTAATCAGCCCCGAGAAACTGAGGTATGAAGCAATAAATTTACCGAGTTTTTATATGGTTTTAGATTTCCTTTGGAGGGAAAAGACCATGCTTTTGTTTTTAGATTCCTCATTTTTTTTAATGCTTTCTCATCTTTGTTTGTAGGTGAGATTTGTCTGTTCAGAGCCGAGAGCAATGATTAGTTCAATTACAGAGTTATCCACTTGCAAGTATGCACTTACTATTCAATGCCCTATGCTCTGCAAACACCCGTGAGTCTCTCTCTCTCTCTACTCTAATTGCTAAGATTAGACTATTGATACTAGTTTCTATAAAGCTGATTGTGCCTGTTGGAAAGATCAAAGATCTACTATTGAAGTGCTGGGTTGGGAACTATATGTAAAACATGACTGAATGCTTCTTGTTATCCTTTCTTCTCAATAGATGACAGTCACACTGGTGTAGTCACCTAAAACAACCATGCATTGGGCCATTAATTGAATGGTCAATGAGAAAGTGTTCTGTGGTGCTGCAAAAGTTCTGGATAGGTATAATGCAGGGAGAAAAGAAAACCATTTTAGGGGAAACATACCATGCCACTTTCTGTTTTTGTAAGAGAAACAGAAGGGTAAACTTTTCAAGCTGCCACTAATCTTGTGCCTTTTCTCACTTGGGTCAGCGAACTTCTATTTTACCATTTGGTAACATAACTTTTGATGTATACCAATTAGTCATACTAACAAACAACATTAGAAATATTAATGAAGTGTTGACAGACTGCCAAATTGGCATTTTATAATTATCTATTTGACCAATTGGTCACATAACTTTTTATGTATGGCATTTATTCATACCTTCTCTCTCTGACTTGCATCCGAACATGAAAAGAAAAAGAGGGTGCTTAGTGGGGGGTGGTATAATGATTCTAATGCCACCATTCCATTTTCTGGTGTTTGTTTATTTATTTATTTATTTCAAAAAAAGATTCTGATCCTATCCCTGATTTTGCAGATTATTCCAAGAAGAGAGACCGGTGTGGCACACCATTAACTGCAATATGCTTCCAAAGGATTACAAAGAGACCAAGGTTGATGACACACATATTACTATGATCATGGACTCGGAAGATCAATCTAGTTATGATTCAAGAGAATGAATGTTGTAAATCTTCATACACTTTTTGGTCATATTTATAGAGAGCCTTGTCAAAGTAAAAGTATTGCAGTATCAAATTATTGTTAATATCCAGTATTTTTTTCCTTCCCTTCAATAAAAAAGAAAAGAAGAAAAACAGAAACAGATTAGCATTTGGATAATGCAGACGTTTGAAACTTGCATCTGGAAACAATTCCTGCATTGGTGAATGCAACATGCTGACATATCTCTAAGCTCAACTAAAGAGTTTGTCTTATTTTTATTTCCAGAACCTGTTCTTTCAAGGTAGTTGCTATTTGCATGCCACCAATGTTCTCCTCCCTTCTTCGATCTGGTATTGGGTTTCATTTTATTTTGAGTTATGTGATGCACCCATATGAACTGTTTAGGTCTAAACGGATCAGGAGTGGAAAGCAAAGATTTAATAAATCTAGCCAGGTGGAATGCATCATTAGTACAAACATTTATGCACATAAAAAACAATGCATGCAAAAGATTCATGTATAAATAATAAAGACTTGGCAATTCTGTTGTGTTTGTGTATTTTTTGATGTCTTATAATTGCGTTTAAAGTATTATATATTTTATATAAATTTTGATACGTTAATAAGTCATGTTATATGGATTTTGACATGTTCGTGTATTTGTATCATGTTTGTGTTCTTATGTCATGTTTTAGTTATTTTTCTTATTTGTGTTATATATTCGTGTTATGATAAGCTTATTGTAATGCGAAATGACAAGCTTTTTGTAGTGCTAGAAAGACCCATTCTGTTGCCTTTCATTCTAAATCATAAAACCCCTGAAATTATTGACATTTACTGTCTAAACTAGGGATTTAAATTGCGGTCATGGATGCATTTTCGACCGCGTCATATTTATCACGGTTGAGGATGTAATGAATGTTACATCGATCAATTGCGATAAATATCGATCGTGAATATTGACGACGGAGAAAGCCAAAATCGCTAAATAACGGCAGTAACGTTGCGTTACGGCCGCTATTTAAATCCCTTATCTAAACTAAAGCCTGTATCAGTGGATTCAACCTATTCACAAATATGTACTAGTAATTGCTTAGAAGTTTTTCTCATCACGAAGATAAGAGCTTTCTCGCTATCTGTTGAGGTCAAAAACAGTTAAATGCTCGTTTAAGGCTTCACTTTCTTTCGTAACTTCAATGTAATAATCCAAAAAAGCATCTGCACTTTCTATGTCTCTTGCAAGTTCATCTTCCATCTCCACATCCCGCTCTTCTTCTCCAGCAGTTGATGGACCTTTAACAGTACCATTGTTACACTATCGGGGTTCACATTGTAAGGCTCTGAAGTAGGATTTCCATTGTTGTTAGCATCAAAGGTGGGGAGTGGCTCAAATTGTTACAGCAGTCGATTCATTGTTTGCTCCATCGTTCACCTGCCCGAACAGCAGCTACCACTGACCCAGGAAAAATATCAGAATGCTACTTGGAAAAATCCTTGTTAAGCTAACAGTTTCTGTAAATGCTTTTCTCAAATTTGAATCATCCTGTGTAGAAGTGACAATTGGGCAGGTTTGGGCCGGGCTCATTTGGGTTCGGATTCATTCGGGTTTAGGTTTATTCAGGTTCGGGTTCATTTAGATTAGATCCCATTCGGGTTCGGGCCCATTCGGGTTCGTTTCGGACATTATTTTTATTTTATATTAGGTATAATCATTTTTACGTAATTTAAATATTTTATTATTATTTTTAAAAGTAATCTTTTATTATAATATGATATTTTTAATTATATTTTTTATTAAAATCAATATTTGTTACCATCAAAAGAATATAAAATTAATTTTTATATAAAATAAAGTTTTAAAATAATTTATTATAAAAAATATGATATATTATAAATTAATCATATTAATATTTAAAATAATTGATTTAATAAACTCGAATTTCAACATGTAAATACATTATAATTTATATTCACTACAAAATAAGAGACTTTTAGAGACGAACCTTGTCATTCAACTATCCGTTTATATATTTGTAAAATGTAAAAATTTTATCCTTATGTAAAGAATCGAGCCTAACATTCAACTCTTATTAGTAAGGATATTTCCAAGTGAACCAATCTTGAATTTTAATATGATATATTACTAAAAGTAAATTATATCTTAAATTATATCAAGTGTAATAAAATAATAATAATTTTAAAAAATACATATCCAAAATAAAATAAATAATAAATCAATTACAAAATTAAATTAGCTAGTTATGCTAAATACTTTTAAATTCTAAAACGACATGATACTTTTATAAATCAATATTTGATGACATAATTTAATAATCTGCTTAAGAAAATTATATATATGTTGCAAAGAGTAACACATTTTTTTTAAAAGTAGTTTTTATCTATTTTAAAAAAAAAATACTATTATACTAGAGATAAGTTATAATAAATAAATTGCTGTTAATTAATTTTAATATATATAAAAAATTATTATATTATTATAAAGGTGCTCTTAAAATAACATAAACAGAGGACAAGTAATAATTTATGTAAAAAAATTTTATATCTCTAAAATCTTCATAAGTTTAAAATCTTTAGATGGTGGATTCATCAAGATATGAGACATTGAAGTTATAAGTACAAAATATAATTTTATTTTTGATAAAATTATTATTTTATCTTATATATAAATATAAATATAAATTAAATTTTAATTAAATTATTAAAAAAAGATTAGAATAAAATTGATAAATAAAGTTCTTGTTTTATAAAAAAATTATTTAATTACAATTTGATAATTTATATTTTTAGTATTAAATTCGTGTTCGGGTTCGGGTTGGCCTTGGGCTCGGGTTTTTTTGGGTCCGAATCATTTCAGGTTCGAGTCATTTCGGTTCGAATTTTGATTTTTGATCAAATAGGGTTTGGGTTCGGATTTTTTTCAGACGAATTTTCGGGGTCGAGTTCATTTTGCCATGTGCACCAGAAAGTTATCACTTTTATTTATTTATTTATTTATCACAACTCACATTCATCCATGAATTTGACAATGTGCTGCTTGAAGTACATTTTCCAGTAAACTGGAGAGATTGGAACCTGTCTATACCATGTCAAAGATATGTCTGTTATATGAATTTTTGGTTTGCTCCGATAATTCTTTTAAGTGGTCATGATATATTTTTCTAACAAATTGTTTAGAATGTCAAGTAACAAAAGCATATCCTTTCTTCTTTTTTCTCACTTTGACCTTTATGGAACTTAACAGAATTTAGCTATATATACCACAAATTTTAAAATTGTTCCCCCCACCACACACACTCAATACACATTAAATTTTATTGGCATCTATAGTTACTAGAATATCTACTCTGACAACAATGAGCATATAAAGCAAAAAATAACTATGAAAAACCCAGTATAGCAGTTTAGAACACTTTCCTCGTTACCTCTTGATCTGTCAAATCCCATAGATACAAGCTCTTCGATTCTAGCATTTGCAGTTCATTGCTTTTTTTCCCCCCTTTTCCTTGATTCAATATCAAGCTGCAGACAAACATAATCAATGATAGCCACATAGCCGATAAAATTGAAAACTAGGAATATTTTATTTTTAGTATTAAATTCGGGTTATCACGAGTTTATAATTCGATTGATCTCGGTTTTGGATCATTTTCGGTTTAGATTTTTTCAAGTTCATGTCTTTGACTTTTTTGATTAAATCAAATTTGGACAAGTTCGAGTTTTTCAGACGAATTTTTGAATTCGAATTCATTTGGACACCTCTACTTAAATCTCCTAATGAAATTTAATTCTCATATAAAAAAACTCTGCTTTTCTTTCTTTAGCACAAAAACATACATTGAATCTTATTATTTATTAAGCATAGCCATAGCCATAGATTAGTGATAAGTGTCATATCTAATTTTTTTGAAGCAGGCTAGATTGTAAATCACCTGGTGAGACATCCATAGCAAAGAAGATATAACGTACAGGGACATTAAATTAGTTTGAACAATTAAATTTCTTAAGGTTGCTACATCAAACTTCAACTTCAAGTGAGTTTTCTTATACATAGAAATCACGAGGGTCTTCATTGAAATCAGCCAAACAAAAAAGATTAAAAAAATAAAGGCTTTTATTGAAAGCATAACAAACCACTAGATCAAGTATTGAGTCATTAACAAAGAGAAAAGGTGAACAATTGAACATGGCTTGGCTACATATTTTCTAAATGGAATGGTTTAGGCATAATATTGTCTACCACAAAATAGTAGCAGGAAGTGATGCCTGCTTCTATATGATAGAACCATGCTCGTCTCCAGTAAGGATAATGTACAGCAAAATGGCAATACTCAGTAGCACCATAATGTAAGATACAACAAAACTTACATAAAAGTTTCATGTCAATGAAACCATCGTCAGTTGAAGCTTTTGGCATTGATGATGATGGTCCATCTGTCGAGCAGTTCTTTGACAACGGTGTGCCACAAAGAAAAGGATTCCCCTGGTAGCTGCTTTCTTCAAATGTTGCAAATTGTGCAGTCCTTTCAGGTGTACTTCCAGATAAATTGTTGTATGTGTTGGAATATGGCTCAAAGTCATTATTGGTGGCTTACCACCAATAATGGAAGCTACCACTTGCAAATGGATGGTGGCTACTTTAGCTACCACTTGCAATGGATGGTGGCTACTTTAGCTACCACTTGCAATGTGTTCCCACCATGATAGGTGGTGGATGGTGGCTATGGTGGCTGCCACTTGCTATGTGTTCACACCTTGATATTTTGGCTATAAAATGCCATGTAGAGTAAGAGAGAAAAAATGAGTGTGTGAGTTAGAGTTAAAGAGTTGAAGCAAATACTCTGAGTTTATAGAGTTTTCTGGTATTGTGTGAGTTGTGAGTCAGTGCTAGTACAGCACCTTGTATTCTGTATTTGTTTGTACTCCATCTCCATAAATACAAAGCTTCAAGCTCCTCCTCCCGTGGATGTAAGCACACTTGCTGAACCACGTAAAATATCGGTGTTTTTCAATGTGTTTAAATCGGTTTTAGTAATATCAATCTAGTTCTGCACAACAGTATGCCACACTGAAAAAAGACAAGAAATGTAACTCGACAAGTTGAGAAGGGAATTTCCCGCTCAACTTGTTGTAAGAAAGATCTAGACTCTCAATTTCCCCGAGGTCAAAAATCGCTGGTGGGATTGGTCCTGTCAAACTGTTGTGAGACAAATTCAAAACAATGATTTTTTGGAAGTTTTTGACTTGGTAGGGAATCTCACCAGTCAACTTATTGCAAGAGAGATCAATTCCAGACAGGTGAGGATTCTTCCCTTGTAAGAGTAGGATATGTTTTTTGTTGTGAACTCTATAAGCTCTTCAGTAGATAAAAAACCGGAATAACGCATAGAACCAAAACCATAGACATAGGCTTGGGATATATCTAGAGGTGGCAAAATGAACCCGAACCCGAAAATCCGCCCAGGAAAACCCGAACCCGAACCCGCCCAAACCCGATTTGACCAAAAAGTCAAAAACCCGAACCCGAAAAAGCCCGAACCCGAATGGGCCCGAACCCGAATGGGCCCGAACCCGAATGGGCCCGAACCCGAATGGACCCGAACCCGAATGGGCCCGAACCCGAATGAGCCCGAACCCGAATGAGCCCGAACCCGAATGGACCCGAACCCGAGACCGGCCCGAACCCGAACCCGAATTTAATACTAAAAATAAAAATAAACAAATTGCAATTATTTTTTTTTTACAAAGCAATAACTTTAATTATTAATTTTATTCTAATTTTTTTTAATAATTTAATTAAAATTTAAAATTTAATATATTATATATATATGATGAAATAATAATTTTATCAAAAAGTAAATTATATTTTGTACTTATAAGTTATAACTTTAACGTCTCATATCATGATGAATTTACAATCTAAATATTTTAAATTCTTGAAAATTTTAAAGATGTGAAAAAAAATTTGACAATAATTCAATTAATCTATAAGGGTAAAAAAATTGACAATAATTCAATTATTTTGGCCTTTTGGGTTATACTTAGACCTGCTCACGGGCCAGGCCTGGGCAGGATATTTTGTGTTCCGGGCCGGCCCGGCCCGGAACAGTAATTTTTATTATAATATTATTTTATTTAATTTTAATTATAAAAAAATAAAAAAAATAAAAAAATTATTTTTTTATTCCAATGAACAGTGTTTCGGGCCTAAACGGGCGGGCCGACCCAGGGCCAGGCCTGGGCAGAGAAAATAAAAAAAAACTGGGCCGCGGCCCGGCCCATAAGCAGCTCTAGTTATACTTATGCGGTTAGGTTAGGGTGGGTTTAATTGGATTATGGCTTTCATGTGATTTTATTTTAGCGGGTGGATTTAATGGGGTTTTGGGTTTTATGGCCTTTTGGTTTTGGGTATATTTATTATATATTAATAAATAATCATATTAATTATATATTTATTACGTATAATTTAAATATAAATTATATTTTTTAGTACTACCTTATAATTTATACTTTATACTGATGAAAAAAATATAAGTACTCGATATATATATATATATATATATATATATATATCTTGACTATAAGCATAAATTTTTTGCATTTTATAAGTATATAAACGAATAGATGAAGGCCAGGATTTATTTTTAAAAGTTTTTTATTTTATAGTGAATATAAATTATAATGTATTTATATTTTGAAATTCGAGCTCATCAAATCAATTATTTTAAATATCAATATATTAATTTATAATATATCATATTTTTTATAATAAATTATTTCAAAATTTGATTTTATATAACAAATTAATTTCTTATTCTTTTGGTGCTAACAAATATTAATTTTAAAAAATAAATATAATTAAAAATATCATATAATAGCAAAAGTATAAAAATAAAAATAAAAATAATAATAAATTAATAATTTGTTTTTAGATATAAATATTTAAATTACGTAAAAATGATTACATCTAATATAAAATAAAATAATGTAAAACATACCCGTACCCAAATCGAACCCGAACCCAGACCGAACCCGAACCCGAATCCGAATGGGCCCGAACCCGAATGAGCCCGAACCCGAATGGGCCCGAACCCGAATGGGCCCGAACCCGAATGAGCCCGAACCCGAATGGACCCGAACCCGAATGAGCCCGAACCCGAATGAGCCCGAACCCGAATGGACCCGAACCCGAATGAGCCCGAACCCGGATGGACCCGAACCCGAATGAGCCCGAACCCGGATGGACCCGAACCCGAATGAGCCCGAACCCGAATGAGCCCGAACCCGAATAAACCCGAACCCGAATGAACCCGACCCGAACCCGCCCGAACCCGCCCAATTGCCACCTCTAGATATATCATTTGTTGGAATATGGTATGGCTCAAAGTCACATTTGGTGGCTTAGCACCATTAATGGAGCTACCACTTGCACCACTTGCACCACCAATAATGGAAGCTACCACTTGCAAATGGATGGTGGCTATGGTGGCTACCACTTGCAATGTGTTCACACCAAGATAGGTGGTGGAAGGTGGCTATGGTGGCTGCCACTTGCTTAGTGTTCACACCTTGATATTATGGCTATAAATAGCCATGTAGAGATGAGAGAGTAGAGTAGAGTTGAGTAAGTTAGAGCTAAATTGTTGAAGCAAATACTCTGTGTTTATAGAGTAATTCGGTATTGTGTTGAGTTGTGAGTTCAGTGCTTGTGTAGCACCTTGAATTCTGTATATGTTAGTACTCTAAACTCCATTAATACAAAGCTTCAAGCTCCTCCTCCCGTGGACGTAGGCACAGTTGCCGAACCACGTAAAATATCGGTGTTTTTTCAGTGTGTTTAAATCGGTTTTAGTAATATCAATTCGCTTCCGCACAACAAATTGGTATCAGAGCCAATTTTTACGTAAAACCGAGTTTGTTCGATTCTGTCCGTTTTTCAAAAGTGCTCCAATTTGTGTTTTGAAAATACCAGGTTGAAGAGGTCGTTGAGAGGAGTGCAACAGAATCAATCGGAGCACCAGAGGAGGCCGCACGCGCCGCCACGCGCCACCAGAAGAAGTGCCCACGCGCCCACGCGCCGCACGCGCCACCAGAGGTTGCAGACGCGTGACACCCACGCGCAGCACGCGCCACACGCGCCTCCAGAGGTTGAAGACGCGTGAAGCCCACGCGCCCCACGCGCCGGCCACCCAAACAGCTCCACGCGCTCCACGCGCCGCCGCACGCGCCGCCGCACGCCGCCCACGCGCCGCCGCAGGTCCGACCAACTTTTTCGGGCTATTTTTTGAGCCGTTTCAGAACACTATTCCGAGACTTTTCCGAGCCGGTTGAGCTAAACCGAGTCCATTTCGAGCCACTTGTAGCAGAATATTTGCAGAATATTCACCGTGTGTCCAAAATTTACACAGTTGGACCCGTTCCTGGCTATTTCGACTATTCCGGACTCAACCGCGGCATCCGTTTTTCCATACAGGTACCAGAAAAACACTTTGTTGGTAATTTTGTTTTATTACCATGGCAGAATCATTAGAGACACATGAAACAACCAGCAGCGCACGATCAAGTTCTTATATCAGAAAGAACTCGATGACCACTGCAAAGTTCGAGGTGGAGAAATTTGATGGCACCACCAACTTTGGCATGTGGCAGTACGAAGTTCAGGATCTGTTATTCCGAGAGGGTTCATATATCGCTCTGGAAGACAGACCCAGAGATATTTCGGAAGATGACTGGAAATTTGTCAACCGTCAGGCTTGTGGCACAATCCGGTTATGCCTAGCCAAGGACCAGAAGTACTTTGTCATGAGAGAGAATAATGCAAAAACTCTCTGGAAACAACTTGAGGACAAGTACATGACAAAAAGCATGGAGAACAGACTCTATCTGAAGAAGAAGCTGTTCCGCTTCCAGTATATGCAAGGTATCACCATGCAGGAGCATCTAGTAAGTTTTAACAAAATCCTCGCTGATCTTGAAAATCTAGATGCAAATATCTCTGATGAAGATAAGGCTCTTACTCTGTTAAATTCCTTGCCTGATAGCTATGATCATTTAACCACTACACTGTTGTATGGTAAAAATGATATAGAATATGTTAATGTTAGTAATGCTCTGGTGAATAATGAGTATCGGAAAAAGGATCAGCATGATCACCAGAATACTACACCAGAAGCTTTAACTGTGTACAGAGGCAGGACGAGCAACCAAGGAGCCGGAGAAAACAAGCGAGGTAAATCCCGCTCAAGGAGGGGATCATCGAGAACACGACTCTCGAGGGACGAGTGTGCCTTTTGCCATGAGAAAGGGCATTGGAGGAATAACTGTCCCAACATGGAGAGGTCGATTGTGAGTGTAGCTCAAGAATCTGAGGGAGAGGAAGACTCTGCATTTACGATTTCCACAACAACACACTCTTCAGATCAATGGATTCTGGATTCCGGATGTTCCTACCATATGTGTCCGAACCGGAAGTGGTTCTCAAACTTCAAAGAGTTTGATGGAGGGATTGTCCATATGGGCAATGACAATACTTGTCACACTAGAGGCATCGGAACGATCCGACTGAAAATGCATGACGGTACAATCAGACAACTTACAGACGTAAGGTATGTCCCTGATCTCAAGAAGAACCTCATATCACTGGGGGTCTTAGACTCAAATGGTTACAAGGTGACCATTCAGAATGGAGTCCTGAGAGTTGTACGTGGAGCATTCTTAGCAATGAAGGGTTATATGAAGGGAAATCTGTATCTCCTTGACAGAGAAACTGTGACAGGCAGAGCAGCAGCCTCTCACAGAATGATGGGATAATCCGACACTTCACTGTTCCTAGCACTCCCCAGCAGAATGGAGTTGCAGAAAGGATGAACCGAACTTTGGTTGATAAAGTTCGCTGCATGTTATCCCAGTCGAGCTTGAGCAAAGCATTTTGGGCGGAGGCTTTATTGTTCGCCTCCCGCATTATCAACTGACTAACCTCCACCGCAATTGATGGGAAGACTCCCATAGAGGTGTAGTCCGGATATTCTGCAATTGAATATGATCGGCTTCGTAGTAACGGATGCAAAACTGGATCCTAGAGCCAAGAAAGCTGTCTTCATGGGCTTTAGTGAAGGAGTAAAAGCAGTCCGATTGTGGAACCCTGAGTCAAAGAGAGTCATCGTAAGCCGAGATGTTGCCTTTGACGAATCTGTAATGCTGAAACTGTCAACTCCAGAGAATGTGAACCAAGATTCTCTAAAGCAGGTGGAGTTTTGAATTTGAAGATGCTGGTCAAAATTCAGATGAATCTGAACCAGAATCTGATGACACCTTAAACTGAAGTGGAGGAGTCATCACCGGAAATCTTTCAGCAACTTGAATCAGTTGTCACCAGTAGACCGAATAGACATATTCGGAAACCTGCTCGATACACAGACGTGGTGACATACGCCCTTCCAGTAATTGATGATGATGTTCTGATCAATTACAAAGAAGCTGTAAACAGCCCTGTGCATGCCCAGTGGAAGGAGGCGATCAGACTTGGAAGTTGGTTCCACTTCCAACACTCAAGATATCAATTGGGTGCAAACGGGTCTTTGCCAAAAAGGAGGGTGCTACCGGCAAAGACAGCATCAGATACAAAGCCAGATTGGTAGCCAAAGGTTAGGCTCAAAAAGAAAGGAATAGACTACAATGAGGTATTTTCACCTGTTGTTAAGCATGCATCTATTCGGATCTTATTGGCTTTAGTAGCACTGTATAACCTAGAGATAGTTCAACTTGATGTAAAAACTGCATTCCTCCATGGTTCCGTAGAGGAGGAAATTTGTATGACTCAACCAGATGGTTCTGGAGTCCCCGGTCGTAGAGATTACAAAAGCAAGTTGAACTGATCACTGTATGGTCTGAAACAATCCCGTGACAGCTGTACAAACGGTTGGACTGTTTCAAGACAGGATGAAAAGTACACACACAGTCAATTTGATCACTGTGTTTATTTCCGGAAACTTCAAGATGGATCATTTGTCTATCTGCTGAAAAAGGCAAGGTGGAGATCGACAGGCTGAAGGCTCAACTGAGCTCAGAGTTCGAGATGATCTTGGAGAAGCTAAGAAAATTCCTGGGAAGTAGACAGAAAAATTGACTCAGGCTCAGTGCATTGATGAATCATGCCAATGCAGTAGGTGCCCTGATATGTGAGTAATGGTGTGTACATTTGAAGGAGAAAGGAGGAAGCTCTGATCTGTGAATTCTCTCTGTGGATTCTCGCCAAGGTGGAGATTGTTGGAATATGGTATGGCTCAAAGTCACATTTGGTGGCTTAGCACCATTAATGGAGCTACCACTTGCACCACTTGCACCACCAATAATGGAAGCTACCACTTGCAAATGGATGGTGGCTATGGTGGCTACCACTTGCAATGTGTTCACACCAAGATAGGTGGTGGAAGGTGGCTATGGTGGCTGCCACTTGCTTAGTGTTCACACCTTGATATTATGGCTATAAATAGCCATGTAGAGATGAGAGAGTAGAGTAGAGTTGAGTAAGTTAGAGCTAAATTGTTGAAGCAAATACTCTGTGTTTATAGAGTAATTCGGTATTGTGTTGAGTTGTGAGTTCAGTGCTTGTGTAGCACCTTGAATTCTGTATATGTTAGTACTCTAAACTCCATTAATACAAAGCTTCAAGCTCCTCCTCCCGTGGACGTAGGCACAGTTGCCGAACCACGTAAAATATCGGTGTTTTTTCAGTGTGTTTAAATCGATTTTAGTAATATCAATTCGCTTCCGCACAACATCATTGTGTGTTGTAATCTTCAGGCAAGAAGGAACTGTACCGGAAAGATTGTTATTAGAGAGATCAATCAACATTAAGTGACCCAACTTGCATATCTCAACCGGAACAAAACCTTCAAAGTGGTTGTTATTTAGGAGAAGAAACTTAACTGAGAAAGCCTGCCAATCCAATTTGGAATGCTTCCAGTTAAGTGGTTATTGCTGAGATCTAATCTCACCAAGATAGTGCTGTTACGAAATGCATTTGTGAGTGGCCCTTCTAGCTTGTTTCTTGATAAATGAACTTGACTGATCCTTAAAGGGTTGAAGCAAGATGGCAAAGTCCCAGAGATATTGTTCACTGAAAGGTCCAGAATTTTAAGATTATAGTTGAGCTGGCATAACTCCATGGGGATTGGACCTTCAAGATGATTATTTGCCATGACAATTTCTTCCAAACTTGACATATTCCCCATCCACCTTGGTATCCCATCAAAGAGTATGTTATTGCTTAAATCCAATGTTGACAAATATGACATATTCCCCATCGACCTCGGTATATCACCAAAGAGTTGGTTATTGCTAACATCCAATTTTAACAAGCCCATGGCCAAGTGCTCCGATATTCCACCAGTCAATTTATTGTTGGACAAGTCCAAGACTTCTAGGGAATTCATATTACCGATCGAAACTGGAATGCTACCGCCAAAATAATTATTTGACATGTTCAGAAACCATAATGATGGTAGTTTTGCTCCAATTTCATTTGGAATGTTGCCATTGAAGGAATTGTGGGAAATATCCAAATCTGATAAAAACGTATATGAAAGGAAAGGTAAATCAAAATGTCCAAATAGAGAGCTATTAAAGAGATTTAGCTTCTCTAATTTTCTATTGTTTTCCAACAACCAATTTGGGAACTGCTCTTCCTTGAAATAGATGTTAGAGAGATCAACATGCTTCAAATCATGTTGATGATAGAGAAATTGAGGAAATGATCCAACATCTCCACAACAATATAAAACGATAGACTTCAGTTGGAATGTTGGGGCCAAAGAATGCATCTCATTTTCGGCATATATCATATTGTTGTCCGCATAGATACTCTCGAGTTTTGAAAGGTTGAACAAGGGTCCCATTGAGCTTGGGATCTGAAAGTTATTGTTAGAAAGCTTCAACTTTTGGAGGGATGTTAGATTTTTCAGGATAGATATATTTCCTGAAACTTGATTGTAAGAGAGATCTAAATATTCAAGGGATGTGAGGTTTGAGAAGCACTCGGGCAAGTTACCCTTCAAATTATTGTTGAAGATATCTAGCGTTTGTAGCTGCCTCAATTCACAAAAACCTGCAAACGTATTATTATATCAAATACTTAATAAATAATTAGAGAGCACTATTCTAACATTCACTTAAAAGATTCTTGAAATTATGAATAAACGATTTTATAACGATTTTAAAGAAAAGAGTATAACACTATTCTAATCTTAGTATATATCTTATATTTTTTTTTTATAATTATAATTATAATTTTTTATTTTTTTCTTAGCAACTACTCCTATTTTACAGATCTAATTAATATTTCTTCTTCTTCTTCTGAACAAAATATATTGCTTTCTTTTTTCCTTTTGCAATTATTATTTTATTTTCCCTACCTTATATATGATCACTTGAAAACCTCTTTCTATTTGACTTGTCATCCTTACTTCCTATCATGTATTTCAACTTTAACAATTATATAAAATTAAATATTTATTTCATATTATTATGTTAATTAATCAAGATGCTTTTTAAATCTAGAAAAAAGAATTAAAAAATATTAACAAACTTGAAGAAATTCAAATAAATATTGTTAATGGAAATAAACAAAACGATGACTTAAAATGAACAAATTTCCTTTTTTTTTCTTCGTAATTACTAAACTGTTTTGCCTTTTTTATTTTTTTAGTAATTACTATATATTTTACAGACTTATAATTAGTGATACATTCCTCATTAGAAAATTGTTGTAATATAAGAATATGTAATGCTTATTAGAATGGCCAATAATGCTAAGGTAACATACATATATGTATTCAATCCAAAAAATGAAAGAAATAAAATAGATCAATAACTGAAAAATTGAAAGATGCAATTTACTATGTAAGTTGAGGCTGTCATTGAATTCACAACCAAACATGTACAAAATTTTAAGAGAAGTTAAGGTTGGCTTTTTTATTACAATATAGCCAAAAAAAAAAAAAATTACCAAATTACCGTTGCTTTTTGATTATTTTCCAAAATACGGATCTTTTTTTTTCAGCTGAGAAATCGCCATCCCCCATGGCGATTTCCCAGCGTTTTTTTTTGCAAATTTGCAAAAAAATACCAAGGGAAATCGCCACCCCCCATGGCGATTTCCCTTGGTAATTTTAGCAAAATTTGCTAAAACCATGAAGGGAAATCGCCATGGGGGGTGGCGATTTCCCTTCATGTATATATTTTTTTTAATTAATAAACAAAAATTATATTAAAACAAAATTTTATTTTAATTTGATAAATTTATTTTTAAAAATTATAAATTAAATTAAAATATTTTTTTTGTAATTTTAAAAAATTTAAAAATTCGTAAAATATATTTTAGGTTTTTTTATAATTTAATATTTTGAATTTTTTTTTAAATTTTAAATTTGAAATGAAAAAAAACAAATTAGAAAAAAAAAAATTGAAAGGGGGCAACGGTCATATGACCGTTGCCCCCATCCCCCAAATCCCCCCTCCCCCACGTCCCCCCTCCCCCCCCCCACACCCCCCACCCCACTCATTTTATCTATAAATACCCCCCTCCTCTCCTTCAAATTTTCATTCCTCTCATTCAAATTTTCATTTTCTTTCAAATTTTTTTCATTTTTCTACCAAAAAAAATTTCTTTCTACAAATTTTTTTTTTCTACAACAATATTTTGAAATGGCTTCACTATTGAGGTAACAAGAAAATCACATCTCGGAGTTTATATTTAACGAGGTAAGTAAATTGTTATATTATTATTGTTTTTAAATAATATAATTATTTTTTATATTATTATTATTTTTTATATTATTATTGTTTTCTATATTATTATTGTTTTTTATATTATTATTGTTTTGTATATTATTATTGTTTTTTATATTATTATATTATTATTGTTTTTTATATTATTATTATTTTGTATATTATTATTGTGTTATATTATATTATATTATTATTGTTTTTTATATTATTATTTTTTTATATTATATTATATTATATTATTATTGTTTTATATATTATTATTGTTTTATATTATATTATATTATTATTATTGTTTTATATTATATTATTATTGTTTTTTATATTATTATTGTTTTATATTATATTATATTATTATTGTTTTTTATATTATTATTGTTTTATATTATATTATTATTGTTTTTTATATTATTATTGTTTTATATTATATTATTATAGTTTTTTATATTATTATTGTTTTATATTATATTATATTATATTATTATTCTTTATATTATATTATATTATATTATATTATTATTGTTTTTTTATATTATATTATTATTGTTTTTTTATACGAAATTATTGTTTTATATTATATTATTATTGTTTATATTATATTATTATTGTTTTATATTATATTATATTATTATTTATATTATATTATATTATTATTTTTTATATTATATTATATTATTATTGTTTATATTATATTATATTATATTATTATTTTGTTATTTTATAGTTTTATTTATTACTTTTTAATTGTTATAGTTTATAATATATTAATTGTTATTATTATAACAGGAAACTCATCGCGTATTACGTTCGAGGAAATTTACATTGGAGGACCCGCATCCTTATATTATCGACCACTTAAGAAGAGCCGGATTTTATCACGCAAGTCAAATTCGACGACTTGTGATACAACCCGATTTAATCTCTGCGTTGGTCGAACGATGGAGACCCGAGACGCACACTTTTCATTTTCCATGTGGTGAATGCACGGTCAGTCTCGAAGATGTTGCGCTGCAACTTGGACTTCCGATCCATGGCGATGCAGTTACAGGCGGAAGCCTGCTAGATTGGAATGAACTGTGTGAAGATCTATTGGGTGAGGTACCTCCAGAAGACGTCGTATCTGGCTCAACGGTGAGACTGACTTGGTTGAAAATGTTTCAAAATCTGCCATTACATGCAACCGAACAACAAATACAATATCCTGCTAGAGCATATATTTTACGTTTGATTGGAGGATTACTGATGCCTGACAAATCGAGCAGTCGGGTACATTTAATGTATCTTCCATTGCTACGTGATTTAGAGGAAGCAGCAAATTATAGTTGGGGTTCTGCGTGTTTGGCAGTTTTGTATAGAGAACTTTGCCGAGCTACAGTTCCAAAAAACCATGACATAGGTGGATGTCTAGTGCTTCTACAATCATGGGCTTGGTATCGGCTACCATTTCTTGCTCCGCGCGTGGATATTTCGGCTGTATACCCCCTTGCAAGCAGGTAATAATCTTTACTATTTTATTAATTTTGTACGAAATTGTATTTTTATAGGTCATTAAGATATTATATGCATTTTAATAGGTGGAGTAGGAGTACGGGTAGAGATTTTACAGAGACTTCGAGCGATCTTGCAAGTATAAGACTACGACTAGATCGACTAGGATATGATAAGGTAAATATTTCGATTGTTACATTGAAGTTTTTTTTTTATTTAATCCATATGAAACTAATAATTTGTAATAATTATTCGCAGTTTCTGTGGATGCCATATTCCTCGAGTGAAATTATGGCATGCCTCCCATCGGATGCCTACAATAATTTCAATATATGGAAAGCAAACACAGCATTGATATGCTTTTCATATGTAGAGTGGCACCAAACTGACCGGGTGTTGCGACAATTTGGGATGCAACAACCAATTCCTGCAGCCCCGATGAACCTTGATAAGCTTCACAAGGTCGACATGCGTGGTCGTAATGATGAATTCTGGCCTGCGAAGCATGAACATTGGATCCAATGGTGGAACATACGTTTTCAACGAATTCCGACAGGTTACCCGATTGTTGGTAATAATTTCAACCCATCTGCTGATTACATAAGATGGTATAGAAATGAAGGTCGGCCTTTCGTTTGTCCACCGTCGATGCACGAGGATGTTAGGAGTATGCCATTTACCGGACAAACTTCAGCTCCAGTCCCTCCTACACAGGATATGGATGCTCCTAGACCTCGCCGACAACGTGGGCGAAGGCGTCAACCGACCTCATCGGAGTTCACAGCACCGAGGATGTCATTTGATCATCCTGAACCTGAACGGGATCATGGAGTACCATCCAGCCATCGTTATTCCGTAAGTCACCCCGGATATGACGTTGATGAGTGTTACCGACCATCACCGCCAAGAACGAGGTTAGATGACCAGCTCCCCGTCCTAAGTCCAAGTTCAGCATATTTAACATCCATGTATCAGTTTGGAACCCCTTCGTCAGCATTTGATGCTACATCATTTATGGGTGCATCTAGTAGTCAGGTTCCCGTTATGGGTGAACTAGGTGTTGGCTCATCCAGCAGTGGGTTTCAAATTTTTGATACGGATGAAACGACTGATGACATACAACCGGAACCAGTGGCGGTTATAGCAAGAGGTCGTGGTGGACCGCGAATACGTGCCACTGACGAGGTTGAACGACGGGTGCAACCACCACGCACTAGAAGAACTCGACACTGTTGCTCTACACCACGCAATAATTAGAATAATTGTAATGTGTTTTAAATTTCTAATATAAATTTATATGTTTTGCATTTCATGTAATTTGTTCGGAAATTAATTGTTATATTTTATTTTAATTTATATCTTAATGTTGTTATTTAATTTTAATATAATAATCCAAATTACATGATAAGTTGCTTTTCTTTTTTTCATTTTAATTTAATTTTCTTTTTAAATTTTAATAAGAAAAAAAAATTTAATCAGAAATTAAATTAAAATTTTTTTATCAAATATCCAGTTTTAAACTGTAACAATCTATATTATTATTAAAAACAATGATTAAATTGATGTCACGAGTTAATCGAATACCAACTCAAAAAAACTAATCAAATTAAAAAAATTATTTTACGATACCAACTTAAAAATAACTTCTTTATTTAAAAAAGTGACTCGATAAATTTCTTTAAAAAAAAATTTATTTACATTTTACATCATTAAATTATTTTTGATATAAATTAAATTTTCTTTTTTATAATATTACAAAATTATAAAAAATAAAATTTTTGATATAAAAATTTAATAAAAAATATAATCTTCTTTTTAAATTTTAAAAAGAAATATATTTTTATTTTTTATAAAATTGTAATAATAAATTAAATTACATTTTTAATATATATTTTAAAAAAATAAATAACCAAACCTATAAAAAAATATTTTAATTTAATTTATAACTTTTAAAAATAAATTTATCAAATTAAAATAAAATTTTGTTTTAATATAATTTTTGTTTATTAATTAAAAAAATATATATATACATGAAGGGAAATCGCCACCCCCCATGGCGATTTCCCTTCATGGTTTTAGCAAATTTTGCTAAAATTACCAAGGGAAATCGCCATGGGGGGTGGCGATTTCCCTTGGTATTTTTTTGCAAATTTGCAAAAAAACACGCTGGGAAATCTCCATGGGGGATGGCGATTTCCCAGCTAAAAAAAAAAGATCCGTATTTTGGGAAATAATAAAAAAGCAACGGTAATTTGGTAAATTTTTTTTTGGCTATATTGTAATAAAAAAGCCGTTAAGGTTCCAATACCTTGAATAAAGTTGGAAGGGAGAGATGAATAACTTAACACCAACTCTTCCAAACTTGTCAACTTTTGCCATTCTGTTCAATAAAAGTTACGAATATTGTTATGTTATGGAAGACATAATTGCAAATCACAACCAAAAAAATGATACTAGTACTAATATTTAATGAGCATGCAATTTAAAACCTTAATATATATGATGACGTTAGGTAATCAACGACTGCTTGTCCATCTACTCTATATTATATTCTTTCTAAGAAGAAAGAAGAAAAATGATAGAAACATGCGAAGATACATAAGGAAGATCCATTAATTAATCATAGTTCACTAGTTTGTTTTTTCTTTGATATGTACTTTTAATAGTTTCACTATTATTTCTTTTTTAAGCTTCACTGATAAAAATTATTATTTGAACCGTCAGTTATAAGTGATATGTATTCAATCCAAAAATATGAAATAAATCAAATGGATCAATAACTGCAAAAATTAAAAAAATGTTCAAACATGTTCAAAATTTGAAGAGAAATCAGGGTTCCAATAAATTCAATATATGTAATATTATTTAAATTTTTATAAACTATATCAATTAAATTTATTTACATAAAAATGAGTATATTAATTGAATTTACCATTAGCAAAACATATTTAAAAAAATCATTTAACAAAAGAAAAAAAAAATCGAAAAGCAAAAGAATTTAGGAAAAAAGTTAAACTATTAATTATCTGAAAATTTTTCAATATATATTGGAATAATAAAAGAAACTATGTTAAAAAAAAAAATTACCTTACTTTAGTAAACAAAAACATTGCAATTTTACTAAACAAAAACATTAATGAATCTGTATATGTGAAGGAAGGAAAGACAAAAATGGTAACAAATTATATATATTATTTGTTATAGGAGCAAAAGTATATTTTTGACGTAATCATAAAAATAACTTACTTTGGGTAGTCATTGTTCCGTTAAAATTAAATCCCTCAAGGGAAAGTGCCTTCAACAACGGGAATATGCCCAGTGATTGTTGTGCAAGGCTACAAGCTGTACCTATAAATGAAACAATACAACAAATCGAGACAATCTTCAAAGCCATACTTATTATTCATGTATAGAGGTGCTCATAGTTTGGGTCGGGTCGGGTTTGAGCCAGGCTTAGGTATGATATCAACATCATATATACTTGTTCAAGCCCGACCCGACTCGAAATATGAGTTTCAAATTCTGCCCAAGCCCGCCCATATTTGTAAATGGATAGTCTAAATCCGTTTAGACCTGTCCATATTATTATTATTTTTAAATTAAACTAATATTTTTTATTATTTAATTTTTAGTAATTTATCTATTTTTTTCCTTTTATTAAATTTTAAAACATGGATAACTTAGCATATTTTTAAATATTTACACTATAATATTATATATATTTATCTTTTATATGATATAAATATATAAAATATAAAATATAAAAATAATATATTATATATTATATAAATGAAAAATGGGCCGGGCAGAGCTCGGACCTTGATTGTTGGAGCTAAGGCCCGGTCCATTTTCTAAATGGGCCTCATTTTTTTACCCAAACCCATATTTCGGGCTTAATATTTTTGACCAAACCTTCAAAATATGGACGGGCCTTCGGGTTTGGGCGAGTAGCCCGACCCTTGAGCAGGTCTATTCATGTGTGTGTTGCTTATTATTTTTGAAATATATATAAATTAAAAAGTAAAACATTTAAATCTTCCTACCCAAATATAATGTATATGTAAATACCCAAATAAAATGAAATTTAATATTTAATTAACATAACTATTAATGAATCAGTGAAATAAGAGATTTCCTACATTGAAGAGAGGACAAATTGCTTTGATCAATTTGAATTAATTTTCATTTCTTAATGTGTTTAGAAATATTAAATTTCATTTTACAAGTTTTATATAAACATGAATAAATTAATTGTTGATAACACAATTTTGTTTAGCAGTACGTACCTTCTGTGCAGCTTCTAAACAGTTCCTTCAAATTTCTCAAAGCATGTCATCCTAAGTAGAATAAAAATAAATTAAATTAAATTAAAAAAAATAATATTCTGGGCTTTAAGGCATATATATTGAGATATATATAATAGGATGATATCATTCAATAACAATTTAGAGAGACAATGGAAGGGGAGGGAGCAAAGCAATTTTACTTTTAAGATCTATTGATCCCTCCAAATTGTTTCCGTCTAAATGCAAAGACTTTAGATTTGAAAGGCTAGCAAAGGATGACAAAATGCTACCGTTGAAGAGATTCCAACCCAAATCAAGTACTTCCAGATTCATCAACCTTAGTTCTGTTTCATTATCTGTGAAAACATTTATATATATATATATATATATATATATATATGTCATTTATTTTATTTTGAAAAAATCACCTCAACTCATAAGATGGATCAGATTAAGTTTTCTTCTTACATGCCATTTGTTTTAGAATTTTTATTTTTCAATTTCTTATATAATCTCATCATAAAACCATTTTGCTTTTCTGTATTAGCGTTGCTACCCTCATTCATAGAAATAAGATTAAATTAATTACTTTCTTACCCTGCTTAAATATATTTACAATTTTTTTCGTTAACAGAAAATAGATTTTTTAATATGAAATGTTATAAACTAGACATGTCTAGTTTTCTTACCCACATGATTTGAAATTAATTTGTAAAAATGCAATAAAAAAAATAATCCGATCAATGATTGTTTATAAGCATTAAATAAATATAATTAAAATATTTCCTTCACTAATTACATATCTTTTTCTATACATTATACATTTCCCAAAAAAAAAAAAAAACAGTGTTAAATACCTTGGGATGGAACAAAGTCATTCACTTCGTTATTCCACATGTACAGCTCCTCTAAATTGCTGAAAGCATTTAATTCTGAAAAGAGAATTACAAATAAAACTAGTAATAATAAATCATATAAAAACGGAAAAGATATATTTTAAAGCATATTTACCTTCAAAGTGTAGCGGCCCTTTTTGTTACCTCCTATATGACTTCAAATTTGAGAGCGCAGCAAGGGATGAGAATATGCCCTTGTTCAAGAGATTATTACTTAAACCAAGCACCTCAAGTTTGGCCAACCTCAATTGTCCTTTCTGTGGAAGAATAATGTAATTTCATCTCCAAAAGAATATTTTCTTTATCTACTCAAATTCTGTATATGTCAAGCTAATTAATTATGTTGACTTACATCTTGGAATAAAGATTCGACACTCTTAATTTCATTTTCGCCTAAATACAACTACTTTAAGTATTTCAAATTATTGAATTCAGTTTGTCATAACGGTTTTTTGACCGCTAGACGATTTTGAAACCAGAATGGAGTCGCCACCAATCTTTTTGTTAGATGTGATTGGTCACCTATTAAAACCGGTTTTAGTGAAATATTTTAAAACCAATTTCGAAGTCTGCGTTTTAAACCAGAGAGAAAACAAAATTAGGTTCAGGAGTCAGTTAAGTGTGGGGAAAGACTAGCACCCCCACGACGCCCGTTTAAAAAACGGTACCATTTAATCACGTGTTATCTTAAATCTCGATTTAATAGACTTAACATCGATATTTAAAACTAATTATCTTTTATTTTATTTTTTAAAAACCTGTTTATTCTTTTTTTTTTATATAGAATTGTTATTATTTTTTTGAAAATGAAAGTGAACGCAAATCTATTATCGAGAATACTCATTAAATATTCCCAATACTCTTGGTGGTATTTAGCGAGATCCTCTCACCTCAAGACATCTTAGGAATCACAACTGTGACATCCTTCAAATTCCGTAATCGGCGATTTACATCAATTTTTTTTTTATTTAAATGCCTATGATGCGGATATTTAAACATGAATGCATACGGTTAAATATATAACACACATGATTAAATACATAACTATACGATTAAACATACAAAACATAATGTAAAAAGGAAAGCACGAGCATGGCAAAATGTCGAGCGCATAAACATTCATTATTTATTCTTTGATCATTTTCATTTCGAGATGAAAACGAACTTTTATATCAAGGATATCGCTAAATACTCCCACCACTCGTGATGATATTTAACGAAATTCTCTCAACTCGGGATATCTTAGGAATCACAACCATGACGTCCTTCGAATTCCGTCGTCGACAAATCCGTATTCACCCCTTATGCTTAAAAATAATTGCCCGTTATAACACTTGAAACTATCCATAACAAATCCGTATTTTCAACACTTAAAATATTCTAACATATTCAACTAAATGATGAATGCAAATAATATAACATATTAACAAAATAGGATATGATACTTAAAATAAAATAGATAAATAATAAAGTACATTAAAATACACCACCACATTAAAACCCAAATAGTGTAATATGTTAAAATAATGCGAGATTTAAAAATACTAATAATGCAATATGTTAAAACGATAGAATATTAAAATAATACAATATTTAAACATGTTACGGCACTGAAACACTAATATAATATACTATCAAAATATTCTACCACATTAAAAATGACAAAATATAACAAAATATATTAAAACATGTCATGATACATAAATACTAATATAATAATATTATTAAAATATACCATCATATTTAAAATGACCAAAGTGACAAAATATGTTAAAATATGTTATGACATTAAAATAAAAAATCGAAACCCATTAGCATACATTACAATGTTTTAAAAACACAAAAAATAAAAAACATACAAAAATAAAAATAAAGTATTAAAATATACTTTGATAACAAAATAAGTAAATAAAAATAAAAATAAATTTTACCTAATGGGGTCTGACAGAGTTTGGACCCGAACTGGGTGGGCTAAAGGGGTCCAAAAGATAGCAAGGTGAGCTTGGACCCAAAATCTTTTTTCTCTCTCTTTTTTTTTCCCTCTTTTTCCCTTTTTTTTCTTTTTACATTTTTTTTTTCTTTTCTCTTTTTTTTTTCTTTTTTTTCTCTTCCTTTTTCTTTTTTCTTTTTTTCTTTCTTTTTTCCTCATTTTCTTCTCTGCTTGGCCCAAAAGGGCCTGCTGGGCACAGATTGGGTCAGGCAGGGGCCTGCTGGGCACGGATCGGGTCGGGCCTTGCTGGATGACCTGAATTTTTTTTTTTTTTGGGCATGAACCGGGTCAGTGCACGGACCTCGGGTCGGATCCTGCAAAATGAAATTTTGGCATGGCCTCGCCCGATAAAGGGGGTTTACTGAACCTGCAAAACATGCAACATAATAATAATAACACATGACATCCTGGTTATGACAACTCCAACTAGGGAGTAACAGGATGCCCCGCAGTAGACACACAAAGTGAACCACAATGCATATATTTATGCAACGCCAAAAATGTACACAACAACCTCAGTCTCCGATCGAGTAACTACATGACACATAATACAACATATTTAAACAAAATAACATATGACATTCCTAGGTGACTGTGCACGACTCCTCCATCAAGCTAAGGATCACCTCGTCAAAACAATATACCATGCTCACCGACTATCTGTCACGAACAAGCTGGCGGGCTGGATGAAGGACCGGGTCGATTAGTATCTGAAAAAGAAAAATAACTAAAGGGTGAGTCATAAGGACTCACTGAGCAAACGCAGAATTAGTAAAGTCTATGGAAAAGACTCGCAAGTCATATTAACTAATACCACCTTGATGTTCCTATCCAACATCACAAATAACTATAACATCCGGTAGGGTCCGTAGACTCCTACAAATCGGTAGGGCTTGAAAGCTCCTACAAAATCGGTAGGGCACAATGGCAGCCTACAAATACGGTAGGACACAATGGCAGCCTACAAATCCGGTAGGGCACAATGGTAGCCTACAAATACGGCAGGGCACAATGGCAGTCTACAAATCAGGTAGGGCATAATGGCAGCCTACAAATCTGGTAGGGCACAATAACAACCCACAAATTCGGTATAACTTAACATTATAATAAACTTGCATCACATAGCATTTAAATGAGCATACTAGCAAAGAACAATGTGGCACCATATGATCGACCACTTATACGACAATCCGGATTATTACATAATCGTGACTTGTCCATTCCTTGGACCTTTTTCTCACGTCTTTACAAGAACTCGATATCATAAGGTAACTCTTCATCATACATTCATGCAATCACAGTCAGTATGTCATAAATAATCTAACGATCCTACGTCTATCGCTACACGTTTACTCATAGTGCGCTAACTAGGAGAAATTGAATCCTCGTGCTCCGGAGTTCTTCCAACCACGCACTCAGCTAATCCGTGCTCTTAGTACATAAAAAATAATTTTATAAATATTTTATAATTTAGAAACATTCACACTTTCCAAATTGTAGCTAATTAGCTACTATCCGAAATTTTGCAGCTTAGCTATTTAAGCATTATAATATTTACACCTAGCTCGGGTGGAAATCCGGAGCAACGATCAAAAGGAAAGTTGCTCCCCCGAGCCTAACAAAGCTAACGGTGGCCTCGGATGGTGGTGGAAGTGGTGGCACAAGGTGGTTGGCCAACAGGGTGAATTTGTCCAAGCTTAGATTTCCAACTCCAAGCCACTTTTTCACTCAACCAACCCCAAATAATAGATGTAGAGGTTGATTTAGGACTACCCATGGTGGTGGTTTAAGGTGGTGACTATGTTGGAAACCACCTAAGGCAAAATGGCCATAAAGAGAAACACATAGTTTCTCATGATTTCTTGAAAAGTAACACCAAATAAGTAATCCTTACCTTCTAGATAGTAGAAATATGTGTTTTGTTGGCTTAGTGATGAGTAGAAATCAAGAGATCAAGCTTACAAGCTTTTGGTTATGGAGTTTTCTTCATTTGGTTAGGTTTTCTCAAGGTTGAAGAAGAAAAACCCCTAAGGCATGAAAAAAATGAAGGTCACGACTGAACATGGGCTTCTTGGCTGATTTTTATTGCCATTTACCAAGCCAAATGACAAAATACCCCTTTTAGCCCATTTTTTATCTTTTAGTGCCTAAATGGGGCCCACATGAAATTTTTACGTTCGCAAGCTCGTTTTTCTTTTGTCTCAGCATTGATATGTCATTTTACACTAGTACGCAAGTTTTCATAATTTTTCGATATCTCGAACATCAAATCCGGGCCCCGAACCATTTATGGGTCAACATTAAGACTTTTTCGGTTTTAGCTCCGATTCTCATTCTGATTTCACCAACTGCTTTCTAACATCATTTTATGACCATATAAATCCACTTATTTACTTAAAACCTTTTTCGGACCTTCCCGCGACCAGTTCCGGATTTTTACTCCTTTAAGTTAACTAAAGGCGTATCCGCTTTCCGCTTTACTTTTTTAGTAGAAAAAATGTCAAATTTTCAATCTAAGCATCATATTGAGATCCTCTATAATCACGGAGTCTATTGGTACCATATTCGAAACCAAAATAAAATTTTTGGTAAAATGACCAAAATACTCCTGGTTCATATTTTATCGGTTTTGTGCCGATTAGATTTTTCAATAATCCTGATCAGTAATATATCACATTTTAACACTATGTAAAGTTAAAATACCAAATTTTACGGGCTTTACGTTGTCCCGATTTTGATTCCTGACTCGTTGTCAATTTAAGGTTAAATCTCTTAAATAGCCGATTAAACCCATTATACTAAAAATTATTAATATAACTATAAGACCAGATGGTAGTGTGCTGATAACTCGTATAATTATATAGTTTTTAGTTATGTTTTATTATTGTTTTGTGTCAAATACGAGTTATTATTGCTTAGTCTAATTGTGTTTATGATCTTTTATATTTTTATGTAATTTGGTGTTTTTCACGAGTTTCTTTGAGTGATTTCAGATTACTAGGTTAAATCAAGAATTAAGGGCAAATCCAGTTCAGTTCCAGTTCCGACACCTTTTGCCATATCAGCTATATCTGGAGTTTCACTGAAGCATTAAGGCTGAAATTTTTACAGTGCAAAGTTAAGAGGCATATCTATCTTTTTCATGCTTTACACTTCTTGAAACGGAGTCGTTTTCCCTAGCAAAATGTGGTATCAAGTTAGCTGACGTGCAATGCCGTCTGTTCTGACCAGTTTTGGTATTTTGATCATATCTTCTGATCCACATGAGAAAATGAGCTGATTCCAACGGTTATGGATCACAAACTGATAGGAGAATATTTTTCTAGAAGACCATTTGATCAGATCAAGCCTCCAACATTGACAAAATCAACCATCAAGCTGGCTGATCAGAATTGTCATACAATATGACGAAAATTGTTAGAAAAATGCACCCACCTATTATACCTACCTTTGAAATTTATAAAGCTTGTCTCTTGTCATTTAGCTCTCCAAAATGTGTATAAATAGAGGGCCTTGGAAGAAATGTAGGAAGACATTGTACATTGGTAGGATATTAGCCATTGTAATAAAATTCTCTAAGTTTTCTTCTTCTTTCCTTTCTCTAGTTTTCTTTTTCTTTATTTACTTATGCTTCTTACATTTCTTTTCATTTTATTCATATCCAGTATGTGTTGCTAATCATATTGTTGAGGTGATGAGGTGAAACTTTTGGTAAATGCTAAGGTTAGTCTCTTAAACATGAGCTAAAATGAATCATCATTTATAAACACTAGTATAGATAATATTTTCTTTTGGTTTAAAATCATACTTGCAAAGTAGGGATCTTGATTCATTATTGACACTGAAAATGGCACAGTAAATGCTTGGTTTCATAACCTTGATTTGTTGTAGACATATACCTTGGCATAAGGAATGCTTGGACTCTTTTTATGAGTTTTGAGGACACCAAATGAACATAATATCATATGCTATGGACGTTGGACAATTTGGACTGAATTGCTAAACCTTCCGATTGGAATCTCCCTTATGTGTGAATTTCAATTGTGTAATAAAACAAGATTAATCTTAGCATAACACCAAGAGTGGATTCTCTAACCTCAACATCTTTTCTTATTGTTTTTTTATATCTTGTTTAATTTCTTTTATGTTATTTTGTTTATTTTGTTCTCTAATATCTTGTTTATCTTGTTTTGTTGTTGATTCCCTAATATCTTGTTTACTTTCTTTTTCTTATATATTTATAAACTTATACTTACTAATACGCTTCCCTGTGGTTCGACCTCGGACACCCGAGAATTTATTACTTGAACATAACCTGCACTTGGGTTTACAACTCTTAATTGAGTCTCCATCAAGTTTTTGGTGCCGTTGCCGGGGAGGCAATACTAAGTATATAAGTTTATAAGTATATTTATTTTTATTGGTTGGTTATACCGCCTAATTTTCTATATATTTACATTTATATTGTAAAGTTTATATTTATATAAATATATTATCTGTATATTAACTTTGTTTTATGCTTGTTTGGCGACGTGATTTTAGATCTCGTCGTTTAGTTAGTTTTTATTGTGAAACTTTTTCAAGTAATCTTTCTAATACAACTCCTACCATGGCTAACAATGAAAGTGTTCATGCTGAAGATGAGAACAGACAAGTACGCACCATGCGTGACTACTTGCAACCAACTCGAAGCTCATCACCCTCTTGTTTTATTTTTCCTCTCAATGAAAACAACTTTCGTTTTAAACCAGGTATGATAGCTTTGCTTCCAATTTTTCATGGGTTAGAATCGGAAAGTTCTTACTCGTTTCTAAAAGACTTCGAAGATGTATGTGTCACCTTTAATGACCAACAATGTACAAATGAAATTGTCAAGCTAAAATTATTTCCTTTTTCTTTAAAAGATAAAGCAAAAATTTGGCTTCATAATTTAAAACCAAGGTCAATTGGCACATGGCAAGAATTACAAACTGAGTTTCTAAAGAAATTTTTCCCAGCACATAAAACTACTGCTTTGAAAAGACAGATTCAAAATTTCAATCAAAATCAAAATGAAGCATTTTTTCAGTGCTGGGAGCGTTTTAAAGATTTGTTAAGTTCTTGTCCACATCATGGTTTTGAAAAATGGCGTCTTATTAGTTTCTTTTATGAAAGTTTAACTCCCGAAACTAAACAATTTGTTGAAACAATGTGTAACGGTGAGTTTCTAGAAAAAGAACCTGAAGAAGCCTTTGACTACCTAGACCATTTGGCAGATAACACTCAAGCCTGGCACACAGATAATTCCTCTGAAAGTTCCAATAGATCTAATCTTGTTTCTAACAGAGGTAAATATCATTTTAGTCAAGAAGATAAGATAAAAGCTAAAGTAGCTAATTTGGCTAGAAAGATTGAAGCCATGGAACTTAGAGAAGTAAAAGAAGTCAAAACGGTTAAAAATGAAGAAAGTTGTGGAATTTGTGAAATCATGGGACACCCCACTTCTGAATGTCCAAACATTCCCATTCTTAAAGAAGCGTTGCATGATCAAGTAAATTCCATAAACACATTTAAAAAGCCTTTTCCTTCTCCTTACTCTGAAACGTATAACCCTGAATGGAGAAATCATCCCAACTTCAGTTGGCGGAATAATAATCATGTTCAGGTACCACAATCTCAAAAGCCGGGCAACACTTTTTCCTATCAACCTTCACTTGTACAAACCTTGGAAGAGACATTGCAAGCATTCATGCAAACACAAGCAAATGTGAATAACCAAACTTCACAGGACATCAATGAGATCAAAAACACCTTGTCCACATTGACAGCTTCATTACGCACTCAAGAAAAAGGTAAGTTTCCTGCTCAACCTCAACCTAACCCTTCTACTCAATGTCTTGTTTCTTGCTCCAATGAAACTCAACAGGAAAATGCAAGTTCTATCACAACTCTTCGAAGTGGAAAGACAATTGACAAAAACATTCCATCAAAAGACCAAGATCCTCCTTCCCCTCTGAAAAGTAAAGGTAAGGATGATGGTAAGTTTGAACTTCTTGAAAATTTGGACAAAGAAAAAGGTATGCATCCTGCTCCTTTTCCTCAAAGGTTGCAAACAATAGAGGATTTGAATCAAAATGCAAAAATTTATGAACTTTTCAAACAAGTTAAGATTAATATTCCTTTATTGGATGCAATCAAACAAGTTCCATCTTATGCTAAATTTTTGAAGGACATGTGCACAGTTAAAAGGAAACATAATGTACAAAAGAAAGCATTTCTGACGGAAAGTGTGAGCTCAATCATTCAGCACCTTACTCCACAAAAATTCAAAGATCCTGGATGTCCAACAATCTCATGCATCATTGGAAACACTAGAATAGAACGTGCATTGCTTGATCTTGGTGCTAGTGTTAATCTTTTGCCTTTTTCTGTTTATCAACAGTTAGGTTTAGGTGAACTCAAGGAAACACCTGTTACACTTCAACTAGTTGATCGTTCTGTAAAAATTCCTCGAGGGATAGTTGAAGATGTTTTGGTTCAAATTGATAACTTTTACTTCCCTGTTGATTTTATTGTTTTGGACACACATCCTGTTTCAAATCCAAATGTTCAAATTCCTGTTATATTAGGCCGTCCATTTCTTGCAACTTCTAATGCTCTGATAAATTGCAGGAATGGTATTTTGAACATTTCTTTTGGAAATATGACTTTAGAATTAAATGTGTTCAACATTTGCAAGCAACCTGGTGATGATTCAGAAGTACATGAAGTGGATTTCATTGAAGAACTTGTTCATGAACATCTCACCATTACCACATTCCATGATCCTTTAGAAGCTTATTTAATTGAATGTGAGTTTGATAATGCTTCAGAAATTTCACACACTGATTCTTTGTTAAATTCTTTTCAGGATAAGCATTGTTGGAAACAAAAGTTTGAGGAACTTCCATCACTCACAAATGTCACTGTACCATCAACTATTGAACCACCCAAGCTGGATTTAAAACCATTGCCATCCGAGCTAAAATATTCCTTTTTGGGAAAAATTCCTTCTCAATGGAGCCCCCAAGATAAAAGGAAGTTTCTGAATGAGGTAAAGAAGTTCTACTGGGATGACCCTTACTTGTTCAAATATTGTCCTGATCAGATTTTTTGAAGATGCATTCCCGACAATAAGGTAAGTAGTGTAATTAAGTTTTGTCATTCCAAGGCATGTGGTGGTCATTTTTCATCAAAGAAAACTGCTGCAAAAATTTTACAGTGTGGATTTTACTGGCCAACTTTATTCAAAGATGCATATAATTTTTGCAAGTCATGTGAAAGTTGTCAAAAATTAGGTTCCATTTCGAAAAGAAACATGATGCCTTTGAACCCAATTCTTGTAATTGAAATTTTTGACTGTTGGGGTATTGATTTCATGGGAGCATTTCCACCATCTTTTGGTTTCTTATACATTTTAGTTGCAATAGATTATGTTTCAAAGTGGATAGAGGCAATTCCATGTCGAAATAATGATCACAAAACAGTGATTAAATTTTTAAAAGAAAATATTTTGAGTCGATTTGGAATTCCTCGATCTATCATAAGTGATGGGGGGAACACATTTTTGCAACAAGGTTTTTGAAACATTAATGAAGAAATATGCCATTACACACAAAGTTGCAACCCCTTATCACCCGCAGACAAATGGACAGGTAGAATTAGCAAATAGGGAGATTAAACAAATTTTGGAAAAGACGGTTAATCCAAATCGCAAAGATTGGTCTCTTAGACTTAACGATGCATCATGGGCCTATCGAATAGCTTTTAAAACAGCATTGGGCATGTCTCCTTATAGGCTAGTTTATGGAAAACCTTATCATTTACCTGTAGAACTTGAGCATAAAGCATATTGGGCCATTAAAATGTTCAACTCAAACCTTGATGACGCTTCTAATTTACGGAAATTACAAATAAATGAACTTGAGGAACTCAGAAATGATGCATATAAGAATTCTAAAATTCATAAAGAAAGAACTAAAGCCTTTCATGACAAGTTAATTTCAAGAAAAACATTTGATGTTGGGCAAAAAGTTCTACTTTATAATTCTAGACTTCACATATTTCCTGGTAAGTTGAGATCAAGATGGACTGGCCCATTTGTGGTTAAGCATGTGTATCATTATGGAGCAGTTGACATTGAGAAACCTCAAAATGGTAACGTATTCAAGGTAAATTGACAAAGACTCAAACTCTTTTTGGAAAATCATGTTACTCAAGAAGAGGTTGTTTTTCTTTAACTAGATGTAAATATAATTTTTTTTTAACCCCGGTTAAATGGCGGATAACGGTACTCCGTGATTATTTAAGTCGGTTCCATCAGCTACCCACAAAACTGATATTGTATATAAATTTCTCTTTCAATTTCTCTTTCATTTTTTTTTTCAGGATGGATAATATTCTCACAAGATTGCAGAAACGATTTCCTCCTTTTCCTCGAAATATTTTACTGAAGCTTTACCAAGTTCGATTTGAAAGATTAAGAATGCTTATGCACAAAGGGATTCCTGAAGACATACGTTGGATAATTGAAGCCAAGGTACGTGAAGATGAATATCTTCCTGTTTTGCATTTACCAGGTACAGGTAGAAGCACTTTTGCAAAGAAGCGACGAGCAAAGCGCATGAGTTCAAATTGCCATAAATGTGCACGATGGACGTGTAACGGTAAATGTCGTTCTATTGGGATTCCGTCCTCTAATCGAAATGATAAAATTGAATTCATTAAGGATGGACTGAGTAAGGAGAATTTGGGTAATATCCAACTTTCTCTTGAGACGCATCCTAGTGGAGACGTACAAAGAGAAATTCTTGATTTATGGCCATAATTCCAAAGGGAATGGCAACATCTTGGGAATCTGATGTTAAAAGACCCTGTTTGCCAGCTTGTAAGAAAACTGGATGGGAAGCATATCCTCGACTCATAGAAGGTGTTTAAGCCGTTTCTAGTCGTAAAACCAGAGGAAGATGTGAGCCACAATCACAACTACAATAAATGACTTCTCAACTTTTGGTTTGATTTGCAATAACTTCATTTCGGTTTAATTTACGTGTTGTTCGATTTGTGTAATTATTCTTTTTTTTTTGCATTGGTCTTTTACGGTTGATTTTTTTTCTCTTTTTGATTTTCTTCCTGAAATCACGCAAAAATCTTTTGTTAGGTTAACATTTCCTTCTGACAGGTCAAATACACTTTCGGCGACATTATTACTCTTGTCTGATTCACTACTCAGTCCTTTATATATTACACCATGTACTCATTCTCTTTCAGGCACTCGAAAAAAATGGAAAGTACTTCGTCCCAGTGCATTGAAAAAATTTGTGTCTTTGGAGGTGCTTATCCAGGGAAAAATAAAATACTCGCTGATGAAGCCATAAGAGTTGGAGTAATACTTGCCCAACAAAAGATCCAGTTGATTTATGGAGGCGGTAGTACGGGTTTAATGGGAGCAGTCGCTACAGCAGCACACGCCGGAGGAAGTCCAGTTCTAGGAATCGTGCCAAAAATATTCACAGGTTTTTGTGGACCTACCTTGGGTAAGGAAATACAAGTCTGGAGTATCCCTGAACGGATGACAATCATGTACCATTCTGCCGATGCATTCATTGCTTTACCAGGAGGTCTGGGTACATTGGAGGAAATAGCTTGCGTGGCTTCTTGGTCATCTTTGGTCACAAATAAGAAACCCATTGGTTTGTTTAATATTAATGGTTATTTTAGTAATTTGCTTTCATATTTAGATAATGCTGTGGAAAATGGATTCATGTTTTCAGAGGCAAGGAGAACCATAATTTCTGCTACAACCATTGAAGATTTACTCAAAAAGCTCCAAGCTTATGAGTATTTACCTGCTACGGTTGTTTCGCAAACGCTCGGAAAAAGAAAAAGAGATATGGACAAGCAAGGAGTGGATTGCACTTTGTCTTTGTGACATTATCTAACATTTTGTTTGTTGTGTCTCGGTTATAATAAGTGGTTAGCAACCTCTGCAGGTAATATCTCCTAAATTCTACCTTTAAAATTTGACATTGGAGACAATGTCATATTTTAGTAGGGGGTAAGGGACATATTTTGCTAATTTGTAAAAAAAAAAAAAAAATTGTGTTTTAAGCCATTTAGAAGTATTCATTCTGAACAAGGTCTGAGTAAGGGAGACTTGAGACATACCTTGTCAGTTTGATTTAATCTTTTCAAAAAAAAAAACACTATCTGGTCCGTTTATTATCTGCATGTGTTTTACTACTTTCGTGTATGTATTTTTTTTTGAGTATTAGTATAATCTTGGCAAGCATATGGATAAAGCAATAGAGTTACAAAGGCTTTGATTAAGTTATCTAGGTTATTTTCAATTTGGTTTTCTGAAAATTGAATATTTTTGATGATCAAATGTCTTTGAGATTGTTTTTGGCAGATCGGTTCGATTTTTGTTGGAATGTGAATTCATGGTGAGCCTTTGGAAAGCCACGGAAAACTGGGAAGACATAGTAAGTTTACTTTTTCTCTTCATTCCACATGCAGATTTAGGTCATCACATAGATGCTTGCATCTATACATGATCTGATCTTAGAACAAAGTCATTATCCAGAAAGCCACTTATCTTTGCCCCCTTACATTAGGAGCCCATAGGTTGTAAACCTTTGGGTTGGATCCCTAGATATGAACTCCAGAAATTTTGCCAAAGTGAACGGATACGATTCCGACCCCCATTCCCTCTTTATACTTTTATGATAATATTTGTGATCATTGGGTTTGGGATTGTGTGTTTCCTTCTTGTTTATTTTGTTATCTTTTGAAATCTGAAAAAAAAATGGGAATAATGCAAAAGAGGGTAGTTAGAATGAGTGACTGTTTTTAGAGTCGTGAACTTCGAACTTATTGATGCCAAAACATTGTTGTGATGAGTTGAGAAAAAGATGCTGAAAAAAAGAGTTGATGAAAATCTGTCTTGTTTGATCAATTGAATGAAAAGAAAGAAAAAGAAAGTATGGAATCCAATGTGATTTCTGAAAAAAAAAAAAAAAAAAAAAACAAGAATGATGATTATGAATAGATGTGATTGTGCATAAAAGATGTCCCAATGAGGGCACAAATCAAAAGAAAATCACTTGTGCTTAAAAAACAAATCAGAATTCAAGATTCGAGGTTCTTCATTATAGAGAGGTTTTTAATTTTCTATTTTCTTTGGATCGAGTCTTTTCTTGCCTTTTGTTTTCTTTTCAAAATATTAATGTTGAATATAGGACTAAGGATGAGTGAGAATGGAAATATTTTGAGAGGATTGATCACATTATTATTATATTTCTTGAGCTTAACTTGTGATAAACCTCAGATTATGTTTGAACATTCCACCCCTCACTTGTCCATAAGCCTCAGGTTCATCTCTGTACCGATCAGATTTGTCGAGTTTACTTGTGAACTGCGGTGACAAGGATCTTAGCATGTGTACTTATGAAGCTATAGTTTACCTAGTCCTCCATGGCTAGCTAAAGTCTCGCCAAGAAGGAAGTTCCTCAATCGTACGGTAATGCCTTCAATTTTAATCTCATTGACCCTTTGCTCGAACTTAATATGCCAATGATACTTAATTAGATGCCTTGCTAATTCTTACGCTTGATCTTGCTTGTTTGTTTGAGATCCCTTTAACTTGTTTTCCTGTTTATTTTTTTTCTAGGATTGAGTCGTTGCTAGGGACTAGCAACAATCTAAGTGTGGGGGTGTGATAACTCGTATAATTATATAGTTTTTAGTTATGTTTTATTATTGTTTTGTGTCAAATACGAGTTATTATTGCTTAGTCTAATTGTGTTTATGATCTTTTATATTTTTATGTAATTTGGTGTTTTTCACGAGTTTCTTTGAGTGATTTCAGATTACTAGGTTAAATCAAGAATTAAGGGCAAATCCAGTTCAGTTCCAGTTCCGACATCTTTTGCCATATCAGCTATATCTGGAGTTTCACTGAAGCATTAAGGCTGAAATTTTTACAGTGCAAAGTTAAGAGGCATATATATCTTTTTCATGCTTTACACTTCTTGAAACGGAGTCGTTTTCCCTAGCAAAATGTGGTATCAAGTTGGCTGACGTGCAATGCCGTCTGTTCTGACCAGTTTTGGTATTTTGATCATATCTTCTGATCCACATGAGAAAATGAGCTGCTTCCAACGGATATGGATCACAAACTGATAGGGGAATATTTTTCTAGAAGACCATTTGATCAGATCAAGCCTCCAACATTGACAAAATCAACCATCAAGCTGGCTGATCAGAATTGTCATACAATATGACGAAAATTGTTAGAAAAATGCACCCACCTATTATACCTACCTTTGAAATTTATAAAGCTTGTCTCTTGTCATTTAGCTCTCCAAAATGTGTATAAATAGAGGGCCTTGGAAGAAATGTAGGAAGACATTGTACATTGGTAGGATATTAGCCATTGTAATAAAATTCTCTAAGTTTTCTTCTTCTTTCCTTTCTCTAGTTTTCTTTTTCTTTATTTACTTATGCTTCTTACATTTCTTTTCATTTTATTCATATCCAGTATGTGTTGCTAATCATATTGTTGAGGTGATGAGGTGAAGCTTTTGGTAAATGCTAAGGTTAGTCTCTTAAACATGAGCTAAAATGAATCATCATTTATAAACACTAGTATAGATAATATTTTCTTTTGGTTTAAAATCATACTTGCAAAGTAGGGATCTTGATTCATTATTGACAATGAAAATGGCACAGTAAATGCTTGGTTTCATAACCTTGATTTGTTGTAGACATATACCTTGGCATAAGGAATGCTTGGACTATTTTTATGAGTTTTGAGGACACCAAATGAACATAATATCATATGCTATGGACGTTGGACAATTTGGACTGAATTGCTAAACCTTCCGATTGGAATCTCCCTTATGTGTGAATTTCAATTGTGTAATAAAACAAGATTAATCTTAGCATAACACCAAGAGTGGATTCTCTAACCTCAACATCTTTTCTTATTGTTTTTTTATATCTTGTTTAATTTCTTTTATGTTATTTTGTTTATTTTGTTCTCTAATATCTTGTTTATCTTGTTTTGTTGTTGATTCCCTAATATCTTGTTTACTTTCTTTTTCTTATATATTTATAAACTTATACTTACTAATACGCTTCCCTGTGGTTCGACCTCGGACACCCAAGAATTTATTACTTGAACATAACCTGCACTTGGGTTTACAACTCTTAATTGAGTCTCCATCATGTGCTTTGTCTACAAGCATACATAAACTGAATCCACCGTCTATGAATCATTTAAAAATACCCGAGTCGATCTCTATCTTACGAGGGTCTTACACCTAGAGCATTCGATGCGCCGTCGAAATACATACATCTTTCTTTGATTCCTCGTCTTCATCTTCTTGAGAAATAGCCATCAAGTCCTCATCAGGGAAATTAAACTTCACCGACTCATAATCTTCTGTGGCTCTATCTGCCAGGAATTTGGCCACTGCACTCCCTTTTATGGCTTTCTGCGAGACATAGGTGATGTCGTATTTAGAGAGCAGAACTTGCCATCTTGCTAATCTTCCTAATAACAAGGGTTTATCAAAGATGTACTTGATGGGGTCTAATTTAGCAACAAGCAACGTGGTATGGTATAACATATACTGTCGGAGTCTATGAACAGCCCAGGACAACGCACAACATATCTTTTCTACTGCCGAGTACTTGGTCTCGTAATCTGTAAACTTTTTACTCAAGTAGTAAATGGCATGCTCTTTCTTACTTGTCTCATCTTGCTGTCCCAAAACATACCCCATGGACTTTTCATGCACTACCAAGTATAAAATGAGCGATCTTCTTGGTGTCGGCGGTACCAGTACCGGTGGATTGGTAAGATAATCTTTCACCTTGTTGAATGCCTCTTGGCAATCCTCGTCCCATTCACCTGGATCACGCTTTTTTCTGAGGAGTTTGAAAATTGGATCACACTTAGCGGTGAGCTGGAAAATAAAACAGGCAACGTAATTCAATCTTCCCAGAAATCCTTGCACTTTCTTCTGTGTCCGAGGCGGGGATAAATTCTAGATGGCACATATTTTGTTAGGGTCTACTTCAATTCCCTTCTCATTGACAATGAAACCCAGTAGTTTGCAGGATGTTACACCAAAAGTGCACTTGGCCGGGTTGAGGTTAAGCTGGAACTTCCTTAATTGCCCGAACAACTTTCTTAGATTAACCACATGGTTTTCAACTTCATGTGACTTTGCAATCATATCATCGACATAAACCTCCACCTCTTTGTGCATTATGTCGTGAAAAAGGGTCACCATCGCTTTTTGATAAGTTGCAGCGGCATTTTTTAACCCAAATGGCATAACCCTGTAACAAAATGTTCCCCACATCGTCACCAAAGTAGTCTTTTCCATATCTTCTGGTGCCATCTTGATCTGGTTGTAGCCCGACAGCAAGTGCTTAGCGGTATTATCAACCAAAGTATCGATATGGGGTAGCGAGAAGCTGTCTTTTAGACTAACCCTTTTTAGGTCTCGATAATCAATACACATTCGTACTTTCCCATCTTTCTTCGG
Source organism: Fremontodendron californicum (assembly GCA_030761205.1). Classification (NCBI taxonomy): domain Eukaryota; kingdom Viridiplantae; phylum Streptophyta; class Magnoliopsida; order Malvales; family Malvaceae; genus Fremontodendron; species Fremontodendron californicum. The sequence goes on along the minus strand of JAULJL010000014.1, from coordinate 23,635,876 downwards.
AGCTGGGACTATATTTTCCACCCATTCAGGATACTTGGCGACTTTCAAAAATCCGACATCGAACTACTTTTTCACTTTCTCTTTAACTTTTAGCAACATTTCAGGCTTCATTCATCTCAACTTTTGTTTCATAGGTTTGCATTCTGGTTTCAAAGGCAAATGATGCACCACAATATCTGTATCGAGTCCCGACATGTCTTGATAGGACCATGCAAACACATCCGCGTATTCGTGGAGCAGCTCAATCAATTCTTTTTTCTTTGCCAATGGAAATGAAGTGCTTATTTTTACTTCCTTCTTATTATCCTCATTTCCCAGATTAACAACTTCCGTTGTCTCCTGATGAGGCATAATTTGCTTTTCTTTTGACTCTATCAATCTTAGCAAATCAGTAGGTAACTCGTAGTTTTCTACAGTCTCTTCGTCGTCAATTTCACCAATGTCAATACATTTCTCAAAATCGATTTCCGAATCATTGATGAGACTGTTTGCACATTCATTATTAGGAGACTTGGAAAGGCGTAAGCAAAAATAATATAGATAGTCGTATAGGAAAGACAAAATAAAAGATGAGTTATAAAAGAAATGGCAAATGAATCGAGACATAATGCATCATAATTGTTATTTATTAGAATGATAAGTTCATCAAAGGAGCTCGTGCACAAAAGAAACTCTCATAACACTCTTGGGCTAAAGTGTTTGAGGACTTAGTTTGTTAACTAGAAATAGACCTAAATACATCAAGTAAATCTACAGCATGCCAATCCTTCAATTCAAATCCTGGGGGACATGGGTAGATGGTCCTTTCTTCCATTTTGTTTCCTTTCTCTCCTTCTTGTTCCATCATCTAGATGCAGAAACCCGCAAACATTCATTCCAAACTCACAGCAGGTTTGGTCCCAACTGGTGAATCGAGAAAAATAAAACCTACTGACCGAAATGTCTCATAGAGATGGGGGATGTACATCCTCGGGGTCTCTATCTCATATCCCCTAAGCCTTGCGAACCTCTGCTATTTCCTTTCTCTTATCAGTCTCTCCCTGTCTTCCCTGGTCGACTTGTATCCCAACCCAAACTTGTCTTCCTTTACTATCACACTTATGCTCTTCCGAATTCCTTGTAGGTTCATTCCCAAACCTGTCCCGGCCCGGCAACCCTTCCCTACGACCTGAGCAAGGCCACTTTGAGTGGCAGAGGACAACTGAGGTATAGGCATCTTAGAACCTTCTCCTACAAATGTAGCGTTCACAAACTCCAAGGTCCGAAAAGAGAATTCCCCCGCTTCTTTAATAGCTTCTTTGTAGGGAATATTCGAGGGCTTTGATACAAGGAGACCCTCTTCCCCGTCGACGATTATCAATTGCTCTTCGATCTTGAACTTCACCTTCTGATGCAAAGTGGATGGAATAGTACCAGCCATATGGATCCAAGGCCTTCCCAGCAAAACATTATACGAAGAAATGATATCCATGACCTGGAAGAGAATGTTGAATGTGCAAGGACCAATTTGTATTGGCAACTCGATTTTCCCTGCCACTTGTCTACGGGTTCCATCAAATGCTCGTACTACCATATGACTGTTCTTCATGTGGGACCCATCGATGGGCAGTTTAGCTAGTGTAGTCATAGGCATGACATTTAGCGCGGAGCCGTTATCAATGAGGACTTTTGCAATGATATGGCCCTTGCAGCGGGCAATGATGTGAAGGGCTTTGGTACTACCCGTTCCCTCAAGCATGATCTCGTTGTCACTGAAGGCTATGAAGTTGTTAACAGCCACATTCCCCACTACTTGGTCAAATTTCTCTACAGACACGTTATAAGCCATGTATGCCTCATTCAGCACTTTCAAGAGCACCCTTCAATGGGTCTACGAGTTCATCAATAATTCTAGGATGGATATGCGAGCCGGTGAGCACTTTAATTGTTCAACAACGCTGTATTCACTGTGCTTGATAAATTTAAGGAATTCACAAGCTTCCTTCTCTGTCATAGGCCTGCTCGTTTTTCGCTCAACTGCGTTTTCAGGGTTGATCTCCTCTTCATCGGCCTTAGCTTTACCTTTCCTGACCTTCTCTGATGCTTTCGGTATATAGCATCTCCCACTCCTAGTGAAACCCCCAACATCGGTTATGTCTACGGTAGCCATAGAAGCATTGGAAATTGGTGTAGCGTGAGCAGGCTCTGGTGACGCGAATTTGCATTCGTACCTCCAAGGCATAGCCTTATCATCCTTGTAAGGGAACGGGCTCGACACTTCAATAGTCACCATCGGTCTTGGCACCCTTAGTGTTTCCTTTATCGGCGAGGCTTTCCCCACAGTAGATAACCAATGGTTTTGGCTTAACCCATCTTTAAGGGGCTTTCGAGGTTTCCTCAATTACTACATCCACGGATTCTTTCTCCCATTTTGTTGAGAATTCTGCTACGCCGATATCCATCAATTCTTGAATTTTGGCTTGGAAGTCAGAGCATTGGTTGACATTGTGTCCTACCAGACCTCCGTGATACCTGCAGAAGCGTTCAAAATCTGGTTTCGGCCCTAAGGGTTTCTGCCCCATGCTATCTGGTTTAAACAGCCCGGCCTCAATCATAGCATCCAATATTTTTCCCGTATGAGTCCAGACATCCTCAATCCTGGATATCACTCGGCACCATTTTCCCTCCATTATAGCGTTTGCTCCTGTTTTACCATGGTCGGGTAATGGATTTGCCGTGACGTTAGGCTCCCCTTTGGTTGTGAAACTCAAACAACCGACCCTGATTAGGTGTTGCACTTTGTGCTTAAGTGCGGTGCAGTTCTTCGTAGAGTGACCCGGGTTGCCTCCATGGTAATCACAGTTCAAGTTTGGATCGTACCACCTTGGGTATGGGGGTTTCATGGGTTCAAAGAACATGGGTGCCACTAGATGGTTTTGAACTAACTTAGGGAAGAGATTGGAGTATGTCATGGGAATCGGGTCAAACGGGGGTCTTTGTTGGTTGGCTGCGGCGTCCTCTGATTAGCACTCACATTATTTACTGGACTGGTCGGGTTGGGAGCAGGTACAGGTATTGTGTATACGGGTGCCGGCATGGGTGATGGTGTATACACTGGTACTGGTGGTCGATAACTCATTAGGTATTGGGGTTGTGCAGGAGGGTAGAAGTATGAGTTAGGGGAGTAATTGTAGGGCCGGCTTGTAGGATACTGGGTATAGCTTTGTGGTGGTTGATTTTCATATGAGACCGCTTGCACTTCTCTTTCTTTCTTCTTTGTTGCCCCCACCTTTTTACTGTTGGCGATTTCACTTCCCTCGATCTTGTCGCTTTTTATGGCGCTTTCTATCATCTCGGCAGAGATGACCATGTCATCAAAAATTTTGGTAGCAATGCCGACCAACCTGTCGTAATATGGCCCTCGCAATGTATTGATAAACAATACAGTGGTTTCTTTTTCTGTGAGAGACGGTTGTACTTGAGCAGCTAGGTCCCTCCATTTTTGGGCATACTCTTTAAATCCTTCTCCTACTTTCTTCTCCATGTTTTGCAAGGATAACCTATCAGGCGTCATGTCAGCCATATGCTTGTATTGGGCCAAGAATGCTCTTGCCAAATCTGTCCAAGCATGAATGCGACTGCGATCTAGTTGGTTATACCATCTTGCGGCTGATCCTTGCAGGCAGTCTTGAAAATAGTGGATTAATAATTTGTCATTATAAGTGTGCCCAGCCATTTTGCGACAGAACATGGTGATGTGAAATGAAGGGCATTTGGTCCCATCGTACTTTTCAAAATCCGGGACCTTAAACTTTAGTGGTATTACCAAACCGAAACTAAACTTAGTTCATTTGCGTCAACTTTTTCGAAGGCGTCCATCCCTTCTATTGCTTTGAGTCTCTCTTCTAGCATATCATACTTATGCTTTGTCCCGGCATCCTCTACTTGTTCCGCCACACTTCTTCTCAACTTTTCTTGCTCTAGAGGGTCATCCAAGTTTGGGACGTGGACTGGGTTCAAATGATTAGTCCCCGGGTCAGATGCGAATTGTCCTTGACCTTGTTGTCTTGTGGGACTTGGCTTGCCAATGTAAATATAGGGTTTCCCTCCCACTGGAGGTTCCCCTTGTGGATGCCTGTTGTCATAACGGTTTTTCGACCGCTAGACGAATTTAAAAACACAAAATGGGAGTCGCCACCAATCTTTTTTGCTAGGTGTGATTGGCCACCTATTGAAACCGGTTTTAGTAAAATATTTTAAAATTAATTAAAATATATTTTTTTTAAACCAATTTCAAAGTCCGTGCTTTGAACCAGAGAGAAAACAAAATCGGGTTCGGGAGTAGGTTACGTGCGGGGAAGGATTAGCACCCCCGCAACGCCCATTTAGAAAATGCTACCATTTAATCACGTGTTATCTTAAATCTCGATTTAATGGACTTGACATCGGTATTTAAAACTAATTCTTTTTTTATTTTATTTTTAAAAAACATGTTTTATTCTCTTTTTGAATTGTTATTATTTTTTTGAAAGTAAAAGCGAATCGTAAATTTATTATCGAGAATACTCATTAAATATTCCCAACACTCTTGGTGGTATTTAACGAGATCCTCTCACCTCAAGATATCTTAGGAATCACAACAGTGATATTCTTCGAATTCCGTCGTCGGCAATTTACATCCATTTTTTATTTAAATGCGTATGATACGAATATTTAAATATCGGATACACACAATTTAGCTTATAAGACGTATGATTAAATACAGAACTATAAGATTAAACATGCAAATCATAATATTAAAAATACGAGCATGGCAAAATATCGAGCGCGTAAATATTCATTCTTTATTCATTTTTTTTATTTTGATTATTTCCATTTTTGAAATGAAAATAAATTTTTGTATTGAGCATATCGCTAAATACTCCCACCACTCGTGGTGATATTTAACGAAATTCTCTCACCTCAAGATATCTTAGGAATCACTACCGTGACGTCCTTCGAATTCCGTCGTCGGTATATCACATTTCTTAAACCTTTTTTTCTTTTGAAAAGTAAATTAAAATGCTTTTAATAATTATTTTCGAAATAAAAGAAATTATCTATGTAAGAATAAGTCTCGAATCACTCCAATATTTTCGATAATGTTTCGATTATTATTCTTACTCGGACCATTTCAGAGAACGATTGATGCTCCGACCATCCCGAGAAAGAAATCCGTTTTTAGAGAATTTTATTTACCGAAAATAATTTAAAAGACATGTATTAATTAAAAGAATTATTATTTTATAATTTTAAAATCGAAACAGAATAATAAAAATATGTTGAATGCTGGACAAAAATAAATAAATAAAAATAGTAATATAATAAAAAATAATAAAGGAAATTAAAATCATACCTACAAAATGTCGAGAATCCGAAAATCAGAATGCCGAACTTGATCTTCGTAAAATTCTTTGTTCTTTCTTGACCACCTGAAAAATGTCGAAAATCCAAAAAAAATCAAAACGTCGAAATCGATAATCGTGAAATTTTCTTTTTAATTTTTTTCCTCCTTTTTGTTTTTTTTCTAATTTTTCCCTTTTTTTTGTATCATTATTATTTTTAATTTTTTCTTTTAATTTTACTTAATTTTTTTTATTTTTATTTTTTTCTATTATTTTTTTTTATTTTTTTATTTTTTTTATTTTAATTTTAATTTAATTTTTTTTCTTCTTCCCTTTTTTCTTTTTCCTCGCCCAAGATCAGTGCCTAGGCTGCTGGGCCCAGGGCCTGGATTGGCGCGGGTCGGGTCCGGTTCAGCGCGGGTCGCGGGTCCGGATCCGGTTACTCGCGCGGATCCTCCCATTTTTTTTTCTTCTAAAGCGGGTAGGGTGCGCGGACCCCGGGTCGACCCGCGGGTCGACGCGCGAGTCAGCGCGACCCTCTCCAGTGGGCTATAAAAGCCCCTCTTTTTTTTTCCTCATTTCCCATTTTTTCTCTCTCTTCCTCCCATTTCTCTCTCTCTTTTCTCCTTCCTTTTTCTGAGCCCTCACCAAAAAATGCTAGACCGAACCCAGAAACTGAACGATAGCCACCGTCAGCAGTCGTGCCTCGCCGTCGATCGCCGCTCGTCGGCGATCGATGATCTCCAAACTTTACACCTAGGGGGATTTCGACCTCCTCTTCTCGGATTCGGGATTCGTTTTGCCCAAATCCTAGCCGAAACCTCTAGATCTGGGTTACGAAACCCAACCGACATTTTTTTTTCTTTTTTTTGTTTGTTGTTTTATGGCTTTTTTTTGGTTATTGTGTGTGTGTGCAGGTCGTAAGGGGGTGTGTTGAGAGGTGATGGGTTTCGGTGGTGTGAGTGCCGAAAGAGGGGTTTTTTTTGGGGGGAAGTCGATCCGATCTGGGGGGTCGATTGGGGGGTTCGGATGCTCCTTTTTAGTTCGAATCTTGGGGTTTTTATGGTGGGGTTGCTTGTTGGTGCAAGGTTAGGGGTTGAGTGTGGTGGTGGTGGAGTGGTGTCATGTTGGGGGTGGCTGCCGTGGTGTCAGAGGGCTGTCAGGGCTAGGGTTTGGCATGTGGTAGGGGATCTGCTACCTAGGGTGGCTGGCTAGGGGTAAGGTTTTGGCAGCTAGGGTTTGGGGATAGGATTAGGGGATGGGCCAGAGATTGGGTTGGTTGGGCCTGCACAGCAGGCCTGTAGGCCTATTGGATGGCCTGTTTTAGGGCCTGGTTTGGGCCTGCAGATTGGGCCTGCTAAATAACAGGCCCTGTTGTAAATGGCCCGGGTCGAATTGGGATCCGACCCGGGCTAAAAACGGTGGCTATAGTTGCCCCTCTTTGCACATTGCTGAGAATCAGGAATAGGGCAAAGACACGAGCAACGTTTTTGGCTGGAGTTGTTGCATGCGCTCATTCTAAAAAAGAGGCTTTATTACTTGAAAAATAAATTGCTCCTCTCATCAGAGGCTCTATCACTTGGAAAAATAAATTGTTCCTCTCATCAGAGGCTCTATCACTTGGAAAATAAATTTCTCCTCTCATCAGAGGCTCTACCACTTGGAAAATAAATTGCTCCTCTCAACAGAGGCTCTACCACTTGATAGTAAATTGCTCCTCTCATAAGAGGCTCTTGGTTCATCGTCGAGGAAAGATCAATAGTATTTTTGTTTTTGAAAGCTTGTGATAAAACGATTCGCCTTAAAGAGATTACCTTGACTAATCATACCAAGATTCGACCCATCTTAAGAAAACGGTTCGACTTTGCAAGAATTGAAAATGGTACCCGGAGATTTTGAAAAGTATCATTTTGAAAGATGTCACCCGGAGGTTTTTGAAAGCAGATACTTGGAGGTCTAAAAAATGTTACTTCTTTGAAAATGGTGCCCGGAGGTCTTATTCCTGACTTTGAGAATGATGCCCGAAGGTCTTTATCAATGATTTTTTAGGATAGTGCCTGAAGGTCTTGAAAACATAACTTTTAAGAATAATGACCGGAGGTCTTTAAAAATGTCTTTTCCTTGAAAATGGCGCCCGGAGGTCTTATCCATGATTTTTGAGAATAATGCCCGGAGGTCTTGAGATAGATGCCCGAAGGTCTTTTAAAAATGTCCTTTCTTTGAGAATGGTGCCCGAAGGACTTAAAAGAGGTGCCCGGAGGTCTTAACCATGATTTTTGAGAATAATGTCCAGAGGTCTTGAAACAGGTGCCCGAATGTCTTTAAAAATGTCTTTTCTTTGAAAATGGTGCTCGGAGGTCTTAAAAGAGGTGCCCGGAGGTCTTAGAACAGATGCCGGAGGTCTTTTTTTTTCTAATTTTCTTTTTCTTTTGCTGTGCCCGGAGGACTTGAAAGAGGTAACCCGGAGGTTTTAAAAGAGGTGCCCGGAGGTCTTGGTGATCATACCTGAAGATCTTTCACGATCATATCTTGGAAGAAAATCTCACTGAATGTTCAAATTCAAATGTCAAAATTTCAAATAGTCAATGTCATGCATGCAATGTGAATGTCATGCGAAGTCAATGCATACGCCCCCTGATGATGCATGTGCAAGTACCCATGAATAATGTAAATGTTTTACGACACGATGCAGATGCAAAACTCAATAAATGTGCGAATGTTGATGAATGATGCAAATGTTCCCAATTGTTTTTCCTGACCTTGGTCTAGCCTTTCCAAATTTTTTTTTCCTGTTCGCGATAGAACGTATCCTGAAACACTCGTGTCACGTAAGAGATCAACCCTTTTCTTCACTCTGGTACTATCTCTTTGCTCCGATGGTTTTCAAAATCTTATCGACAGAATTTTGAGCAGAATATTCATTTCTTCTACCTCAATAGTTCCATACCTTTGGGCCAGCTAAACCTTTGCCTCATGCCAACATCATTTTTAATCAAAATGGTTTCTTCCAAAAATATTTTCATTTTTTATTTGTTTTTGCTTGCTCTCTTTTTTTTTTGAAAAATATTTGCTTATTTACTGACAACTTTTGAGCTGAAAATGTCATCCTCTGATATCGAAATCTCTTAAGGGTTGATGACTACTATTAGAAGTTTTTCTGAGTGTCAATTCGGCTTTTTCAAATTAAGTGAAAAGGCTCGGTACAACAAGATTTTGGTTGATCCATGGAGACTTCACAATAAGAAAAATATACGTCCTTTTTAGACTCACAAAAGGAACAGGTTTTATAGAACATTAAGTCTTTGGGAATCAAACAAATTCAACCTTCTTTTAGTTTCCAAATCATGGCGTTTTGACAAACGTCAAGACTAGCTGGGATGTTCAAACTGGAAAGTTAATTCTGGAAAGGAAAACGGTCTCAGTTTTTAAAGTCAAACCTCCAAACGAGAGTTGACAGTTTTGGGATATTTTGGAATTCCCAGATGTTCCTTTATTTCTTCAAAATGACCTCTTCTTTTGTTATGGCCTTGACAATACCATAAGCGGCACCGAAATTCTCCTATTTTACTCTAGATTGCCCATTTTGGGTTTTCACCCTAGAGTCTCCTTCTTTCCATTTTTTTCATTTTTTTCATTAAATGTTTCACCATGCATTCAAGAAATCAAGACTTATCCAAAAAGGATTTTTATCTAGAAAGGAGACCGAAGTCTCATGCATTTCTCTAAGAATAGACTCATCAATTTAAATGACCATGCTTGATCAAAATGGTCTTTTCCAGGTACGTAATGTAGGCCGAGGTTCGGGGTTCTGAAAGAAAAGATAAATAGGCCCAAACATGCGTTTAAGGATGATCAAATCAAGGATTATTTCATGAGGAGGGTTCTCTTCGAGACATTTGTCTTTTCTAAGCTTTCTCTTCATCCCATGATTTCCATCCATTCTTTCTTTTTTTTTTTCTTTTTCTAGGTGTTTTCGGGCTTTCATTTTTCCCTTTCTTACACTCTTTTTTTTTTTGGCATTTCTATTTTGACAGGGTGAGCCCGTAGTTATTTGGAAGCTCAAATTGCTCCTTGATTCAAGGCATTCTTTTTTTTTTTTGAACCAAGACTTCATTATTTTTTACCTTTTGAAAAGATCCTTCCTCGCATTTGCCCCCTAGTGTGGAGGGTGATCCTTGATCGGGGTTGAAAGAACGAAAGTATTCATTAGGCTCAAAAAGGGGTAGCAAAAGGATATTTTATAATTTGTGAAAGGATGATGAAAGATGGCCATTTTTTATCTCAAACACAAGCACGTAAATCGAAGAGTCATTCCCTAGAGGAAAATAATGAAAAGGTTTCTTCCTTTCTCGAAACCATCGTGAATTTCATAAATGCATGATGTCACACTCATTTTTCATTTTCTTTTTTTCTTTTTTTCTTCTTTCTTTTTTTTCATTTTTTCATTTTTTTTATGCATGCCCCGAAAATTACTTCATCTTTATTCACCACGTGTCCTCCGTATCTACAAATGATGCACCATTTGATTGGTCATACAAATGAGAATTCGTATCATAACGAGGAACACCTCAAGTCTTTTTTGCTTTCCGAAGGGACAAGAAAGAATATGGCTCAAAAATAGCTTTTTTCTAGGAACATGAGAAAATCAGGTTTAGTCATTGTTACCTGAGACGTTAATCATGAAGTGACGTCTGGGCAACTCTTGTTTTGTGGTTATGGAAAGGGATGTGAATGGTTTTGGCATAACCTTGACACATATCAATTTACCATAATCTAGATTCTTGAAAAAGGTTTCACTTGTTTGAGACACCAAATAGCTCGGAATTTTTTTTTTTAAAAAGTTTGTTCCATTGCTCATAACCTAAACTAGGATCTGCATTTTTCTTATTGCACCGACTATGGTTTCTGAAATTCAACAATATATTACTGGAAGCATTGATTTTTTCAAACTCAAAGGATTCAAGCATAGGCAAGTCCGAAAGAGAGGTGGAAGGGTGTTGGGTCATTTCTAACATTGATCATCAATAATCTCAAGACTCCCCATCATTTCTTAACATGAAGAAAGATTTTTTTCTTTTAAGAACGCGCTCTTCAAAATCAAGAATTTCCTTAATGTTTATTTTTGCAAATTCAAACTATTATTAAAACACAATAAACACAAAGCATTTGAAATTCAAAATTTATTTATTTCATGTGGATGCCAACATAAGACAAGTGCTTTCATGATGAGGCATAGAACTACATGCATATTCCTCAATGCTTGTTGACATGCTTTTAAAGGTAACCATTCTCATCCTCAAAACCCGTGGCGAAGAAACTGATTCATGGCAATGTGGATTTCCACTGTTCAAATAGCTCTGGTGTCAAAATGCCATCATGGACAAGACCTTCAATCTTTTCCTTCAGTTGTCTGTATTTTTCAGTTGAATGTTCAATCGCCCCCATGTGATACTCACACTTGCTGTTTGGGTCATAACTCCTTGCTGATGGGTTTGGAGTTGTTTTCAAAGGCACAGGAGTGAGGTATTGATTCCTCATTAGTAATTGCAACAGGTCGGAGATTGGGATTGAAAATTTCTCTTGGTTGCCCCACGGTCGTTTCTGGGAAGCAGGCCTAGTTGCAGGGGCTGACATAGGATTAGGTGTTCGGGGATGCATATTTGGCAGGTAAGGATAATGACTTGGAGAGACATTGGTAGAGTAACATGATTGATATGGAGAGACTTGGGGATATGGAGTGAATTCTCCCATAGCCCGGACATGTTCCTCTTTCCTTTCAGGTGCCTCGTTTCTCTCGGCATTGGATGTCTTATCTCCTTCTAGTTTTCCGTTCTTGATAGCATTTTCGATCATCTCACCAGAAATAACCATATCCGCGAAATTTCTTGAGGCATTGCCAACCATCTTGTCATAATAAGGTGCCGTTAATGTACTGATGAACAATACAGTATTTTCTTTCTGAGTGAGTGGTGGTTGAACCTGTGTTGCCATATCCCTCCATCGTTGGGCATATTCCTTGAAACCCTCAGTATGCTTCTTTTCCATATTCTGCAACGTTAACCTATCTGGTGCCATGTCGATCATGTGCTTATACTAAGTCTTGAAAGCTTTTGCCAGACCTTTCCAAGAACGGATACAGCCCCGATCCAACTGATTATACCATCTTGCAGCTGACCCTGTTAGACTGTCTTGGAAGCAGTGGATTAACAGCTTGTCATTGTTGGTGTAGCCAGCCATTTTTCGACAAAACATCATGATGTGGATTGATGGACATTTCGATCCGTCATACTTTTCAAATTCAGGGACCTTGAATTTTGGCGGAATCACCAAATCTGGGACCAAGCTGAGCTCATTCGAATCCATATTACTGAAAACGTCTATTCCTTCTATGGCTTTGAGTCTTTCTTCAAACCGATCATACTTCTGTTGCACTTCTGTGTCTTCCACTTGCTTTGCCACACATTTCTTCAGCTTTTCTTGTTCTAGTGAACCATCTTGGCTTGAAATAATAACTGGGTTTGAGGGGTGAAGTTCCGAGTTCAATTGAAATTGTCCTCTGCCTTGTTGACTTGGTAGGTAAATCGGATCTTCGTTGTTGCTTACTTGAGATCGAGGTTCTCCCCTTTTGATCGACCCTTCAGCAACCCATTTTCCTTAGGTCAGTCTAGTCATCATTTCAATCATCTTGTCTATTTGCTCACGTGACTCCTCTTGAGATTTTGTTATCTGTTCTCGTGCTTCTTGCTGAGATCTGGCTAATTGTTCTTGTAATTCCCTCTGTGCTCTTTCCATTCTATCCAGTCTATTTTGTTCATCCTCCATGGTTCCGGCCTGTGTCATAGAGGTACGTAGTAATTCTTATACCTCTGATTTGAAAGAGAAATCTCTTCAAAGTTTTTAAAACTAAGCCGACTTCTTTTTTATTCCCCAAGTGTGTTTCATGATGAATGAGCTATGAATGCCGTGAATGTAACACGATGCCCATATGATGCATGTAGAGAATAGACAAATTAATGCATGAGCATATACAATGAGTGACCATGTATGTCACGAATGCATGACCTTATTGTTATAAATGCAATCACGATGTCGATATGATGCATGTAAAGAATAAATAAATTGATATACTGGTATATACGGAGAACGATCATGTATGTCACAAATGTATTCTACAATGAATGACCATGCATGTTATGATTGCAATATGATGCTAATTTGATTTTTCTAAAGAATAAAAAAATTAATGCACGAATATATACAGAAAACTATTCAATAATTAGATTAACATGATTTGGACTGAACTTAATTATTCAACAATTTTATTGCACAAAACTTGCCCGCAAATTCAATCCACAGTTTTTTTTTAAAACATATTTTTCCCGCAAAAACCAAAATATTATTTTCAAAAACCAATTTCTATCAAAAACTTTTGGGGTAGTGGGTCTTATTATGGCACAAATGTCCAAATATTTATTCAACACTACCGGTTTGCAATTCTTATTTAATCAACAACAAGTGTTTATGCGATTTATCAAATGAGATTATTATCACCGTGAAATCAAAAATACAATTATAAATATACATGCTTTATTTACAAGTGCATTAATGCATGAAATGTACGAGATGTACGAAAAGAAAGAATTTTCATATTTACAAATTCAAAAAGTTAATGAACATTTGCCCCAACAGTATCAATTTATTCAGGCATCAAGGTGCCTTTTGGACGAAATTTTAAACTTATTACGGGTAGCACAATGTACGTTCATCCTTACACAATTTACAGTGTTTGTTCGGAATGTAAACAAATAGCGAAAGATCACAAATGTTCCTTCCTAATTTTGGGATATCCGATCAAAAATTCGATATAGCTCTATCTAAATTCACTACATGAGGTTAAATAAGGTCCTAAAAGGCCCCAAATTGCTCCTCACTGTCGCCCGTGAAGGCTAGTAAGGCATCCCAATTTAAACGGGTTCAATTTGTTGGAGTATATTTTCCAGGCTTATACGGAGGTTACCACCTCACGAAAGTGTAGGTACTTTATTACTCTGGAAGTGTTTCGCTAGCCCATGCGGAGGTTATTACCTCACGAGAGCGTAGGTACTTTACTTCCACCTACAGGGTAATAACTCGGGTATAGAGCTCATATATGAAATGCACGTGTTCGTGTGTGAGAAAGAACGGACAAACCTTTGACTGTTTGTTTACGACCCTTTATTATAAACATTCCATAATTATTAAAAAAATAAATAAATGACATAAAAAATATGAATAAAGAATTAACAAATATCAAGATGTAAATGCAAGCAAAATAAAAAAAGAAAGAAAAGAAAGAAAGAGAATTAAAATTAAATACCGATTAAATCCATTAGTTCGAGATTTTAAAATAACACATGATCAATTTGTCGCTCGACTCTCAAAAGTCCCTAGTGGAGTCGCCAAGCTGTCATAACGGTTTTTCGACCGCTAGGCGAATGTAAAAACACAAAATGGGAGTCGCCACCAATCTTTTTTGCAAGGTGTGATTGGCCACCTATTAAAATCGGTTTTAGTAAAATATTTTACAATTAATTAAAATATTTTGTTTAAAACCAATTTCAAAGTTCGTGCTTTGAACCAGAGAGAAAACAAAATCGGGTTAGGGAGTCGGTTACGTGCGGGGAAGGATTAGCACCCCTGCAATGCCCGTTTAAAAAACGGTACCATTTAATCACGTGTTATTTTAAATATCGATTTAATGGACTTGACATCGGTATTTAAAACTAATTCTTTTTTTATTTTATTTTTAAAAAAACATGTTTTATTCTCTTTTTGAATTGTTATTATTTTTTTGAAAGTAAAAGCGAATCGTAAATTTATTATCGAGAATACTCATTAAATATTCCCAACACTCTTGGTGGTATTTAACGAGATCCTCTCACCTCAAGATATCTTAAGAATCACAACTGTGATATCCTTTGAATTCCGTCGTCGGCAATTTACATCCATTTTTTATTTAAATACGTATGATGCGAATATTTAAATATCGGATGCACACGACTTAGCATATAAGACGTATGATTAAATACATAACTATAAGATTAAACATGCAAATCATAATATTAAAAACACGAACATGGCAAAATATCGAGCGCGTAAATATTCATTCTTTATTCATTTTTTTATTTTGATTATTTCCATTTTTGAAATGAAAATGAATTTTTGTATTGAGCATATCGCTAAATACTCCCACCACTCGTGGTGATATTTAACGAAATTCTCTCACCTCAAGATATCTTAGGAATCACTACCGTGACGTCCTTCGAATTTCGTCGTCGGTATATCACATTTCTTAAAACTTTTTTTCTTTTGAAAAGTAAATTAAAATGCTTTTAATAATTATTTTCGAAATAAAAAAAAAATCTATGTAAGAATAATTCTCGAATCACTCCGATATTTTCGATAATGTTTCGATTATTATTCTTACTCGGACCATTTCAGAGAACGATTGATGCTCCGACCATCCCGAGAAAGAAATCCCTTTTTAGAGAATTTTATTTACTGAAAATAATTTAAAAGTCATGTATTAATTACAAGAATTATTATTTTAAAATTTTAAAATCGAAACAGAATAATAAAAATATGTCGAATGCTGGACAAAAATAAATAAATAAAAATAGTAATATAATAAAAAATAATAAAGAAAATTAAAATCATACCTGAAAGATGTGGAGAATCCGAAAATCAGAATGCCGAACTTGATCTTCGTAAAATTCTTTGTTCTTTCTCGACCACCTGAAAAATGTCGAAAATCCAAAAAAAAAAAAATCAAAATGTCGAAATCGATAATCGTGAGTTTTTCATTTTAATTTTTTTCCTCCTTTTTGTTTTTTTTCTAATTTTTTTCCCTTTTTTTGTATCATTATTATTTTTAATTTTTTTTCTTTTAATTTTTCTTATTTTTTTATTTTTTTATTTTTCTATTATTTTTTCTTTTTATTTTTTTCTTTTTATTTTAATTTAATTTTTTTCTTCTTCTCTTTTTTTTCCTGGCCCAAGATCAATGCCTGGGCTGCTGGGCCCAGGGCCTGGATTGGCACGGGTCGGGTCCGTTTCGGCGCGGGTCGCGGGTCCGGATCCGGTAACCCGCGCGAATCCTACCATTTTTCTTTTTTTTTTCTTCTAGAGGGGATCGGGTGCGCGGAACTGAAATTATTTCCTTTTTCTTTACAAGATAAAGCAAAAATTTGGCTTCATAATTTAAAACCAAGGTCAATTGGCACATGGCAAGAATTACAAACTGAGTTTCTAAAGAAATTTTTCCCAGCACATAAAACTACTGTTTTGAAAAGACAGATTCAAAATTTCAATCAAAATGAAGCATTTTTTCAGTGCTGGGAGCGTTTTAAAGATTTGTTAAGTTCTTGTCCACATCATGGATTTGAAAAATGGCGTCTTATTAGTTTCTTTTATGAAAGTTTAACTCCCGAAACTAAACAATTTGTTGAAACAATGTGTAACGGTGAGTTTCTAGAAAAAGAACCTGAAGAAGCCTTTGACTACCTAGACCATTTGGCAGATAACTCTCAAGCCTGGCACACAGATAATTCCTCTGAAAGTTACAATAGATCTAATCTTGTTTCTAATAGAGGTAAATATCATTTTAGTCAAGAAGATAAGATAAAAGCTAAAGTAGCTAATTTGGCTAGAAAGATTGAAGCCATGGAACTTAGAGAAGTAAAAGAAGTCAAAACGGTTAAAAATGAAGAAAGTTGTGGAATTTGTGAAATCATGGGACACCCCACTTCTGAATGTCCAAACATTCCCATTCTTCAAGAAGCGTTGCATGATCAAGTAAATTCCATAAACACATTTAAAAAGCCTTTTCCTTCTCCTTACTCTGAAACGTATAACCCTGAATGGAGAAATCATCCCAACTTCAGTTGGCGGAATAATAATCATGTTCAGGTACCACAATCTCAAAAGCCGGGCAACACTTTTTCCTATCAACCTTCATGTGTACAAACCTTGGAAGAGACATTGCAAGCATTCATGCAAACACAAGCAAATGTGAATAACCAAACTTCACAGGACATCAATGAGATCAAAAACACCTTGTCCACATTGTCAGCTTCATTACGCACTCAAGAAAAAGGTAAGTTTCCTGCTCAACCTCAGCCTAACCCATCTACTCAATGTCTTGTTTCTTGCTCCAATGAAACTCAACAGGAAAATGCCAGTTCTATCACAACTCTTCGAAGTGGAAAGGCAATTGACAAAAACATTCCATCAAAAGACCAAGATCCTCCTTCCCCTCCTAAAAGTAATGGTAAGGATGATGGTAAGTCTGAACTTCTTGAAAATTTGGACAAAGAAAAAGGTATGCATCCTGCTCCTTTTCCTCAAAGGTTGCAAACAATAAAGAATTTGAATCAAAATGCAGAAATTTATGAACTTTTCAAACAAGTTAAGATTAACATTCCTTTATTGGATGCAATCAAACAAGTTCCATCTTATGCTAAATTTTTGAAGGACATGTGCACAGTTAAAAGGAAACATAATGTACAAAAGAAAGCATTTCTGACGGAAAGTGTGAGCTCAATCATTCAGCACCTTACTCCACCAAAATTCAAAGATCCTGCATGTCCAACAATCTCATGCATCATTGGAAACACTAGAATAGAACGTGCATTGCTTGATCTTGGTGCTAGTGTTAATCTTTTGCCTTTTTCTGTTTATCAACAGTTATGTTTAGGTGAACTCATGGAAACACCTGTTACATTTCAACTAGCTGATCGTTCTGTAAAAATTCCTCGAGGGATAGTTGAAGATGTTTTGGTTCAAATTGATAATTTTTACTTCCCTGTTGATTTTATTGTTTTGGACACACATCCTGTTTCAAATCCAAATGTTCAAATTCCTGTTATATTAGGCCGTCCATTTCTTGCAACTTCTAATGCTCTGATAAATTGCAGGAATGGTATTTTGAACATTTCTTTTGGAAATATGACTTTAGAATTAAATGTGTTCAACATTTGCAAGCAACCTGGTGATGATTCAGAAGTACATGAAGTGGATTTCATTGAAGAACTTGTTCATGAACATCTCACCACTACCACATTCCATGATCCTTTAGAAGCTTATTTAATTGAATGTGAGTTTGATAATGCTTCAGAAATTTCACACACTGATTCTTTGTTAAATTCTTTTCAGGATAAGCATTGTTGGAAACAAAAGTTTGAGGAACTTCCATCACTCACAAATGTCACTGTACCATCAACTATTGAACCACCCAAGCTGGATTTAAATCCATTGCCATCCGAGCTAAAATATTCCTTTTTGGGAGAGAATGAAACTTTTCCAGTCATAATTTCTTCACATCTTGATGAACTACAAGAAGGAAAAATTCCTTCTCAATGGAGCCCCCAAGATAAAAGGAAGTTTCTGAATGAGGTAAAGAAGTTCTACTGGGATGACCCTTACTTGTTCAAATATTGTCCTGATCAGATTTTTCGAAGATGCATTCACGATAATGAGGTAAGTAGTGTAATTAAGTTTTGTCATTCCGAGGCATGTGGTGGTCATTTTTCATCAAAGAAAACTGCTGCAAAAATTTTACAGTGTGGATTTTACTGGCCAACTTTATTCAAAGATGCATATAATTTTTGCAAGTCATGTGAAAGTTGTCAAAAATTAGGTTCCATTTCGAAAAGAAACATGATGCCTTTGAACCCAATTCTTGTAATTGAAATTTTTGACTGTTGGGGTATTGATTTCATGGGACCATTTCCACCATCTTTTGGTTTCTTATACATTTTAGTTGCAATAGATTATGTTTCAAAGTGGATAGAGGCACTTCCATGTCGAAATAATGATCACAAAACAGTGATTAAATTTTTAAAAGAAAATATTTTGAGTCGATTTGGAATTCCTCGATCTATCATAAGTGATGGGGGAACACATTTTTGCAACAAGGTTTTTGAAACATTAATGAAGAAATATGCCATTACACACAAAGTTGCAACCCCTTATCACCCGCAGACAAATGGACAGGTAGAATTAGCAAATAGGGAGATTAAACAAATTTTGGAAAAGACGGTTAATCCAAATCGCAAAGATTGGTCTCTTAGACTTAACGATGCATTATGGGCCTATCGAACAGCTTTTAAAACAGCATTGGGCATGTCTCCTTATAGGCTAGTTTATGGAAAACCTTGTCATTTACCTGTGGAACTTGAGCATAAAGCATATTGGGCCATTAAAATGTTCAACTCAAACCTTGATGACGCTTCTAATTTACGGAAATTACAAATAAATGAACTTGAGGAACTCAGAAATGATGCATATGAGAATTCTAAAATTCATAAAGAAAGAACTAAAGCCTTTCATGACAAGTTAATTTCAAGAAAAACATTTGATGTTGGGAAAAAAGTTCTACTTTATAATTCTAGACTTCACATATTTCCTGGTAAGTTGAGATCAAGATGGACTCGCCCATTTGTGGTTAAGCATGTGTATCATTATGGAGCAGTTGACATTGAGAATCCTCAAAATGGTAACGTATTCAAGGTAAATGGACAAAGACTCAAACTCTTTTTGGAAAATCATGTTACTCAAGAAGAGGTTGTTTTTCTTTCTGATCCTTGTTTTGAAAATAACTAGATGTAAATATAATTTTTACTAATTTCCAAAAAAAAAAATAATACATTTTTTTAACCCCGGTTAAATGGCGGATAACGGTACTCTGTGATTATTTAAGTCGGTTCCATCAGCTACCCACAAAACTGATATTGTATATAAATTTCTCTTTCAATTTCTCTTTCATTTTTTTTTTCAGGATGGATGATATTCTCACAAGATTGCAGAAACGATTTCCTCCTTTTCCTCGAAATATTTTACTGAAGCTTTACCAAGTTCGATTTGAAAGATTAAGAATGCTTATGCACAAAGGGATTCCTGAAGACATACGTTGGATAATTGAAGCCAAGGTACGTGAAGATGAATATCTTCCTGTTTTGCATTTACTAGGTACAGGTAGAAACACTTTTGAAAAGAAGCGACGAGCAAAGCGCATGAGTTCAAATTGCCACAAATGTGCACGATGGACGTGTAACGGTAAATGTCGTTTTATTGAGATTCCGTCCATTAATCGAGATGATAAAATTGAATTCATTAAGGATGGACTGAGTAAGGAGAATTTGGGTAATATCCAACTTTCTCTTGAGACGCATCCTAGTGGAGACGTACAAAGAGAAATTCTTGATTTATGGCCGCAATTCCAAAGGGAATGGCAACATCTTGGGAATCTGATGTTAAAAGACCCTGTTTGCCAGCTTGTAAGAAAACTGGATGGGAAGCATATCCTCGACTCATAGAAAGCGTTTAAGCCGTTTCTGGACGTAAAACCAGAGGAAGATGTGAGCCACAATCACAACTACAATAAATGACTTCTCAGCTTTTGGTTTGATTTGCAATAACTTCATTTCGGTTTAATTTACGTGTTGTTCGATTTGTGTAATTATTCTCGTTTTTTTTTTTTTGCATTGGTCTTTTACGGTTGATTTTTCTTCTCTTTTTGATTTTCTTCCTAAAATCACGCAAAAATCTTTTGTTAGGTTAACATTTTCTTCTGACAGGTCAAATACACTTTCGGCGACATTATTACTCTTGTCTGATTCACTACTCAGTCCTCTATATATTACACCATGTACTCATTCTCTTTCAGGCACTCGAAAAAAAAATGGAAAGTACTTCGTCCCAGCGCATTGAAAAAATTTGTGTCTTTGGAGGTGCTTATCCAGGGAAAAATAAAATATTAGCTGATGAAGCCATAAGAGTTGGAGTAATACTTGCCCAACAAAAGATCCAGTTGATTTATGGAGGCGGTAGTACGGGTTTAATGGGAGCAGTCGCTACAGCAGCACACGCCGGAGGAAGTCCAGTTCTAGGAATCGTGCCAAAACTATTCACAGGTTTTTGTGGACCTACCGTGGGTAAGGAAATACAAGTCTGGAGTATCCCTGAACGGATGACAATCATGTACCATTCTGCCGATGCATTCATTGCTTTACCAGGAGGTCTGGGTACATTGGAAGAAATAGCTTGCGTGGCTTCTTGGTCATCTTTGGTCACAAATAAGAAACCCATTGGTTTGCTTAATATTAATGGTTATTTTAGTAATTTGCTTTCATATTTAGATAATGCTGTGGAAAATGGATTCATGTTTTCAGAGGCAAGGAGAACCATAATTTCTGCTACAACCATTGAAGATTTACTCAAAAAGCTCCAAGCTTATGAGTATTTACCTGCTACGGTTGTTTCGCAAACGCTCGAAAAAAGAAAAAGAGATATGGACAAGCAAAGAGTGGATTGCACTTTGTCTTTGTGACATTATCTAACATTTTGTTTGTTGTGTCTCAGTTATAATAAGTGGTTAGCAACCTCTGCAGGTAATATCTCCTAAATTATACCTTTAAAATTTGACATTGGGGACAATGTCATATTTTAGTAGGGGGTAAGGGACATATTTTGCTAATTTGTAAAAAAAAAAAAAAATTGTTGTGTTTTAAGCCATTTAGAAGTATTCATTCTGAACAAGGTCTGATTAAGGGAGACTTGAGACATACCTTGTCAGTTTGATTTAATCTTTTCAAAAAAAAAAAAAACACTATCTGGTCCGTTTATTATCTGCATGTGTTTTACTACTTTCGTGTATGTATTTTTTTTTTTGAGTATTAGTATAATCTTGGCAAGTATGTGGATAAAGCAATAGAGTTACAAAGGCTTTGATTAAGTTATCTAGGTTATTTTCAATTTGGTTTTCTGAAAATTGAATATTTTTGATGATCAAATGTCTTTGAGATTGTTTTTGGCAGATCGGTTCGATTTTTGTTGGAATGTGAATTCATGGTGAGCCTTTGGAAAGCCACGAAAAACTGGGAAGACATAGTAAGTTTACTTTTTCTCTTCATTCCACATGCAGATTTAGGTCATCACATAGATGCTTGCATCTATACATAATCTGATCTTAGAACAAAGTCACTATCCAGAAAGCCCCTTATCTTTGCCCCCTTACATTAGGAGCCCATAGGTTGTAAACCTTCGGGTTGGATCCCTAGATATGAACTCCAGAAATTATGCCAAAGTGAACGGATACGATTCCGACCCCCATTCCCTCTTTATACTTTTATGATAATATTTGTGATCATTGGGTTTGGGATTGTGTGTTTCCTTCTTGTTTATTTTGTTATCTTTTGAAATCTGAAAAAAAAAATAGGAATAATGCAAAAGAGGGTACTTAGAATGAGTGACTGTTTTTAGAGTCATGAACTTCGAACTTATTGATGCCAAAACAATATTGTGATGAGTTGAGAAAAAGATGCTGAAAAAAAAAAGAGCTGATGAAAATCTGTCTTGTTTGATCAATTGAATGAAAAGAAAGAAAAAGAAAGTATGGAATCCAATGTGATTTCTGAAAAAAAAAAAAAAAAAAAAAAACAAGAATGATGATTATGAATAGATGTGATTGTGCATAAAAGATGTCCCAATGAGGGCACAAATCAAAAGAAAATCACTTGTGCTTAAAAAACAAATCAGAATTCAAGATTCGAGGTTCTTCATTATAGAGAGGTTTTTACTTTTCTATTTTCTTTGGATCGAGTCTTTTCTTGCTTTTTGTTTTCTTTTCAAAATATTAATGTTGAACATAGGACTAAGGATGAGTGAGAATGGAAATATTTTGAGAGGATTGATCACATTATTATTATATTTCTTGAGCCTAACTTGTGATAAACCTCAGATTATGTTTGAACATTCCACCCCTCACTTGTCCATAAGCCTCAGATTCATCTCTGTACCGATCAGATTTGTCAAGTTCACTTGTGAACTGCGGTGACAAGGATCTTAGCATGTGTACTTATGAAGCTATAGTTTGCCTAGTCCTCCATGGCTAGCTAAAGTCTCGCCAAGAAGGAAGTTCCTCAATCGTACGGTAATGCCTTCAATTTTAATCTCATTGACCCTTTACTCGAACTTAATATGCCAATGATACTTAATTAGATGCCTTGCCAATTTTTACGCTTGATCTTGCTTGTTTGTTTGAGATCCCTTTAACTTGTTTTCCTGTTTATTTTTTTTTTCTAGGATTGAGTCGTTGCTAGAGACTAGCAACAATCTAAGTGTGGGGGTGTGATAACTCATATAATTATATAGTTTTTAGTTATATTTTATTATTGTTTTGTGTCAAATACGAGTTATTATTGCTTAGTCTAATTGTGTTTATGATCTTTTATATTTTTATGTAATTTGGTGTTTTTCACGAGTTTCTTTGAGTGATTTCAGATTACTAGGTTAAATCAAGAATTAAGGGCAAATCCAGTTCAGTTCCATTTCCGACACCTTTTTCCATATCAGCTATATCTGGAGTTTCACTGAAGCATTAAGGCTGAAATTTTTACAGTGCAAAGTTAAGAGGCATATCTATCTTTTTCATGCTTTACCCTGCTTGAAACGGAGTCATTTTCCCTAGTGAAATGTGGTATCAAGTTGGCTGATGTGCAATGCCGTCTGTTCTGACCAGTTTTGGTATTTTGATCATATCTTCTGATCCACATGAGAAAATGAGCTGATTCCAACGGCTATGGATCACAAACTGATAGGGGAATATTTTTCTAGAAGACCATTTGATCTGACCAAGCCTCCAACATTGACAAAATCAACCATCAAGCTGGCTGATCAGAATTGTCATACAATATGACGAAAATTGTTCGAAAAATGCACCCACCTATTATACCTACCTTTGAAATTTATAAAGCTTGTCTCTTGTCATTTAGCTCTCCAAAATGTGTATAAATAGAGGGCCTTGGATGAGAACATTGTACATTGGTAGGATATTAGCCATTGTAATAAAATTCTCTAAGTTTTCTTTTTCTTTCCTTTCTCTAGTTTTCTTTTTCTTTATTTACTTATGCTTCTTACATTTCTTTTCATTTTATTCATATCTAGTATGTATTGCTAATCATATTGTTGAGGTGATGAGGTGAAGCTTTTGGTAAATGCTAAGGTTAGTCTCTTAAACATGAGCTAAAATGAATCATCATTTATAAACACTAGTATAGATAATATTTTCTTTTGGTTTAAAATCATACTTGCAAAGTAGGGATCTTGATTCATTATTGACAATGAAAATGGCACAGTAAATGCTTGGTTTCATAACCTTGATTTGTTGTAGACATATACCTTGGCATAAGGAATGCTTGGACTCTTTTTATGAGTTTTGAGGACACCAAATGAACATAATATCATATGCTATGGACGTTGGACAATTTGGACTGAATTGCTAAACCTTCCGATTGGAACCTCCCTTATGTGTGAATTTCAATTGTGTAATAAAACAAGATTAATCTTAGCATAACACCAAGAGTGGATTCTCTAACCTCAACATCTTTTCTTATTGTTTTTTTATATCTTGTTTAATTTCTTTTATGTTATTTTGTTTATTTTGTTCTCTAATATCTTGTTTATCTTGTTTTGTTGTTGATTCCCTAATATTTTGTTTACTTTCTTTTTCTTATATATTTATAAACTTATACTTACTAATACGCTTCCCTGTGGTTCGACCTCGGACACCCGAGAATTTATTACTTGAACATAACCTGCACTTGGGTTTACAACTCTTAATTGAGTCTCCATCAAACAACATAAGAGGAAAATTCGTCAGTATATTCACATGAAAGAATTCAAAAATAAAATAAATAAATGAATAAAGAAGTTCAGCATTATTTAATTACATAAAATAACAAACATTTTGAGAAAAACTCATTTTAGGAAAAATTTTGATCTTTACCTACAAAGAACCTAGTTCGGGTGTTCGTTCACCCTAAGGGTCACAAAATGAACCCATGCGGGCATTTGGGCCGTTCCGGTCATTACCCACTTCGTGGTCCGAAAATAAACAAAAGTAATAAAGGGTAAAAGGCATTCCTTCATATGTCCTAATTTCGGGTGAATTTCTAGATATCGGGTAGGAAAGGCTCTATTTAGGACGAGTTTCTTATGGCGTTCTAACATGAGGTTCGGATTCATAATCTAAAGGTCCTCAAATTGTTCTTTACTGTCGCCTGTGAAGGCTAGCAAGGCACCCCAATCCTCACCCGTTATAGGCTTCCAACGGAAATGGTTCAATTCAAGCGAGAAATTTTTCGCTAGCCCATGCGGAGATTATTATCTCACTGATGGAGACTCAATTAAGAGTTGTAAACCCAAGTGCAGGTTATGTTCAAGTAATAAATTCTCGGGTGTCCGAGGTCGAACCACAGGGAAGCGTATTAGTAAGTATAAGTTTATAAATATATAAGAAAAAGAAAGAAAAAAAGATATTAGGGAATCAACAACAAAACAAGATAAATAAGATATTAAAGAACAAAATAAACAAAATAACATAAAAGAAATTAAACAAGATATAAAAAATAATAAGAAAAGATGTTGAGGTTAGAGAATCCACTCTTGGTGTTATGCTAAGATTAATCTTGTTTTATTACACAATTGAAATTCACACATAAGAGAGATTCCAATCGGAAGGTTTAGCAATTCAGTCCAAATTGTCCAACGTCCATAGCATATGATATTATGTTCATTTGGTGTCCTCAAAACTCATAAAAAGAGTCCAAGCATTCCTTATGCCAAGGTATATGTCTACAACAAATCAAGGTTATGAAACCAAGCATTTACTGTGCCATTTTCCTTGTCAATAATGAATCAAGATCCCTACTTTGCAAGTATGATTTTAAACCAAAAGAAAATATTATCTATACTAGTGTTTATAAATGATGATTCATTTTAGCTCATGTTTAAGAGACTAACCTTAGCATTTACCAAGAGCTTCACCTCATCACCTCAACAATATGATTAGCAACACATACTAGATATGAATAAAATGAAAAGAAATGTAAGAAGCATAAGTAAATAAAAAAAAGAAAACTAGAGAAAGGAAAGAAGAAGAAAACTTAGAAAATTTTATTACAATGGCTAATATCATACCAATGTATAATGTATTTCTAATACTCATCCAAGGCCCTCTATTTATACACATTTTGGAGAGCTAAATGACAAGAGACAAGCTTTATAAATTTCAAAGGTAGGTATAATAGGTGGGTGCATTTTTCTAACAATTTTCGTCATGTTGTATGACAATTCTGATCAGCCAGCTTCATGGTCGATTTTGTCAATGTTGGAGGCTCGATCTGATCAAATGGTCTTCTAGAAAACTATGCCCCTATCAGTTACTGATCCATAGCCGTTGGAATCAGATCATTTGCTCATGTGGATCGGCAGATATGGTCAAAATACCAAAACGGTGCAGAACAGACGTCATTGCACATCAGCCAATTTGATGGTTGATTTCGGTAGGGAAAACGACTCCGTTTCAAGAAGTGTAAAACATGAAAAAGATAGATATGCCTCTTAACTTTGCACGGTTAAAATTTCAGCCTTATTACTTCAGTGAAACTCTAGATATAGCTGATATAGCAAAAGGTGTCGGAACTGTAACTGAATTGGATTTGCCCTTAATTCTTGATTTAACCTAGTAATCTGAAATCACTCAAAGAAACTCATGAAAAACACCAAATTACATAAAAATATAAAAGATCATAAACACAAGTAGACTAAGCAATAATAACTCGTATTTGACACAAAACAATAATAAAACATAACTAAAAACTATATAATTATACGAGTTATCACACCCCCACACTTAGATTGTTGCTAGTCCCTAGCAACGACTCAATAAAAATAAAATAAGAAAATCTAATCTAATCCATTTTCGTTGGAAATCACGGTGGCACTTAGCATGTGACACAAGCCTTTAAACCCCTAGGTGTCCCTAGTGGACGAGTTTAGTCTCGTGAGGGTTTGCTAGAACGATACCCACAAACATTGAAAAACTAAAATATAAGTAAACTACATACACTAAAAATATTTACTCCTAATCCTTTCAATATAAATTAGAGACAATCTTTGAACAAGTCTTATAAACTAATCAATAGCTCAAAGAATTTCACAAAAATTCATGCTTGAATGTAAATAAATGAGTTAAGCCAATATTAACATAACATATTTCAATCAAAATAGTGCATATTCAACTTAATCTCAACTTCTCACTATACTCTCATGATTTTCACTCTTTAAAGTAGTGGTAAAGTGTTTACACTCAATCAATCTCATGAAAACAGTTCTACCATATGCTTGCTTGTCCACCTATTCTCCACTATTTAGATCATACAACTTCATAAATCAAGAGGTCTTTTTTCAAGGTTGTAATGGGCCAAAGGGTTATAATGTGGTTAAAGAACAAAAGGATAAAGATATCACAAAGGTTCCAAAGAGTTCATAGAGTTTAGAGACATAATAAGATCATATGCATAAAACTTCTCAAAACTCTTATAAAGCACATAATAACATAGGCTAAATATTCATGTTGAGCCTTTGCTTCATTCTAACCAACTTTGTAACATCTTTTTCTTTACTTTAACTAGAAGTTCAAGAGAAGATTTTTTTTTTTTTTTAATATGAGAATGTATTTGACAATGATCCCTTTCTTTTTCTCTTGACTTTTGCCTCTCTCCTCCCCCACACTTATCTTTCGTTCTAACCCAAATTTTCAAAAAGTATCCCTTGTTTTTGCAATATGTCTCAAAATATATAATCCATCTTTAGAACAAGGGTAACGATATAAGTATATTTAGGCTAGGTGTAAGTTCTGGTTACCAATAAAATAGCATATTTAATGTAGGCTCACTAGTAGGGATGTTCTCTTAGAACATTAATAATGGATGGCTGTTTGGCTCTGGTTATAATCCTAATGCCTCTATCATATTCATGTTGTCACATTTATCAATATAGTCTCAAACGGTTTAAAGCAAGTTCTAGAGAATCATGTAATCATAAGAGCACTCAAGAAAGAAATTAGATTGATTTGTATAATGCATCAATCATTATAGGCTCAAAAACTCACAAGGATGATTATACAAGTCAGATTAAGTCTAAACATGCTTCTTTCTCAATCAACATATCATATTAACATTGGCTCATAAAAATTAGTATCAAGCTTAATTCTCATGAAAATCTTCTCACTAATAACCAGTTTAGACCTATGCAATTCATATCTCATCATTGTATTAAAAAGGAACTAAAACATACTAAAAAATAATAATAATAATAATAAAGACTCATAAAAAAAATAGTAGACAAAAATAAAAGAAATCCTAAATCGTTCCCCCCACACTTAATTCTTACATTGTCCTCAATGTAAGTCTATTAACCCAAATGAAAGAATCATGTGTAAGAGAAAAGAACTAATAACATAAGAATAGGAATAACTAAGACTCAAAACAAAACAAACTCATGCAACCTAAATAATCCTAAAATACTAAACAAAAATTAACAAGTAAACATAAAAAGATTAAAATCAAACTGACAAGTTATGTCTCAAGTCTCCCTTACTCAGACCTTGTTCAGAATGAATACTTCTAAATTGCTTAAAACACAACAAACTTTTTTTTTTAAAAAAAAAAAAAAAAATTAGCGAAATATGTCCCTTACCCCCTACTAAAGGTAGAATTTAGGAGATATTACCTGCAGAGGTTGCTAACCACTTATTATAACTCAGACACAACAAACAAAATGTTAGATAATGTCACAAAGACAAAGTGCAATCCACTCCTTGCTCGTCCATATCTCTTTTTCTTTTTCCGAGCGTTTGCGATCAACCGTAGCAGATAAATACTCATAAGCTTGGAGCTTTTTGAGTAAATCTTCAATGGTTGTAGCAGAAATTATGGTTCTCCTTGCCTCTGAAAACATGAATCCATTATCCACAGCATTATCTAAATATGAAAGCAAATTACTAAAATAACCATTAATATTAAGCAAACCAATGGGTTTCTTATTTGTGACCAAAGATGACCAAGAAGCCACGCAAGCTATTTCTTCCAATGTACCCAGACCTCCTGGTAAAGCAATGAAAGCATCGGCAGAATGGTACATGATTGTCATCCGTTCAGGGATACTCCAGACTTGTATTTCCTTACCCACGGTAGGTCCACAAAAATCTGTGAATAGTTTTGGCCCGATTCCTAGAACTGGACTTCCTCCGGCGTGTGCTGCTGTAGCGACTGCTCCCATTAAATCCGTACTACCGCCTCCATAAATCAACTGGATCTTTTGTTGGGCAAGTATTACTCCAACTCTTATGGCTTCATCAGCGAATATGTTATTTTTCCCTGGATAAGCACCTCCAAAGACACAAATTTTTTTAATGCGCTGGGACGAAGTACTTTCCATTTTTTCGAGTGCCTGAAAGAGAATGAGTACATGGTGTAATATATAGAGGACTGAGTAGTGAATCAAACAAGAGTAATAATGTCGCCGAAAGTGTATTTGACCTGTCAGAAGAAAATGTTAACCTAACAAAAGATTTTTTTTGCGTGATTTCAGGAAGAAAATCAAAAAGAGAAGAAAAATCAACCGTAAAAGACCAATGCAAAAAAAAAAAAACGAAAATAATTACACAAATCGAACAACACGTAAATTAAACCGAAATAAAATTATTGCAAATAAAACCAAAAGCTGAGAAGTCATTTATTGTAGTTGTGATTGTGGCTCACATCTTCCTCTGGTTTTACGTCCAGAAACGGCTTAAACGCCTTCTATGAGTCGAGGATATGCTTCCCATCCAGTTTTCTTACAAGCTGGCAAACAGGGTCTTTTAACATCAGATTCCCAAGATGTTGCCATTCCCTTTGGAATTGCTGCCATAAATCAAGAATTTCTCTTTGTACGTCTCCACTAGGATGCATCTCAAGAGAAAGTTGGATATTACCCAAATTCTCCTTACTCAGTTCATCCTTAATGAATTCAATTTTATCATCTCGATTAGAGGACGGAATCCCAATAGAAAGACATTTACCGTTACACGTCCATCGTGCACATTTGTGGCAATTTGAACTCATGCGCTTTGCTCGTCGCTTCTTTGCAAAAGTGCTTCTACCTGTACCTGGTAAATGCAAAACAGGAAGATATTCATCTTCACGTACCTTGGCTTCAATTATCCAACGTATGTCTTCAGGAATCCCTTTGTGCATAAGCATTCTTAATCTTTCAAATCGAACTTGGTAAAGCTTCAGTAAAATATTTCGAGGAAAAGGAGGAAATCGTTTCTGCAATCTTGTGAGAATATCATCCATCTTAAAAAAAATGAAAAAGAAATTGAAAGAGAAATTTATATACAATATCAGTTTTGTGGGTAGCTGATGGAACCGACTTAAATAATCACGGAGTACCGTTATCCGCCATTTAACCGGGGTTAAAAAAAATGTTTTTTTTTTTTTTTTTTGAAGATTAGTAAAAATTATATTTACATCTAGTTATTTTCAAAACAAGGATCAGAAAGAAAAACAACCTCTTCTTGAGTAACATGATTTTCCAAAAAGAGTTTGAGTCTTTGTCCATTTACCTTGTATACGTTACCATTTTGAGGATTCTCAATGTCAACTGCTCCATAATGATACACATGCTTAACCACAAATGGGCCAGTCCATCTTGATCTCAACTTACCAGGAAATATGTGAAGTCTAGAATTATAAAGTAGAACTTTTTGCCCAACATCAAATGTTTTTCTTGAAATTAACTTGTCATGAAAGGCTTTAGTTCTTTCTTTATGAATTTTAGGATTCTCATATGCATCATTTCTGAGTTCCTCAAGTTCATTTATTTGTAATTTCCGTAAATGAGAAGCGTCATCAAGGTTTGAGTTGAACATTTTAATGGCCCAATATGCTTTATGCTCAAGTTCCACAGGTAAATGACAAGGTTTTCCATAAACTAGCCTAAAAGGAGACATGCCCAATGCTGTTTTAAAAGCTGTTCGATAGGCCCATAATGCATCGTTAAGTCTAAGAGACCAATCTTTGCGATTTGGATTAACCGTCTTTTCCAAAATTTGTTTAATCTCCCTATTTGCTAATTCTACCTGTCCATTTGTCTGCGGGTGATAAGGGGTTGCAACTTTGTGTGTAATGGCATATTTCTTCATTAATGTTTCAAAAACCTTGTTGCAAAAATGTGTTCCCCCATCACTTATGATAGATCGAGGAATTCCAAATCGACTCAAAATATTTTCTTTTAAAAATTTAATCACTGTTTTGTGATCATTATTTCGACATGGAATTGCCTCTATCCACTTTGAAACATAATCTATTGCAACTAAAATGTATAAGAAACCAAAAGATGGTGGAAATGGTCCCATGAAATCAATACCTCAACAGTCAAAAATTTCAATTACAAGAATTGGGTTCAAAGGCATCATGTTTCTTTTCGAAATGGAACCTAATTTTTGACAACTTTCACATGACTTGCAAAAATTATATGCATCTTTGAATAAAGTTGGCCAGTAAAATCCACACTGTAAAATTTTTGCAGCAGTTTTCTTTGATGAAAAATGACCACCACATGCCTCGGAATGACAAAACTTAATTACACTACTTACCTCATTGTCGGGAATGCATCTTCGAAAAATCTGAGTAGTGAGATTAAAATCAATTGTGCGATATATGTTTGGATTCAAACTTAATAATGACGGTAAAATAAATTATAATGAGAAAAAAAATAATCATTAAAGACATTAAATTAAAAAATATATATATATATAATAAATTATTAAAAATTATTAAAATATATTTATATTAAATAATAAAATATATATTTATATTATATTTATATTAAATAATAATTATATTATTTTAAATAAATTTAAATTAAATAATAAATAATTTTTAAAATTTTTAAAAAAATAATATAAAAAGTAAAAAACGATTTTTCCTCCACCGGAGGTCAGTTATTTACTGGACCTCCCCTCCAATTAAACTAGAGGGACAATAACCTTTACACCCCAAAATATTTTAGAGTTTTGACCAGTTCTTGCCATAGTCAAAAAATTTAATGCTCCCTCGCAACACTCAAGAGACACTTGAAAATTTTAATTTTCCTTTATTTTGGTGAAACAATTTTTACTAACACGCCCATTCAAAACTTCTTTGATTTAATAAACGTAGATATTTCACTTTTCTTCTTTGATCATATTTATGATCATTTCCTACCTTCCTCTTTTTCCATCTTTTAGTGTGAATTAAACATTTTAGGATTAGTTATATACTTACCATAATTTCAATCAAATTTAGGGAGAGTCCAAGTGACTTAAGTTTACTTCTCCAACGCTAAGGTTATCTTCAAAGTCTAATTCATTCAGTTTACTTCTACCTTGCGTGTGTCCAAATAAAATCCAGTTATGTAAATTCCGCCAAGAAGTTGTCCATTTCCAATACCTGCGCTGCAAAACAAGAAAGAGAAGAAATTTTAAGAATAAAACTATCAACTGTAAAACAAATACAAATGAAAAAAAAATTACGAAAAAAGATAAAAAGAAGGAAAAGAAAGAAAGAAAATATACAGGACACACGAAAACGATGAACGGGACGAGCCAAAAGGGAAAAATAACAAACGGAAGAAACTGCTGAAATGGGAAATGGGAAACGGAAAACGTCGAACCAAATGGAACACGAAAAAGAAGAATTGCGTGGAAATGGAATGGTGTTTGGAGACCAAAACAAATGGAAGAAATAAAGCTTGAAAGCAATCAAAGCCGATATCTGGCCTGGGATTTTTAGATTAGAGTTAGTTTGATTTATATAGATTATATTAGTTTTTTAAAGAGATTTTAAGACTTTTTTTTGTCCAAGAGCTCCTCAAATTTGCATTGCCTGAATATGTGTATTTACACCAACAAAGAATAAGAAAATATCTGCCTCGGATTTCACGGTTTCCGTCACCCGGAGTACACAAAATCATATCCGTCCCGAATCTTCTTCCAGAACTCCAACCTCTTCGCCGGATTCTGACTTCACCGCAACCGTCCGCAGCCTTACTCCAAAGCTCGATCTCCAATCACCGGAAAATCTCGGAGACTTAACGAAAAAGCAATAAAATATTACAAATACCGCGAAAGGAACCATCATATATCCTCGGTTTTTGACATCACGGAGAGCCGGCTCGGCCTCGGCTGGAACGCTGTGCTGCGACGCTGCTGGTGGGAGGAAGGTCTAATCAAAGCCGACAACGCTCTCTTAACCAGATCTCCTTCGACTCCTCCGATTCTCACCAGCGAGTTCGTCATAGCAGATCTACGCGCGTTGAGCCGATTAGTCGGCGCGTAACCTGTCACCGCATGTAAATTATTAAAACTCTTATGAAGACTGCAACGGAACGATCCCGGATGCGTCGTAGGGGAACACATGCAAGTCCGCTTCGGCTGTTTGCTCCGTAAATTCTTCAACGCCTCGGTGTTTCTACGGACGGTAGTAATCGAACGGTTCGGCGAGATCGAACGGTTATCGAGCGAGAATCGCACGGACGACGCGGATGGAGAGTGATTGTAAAGATTGACACGTGGCGGAGAGATAGATCTCTGTTGATTAAAGAAAGTTGAGGAGCGTGAAGAAAAGCTTGAACTCGAATAAGCGAAGGCTGAGGAAGAAGAAGACGGAGACCGTGTGGCGTAGTGAGAACTGAACCGGCCAGATGGGGAGAGGGATCGGAGAATCGGACCGCTCGATCTTCTAGAAGATGCCGCCATTTTTATGATGTAGCAGAAGAGAGAGAAAGTGTAGAAAGAGAGAGAAAGTGTAGAAGGAAAGAGAATTTTTTTTGTTTGTTTTGAATTTTTCAAAAGCCACGATTGGCTGTTTAGTTTGGCAAACATCGCTTCACTCGAGCCATGTATTTATAGGGTGAGGGGAGGGGAGGGGTCAGGGTTTTGGAAATGCGATATTTTCAAACTCGGGATTTTTAGTTCTTGTGTTTTGCGGTTGTGCCCCTAAACTTTTGTTTATTTATTTTTCATACCGTTGAAGACTTGAAGAGTTGAAGTTATTATTGTTTGCGACTGTACACGTCATTGTTTTTTTTTTCTTTATTTTCCCATTGTTTTTCTTATGATATTTCTATTTTTCTTTTGGTTAATTAGAATTTAAAACTAAGATAATGAGGGTGGAAAATTATGTAATGCATGAGAATATTTCTGAAAATTAAATGAATTTGCAATGCCCAAGAATATTTAATTTGCTATGAATTTAAAGCTTTTTTTTTTGTTACAATGAATTTAAAGTTATTGTGTAAAAAGTACACAAATAACGATATTTATATTAACAATTATAACATTTACTATTAATATGGTAATTAGCATTTATACGAGTTTTTTTCTTAATTGTACACTTAGATTAATCTTTCTTGCTATGTAAAAACATATCACAGCTGGCATCATTTATTGTAACTCAATCATGTAATTTTATTCATTAAAAAATGAATTAAAACGCATGTAAAAAGAATGGACCACTAAAAAGATTGATAATAAAATGACATAAATATTTTAATTAAATCCCTAACTCAATAATATACTATTAAAACATGCTCATGCAATGTATAAAAAATCTCAAATGAAGTTCTTACTCGAATCTATTTCTATAACTCATAATTAATTCTTAATTTTTTAAATGAGTTGATAAACTTCCTATTTGAAAAATAAACGTCTATTTACTAATAATTTGTGCTGAAATTTAAGATTTGGAGAATTTTGAAGAAGTCAAGTAGTCAACTATGACCAAATTTTAGTTTTTTACAAAAAAGAAAAACAAAGAGCGAGGTGTAAACATGTTCAAGAGCCAGACTATTCGTTCAAGTCCGAAGGTCCGTCTATATTTGAAAAGACTTGGACAAAAATATTAGACTCGAAAAATGGGCTTGGACAAAAAATTAGGCCCGTTTAAAATATGAGTCAAGCCTTGGCTCCAACATTTAAGGTCCGAGCCTGAGCCCGGCCCGGCCTGTTTTTTAATTAAATAATATTTCATTTATATTTATATATATTATGTAATTTATGTCATATAAAAATTAAATATATATAATATTATAGTGTAAATATTAAAAATTATGTTAAAATATTCATGTTTAAGAATTTAATAAAAGAAAAAATATTAAATTATTAAAGATTAAATAATAAAAATATATATTTTAAAAAAATTTAGAAAACAATAATATGAACGGGTCTAAATGAGCTTGGGTTATCCATTTACAAATATTAACGAATTTGAATAAAATTTAAAACTCATATTTTAAACCGTACTAAATTTAAATAAATAAATATAATTTGATCCGATTCAATCCGACTTATAGACACCTCTAGCGAGATTGTTAGTGATATGAGAAATGAGAAAGTGACAGGTGAGAAATGCAAAAGTGAAAGAAGAGTGTGGCAGGTTCGCAGCGTTTAAGACGTAAGACCTAACCACAGCTGGGGTTAGGGATGGCAAAACCCGATTCGACCGATTGATTTCGAACCGATCCAATCCGAATGGAGAGGTTTTTTTTTTTTGAACAATGGAGGCGGAGCGGGGCGGTGCGGTTTTTTTTTGTTTGAAAGGCGGGGATGGAGCAGTCGTGGTAATTGCCTGCTCCGCACCGCCCCGCCCCGAATACTGAAGTTACAATTTTACCCTTACATATTTAGCTTTTAAATGAATAATAAAATTATATAATTAAACTTATTATTTTTATTTTTATTTTTAAAAACTTAAACCTAATACTTTATTTTTTTTCTCTTCTTATATTAGAATAATGTTTATATTTAATTTATATTTTTTTAAAATGCTTTATTATTTAAAAAAATAAAAATAATTAATAAATATCAAATGGGGCGGAGCGGGACGGTTATGGATGTAACCGACATCCATGGAGGTGGTAGTGGTATTGAAATTTCAATATCCATGGCGGAACGGGGCGGGGGCGGGGCAGAGCAGTACTATGGCGGAGCGGGGGCGGATACTGCAAAATCCGCCCCCGCCCCGCTCCATTGCCATCTCTAGCTGGGGTTGGGTTGGGGTTAGTTGATGCCGGTTAAGTAACATGGTTTTTTGTTTTGAAACCAACCAAACCAACGGATTTAAGAAAAAGCTATGGGCTCTGTCTCTTCACTCGGTGCCACCAGTCCACCACTTCTATCAGTATAAGAAATTTAAATGATTTTTTTATAATGAGTTTTTGTTAACAAATATCATTAATATTTTTTTTTAAATTAATTAATATATTTTTTATAATAATAATATTATATTAATTATAAAAGTTGATAATTTTATTTATCATTTTCAATACATTAAATAAAGATATTATCACATATAGTAATCTTAAAAAATACTTTTAGAGCATTTATTAGCAAAATATTTTTATAATTTATATTGAGAGCGGTTGAATTGGTGTTACAATCAAATAATATCAATTTAATTGATAAAATTATAAAATAAGTTAAATAGAATTATAACAAAAATAAAATAAGGATATATTTTTATTTTCAAATTTTATATATGTCATAACAGTTTTTTTTTTCGACCGCTAAGACGATTTTGAAAACACAAAACGGGAGTCGCCACCAATCTTTATTTGCTAGGTGTGATCAGCCACCTATTAAAACCGGTTTTAGTAAAGTGTTTTAAAATTAATTAAAACATTTTGTAAAACCAATTTCGAAGTTCGTATTTTGAACCAGAGAGAAAACAAAATCGGGTTCGGGAGTCGGTTACGTGCGGGGAAGGATTAGCACCCCCGCAACGCCCGTTTAGAAAACGGTATCATTCAATCACGAGTTATCTTAAATCTCGATTTAATGAACTTGACATCGGCATTTAAAATTATTTCTCTTTTTATTTTTTTATTTTTAAAACAAAAACATGTTTATTATTTGGACTTTTTGAATTATTATTATCTTTTTGAAAATGAAATTGAACGTAAACTTATTATCGAGAATACTCATTAAATATTCTCAATACACTTGGTGGTATTTAACGAGATCCTCTCACCTCAAGATATCTTAGGAATCACAACCGTGATGCCCTCCGAATTCCGTCGTCGGCAATTTACATCCATCTTTTATTTAAATGCGTATGATGTGAATATTTAGATATCGGATGCATACGACTTAGCATATAAGACATATGATTAAATACATAACTATAAGATTAAACATGCCAATCATAATATTAAAAACACGAGCATGGCAAGATATCAAATACGTAAATATTTATTTTTTATTCGTTCTTTTTATTTTGATGATTTCCATAAATGAAAACGAATTTTTGTATTGAGCATATCGCTAAATACTCCCACTACTCGTGGTGATACTTAGCGAAATTCTCTCACCTCGGGATATCTTGGGAATCACAACTGTGACGTCCTTCGAATTCCGTCGTTGGAAAATCCGTATTCATCGATTTTTATTTAAATGCGAATGATGTGAATATTTAAATATTGAATGCACACGATTTAGCATATAACATGTACGAATAAAGGCCTAATTATACGATCAAATGCACGACATAATGTTCAAAAACAGAGCATGACGAAATATAAGATACGTAACATTCACTATGTATTTATTTATATTTTGACTAATTCCATTCTTAGGTGAAAACGAAATTTTTTGTCGAGCATATCGCTAATATACTCCCACTACTCGTGGTGATATTTAGCGAAATTCTCTCACCTCGGGATATCTTAAGAATCAAAACCGTGACGTTCTTCGAATTTCGTCGTCGGCAAATCAGTATTCATCCTTTTTGTTATACGAATGCACGTGATGCGGACAAAACAATAATAATAAAAAGTGCAAAGGGCATGAAATTTATTTATCTCTCATTTTCACTTTTATCCTTGCTTTCTTTAATATATTTTTTTTATTTTTACTATTATCATTATTTTTTATTTTTTATTAGATTCATTTTATTATTATTTTTAATTTTCACTTTTATCATTATTTTTTTTATCATTTTTTTTATTTTTACTTTTATCTTTTTTTTAATATATTTTTACTATTATCATTATTTTTTATTAATTTTCTTTTATCTTTCCTTTTTATTTATTTTTTATCATTATTTTTATATTTCTTTATTATTATTTTTTTACTTTTACTAATATCATATTTTTATTTTTTTACTAATATCATATTTTTTTATTTTTTTACCATATTTTTTATATTTTTTACTAAATTTTACTAATGTCATATTTTTTTATGTTTTTATTTTATTTTTATTTTTACCATTATCATATTTTATTTTTATTTTTACTAATATCCTGTTTTTTATTATTATTTTTGTTAACTTTTACTAATACCATATTTTTTATTATTTTTTTATTTTTACTAGTATCATATTTTTTATTATTTTTTTACTATCATATTTTTTATTATATTTTTTTTAATACTAACATCATATTTTTTTTATATTTTTTATTATTTTTATTTTTTACTACTACTTATTTTTTTATTTTTACTAATATCATATATTTTTTATTTATTTACTTTCATTTTTTTTACTAATATCATATTTTTATTATTATCTTTTATTATTTATTATTTATCATTATTATATATATTTATTATAACCTTTTTTTTAAAATAAATAAATATATATATATCTCTAAAAAAAAAAGAAACTCAGGTCGGGTCCACGCGCGGACCCTTGAACGGGTCCCGGGACCCAACCCGCTAAGACCCCCCAAAACAAAATAAATAAATAAATAAAAAAGACATTCAGGTCGGGTCCACACGCGGACCCATGAACGGGTCCCGGGACCCGACCCGCTAGAATACCAAACCAAAAAAAAAACATGTGGGTCGGGTCCACACGCGGACCCTTGAACGGGTCCCGGGACTCGACCCGCTGGAGGTCTATTTAAAGACCTATTTTTTTCATTTTTAAACAATTTCAAAAAAAAAAAACAATTCTTTCACCTTTCTCTGAAAACCCCAACCCGCCGTCACCGTGCCGCCGTCTGCTTCGCCGTGCGCCGCCGTGTCAGAGCTCCGGTGAGCTCCAAAAACCCTCACCTAGTCGCGGTTTGGCCTCCCCTCCTTGATTCCGGGCTCCGTTTCACCCGAATCGGAGCCAAGCCCC
Organism: Fremontodendron californicum; assembly: GCA_030761205.1. NCBI lineage: Eukaryota > Viridiplantae > Streptophyta > Magnoliopsida > Malvales > Malvaceae > Fremontodendron > Fremontodendron californicum. Next base: position 23,597,487 of record JAULJL010000014.1, on the reverse strand, counting down.
GTAGATCTAGGAAAAGACTCTTCGACTACAGAGTCTTCGATCCAGTCAAGATCGATGCCGAATCGAGTCCGATCCTTCTCCGATGGACTCTACTGGTCCAAAACCTCCGTGCAAGCGGATCGCACCGCTTCAAAATCTCCCTTCTCTGTCATTTTTGGTTGCTGCCCCTTTTTGTTTTTTATTTGCGATGGTGATTCTTTTTTTTTTTTGCAGGGATTTCTGGTTGCTTTTTTTTTTTTTTTTTTGCGGGGTTTTTTCTTGGTTTTGGTTTTTGTGGGTTTTCTTTTTTTGCAAGGCTTCTCCATTTCGGAGAGGGGGGTCCTCCTTTTCGGCTCCGATCTCCCTCTTTTGAAGGGGTTTAGGGGAAAGTTTAGGGACTTGGGTCCCTGAATTCGGGGATAGGGAGGTTGCTTGCAAGCAACTGGGGGCTGTGTTGGGGGTTGTCCAAGGTTGAGTGTTAGGGAAGGCTGACAGACAGGGTCTATTTCGGGAGTTGCGTGTACGGGTGGTGGTGGCTGGTGGTTGGGGTGGTGCCAGAGGGGTGGTTGCCTGGGGAAAGGTGGCTGTCAGGGCTAGGTCTTCCTAGGGTTTGGGGGCTATTAGGGTTTTAGGGTTTGGAGAATGGGCCTGCTTGGTAGCAGGCCCTGTTGGGCTTATTGGGCCCAAAACAGGGGGCCTTAGCAGGCCTTGCTGCCAGCAGGCCTAGTTTGGGCCTGCTTGGCCAGCTGGCCCAAAGGCCCCTGAGTTAGGGTTTAGGCCGGGCCTTGTTGCAACTGGCCTGGGTCGGATTCGGATCCGAAGCGGGCTAAAAACTGTTGCTACAACTGCCCTTCTTTGCATATTGCTGAGAATCAGGAATAGGGCAAAGACGCGAGCAACGTTTTGGTCTGGAATTGTGCATGAGTTTGTTCTAGGAGGGCTCTCTCCATCGGAGGTTCTTATCAATCGAAAAAAATAAATCGCTCCTCTCATCAGAGGCTCTGTCACTTGGAAAACAAAATTGCTCCTCTCATCAGAGGCTCTATCACTTGGAAAATAAATTGCTCCTCTCATCAGAGGCTCTATCACTTGGAAAATAAATTGCTCCTCTCATTAGAGGCTCCATCACTTGGAAGATAAATTACTCCTCTCATTAGAGGCTCTATCACTTGCAAAATAAATTGATCCTCTCATCTGAGGCTCTATCACTTGAAAAATAAATTGCTCCCCTCATCAGAGGCTCTATCACTTGGAAAACAAAAATGCTCCTCTCATCAGAGGCTCTATCACTTGGAAAATAAATTGCTCCTCTCATTAGAGGCTCTATCACTTGGAAAATAAATTGCTCCTCTTATCAGAGGCTCTATCACTTGGAAAATAAATTGCTCCTGTCATCAGAGGCTCTATCACTTGAAAATAAATTGCTCCTGTCATCAGAGGCTCTATCACTTGGAAAATAAATTGCTACCTTCTTCCTGATTATGATGATTTGCAACTCCTTGTTGTAGTCGATTTCCATTTTTCTTGTCTGCCTGTCATTCACACCCCTCTTTTTTGCACAATGTTAATTCCTGATTGTTAGCAATGTCATGATGATGCAATGCATGCTTATGATAATGGAATATACGATTTAAGGCTCGAATCATGATTCGATGCCCCTGTGTGTATCTTATCAGTTAACAGTTCTCCCAAAGTTGACTTGATTAAACTTCTCATGCTATTTTTTGTAAGGTTCTTTTCTATTTTTCCAGTTTCCTTTCTTTTCTTTCTTCGACTTGGCTAACTGTCCACAACTTACTTCTTCACGATCTCTTCTTAGCCGGAGTCAGAGCTTTGTACACTTCCCTTGAAACCATTTCATATGTCAAACATTACTTTCTTTACTTTCAAAGAGCATAAGTAGATCGATGTCTCATACTGCCCCGTCATCTTCTTATCATCATTTTTTGTCTTTTTGATTTTCCAATTCTCAAACTTCCCTAGAGTAATCGTGAAAACTCCATTTATGCCGTGTTCATTTATTTATCATCATTCACATTTCATGTCAGCATAATGCATTATTTTAAGAAAATTTCAAAGAAATGAAGATAACTTAAAGACAAAACTCCATGAATTGGGGTAAATATTTTCATTTTAGAGAGAAAAGAACATATTGGCATCAATCAAAAAGGGAAATAAAGACAAAGGGGATAGATCCCTCCATAATGAATACTCAAACGAACTCAATCGATCTAATCCGGATTTCTCTCTTGAGAAGGAAATATCCATTGATGTCCTTGACTTTTCTGAGAGCGTCCAACCACGGATTACCCTCCCTGTCTTGCACAATTCAACCATGCTGCATCTTGCTATTCGCTCAAAGTTTCCATCTTGCACAATTCAACCATGCCGTCATCTTTTTTTCCTCAATCAAATTAAGTTGCTCATAGCGGGCTCGAACCCATTCTGCTTCTTCCAGCTCAACTTCTAACAAAATTCTCAAAAAGGGGATTTCAACCTCAATTGGCAAAACTGCTTCCATTCCATACACCAAGGAATAAAGAGTAGCCCCCGTAGAAGTACGCACCGATGTTCTGTAAGCGTGCAGAGCAAACGGGAGTTTCTCGTGCCAATCTTTGTACTTATCAGTCATTTTAGCCACGATTTTCTTTATATTCTTGTTAGCAGCCTCCACTGCCTCGTTCATCTTGGGACGGTAAGGTGCTGAGTTGTGATGTCTGACTTTAAACTGGGTACAAATCTCTTTCATCATGGCGTTGTTTAGATTGAGAGCATTATCTGTAATGATTTTCTCTGGGAGACCGTATCGGCAGATTACTTCCTTCTTCAAGAATCTACACACCACTGACTTGGTCACGCTAGCATAAGAAGCAGCTTTAACCCACTTCGTGAAATAATCGATCATCACCAAAATAAAGCGATGCCCGTTTGAGGCCTTAGGGGTAATTGGCCCAATCACATCCATTCCCCACATAGCAAAAGGCTATGGCGTTGTCATGACGTGCAAAGCTGTCGGAGGAGCATGTACCTTATCCGCATATATTTGGCACTTATGGCATTTCCGGACATACCTGATGCAATCCCTCTCCATTGTCATCCAATAATAACCTGCTCTCATAATCTACTTAGCCATCATGTGGCTGTTTGCATGTGTTCCACAAACCCCTTCATGAACTTCCTCGAGTATTCTCTTAGCTTCATTTGCTTCCACGCACCTTAGCAATGTATGATCTCTACTCCTTTTGTACAATACTTCTTTATCTAGAAAGAATCCCATCGCCAATCTTCTTAAAGTTTTTTTGTCATTTTCTGTGGCATGTTCTGGGTTTTGCTGATCTTTTACGTATTGCAGGATGTCGTGGTACCATGGCCTCCCATCCGGCTCTTCTTCAACATGCATACAGTGTGCAGGCAATTCTCGTATGCTCATCTTAATGGGCTGGACGTCAGCGCTTGTATTTATCTTGAACATTGAGGCTAACGTAGCAAGAGCGTCGACCATTTGATTTTCCTCTCGGGGTAGATAGTTGAATTCGATCTTTTCGAATTGTTGAACCAATTCAACTATGAACTTGTGGTAGAGAACCAACTTTGAGTCCCTTGTCTCCCATTCCCCTTTTAACTGGTAAATGACTAGAGCTGAGTCTCCATACACCTCTAACTCGCTTATCTTTTTTGCAATAGCCGCTTGAAGTCCCATGACACAGGCCTCATACTCCGCCACATTGTTGGTGCATTTGAAAGTCAATCTTACAGTGATTGGACAATAGGTCCCTTCTGGCGATATTAAGATTGCTCCAACACCGTGCCCTAGAGCATTCGATGCACCGTCGAAATACATCTTCCACACATCTCTCTTTGATTCCTCGTCTTCACCTTCTTCGGAAATAGCCATCAGGTCCTCATCAGGGAAATCAAACTTTACTGACTCATAATCTTCGGTGGCTTTATCCGCCAGGAATTCAGCTACTGCACTTCTTTTTATGGCCTTCTGCGAGACATAGGTGATGTCATATTCAGAAAGCAGAACTTGCTATCTTGCCAATCTTCCTGATAACGAGGGTTTCCCAAAGATGTATTTAATGGGGTCCAATTTAGCAACAAGCAACGTGGTATGGTATAACATATATTGTCGGAGCCTATGAGCAGCCCAAGCAAGCGCGCAACATATCTTTTCTACTGCCGAGTACTTGGCCTCGTAATCTGTAAACTTTTTGCTCAGATAGTGAATGGCATGTTCTTTCTTGCTTGTCTCATCTTGCTGTCCCAAAACACTTCCCATGGATTTCTCATGTGCTACCAAATACAAAATGAGCGGTCTTCCTGGTATTGGTGGTACCAGTACCGGTGGGTTGGTGAGGTATTCTTTCACTTTGTCGAATGCTTCCTGGAAATCCTCATCCCATTCACCCGGATCACGTTTTCTGAGGAGTCTAAAAATTGGATCACACTTAGCGGTGAGTTAAGAAATGAAACGGGCAATGTAATTCAGTCTTCCCAGGAATCCTCGCACTTCCTTCTGTGTCCGAGGCGGAGATAAATTTTGGATAGCACGTATCTTGTCGGGATCTACTTCAATTCCTTTCTCATTAACAATGAAACCCAGAAGTTTGCCGGATGTCACACCAAAAGTGCACTTGGCCGGGTTGAGCTTAAGTTGGAACTTCCTTAATCGCCCGAATAACTTCCTCAGATTAACCACATGATCTTCATCTTCACGTGACTTTGCAATCATGTCATCGACATAAACTTCTACCTCTTTGTGCATTATGTCATGAAAGAGTGTCACCATTGCTCTTTGATAAGTTGCACCGGCGTTTTTTAACCCAAACGGCATAACCTTGTAACAAAATGTTCCCCACATTGTCACGAAAGTGGTCCTCTCCATATCTTCTGGTGCCATCTTGATTTGGTTATATCCCGAAAAATCGTCCATAAATGAGAACAGTGAGTGTTTGGCGGTATTATCGACCAAGGTATCGATATGGGGTAGCGGGAAGCTATCTTTTGGACTAGCTCTGTTTAGGTCCCGATAATCAACGCACATTCGTACTTTTCCATCTTTCTTCGAGACTGGGACCACGTTTGCTACCCATTCAGGATACTTAGCGACTTCCAAAAATCCGACATCGAACTGCTTTTTTACTTCCTCCTTGACCTTTAGCAACATTTCAGGCTTCATCCTTCTCAACTTCTGTTTCACAGGTTCGCATTCTGGTTTTAAAGGCAAACGATGCACCACAATATCTGTATCGAGTCCTGGCATGTCTTGATAGGACCATGCGAACACATCCGCATACTCGTGGAGTAATTCTACCAACTCTTTCTTCTTTGTCACTGGTAGTGAAGTGCCGATTTTTACCTCTTTCTTATTATCCTCATCTCCTAGATTAACAAATTCTGTTGTCTCCTGGTGAGGCATAATTTGCTTTCTTCTGATTCTATTAATCTCAATAGATCGGGTGGTAAATCGTAGTTCTCTGCAGTCTCTTCATCGTCAATTTCACCAATATCAATATATTTCTCAAAATTGATTTCTGAATTACTGATGAGATTGTTTTCGCATTCATTATTAGGAGACCTGAAAAGGTGTAAGCAAAATAATATAGATGGTTGTATAGGAAGACAAAATAGAAGGATGGACTATAAAAGAAATGACAAATGAATGGAGACATAATGCATCATATTTGTCATTTATTTGAATGATAAGTTCATAAAAGGAGCCCGTGCACAAAAGAAAATCTCATAACACTCTTGGGCAGAAGTGTTTGAGAACTTAATTTGTTAAGCAGAAAGAGACCTAAATACAGCAGGTAAATCTACAGCACGCTAATTCTTCAATTCAAAACCCGGAGGACACGGGTAGATGGTGATTTCTTCAGCTTTGTTTCCCTCTTCCTCTTCTTGTTCCATCATTTGGATGCAGAAACCCGCAAACATTCCCTCCAGAATCACGGCAGGTTTGGTCCTAACTAGTGAATCAGGAAAAACAAAACCCGTCGACCGAAATGTCACGTAGAGATGGGGGATGTACATCCTCGGGGTCTCTATCTCGTATCCCCTGAGCCTTGCGAGCCTCTGCTCTTTCCTTTCTCTTATCATTCTCTCTCTGTCTTCCCTGGTCAGCTTGTATCCCAACCCAAACTTGTTTTCCTTTCCGATCACACTTATGCTCTTCCAAATTCCTTGTAGGTTCTTCCCTAAACCTGTCCCGGCTCGATAACCCTTTCCTACGACCTGAGCAAGGCCGCTTTGAGTGGCAGAGGACAGCTGAGGTATAGGCATCTTAGAACCTTCGCTTACAAATACAGCGTTCACAAACTCTAAGGTTCGAAAAAAGCATTCTCCTGCTTCTTCAGTAGCTTCTATGTAGGGAATATTTGAGGGCTTGGATACAAGGAGATCTTCTTCTCCGTCGACGATTATCAATTGCTCTTCGACCCTGAACTTCACCTTCTGATGCAAAGTGGATGGAATAGCACCAGCCATGTGGATCCAAGGTCTTCCCAACAAGACATTGTATGAAGGAACGATATCCATGACCTGGAAGACAATGTCGAAGGTGCAAGGACCAATTTGTATTGGCAACTCAATTTTCCCCGCAACTTGTCTACGGGTTCCATCAAATGCTCGCACTACCATGTGACTGTTCTTTATATGGGATCCATCGACGGGCAGTTTGGCCAATGTAGTCATCGGCATGACGTTTAGCGCAGAGCCATTATCAATGAGGACTTTTGCAATGATATGGCCCTTGCAACGCGCAGTGATGTGAAGGGCTTTGGTGCTACCTGTCCCTTCAGGCATGATCTCATCGTCACTGAAGGCTATGAAGTTGTTAATGGCCACATTCCCCACTACCTGGTCAAACTTCTCTACAGACACATCATGAGGCACGTATGCCTCATTCAACACTTTCAAGAGCTCCTTTCGATGGGTCTCCGAGTTCATCAATAATTCCAGGATAGATATGCGAGCCGGTGAGCGTTTTAATTGTTCAACAATGCTGTACTCGCTGTGCTTGATAAATTTGAGGAATTCACAAGCTTCTTCCTCTGTCACAGGCTTGCTTGTTTTTCGCTCAACAGCTTTTCCTGAGACGGTTTCCTCTTCATCAGCCTTAGCTTTCCCTTTTCTGACATTTTTCGATACTTTCGGCCCCAACACCAGTTATGTCCACAGCAACCGCAGAGGCGCTGGAAATTGGTGTAACATCAACCGGCACCGGCGACGCAAATTTGCATTCGTACCTCCAAGGTACAGCCTTATCATTCTTGTAGGGGAACGGGTTCGGCACTTCGATAGTCACCATCGGCCTTATCACCCTTGGTGTTTCCCTTACCAGCGAGCTCTGGCTTTCCCCACAGTAGATAACCAATGGCTTCGGCTTAACCCATATTTCGGGGGCCTTTGAGGTTTCTTCGATCACTACATCCATGGATTCTTCTTCCCATTCAGTGGAGAATTCTGCTATGCCGATATCCATTAATTCTTGAATTTTGGTTTGGAAGTCGGAGTATTGGTTAACAGTGTGTCCCACCAAACCTCCGTGATATCTGTAAAAGCGTTCAGAATTTGGTTCCGACCCCGAGGATTTCTGCCCCATGTTGACTGGTTTAAATAGTCCGGCGTCAATCATGGCATCCAACACTTTTCCCATGTGAGTCCGGACATCTTCAATCCTGGATATTACCCGACAACCTTTTTTCTCCGTTATCGCATTTGCTCCTGTTTTCCCATGGTCGAGTAACGAATTTGCAGTAACGTTAGGCTTCCCCTTGGTTGTGAAGCTCAAGACAATGGCCCAGATTAGGTGTTGCACTCTGTGTTTAAGAGCAATGCAATTCTCCGTGGAGTGACCCGGGTTGCCTCCATGGTAATCGCAGTTCACGTCCGGGTTGTACCATCTTGGGTATGGGTTTCATGGGTTCGAGGAACATGGGTGCCAATAGATGGTTTTGAACTAGCTTGGGAAATAGATGGGCGTATGTCATGGGAATCGGGTTAAACTGAGGCATTTGTTGGATTGGCTGAGGTGCTCTTTGGTTAGTGTTCACATTGTTTACTGGACTGATCGAGTTGGGAGTAGGTACAGATGCTGTGTACACAGGTGCTGGCATGGGTGATGGCGAGAACACCGATGCTGGTGGTCGATAATTGAATATTGGGGTTGTGTAGGAGGGTAGGAGTACGGGTTAGGGGAGTAACTATAGGGTCTGTGTGTTGGGTAATGGGAATAGCTTTGTGGTGGTCGGTTTTCATATGAAGCCGCTTGCACTTCTCCTTCTTTCTTCTTTGTTGCCCTCACCTTCTTACTGTTGGCTACTTCATTTCCCTCGATCTTGCCACTTTTTATGGCACTTTCTATCATTTCGCCTAAAATGACCATATCGGCAAAGTTCTTGGTAGCACTACCGACCAACCTGTCGTAATATGGTCCTCGTAGCGTATTGATAAACAACATGGTGGTCTCTTTTTCTGTCAAAGGTGGTTGCACTTGAGCAACCAGGTCCCTCCATTTTGGGCATACTCTTTAAATCCTTCTCCGGCCTTTTTCTCCATGTTTTGGAGGGATAGCCTATCCGGCACCATATCAGCCATATGCTTGTACTGGGCCAAAAAGGCTCTCGCCAAATCTGTCCAAGTATGGATGCGACTGCTATCTAGTTGGTTATACCATCTTGCGGCTGATCCTTGCAGGCTGTCTTGGAAACAGTGAATTAATAACTTGTCATTATGAGTGTGTCCGGCCATTTTGCGACAGAACATTGTGATATGAAATGAAGGGCATTTGGTCCCATTATACTTTTCAAATTCCGGGACTTTAAATTTTAGCGGTATTACCAAATCCGGAACTAAGCTCAGTTCACTGGCATCGACTTTTCCGAAGGCGTCCATCCCTTCTATTGCTTTGAGTCTTTCTTCTAACATGTCATATTTATGCTTTGTCCCGACATCCTCTATTTGTTCCGTCACGCTTCTTCTCAACCTTTCTTGCTCTAAGGGGTCATCCAAGTTCGGGACGTGGACTGGGTTTGAAGGATGGGTCCCTGGGTTAGGCGCGAACTGTCCTTGGGCTTGTTGGCCTGTGGGACTTGGCGTGCTAATGTACATGTAAGGTTGTTCTCCCACTGGAGGTTCTCCTTGTGGATGCCCATCTTGTGTCACTTGGGCGTAAGTCGGGGTGAAACCTGGTGGGTATAAAGGATCATCGTTATAACTTTTTCGTGGTCGGGGTTTTCCCCTCATTATCGAGCTTTCAGCTGGCCCCTTTCCTCTCGTCATACTCATCATCATTTCCATCATCTTGGCCATTTGTTCTCGTGACTCTTCCTGGGACCTTGCTATCTGTTCTCGTAGTTCCTGTTGAGATCGGTCCAACTGTTCTTGCAATTCCTTCTGCGCCCTTTCCATTCTCTCAATTCTTGTTGCTTGCTCGTTGTCCATGGTCTTTGCGTGTGCTCGTGTATTGTAGGAGTGTGGAGCACTTTTGTCCGGATACTTTAGTCGGCACTCAATTTTTATACCTTAGTTCAAACACCCCGGGTTAGAACCTTATGACATTGTTTCTTTATTCCTTATTGAATGTATGAATGAATGGATGGATGGATGAATGAATGAACGAGCAAATAAAAAAAAAATGCATACGAGGTATAGATACTCAAAGATAAATTTCAGGAAATTTATTTTTCATTGATCCCACATAGTGTTTTCATTACATCAAAATAACTTCTTAGAATCGCGTCCATAAAAACAGCTAATTTGCTTATACTGATTTCTGGCTTCGTTTAAAAAATTAAGCAACTGCTGTCCGTATTCTCCGGTTGGCGGGATTCTTTGCCTTAGGACTTCCACTTTCTCGATCATCTTGCTAGCTTTTCTCACAGCCTTGCCGATTTTTGCACCCAAGTGTTCTATGTACTGCTGCCTTCCCATGCTTTCGGCTTCCCATCTTTTGCTAGCATCCGTAGCCAAATCACATGCATAACTCCAATCAGTTTCTCTATCCCTCCATTCCCTCACGATCTCGTCGATGTGATTTTTTTTGGCTATATAATTGCCGTTCTAGGTCTCGGATTACTTGGTGTAAGAAACTTCTCTCTTCTTGTATCTGAGAACAACTCTCCCTTTTGCTCTCGAGCTCGGCCTTTAGTTTCTCGTTTGTATGCAACGACTCAGCTAAACTCACTGAAGCCTGGGAGTACATGTCCTTATATTTCTGCTTATCGCGAGATAGCCGAGCAACTCTTGCCTCCTTTTCTTGTGCCTTTTCCTTCCACTGTTTTACTTCTTCCTGAAGTCGACCAAGCTCCTTTTCCCGCCTATAAACTGGTCCGAGTATACTTTCGACCTTCAGTTGTGTCCTTAGTTTCTTGTTTTCCAAGTGCAAGTTTTTCACATCGGCATAGGCAGTGTCACGTTCCTTTATTATTTTTTTGATTCTGACCCCTTGTGTTTCAGTCTTGTCCTTCCAGTTTTTGGTCTCCTCTTGGAACTTCTGACTTTCCTGTTTCATCTTTTTTCTTTCAATACTGAAGCCTTGCTCAGCTATTTCGAGTTCTGATATTCTCTTTGATGGAGCGGGACTTGGCTGATATACGACCTCTTCCTCTGGAAGCACCATACTGTTGACCCGATTTGTTCTCCACACTTGGTATCTTGGAGTGACGCTCTCACTGAGGGATCCTAACCTCGTTCTGTGGCTTTCTTTCCAAGCTCGGACTATTGGCTCCACTCCTTTTGACATATTTGGATCTCCATAAGAAAATTCCACCTGGTCAAGTCTGTGCGTAGCCGGGACGAATTGCTTTACCCCATACTGTCTCAGTACCATCAGCGGAGCATAACTTACTACTCCCCATGGTCCTAAAAGCTGTACCCACGGTTCTCCACATCGGTATAACATTGGCCCATGAGGCATCCATGGCGCCATCCATCTTATTTGCTTACTAGTCAGCGGCCGTAGGAAGGCTAACCATTCTTTCTTTGATTTGGGTTTCGGCCATTTGCTTTCACAGAATTCTTTAATAGGGGCACAATTCTTTAGGTAAGGTTTGGAGAAAGCACTATTTTCACACATGAAGTGGCTCTTGAGCCATATATGCAGTAATGGCGCACATCCCACAAAATGACCCTCCCATCTCTTACGGCAAAAGTTCAATGATCTTATGGTTTCAGACAGGATTGCCGGCGAGGGATTGACGTGGTTCTCAACTTGCTCGAAGAAATCTATCACCGCTACTTCAATATGCCCCAAAACCTTAGGAAAAATTACCAACCCGTAAATAGCCAAAGCAAAAGCGGTGACTCCTTGCTCGTCATCGAGGTGCCCTTCAATGAATTTTCGAAAGAAATCCCAAGGAATGCAGACATGTTTCCCTTTTTGTTTCAGATCCGGGTCTCTAACCTCTACCCCGATGAGCTTTTTCAACTTCTTACGAAAACCCAACTTTGGCTTTCTGATGTATACCTTATCTGGGAAACGAAGCTCTAACTCGACAAGAATTGAGTACTCCTCTATAGTCGGTGTCAAATCCTCTCCATTAAAAGCAAAACACCTATAAGAAGGGTCTCAAAATTGGATGGCCGCCCTGATCATGGACTCCTCAATTACCACTGGGATGAGCGAAGCAATCTGGCCATACTTTTCAGAAAATTTCTTCTTCCTTTCCCAAGTCATTCATTCCCAAATATCGGCCAACTCAGTTAAGTTATTCTGTGTGAGTTCCAAATTTATTTTTTCGGGTAGACTCGGGATATAACCTTCAATCAAACAGTCCCCCTCTTTCTGTTGCACATTTCTTGCCCATTCTTGCACATCTACCGGCGATTCACACATGACGCTTACGGATGACGAGATAATCTGACGCTCGGTGGGCTCCATGAGAAATTAACTTGCTGAAAGATACTTTTGAGAATAATACCTCGACGTGGAATGCTAATGTGATGCCAATGTAAGTTATGCAGAACAACATAGAAGGAAAACTCGTCAGTATATCCACATGAAAGAATTCAAAGAACAAATGAATAAATGAATAAAGAGGCCCGACATTATTTATTTACATAAAATAACAAATATTTTGAGAAAAACTCATTTTGGAAGAATTTCGGTCCTTGCCTACGAAGGACTTAATTACGGTGTTCGTTCACCCTAAAAGTTGTGAAGTGAACCAATACGGGTATTTGGGCTGTTTCAGTCACTACCCACTTTGTGGTTCGAAAGTAAACAAAAATAGTGAAAGGTAAAAAGCGTTCCTTCATGTGTCCTAATTTTGGATGAATTTACAGACGTCGGATACGAGAGGCTCTACCTAGGAAGTGTTTCTCATGGCATTCTAATATGAGGTTTGGATTCGCAATCTAAAGGTCTTCAAATTGGTCATCGCTGTCGCCTACGAAGGCTAGCAAGGCACCCCGATCCTTACCCATTATAGGCTTCCAAAGGAAAGGGTTCAATTCGAGCGAGAGATTTTTCGCTAGCCCGTGCGGAGATTATTATCTCTCGAGAGCGTAGGTACTTTCTCTCTCTAAAAGCGTTTCGCTAGCCCATGCGGAGGTTATTACCTCACGAGAGCATAGGTACTTTACTTTTTCCTAAAGGGATGTAGCTCGGGTATAAAGCTTATGTATGAAGTGCACGTGTCCGTGTGTGAGAAGGAACAAACAAACCTTCAACTACTTGTTTACGAATCTTTATTCTAATCATCCTATAATTACTAGAATCAATAATATATATAAAAAAATGAATAAAAAATATAATAATAAAAAAAGAACGAGAATAAAGAATCAACAAATATCAAAGCATAAATGCAAGCAAAATAACAATAACGAGAATGATGACAATAAATAAACAGCCGAATTAATAAATAAAGAAAATCAAGAACAAGAGAATTAAAATTAAAGACCGATTAAATCCATTAAATCGAGATTTTAAGATAACACATGACTAATTTATGGCTCGACTCTCAAAGTCCCCAGTGGAGTCGCCAAGCTGTCATAACGATTTTTTTTTGACCGCTAAGACGATTTTGAAAACACAAAACGGGAGTCGCCACCAATCTTTTTGAAAACACGAAATTCTCTCACCTCGGGATATCTTGGGAATCACAACCGTGACGTCCTTCGAATTCCGTAGTCGGCAAATCCGTATTCACCGATTTGTATTTAAATGCGAATGATGTGAATATTTAAATATTGAATGCACACGATTTAGCATATAACATGTACGAATAAAGGCCTAATTATATGATCAAATGCACGATATAATATTCAAAAACACGAGCATGACGAAATATCAGATACGTAACATTCACTACGTAATTATTTATATTTTGACTAATTCCATTTTTAGGTGAAAACGAAATTTTGTGTCGAGCATATCGCTAAATACTCCCACTACTTGTGGTGATATTTAGCGAAATTCTCTCACCTCGGGATATCTTAGGAATCACAACCGTGACGTCCTTCGAATTCCGTCGTCGGCAAATCCGTATTCATCCTTTTTGTTATACGAATGCACGTGATGCGGACAAAACAATAATAAAAAAAGTGCAAAGTGCATGAAATTTATTTATCTCTCATTTTCACTTTTATCCTTGCTTTCTTTAATATATATATTTTTTTATTTTTACTATTATAATTATTTTTTATTTTTTATTAGATTCATTTTATTATTATTTTTTTATCTCTTTTTCTTTTCACTTTTATCATTATTTTTTTTATTTTATTTTTATTTTTACTTTTATCTTTTTATTTTATTTTATATTTTTACTATTATCATTATTTTTCATTATTTTTCTTTTATCTTTCCTTTTTATTTATTTTTTATCATTATTTTTATATTTTTTTATTATTATATTTTTTTACTTTTACTATTATCATATTTTTATTTTTTTACTAATATCATATATATATATATATATATTTTTTTTTTACCAAATTTTACTAATACCAAATTTTTTTTTTTTATATTTTTTACTAAATATTACTAATTTCATATTTCATATTTTTTATGTTTTTATTTTATTTTATTTTTATTTTTACCATTATCATATTTTATTTTTATTTTTACTAATATCCTGTTTTTTATTATCTTTTTTTGTTAATTTTTACTAATACCATATTTTTTATTATTTTTACTAGTATCATATTTTTTATTATTTTTTTACTATCATATTTTTTATTATTTTTTTACTATCATATTTTTTATTATATTTTTTTTATTACTAACATCATATTTTTTTTTATATATTTTATATATTTTTATTTTTACTAATATCATATATTTTTTATTTATTTACTTTCATTTTTGTACTAATATCATATTTTTATTATTATCTTTTATTATTTATTATTTATCATTATTATATATATTTATTATAACCTTTGTAAAAAAAAATATATATATATATATATCTAAAAAAAAAAACTCGGGTCAGGTCCACGCGCGAACCCTTGAACGGGTCCCGGGACCCGACCCGCTAAGACCCCCCCAAAACAGAAAAAAATAAAAATAAATAAAAAAGACATTCGGGTCGGGTCCACACGCGGACCCATGAACGGGTCCCGGGACCCGACCCGCTAGAATACTAAACCGAAAAAAAAAAACATGTTGGTCGGGTCCATACGCGGACCCTTGAACGGGTCCCGGGTTCCGACCCGCTGGAGGTCTATTTAAAGACCTCTTTTTTTTTTTGTTGTCATTTTTAAATAATTTCAGAAAAAAAAAAATTCTTTCACCTTTCTCTAAAAACCCCAACCCGCCGTCGCCGTGCTGCCATCTGCTCCGCCATGCGCCGCCGTGTCGGAGCTCCTGTGAGCTCCAAAAACCCTCACCTAGTCGCGGTTTGGCCTCCCCTCCTTGATTCCGGGCTCCGTTTCACCCGAATCGGAGCCGAGCCCCGTAGATCTAGGAAAAGACTCTTCGACTATAGAGTCTTCGATCCAGTCAAGATCGGTGCCGGATCGAGTCCGATCCTTCTCCGATGGACTCTACTGGTCCTAAACCTCCTTGCAAGCGGATCGCACCGCTTCAAAATCTCCCTTCTCTGTCATTTTTGGTTGCTGCCCCTTTTTGTTTTTTTATTTATTTGCGATGGTGATTCTTTTTTTTTTTTGCAGGGATTTTTGGTTGCTGTTTTTTCTTTTTCTTTTTTTTTGCGAGGGTTTTCTTGGTTTTGGTTTTTGTGGGTTTTCTTTTTTTGCAAGGCTTCTCCGTTTCAAAGCGGGGGGTCCTCCTTTTCGGCTCCGATCTCCCTCTTTTGAAGGGGTTTCGGGGAAGGTTTGGGGACTTGGGTCCCTGAATTCGGGGATAGGGAGGTTGCTTGCAAGCAACTGGGGCTGTGTTGCGGGTTGTCCAAGGTTGAGTGTTAGGGAAAGTTGACAGACAGGGTCTATTTCGGGAGTTGCGTGTATGGGTGGTGGTGGCTGGTGGTTGGGGTGGTGGCAGAGGGGTGGCTGCCAGGGCTAGGTCTTCCTAGGGTTTGGGGGCTGCTAGGGTTTCAGAGTTTGGGGAATGGGCCTGCTTGGTAACATGCCCTGTTGGGCTTATTGGGCCCAAAACGGGGGGCCTTAGCAGGCCTTGCTGGGCAAGCCTGCAGGCCTGGTTTGGGCCTGCTTGGCCAGCTGGCCCAAAGGCCCCTGGTTAGGGTTTAGGTCGGGCCTTGTTGCAAATGGCCCGGGTCGGATTCGGATCCGACCCGGGCTAAAAACGGTTGCTACAATATACATATATTTTTTATTTTTAAAAATACATATTTACTTTTTAAAAAAATTATTCACTAAATCAAAAAACTATTAACTTAGTAAAAAACTACCCATTTATAAAACTGTCCATATTTTTTACTTATAAACTTTTTAAAAAATATATATTTTTTCACTCATGGGTTATCAGATTCTAGTATCTTAAAAATATTTTTTTAAGGATAATTAAATTTTTATTTAAAGTAATATTTTTATATTGTTAACATTTAATTTTATGAGTTTCATTAAATTAGAAAAATATATTATTTAATATAATAATTTTACAAAATATTTTTAAAATATTTATTAACAAAAGTTAATTTAAATTTAAAATAAATTAGAGAACTGAATAAAAAAAGAAAAAGAAAGATTGATCCGTTAAAATAAACCTGCTCATGGCCAGGCCTGGGTAGGATTTTTTTGTTCCGTGCCGGCCCGGCCCGGAACAGTGTTTTTTTATTATAATAATATTATTTTATTTAATTTTAATTATAAAAATATAAAAAAATAAAAAATATTTTTTAATCTGATAAACAGTAAATTCGGGCCTACTGGCCCGACCCAGGGCCAGGGCTGGGCAAAGAAATTGAAAAAAAAAGGGCCGCGGCCCGACCCATGAACAGGTCTACGTTAAAACTGGCATGACGTTGGATGATGGATGATGAATGATGATGCCTTGATCTTGATTATGATGGCTGGACATGGGTTTCACGCTACTCTCGTATGACTGTAAACGAACATAGCGTTCGACGAACCGTTCGTAAATAGTTTGATTTCTGTTTGTTTATATTTGTTTATTAAGCTAAATAAACGATTATGAACACAATTTTAATGTTCGTTTATTAAACGAACCGAGTTCAAACAGATGTGTGTTCGGTTTGTTTATGTTCACGAACAAACTTGTTTATCGTTCATTTAAAGCTCATTTATTAGTTTGTTTAAAACTCGTTTATGTTCATTTTATTTACGTATAATATTATTAATATTATTTAATAACTTAAATTTAATAATAAATTTAATTTAATTATACGTTTTTATTTTATTATTTTATATTTAATAATAATAATTTAAAATTTGATTTATTTTTTGATTTGTTTGTTTGTTAAAATTGTTTAGATTTGTTGGTTTATTGTTCATAAACATAATTTTAATTGTTCGCGAATATGTTCGATTATATGTTCACGAACAAGTTCATTTAATTTAAATGAACTTGTTCATGAACATTAAATAAACGAATACGAACACACTTAATTTTAAACGAACAGAGTTTGAAAACAATCTTAAAATTCATAACGAACACGAACCGGAACAACCTCAAAAATAAATAAATGAACACAAATATAGACCTGTTCATTTAACCTCGGTTCATTTACAGCCCTACCTCTCATCTCTCACCTTTCTTTATATGAATTTTTATTTATTGTCATTTTAATACTCGACAAGCTAATTACGCTTATTTTGACATGGAATATCTTCAAATTACATTACCTTATGGTATATTTAATTGATATCATTTCAATTGAACTCTATATAACATGATGTTTACCTAACTGCAATGGAGTATAAAACTGAAAATTACTACAAATGATAAGGTTTTGTTAACTAGATTTTACCATGTTAATTACTCAAATATTGAATAAGATTTTTAAAGTTTAAGTTCGGATTCCTCATGATATTATTATAATTATTTATAATTATTTTCATTTAATATATTTTTAAAATATACAAATAAATAATAACTTTGATCTACATTCTAAGTAAAATGGTAATTTTTGAGCTTATATCATATTCTTATTTCTTAATCAACCTTGGTTAAGAAAAAAATGATTAATGGTTTTTTTAAAAGCTTAAAGTGATAGAAATAATTCAATTAATTATTATATTTAAGTTTTAACCGGCAAATTAGATGAATAATTATTGGGCTTTCAGACGAATCCAAATATAAAAGAAAAATGCAAACTAAAGAATGATACATAAATATTGTATAACCCAATAGATAGCAAAATATTGAGTATCGAAGAAATATATGGAAGGAAAAAATTTGTTTAAAATTTAAATTCAAAAGTTTTGATACTATATCAAATAAACGATTAATTATCCTAAAAATTTAAATTCATAAAAAAAAAGTTAACAACTATATTTAAACTTTAATAGTAATTAATCAGTAGTTATAGATCAAGCATTTTATAATCATATATTTTATGTAGTCATTCATGAAATTCTCGTAATAAATGTTGTGATAATATGAATGAGAACATATTCCCTTTTGGAAAATAGTAGTATTTTACTATATTTTGCGGTTGCGAAAAGAGACCAAATCTTAAGGTATTGTCTTGGGCTGATCTTAGGAGATTAACAATTCAAAGTTGAGACACACATTTCAAGTGAATATATATATATATATATATATATGTATATATATACTGACACATGGACATGATACTATTGTTATCGTTCATGAATTCATGAATGTAGCAAAAAAAAAGAAAGAAAAAAAAAAGAAACAAAGGAAGTCAAGCCTTTTTCAAGCCATTTTTAGGTATTTCGAGCTTTTCATTCAATCAATGATTCATTTCCTACTCAGAAGATTCTCAAGTTTTCTGCAAAACTACAATCAAATATTCGTAGCGCCATGTGGAAATCAAATTATAGAAACGGGGGAAGGTTTGGTTTAAAAAGTCAGTGTCAAAACAAAACCAAAGTAATTCAATTTAATATTAATTAATTTATTTAATATTTTATTGCAGTTATTATATATATATATATAATAGTAAATTGTTGGGCATTCAAAAACGTATTAGGCACACTGTTGGTTTTTTAATATATATATATATATATATTTGATTGTTATTCTGACTGCAAGTCTTGGTTCTATAGAAGGTTTTTTTTTTATCAATAATTAATTAGTACACATACACATTAATTTTGCCCAAGCTAAATTCTTAATTTAATCAATTTGGAAAAAGTGGGAAGTACACTTTATGAGATTCTTCTTTCTGTATATATTAAAATTCAAATATCATATCTTTTCAATATCATTTTTTTAAAATAATACGCTCGAATTCTTATGAGATCATGTCTTTAATTTAACGGAAAATAGAAGTAATGTTCAAGAAAAGTCGCTGCTCATCGATCCGTCTTTCTTTTGGCCTTAATTTGGAGCCAGATTTGAAACAACATTGTCATAACGATTTTTTCGATCGCTAAGACGATTTTGAAAAGAAAATGAGTCGCCACCAATCTTTTTTTGTAGGTGTGATTGGCCGCCTATTAAAACCGGTTTTAGTAAAATATTTTAAAATTAATTAAAACATTTTGTAAAACCAATTTTGAAGTCCGCGCTTTGAACCAGAGAGAAAAACAAAATTGGGTTCGGGAGTCGTTACGTGCGGGGAAGGATTAGCACCCCAGCAAAGTCCGTTTAGAAAACGGTACCATTTTTAATCACGTGTTATCTTAAATCTCGATTTAATGGACTTGATATCGGCATTTAAAATTATTTCTCTTATTATTATTTTTTTTTATTTATTTTTTTAAAAACATGTTTATTTTTTTGAATTTTTTCAAGAATTGTTATTATTTTTTTGAAAACGAAAGTGGACGTAAACTTATTATCGAGAATACCCATTAAATATTCCCGACACTCTTGATGGTATTTAACGAGATCCTCTCATCTCAAGATATCGTAAGAATCACAACTGTGATATCCTTCGAGTTCCATCGTCGACAATTTACATCCATTTTTTATTTAAATGCGTATGATGCGAATATTTAAATATCGGATGCACACGACTTAGCATATAAGACATATGATTAAATACAGAACTATCATATTAAACATGCAAATCATAATATTAAAAACACGAGCATGGCAAAATATCGAGCGCATTCACTATTTATTCATTTTTATTATTTCCATTTTTTAATGATTTTTTGTATTGAGCATATCGCTAAATACTCCCACCACTCGTGGTGATATTTAACGAAATTCTCTCACCTCAAGATATCTTAGGAATTACTACTGTAACGTCCTTCGAATTCCGTCGTCGGTATATCACATTTCTTAAAACCTTTTTTCTTTTGAAAAGTAAATTAAAATGCTTTTAATAATTATTTTTGAAATAAAAGAAATTATCTATGTAAGAATAATTCTCGAATCACTCCGATATTTTCGATAATGTTTCGATTACTATTCTTACCCGGTCCATTTCAAAGAACGATTGGTGCTCAGACCATCTCGAGA
This sequence comes from Fremontodendron californicum, assembly GCA_030761205.1. Taxonomy (NCBI): domain Eukaryota; kingdom Viridiplantae; phylum Streptophyta; class Magnoliopsida; order Malvales; family Malvaceae; genus Fremontodendron; species Fremontodendron californicum. The sequence goes on along the minus strand of JAULJL010000014.1, from coordinate 23,577,524 downwards.
AAGAAATCCGTTTTTAGAGAATTTTATTTACCGAAAATAATTTAAAAGACATGTATTAATCGGAAGAATTATTATTTTATAATTTTAAAATCGAAACTATAATAATAAAAATATGTCGAATGCCGGACAAGAATAAATTAATAAAAAATAATAAAGGAAGTTAAAATCATACCTGAAAAATGTCGAGAACCCGAAAATCAAAATGCAGAACTTGATCTTCGTAAAATTCTTTGTTCTTTCTCGACCACCTGAAAAATGTCGAGAACCCGAAAATCAAAATGCCGAACTTGATCTTTGTAAAATTCTTTGTTCTTTCTCGACCACCTGAAAAATGTCGAAAATAAAAAAAAATCAAAACGTCAAAACCGATAATCGTGAATTTTTCTTTTTAATTTTTTTTGTTTTTTCTAATTTTCCCCTATTTTTTGTGTCATTATTATTTATTATCTTTTTCCTTTTAATATTTTCTAATTTTTCCCTTTTCTTTTTTTTTTTGTATCATTATTATTATTATTTTTATTTTTTAATTTTAATTATTTTTTTTCTTTTTTCCCTTTATTTTTTTATTATTTTTTTTATTTTCCCTTCTTTCTAATTTTTAATTTTATTTATTATTATTATTTTTTTAAATTTTCTTTTCTTTTTATTTTCCTTTTTTTTCTTTTCTTTCTTTTTTTTTTCCTTTTTTTCCTGGCCCAAAACCAGCCCAAAAGCAGTGCCTGGGCTGCTGGGCCCAGAGCTTGGTTTCGATCGGATCCGGTTCGGAGCGGGTCGCGGATCCGGATCCTCCCCTTTCCCTATTTTTTTTTACCTGAAGCGGGTCGGGTGCGCGGATCCCGGGTCGACCCGCGGGTCGATGCGCGGGTCAACGCGACCCGCTCTAGGGAGCGGGTCGGGTGCGCGGACCCCGGGTCGACCCGCTGGTCGACGCGTGGGTCTGCGCGACCCGCTCTAGGGGGCTATAAAAGCCCTTTTTTTTCATTTCTGATTTTTTCCTCTCTCTCCTCTTCTCTCTCTCTCTCTTTCCTCTTCTTCCTACAAACTGAAAGCCACCATAGAACCCAGATTCCGGCAACCGGCCACCGAGCCGACCGTCGTACCTCGTCGCCGGCTGCCGCACCTCGTCCCCGACCGCCGCTCGTCGATGGCCGATGGACTCCAAATCACCTTCTCTTGAACCGTCTCGGTCCCCTCTTCCCGATTCTGGCCACCTTTTTGCCTGAAGCCGAGCCAAAATCCGTAGATCTAGGTTTCAAAACCTTACATTTTTTTTTTGGTTTTCTTGGTTTTTTTTTGTTGATGGTTTATGGTTTTTTTTTTGAAGGGTTTTTTTTTTTTATTGCTGTTGTTTCTGTGGGGGGGTTTCGTGGTTTTGGTTTTTTGTAGGATGTCGGTTTCGAAGGGGGGGTCCAGATCTGGGTTTTTTTGTGTGGAGGATGGGATTCGATTGAGGGGGGTCCGATCTGGTTTTGTTTGCTCAGGGGGAGTCCGAACCAGTGGGGGGTCCGATCCCCTCTCCTTTGGCCCTGATTGGGACTTGTTTTGTGGTGGGTTGAGTGTTTAGGGGAGGTTGAGTGTGGGTTATGGCAATGCGGATTTCCACTGTTCGAATAGCTCTGGAGTCAAAATGCCATCGTGGACAAGACCTTCAATCTTTTCCTTCAGTTGTCTGCATTTTTCAGTTGAATGTCCAATCGCCTCCATGTGATACTCACACTTGCTGTTTGGGTCATAACTCCGTGCTGATGGGTTTGGAGCTGTTTTCAAAGGCACAGGGGTGAGGTATTGGTTCCTCATTAGCAATTGCAACAGGTCGGAGATTGGGATTGAAAATTTTTCTTGGTTGCCCCGCGGTCGTTTCTGGGAAGCAGGCCTAGTTGTAGGGGCTGACATAGGATTAGATGTTTGGATATTTGGAAGGTAAGGATAATGACTTGGAGAGACATTGGTAGAGTAACATGATTGATATGGAGAGACCTGGAGATATGGAGTGAATTCTCCCATAGCCTGGACATGTTCCTCCTTCCTTTCAGGTGCCTCATTTCTCTCGGCATTGGATGTCTTATCTCCTTCGAGTTTTCCGTTCTTGATAGCACTCTCGATCATCTCACCAGAAATAACCATATCAGCAAAATTTCTTGAGGCATTTCCAACCATCCTGTCATAATAAAGTGTCGTTAATGTACCGATGAACAGTACAGTATTTTCTTTCTCAGTGAGTGGTGGTTGCACCTGTGTTGCCATATCCCTCCATCGTTGGGCATATTCCTTAAAACCTTCAGTATGCTTCTTTCCCATATTCTGCAATGTTAACCTATCCGGTGCCATGTCGATCATGTGCTTACACTAAGTCTTGAAAGCTTTTGCCAGATCTTTCCAAGAACGGATACAGCCCCGATCCAACTGATTATACCATCTTGCAGCTTACCCTGTTAGACTGTCTTGGAAACAGTGGATTAACAGCTTGTCATTGTTGGTGTAGCCAGCCATTTTCCGACAAAACATCGTGATGTGGGTTGATGGACATTTCGATCCGTCATACTTTTCAAATTCAGGGGCTTTGAATTTTAGCGGAATCACCAAATCTGGGACCAAGCTGAGCTCATTCGGATCCGTATTCCCGAAAACGTCTATTCCTTCTATGGCTTTGAGTCTCTCTTCAAGCAGATCATACTTCTGTTGCATTTCTGTGTCTTCCACTTGCCTTGCCACACATTTCTTCAGCTTTTCTTGTTCTAGTGAACCATCTTGGCTTGGAATAATAACTGAATCTGAGAGGTGAAATTTCGAGTTCAATTAAAATTGTCCCTGGCCTTGTTGACTTGGTAGGTAAATCGGATCTTCGTTGTTGTTTGCTTGAGGTCGAGGTTCTCCCCTTATGATCGACCCTTCAGCAACCCATTTTCCTCTGGTCAATCTAGTCATCATTTCAATCATCTTGTCTATTTTCTCGTGTGACTCCTCTTGAGATTTTGTTATCTGTTCTCGTGCTTCTTGCTGAGATCTGGCTAATTATTCTTGTAATTCCCTCTGTGCTCTTTCCACTCTATCCAGTCTATTTTGTTCATCCTCCATGGTTCCGGCCTGTGTCATAGAGGTACGGAGTAATTCTTATACCTCTGATTTGAAAGAGAAATCTTTTCAAAGTTTTCAAAACTAAGCCGACTTCTTTTTTATTCCCCAAGTGTGTTTCATGATGCATGAGCTATGAATGCCGTGAATGTAACACGATGCCCATATGATGCATGTAAAGAATAAACAAATTAATGCATGAGCATATACAATGAGTGACCATGTATGTCACGAATGCATGACCTTATTGTTATGAATGCAATCACGATGTCGATATGATGCACGTAAAGAATAAATAAATTGATATACTGGTATACACGGAGAACGATCATGTGTGTCACTAATGTATTCTACAATGAATGACCATGCATGTTATGATTGCAAAATGATGCTAATTTGATTTGTCTAAAGAATAAACAAATTAAAGCACGAATATATACAAAAAACTATTCAATAATTAGATTAACATGATTTGGACTGAACTTAATTACTCAACAACTTTATTGCACAAAACTTGCCTCCAAATTCAATCCACAGTTTTTTTTTTTTTTAAAACATATTTTTCCCGCAAAAACCAAAATATTATTTTCAAAAACCAATTTCTATCAAAAACTTTTGGGATAGTGGGTCTTATTATGGCACAGATATCCAAATATTTATTCAACACTATCGGTTTGCAATTCTCATTTAACCAACAACAAGTGTTTATGCAATTTATCAAATGAGATTATTATCACCGTGAAATAAAAAATACAATTATAAATGTAAATGCTTTATTTACAAGTGCATTAATGCATGAAATGTACGAGATGTACGAAAAGAAAGAATTTTCATATTTACAAATTAAAAAAGTTAATGAACATTTTCCCCAACAGTATCAACTTATTCAGGTATCACGGTGCCTTTGGGAGGAATTTTAAACTTATTACGGGTAGCACAATGTACGTTCATCATTACCCAATTTACATTGTTTGTTCGGAATGTAAACAAATAGCGAAAGATCACAAATGTTCCTTCCTAATTTCGGGGATATCCAATCGAAAATTCGATATGGCTCCCCTAAGTTCACTACATGAGGTTGAATTAGATTCTAAAAAAAACCAAATTGCTCCTCACTGTCGCCCGTGAAGGCTAGTAAGGCAGCCCGATTTAAACGGGTTCAATTTGTTGGAGTATATTTTTCAGGCTTATGCGGAGGTTACCACCTCACGAAAGCGTAGATACTTTCTTACTCTGGAAGTGTTTCGCTAGCTCATGCGGAGGTTATTACCTCACGAGAGCGTAGGTACTTTACTTTCACCTAAAGGGATAAAGCTCAGGTATAGAACTTATGTATGCAATGCACGTGCTCTTGTGTGAGAAGGAACAAACAAACCTTCGACTATCTGTCTAGGACCCTTTATCCTAAACATTCCATAATTATTAAAAAAATAAATAAACGACATAAAAAATATGAATAAAGAATTAACAAATATCAAGATGTAAATGCAAGCAAAATAAAAATAAAGAAATAAAGAAAATAAAGAGAATTAAAATTAAATACCGATTAAATCCATTAATTCGAGATTTTAAAATAACACATGATCAATTTGTGGCTCGACTCTCAAACGTCCCCAGCGGAGTCGCCAAGCTGTCATAACGGTTTTTTCGACCGCTAAGACGATTTTGAAAACAAAATGGAGTCGCCACCAATCTTTTTTGTAGGTGTGATTGGCCACCTATTAAAACCGATTTTAGTAAAATATTTTAAAATTAATTAAAACATTTTGTAAAACCAATTTCGAAGTCCGCGCTTTGAACCAGAGAGAAAAACAAAATTGGGTTCGGGAGTCGGTTACGTGCGGGGAAGGATTAGCACTTCCGCAACGCCCGTTTAGAAACGGTACCATTTTTAATCACGTGTTATCTTAAATCTTGATATAATGGACTTGATATCGGCATTTAAAATTATTTCTCTTCTTATTTTTTATTTTTTTTTATTTTTTAAAAACATGTTTATTTTTTTGAATTTTTTCAAGAATTGTTATTATTTTTTTGAAAACGAAAGTGGACGTAAACTTATTATCGAGAATGCGCATTAAATATTTCCGACACTTTTGGTGGTATTTAACGAGATCCTATCACCTCAAGATATCGTAAGAATCACAACTGTGATACCCTTCGAGTTCCGTCGTCGGCAATTTACATCCATTTTTTTATTTAAATGTGTATGATGCGAATATTTAAATATCGGATGCACACGACTTAGCATATAAGACATATGATTAAATACAGAACTATCATATTAAACATGCAAATCATAATATTAAAAACACGAGCATGGCAAAATATCAAGCGCATTCACTATTTATTCATTTTTATTATTTCCATTTTTTAATGATTTTTTGTATTGAGCATATCGCTAAATACTCCCACCACTCTTGGTGATATTTAACGAAATTCTCTCACCTCAAGATATCTTAGGAATTACTACTGTAACGTCATTCGAATTCCGTCGTCGGTATATCACATTTCTTAAAACCTTTTTTCTTTTGAAAAGTAAATTAAAATGCTTTTAATAATTATTTTCGAAATAAAAGAAATTATCTATGTAAGAATAATTCTCGAATCACTCCGATATTTTCGATAATGTTTCGATTACTATTCTTACCCAGACTATTTCAAAGAACGATTGATGCTCCGACCATCTCGAGAAAGAAATCCGTTTTTAGAGAATTTTATTTACCGAAAATAATTTAAAAGACATGTATTAATCGGAAGAATTATTATTTTATAATTTTAAAATCGAAATAGAATAATAAAAATATGTCGAATGCCGGACAAGAATAAATAAATAAAAAATAATAAAGGAAGTTATAATCATACCTGAAAAATGTCGAGAACCCGAAAATCAAAATGCCGAACTTGATCTTCGTAAAATTCTTTGTTCTTTCTCGACCACCTGAAAAATGTCGAGAACCCGAAAATCAAAATGCCGAACTTGATCTTCGTAAAATTCTTTGTTCTTTCTCGACCACCTGAAAAATGTAGAAAATCCAAAAAAATCAAAACGTCAAAACCGATAATCGTGAATTTTTCTCTTTAATTTTTTTCTTTTTTTTTTCTTTTTTCTAATTTTCCCTTTTTTTTTGTGTCATTATTATTTATTATTTTTTCCTTTTAGTATTTTCTATTTTTTCCCTTTTTTATTTGTATCATTATTATTTTTATTTTTATTTTTTATTTTACTTATTTTTTTTCTTTTTTCCCTTTATTTTTTTTTCTTTTTCTATTTTTTTTTATTTTCCCTTTTTTTCTTTTCTTTCTTTTTTTCCTGGCCCAAAACCAGCCTAAAAGCAGTGCCTGGGCTACTGGGCCCAGGGCTTGGTTTGGGTCGGATCCGGTTCGGCGCGGGTCGCGGATCCGGATCCTGCCTTTTCCCTATTTTTTTTTACCTGAAGCGGGTCGGGTGCACGGACCACGTGTCGACCCGCGGGTCGACGCGCGAGTCAACCCTGGAGCGTGTCGGGTGCGCGGACCCCGGGTCGACCCGCGGGTCGACGTGCGGGTCTGCGCGACCCGCTCCAGGGGGCTATAAAAGCCCTTTTTTTTCATTTCTGATTTTTTTCTCTCTCTCCTCTTCTCTCTCTCTCTCTCTCTTTCCTCTTCTTCCTACAAACTGAAAGCCACCATAGAACCCAGATCCCGGCGACCGGCCACCTTGCCGACCGTCGTACCTCGTCGCCTGCCGCCGCTCGCCGGCGGCCGATGGACTCCAAATCACCTTCTCCTGAACCGTCTCGGTCCCCTCTTCCCGATTCTGGCCACCTTTTTGCCTGAACCCCAGCCAAAATCCGTAGATCTAGGTTTCAAAACCTTACGTTTTTTTTGGTTTTCTTGGTTTTTTTTTGTGATGGTTTGTGGTTTTTTTTTTGCAGGGCTTTTTTTTTTTTTTATTGCTGTTGTTTCTGTGAGGGGGGGTTTTCGTGGTTTTGGTTTTTTGTAGGTTGTCGGTTTCGAAGGGGGGGTCCAGATCTGGGTTTTTGTGTGTGGAGGATGGGATTCGATTGAGGGGGGTTCGATCTTGTTTTTTTTGCTTATAGGGAGTCCGAACCAGTGGGGGTCCGATCCCCTCTCCTTTGGCCCTGATTGGGACTTGTTTTATGGTGGGTTGAGTGTTTGGGGGAGGTTGAGTGTGGGTTGGGTTTCTAGGGTGGTGGTGGCAGTGGGTAAGGGGTGGCGTGTGGGAGTTGGGGTTGCAGGGGCTAGGGTTTCTGGGGCAGGGATAGGGGGTTCCTAGGGTTAGGGTTTGGTTTGGGGATGGGCCAGAGATTGGGTTAGTTGGGCCAGAGATTGGGCCTGGGCGTTGGGCCTGGTTTGGGCTAGGTTTGGGGATTGGGCTTGCTGGTCGGGTTTGCAGATTGGGCCTGGTAAATAGCAGGTCCTGTTGCAAATGGCCCGGGTCGGGTTCGGATCCGACCCGGGCCAAAATTAGTTATTACAAACATTATACTTCAAATTAATTATAGCTTATTAATTTATGTGAATTTTTTTTTTAGCTACATAATTTCCTTTCCCCTCTTGAACCAACCATAAAGTAACAAATTTGTTTTTTGCATGTTTGAATTCTAAACTACCCATTTGAGTTATTAAGCTACAATACCCAACTTATTGCAGCTGATGATCTAATCATTGCTTTGTTAGTGGAGAAGACAAGAGATTTGTATCCTCTCTGATTCTTAAAAAATATTGCAGAAATCCCAATTTATACATTATATCTTTTTTTTTAACCTCCAAAAAAGAATCCATAATAAACTTATTACTCTAACTTAGAGATTTTGTATTCGAATCTAAAAATAAAAGAATAATTTTGTAATATGAAAGTAAGTGTGTGACTCTTTAAATAGTGTTGAATTAATAAATAAAAAAAAAAATTTGATTGCATAGTTTTTTAATGAAGTTATTTATTAAAAGTAAAATTCAACATGAATGAGTCAATCAATTTTCTTTTTCCAGCATATGCACGAGTCCAATGTACCTTTGGTTATTTATAATTAGATGCATGGGTGAAGAAAGATCCTAATGTTGAATTGGTCTTCATCAAATTTTTTTTTTTTTTATGGTCGTAAAAGTGAGCTTTGCTTTTACATTTAATTGGTGGCTATGAGTAGACATTTAAATGGTACATTTTCTCATCACGTACCATTGAAAAGGTTGAGTAACATTTTACTTTTAAAATTTGTTTTAAAGTTCAAGTGTTATGACTTAGGACTAAGGAATTACAAGTGAAGATTTTACCAGCTGTTGAGATATTCTTTCCTCTTTTTCTAATTAAGAAATAAAAGAAGATTCACACATGAACATTTAACTTGCATAATTAAATTTGACAATTAATGTATTCATGTTGTGTTTTTGTTATTTTTTTATATCATAATCGTGTTTAAGGTATTATAAATTTATATAAATTTTGACATATTAATAATTTATTTTATATAAATATTAATATATTCGTATATTCATATCATGTTCGTATTATTTTTTATATTATATCGTATTTTATCATGTTCGTATCGTATTTAAAAATAATCATCGAAATTACTAATATACATGAATTTGTACACAAAAGGGCTCCACTTCCTTCAATTTCATTTTAAAGTAGTTGGTATAGAAATTATATAAAAAAGAAAGGTTCTCGGCAATCGTAGCAAATGACCTTTGACCCTAGACCCACGAAAGTTGAATGAATGAAGATTCAAAGGAATCAAAAGTGTTATGAAATGGACCAACATCAGCCGTTGAACCCCACAGCACCCAACGTAGCTAGCCACCCACATTGGACTCATTTTTGATTTGTCTCAACACTCAACCAAGCTTCTCAAGTTATACACAATTTAACATCTTTCAATATTGCACACCAAAAGCCAAGAAAATGTTGGGTCAACCATTTCAAATTCCCTCTCCTTCCTTTTCCTTCTAGTTTAATTTCCTAATTTCCCTCTCAATTCTGCTCCAAAAACCAAAAAAAATTATACAACCTTTTTAATAATATCATAATTTAATTTTATTATCTTTCATCAAATCGTTGATTTGTTTGTTTTCTATTTTACCAAAATGAAGCTTATGGCTTTCATCACTAGAAAAACTTGTTCACACATGAATGAATAATGATAATGTGATCAAGTAGGGAGACTTAGACATGTCTAAAGGTCGGGTAACCCGTCCGGTTCATATTGGATCAAGTTTGGACAAGATTTTTTATAATTCAAGATTTCGATTTTTTTATTTAAATTTAATTATAATATATATAATATTTTAATAATTTATGAATAGTAAAATAGATTTACAAGCTGACTCAAATCCTACCCGAAACGGATTTAGACCAAAAAAAATAAAAAACGTAACTCGGCCCATAAACCCATAAACAAATCTAAAGACCATCAAACAATTCGAGGATATATATGCTGTTGTTTATTATTAATATTAAATTTTTTATTTTAAATGTACCTAATGAAATCGACAGCTTTAGAGTTTAGAGAGGTAACTTAATTAATAATATATTATTCTACAAAAATAAATGAGAAAAAATGGTGTGGCATTGAACAGATTACTTGACGTATTAATTAAAATTCTTTTATAAGTGTCGTTATTAAATTGACTTCCACTTTAAAAACTCACTTCTTTAATTTAATTTATATCTTTGATTGATACTTTTGTTTTTTTTTTTTTAAATTGAAATAAAAAATGAAAAGTAAATAATTAAAATATATATTGTTTTATACATGTAGGTTTTTAATTTTAGTGTAACATAAAAAATTATAACATTAAAAAGGTATTCACTATTCAGCATAGTCTATATATTTTTTGTTCCTTATTTTGACCATTTCAACTTTAATATTTTAAATAAAGTGATGTAAAAAATCAAACCATATCAATTTTTTTTTTTGTTGTTGTAAACTTTGTATATATATATATTTGCAAAGATCATATTTTATTTTTATATAAATATTATTACTAGTATTAGTTAATTAATCTTTCATTATTCATTAATAAAATTTCTGGCATTTGGTGGCTCTACAGCATAACACGGATCTCGATCATCTAATCCTTTTGTAATTTGATTGTTTATGTGGAGGTTATGTTATGTTTAAAAAGTCTCAAAAAATATTATTGTTTTTTGTGTTTTTTAAACATGTACAAATTTTAAAAATAAAAAAAAATTATTTTACCTGACATTTTGAGTATCAATTATTGAGCAAATGCATATTTCCTTAATGTATAATATATATATCGTCTTTCCAGAACAAAAATATGATATTAAATTAGGTAAATTTATGTCTTCTTGTTTTTGTTGTTTGTTAATTATATTTTTGCCACAATATGTCATTATTCAAGATATAATATTGTCCTTTTTCTTAATATTTGCCACCCCTTCTGGTTTTGAAATCTTCTTAAGCCTTCCGTTTTCAATATTGGATTGAAGTAGAAGAAGCGGGGAAAGTTCAGTTAGTATCTGAAGTTTTTGACGACTATCTTTTGTCCAATTGATAAAGGAAAGACTTGGAAATGAAGATATAAATGTAAAGACGTTAATCAATAATAGAAGTTAATTTTGCTTAGCACTTTAAAAAAAACCTAAAGGGGGAATGGTCTGAATCCCTATATATAATATATAATATGCCAAAATATTAAGGAAAAATTTCTTATGATTAAATCTATGCATTACAATCACTTAGGCTTTGCATGGTAGGGGGAAAGAAAATTAAAAAGATGAAAAATTACAAGAAAAGAAAAGTAAAAAGATGAAAAACATATTTTTTTCTTTCTATTAGTGTGCTTGGTAGGAAAGATGAAAAAGTGAAAAGAAAATATAATTTTCTTTCCATCTATTGCTTGGTAGAGTTGAAAAATGAAAAGAAAGAAAATGAAAAGTATATTGTTTTAGCATTATATTAATTGTAAGTTAAGATGACTCACATTTCTCTCATTTTCTTTTCTCTTCTTTTTTCAATTTGAAGTGATTTGTTTTTGTTAATAAGTGTAGAAAATGATAATATTTTTTATTTTTTTCTCACTTTTCTTTCCTATCAAGTACATTCAAAATTCATTTTCTTTTTACTTTTTCATATTACTCTTTTCATCCTTCCAATTTTTTAAGCACAACTTTATAGTGGTTTCCCTGTCACCACCATACCGAGGGAAAAAAAAATTAATCTTAACAAAACAAGAAAAAACAAGCAAATAAAATTTGCGCTCGTACTATCGGTCATATATAGGGATCTGCTTGACAGATTAAAGTTTGAAAAGTTTAAAAAAAAATATATATTTAATCAATGTAAGCTCATTCACTTTATACTCGTCATAGACTTGAAAAGTTTGTTTAACAATCAACTTAGAGTCTGTAAAAAGTAAAAACTTAAAGATTTTGGGCACCAAAACTTGAGATGAGTTCCAACCCTACAAGCTGTGTCCCGTATTCTGCAGCCATACCCATATTGGTACTATAAGTTCCGAAATTTTACAGTTTTGAGCACGGAACATGTTAATACAATAGGTCTGAGCTGCAGCCTACAAAAACCTCGCATAATTGATATGAGCATTTAGAACACGACCCCGCAATATATATATATATATATATATATATATATATATATATATGTAAAAAAAAGGCCGCTAGCAGAGTGCGTAGATAAACTGAAATAACAGAACCAAACAATAAAAGCTGCAATCAGACCATAAAATACAGTCAATGGCTACTGCCATTAATCCTTTACTTCCACAGTTCCGTTTTCTCCTTCGCTCAAACAGAACATCCCCTCTTCAACCCCATGGGTTTCATGCAAATAACCCATCTCAGTTTGAATGGCTACTTTGGCTAATTCCCACCTTCACTCGATAAAGAGGACAGCTTGCTGCCTCGGTTTCATTCACTATCCTTCCGGAAATTTTGACCTCTCCGTGTATGGTGATGAGGATGGTAAGAACTGATTTTCATTAGTAAAATTTGTTCCATATATATGATACTCATATTGACATTAATTCAAATAGCATACCGAAGTCTTTGAATCCGTCAACAATCTTGTTACAAAATGCTTGAGGGTTTTTTTTTTTTTTCCTTCTTTAAGAATTCACAAAGCTAAAAATATCATATATAACACATTTTCTTCTAGTGGAGTCATATTTTGTTACTAGGTCCCTTGGACAAACTTCAAGAGACTTAGGGCTAGTTTAGCATTGCTGTTGGAAAAAGCTTGGGTTGAAAAAAGCTCGAGTTTGAAAAAGTGTGTTTATAAAGTGTAGTGAAAAAGTGTGGTTTAAAAACTTTTAAGTGTTTAGCATTGTTGTGAAAAAATGTTGTAGGAAATTGAAATGTCAAAAAAAGATATGTTTAAAATAATAAAAGTGTGAGATGTGAGGATAATAAAGTCATTTTATCCAAAAGCCAGCTTTTAAAACCCAAAAGCTATATTTTTTGGCTTTTTGGTTTGGCTTTTCAAACCATGGTTTCAACAGCAGAAGCTAATTTTTTTTATCTGTTTGGCATTGCGTTTGCGGTGAAAAGCAGCTTTTGACCTCAAAAGCTGTGCTAGAAGTAATGCTAAACGAGGCCTTAACTAGTTGCGTTTGGTGAAGCCAAGCATTTCAGACTAAAGAATATGAGGTGGTGACTCATTAGATGATCTTTTATGTATATTCAGAGAGTTGTAAGCACTATGAGAGCTGTCCAAGATGCAGTGATAGTAGCAGCAAGGATAAAGATGCCGTGTCCTCTTCAGTGGCTGCTCCTACTTTTGATGTTGCTCATGCTTTTGGAATGATTTTGGGCTAAACTATAAAGTTTGTTCCTCTATTCAAGTCACCAATTTGATGTTGGGCAAAGGTTTCTATTTGGTTCATTATTTCGGATTTCCTTTTACTTGTATAGGAGTTGGATATGCTAACTTTGTGTTATAGACGGTTGTGTGATTGAACCATTTAAGATTTGATTTTCTGGTTAAGCATTTACACATTTGAAAACCTATTGGGATTTGAACTTGGTTTGATAATTGATTGAAATAACAATTCAGAATTGTAAAGTTAAGTGTTGATATATAGCTGTCATTTATTCAAATGAAGAAACTTCAAATTTTTATTTAAATCAGGTTTTTTTCTTTATTTCAGTATAAATAATTTATTTTCTTGGCTTTATATAGAGATTTTAATGAAATGGATGAACATGGCTTTGCTGGTGACAATGACAAGTGCAATTGAGATTGATGAATGTTGACTTTGCTACTTTAAAGAGTGATGATCTGTAAAAGGGATCTAAGTGGTAGTTTTTTTTCAATTGCAATATTATGCCAAAGTTACTCTTGTTTATTTAATTTGTAATATTATAGAATGACATTGGATTAACCCAAACTAATATATTAATGTTTAAGTTTAGGGTTTACGATTTAGGAATGTTATTAATATGCGATTAATATTTAGCAGCACTCTAAACTATATATTGTTAAAAACTTTAACGGATGGTAAAAGAGTGCTTCAAAAAATATTTATTATGGCACTTAAAAGTGCAGTAAATTAAATGATTAGCACTAGTTTAAAAATACATTAGAAAAGTAAAAAAAGTGCAGTATATGGTAAAATATAAAGCATTTTTACAACTGTATTAGACCGCTGCTGAAGGAAAAAGTTGAGACCACATATAAGTACACAACACATGAGAAAGTGTTGTTTTTGTTTTATGACAGCATTTTTCTTATTTTTAGCGGCACTTCTCGTTTGCTGTAAAGAGCTTTATTTGGGATAGTGATATACTAGCTGCTACTACATATGTAAAATTATCATGCAGAAGAAAAAAAAAGTATTGTTCTTAATTTGAACGAAGTTCATCTCAACAATGTTAAGACCGAGAGTAAACAGAATCAAATTCGTGACAGGGGATCCTCTATCCCATTCCTTTTTATTCTTGTGGCGGAAGCCCTGCACTTAATGTTGATAAAAGCATAGAACCTTCACCTTATCAGGGGAGCTGTTTCTTATCCAGATTCGGTATCTATTTCTCATCTTTGTTTTGCGGATGATACCATTTTGTTCTTGGAGGCTGAAGAGGGCGTCATTAGGAACACGAAACAAATATTGAAAGTGTTTCAGCTTTGTTCGGGAATGAAGATAAACTTCAACAAATCCTTCATTTATGCATGCGGCGTGGAGGAGTCGAAGGTTGCTGAATTGGCTGATTTATTTGGGTGTTTGGTTGGTCAAATCCCTTTTAAATATCTTGGCCTACCGCTTGGTGGTAATCCAAGGAGGTTAGCTATGTGGGAGCCAATTATTGAGAAAATAAGGAATAGATTAGCTTTGTGGAAGAGGAAGTATTTGTCGTTTCGGTTACCCTCGTTAATTCAGTGCTTTCATATCTACCCATTTATTTTATGTCTGTTCAAGATCCCAGCGGGTGTTGTTAACAGAATTGAAAAACTTCGCAGATTATTTTTATGGAGGGGCAGTGAAAATTCAAGGAAGATGGCAAAAGTCAAATGGGGAGTGGTATGCAAACCAAAGAGGATGGGTGGGCTTGGGATCACTTCAATGAAGCTGAAAAACACTGCTCTCCTTGCAAAATGGTAGTGGAGATATGCCACTGAGCCTAATTCTTTATGGCGTAGAATAGTGGTGAGTAAGTATGGTTCAAATTTACAAGAACGGATTCCTAGTGAAAGGAACAAGAAAAAAATGTCTTATTCTGGAAGGAAATAATTGGCATAAATAAAGAACAATCAGTTCAGCAATTTGTGGGAATGGAGAGTTGTAGATGGGTTGTTGGTAGTGGTAGGGATGTTTTATTTTGGTCGGATAAATGGGCAGGTGATATGGCTTTTAAGGATGTATTTCCAAGGTTGTTTCGGTTGGCAGAAAATAAATTTGTGAAATGTCTGGAGTACTCTGTTAATAATGGCTTTTGTCATCAAACTTGGGGAACATTTTTTGTTAGGCCATTACTGGAGAGAGAGCAAGAATGGGTTGAGGAATTGGTGGCTGCCATTGGAGACGCTCAACTAATTTCAACTAAATGGGATCAGATTGTTTGGGAGAAAGATAAGCTAGGGAAGTTTTCGGTTTTAAACTGATATCGTTGTTGATTGATTCCAATAGTTTGGTTGACTCGCCTCTGATAACTCTATGAAATAGTATTATTTTATCTTATTTTGTGCTTTTAAAATAGTCAAGTCCTTGTAATTTAAACTATTAATTTATTATTTTTAGTTATTTTTATTTATTTATTTTAGTTTTACTTATTTATTTTATGTTTAATTTAGTTATTAATATAATGTCTTTTGTAGTTTTGTAGAGTCTTAAAGCAATAAGGAGAGACGCAACTCATATATAGAAAGTCCAAGCTAGAAACAGTTATTTTGCCATAAAGTTTTCGTTCTTCAGATTTGTAAGAACTCTATAAATAGGAAACATTAAGACTTTATTTTTTTAGACCTTAGTTTTTGCTTTAATTTTCTGAAGATGAGAGCAGCCACCACCATCTTGCAAGGAGCTAAGAACAGTTTTGGATACTAGAAGATTGAAGAGTTGACAACCTTTAGTTTTCTCTTTTTCCTTAATCTTCTTTTATTTTCTTGTAATTTGATGTTGGTGAAACTCTTTTGCTTATTGTTTTTAATGTTGAGCATGAACTAAATTTCTTTTCTAGGATTGCAATGGAACTCAACACATAGTTTGGATTATTTTACTCTCTAGTTTAATTTAATGATATTTGAGTTGTTTATTCAATCTTGTGCTTAATGCTTTTAATTGCTTGATCACCACTTAAACTGATTTGTTAACCTAAATACAACTAGACATAGGGGGTTTAGTGTTAGATATAGATTGAATAACACATGTTTCATATTCATTTATTATGATGAATTGATCTGCATGTAGGGTGGAAATATACTTACGTGTCATGTGTAATCACTTTTAGTGTCTAAGCTTAATGAGTTTCTTTTTAATTCAATTATCATAGACATATAGTTAATTTGTTAAGAGATATATTTTTATAAGACCATCGACAGATACTTATAAATAGATTAGAACTCTAGGTTAATAACTCAAAGTCATTAATCAAGTTAAGAGGGTAAGAGAGGTTCATACGAAGTGTTGAGGAAAATTGTAATCCTAGGTTTTTCTCCATTGAATTAAATCCCAATTTTTATTTGCTTTCTTTATTTTATTATTTTTCTTTAATTTAGTTTCAATTAACAAATTTTTAATTAATCATTTGGATATGATTAAGCTGTTTTAATTTTAGTATTTAACGAAATTAATAACAATTCCTCGTGGGTATGACACTCTACTTTTACTTTACTTGTTTGCGATACGTGCACTTGCATAGTAAAATCAGTCAACAAGTTTTTGACACCGTTGTCGGGGAATTGTTTCATCATTTTTGTTAATATTAATACAAAGCATACTTAGTCTGAATCCAAATTTTCTTTTTTTTATTCTCAGGTACTTTTGGTTGTTGAATGCGGAGATCTAAAAGTTTCGAACTTGTCCCTTTTGATCCAGAACCGGAAAAAACTTTTCATCGATATTGTAGACATCTAATTTTGTTCGGACCACTAAATCAGGTATGTTTTCTTCCTAAAGTGATGTTTCAAAATACAAAAAGGCTTTTTTCATCCTGCAGGTGGTACTCCGAGACTTAGTTTAAGAAAACAGACATAAAAAGTCAATCTTGAAAAAGTCAACCTTGAAAAGTCAACTACTAAAAAAGTCAACCCACTTTCAAAATCAAGATTCAAAATTCAATTGAATAATTGTGAAATAATTTTGATAATCAGAGGTCTACAACGAAAGATATGGAGTCTGGAAGATGGGTTACGGAGATTCAGTAGAAAGAAAACCCTAGTTCGGAAAACTTGGGGAAAAGTGCTTAAACGATCAAATTGGTCGAAATTAGAGGTTCCAAATGAAAGATAAGCAATGACTACGGGTAATGGAGAGGCTACTTGGAAGAAAAACTGAAGGAAAAGTCAATTTGGAAGAAAACCGAGAATTAGGATTTTTGGTGATTTTGGTGAAACTGGGGAAAATTGCAGAATTGACCCAATTTGGTAAAATTGAAGCCCCTAATTGATGAGGAGTGATTAAACAAGGATAGCCCAAGGCTCAGTTTGAAGTAATTCCGAGAAAAGAGCCGATGGAAGGAAAAATGGAAAAACGAGGAAATTTTCGTTACTGAAAAAAAAGAAAAATCAAATCGGAGGGGAGTTTGATCATAAAAATTGGGAGTCTTTGGATCAACTTCAATTCAATATATGAAAAAGGCACAGGAAAAGACAATCTGAAAATCGAACTTATTTTGAGTAAAATCGGGCTCCGAAGGTAAAAGGGCAAACTTAAAAAATTCGGGAAAACTAGCAAATGAGCTCCATAAATTACCAAAACTTCCAGATCTCAATCTTAAATCATTTGGAAGAGATTGGCAAAGAAAAATTCGGATTTGGAGCTCGTTTGCAAAATGGCAAATCTCGGACCCACTATGCTGAAATTCAAGAAGATAAATCCCGAAAAAATAGCAAATGAGCTCCAAAAATTCTAAAAATATCCAGATATCAATCTTAAATCATTTGGAAGATATTGGCAAAATAAAATCTGGATTCGGAGTTCGTTTGCAAAATGGAAAATTTTGGGCCCATTGAGCTGAAATTCAAGCAGATAAATCCCGAAAAAATAGCAAATGAGCTCCAAAAAGTATGAAAACTTCCAGATCTCACTTTTAAATTATTTGAAAGAGATTGGTGAAGAAAAATCTGGATTCGGAGCTCATTTAAAAAATGGTAAAAAATCAGGTGCATTAAGGGACAATTTTGGAAGAAAAATCCAAAAAAATAGCAAGTGGTCTCGAAAAATTATAAAAACTTCCAGAATTCAATTTTTTTAATTATTTAGGAATTTTTGAAAAAAAAAAGTTGGACTTGGAGTCCGTTTGCTATTTAATTAGGTTCGAATGCCAAAAACGTTATTTTACCGAAGAAACCGAAGAGGGCTTTTCTTGCAATGGAGATTGAGCTGGATTTTAAGAGATCAATCAGCCAAGCCCATATTGGAAAGTGATTTTTCTGAGCCATTGCATCCAAGGGCCAAGAGTGGATAGAAAGGTAGTTTTTTTTTTTTTTTTTTTTTTTATCAAGCCTTAAAATTGTAACAAATGGACCAATGCATGGAGAGGGATGATGTCATATGTATGACATCATCTTCATGACATTATATTAGTTAGGGGCTGATTTAATCTAAGGGTGAGAATTTCACATAGAAAGCATCTTGGATTAAAGGCCAATGGATCAAAATTGGTTAAAAAAATTAACAATTTTCCTACACTAATAGGGGGCATTCGGCCAAGGCATTTAGGGGGGGATTTCAGATTTTGTTTGGAGGCTTTGAGGGCTGCTTGAAGGTAGTAGCTAGGGAGAAAAAAAAAGAAAAAAGAAAGCAGGAAAAAGAGAGAAAATAAAGGTTTTGCTTACTACTTCTTGATTTGGAAAGCTAGAGCAAGGTAGCTATGTTCTTTCATGGTTTTCTCATACTTTGTTGACATGATTTTGCTATTTTGATTGTTATTTTATTCTCTTTTATGAAATCAACTTGTTTTTTGAAATAAGTTCTAAGGAGCTTTCTACTTGGTTTTTAAAGAAATAAAAAAAACAAATTTTCCTCCCTTTTTAACATGTTGGCCGAATGGTATATCTTTTCTTAGATAATTTTATTTTTGATCTTGTTCATGAGATTTGTTGTGGTAGGTTAGCTTACTTGTGGTAGGTTAGCTTGATTGTGGTAGGTTAGCTTGATTATGGTAGTTTAGCTATACACCATGCCATGTGTTTGTGATAATGCAATGTCATATTCATGTTTACTAGTTTAATATGCTTCCATTTAGACTTTGCATATTTAGGTTGTCATGTGTTTATGAAAATGTCTAGCTATGTTCATGCATTTGTATTATGTTTGCTTAGTCTAACATGTTCCCTCTTAAGTCTTTGATTTAGTATGCCATGTGTTTGTGATAATGCCATGCTAGGATTTCACCATTTAGGCCATGCAACTATTTGGCTACCCCTCCATTTCATGCTTTGTTTGTGCATTTTCATCTTGTTGGTTGACATGCTTGTATTTTCATGCCATGATTTTGTGTATTTTGATTTAGTATGCTATGCGTTTGTTTTATTGCCATGCATTTTTTAGGTCTAGGTCTCATTTGTGTTGCCATGCATTTCATGCATGTTTAGGCCTAGGATGCATTTACTGCCATGCAAGTTCATGTTAGGTCTAGGTCATATTCTTTATGCCATGCATTTTCTATGTCATTTTGGCCTTAAATCATGCATTTCATGCATTTAAATTGTTGTTTGTTCATGCATATCATATTATGCCACTTGATTTTTGACTTAGGCCAATCAACGGCTTAAAGTCAAGCTCACATGAGTATACTTGTGGAAAATTAAAAAGTTGTTAAGTTGATTTTTCTACCTTTGTGATTTTTTTTACTTAGGCAAATCTTGTCTAATTTTTTAGAAATTTTAACTACTGTTTGTAAGTCCTTAGAAGAATCTCCAATATTGTTTTTTTGAATGATTTTATCAAAGACATAAAAATGTGTTTTGACAAAACAGTTTTTCACCCAGTGTTCTGACTTTCACGATTTTTCTGGGAGGTTATCCTTAGTCAAAAAATTAAGCCAATTTTTTCTCATAGATTTTTACATGTTCTGAGTCTCCTGTATATTTTTTAGATTTTTTTGAAAATTTAAAAATAGGTTAAAAAATCACGCTTTAAAATTGGATAGTAGAGTCAGATTTGAATTAAAAGGAAAAATAATTTTTTGTTTTGGCTAAGGCATTTAGAGGGGACTGATTAGGAACTTTAGCTACTATCCTAGGTTGGTTTCTAAGCCATTTTAACCTTTAAAAATTATTTTATAAAGCTCGGGTCAAGGGTGGTCAAGTCCGGGTTTTCAAACTTAGGAAAATAGAGCCATTTCAAAAGGGAAATTTCGGCCATGTGCCATTTTCATCCAAGAATTTTCAAAATTGTTTTCAAACTAATCACAAAGTATTTTTTTTATTTAAGAAATTTTAATTTAATGTCTTTTTCTAAGGTAGTCAGATATCTTTTTAGGTATACGGATTTCCTTATTTAAAGGAAAAAATACACTTTCATGCATTGCATTTTTTATATTCATGCTTATTATATAATATGTGATTTTTGCTATGATAATTCTATGGTAATATCATTATTTTGATTTATGTTTTATGGTGTTATATTGTTTGTTATATGGTTGTGAATATTCTATGTTACTCTATGCTTTTTATTTAATCATTTATTTTTGTCACATCATGTAGCATTTACTATGGTCATGCATTATTATTTTTATTTTCATGCATATTTCATGATAATATTATTTTATGTTTCATATTCATTTCATGTCATTTAGAATATATCATTTTACTTAGGTTATATTCATTTCATTTAGAATATATTATGTCACCTATGATATTTCATTTTATTTAGAATATATCATGTCACTTAGGTTATTTCATTTCATTTAGAATATATCATATCACTTAGGATATTTCATTTCATTTAGAATATATTATGTCACTTAGGTTATACTCATTTCACTTAGAATATATTATGAAACTTAGTTTATATCATTCATTTAGATTATTTCATGTCATCTTTATTATGTCTCACATTTTCATATTCATATTTTTTAAAATATGTTTTAAAATAAGACAATGATTTTCAATGAAATAAAGATATTCCCGAATTAAAATAATTAATGAGTTCTCTGCCGGGTTTGCTGGGGAGGATATCATCAACTATCATTAATAACAGAATATCTTCTTTAAAACGAGAATGATTCAGAAAATTTTCCAAATAAATAAAAAATTTTATATTTTGCCGCGTTTGTCGGGGAATATAGGAAAATTTTGAATTAATAAATTCTGGGTCATTTTCAATTAAAAATGGAATTATTTCTTTCTTAAAATTGGGAATTAATTTGAAATACTAATTTTAAAACCGACTTTTTACCGAGACTTGAGATAACACACGATTAATAAGGTACCGTTTTATACGGGCATTGTGGGGGTGCTAATCCTTCCCCGCACATAACCGAATCCCGAACCCGCTTATTTGATTTCTCTAGTTTAAAAACGCAGACTTGAAATTGGTTGTAAAAAAGATTTTAATTAATTTTAAAATATTTTACAAAATCAGTTTTAATAGGTGGCCGATTACACCTAGCCAAAAAAGATTGGTGACAACTCCATGTCTTTTTCGAGGTCATTTTCAAACCCTCATTTTATTTCAAGAGGAATTAAGTCGTATTATTTTCTATTTTCCAATGTCACACTTAACGAGTAATAAAGCCTCGCGATGAGACTTGTTATTTTTTAGGTTGCGACAGATATCGAAGGGATAATTTACAAGTCGCAACTAACAACCATATAATGGCTGAGGAAAATGATACAAGAACCTCACACGACTTTGCTGTCCCTCTTGTGCAAGGATTGCATTCAAGCATTCAAAAACCTGCTATTCAAGCCAATAATTTTGAGATCAAGCCAGCCATCATACAGATGATTCAACATTCAGTACAGTTTGGGGGATTGCCTAATGATGATCCGAATACTCACATCGAGAATTTCTTGGAAATTTGCGATACTTTCAAGTATAATGGAGTTTCGGACGACGCCATCAGATTGAGACTCTTCCCTTTCTCACTTCGAGACAAGGCCAAGAGTTGGTTAAATTCACTCCCAGCTGGCTCTATTACTACATGGGATGACTTGGCTCAAAAGTTTCTAGCCAAATACTTTCCCCCAGCCAAGACTGCAAAGATGCGTAATGATATCACATCATTTATGCTATTTGATTCTGAATCGTTATATGAAGCTTGGGAGAGATTCAAGGATTTACTTCGAAGATGTCCTCACCACAGACTACCCAAATTGCTTCAGGTGCAAACATTCTATAGTGGATTGTTAGGGCCAATTAGAACCTCTATTGATGTCGCCACAGGTGGAGCATTAATGGGAAAACTGCTTGATGAGGCCTATGATTTGCTTGAAGAGATGGCATCTAATAATTATCAATGGCCATCAGAAAGACTTGTACCAAGGAAAGCTGCAGGGATTCATGATTTGGATGCGTACCATAAGTGCCCAGGTAGTTGCATTAGCTAAGAAATTTGATACTGTAAATGTTCATGCCGTCCAGAGCCCATTTGTAGCTTTTGAATTATATGGAGAAGGACATACCAGTTATAATTGCCTAACCAACTCCGAATCAGTGAAATATGTTGGAAACTATAATAGACAACAAAACAATCCTTATTCCAACAACTACAATCCAGGTTGGAGAAATCACCCAAATGTTTCGTGGAATAATAATCAAGGGCCTTCATCCTCTACTAAACCAGCAATCCCTCATGGTTTTCCATCACAAGCCCTTGTTCCTCTTCCAGAAAAGAAGATATCATTGGAAGAGATGTTTACAAAATTCATGGCTAGTCAAAAAATGACAAATCAGACTCATGCAGCGACATTTCAGAGTCAAGCGACAGCACTTAGAATCTTGAGATACAAGTGGGCCAACTTGCTAATGCAATTAACAATCGTCCTAGGGATCTTTTCCAAGTGATACTGAAACCAATCCTAGGGGAGATGGAAAAGAACATTGCAAAGCCATCACACTTAAGAATGGAAGGGAGATAGAAGAAGAAAGCAATAAGCCAGAATTGCAAACCAAGCCTCTTAAAGAAAAAGATATGGTGGAACAAGAAGTTGAAAAGACTCAAGAAGAAAAGAAGCAATGTTATCCACCACCACCCTTTCCTCAACGCCTTCAAAAGAACAAGCTTGACAAACAGTTCAAGAAATTTCTTGAGATATTTAAAAAGCTCCATATTAATATACCTTTTGCTGAAGCATTGGAACAAATGCCAAAATATGTCAAGTTTATGAAAGACATATTGTCCAAGAAAAGGAAACTGGGTGAATTTGAGACAATTGCATTTACTGAAGAGTGCAGTGCTATCCTCCAAATGAAACTTCCACCAAAGCTCAAGGATCCGAGAAGCTTCACCATTCCATGCACAATTGGAAATAAGTTCATTGGTAGAGCTTTATATGATTTGGGAGCAAGCATTAATCTTATGCCTTTATCAATATATCGGCGACTGGGTTTGGGGGAAGTTAAGCATACAACAGTCACACTATAATTGGCGGATAGATCTTACACATATCCAAGAGGCATTGTTGAAGATGTATTAGTGAAGGTAGATAAATTTATCTTCCCAGCTGATTTCATTGTATTGGATATGGAGGAAGATCGTGAAATACCAATTACTCTTGGGAGACATTTTTTTGCTACCGGTAGAACTCTCATCGATGTGCAAAAAGACGAACTTACCATGAGGGTTTAAGACCAATAGGTAACTTTTAATGTTTTTAAGGCTATGAAATTTCCTAATGAATCTGATGAGTGTTTTGCAGTTAATATGGTGGATAGTGCTACAACTAAGGTTTTCAAAAATAGTTATCTTGTTGATCCACTTGAAGCATCTTTGATGATTACTTCAGAAAGGGATAATGATGATTTTATTGAATGTTTAAATTTGTTGAATGCTCCTTCACGTATTGGAAGATCTATTCCTTATTTTGAACCATTGGGAATTAATACAAGTGAAACATCATCCACCAAGCCTTCCATTGAAGAGCCACCATCCCTGGAGCTTAAGCAGTTACCATCCCATTTGCGGTATGCTTTTCTTGGTGAAAAATCTTAATTACTTGTTATTATCTCATCTTTTCTTAACGTTGAGCAGGAAGATAAACTCCTTAGGGTACTTAGAGAACACAAGAGGGCATTGGGTTGGTCGATTGCCGACATCAAGGGGATTAGTCCTTCAATTTGCATGCATAAAATCCTTCTTGAAGACAATCACAAGGCCACCATAGAGCATCAACGGAGACTTAATCTCATCACGAAAGAAGTGGTTAAAAAGGAGATTATTAAGTGGTTGGATGTAGGCATCATATATCCTATCTCCGACAGATCATGGGTAAGTCCAGTTCACTGTGTGCCCAAGAAAGGAGAAATGACAATAGTTGCCAATGCTAATAATGAGCTCATTCCAACTAGAACGGTGACTGGTTGGCAAATTTGCATGGACTATCGAAAGCTTAACAAAGCTACTAGGAAAGACTATTTTCCTAAGCCATTCATTGATCAGATGCTAGACAGATTGGCTGGTAAGGAGTTTTATTGTTTCTTGGATAGATATTCAGGATACAATCAAATTGCAATAGCTCCTAAAGATCAAGAAAAAACTACATTCAGTTGCCCCTATGGAACGTTTTCTTTTCGGAGAATGCCATTCGGACTTTGCAACGCTCCTACGACTTTTCAGAGATGTTTGATGGCCATATTTTTCGACATGGTGGAGCAATGTTTAAAGGTATTTATGGATGACTTTTCAATTTCTAGAGATTCTTTTGATGAATGTCTACATCACCTTGCTAGAGTGCTTAAAAGATGTGAAGAGACAATGTTAGTGTTAAATTGGGAAAAATTCTACTTCATGGTTTAAGAAGGAAATTGTTTTAGGATATCAAGTTTCTAGGAGGGGGATAGAAGTAGATAGAGCAAAGATTGAGACTATTAAGAAGCTTTCACCTCTAATCTCAGTCAAGGGCATTCGGAGTTTTCTTGGTTATGTCGGGTTTTATAGGAGGTTCATTAAAGACTTTTCCAAGATCTCTAAGCCACTTTGCAATCTCCTTAAAAAAGATGTCCCTTTCAAGTTTGATGATGCATGTCTAATAGCTTTTATGACATTGAAAGAGAGATTGGTTTTTGCACCTATCATTATTGTTCCAGATTGGAACCTACCATTCGAGCTCATGTGCGATGCTAGTGACTTTGCAGTTGTTGCAATCTTAGGCCAAGAAAAGATAAGATATTTCATTCTATCTACTATGCAAGCAAAACTTTGACCGATGCTCAGTGGAATTACACCACCACAGAAAAGGAGTTGCTTGCAGTGGTATTTGCTTTTGATAAATTCCGATATTATCTTGTGGGCATCAAAGTCATTGTCTACACCGATCATTCAGCTATCAAATACTTGATTGCAAAGAAGGATGCAAAACCTTGCTTGATCCGTTGGATACTTCTTTTGCAAGAATTTGATTTAGAAATCCGAGATAGAAAAAGAACAGAAAATCAAGTGGCAGATCATCTATCAAGACTGGATAATGGGGCACAAGTTGGCGATGCAATCCAAATAAATGAGACTTTTCTTGATAAGCAATTCTTTCAAGTTCATCAACAGGAATCACCATGGTATGCCAACTATGTGAACTATATTGTGAGTAGAATCTTTCCACCTAATTTAAATTCTCAACAAAAGAAGAAGTTCTTGCATGATGTCAAGCATTATTATTGGGATGAACCTTTCTTGTTTAAGCAATGCATGGATCAGATTATTAGAAAGTGTGTACCCAAGGAAGAAGTTGAAGATATTTTGCAACATTATCACTCTTCGGACTATGAAGGGCATTTTAGAGGAGAACAGACTGCGGCAAAAGTGCTACAATCAGGTTTTTATTGGCCCACTCTCTTTAAAGATGCTCACCAATTTGTTGTCAGATGTGATAGATGTCAAAGAGTGGGCAACATCTCAAGAAGAAACGAGATGCCTCTCAACAACATTCTAGAGGTAGAGATTTTTTATGTATGGAGAATTGATTTCGTGGGTCCATTTATTTCCTACTACAACAATATTTACATTCTAGTTGCGGTTGATTATGTATCTAAGTGGGTGGAAGCAACAGCCTTGCCAACCAATGATTCCAAGGTGGTACTAAACTTCTTGAAAAAGAATATCTTCACCCGCTTTGGCACTCCAAGAGCAATTATTAGTGATGAGGGGTCTCACTTTTGCAATAAACAGTTTGAAGCCCTTCTTGCTAAATACGGGGTCAAGCACAAGATTGCCACTTCCTACCATTCACAAACAAATGGTAAAGCCGAAGTCTCTAATAGAGAAATCAAGAGGATTTTGGAGAAAACTATCAGCCCAACTAGAAAAGATTGGTCCAAGAGATTGGATGATGCATTGTGGGCTTATAGGATGGCTTATAAAGCTCCGATTGAGATGTCTCCTTACAAATTGGTTTTCGGGAAAACATGCCATCTTCCGGTAGAGTTGGAACACAATGCATATTGGGCCATCAAAAAGTTGAATTTCGATCTTCAAGTAGCAGGAGAGAGGTTTCTATTGCAACTCAATGAGATGGATGAATTTCGTCTTCAAGCCTATGAAAATGCCAAGCTTTGCAAGGAAAATACCAAGAGATGGCATGACAAGAAGATCATTGAGCGACACTTTGAATCAGGCCAATATGTTTTACTCTACAACTCTCAACTCAAGCTATTCCTAGGAAAACTAAAATCTCGATGGTCCGGCCCTTTCAAAATCACAAAAGTATTCTCTTAAGGAGCAGTCGAGTTGATCGATGAAAAGGCCAATCTTAACTTCAAAGTGAATGGACAACGGCTCAAGCATTACTGGGGAGGCGATATTGATCGCCAAAAGTCCTCCATCACCTTAGCCGATCCAGAATGAGCTCGAGATAGTCAAGCAGACAACTATAAATCAAGCGCTTCTTGGGAGGCAACCCAAGCTCTTTACTCTTTAATTTTTATTTTATTTATTTATTTTTTTGTTCTAATAGTTTTTTATTTTTATTTTTATTTTGCAGGTTATAAAATTCCATTAAATATATATATATATGGCCCAGCGATGCGGCGTTAAATGGGCAGAAAGTTGGAGCCATAGTGCCCTAAAAAAAAAAAATTGGCCCAGAGGTAGAATACTGGGCTCCACGACGCCCTAAAAATAGATTAGTCGGCGCCGCGATGCCAACTTGTATTTTTAAAAATATATATATATATATTTAATTTTTCTTTTTTTAAGGGTTTTGAAACCTTAACACCCATTCACTTCTTCTCTTTTGTTAGCAGCCAAAAGACTCCTCTTCCAACTTTCACCCTCTTTCTCTCCCAATCTCTCATCTCTCCTAACACATTCACCCATTATTATACAACAACCCATTCACCTATTCACCCAATCTCACACCTCTCATCTCTCCCAACTATCTTCTTCTCCATAACTCATATTTCTCTCAATTTCTTTCACAACAACTTCACATCACTCATCTTCAAGCAAGGAATTTCTCACCCAAGATTTAATTTCTTCAAGTAAGTCTTTATTTTTTCTTGAAGTTTCTTCATATTTGGTTGATTCTTGGTTGAGTTTTGGTGTTGAAACTTGTTTTTGCATCAAATTGTGGATTGGGTTGATATTTGTTGGTTGTTGTGGGTTCTTTAGCACTATTTAAAATTCGTGGTTATTTTTTTATTGTGTTATTTTTTAGTATTGTGGAAAATTGTGGAAATTGTGGAGCAATATTCAAAATTGTGGAGTAGGTTGTGTTGAGTTTCATTGAAGATTGGAGAAATTGATAGTGATTATATCTTGGGTTTTGTTTTGATTTTATGTTTTGCCTAGATTGATAATTTGGTTGAGTGGATAATTTTGGTAGAAAATTTTGGAAGAATTTAATTCTTGCTTTAGAAGTGTTAGCTTGGTTGAAGATAATTGTTGGACTTGGTTGATATTGTCAAACTTATAACTAGTGCCATGGCACCCAAGAAGAAACTCAAAGCTAGCACTAGTACGCCTATTTTTTATAGTAGCAAGTTTGTGTTAGAGGCGGCAGTTTTACGGCATACCCAATCTATACTCCAGAAAAGTCCTATTCTAGAGAGGGGGTTTAATATTGATCCGTGTCATCTTGAGCTCAACAAGTAATTACTTCGCAAAATTGGCAAAAAATTTGTGCTCCACCGTAATCCGTTGTGCTATCGGTAGTTAGAGAATTTTATGCTAACGCCTCCGAACCAAGCGGTGATACGATTTTTATCCATGGATGTCAAGTACCGTTTGATCCCCAGACAATTAATCAGTATTACCAAACACTGAATATTGCAGGTGATGACTATAGTAGGTATTTGAATGGGCATATTGACATGAATGTCGTCACTGCACATTTATGCCCACAGGGGACCACTTGGAAAATGTCAAAGGGTGAGCATGTGTCGTTCAAGGCCAACACACTAGATAAAGAGATTAAGGTGTGGATGCATTTTATAGCGGCCAATAGGCTTCCATGTAAGCATGTTAGCGATGTCACCAAAGATAGAGCAATCTTGCTCCATGCTATTACTACGGACAAAACGATTGACATCGGCTAGCTTATCTACAGGGCCGTGATGCATAGTGTCAGAACACCACGAGAAGGCCTTTGGTTCCCCTCCTTAATCACTCGACTATGTGTCCAAGATAGTGTCCGATGAGGTGATGGTGAAGAGTTGTTACATATTAAGGGTCCCATTGATGACGCCATTATGTATCATTTGACCCGAGAAATTGAACGTCACCCACATGGACCTGGTGCGAGTTCATCCTCAGCACCACCACTGATTCCACCGTAAAAGTTAACCATGGTGGAGCGCATGGCCCGACTTGAAATTCAAAATGCTCAACACCTTGCATATCATGCCCATCAGACTGAATGCTTCAAAGCTATTGAGCAAATGATCCATTTTTGTGCTCGTCATATGGGTGCCGACATGACCCTATTTCCCACTATGCCTCCACCACCAATACCTTTGGATACCTAGTGAGCGAAAGAAGAAGAGGAAGAAGATGAGAAAGATTAGAGCTTTCCCGGATTTTCTTCAATGACAGGGGAGTTTTCTTCTTCCTACTCTTTTATTTTTTCAACATTGGGGACAATGTTTAATTCAAGTTTGGGGGTGTTTATCTGTTTTTATTTTTCTAGTTTATTTTGCATGTATGTCTTTTTATTTTTATTTTTTAGTTTATTTTGCATGTTTATGATTAGAAGTTATAAAAATAAAAAAATAAAAAAATTGCCTGGGATCTTATGCACTTTAACATGATGAGATCCTTATCCAATGATGAGAATTAGTTATTGATTTATCTTGATTCTTGGGAACAACATAAGCATGATTTGATTTTATGTTAAATTCTTTTGTTAGTCTCATTGTTAGGATGTGATTTTCAATAATTTGAGCACGGTATCTCTTGCTTAGA
The DNA here is from genome assembly GCA_030761205.1 of Fremontodendron californicum. Classification (NCBI taxonomy): domain Eukaryota; kingdom Viridiplantae; phylum Streptophyta; class Magnoliopsida; order Malvales; family Malvaceae; genus Fremontodendron; species Fremontodendron californicum. The sequence continues at coordinate 23,548,246 of JAULJL010000014.1, read as the reverse complement.
TTTGCATTGCTTATTTAAAAACTGATTATGTTGATGTGAATTGTGATTATGTCTAGAGCCTAGAATTTGTTTGATTCTCTATCGAGGCGAAATCCTAGACAACACTAAGTTGAGAAGATGATTTAGGCCATCTTTGGATCGTTTGAGCCTTTCGATCCTACCTTTATATGTTAATATCCTTAGTCTACCTCTTTGAGCCTAATTGATATATCTTTTTTTTTATTGCCACATCTTTTAGCCTAGCCTAATAAATAAATAAAAAACCATGATTAACTCTCACTACATAGGCATGTGATGATATTACAGGAACAATTATTAGCCATGTCAAATTTGGGTGAAACGGTGATGTGAATAAAAAAAAGAGAAAAGATTATGGTTCTTCAAAAATGAAGAACAGAAAAAAAAAATGGTGAAGCAAAAAGGAAGTGCATTCAAATAATGAAGTATGTAATTTGAGGAAAAGACTATGGCTCTCAATAATCCTGATAAAAATGTAAAGTCTCTATGGGTGACTTAAACCGAAATATATCTTTATCATACCTTGACCCTAGCTTTACATTACAAACTTAATAAAGACCAACTTGATCCTTGATGAAGTGTTAGTCTACATTAGTGGAGAGAGAGATGAAAAGCAAACATATGAGAATCTAGTACTAATTCGTATTTTGCATTAGCATAAACTTATTTGGATTGCATGCAATGATTTGTCAAGAGATTATTCACACACACACTGGAAATCCATTCAAACATGAGACATACGATTGAATTGAATCATAAAGTTGGATTATGTTTGTGTTTTACTTTGAATTGAGACTTTGAGATAGCTTTTGAGGAAAATTAAGGAAATCATTACTTGAGTGCATTCATCTCTCGCTTCGTTTTATTTCGTTTTGTTTCATTTAGTTTGTTTTTTTTTGTTTTGTTTTGCTCAAGGACTAGCAAAATCTTAAGTTTGGAGGTGTGATAACTCTATGAAATAGTCTTATTTTATACTATTTTGTGCTTTCAAAATAGCCAAGTCCTTGTAGTTTAAACTATTAATTTATTATTTTTAGTTATTTTTATTTATTTTATTTTTACTTATTTATTTTATATTTAATTTTAGTTATTAATATAATGTCTTTTGTAGTTTTATAGAGTCCTAAAGCAAGAAGGAGAGACTCAACTCATATATGGAAAGTCCAAGTTGGAAGCAGTTATTTTGCCACAAAATTTCCCTTCTTCAGACTTTTCAGAAATCTATAAATAGGAACCATTAGGACTTTATTTTTTTAGCCCTTCTTAGTTTTTGCTTTAATTTTCTGAAGAGGAGAGCAGCCACCACCATCTTGCAAGGAGCTAAGAACAGTTTTAGATACTGAAAGATTGAAGAGCTGACAACCTTTAGTTTTCTCTTTTTCCTTAATCTTCTTTTATTTTCTTGTAATTTGATGTTGGTGAATCTCCTTTGCTTATTGTTTTTAATGTTGAGCATGAACCAAATTCCTTTCCTAGGATTGCAATGGAACTCAACACATAGTTTGGATTATTTTACTCTCTAATTTGATTTAATGATATTTGAGTTGTTTATTCAATCTTGTGCTTAATGCTTTTAATTGCTTGATCACCAATTAAACTGATTTGTTAACATAAATACAACTAGACATAGAGAGTTTAGTGTTAGACCTGAATTGAGTAACACATGTTTCATATTCATTTATTTTGATGAATTGATCTGCATGTAGAGTGAAAATATACTTACGTGTCATGTGTAATCACTTTTAGAGTCTAAGCTTAATGAGTTTCTCTTTAATTCAATTATCATGAACATATAGTTAACTGGTTAAGAGAGATATTTTTATAAGATCATCGACAGATGCTTATAAATAGATAAGAATTCTAGGTTAACAAGTCAAAGTCATTAATCAAGTTAAGAGGGTAGGAGAGGTTCATACAAAGTGTTGAGGAAAATTGTAACCCTAGGCTTTTCTCCATTGAATTAAATCCCAATTTTTATTTGCTTTCTTTATTTTATTATCTTTCTTTAATTTAGTTTCAATTAACAAATTTTTAATTAATCATTTGGATAAGATTAAGCTATTTTAATTTTAGTATTTAACGAAATTAATAACAATTCCTCATGGGTACGATACTCTACTTCCACTTTATTACTTGTTTGCGATACGTGCACTTGCGTAGTAAAATGAGACAACGGCCTGAACTTTGTCATCTATGGACGTTCAGGATTCCCCCTAAAGTAGAGTGCTTTCTCTGGTTGTTGGTTCATGATAGGATTCCCACCGAAATGTTCCTTAAGAAGAGAGGTATGATGTTTGACATGGCAGCCTATATATGCCCATGGTGTTAGGATGAAGAAGAGTATTCTGGGCACATCTTTCTCCGATGCAATTCAATGCGCAAATATTTGTATATTTTTATGTCTTGGTGGAAAGTATAATGGTGCTCTACTGAGTCGTTGCCCTAATTGTTATTATTATGTTTTGCCTCACCTTTTGAAGGAAGCATTAAACACTAGTGGCTCGCCTCGTTTGCTGCTGCTTTATGGTCAGTATGGTTAGTAAGAAACGAAGTTGTTTTTGAGAAGAAGAAGGTGAATGTGGAGGAAGTCATGTTTTTGGTTGAGATGTGATCTCTTTCGTGGATTAAAGCTAATGATGATTAAATATCTTTCCTCGATTCTTTATGGTGGGTTGATCCTGCTGCTTGTGGCACATCAAGAAGGGCTGAGGTTCTAAGAACATTTTCGTTCTGGACCCCCCCATCTCTTGGAATCTTCAAGTTTAATGTTGATAGATCGGCGCGTGGTCAGCCAGGGGCAGCAGGTTGTGGGGGTGTGTTGAGAAACTGTAACTGTAGAATTTTGGCTATATTCTCGTGTCCATTAGGGAGGTGAGATGCTAATGAGGCTGAATTAGCTGCTATCAAATGGCACTAGAGATTTTCCTGAGGTCGGGAAGGTCAAATTTGGGGGGTTAGTGATTGAAACTGGCATTCTTTTGGCTTATAACTGGGTTGTTAAGGAGAGTTGCAGACCATGGAAGTGGTCGAAGATGTTTAATGAGATTGAGGTGTTGATTGGAAAAATTAAGGATGTAACTGATAACTCTAGGAAATATAGTTATTTTACCACCTTTTATGCATTTAAATCGGCTAAGTCCTTGATGCTTTTATTTAAATTTGATTAGTTTTAGATATTTTTAGATTAATTCTATTTATCCTTTTCATGTTTAAAATAGTTATTTAGTTAGTATTTATGTGTTTTTATAGGTCCAAAGTGAGAAGGAATTTCGTGGTGCGAAACGACAAAAATGATGCAAAGCAATGTGCAAGCAGATTCGACCTCTGAAACTTGTTTCAAGAAAAACATGATCTTAAATTCTTCATTTTGGAAAACTTCCTACATGACTTTTGAAGCTGACTTCCATACCTTTCCAACGGTAATTTACTCGTCAAAATCAGGCGCGATTTGCCTATCCAAAATAGCTGAAGACGTGCGCAAAAATGGATGAACCAGCAGGCGGCCAACCAGAAGGTCGGCGCCGCAGTGCTGGAAGGTCAGTAAGTTGGCGCCGCGGCGCCAAAACACAAAAAAAAAAAAATTAAAAACCTGCTCTTACCTGATTTGCTTGCATGCGAAGTTTCAGACTCTAGGGGTCTTGGACATTTTAAATAGGATTTTTTTAGGCTGAAACAAGGGGGATTTGAGTTCTAAAAACCTAATTCTCTTGAGAGGAGAGTAACCCCCAAATGATTTCAAGAAGATAAGAAGATTTGTGAAGATTGAAGACTCAAGACTTGACACCTCCTAGTTTTCAATTTTCTCTTCTTTATTTTTCTTGTATTGATGATGATGGTGAAACTCCTTGGATATTTGTTTTCTTTAATTATCATGAACTAAATTTATCTTTCTAGAATTGCAATGGAACTCAACATGTAGTTTGAATTTACGTTCTCTCTCCAGTTTGATTTAATGGTTTTTGAGTTGTTTGTTCAATCTTATTCTTAATGCTTCTAGTTGACTGGCCACCAATTAGATTGATTGGGTAACCTAAATATAACTTGGAAAATGAAGTTTAGTGTTAGACATGGATTGAGTGACATATATTTCATATTCATTTATTAGGATGAATTAATCTGCATGTAGGGTAGAAATATACTTACGTGTCATGTGTAACCATTGTTAGAGTCTAAGCTTAATGGGTTTCTCTTCAATTCAATTATCATAGGAATATAGTTAATTGGTTAAGAGGGATATTTTTATAAGTCCATCGAAAGATCCTTATAAATAGATTAGAACTCTAGATTAACAACTCAAGGTCATTAATCAAGTTAAGAGGATAAGAGAGGTCGAAGTATTGAGGGAAATTGTAATCCTACGCTTTTCTCATTTGATTTAATCCATCTTTTTAATTTACTTGCTTTTATTATTAGTTTCTTTTGATTAGTTTGATTATCATCTTAATTATTTGTTTAGATAAGATTAGGTTGTTTTAATTTTAGTACTTAGCAAATCTAGTGACAATTACTCGTGGGTTCGACTCTTTACTTTAAACTATATTACTTGTCATGATGCGTGCACTTGCGTGGTGAAAATCGACAACAGTAATTATAATGAAAATTCAACGTGATGCTAGTGGGATGGCCGATGCGTTAGCAAAAGCGGGAGTTGATCGTAGTGAGAATTTTATTGTTTGGTGGTGAGATTTAAAGTTTTCTGGTTTTCTGGTTTAGCAGTGGATGTATGCCTGGTGTTCGTTGTGGCTCTGTATATTTGTTCGCCTCGTGTGTTGTTGGTATTTATGTGAGTGGATTTAATGGTTCCTTGTTCGGGTCCCTCACTTTAAGTCACTTTAGAGGTCAAGCTTTTTTGAGTAAAATTGAAAGACTTTAGAGGTCAAGTTTCTTGAGTATGATTTACGGAGATTTGGGTCACTTTTCTGTCTCACTCGTGACTGGAAGTCTTCGTATTTGGTATGGACAATTCAAGACAGAGTACCTTAATGTCAAAATATAGGATGGACTTTGGTTGTTCTCCTTGATTTTGTGATACAGCCGTTTGGCTTAATTTTAGCTTTCTACTAGCATGGATTTAAATAACGATCACAATATAATATTTTGATCGTTATTTTATGATTTATTTTTTTTCATTGTCGATATTTATTGTAATTAAAATGTAAATAGTTAACGGTTAGTAACGGTTAAATTTATAACCATAAATTACATGTATATTAATTCAATTCACAACTTATGAATATTTCATTTCATTTATAAATAAAAGATTATAAAATGTCATAAACTATTTTATTATTATTAAAAAATATTTTTTATTATTATAATCATAATTATTATGTTTTATAATAAATTGAGTAAAAAAAAAAGTAGAATCGTGATGACCCCAGAAAGTGCGATAGCATTCGTTTCTCCCTCAAATGAAAACACGTTGATCACTGCAATTTTAAATTTTTGCTTGAAACTTTTCGCATACCATTTAATTCAAATTTGCCTGATTCTTGAAAAATTAAGTAAGCTTCTCTTTAATGGGTACAAACTTACAAGATCAGGAGATAGATCCCATTACAACAAAAAAAATTCCAATATGGACATCAGTCACAGCAACAACCCATCTTGCAGTTTCCTGCTATGTTTTTTTCTCTTGCTACTGCTCGTGTCCTCTAGTTGAGGCAGTAGCAATGTCAGCGTGAGATGCATGGAAAATTCTAACATAAGTTTTTTACGGTAAGCTTCCCATCAGCTTAGATGAATCGTATCCGTCAGATCATAAATGTAAGATCTGAACCGTTGAAATAAAAAATTAAAAAAATGGGAAACCGGTTGACCCCTTCGAAAAAACCCTTCCCCCTAATACATCTTTCCCCTCCAGCTTTTCTGTTTCAAAAATCCCTTCCCCCCTCTGATATAGAACCCTAAAATTTCTTCCCCTTTTGTGTTTCGAAAATCTGTTTCTCCCTTTGTAATCTGATTCGAAAATTTGGTTCCCCATTTCTAATCAGTTCGTTTTCCCTTTCTATTGTGTTTCGAAAAACCCTTCCCCCCTCTGATACAAAAATTTCTCTAGAACCCTAAAATTTCTTCCCCTTTTGTGTTTCAAAAATTTGCTTCTCCCTTTGTAATCTGTTTTGAAAATTTGGTTCCCCCTTTCTAATCAGTTCGTTTTCCCTTTCTATGGTGTTTCTCAAATATTGTTAGAACCCTAAATTTTCTTCTCCCTTTTCTGTTTCGATATTTGCTTCTCCCATTTCTTTTTCGAAATTTGGCTTCTCCCATTGTAATCAGTTTCGAAATTTGGCTTCTCCCATTGTAAAGAATCGAAACCCCAGATTAAAAAACCCTAACCCTTGTGTTTTTGCACAACCGAAACCCCAAATATCAAACCCACACCCGACTCTCTTCCTCTGAAAATCATCGAACCCAAACATATTTTTGTTTGGTCATCTGGTATTTTGTTTCTTTGTTGGTATTTCAGCAATTGTTTTTATATTTTTTGTGGATTATTCTAATTATTTTTGGTTTGGGGTTGTTTTTTTGTTTTTTTTGGCAGAAATATCAGCATAAATTCTGGGTGGCTGCAAGAAGATAATTGGTAAGCATAAATTCTTGAATCAGCTTGGAAACATGTTTGCTTTGTTTGGTTGTTGGAGAGGAAAAAAATGAAGGATAACTGGATGCGTTTTGGTTTATCTGCGTGTTAATTGAGCCAGTGTCGATTTCGCTATAATGTGTATCTGTTTCGTCCTAATTAGATGCATGGAAGTGGAAAACATGTCATGATGCTTAAAAATTATGCCTATTATGATTCTGCTATCGAGCATTTGATATGCCTATATTGTTTAAGCTTTTTTCGCTCTCATGGCTCCAAACCACAACCCTGACAATTAGTTTGATTGGCATGGCCTCTATTACTGCATAATCTTTCATCTGATTTTTGTAATCTGTCGATTTCAAATGTACTTCTTTTACAATATGGATTTAATTTTGGTAATTTGGGTATTTGGTAATTTGGTTTTTGTTTTGTTGAGAGACTTAGATATTTTGGAATTGGGTTTTGTTCCTTGAATGCATAAACTTGTGGTAAACTTGTCACTTTTTAGGGTGTTGTGCTCTCCCTGTTGGTTCGTAATATTGTCAAAATTCAATATTGATTGTCATATGGATTTAATTTTGTGATTTTAGCATGCTTAGTTTTTGGAAATTCTTCACTTTGGCTCTGGTTTAGTAAGATTGTTCTTATAAAATAGTGTTAGTACATGATTATCTGAATGGAACAGTGTTTGACTCGTTGTGATTTTGTCTTGAACCGTTTTAAAAGTTATGATTTCACTTGTGGTTTTGTCTGGTATATATGTAACTTATGGTGTTGCTGCTGCATTCTTGTAATAACAGTGAGATAACATTTACTATAATCTTTTGTTGACAATTTTATCAAATTTTATATATAAAATAGTATCTTGACTATGGGGTGTGGAATTTTATATATATCCAAAGGTTTAAAATTTAAATCATCCCACCCATAGTATAAAAAAAAATAGAGAAAATGAATATACTGTAATTAACCTTATGTGCATAAGTAGAGTAGAAATTAAACAATTACAATAGAAAATGTTATTATTAATTGGTACTTACCTTTTAGGCCAAATAAATGGTATTTTCCTTGAAAAATCAATGCAAAATTTGTAGTATATAGTTTTTACGTACCTTAGGTTTAAACAAATTTATTTTATGTATATATATACTTTTTAAGATAATTGAATATGAACTTTTAATCAATAATATTGTCATACACATTCTTTAGAAAATTTTAATTTTTTTTCCTAATGCAATAATAAGATAGTAATAGTTTTACCTCCTTTCTTATTTTGGTTTTAAATAGTCATGTCATTTTTAAATTTTGTCTTTTTAAGATAATTGAATATGAACTTTTAATGAATATGAACTTTTAATACGGATAAGATTATGCCTCTAGGCAGAGAAAATTTTATTAACTTTTTATGCAGAATTAGTTATGCTGATGTACTTGTTTTGTATTATAAATTATAATTTATTGTATGTCTAAAGTTGAGAAATTTGCAAACGTTTGTTTGATTTTATTAAAGATTCAAAGAGATGGACAAAGTTGATGAAAATGTGCAGCTTCAGCAGACTGAATCCAGCATGAAGGTTGTAAAACTAAGGGGTGCATTTTTGAATTACTAGTAAGTAACCATACTTGGTGGTTTTAAGTTGAATTCATTAGACATGGTATGTTGTTATATTTGGATTTAAAGAGTGCGAGTTACATATTTTATGTTAATCGCTTTATACAGCATAAATGAATGCAAAGAAGATGGAGAAGACAAAGGGAAAATGTCATTGAAGGTGAGTAATATTTTATGTATCGTTTGTGTGGACACTAAGTTATAAAGTGTTACTAAAATCATGGTTTTTTGATGTGTATGTGAATTAATTGGAATTTTTTTTTCATAGGTTCGTAAGCTGGCAGCAAAATGGAAAGTGCTACCTACACAGGAGAAGCTGCCGTTTATAGAGCAGACTGTTGTACAACAAGAGCAGTACAAAAATGAAGTGCAACAGTTAAAAAGACAGAAATTAGATGATGAAAAAAAGAAGGTAATAATTAAATAAGAAAATGTTATATTGAAGAAATAATAGTTACAACTGAAGTATGACGTTATATTTCTATGTATTTTTAATGAATGTACTTTATGTGTAGGGCTTGGTTGCGACACGCTGTAGCCCATTTAATTTGTGCAAGCTCTTTAAGCAATTGAAGGAAAAACATATTGAAGGTGCAGTGGAAAGCATAGGGTTCGATCCCTTGCTACTTTTGAAAGATGGAAAGCTTCCAAGAGAGCTGTGTGAAAATTTGGTTCAGAACTTTAATGTTGCAACCAGCTCCATGGAAGTGGATGGCGAAAGTATCCCTTTCATAGTGGAGGATGTGGAAGGTATTCTAGGTTTAGCAAACGAGGGAGTAGAGATATCAACTGTAATGGAAAGAGAAGACGCTGAAGTCTTGTGTAATAAGTTTAATATTCCAACTCATCGAAAGATGAGTTTTGTTAGGCTAGAGCAAGAAATTTTGGAGTTCGAGGCCGACTGTGAAGAGCTAAAGGCCAGGCTCCTCTTATATATCGTTGGACGGTTTTTGTGTCCAACGACTGAAGGGGGGCCATCGAAAGAGTATTATTCTTGTTTGACGGAGGATGGCCTGAATGGAAAATTGAACTGGGCAAAACATGTTCATGAGAAGCTTCTTCTTGGTATTAGAAGTTTTCATGCTAGGAAGATGAAATCATCAAAAGTGTACTTAACCGGTTGCCTGCTCTTATTGGTGGTAAGTATAATATTTTAAATCTTCGTGTACGAAAGCAATCTTGATTTGAATTAATTTGGAATGGAATTAAATTAGAAGTATAAGTTATATTGACTAAATTGTAATAATTTGAGTAGATAAGGTTCTATGACCATATTTTCGGAGTTCGAAGTACGAAAGAGGCAACGTCAACTTTTGTTCCTCGCATTAGTGCATGGGGAACGGATGAGGTAGTCTCTTCAATTTCCCATTCAAGAGACTTCCGTGTTGGCTTGAAATCCAAGGTGACATTAGTTATCTAAGTTGTATTAATTTATTGTTAGTGACTAAAACTTATATATGAATTATGTAGTTTGATTAACTTATGATTTCATAGAAATAAGGGTATTCATATCACCGAAGAACATCACACTGAGCGACCGATACAAGAGGAGCAGAAGCTGTATCATACTGACTTACAGGTAAGTCGGTTAATTAGATCTTCATGTCTAATTCATAGAGATTGCAAGAAATCTATAAATTATGTATATACTTCACGGATTGCATTAAGTGTATGTAGTATGTTTATTCGTAATTATTTTTCAGGCTTTAAGAGAGTCCATGAAAAGTCTGGAAGCCAGTGTGACAGAACAACTGAATAGAATGTCGGAAGACATGAAGTCGATGCAGGAAAAAATTAATGCTCTTTTATTGAGATCTGTTGAGGTGAAAACTGGCGGTGAAACCAGTTTGCAGAAAAAGGATGAGGAAGAAGGCATCGTTGAGGTCGATGGGCAGAGCACGGAGTTGAAAACACCAGGTGGTGAGTTGGAGTCCTCCATCGAGATCATTGAGCGTAAAGCGGAAGAGGGAGATGGAGATTTAACTACACCAGTGAGAACTGATATCAACAATCCAAGCTCAAGTTGTCCTGCCCCACGGAAAAAGAAGGTATATATATTAACTTATTTATAATTCAATAATACTTAGATATGCTATAAAATAACTAATTTGTTTATGGCATTTGACATGATTACATATTATAGGGTCAATCTGGCAAGAAAAACCAAATTGTTAGGTCAAGGTCAACATTTGCTTCTGGTGTTAGTGGGATAGTTACGCGAGCGAGATCAACTTTCTTGTGATATTTGCACTCCCGTCCGCAGGACTGTTTATGTTTGTTTGAATAGACCAATCATGCATGTAGGCATGATATGCTTATACAACATTTATTTTTTCCGCCTTTCATTGCAATCTTTGTGAATGCATACACTGAATATATATTGATATGTAATTCAATTTATATATGTTTAAGTATATACATTTATTACATAAGTCTGATATGTATAATTACTAATTAGCAGTACCATATGTCGTATGTTTGTACAAATAAATATTTAAAGGTTACCGCGAAGAGGGCCGCTGTCAAAATTCCAAAAGAATTAGATGAACTTGAGACTGCAATTTGCAATTATGTGTGGAACAGTAATGGCGATCCAAGGTATGTTGATGATATTTTGTTATTTAAAAAAATTTGTTGATTTTAAGTTGATATGGATTTCGATATTTTATTTATTCTTTATATGAGTTTATATTGTAGTGAAGTTGTAGTCCAATTCGGTGCAACATTTGCATCAATCGAGGAATTTGGCTCCTTGCGCCCAAAACAATGGGTAACTTCAGTGGTAAGTGTAATATATTTTTTCATCGAACTTCATGATTGTCTTTGTAGTAGTTAAATGTGTTTAATGAGTTGTTCCTGCCCTAGATTATTGACCTTGTCGGTGAGTCAATGGCCTACTATTGTAAAGCTTCGACTTTGTCAACAAGGAGATGGTATTTCCCGGCCGCATTTTCTGTGAGTATATTTCTCATTGTTTGTTTTTTGCATATAGTTTAACTTTTTTCAAGAAACATGAACCTTATGTTTATTCTTTGTAGACTCATATCTTGTCAACCGAATGCAATGCGAAAGAGCTGATTAAGTTTTTTAAAGGACAATTCATTCATATGGGATCCTTGAGTGACTGTTACAAGGTGAGGACATGGAAATCTCTTTATGTGCGTACGATCGAAATTCCATTTTATATAACGTAATAACCTGCTAACAATGATTTTGTAATTTCGTTGCAGATCTTTATACCAATGAATGAGATGAACACGCATTGGTATTTGTGTGTGATAGATATGCTAGAGAAGGAAGCGAAAGTGTTGGATACCTTGCCGCGCAATGTTGCAAATAAACAAAGAGTTGCGGATGTGACTCGTGTGGTAAGATAAATTCATGTTGTACTAAATTATATTTGTTCGCACTTGCGAACATATTGTAATTCATGATTTTGGTTTACGACGAGACATTTATAATTTATTCTAATTTCACTTCGAACAGATATTCGCGTGTGCGAAATTGTTTACTGACCCTCTGATGACATCATTGGTTGGTAGTCTAATGGTGCCATTTCATGAGTTGAAAATTGTGAATCCAGAGAGGGTTCCTCTGCAAAGCAACGGGTAACATAACTCTCTCACTATTTGAAAACCTTGTTTTCCATTATGTAACTAAATTATAAAAGCTACTATTCTTGAAATTGCATACAGTTATGATTGCGGAATGTGGGTTGCTGCTTTCATGCAAAATCTACATAATACTGACTATAAATTTGTGGTATGCTATTCTCATTGCTGTTAGTTATTTCAATATTTTGTCATATGTTGGGTTGTGTGCGAAATTTGATTCCCTTTGTATGTATTCGTATGTAGCGTTTAAACGTGTGGGACAGATTTATATTAGTCTCTGAGCTGATAAACCATGAGGAGAACACTTTACTAAAAAGGGTATGTGATGCTGCTCTAACCCTCCATAAAGCTAGGATATCTCCTAGTACAAAGCTGTTGCAGAAGTCAGTTGGCAAGTTGAAGCTGTGAAGTAGGTAATTTATTTCAATAAATCATATAATTTGTCATGTTTCGTTCTCAGTATATAGACACTGTTATATGTGTTTATATGTAATTATCCTGTATTGGTGAATGTCAGCACACCGGGTTGTGACTAGTTTTGGAGTGATTGTGAACTGTTGGAATTCTGAAACGCAAGAGATAATTGCTTCTCCAGAAATTTTGCAGAAGCAATTGATATTGCCGCTTCCCATTCTTTTAAATCAGTTGTTTTTAATTCACTTTCAAATTTTTGACTGCAAATTTATGTCCTAGTTCTCCTGAGTTTGCACCAGTATACATGTACTAGCATGATCTTCTTTTGAAACTTCTTGTGTCCATTGAGAAATCTATTTAGTATTTTTGTTGAATTAATGTTCGGCACTGTTGTTTCTATGACCTTTTAGGGGCCATATTAGCTGTTACCATATAGTAAATTTAATGTGTTTTTTCAACATCTTGTTTTCTTGATCTCTATGTTAATGTAAATATGTGGTGATGCACCCAAAAGAGTGTATCTTATTTAACCTTGCACTAAAAAGATAAATTGTAAGTATAGTAGTTAGCAAGGGTCGAGTCCTCAGGGATTGGGTTTTAGTTTATAAGTTAATAGTTTAAAACTTAAATTCAAGAACAATAAAAGAAAAGGGGTTTTTGAAGCCAGATTTAAACTAAAGTAAATAATAAGAATAAGATGCAAGGCGGTATAACCAGCCAATAAAAATATATATACTAAATTAGGCGGTATAACCAGCCAATAAAAATATATATACTAAATTAGGCGGTATAACCAGCCAATAAAAATAAAACAAAGTTAATATACAAATTAGGCGGTATAACCAGCCAATAAAAATAAATATACTTTTAAAAATAAGCAAACTAGAAAAGTAAGAAAACAAGTAAGTAAGAAGAATCAAATATGAAAAATATGGTTAAGGTTTCATTCTCCACCACTAGACATCATTAAGAATCAATTTCAGATCTATCAATATCAACCAACTATCAAAGTTAACAACCGTAGATAACAACAAGCTCTGTTATCCCAATCTTTCCTTAGTTTGTCGTTAAATAGAACAAGCTCTCTATTTAATCTCTAACCATTAAACAACCTAGAATAAGCTCTCTAAATTCAATTTAATGGCAGCTTTATGATGAGAAAGATAGGTTGATCTAAGCAACAAACACATAAGCTCGGATTGTTCAACTTAGGTTATGTTCCACTTTGCAATTATTGAAAACTTGACCATAATCATTAATCACAAATTGCCACTTATGAATAGGAAATCAAGACAATTACACGGATCAAGACTCCTAAACTAGCAATAGATAATTATCAAGATCTATCTAGTTGTACACCTAAATAAATCAAGACAACATCATGAACAATTCTTGTAGAAGAACATAAGCAACTTTGATAGAAAATTAATGATAGATAGAATCTGAAAATCAATTATAAAACATGTCTAGGGCTTTGAAATCACCCTTAACCAAATAGAAGTTTAGCCTAGCATAGGCATTGTAAACATAAACATAAAATTAAAGAAAATCTAAGAAGAAAATAAAAGAAAGAAAGAAGAAGAGGAAGAATATTAATTATCCAACCTCTTGCTCTCTCTAAAGAAAAAGAAAACTAGAGAAAAGAAAGAAAACTAGAGAAAAGAAAGAAGAAGAAAACTTAGAGAATTTTATTAAAATGGCTAATATCCTACCTATGTACAATATGATCCTCTACAATCATCCAAGGCCCTCTATTTATACACATTTTGGAGGGCTAAATGACAAGAGACAAGCTTTACAAATTTCAAAGGTAGGTATAATAGGTGGGTGAATTTTTCTAACAATTTTCGTCATATTGTATGACAATTTTGATCAGCCAACTTGATGGTCGATTTCGTCAATGTTGGAAGCCTGATCTGATCACATGGTCTTCTAGAAAAAGGTTCCCCTATCAGTTACGGATCCATAGCCGTTGGAATCAGCTCATTTGCTGATGTGGATAAGCAGATATGGGCAAAATACGAAAACATGTCAGCACAGACGTCATTGCACATCAGCCAACTTGATGGTCGATTTCGTCAATATTAGAGGCCTGATCTGATCATATGGTCTTCTAGACAAAGGTTCCCGTATCAGTTACGGATCCATAGCCATTGGAATCAGCTCATTTGCTGATGTGGATAAGCAGATATGGGCAAAATACGAAAACAGGTCAGCACAGACGTCATTGCACATCAGCCAACTTGATGGTCGATTTCGCTAGGGAAAACGACTCCTTTTCAAGAAGTGTCAAACATGAAAAAGATAGATATGCCTCTTAGCTTTGCACGGCTACAAATTTCAGCCTTATTGCTTCAGTGAAACTCCAGATATAGCTGATATGGCAAAAGGTGTCGGAACTGGAACTGAACTGGATTTGCCCTTAATTCTAGTAATCTGAAATCACTCAAAGAAACTTGTGAAAAACACCAAATTACATAAAAATATAAAAGATCATAAACACAATTAGACTAAACAATAATAACTCGTATTTGACACAAAACAATAATAAAACATAACTAAAAACTATATAATTATACGAGTTATCATGTGGTTTCTGGTTTTGTTTTACTTCTGCAAGGCCTAGTTATTGCAATACTATATGCATGTCAGAACTTTGTGAAAGTGTAAGCTAGTTATGTTTGCGTGCTGAAAAGTTCATACAAACAAGTGAAGATCGAATTGCCTCATTTCCAGATGGTTTTTCTGACTTTCAGGGTATCCATATGAGAATTCTTGCTAGTGAAAAAGCAGTGCTGGAAATGGAAAAGCTTGCAATGCTGGAAAGTGTTAAGATCTGGAAGCTTGCAATGCTGAAATGAGACAGATTGAAGAGTTAAGATCTAGAAGCAGCTCTAGTCGAGAAAGTGTTAGAGCAAAGAGGCACGTGAGTGCTAGACAAGAAGGGGGGAACTTGGCCATCGACTCAGTAACAATGTCAAAATGCAGAGACCAACACTTGAAATTTCTGAAGAGGACAATGAGATGATGACAACTGATTTAAAAGGTTTATGAGAACTGAAATTTCTGTTGTTTTTGGTTATTAAATTAGTGTACGAATGTTTTGGTGGGTCGAAAATCTGTTGTTTCTGTTGTTCTGGAGTATTGAAAATATGGCTACCTGGGTTGTGGTGGAGGTGGTTATAATCTCTTTCTAGTATTTTAATTTTGTTTCAGTAGAAGAATCAGTTCAGAAATATGTATTTTTTGCTCTCATAACAATATGTATTTTATATGGCTGAGCTGGACAGTGTTATAGATTGTGATGTGGCATCGCCTTTGCTTTGTTTCTCAGCAGAAAAATATACAATGTAAATGCTATTGGTTCCTCATGAGATATGCTGTGGTGAAAATAAGCAATAAAGTTAATGGCCACTGGCCAGACACTCTTAAATACAAAAAAAAAAATGGGAAAATTAGCAACTAGCCAACAGCATTATGCAGAAACGAAAGGTTTGAGGCAGTGGTATTACTAAAAGAAGACATTCCTCAGTCATAAGAAATGATAAAGGTAAACCCCTTTTCAAGCTCAAAAACCATATATTTAAGCACACTTGCCAAGCAATCCTTGTTTTAGTGTGGCACTTGGTGCAATTGTTCTGGCCTCAACATCCTTCATCAATCCTGCTATTACCACCAAATTACTTACTTATCTAAACAGTTATAATAAACACAACAACAACAAAAAAGAACTAAACTACACATGTTCAAGTTCTTTAACTGATTCAAACTTTTCCATTCCTGTATTGTCTGTATTTTGCTCATTTACTTGTTGCTCCAGAAAGATGAAGATGTGGTGCTGATGTTCAAGGAAAATTTTACTGCAAAGTTAACCCAAATAGAAAAAAAAGAAAGAAAAAGAGTGAATGATGATATATTAATTTTACACTCTCATTATGGAAACAAGTGCATATTGAACTCTCACAATTGTATCTTAGACTTCACCTACTAACTTGGTGATCTAAACCAGGTAGAGAAGTCTGATTGTTTAGCTTCATTATATCTTTCTGGGTAATTGCTGAATGAAAAAGAGTCGTCCTAAAAGTATTAAATATAACGTTAGTCATATGCTGGACAATTAATTATTTCATTGAGCGCAGTACCCGAAACCAATAAAAGCGTAGAAGAAATAAAATTAAACATTACCTGCATCTTCTCGTTCTCTTCAGCATGCATAGTTGGGAAAAACGCTTCCGTCCCCACTTCACATTCTCCCTATGAGGATTTAAGATAATTATTCACCGAACATCATACTATTAAAACTTTAAAAACACAAATTATAAGTAATGTAAATCGCACATGTTGTACTGAATATTGGAACTCATTGTCACTATTAGAAGTAAGGTTGTCGAGACCAGCACTTTGCATTCCAAGTTTCAAAAGTGGGCAAGTAACTTTACTATGTCCCTCCATTCTGCAGTACCCACACTTTTTGACTTTGGACGGTGTTTGCTTTTTCCGTACTTCTTTCCCTTTACCCCGTCTCGTAATAGGGTCTAGTACTTTTCCCATCTTTGAGATCTCAGCTACGGGATCATTCAGCTCACACAATTCCTCCATTTCAACAGTCAATCTATTAATTTCACTTCTTGCTCTATTAAACGACTCACATGTTTTGGATGCTACATAGCACATTCGGTTACAACTACTACTTAGTGATGTATACCGCACCATTTGCATCATCTCGGGTGCAACATCATTCTGCACAAACGATGGGGCACACAGTTTGGAATTTTTCGTCCATCGATGCATAATCAAAGATGCAGGAATATCAGACATATCTTCAAGCTTCATCACATGAATTTGATGCCTACAAGGCAACCCAACTGTCTCAAATTTTTGGCAAGAACACTCAATAGTTTGCGCAGCTGCATCAAAGACAACTACAACCCTTCGGTCAGGTTCCCTGTACTTCGCTAAATAATAGGTCCGCGTTAATTCATTTTCTACAATTGGTTCATGGATACGATACAACGTCTCCTGCTGAAGCTCGTCTTGGAAAAGAGAGAATGATTCCCTTGTGTACATAGTTGCCGCATGACCTTCAATGTCATCTAACTTGCTTAAATGGGTTGGCCTTGTTTCCTTACTGAAGTAATCAGCCTCCAATTCCTTGGTCCGCATTCTACTAACCCCTTGATCAATTGAACGAACAAAGTCAAGATATGTTTTTTTGGACTTCAAGTATATAGCAAGCGAAGCGTTCAAGGACTCACACCTTTGTGTGGTTCGTAATGTCCCAAAAAATTGTCCTGTAATATATGCTTGTGCCCACATGTCCCTAGTTCTATCTTTTTCGACTACCCAAGGGTGCTTTTCAACATTAAATTGTCTGATCATTACAGTCCACTCACGTTCAAAATCATTCGGTGTCCACCATGAAGTCATGCATCTAGAAAATGCCTTAGCAAATAATGGATCACTGATATTTGCATGTGCATTGCGAGCTAGGTGCCACGTACAAAGTCTGTTCTAGCATCGGGAAAAACAGTTCTAATTGCTCTTTGCATTGCCCTATCCCCGTCAGTAACAACTGAAATAGGACGTTTGTTATGCATTGCTTCTAGGAAAGTTCTCAAAACCCACACAAAGCTATCAGTTGTCTCATCAGCAAGTACAACAACTCCAAAAACAATTGTTTGATGATGGTGATTGACACCGACTATAGGCATCAGAGGCCTATCATAAGCATTCTTCTTATACGTGGTGTCGAACGTTATAACATCCCCAAAGCATGCATAGTCTGACCGTGAAGTAGCATCTGCCCAAAAGAGATTATGCAATCGCGTATCATCATCAATGCTATATTTCATATAAAAACCAATATCCAATTCCTTCTTCATTTCAAAGTAAGAAATAACAGCATTCACATCGCCATCCGCTATTTCATCTTTACTGCAGGCATGTAGCGCGTTGTACAGGTCTTTTGCAACAAAACCAACATTTTGGAATCCACCAGCTTCTTGAACAAGGTAGTTCATGATCTGTGATGTACAGACCCCAACAGATTTCATAGCTTTAGCTTCAGCTAAATTTGAATCTTTAATTTCTCGATGTGACCGAATAAAATGTTTATGAGATGAATCACACATATCATGATTATGAACGTCCTCACAGTATGTGATTACCCACTTCCCAAAACACTGCATGTTGACACGTACACTAGCCTTACATCTGGTTCTAGACAACGGTCTAGCATTTCTTTTACGATTGCAGTGTTCTATTTTGTCAATCTTGAATCCTTCTTTTGTACAACAAAATTGTTGACCTACAAGATCACCAGTATCATTACGTCTTGTACTTCCCCGACGAACACCAAAACCCTTCTGAAAAGCGTATGCCTTGTAAAATTCCCATGCAGCATCCAATGAATCAAAACTCATACCTATTATATCTTCTCTACATAATCTACTGAAATCCTTATTATTATGAGAAATTGAACCTTCACATTCAACAGCATTAGGAGATTCTGAATTCGAAGGACGATCCTCATGAAAATCTTGTGTTCTAGAATCCATTATAATTCTGAAGAAAAATAAAAACAAAAAAAACATATATCTTTCTTCGGCAATACATTAAATTGTATTACTTAAAATTTAGATATTGCCTAAACAAGTAAAATTAACATGTAAATGTTATAACTTAAACATTCTATTAAGTAACCCATCAAAATCACTACCCATGAAAATATGCAATTATGAATATTATATAATTTATAACCACTAAAATAACCGGTTTCATGAGAATTGTATTAGTTAAACATTCTATTCACTAACCCATGAAAATATTTTTGAATATTACACGTTTTATAAGAAGTAACAAAGCTGATTCCATGAAAATTATATAACTTAAACATTGTATACTAACCTTTTGTATGGAATATTTGGTTGAATAATGTGCTTGGATATCTCAGCTGTTGCGCTTTCGTAGAACAGAAACCACGTCTGTTGAACAATCGTAGAAGCCTAAACCTGTCTCAGCAAATAAGAAAACAAAACCCATATCTCAGCAACTAAAGTAGGTGAGTAATAAGGAATGCATTTAATATAGAGATGTAGTTATTTAAACAATGTCATTAATTACGTTGACCTACCATATGTAATTGTCTGTTAACAATTTAAAGAAGTGGGTGAAGCAATATTATCCAATTAAATATGTCTATGTAAGTTAAAATAATGTTATTTTATCTGTAACTAAATCAATAATTATTTTTATTAATGTTAAGTAATAAAAACGTAATTTCTAAACAAATAAATATTTTTTTTAATGTAATTTATTATATTTATATTTTATTTAGCACGTTTATATGTTAAGTAATCAAATTTGTAATGATTTGTTATATTTAGATGTAATTTTTTATATTTATATGTAATACAGAAATTTCTCAAGTTCATATGTAATTTGTCAAGTTCATATGTAATTTGTCAAGTGCATATGTAATAGTCCATGTTCATATGTAATTCGGGAATTTCTTAAGTTGATATGTAATTTATCAAGTCCATATGTAATTCTCCAAGTTCATATGTAATTTTCCATGTCCATATGTAATTCGGGAACTTCTCAAGTTCATATGTAATTTATCAAGTCCATATGTAATTCTCCAAGTTCATATGTAATTTTCCATGTCCATATGTAATTCGGGAATTTTTCAAGTTCATATGTAATTTATCAAGTCCATATGTAATTCTCCAAGTTCATATGTAATTTTCCATGTCCATATGTAATTCGGGAATTTTTCAAGTTCATATGTAATTTATCAAGTCCATATGTAATTCTCCAAGTTCATATGTAATTTTCCATGTCCATATGTAATTCGGGAATTTTTCAAGTTCATATGTAATTTATCAAGTCCATATGTAATTCTCCAAGTGCATATGTAATTTTCCATGTCCATATGTAATTCGGGAACTTCTCAAGTTCATATGTAATTTATCAAGTCCATATGTAATTCTCCAAGTTCATATGTAATTTTCCATGTCCATATGTAATTCGGGAACTTCTCAAGTTCATATGTAATTTATCAAGTCCATATGTAATTCTCCAAGTTCATATGTAATTTTCCATGTCCATATGTAATTCGGGAATTTCTCAAGTTCATATGTAATTTATCATGTCCATATGTAATTCTCCAAGTTCATATGTAATTTTCCATGTCCATATGTAACTCGGTAATTTTTCAAGTTCATATGTAATTTATCAAGTCCATATGTAATTCGCCAAGTTCATATGTAATATTCCATGTCCATATGTAATTCGGGAACTTCTCAAGTTCATATGTAATTTATCAAGTCCATATGTAATTCTCCAAGTTCATATGTAATTTTCCATGTCCATATGTAATTCGGGAATTTTTCAAGTTCATATGTAATTTATCAAGTCCATATGTAATTCTCCAAGTTCATATGTAATTTTCCATGTCCATATGTAATTCGGGAATTTTTCAAGTTCATATGTAATTTATCAAGTCCATATGTAATTCTCCAAGTGCATATGTAATTTTCCATTTCCATATGTAATTCGGGAACTTCTCAAGTTCATATGTAATTTATCAAGTCCATATGTAATTCTCCAAGTTCATATGTAATTTTCCATGTCCATATGTAATTCAGGAACTTCTCAAGTTCATATGTAATTTATCAAGTCCATATGTAATTCTCCAAGTTCATATGTAATTTTCCATGTCCATATGTAATTCGGGAATTTTTCAAGTTCATATGTAATTTATCAAGTCCATATGTAATTCTCCAAGTTCATATGTAATTTTCCATGTCCATATGTAATTCGGGAACTTCTCAAGTTCATATGTAATTTATTAAGTCCATATGTAATTCTCCAAGTTCATATGTAATTTTCCATGTCCATATGTAATTCAGGAACTTCTCAAGCTCATATGTAATTTATCAAGTCCATATGTAATTCTCCAAGTTCATATGTAATTTTCCATTCCCATATGTAATTCGGGAATTTTTCAAGTTCATATGTAATTTATCAAGTCCATATGTAATTCTCCAAGTTCATATGTAATTTTCCATGTCCATATGTAATTCGGGAACTTCTCAAGTTCATATGTAATTTATCAAGTCCATATGTAATTCTCCAAGTTCATATGTAATTTTCCATGTCCATATGTAATTCGGGAACTTCTCAAGTTCATATGTAATTTATCAAGTCCATATGTAATTCTCCAAGTTCATATGTAATTCGGGAACTTCTCAAGTTCATATGTAATTTATCAAGTCCATATGTAATTCTCCAAGTTCATATGTAATTTTCCATGTACATATGTAATTCAGGAATTTTTCAAGTTCATATGTAATTTATCAAGTCCATATGTAATTCTCCAAGTGCATATGTAATTTTCCATGTCTATATGTAATTCGGGAACTTCTCAAGTTCATATGTAATTTACCAAGTCCATATGTAATTCTCCAAGTTCATATGTAATTTTCCATATCCATATGTAATTTTCCATGTCCATATGTAATTTAGGAACTTCTGAAGTTCATATGTAATTTATCAAGTCCATATGTAATTCTCCAAGTTCATATGTAATTTTCCATGTCCATATGTAATTCGGGAATTTTTCAAGTTCATATGTAATTTATCAAGTCCATATGTAATTCTCCAAGTTCATATGTAATTTTCCATTTCCATATGTATTTCGGGAATTTTTCAAGTTCATATGTAATTTATCAAGTCCATATGTAATTCTCCAAGTTCATATGTAATTTTCCATGTCCATATGTAATTCGGGAATTTTTCAAATTCATATGTAATTTATCAAGTCCATATGTAATTCTCCAAGTTCATATGTAATTTTCCATGTCCATATGTAATTCGGGAACTTCTCAAGTTCATATGTAATTTATCAAGTCCATATGTAATTCTCTAAGTTCATATGTAATTTTCCATGTCCATATGTAATTCGGGAATTTTTCAAGTTCATATGTAATTTATCAAGTTCATATGTAATTCTCCAAGTTCATATGTAATTTTCCATGTCCATATGTAATTCGGGAATTTTTCAAGTTCATATGTAATTTATCAAGTCCATATGTAATTCTCCAAGTTCATATATAATTTTCCATGTCCATATGCAATTCGGGAATTTTTCAAGTTCATATGTAATTTATCAAGTTCATATGTAATTCTCCAAGTTAATATGTAATTTTCCATGTCCATATGTAATTCAGGAATTTCTCAAGTTCATATGTAATTTATCAAGTCCATATGTAGTTCTCCAAGTTCATATGTAATTTTCCATGTACATATGTAATTCAGGAATTTTTCAAGTTCATATGTAATTTATCAAGTCCATATGTAATTCTTCAAGTGCATATGTAATTTTCATGTCCATATGTAATTCGGGAACTTCTCAGGTTCATATGTAATTTATCAAGTCCATATGTAATTCTCCAAGTTCATATGTAATTTTCCATATCCATATGTAATTCGGGAATTTTTCAAGTTCATATGTAATTTATCAAGTCCATATGTAATTCTCCAAGTTCATATGTAATTTTCCATATCCATATGTAATTTTCCATGTCCATATGTAATTTAGGAACTTCTCAAGTTCATATGTAATTTATGAAGTCCGTATGTAATTCTCCAAGTTCATATGTAATTTTCCATGTCCATATGTAATTCGGGAATTTTTCAAGTTCATATGTAATTTATCAAGTCCATATGTAATTCTCCAAGTTCATATGTAATTTTCCATGTCCATATGTAATTCGGGAATTTTTCAGGTTCATATGTAATTTATCAAGTCAATATGTAATTCTCCAAGTTCATATGTAATTTTCCATGTCCATATGTAATTCGGGAATTTTTCAAGTTCATATGTAATTTATCAAGTCCATATGTAATTCTCCAAGTTCATATGTAATTTTCCATGTTCATATGTAATTCGGGAACTTCTCAAGTTCATATGTAATTTATCAAGTCCATATGTAATTCTCCAAGTTCATATGTAATTTTCCATGTCTATTGTAATTCGGGAATTTTTCAGGTTCATATGTAATTTATCAAGTTCATATGTAATTCTCCAAGTTCATATGTAATTTTCCATGTCCATACGTAATTCGGGAATTTTCAAGTTCATATGTAATTTATCAAGTCCATATGTAATTTTCCATGTCCATATGTAATTCGGGAATTTTCCAAGTTCATATGTAATTTATCAAGTCCATATGTAATTCTCCAAGTTCATATGTAATTTTCCATGTCCATATGTAATTCGGGAATTTTTCAAGTTCATATGTAATTTATCAAGTTCATATGTAATTCTCCAAGTTCATATGTAATTTTCCATGTCCATATGTAATTCAGGAATTTCTCAAGTTCATATGTAATTTATCAAGTCCATATGTAATTCTCCAAGTTCATATGTAATTTTCCATGTACATATGTAATTCGGGAATTTTTCAAGTTCATATGTAATTTATCAAGTCCATATGTAATTCCCCAAGTGCATATGTAATTTTCCATGTCCATATGTAATTCGGGAACTTCTAAAGTTCATATGTAATTTATCAAGTCCATATGTAATTCTCCAAGTTCATATGTAATTTTCCATGTCCATATGTAATTCCGGAATTTCTCAAGTTCATATGTAATTTATCAAGTCCATATGTAATTCTCCAAGTTCATATGTAATTTTCCATGTCCATATGTAATTCGGGAACTTCTCAAGTTCATATGTAATTTATCAAGTCCATATGTAATTCTTCAAGTTCATATGTAATTTTCCATGTCCATATGTAATTCAGGAACTTCTCAAGTTCATATGTAATTTATCAAGTCCATATGTAATTCTCCAAGTTCATATGTAATTTTCCATGTCCATATGTAATTCGGGAATTTCTCAAGTTCATATGTAATTTATCAAGTCCATACGTAATTCTCCAAGTTCATATGTTATTTTCCATGTCCATATGTAATTCGGGAATTTTTCAAGTTCATATGTAATTTATCAAGTCCATATGTAATTCTCCAAGTTCATATGTAATTTTCCATGTCCATATGTAATTCGGGAACTTCTCAAGTTCATAAGTAATTTATCAAGTCCATATGTAATTCTCCAAGTTCATATGTAATTTTCCATGTCCATATGTAATTCAGGAATTTCTCAAGTTCATATGTAATTTATCAAGTCCATATGTAATTCTCCAAGTTCATATGTAATTTTCCATGTACATATGTAATTCAGGAATTTTTCAAGTTCATATGTAATTTATCAAGTCCATATGTAATTCTCCAAGTGCATATGTAATTTTCATGTCCATATGTAATTCGGGAACTTCTCAAGTTCATATGTAATTTATCAAGTCCATATGTAATTCTCCAAGTTCATATGTAATTTTCCATATCCATATGTAATTTGGGAATTTCTCAAGTTCATATGTAATTTATCATGTCCATATGTAATTCTCCAAGTTCATATGTAATTTTCCATGTCCATATGTAATTCGGGAACTTCTCAAGTTCATATGTAATTTGTCAAGTCCAAATGTAATTCTCCAAGTTCATATGTAATTTTCCATGTCCATATGTAATTCGGGAATTTTTCAAGTTCATATGTAATTTATCAAGTCCATATGTAATTCTCCAAGTTCATATGTAATTTTCCATGTCCATATGTAATTCGGGAATTTTTCAAGTTCATGTGTAATTTATCAAGTCCATATGTTATTCTCCAAGTTCATATGCAATTTTCCATATCCATATGTAATTCGGGAACTTCTCAAGTTCATATGTAATTTATCAAGTCCAATGTAATTCTCCAAGTTCATATGTAATTTTCCATGTCCATATGTAATTCGGGAATTTCTCAAGTTCATATGTAATTTATCAAGTCCATATGTAATTCTCCAAGTTCATATGTAATTTTCCATGTCCATATGTAATTCGGGAATTTCTGAAGTTCATATGTAATTTATCAAGTCCATATGTAATTCTCTAAGTTCATATGTAATTTTCCATGTCCATATGTAATTCGGGAATTTTTCAAGTTCATATGTAATTTATCAAGTTCATATGTAATTCTCCAAGTTCATATGTAATTTTCCATGTCGATATGTAATTCAGGAATTTCTCAAGTTCATATGTAATTTATCAAGTCCATATGTAATTCTCCAAGTTCATATGTAATTTTCCATGTCCATATGTAATTCGGGAATTTTTCAAGTTCATATGTAATTTATCAAGTCCATATGTAATTCTCCAAGTTCATATGTAATTTTCCATGTCCATATGTAATTCGGGAATTTTTCAAGTTCATATGTAATTTATCAAGTCCATATGTAATTCTCCAAGTGCATATGTAATTTTCCATTTCCATATGTAATTCGGGAACTTCTCAAGTTCATATGTAATTTATCAAGTCCATATGTAATTCTCCAAGTTCATATGTAATTTTCCATGTCCATATGTAATTCAGGAACTTCTCAAGTTCATATGTAATTTATCAAGTCCATATGTAATTCTCCAAGTTCATATGTAATTTTCCATGTCCATATGTAATTCGGGAATTTTTCAAGTTCATATGTAATTTATCAAGTCCATATGTAATTCTCCAAGTTCATATGTAATTTTCCATGTCCATATGTAATTCGAGAACTTCTCAAGTTCATATGTAATTTATTAAGTCCATATGTAATTCTCCAAGTTCATATGTAATTTTCCATGTCCATATGTAATTCAGGAACTTCTCAAGCTCATATGTAATTTATCAAGTCCATATGTAATTCTCCAAGTTCATATGTAATTTTCCATTCCCATATGTAATTCGGGAATTTTTCAAGTTCATATGTAATTTATCAAGTCCATATGTAATTCTCCAAGTTCATATGTAATTTTCCATGTCCATATGTAATTCGGGAACTTCTCAAGTTCATATGTAATTTATCAAGTCCATATGTAATTCTCCAAGTTCATATGTAATTTTCCATGTCCATATGTAATTCGGGAACTTCTCAAGTTCATATGTAATTTATCAAGTCCATATGTAATTCTCCAAGTTCATATGTAATTCGGGAACTTCTCAAGTTCATATGTAATTTATCAAGTCCATATGTAATTCTCCAAGTTCATATGTAATTTTCCATGTACATATGTAATTCAGGAATTTTTCAAGTTCATATGTAATTTATCAAGTCCATATGTAATTCTCCAAGTGCATATGTAATTTTCCATGTCTATATGTAATTCGGGAACTTCTCAAGTTCATATGTAATTTACCAAGTCCATATGTAATTCTCCAAGTTCATATGTAATTTTCCATATCCATATGTAATTTTCCATGTCCATATGTAATTTAGGAACTTCTGAAGTTCATATGTAATTTATCAAGTCCATATGTAATTCTCCAAGTTCATATGTAATTTTCCATGTCCATATGTAATTCGGGAATTTTTCAAGTTCATATGTAATTTATCAAGTCCATATGTAATTCTCCAAGTTCATATGTAATTTTCCATTTCCATATGTATTTCGGGAATTTTTCAAGTTCATATGTAATTTATCAAGTCCATATGTAATTCTCCAAGTTCATATGTAATTTTCCATGTCCATATGTAATTCGGGAATTTTTCAAATTCATATGTAATTTATCAAGTCCATATGTAATTCTCCAAGTTCATATGTAATTTTCCATGTCCATATGTAATTCGGGAACTTCTCAAGTTCATATGTAATTTATCAAGTCCATATGTAATTCTCTAAGTTCATATGTAATTTTCCATGTCCATATGTAATTCGGGAATTTTTCAAGTTCATATGTAATTTATCAAGTTCATATGTAATTCTCCAAGTTCATATGTAATTTTCCATGTCCATATGTAATTCGGGAATTTTTCAAGTTCATATGTAATTTATCAAGTCCATATGTAATTCTCCAAGTTCATATATAATTTTCCATGTCCATATGCAATTCGGGAATTTTTCAAGTTCATATGTAATTTATCAAGTTCATATGTAATTCTCCAAGTTAATATGTAATTTTCCATGTCCATATGTAATTCAGGAATTTCTCAAGTTCATATGTAATTTATCAAGTCCATATGTAGTTCTCCAAGTTCATATGTAATTTTCCATGTACATATGTAATTCAGGAATTTTTCAAGTTCATATGTAATTTATCAAGTCCATATGTAATTCTCCAAGTGCATATGTAATTTTCATGTCCATATGTAATTCGGGAACTTCTCAGGTTCATATGTAATTTATCAAGTCCATATGTAATTCTCCAAGTTCATATGTAATTTTCCATATCCATATGTAATTCGGGAATTTTTCAAGTTCATATGTAATTTATCAAGTCCATATGTAATTCTCCAAGTTCATATGTAATTTTCCATATCCATATGTAATTTTCCATGTCCATATGTAATTTAGGAACTTCTCAAGTTCATATGTAATTTATGAAGTCCGTATGTAATTCTCCAAGTTCATATGTAATTTTCCATGTCCATATGTAATTCGGGAATTTTTCAAGTTCATATGTAATTTATCAAGTCCATATGTAATTCTCCAAGTTCATATGTAATTTTCCATGTCCATATGTAATTCGGGAATTTTTCAGGTTCATATGTAATTTATCAAGTCAATATGTAATTCTCCAAGTTCATATGTAATTTTCCATGTCCATATGTAATTCGGGAATTTTTCAAGTTCATATGTAATTTATCAAGTCCATATGTAATTCTCCAAGTTCATATGTAATTTTCCATGTTCATATGTAATTCGGGAACTTCTCAAGTTCATATGTAATTTATCAAGTCCATATGTTATTCTCCAAGTTCATATGTAATTTTCCATGTCTATATGTAATTCGGGAATTTTTCAGGTTCATATGTAATTTATCAAGTTCATATGTAATTCTCCAAGTTCATATGTAATTTTCCATGTCCATACGTAATTCGGGAATTTTCAAGTTCATATGTAATTTATCAAGTCCATATGTAATTTTCCATGTCCATATGTAATTCGGGAATTTTCCAAGTTCATATGTAATTTATCAAGTCCATATGTAATTCTCCAAGTTCATATGTAATTTTCCATGTCCATATGTAATTCGGGAATTTTTCAAGTTCATATGTAATTTATCAAGTTCATATGTAATTCTCCAAGTTCATATGTAATTTTCCATGTCCATATGTAATTCAGGAATTTCTCAAGTTCATATGTAATTTATCAAGTCCATATGTAATTCTCCAAGTTCATATGTAATTTTCCATGTACATATGTAATTCGGGAATTTTTCAAGTTCATATGTAATTTATCAAGTCCATATGTAATTCCCCAAGTGCATATGTAATTTTCCATGTCCATATGTAATTCGGGAACTTCTAAAGTTCATATGTAATTTATCAAGTCCATATGTAATTCTCCAAGTTCATATGTAATTTTCCATGTCCATATGTAATTCCGGAATTTCTCAAGTTCATATGTAATTTATCAAGTCCATATGTAATTCTCCAAGTTCATATGTAATTTTCCATGTCCATATGTAATTCGGGAACTTCTCAAGTTCATATGTAATTTATCAAGTCCATATGTAATTCTTCAAGTTCATATGTAATTTTCCATGTCCATATGTAATTCAGGAACTTCTCAAGTTCATATGTAATTTATCAAGTCCATATGTAATTCTCCAAGTTCATATGTATTTTTCCATGTCCATATGTAATTCGGGAATTTCTCAAGTTCATATGTAATTTATCAAGTCCATACGTAATTCTCCAAGTTCATATGTTATTTTCCATGTCCATATGTAATTCGGGAATTTTTCAAGTTCATATGTAATTTATCAAGTCCATATGTAATTCTCCAAGTTCATATGTAATTTTCCATGTCCATATGTAATTCGGGAACTTCTCAAGTTCATAAGTAATTTATCAAGTCCATATGTAATTCTCCAAGTTCATATGTAATTTTCCATGTCCATATGTAATTCAGGAATTTCTCAAGTTCATATGTAATTTATCAAGTCCATATGTAATTCTCCAAGTTCATATGTAATTTTCCATGTACATATGTAATTCAGGAATTTTTCAAGTTCATATGTAATTTATCAAGTCCATATGTAATTCTCCAAGTGCATATGTAATTTTCATGTCCATATGTAATTCGGGAACTTCTCAAGTTCATATGTAATTTATCAAGTCCATATGTAATTCTCCAAGTTCATATGTAATTTTCCATATCCATATGTAATTTGGGAATTTCTCAAGTTCATATGTAATTTATCATGTCCATATGTAATTCTCCAAGTTCATATGTAATTTTCCATGTCCATATGTAATTCGGGAACTTCTCAAGTTCATATGTAATTTGTCAAGTCCAAATGTAATTCTCCAAGTTCATATGTAATTTTCCATGTCCATATGTAATTCGGGAATTTTTCAAGTTCATATGTAATTTATCAAGTCCATATGTAATTCTCCAAGTTCATATGTAATTTTCCATGTCCATATGTAATTCGGGAATTTTTCAAGTTCATGTGTAATTTATCAAGTCCATATGTTATTCTCCAAGTTCATATGCAATTTTCCATATCCATATGTAATTCGGGAACTTCTCAAGTTCATATGTAATTTATCTAGTCCAATGTAATTCTCCAAGTTCATATGTAATTTTCCATGTCCATATGTAATTCGGGAATTTCTCAAGTTCATATGTAATTTATCAAGTCCATATGTAATTCTCCAAGTTCATATGTAATTTTCCATGTCCATATGTAATTCGGGAATTTCTGAAGTTCATATGTAATTTATCAAGTCCATATGTAATTCTCTAAGTTCATATGTAATTTTTCATGTCCATATGTAATTCGGGAACTTCTCAAGTTCATATGTAATTTATCAAGTCCATATGTAATTCTGCAAGTTCATATGTAATTTTCCATGTCCATATGTAATTCGGGAATTTTTCAAGTTCATATGTAATTTATCAAGTCCATATGTAATTCTCCAAGTTCATATGTAATTTTCCATGTCCATATGTAATTCAGGAATTTTTCAAGTTCATATGTAATTTATCAAGTCCATATGTAATTCTCCAAGTGCATATGTAATTTTTCATGTCCATATGTAATTCGGGAACTTCTCAAGTTCATATGTAATTTATCAAGTCCATATGTAATTCTCCAAGTTCGTATGTAATTTTCCATGTCCATATGTAATTCGGGAATTTCTCAAGTTCATATGTAATTTATCAAGTCCGTATGTAATTCTCCAAGTTCATATGTAATTTTCCATGTCCATATGTAATTCGGGAACTTCTCAAGTTGATATGTAATTTATCAAGTCTATATGTAATTCTCCAAGTTCATATGTAATTTTCCATGTCCATATGTAATTTGGAAATTTTTCAAGTTCATATGTAATTTATCAAGTTCATATGTAATTTTCCAAGTTCATATGTAATTTTCCATGTCCATATGTAATTCTGGAACTTCTCAAGTTCATATGTAATTTAATAAGTCCATATGTAATTCTCCAAGTTCATATGTAATTTTCCATGTCCATATGTAATTCGGGAATTTCTGAAGTTCATATGTAATTTATCAAGTCCATATGTAATTCTCCAAGTTCATATGTAATTTTCCATGTGCATATGTAATTCAGGAACTTCTCAAGTTTATATGTAATTTATCAAGTGCATATGTAATTCTCCAAGTTCATATGTAATTTCTTATGTTAATATGTAATTTTTCATATGTAATTTTTGAAGTTCATATGTAATTTATCAAGTCCATATGTAATTTTTGAACTTCTCAAGTTGATATGTAATTTTTCATGTTTTATATGTAATTTGTCCAAGTTGATATGTAATTTATCAATTGAATATGTAAAAAATTGTGACCTGGTAACCTGCTACTCAGGTTTCCAAATTTGGAGCTTACCACAACCTTACCGTAAGAAACTTACGGTAGAACTCCCCGAGATGCATAGAGACTGAGAGAAAAGAACTTCTCGATTTCAAGGAAGGTCTCATCGATCGTTTTGGAAGTCTTTCGTCTTGGGTTGGATTGGAGTGCTGCAAATGGCAAGGCGTACGATGCAACAACCGAACTGGTCATGTCAGAGTACTTGACCTCCAAAATTATTCCTTGGGAGGTAAAATAAAACCTTCTTTGATTCACTTGAAACATTTGACTTTTTTTTCTTTTTCTAAATCAGTAATTTTATTAAAAGATGGGCACAACACCCCGATGTTCTCTTACACATTCCTAATACCAGAACAGTAAGCTCCCCAAAAGTAAGAACCTACGACATCAATATAAATCTGTCAGAGTCCAAGACCCGCAAAAGTGGACCTGCTAATACCTCACCACCAAGCAATGAGATCAACAATTTGACTTACTTGAGTCTTGCACACAATTATTTTTGTGAGAACGAGATTCCCAAGTTCTTTGGCATGTTAAAGGACTTGAGATACCTAAATCTCTCTGACTCAAGCTTTGGTGGAGAGATTCCACCTCATCTTGGGAACTTATCAGCCTTGCAGATTCTTGACCTGAGTTGGAATAGCGGTTTGCATGCCAAAAGTCTTCTTTTGCTTTCAAGTTTATCTTCACTCGAATATTTAGATCTAGGTAGTGTGAACAGTGGCGAGCCGTGGTTGGAGCCGAGATCCTCCTTGGCCCTCAAGAGTTTTGAAATTTTTTTGGTATATATATTTATATGTATTTGTAAATTAAATTAAATTAATTCCTTCAAAATAAAATTTATATTTATTTAGTTTTTTATTTTTGTCTACAACTTAATTTTATGTATTATTATTTTAAAAAGTTAAAATTACATTATTATTTATCTTTTTATTTTATCCATCAATTATTATTCACATTACGTCAAATTTGACATATAACAGCATTTTGAAGTGCTGTAAAAATTAAAAGAAACTGCTGCTGTAAGATAAGACAACATTTTTTCATGTGCTGTATATGTGGCCGCAGCCTTATGTCTTTAGTAGCATTTTTACATATGTATAATAACACTTATCAAAATGCTGTTATTTTTACTTTATAACAGCTTTTCAATAACTTTTGCATACATTTTTCAATTGCTGCAAAAGATCTCAATGATAGCAATTATAAGTGCTACCAAAAGCATTTTTATATGATAACATATATAACAACACATATTAAATGCTGCTAAAATTTTTAAAAATACTGTAATTATTGGCCATTATAATATATAACAACAATATGCAAAATGCTGTCCAAGTGTTGCCTTTTCTATTTTTAACTACATTTGAGAAATGTTATAACAAAAATGCTGTCTAAGACTAGTTTTGACGTAGTGTCATAACTCTTCAAATTAATTGATTTGTTATAAATATTAAGATGAGGAAAGACCATCTTCCTCGGCTCCCACTCATACCCTTTCACACTGATGGAGACTCAATTAAGAGTTGTAAACCCAAGTGCAGGTTATGTTCAAGTAATAAATTCTCGGGTGTCCGAGGTCGAACCACAGGGAAGCGTATTAGTAAGTAAAAGTTTATAAATTTATAAGAAAAAGAAAGTAAACAAGATATTAGGGAATCAACAACAAAACAAGATAAACAAGATATTAGAGAACAAAATAAACAAAATAACATAAAAGAAATTAAACAAGATATAAAAAACAATAAGAAAAGATGTTGAGGTTAGAGAATCCACTCTTGGTGTTATGCTAAGATTAATCTTGTTTTATTACACAATTGAAATCAACACATAAGGGAGGTTCCAATCGGAAGGTTTAGCAATTCAGTCCAAATTGTCCAACGTCCATAGCATATGATATTATGTTCATTTGGTGTCCTCAAAACTCATAAAAAGAGTCCAAGCATTCCTTATGCCAAGGTATATGTCTACAACAAATCAAGGTTATGAAACCAAGCATTTACTGTGCCATTTTCATTGTCAATAATGAATCAAGATCCCTACTTTGCAAGTATGATTTTAAACCAAAAGAAAATATTATCTATACTAGTGTTTATAAATGATTATTCATTTTAGCTCATGTTTAAGAGACTAACCTTAGCATTTACCAAAAGCTTCACCTCATCACCTCAACAATATGATTAGCAACACATACTAGATATGAATAAAAT
The DNA here is from genome assembly GCA_030761205.1 of Fremontodendron californicum. Lineage (NCBI taxonomy): Eukaryota > Viridiplantae > Streptophyta > Magnoliopsida > Malvales > Malvaceae > Fremontodendron > Fremontodendron californicum. The sequence continues at coordinate 23,514,861 of JAULJL010000014.1, read as the reverse complement.
GAAAAGAAATGTAAGAAGCATAAGTAAATAAAGAAAAAGAAAACTAGAGAAAGGAAAGAAGAAGAAAACTTAGAGAATTTTGTTACAATGGCTAATATCCTACCAATGTACAATTGTCCCCTCATCCAAGGCCCTCTATTTATACACATTTTGGAGAGCTAAATGACAAGAGACAAGCTTTATAAATTTCAAAGGTAGGTATAATAGGTGGGTGCATTTTTCTAACAATTTTCGTCATATTGTATGACAATTCTGATCAGCCAGCTTGATGGTTGATTTTGTCAATGTTGGAGGCTTGATCTGATCCAATGGTCTTCTAGAAAAATATTCCCCTATCCGTTACTGATCCATAGCCGTTGGAATCAGATGATTTGCTCATGTGGATCAGAAGATATGGTCAAAATACCAAAACTGGTCAGCACAGACGTCATTGCACATCAGCCAACTTGATGGTTGATTCGCTAGGGAAAACGACTCCGTTTCAAGAAGTGTAAAACATGAAAAAGATAGATATGCCTCTTAACTGTGCACTGTAAAAATTTCAGCCTTAATGCTTCAGTGAAACTCCAGATATAGCTGATATGGCAAAAGGTGTCGGAACTGGAACTGAATTGGATTTGCCCTTAATTCTTGATTTAACCTAGTAATCTGAAATCACTCAAAGAAACTCGTGAAAAACACCAAATTACATAAAAATATAAAAGATCATAAACACAATTAGACTAAGCAATAATAACTCGTACTTGACACAAAACAATAATAAAACATAACTAAAAACTATATAATTATACGAGTTATCACACCCCCACACTTAGATTGTTGCTAGTCCCTAGCAACGACTCAATCCTAGAAAAAAAAAATAAACAGGAAACAAGTTAAAGGGATCTCAAACAAACAAGCAAGATCAAGCGTAAGAATTGGCAAGGCATCTAATTAAGTATCATTGGCATATTAAGTTCGAGTAAAGGGTCAATGAGATTAAAATTGAAGGCATTACCGTACGATTGAGGAACTTCCTTCTTGGCGAGACTTTAGCTAGCCATGGAGGACTAGGAAAACTATAGCTTCATAAGTACACATGCTAAGATTCTTGTCACCGCAGTTCACAAGTGAACTCGACAAATCTGATCGGTACAGAGATGAATCTGAGGCTTATCGACAAGTGAGGGGTTGGATGTTCAAACATAATCTGAGGTTTATCACAAGTTAGGCTCAAGAAATATAATAATAATATGATCAATCCTCTCAAAATATTTCCATTCTCACTCATCGTTAGTCCTATGTTCAACATAAATATTTTGAAAAGAAAACAAAAAGCAAGAAAAGACTCGATCCAAAGAAAATAGAAAAGTAAAAACCTCTCTATAATGAAGAACCTCGAATCTTTAATTCTGATTTTTTTTTTTAAGCACAAGTGATTTTCTTTTGATTTGTGCCCTCATTGGGACACCTTTTATGCACAATCACATCTATTCATAATCATCATTTTTTTTGTGGAAAGAACATTGGGTTCCATACTTTCTTTTTCTTTGTTTTCATTCAATTGATCAAACAAGACAGATTTTCATCAGCTCTTTTTTTTAGCATCTTTTTCTCAACTCATCACAACATTGTTTTGGCATCAATAAGTTCAAAGTTCACGACTCTAAAAACAGTCACTCATTCTAACTACCCTCTTTTGCATTATTCCCAATTTTTTTTTTCAGATTTCAAAAGATAACAAAATAAACAAGAAGGAAACACACAATCCCAAACCCAATGATCACAAATATTATCATAAAAGTATAAAGAGGGAATGGGGGTCGGAATCGTATCCGTTCACTTTGGCATAATTTCTGGAGTTCATATCTAGGGATCCAACCCGAAGGTTTACAACCTATGGGCTCCTAATGTAAGGGGGGCAAAGATAAGGGGCTTTCTGGATAGTGACTTTGTTCTAAGATCAGATCATGTATAGATGCAAGCATCTATGTGATGACTTAAATCTGCATGTGGAATGAAGAGAAAAAGTAAACTTACTATGTCTTCTCAGTTTTCCGTGGCTTTCCAAAGGCTCACCATGAATTCACATTCCAACAAAAATCGAACCGATCTGCCGAAAACAATCTCAAAGACATTTGATCATAAAAAATATTCAATTTTCAGAAAACCAAATTGAAAATAACCTAGATAACTTAATCAAAGCCTTTGTAACTCTATTGCTTTATCCACATGCTTGCCAAGATTATACTAATACTCAAAAAAAAAATACATACACGAAAGTAGTAAAACACATGCAGATAATAAACGGACCAGATAGTGTTTTTTTTTTTTTTGAAAAGATTAAATCAAACTGACAAGGTATGTCTCAAGTCTCCCTTACTCAGACCTTGTTCAGAATGAACACTTCTAAATGGCTTAAACCACAATTTTTTTTTTTTAAAAATTAGCAAAATATGTCCCTTACCCCCTACTAAAATATGACATTGTCCCCAATGTCAAATTTTAAAGGTAGAATTTAGGAGATATTACCTGCAGAGGTTGCTAACCACTTATTATAACTGAGACACAACAAACAAAATGTTAGATAATGTCACAAAGACAAAGTGCAATCCACTCCTTGCTTGTCCATATCTCTTTTTCTTTTTCCGAGCGTTTGCGAAACAACCGTAGCAGGTAAATACTCGTAAGCTTGGAGCTTTTTGAGTAAATCTTCAATGGTTGTAGCAGAAATTATGGTTCTCCTTGCCTCTGAAAACATGAATCCATTTTCCACAGCATTATCTAAATATGAAAGCAAATTACTAAAATAACCATTAATATTAAGCAAACCAATGGGTTTCTTATTTGTGACCAAAGATGACCAAGAAGCCACGCAAGCTATTTCTTCCAATGTACCCAGACCTCCTGGTAAAGCAATGTATGCATCGGCAGAATGGTACATGATTGTCATCCGTTCAGGGATACTCCAGACTTGTATTTCCTTACCCACGGTAGGTCCACAAAAATCTGTGAATAGTTTTGGCACGATTCCTATAACTGGACTTCCTCCGGCGTGTGCTGCTGTAGCGACTGCTCCCATTAAACCCGTACTACCGCCTCAATAAATCAACTGGATCTTTTGTTGGGCAAGTATTACTCCAACTCTTATGGCTTCATCAGCGAATATTTTATTTTTCCCTGGATAAGCACCTCCAAAGACACAAATTTTTTCAATGCGCTGGGACGAAGTACTTTCCATTTTTTTTTCGAGTGCCTGAAAGAGAATGAGTCCATGGTGTAATATATAGAGGACTGAGTAGTGAATCAGACAAGAGTAATAATGTCGCCGAAAGTGTATTTGACCTGTCAGAAGAAAATGTTAACCTAACAAAAGATTTTTGCGTGATTTCAGGAAGAAAATCAAAAAGAGAAGAAAAATCAACCGTAAAAGACCAATGCAAAAAAAAACGAGAATAATTACACAAATCGAACAACACGTAAATTAAACCGAAATGAAGTTATTGCAAATCAAACCAAAAGCTGAGAAGTCATTTATTGTAGTTGTGATTGTGGCTCACATCTTCCTCTGGTTTTACGTCCAAAAACGGCTTAAACGCCTTCTATGAGTCGAGGATATGCTTCCCATCCAGTTTTCTTACAAGCTGGCAAACAGGGTCTTTTAACATCAGATTCCCAAGATGTTGCCATTCCCTTTGGAATTGCGGCCATAAATCAAGAATTTCTCTTTGTACGTCTCCACTAGGATGCGTCTCAAGAGAAAGTTGGATATTACCCAAATTCTCCTTACTCAGTCCATCCTTAATGAATTCAATTTTATCATCTTGGTTAGAGGACGGAATCCCAATAGAACGACATTTACCGTTACACGTCCATCGTGCACATTTGTGGCAATTTGAACTCATGCGCTTTGCTCGTCGCTTCTTTGCAAAAGTGCTTCTACCTGTACCTGGTAAATGCAAAACAGGAAGATATTCATATTCACGTACCTTGGCTTCAATTATCCAACGTATGTCTTCAGGAATCCCTTTGTGCATAAGCATTCTTAATCTTTCAAATCGAACTTGGTAAAGCTTCAGTAAAATATTTCGAGGAAAATGAGGAAATCGTTTCTGCAATCTTGTGAGAATATCATCCATCTTGAAAAAAAATGAAAAAGAAATTGAAAGAGAAATTTATATACAATATCAGTTTTGTGGGTAGCTGATGGGACTGACTTAAATAATCATGGAGTACCGTTATCCGCCATTTAACCGGGGTTAAAAAATGTATTTTTTTTTTTGAAGATTAGTAAAAATTATATTTACATCTAGTTATTTTCAAAACAAGGATCAGAAAAAAAAACAACCTCTTCTTGAGTAACATGATTTTCCAAAAAGAGTTTGAGTCTTTGTCCATTTACCTTGAATACGTTACCATTTCTAGGATTCTCAATGTCAACTGCTCCATAATGATACACATGCTTAACCACAAATGGGCCAGTCCATCTTGATCTCAATTTACCAGGAAATATGTGAAGTCTAGAATTATAAAGTAGAACTTTTTGCCCAACATCAAATATTTTTCTTGAAATTAACTTGTCATGAAAGGCTTTAGTTCTTTCTTTATGAATTTTAGAATTCTCATATGCATCATTTCTGATTTCCTCAAGTTCATTTATGACTGGAAAAGTTTCATTCTCACCCAAAAAGGAATATTTTAGCTCGGATGGCAATGGTTTTAAATCCAGCTTGGGTGGTTCAATAGTTGATGGTACAGTGACATTTGTGAGTGATGGAAGTTCCTCAAACTTTTGTTTCCAACAATGCTTATCCTGAAAAGAATTTAACAAAGAATCAGTGTGTGAAATTTCTGAAGCATTATCAAACTCACATTCAATTAAATAAGCTTCTAAAGGATCATGGAATGTGGTAGTGGTGAGATGTTCATGAACAAGTTCTTCAATGAAATCCACTTCATGTACTTCTGAATCATCACCAGGTTACTTGCAAATGTTGAACACATTTAATTCTAAAGTCATATTTCCAAAAGAAATGTTCAAAATAACATTCCTGCAATTTATCAGAGCATTAGAAGTTGCAAGAAATGGACGGCCTAATATAACAGGAATTTGAACATTTGGATTTGAAACAGGATGTGTGTCCAAAACAATAAAATCAACAGGGAAGTAAAAATTATCAATTTGAACCAAAACATCTTCAACTATCCCTCGAGGAATTTTTACAGAACGATCAGCTAGTTGAAGTGTAACAGGTGTTTCCTTGAGTTCACCTAAACCTAACTGTTGATAAACAGAAAAAGGCAAAAGATTAACACTAGCACCAAGATCAAGCAATGCACGTTCTATTCTAGTGTTTCCAATTATGCATGAGATTGTTGGACATCCAGGATCTTTGAATTTTGGTGGAGTAAGGTGCTGAATGATTGAGCTCACACTTTCCGTCAGAAATGCTTTCTTTTGTACATTATGTTTCCTTTTAACTGTGCACATGTCCTTCAAAAATTTAGCATAAGATGGAACTTGTTTGATTGCATCCAATAAAGGAATGTTAATCTTAACTTGTTTGAAAAGTTCATAAATTTCTGCATTTTGATTCAAATTCTTTATTGTGTTCAACCTTTGAGGAAAATGAGCAGGATGCATACCTTTTTCTTTGTCCAAATTTTCAAGAAGTTCAGACTTACCATCATCCTTACCATTACTTTTCGGAGGGAAAGGAGGATCTTGGTCTTTTGATGGAATGTTTTTGTCAATTGCCTTTCCACTTCGAAGAGTTGTGATAGAACTGGCATTTTCCTGTTGAGTTTCATTGGAGCAAGAAACAAGACATTGAGTAGAAGGGTTAGGCTGAGGTTGAGCAGGAAACTTACCTTTTTCCTGAGTGCGTAATGAAGCTGTCAATGTGGACAAGGTGTTTTTGATCTCATTGATATCCTGTGAAGTTTGGTTATTCACATTTGCTTGTGTTTGCATGAATGCTTGCAATGTCTCTTCCAAGGTTTGTACACGTGAAGGTTGATAGGAAAAAGTGTTGCCCGGCTTTTGAGATTGTGGTACCTGAACATGATTATTATTCCGCCAACTGAAGTTGGGATGATTTCTCCATCCAGGGTTATACATTTCAGAGTAAGGAGAAGGAAAAGGCTTTTTAAATGTGTTTATCGAATTTACTTGATCATGCAACGCTTCTTTAAGAATGAGAATGTTTGGACATTCAGAAGTGGGGTGTCCCATGATTTCACAAATTCCACAACTTTCTTCATTTTTAACCGTTTTGACTTCTTTACTTCTCTAAGTTCCATGGCTTCAATCTTTCTAGCCAAATTAGCTACTTTAGCTTTTATCTCATCTTCTTGACTAAAATGATATTTACCTCTGTTAGAAACAAGATTAGATCTATTGGAACTTTCAGAGGAATTATCTGTGTGCCAGGCTTGAGAGTTATCTGCCAAATGGTCTAGGTAGTCAAAGGCTTCTTCAGGTTCTTTTTCTAGAAACTCACCGTTACACATTGTTTCAATAAATTGTTTAGTTTCGGGAGTTAAACTTTCATAAAATAAACTAATAAGACGCCATTTTTCAAAACCATGATGTGGACAAGAACTTAACAAATCTTTAAAACGCTCCCAGCACTGAAAAAATGCTTCATTTTGATTTTGATTGAAATTTTGAATCTGTCTTTTCAAAGCAGTAGTTTTATGTGCTGGGAAAAATTTCTTTAGAAACTCAGTTTGTAATTCTTGTCATGTGCCAATTGACCTTGGTTTTAAATTATGAATCCAAATTTTTGCTTTATCTTTTAAAGAAAAAAGAAATAATTTTAGCTTGACAATTTCATTTGTACATTGTTGGTCATTAAAGGTGACACATACATCTTCGAAGTCTTTTAGAAACGAGTAAGCACTTTCCGATTCTAACCCATGGAAATTTGGAAGCAAAGCTATCATACCTGGTTTAAAACGAAAGTTGTTTGCATTGAGAGGAAAAATAAAACAAGAGGGTGATGAGCTTCGAGTTGGTTGCAAGTAGTCACGCATGGTGCGTACTTGTCTGTTCTCATCTTCAGCATGAACACTTTCATTGTCAGCCATGGTAGGAGTTGTATTAGAAAAATTACCTGAAAAAGTTTCACAATAAAATCTAACTAAACGACGAGATCTAAAATCACGTCGCCAAACAAGCATAAAACAAAGTTAATATACAGATAATATATTTATATAAATATAAACTTTACAATATAAATATAAAAATATAGAAAATTAGGCGGTATAACCAGCCAATAAAAATAAATATAGAAAATTAGGCGGTATAACCAGCCAATAAAAATAAATATACTTATAAACTTATATACTTAGTATTGCCTCCCCGGCAACGGCGCCAAAAACTTGATGGAGACTCAATTAAGAGTTGTAAACCCAAGTGCAGGTTATGTTCAAGTAATAAATTCTCGGGTGTCCGAGGTCGAACCACAGGGAAGCGTATTAGTAAGTATAAGTTTATAAATATATAAGAAAAAGAAAGTAAACAAGATATTAGGGAATCAACAACAAAACAAGATAAACAAGATATTAGAGAACAAAATAAACAAAATAACATAAAAGAAATTAAACAAGATATAAAAAACAATAAGAAAAGATGTTGAGGTTAGAGAATCCACTCTTGGTGATATGCTAAGATTAATCTTGTTTTATTACACAATTGAAATCCACACATAAGGGAGGTTCCAATCGGAAGGTTTAGCAATTCAGTCCAAATTGTCCAACGTCCATAGCATATGATATTATGTTCATTTGGTGTCCTCAAAACTCATAAAAAGGGTCCAAGCATTCCTTATGCCAAGGTATATGTCTACAACAAATCAAGGTTATGAAACCAAACATTTACTGTGCCATTTTCATTGTCAATAATGAATCAAGATCCCTACTTTGCAAGTATGATTTTAAACCAAAAGAAAATATTATCTATACTAGTGTTTATAAATGATGATTCATTTTAGCTCATGTTTAAGAGACTAACCTTAGCATTTACCAAAAGCTTCACCTCATCACCTCAACAATATGATTAGCATCACATACTAGATATGAATAAAATGAAAAGAAATGTAAGAAGCATAAGTAAATAAAGAAAAAGAAAACTAGAGAAAGGAAAGAAGAAGAAAACTTAGAGAATTTTGTTACAATGGCTAATATCCTACCAATGTACAATTGTCCCCTCATCCAAGGCCCTCTATTTATACACATTTTGGAGAGCTAAATGACAAGAGACAAGCTTTATAAATTTCAAAGGTAGGTATAATAGGTGGGTGCATTTTTCTAACAATTTTCGTCATATTGTATGACAATTCTGATCAGCCAGCTTGATGGTTGATTTTGTCAATGTTGGAGGCTTGATCTGATCAAATGGTCTTCTAGAAAAATATTCCCCTATTAGTTACTGATCCATAGCCATTGGAATCATATCATTTTTCTCATGTGGATCAGAAGATATGGTCAAAATACCAAAACTGGTCAGCACAGACGTCATTGCACATCAGCCAACTTGATGGTTGATTTCGCTAGGGAAAACGACTCCGTTTCAAGAAGTGTAAAACATGAAAAAGATAGATATGCCTATTAACTGTGCACTGTAAAAATTTCAGCCTTAATGCTTCAGCGAAACTCCAGATATAGCTGATATGGCAAAAGGTGTTGGAATTGGAACTGAATTGGATTTGCCCTTAATTCTTGATTTAACCTAGTAATCTGAAATCACTCAAAGAAACTCGTGAAAAACACCAAATTACATAAAAATATAAAAGATCATAAACACAATTAGACTAAGCAATAATAACTCGTACTTGACACAAAACAATAATAAAACATAACTAAAAACTATATAATTATACGAGTTATCACACACGAGCCAATCTTTTCTTCCTCTTCTCGAACTCGATCATCTCCCAATCCCTCCTGGTTGGCCTGTAGCCTAACCCAAACCTTTCTCTGTTTACTTGTATCTCCGACATCTCCTTGATCCCTTGAAAATGCTTCCCTAATCCAGAACCAATTCGCCAACCCATTCCAATAGTCTGCTTGAACAACATGCCAACCGTTTGAGAGAAACGTGGAGTAGGCACCTTTGACCCTTCACCAACATATGTTGCATTGATGAATTCAAATGATCTGAACGAACATTCCAATGCTTCATCAGCTGCCTCGACATAAGGCGTGGTTGGGGACTGGGTTACCAACAAATCCTCTTCCCCGTTGACACATACCAGATAATCCTCCATAACAAATTTGATTTTTTGGTGCAACGATGAGGGAACTGCCCCTACCATGTGAATCCATGGCCTTCCCAATAGACAACTGTAAGATGGTGAAATCTTCATAACCTAAAACTTTATCTTGAAAGTACAAGGCCCAATCTGTAGAGGCATCTCAATATCTCCCAAAACTGCTCGACGGGTCCCATCAAAGGCTCTCACAATCATGTGACTAGGTTGAATATGAGACACATCTATCGGAAGCTTGGACAATGTAGTCATCGACATAACATTAATGGAACAACCATTATCAATAAGTACTTTAGCCATGACATGACTTTTGCACTTGACCGTGATATGGAGGGCCTAAGTATTGCCCCTGTCTTCCGGAAGAATCTCATCATCATTAAAGGTTATGAAATTGGTAGCCACCAGATTTCCTGCAATATGACCCACATTTTCCACAGAAATATTGTGAGGCATATATGCCTTATTCAAGACCTTTAGCAAAGCTTCTCTATGAGGCTCGGAATTCAACAATAGTGACAATAGCGAAATCCGAGCTAGCATTTTATTCAACTGTTCAACCACACTGTATTCACTGTGTTTGATCAGCTTTAAAAATTCACAAGCCTCTCTCTCAGTCACAGGCTTCTTATATTCCGTATCCCGAACCGCCAACAGGTTCGTTTTTCTTCCTGGCTCTTCATTCTTTTCTTCTTCCACTGCTTTTCCTTTCTTGTCCCTATCAAGTATATCAGGCGAATAACAACGCCACTCCGAGTCACTCCCCCTTCTCCAGTTAAATTGGCAGCTTCAGGATTAATCATGACATCACATCCATATCTCCATGGTACCGCTTTATCATTTTGATATGGAAATGGACTAGGGACACTGATCGTAATAACGGGATTTTTGATCCCCGTTCAGTTTCACAACAGGCACCGAAGATTCTCCAATTACCACATCAATTTCATCTGCCCCAAACTCTGTGTAAAACTCGATCCAGAGAGATCCATCAGTTTCTGTAACTCCTACCGGAATTCAACACAACCTTGCAAGGAATGGCCAACTATACCTTGGTGATATTTGCAAATCTTGCTTGGATCATATTCACCAAGATAGCTACCTAAATTAGCCTGTATAGGACTAATCATGCTAGCTTTAACCAGGACATTGAAAATGTAATCCATTGATGTCGTAACCTCATCCACTTTCCGCTTGACCACGGTAATCTTGCCATCTCCCAAAGCATTTACCGTCGGCCTTGCATGGTTTGGTAGCGGATTACCATTGACGTTTGGGCCACCTTTCTCTTCAAAATTTATCAACCCGGCCTTAATCAAACCTTGCACTTTGTACTTCAGAGCTGTGCAATTTTCAGTGGAGTGTCCCACGTTTCCCGAATGGTAGTCACATCAGGCATTAGGATCATACCACCTAGGGTATGGAGGTTTCAAGGGTTCCAGGTGTACCGGTGCAACCAGATGATTCTTGATAAGATCTGGAAGCAAGTCTGCATAAGCCATGGGAATCGGATCAAATGATATTCTTTCCTGGTTGGCTCGTGGTCCCCTCGGATTACTTATGGGTTGATTGGCTTGTAGATATAGCCCAACTGGAGGAGCCAATGGTCTTAGGCGGAAATTAGGTTGGAATGTCTGTGGAGGTGCAGGTGGATAAGCATATGAAACCGGATTGATGGCATTGGTATTCGGGTAATATGGCTGGTACACAAATTATGGGAAGTGCGGGACGTAACCTCCCGTTTGTTGCCCTCCATATGCAACAGTCTGGACATCAGCTTCCTTCTTCTTTGTCACATTATTCCTCCTTACAACAGATTCTCCCCCTTCAATCTTGCCACTCTTGATGGCATTTTCTATGATTTCACCGAAAATCACCACATCAGCAAAGTTCTTTGTGGCATTCCCAATCATCTTGTCGTAGTATGGAGCCTTAAGAGTACTAACGAACAGTACCGTAATCTCTTTCTCAGTCAGAGATGGCTGAATCTGGGTAGCAATATCCCTCCATCTCTGGGCATAGTCCTTAAAACTTTCAGTGGACTTCTTCTCCATATTTTGTAGAGACAAACGGTCCGGAGCCATATCAACAATATGCTTATACTGGTTGATGAATGCCTTGGCCAATTCTTTCCAAGTACGAACCCGATTCCTGTCGAGTTGAACATACCATCTAGCAGCGGATCCTGTAAGACTGTCCTGAAAGACATGGACCAGCAGCTTGTCATTTTTGGTGTGGGCGGCCATTTTCCGGCAGTACATGGTGATATGGGATATGGGACACTTGGACCCATCAAACTTTTCAAAGTCAGGAGTCTTGAACTTAGGCGGGATTACTACATCCGGCACTAAACAAAGCCCCTCAGCATCCATAGAACCATAGCAGTCTAACCCCTCAACAGCTTGAAGCCTTTCTTCAATCATCTTTATTTTACGAGACTCGATCTCTTCTGCCACTTTCAGCTTCTCTAACTCTTTGGGATCATCCAAATCTGGAACTTGGACTGGTTCTATCTTTGTTCCAGGAACAGGAAAAGTGAACCCCGGGATTTGAGGTTGGCTGTGTGGATAAGTGAATCCTTCCATGTAGGGCATCTGCTATAATTGTTCATGTTGCGCTTGAGGTCGAAAATCGGGCGGACATAAAGATTCGCCCACATTCTGCTCTTTCCCCTGAGAACCAGATTCATCATCTTTATTCTTCCCTTTCAGACTTCTCATCATTTCCAGCAAAGAACTTAACTGATCTCTAATCTCATCCTAAGCTTGTTCTACCTTATCTATCCTTGAGGATTGCTCTTCGGCCATTTCTCTAACTCTTGATCAGGTGTTGTAAGAGTAACGAGAAGACTGTCTCGAAGATTTTGACTGTCGAACTATCCTTGAACCTTTAGCAAAATTTCTTAAATCAGGATGATATGCTTAAAACTTTAAATCTAAATTGATGATGTTTATGCACATATGGATGAAATACTATGAAAGAACACCAGCCACATAACAAATGCAGATAAAAAGAATTTTATAAATAAAATTACCAAATCCATAGAAATCCTAAAAAAACAAAGCGATCCTAAAAACATAAAATAACAACTTCAACTGGTCCTAAAACATAAAAAATGAAAAGTTCTTACAAAGAATCCTAAAATCATAAATCTAAAAAAGAAAAATCCTAATGCCTCCAAAAGAACTTGACAATCTAACTGTAGTGAGACTGAGCTTCATCCAAAAATTCGTATATGAGCTGGCAGTTTTCATGGAACAGATGTACTTTCGCTTTAACCTCCATGATCCTATCATACATGTCTTCTGCTTTGCGGGATGCCACATCGAAATGGTCAAACATATTCTCCAAAAGATTCTGCTTTTTAGAGTTCGTATCTCGTAATTTGGAACAATCTTCCTTCAAGTTCATTAATTCGGTAACCAATTCTTGGCAATCAGCTACCTTTCTTTCTTGATCAAACAAAAACTCCCCATTTTCTTTCTTTAGGCGTCTGACCTCAAAAGCAAATATTTCTTTTCCATACCTGTCAAGATTCTTTCAAAGTGTCGGCATCTTCGGTAAGTTTCTGAACAATGCCATCTCTTTCCACTAAACGATATTCTTTCAAGCCCTTTTCTAACTCTTCTACTCTTGATTGCAGTTTCTGGTTTTCTTCTCCCAATTCATCTTTTTCTTCCTGTAGCTTCTTTTTAGCCTTTTCTATCCTCAGCATAGGATCCGAAGCTATAACCTTGGCTGAACAGTCTGAACTTCTTTTGCAAGGAATCACAACATCTTTTGCTCTCCTGGCCTTCCACACAGAGTATTCAGGAGTAGTGTTCCGTGAGATACTACCCCCTTCAACTCTAACCGTTAATTTCGAAGCCTTTGTGAGTTCTTCTATCCTGTTGATAACCCCCTTGTCTGAATAAGAGAAGTCCACCTGGTTAAGTCCGTGAGTCATCGGTATGAACTGCTTATACCCCGCCTATCTCCGTACCATGATGGAAGAGTAGCTAACGACACCCCATAGTCCCAAGAGAGGGACCCAAGGTTGATCACCACAGCTAAATAACATAAGTCCGTGAGGCATCCATGGTGCTTTCCAGATCACTTGTTGGCTTGTAAGTCCTCGCAACATTGCTACCCATTCTTCTTTTGACCTTGATTCAGGCCATGTGCTTTCACAGAACTCCTTGATGGGGATGCTAGTGGTGAAGTACGGCTTTCGGAACTTCGACTCTTGGCACTTGAAATGACTTTTCATCCAGATGTAGAGTAACTGTAAACATCCGATGAAACGCCCCTTTCCATTTCTCCTGCAGTGATTAAGTGACCTGATAGACTCGGCTAATATAGCTGGAGCTGTATTGATCTGGTGTTGAACTTGGTCCATGAAATTCACCACAGTTGTTTCAATATGTCCCAATATCTTTGGGAAAACCACAAGTTCGTAAATAGCCAGAGCCATCACTTCCAAACCTTTATCATCATCCGGGTGTTTGACAATGAAGTTTTGGAGAACATTCCATGGAATACCAGTGCTTTTACCCTTTGTCTTCACAATCTTGTCAACTTCTGTCAAGCTCATTCCCATGATCTTTGCTATCTTCTTTCGATAACCTGTTTTGTTCTTCCAGTAGACTTTGTCTGGATTATGAGGGTCCAAACGAAGCAGCGCTGAATATTCTTCTATGGTTGGAACCATATCCACTTCATTGAACACGAAGCATCTGTATGATGGGTCCCAAAACTGCATCATGGCTCTTACCAGGTTATTATCGACTTCGACAGATAGGAGTAAAGCCAGGTCCCCATACTTTTGTCTGAATGTTTCTTGTCGAGTTCCATCCTAAGAATGCCAAATGTTGATCAGATCTTCAAGGTTGTTCTGTGCCAGATCCATGTGAACTCTCTCGGGAAGAGTAGAGACAAACCCGATTGGAAGGCAATCTCATATACTTTGCTGGATTGCTTCAGACCTAAGCTTCAAACTACTGGCAGACTCACGCTTGGCGACTATCAGGTTTTCCATGGATTTAGTAGACATTCTTTTTATCTAGACCGTTATGTGGCAAGATGACTTTATGAAGATGCATGAAGTATGAAAAGAAAGAAACAAACAGTTAGATATTATGTCAACCAACTTATGAAAAGATAAAAATACAACAACATGTGTAAGCACTACATCATCATGGTGAGCATATCAGCAAAATAAATGTGTTAGGTAAATAAAGTCATGTTAATGAAAAAAAAAGCATAAGGTAAAAAGTGTCCCTTCATGTGTCCTAAATTCGGGTTCTCCTCTATATAAGGTTGGACATGGCTCTATCTTAAAGTTTGGCCACTTAAGTATTGTTTATATGTTGGGTTTAGGATACTTGACCAAGCTAAAAAGGTCTCCAAATTTCTCCTTAACATCATCCATGTAGAATGAGTAAGGCACCCCATTCCTCACCCATTACAGGCTCCAACCGGAAGGGTTCAATTCGGGTGAGAGTATTTTCCAAAGTTATGGCGGAGGTTTATCACCTCTCGAAGACTTTGGTACTTTACACTCTGAAGGTGTTTCACTAGCCGTTGCGGAGGTTTTCACCTCTCGATACGTACGTACTTTACCCCCTCCTAAAAGGGACGAGTCCGGGTATAGGACTTTATGATATGCAATGTGTCGTGTGTGCGAAGGGACATTCAAACCTTTCTTTACCCACAAATGTACAAGGAACAGAAGTTATTAGTACAAATAACAAAATTAAAAAAATAAAAATAAAAATAAGAATAAACAAATAAATAAACAAACAAATAAATAACTAAATAAATACATAAAAATTAAACACTTAAAGACCAATTTCTAAAACCTAATTTATCACAAGACTAATTTACGGCTCGACTCTCAAGGGTCCCCAGTGGAGTCGCCTAACTTTCATAACGTGCCAAATAAGAATTCAGCATGCTAGACGCAAATCAATGCAGTCGCCACTAATCATCTAATCTAGGTGTGATTAGTCACCTTTATGAATCTATCACATTTAAAGTAATCCTAATCTTGACTAAGGTACCTTAAAAATAATAGGTTATGGTCTACTTGTCAGAACTAGGTTCGGGAGTACGGTTACGTGTGAGGAAGGATTAGCACCCTCACAACGCCTATCTAAAAGATAGTACCTAATTAGTCTTGTGATACTTAAAAGTCTTAATTAAATGGTCTTGTCTATCCTATTTCATTTTAATTGTTAAAGTTAGAAATATCGAAGATTATTTAGAAATATCGGAGATTATTTTTTAGATCTTCCTTCCATTCATTCTGTAGAAATTACTAAAAATTGTTTCCTCACCTCGAGAGTATTCAAAAGAAACCATTCGTTCTATTGAAGAGGCTCTATCGTCAAAAAACTTAGAATTTTAACGAATTATTTCTCTTAAATTAATCTTCCAGAATTATTGCACATTATATTAAGGTTTATTCAAAAAATAAATTCTGATTTTTAATATCGAAAATCATCCCTTAAAATATTCTTCCATTCGTTCTGGAGAATTTTTAAAAGAATTTTTCTCACCTAGAAATTTCTTAAAAGTCAACCATTCGCAACTTTCTTGAATTTCATCATAGAAAAAAATCGTAATTTATTCTTCAATTTTAATCAAGCATTTATTATGGAAAACTATCTTGAGAAAAAGATGTTGAAAATTAATTATTCTTAAGAAATAAATTTTTGGTTTTTGGTTGGTATTGAAATTAATCTCTTAAAATATCCTTCCATTCATTCTGGAGAATTTTTAAGAGCAATCTCTCACCTAGAAATTTCTCAGAAATTAACCATTCGTAATTTTTTTGAATTTCATCATTGAAAAAATCTCAATTTATTAATTTAAAAATAATTATTCTTCAATTAAATTAATCTAATCTTAAAAATAAACTAATAGTTAATAATATTAAAAATATACAATTATTAATAAAATATAAAAATATAATATATAATATAATAATAGTTTTTCTTAAAAATAATAGTAGTTTTTTCTAAAACATTATGGTTAGTAAAATAATTAATAATAATAATAAACAAATAGACAAATAAACAAATAATAATATATAAAATAAAAACCTGCAAAACTAAAAAATAATTAGTAAATAATAAGTGAATAAAAAAAAGGTGAAACAAAGCAAATAAAACAAAAGAAACCCAAAACCAAGAGAAACAAAACAAGCAAGCAGTAGGTGAGGGGTCAGCCCAAGAACACTAATGAATGTTTTACCTCTTTTTCACCAAAGAAACCCACCTGCTGTCTCTTAAATACCAAAAAAAAAAAAATTAGATAATTTTTTACCTCTTTTTCACCAAAAAAATCTTCTTTTCTCTGAAAAAAAAAAGAATCCTCAAGAACACTGATGAATGTTCTTCGCTGTCCAGAATTCGGTGGGTTGCTGCTGCCGTTGCCTCTACCGCCGTCGCAGTCATCGTCGATGCCGGTGGTCGAAAAATTCCCGAAAAATCACCAAAAATTCCTTTCGATCTCCTCTTTTCAAAAATCAAATTAGTTTTTTCCGAATCTCTCTAGAATTTCCTAGATCTGAAATCGAAGTTCAAAATTTCACCTCCTCTGATCTACTCCGTTGACCGTCGAATGGCCACCAACTTTTATTATATGCTTCCTCTAATTAAAACCCAACTTTTCTTTCTCAAGAATTTTTTTCGAAACAAATTCTAACTCTCACTTTTGAATTTTCGAATTTTTTCTCACAAAAAATATTTTTTTTATTTCGAAAAAAAAAAACCTATAATTTCTTTGCTTCTAACTCTCCTTGATTTCTGATCTCTATCTTTGATGTGTTTGATTGTAGTGTTTGGGTTCTTTTTTATAAAGAAGGAATTTTAGTTTTACTAGAACTAGGAGTTTCAATTTAATCTCATTTTTTAGAGTCCCATTTCAATCCAAAGAGGTGATTTGTTTCAACCAAAACTTGTGTTCTTGATTTTCTTTTAATTTTTGAAATTATCTGATTTTTTCTGATTTCTTTTTTTTGTTTTCTTTTAATAAAATAAATAAATTAAATTCGGATAAAATCCGGTGTCTACAATAAGTTATATAATAGAATATAAATATTTAAAAGAAATGGATTAGTATATCAACTACACTTGCAAATATATTTATGAATAAATTATGTTGTTTATGAGTAATTATATTAATATTTTTAACTTTAATTTTACTTCATTCTTAGAATTATATATCATTATTAATAAAATATATATTATATTATTAGCATATATTAAATTATGTAAAAAAAAAATCTAAAATCATTTAAAAAAAAAAAGTTTACCCTCAATCGTAGTCCGTAAGGACAAAATAATTTAAACAATTAAATGGAGCTTTAAACTTTTTTTTTAAGTAGAAATAAATCAAGGATAGCTATTCAAAACTTAAGGGAATTAAATGCACACCAATAACAGAAAAATATTAAGCTTGGTGATTGGGTTCTTCAATTCTTCAAATTGTTTCTATGCTTGCAAAGTTAACCATGTGTCTGATGGTCTCATTCTTTGCAATAGATTATAGGCTTTAATAAATAAATAAAATAGTCTCTGTATTATAACTCTTTTTTCACTTTGATATCTAAATTTTTTTTATCTTAATCGGATACCTATACTATAATTCCGTCAGATCCCAAGCTCATTGGCATCCTTGTTCAACCTTTCAAAACTCGAGAGACTCTATGCGAACAGCAATACCATATATACGGAAACCGCGATGCATTCTTTGGCTCCAACATTCCAACTGAGATCAATCAGTTTATCTTTTTGTGGAGATGGTGGATCATTTCCTCAATTTCTCTATCATCAACATGACTTGCAGCATGTTGATTTCTCTAACATCTGTGTAGAAGGAGAAAAAATTTGACCAATTACAAATTGCCACGTTTCAATTGAAATTTCTTTTAATTAAGAATTTTTAATTAAATTATACATTATCATATCATAATTAATTATTTTATAATTAATTAAATAAGTACACATGGCTTGATCAATCAAATTGCAAGGATTCATGGGTCACCCAATCAAATTTCACCCATGTGTCATAATTGCTTTCTCTCTAATTAAATTAAATTAATTAAGAGATAAATAATAAAGTTTTATCTTTAATTAAATTAATTATGAGATAAATAATAAAGTTTTATCTCTAATTAAATTAAATTAATTAAGAGATAAATAATGAAGTTTTATCTCTAATTAAATTTAATTAATTAAAAGATAAATAATAAAGTTTTATCTCTAATTAAATTAAATTAATTAAGAGATAAATAATGAAGTTTTATCTCTAATTAAATTTAATTAATTAAGAGATAAATAAGGAGGTATTATCTCTAATTAAATTAAATTAGTTAAGAGATAAATAAGAAGGACAATTTCTTTTAGAACTCTCTTTCACCTGGCTGACTACCACTATAAATAGAGACATCCCCTCAACACAAATGACACAATTCACAAGCCTGAAGAGAAGAAGAAGATTTTGAAGACCCAAATCCTCTCCAAAATCCCAAGAAGAATTCTTTGAAGAATTGAAGATATGCTGAAGAACGCTGTACATGTTCTTAAGAAAGCTGCTCTTTGATCTTGTTTCATCAAAAGAAAAGAGATCAATCTCGTTTTTCAAGATCAAGTCTAGAAGACCCTTGAAGCAGATCTCAAGATTTCTCAAAAAGCTGCTCTCCGATCTTGTTCCATAGAAAGAAAGGAGGTCAAACCCATTTTTTCAAGATAAAGTCTAGAACACTCTTGAAGCGGATCTCATCAGAATTTTACTAAAGAAAAGAATCAAAGGATTTCTTTCTTTAAGAATATTCAGAGATTGTAACCTCAAAGTTTGATTAATAAAATTATTATTTGACTCCAAATTTTCCTTGTCATTTTTGTGACTCGAAATTTGTGTGTACAAATTTTGGCACGCCTGGTGGGACCATCTCTGCCTTTCATCTCTTTTCTTCAAAACTCAAGTTATCAAGTTGCAATGGCTCCCAAGAAGAACCTTGCTAACAAACCAACTCTCAAGCCTTCTCGAGCTAATCCTGCCGTCTACCCAGCTTTATCATCAAGCATTGATATCCCTGCTCATCCTTATGGCACTAGGAGGAAGACCAAAGCTCTTGCTGAATTGTATGAGCAAACTTTTACGATGCTCAATCAAAACCCTCTCTATGACACTTTTTCTCCAATTCAAGACTTAGAAGGAGTTTCTGCTGGACAAGTTGATTCTCCTCGAGAATCAAGTACAAGTCACCAGTTAACATACAAAGAACAAGATAGCTACTCAAGCAACAGCCCTATTCCATCTGCACCAAAATCAAGTTCTGGAGTAATGGCTGTCATGACAACTGGCACCATATCATTGGAAGAACAAGTTGCACTTCTGGAAAAATCTGTTGAAATTCTTTCAGCAAGCATCAAAGAGAACGATAACCAGATCGCTTCCATGATGGACAAGATCGTCGGTCTCACTGGAAAAAAAAATGAAGCTTCAAACCAAAATTGGCAATCAATCTTTCAAGATGATGGTGAGAACTCTGGCAAGGAAGTTGCTAAGGATTCTAAAGAAAAGATCAATGAACTCGTCACTACCAGTCAGCTCAAGGATCTTATCAAGGAGGTTATCAAAGATCAAGTTGAAAGCTTCACTCAACCTTCATATACATATGCAAAGCTATATTCTCAAAGGATCGATCGTCTGAGGATGCCTGGGAACTATCAACCTCCAAAGTTTCAGCAATTCGATGGAAAAGGAAATCCAAGCCAACATGTTGCACATTTCGTGGAAACTTGCAATAATGCTGGCACCTATGGAGATCTCATGGTGAAGCAGTTCGTTCGCTCCTTAAAAAGCAACGCCTTTGATTGGTATACTGATCTTGAGCTTGGGACGATTGACAGCTAGGAACAACTTGAGCGTGAATTCCTCAATCGATTCTACAGCACTCACCGCATAGTCAGCATGACCGAACTCACAAGCTCACGTGAATGGAAGGATGAGCCAGTCATTCATTACATCCACAGATGGAGGAATCTGAGCCTTAACTGCAATGAAAGATTGTCTGAGTCTTCTGCCCTTGACATGTGCATCCAAGGCATGAATTGGGGCCTGCGTTACATTCTTCAAGGCATCAAGCCTAAGACCTTTGAAGAATTAGCCACTCGTGCTCATGATATGGAGTTGAGTATGATAGCTGCTAGAAATTAAGAACCTCCTGTGCAAGAGCCAAAGAAAGGCAAGGAAAAGCAGGATACCCGCAAAGGGGGCAAAACTTTTACCAACAAGGGAGAAAGCAAACAATCCATGGCTGTGACTACCAAGCCTTTTAAGATATTTCCCAAGTCAAAACAATCTCAAGAGACGAAATCTTCTCCTATCTCAGACAAAGGTAAAGGTAAGATCACTTTGAAAGAAAGGTAAGAAAAGAACTACCCTTTTCCAGATTTTGATGTTTCAAGCATACTTGAAGAACTTCTGAAGACTAAGCTGATTCAGTTGCCAGAAATGAAGCGGCCTGAAGAAGCTGATAAATTGGATGACCCTAATTATTGCAAGTAGCATCGCTTGATTAGCCATCCTCTAGAGAAGTGCTTTGTTTTGAAGGATAAAATCATGCAACTCTACAAAGAAGGGAAAATCGAGTTTGAAAAAGAAGCAGTGTCATCAAATCTAGCATCAATCAGTATGGTTTCTCACTCCAATTTGTTGGATAGAACCATAATGTTCGACTCTTTTGATCCTATCATATTGGCTCCAAGCACAAGTGCAACGGTGAATCATCAAGGGAACAGGGGCAACCATTTGCTTAAAAAAAAGTCAAGATGATGAAGGTTGGACTCTAGTCACTCGATGAAGAAGCAAGAAGAAAAATCTTCCAAAGCCCATGAAAATAAGACCTAAGATGATTAAGCAACCATCCAAATCTCCAAAGTCCAAGGTGCCTCAAGAAACAAAAATTCCATCTAGGAGTAACAATTCAGCTGGGAGAAAGTCAATAAGGCCAATCACCTTGAATGAATTCATGCTAATTCAGCTCAGAAATGAAGATTTGGTTTCCATGACTTGTTACCATATTGGTGGCGATGAAGATGTTTGAAACAAAAACAACGTTGAAACTATAGAATTTGAAGCTGGTGATCATTCTTGTGCTACAAAAATTAACTTTTCTGATGAAGATCTTTTGCTGGGATCAACTCCTCATAATCGGCCGTTGTTTGTCGTAGGATATGCTCGTGAACATAAGATTAACCGAATCTTGGTCGATAATGGTTCTGCTATCAACATACTCCCTTTGATGACAATGAAGGAATTGGGAGTTCCTTTGGATGAATTGATGCAAAGCCGCTTGATGATCTAAGGATTCAACCAAATGGGCAAAAAGCTCTTGGAAAACTTGGACTTCAACTTTTCATTGGAGGTATGGAGTCAAATCCACTTTTCCATGTGATTGATGCCAAGACGACGTACAACATGTTGTTAGGATGACCGTGGATACATCAAAATGGTGTAATCTCCTCAAGTCTTCACCAATTCCTCAAGTATTATAGAAACAATCAAGTCAAGACGATCCTTGTAGACGTTAAGCCATTTACTACAACAAAATCACATTTCGCAGATTTAAAGTTTTATCTGGAAGGTGCATTTATGAAGAAGTAATGTCCAATCCGATGCAAGAGTCGAAGCAAAAGGGAAAGAATTTTGCTTTCTCTACAGCTGAAGAAGATGAAATTGCTCAAGGTTTAAAGAATTTGACTCTTCCCCTCACTAACTTGGAAGAATCAAAATGTCTTAAACCACCACTGAAAGGATTTGTCAGGCCATTAGAGGAACCTCTTTTTGAACATCAAGATCTTCCTTCTCGTCGAACCAGAGATTTTGATGCTAACGCCTATAGATTGCTTGTCAAAGCTGGATATAAACAAGAGGATGTTACAAAATTGGCTCACGAGATAAAAGAGTCTAGCAAAGAAAAGCCTAAAAGTTCATTCAAGATCCGTCAGGTCTGGCAGAAGAAAACTGATCCATCGAAACTTTTAGGGAGGGACTTGGATATTCTCCGTTAAAATTGAAGATTCATAAATAAACTTCAAGATACAAAAATATAGAGGAAGTTCCCGAAAAGCAAGAAGATTCAATAGAGCCACCAAGACCTTCAGTATTTGATCACTTGGGAACACGCCCAACACGATGTTCAGTGTTGATCGTTTGAGCACTCAATCATCACGAAGGTCAGTTTTTGAACGAATGAGTGGAGGATGCAGTGAAGCTTCTATAAGTAAGCCAATTCATATTTAGTCAAGGCTTGGAAGTCCATACTCCGAAGAGGTTAACAGTGGCCGAAAGAGAAAAGCTTTAGAGGAATTTAAGGATTTTCACAGCAAAATTCCTTCTCGAATGAAAAGACAAAGCGAATGGAAGATAACTACTGGTGAAGTCTTGAAGGCTAGAAAGAAACAGTGGTTATAACTAAACAGGTTCCATTCTCAGAGGAAGAAGAACTTGAAGAAACAGAAATCCTTACTTCTAGTCATGTATCTGTAAAAGAAACTGATGAAGAACCTCAAGAGTAAGAAGCCCAAGAAGCCCCATCATCATTTGAAGAAGGAAATCAAGTTACTATTGATGAGATAAAGGAGGTTAACATCGGTACTAGTGAAGATCCACGTCTAGTCTTTATTAATGCTTGCTTGTCTCCAGAAGAAGAGAAATCTTATCTTGATCTTTTGATAGAGTATTGAGATGTTTTTGCTTGGACTTACAAGAAAATGCCAAGACTTGATCCAAAAATAGCTGTGCATCATCTGGCTATTAAGAAGAGTGTTCGGTCTATCAAGCAAGCTCAATGACGTTTTTATCCTGACTTGACTCCCCAAATTGAAGCTGAGGTCAATAAGCTCATCGAAGTTGGATTTATTAGAGAAGTCAAGTATCCCACTTAGATCTCAAATATATGTTCCAGTGAGAAAGAAAAATGGTCAACTTCGAGTTTGTGTGGATTCTCGAGATTTTAACAATGCTTGTCCAAATGATGACTTTTCTCTCCCTTTGATAAAAATAATGGTTGATGCTTCAACTGGCCATGAAGCTTTGTCATTTATGGATGGATCATCTGGCTATAATCAAATTCGCATGGCTCCAAGAGATGAAAAACTTACTGCATTTCGAACTCCAAAAGGAATATATTGTTACAAAGTTATACCTTTTGGGTTAAAGAATGCAGGTGCTACTTATCAAAGAGCAATGCAAAAGATTTTCGATGATATACTTCACAAAAATATTGAATGCTATGTCGATGACTTGGTAGTGAAGTCAAAGAAAAAATTCGATCATCTTGCTAATCTTTGCTAGGTGTTTGAGAGATTGTGCAGATACCAATTGAAGATGAATCCGCTAAAGTTTGCGTTCGGTGTAGCCTCGGGCAAATTTTTTAGGTTCATTGTATGACATCGTGGGATTGAGATCGATCAATCAAAAATAGATGCAACCATGAAAATGCCTGAACTACGCAATCTGCATAAACTTAAAAGTCTGCAAGGGAGATTGGCATATATTTGACGCTTCATATCAAACTTGGCTGGTCGATGTCAACCATTCAGTCGGCTAATGAAGAAGGATGTCCCTTGTGTTTGGGACGATGCTTGTAGTAATGCTTTTAAAAGCATTAAACCTTTTTGGTTGCGACCACCTGTTCTAAAGGCACCCATACCGGGATGGTCATTGATCCTTTATATTGCTGCACAAGAACGTTCCTTAAGAGCATTGTTGGCATAAGAGAATGATGAAGGAAAAGAAACTGCACTCTACTATCTTAGTAGAACTCTCAATGGCGCTGAATGAAATTATTCTCCCATTGAAAAGACTTTCTTGTCATTGATGTTTGCAGTTAAGAAATTGAGGCACTATTTGCAAGCTCACTCTGTTCGTCTGATTTTGCAAGCAGATCCTCTTAAGTATCTCATTTCAAAGTCTGTACTCAATGGAAGATTAGCAAAATGGGCTCTTTTATTACTAGAGTTCGATATTACTTATATTCCACAAAAGGCTGTTAAAGGGCAAGCACTTGCCAATTTTCTTGTGAACCATCTGATTCCAGATGATTGGGAATTCTTTGAAGATCTCCCAGATGAAGACATTCTATTCATCAAAATTCCTAGGCCATGGAAACTATTCTTCGATGGGGCTGCCCGTCAAGATAGAGTGGGAGCAGGTGTTGTCTTCGTCACTTCAGAAGGAGATGTATTGCCTTATGCATTCACTCTTACTGAAACTTGTTCCAATAATGTAGCAAAATACCAAGCTCTGATCATTGGATTAGAAACGGCAATGGATATGAAGATCACTCAACTTAAAGTATTTGGGGATTCTAAATTGGTCATCAACCAACCTCTTTCACTTTATGAAGTCAGACCTTTTACCATTTACCATATGTCAACTATATGTCAACTATGCGAAGAAGATTTTGGAATGGTTTGACAATGTCAGCTTGGAGCATGTACCAAGAAGAGAGAACAAGCAAGCAGATTCTTTTGCTAATCTAGCATCAGCTCTTGCCATGCCAAGTGTAGAAGTAAAAATTCCTCTTTGCAAACGATGGATTTTTCCACTAGTTGATTTTGAAGATAACGATACAAAATCCAATGTTGTTTTAGTCTATGAAGTTGAAAAAGAAGATTGGAGGCAACCATTGATTGACTATTTAGAGCATGGGAAGCTACCCAATGATCAAAAGCATAAAACAGAAGTGAAACGTCGAGCTCCTCTATTTATTTACTTCAAGGGTATGCTTTATCATCGCTCTTTTGATGGAGTCTTTCTTCGATGTTTAGGAGAAGACGAAGCATCTAATGCCTTACAAGAAGCTCATTCTGGAGTTTGTGGTGTACATCAGTTTGGAGCTAAATTTCACTTTCAAATTAAAAGAATGGGATACTATTGGCCGACAATGGTAAAGGACAGCATCGACTACGCCAAGAAATGTCAAGCTTGTCAGTTTCATGCTAACTTCATCCATCAACCTCCTGAACCATTACATCTAATAGTCACATCTTGGCTGTTTGATGCTTGGGGACTTGATTTGGTAGGACCATTACCCAAGAGTTCGCTAGGGCATATGTATATACTTGCCGCTACAGATTACTTTTCAAAGTGGGTAGAAGTGGCACCTTACAGGGAAGTAAAAAAAAAGAAACTGTTGCAACTTTTATCAGGACAAACATCATTTATCGGTATGGTGTACCTCGTCACATCATAACTGATAATGGGAAGCAGTTTGACATGAGCAAATTATGTGCACAGTTTGACTTCAAGCAACACAAGTCTTCAATATACCATGCTCCAGCAAACGGATTAGCAGAAGCTTTTAACAATACTTTGTGCAATCTTCTCAAGAAAGTTGCTAATCGTTCAAAGAAAGATAGGCATGAAAGGATGGGAGAATCTCTATGGGCTTACCGAACTACATATCGCACACCAACTCAAGCCACTCCATATGCACTTGTTTATGGTGTAGAAGCTGTTCTACCACTTGAGCAACAAATTCCATCATTGAGGATTGCAATCCAGGAAGATCTTTCTAGTGAAGACAATGTACGCTTACGTTTGGAAGAATTAGAAGCACTGGATGAGAAAAGGTTGGAAGCCCAACAACTCTTGGAGTGCTATCAAGCTCGACTATCTAAAGCTTTTAATAAGAAAGTCAAGCAGCGATCTTTCCAAATTGGAGATTTAGTCCTTGCTGTAAGAAGACCCATAAATACTTCACATCGTATTGGCAACAAGTTCCTTTCAAAATGGGATGGACCATACGTTGTTCGAGAAGTTTATACCAATGGCATACAAGATCGTCGATCAAGATGGTGTCAAAGTTGGACCGATTAATGGAAAGTTTTTGAAGCGTTACTATGCTTAAAGAAGGTATTGCTCCTAAACAAGTGCTTAAACTGTCATATGTTGCTCCTATACATGAGCTTAAACTGCACATTAAAAAAAAAAGCCTGCTATGTTGAAAATCCTTTCTAGGACAACTTAGGCAAAAGCTAGGGCACAAAAAAAACTTCCCAAAAAAAATGATGAACTACGTTATGACTTGATCCTTCAAATTCGAGGGTACGTATGCAGCTTGGTTTCATTGCCAAGTTCAGTCCCAACCAAAAAAAAATTTTTGTTTGATTCAAATATTATATTTTGTTCACTTGAAACTATCATGCTAATTCTCCATTCAAATTTCATGATTCAAGTTTTTTTTCAAGTAAAACAAATCTTTTACAAATTAAAGATCCTTGGGAATTTAATTTGTAGTCCACACATGATGCAAAAATGCTTCAGAAAATGCAAAAGAAAGATGATATATGGAGAAAAAGAAATTTAACTTCATTCCAAACTTGAAAAGAACTTACAATTAAAAAAAAAAACTAACAATCTTGAGAACTAATACAAATTTCAAAAAAAAAAGTTTTATCAAAACGGATTCAGGGCTTCTTGATAACTCGTATAATTATATAGTTTTTAGTTATGTTTTATTATTGTTTTGTGTCAAATACGAGTTATTATTGTTTAGTCTAATTGTGTTTATGATCTTTTATATTTTTATGTAATTTGGTGTTTTTCACAAGTTTCTTTGAGTGATTTCAGATTACTAGAATTAAGGGCAAATCCAGTTCAGTTCCAGTTCCGACACCTTTTGCCATATCAGCTATATCTGGAGTTTCACTGAAGCAATAAGGCTGAAATTTGTATCCGTGCAAAGCTAAGAGGCATATCTATCTTTTTCATGTTTTACACTTCTTGAAACGGAGTCGTTTTCCCTAGCGAAATCGACCATCAAGTTGGCTGATGTGCAATGACGTCTGTGCTGACCTGTTTTCGTATTTTGCCCATATCTGCTTATCCACATCAGAAAATGAGCTGATTCCAATGGATATGGATCCGTAACTGATACGGGAACCTTTGTCTAGAAGACCATATGATCAGATCAGGCCTCTAATATTGACGAAATCGACCATCAAGTTGGCTGATGTGCAATGACGTCTGTGCTGACCTGTTTTCGTATTTTGCCCATATCTGCTTATACACATCAGCAAATGAGCTGATTCCAACGGCTATGGATCCGTAACTGATAGGGGAACCTTTTTCTAGAAGACCATGTGATCAGATCAGGCCTCCAACATTGACGAAATCGACCATCAAGTTGGCTGATCAAAATTGTCATACAATATGACGAAAATTGTTAGAAAAATTCACCCACCTATTATACCTACCTTTGAAATTTGTAAAGCTTGTCTCTTGTCATTTAGCCCTCCAAAATGTGTATAAATAGAGGGCCTTGGATGATTGTAGAGGATGATATTGTACATAGGTAGGATATTAGCCATTGTAATAAAATTCTCTAAGTTTTCTTCTTCTTTCTTTTCTCTAGTTTTCTTTTTCTTTAGAAAGAGCAAGAGGTTGGATAATTAATATTCTTCTTCTTCTTCTTTCTTTCTTTTATTTTCTTCTTAGATTCTATTTAATTTTATGTTTATAATGCCTATGCTAGGCTAAACTTCTATTTGGTTAAGGGTGATTTCAAAGCCCTAGACATGTTTTGTGATTGATTTTTAGATTCTATCTATCATTAATTTTCTATCAAAGTTGCTTATGTTCTTCTACAAGAATTGTTCATGATGTTGTCTTGATTTATTTAGGTGTACAACTAGATAGATCTTGATAATTATCTATTGCTAGTTTAGGAGTCTTGATCCGTGTAATTGTCTTGATTTCCTATTCATAAGTGGCAATTTGTGATTAATGATTATGGTCAAGTTTTCAATAATTGCAAAGTGGAACAAAACCTAAGTTGAACAATCCGAGCTTATGTGTTTGTTGCTTAGATCAACCTATCTTTCTCATCATAAAGCTGCCATTAAATTGAATTTAGAGAGCTTATTCTAGGTTGTTTAATGGTTAGAGATTAAATAGAGAGCTTGTTCTATTTAACGACAAACTAAGGAAAGATTGGGATAACAGAGCTTGTTGTTATCTACGGTTGTTAACTTTGATAGTTGGTTGATATTGATAGATCTGAAATTGATTCTTAATGATGTCTAGTGGTGGAGAATGAAACCTTAACCATATTTTTCATATTTGATTCTTCTTACTTACTTGTTTTCTTACTTTTCTAGTTTGCTTATTTTTAAAAGTATATTTATTTTTATTGGCTGGTTATACCGCCTAATTTGTATATTAACTTTGTTTTATTTTTATTGGCTGGTTATACCGCCTAATTTAGTATATATATTGGCTGGTTATACCGTCTAATTTAGTATATATATTTTTATTGGCTGGTTATACCGCCTTGCATCTTATTCTTATTATTTACTTTAGTTTAAATCTGGCTTCAAAAACCCCTTTTCTTTTATTGTTCTTGAATTTAAGTTTTAAACTATTAACTTATAAACTAAAACCCAATCCCTGAGGACTCGACCCTTGCTAACTACTATACTTACAATTTATCTTTTTAGTGCAAGGTTAAATAAGATACACTCTTTTGGGTGCATCAAATTTTTGGCGCCGTTGCCGGGGATTGTTTTCATTAGTTTATTTGTTACTTGGTTTATTCTTATTTTCAGTTCTAATGAGTTTTATTTTCTTGTACATACGGGTTTTTCTTATCAAATTTTGAAATAAAAAAAAAAAGAAAAAAACAAAAAATAAAAAAAACAAAAAAAAAACGATGGAATTGAGCAATCTAACACTTGAAGAGTTGGTGGCATACATGAACATGGAGAATCAACAAGCCAATCTCACTTCCTCAGTTCAACAATTGGCCATGGGAGGATGTCAAGGCCATCAATGGTTCCAAGACCAACCGCATGATCATTACTCCAACACTTACCATGAGGGATGGTGGGATCATACTAATTATGGCTACTCAAAAAAATTACCAAGAAGTAGATCCTTATGCCAATTACACTCATCCATCTAGCTTCAATCAATCAGGGTCTCAAGAACCAGATCTTTTTCAACCACCACATATGACTCAAAACTCAGGTACTTCTTTAGAAGATCTTGTCTATTCTCTTGTTACTGATTCTTTGCAATTTCAACAGGAAACAAGGGCAAGCATCCAGAGTTTGGAAAAGCAAATGAGCCAATTGGCTAGTAGTATGGTGGGATGGGTAGCACAAAGATCTGAAGAACTCCCAGCCCAAACGATGGTTAACCCAAAGGAGAATGCTACTATTGTGACCTTGAAGAATGAGGAACAAGATGAGGATGAAACAAAATTAGAGATGGATTCTATTCTTGAGGATAATGAAGCCAAAGATCCAAATAAGAGTATTTCGGCACCTGAGGTAACGTTTAAGGTTTCACTTTTTACTAATGTTTCTTCTCCACCTTTTCCTAGTAGATTTGCAAAGTTCAAGGAGGAAGAACATGAACAACACATGCCGGAAACCTTAAACAACTTGTTTGTGGAGGTCATTCAACAAGTATCAAAATATGCTCCATTCCTCGATGACATATACACCAGAAAGGATGATGGAATAATACTTGTAATGGAGAATGCATCCACTGTTGTGCAAAGAAAGCTTCCTCTCAAACGCATAAATTTGGGAAATTTCATGTATGAGCCTGACAAGCCTAAAATGCCAAGAAGGGGTGTTGGTTAGGTTCAAAACACTAAATCAAGTGCTAATTGGGGGAGGCAGCCTAATTAGTGAAAGCATTGCCAAACTGCCATCCTCAGATTTGCTCTCTTTTTCTTTATCTTTTTCTTATGTTTCTTTGCTAATTGTGTTTAGTGTTTCTAAGTTCATTTAGGCTGCATAAGTTTATTTTGTTTAATAGTTCTTTTCACTTACACATGATTCTTTCATTTGGGTTAATAGCATTACATTAATGACAATGTAAGAATTATGTGTGGGGGGAAGAATTTAGGATTTTATTTAGAGTGTTTTGTTTTTGAGTTTTTTTTTTATGCTGTTTTTCTTTCTGATCCTTGTTTTGAAAATAACTAGATGTAAATATAATTTTTTTTAACCCCGGTTAAATGGCGGATAACGGTACTCCGTGATTATTTAAATCGGTTCCATCAGCTACCCACAAAACTGATATTGTATATAAATTTCTCTTCCAATTTCTCTTTCAATTTTTTTCATTTTTTTTTTCAGGATGGATGATATTCTCACAAGATTGCAGAAACGATTTCCTCCTTTTCCTCGAAATATTTTACTGAAGCTTTACCAAGTTCGATTTGAAAGATTAAGAATGCTTATGCACAAAGGGATTCCTGGAGACATACGTTGGATAATTGAAGCCAAGGTACGTGAAGATGAATATCTTCCTGTTTTGCATTTACCAGGTACAGGTAGAAGCACTTTTGCAAAGAAGCGACGAGCAAAGCGCATGAGTTCAAATTGCCACAAATGTGCACGATGGACGTGTAACGGTAAATGTCGTTCTATTGGGATTCCGTCCTCTAATCGAGATGATAAAATTGAATTCATTAAGGATGGACTGAGTAAGGAGAATTTGGGTAATATCCAACTTTCTCTTGAGACGCATCCTAGTGGAGACGTACAAAGAGAAATTCTTGATTTATGGCCGCAATTCCAAAGGGAATGGCAACATCTTGGGAATCTGATGTTAAAAGACCCTGTTTGCCAGCTTGTAAGAAAACTGGATGGGAAGCATATCCTCGACTCATAGAAGGCGTTTAAGCCGTTTCTGGACGTAAAACCAGAGGAAGATGTGAGCCACAATCACAACTACAATAAATGACTTCTCAGCTTTTGGTTTCATTTGCAATAACTTTATTTCGGTTTAATTTACGTGTTATTCGATTTGTGTAATTATTCTCATTTTTTTTATTTGTCTTTTACGGTTGATTTTTCTTCTCTTTTTGATTTTCTTCCTGAAATCACGCAAAAATCTTTTGTTAGGTTAACATTTTCTTCTGACAGGTCAAATACACTTTCGGCGACATTATTACTCTTGACTTTTACGGTTGATTTTTCTTCTCTTTTTGATTTTCTTCCTGAAATCACGCAAAAATCTTTTGTTAGGTTAACATTTTCTTCTGACAGGTCATATACACTTTCGGCGACATTATTACTCTTGTCTGATTCACTACTCAGTCCTCTATATATTACACCATGTACTCATTCTCTTTCAGGCACTCGAAAAAAAAAAATGGAAAGTACTTCATCCCAGCGCATTAAAAAAATTTGTGTCTTTGGAGGTGCTTATCCAGGGAAAAATAACATATTCGCTGATGAAGCCATAAGAGTTGGAGTAATACTTGCCCAACAAAAGATCCACTTAATTTATGGAGGCGGTAGTACGGGTTTAATGGGAGCAGTCGCTACAGCAGCACACGCCGGAGGAAGTCCAGTTCTAGGAGTCGTGCCAAAACTATTCACAGGTTTTTGTGGACCTACCGTGGGTAAGGAAATACAAGTCTGGAGTATCCCTGAACGGATGACAATCATGTACCATTCTGCCGATGCATTCATTGCTCTACCAGGAGGTCTGGGTACATTGGAAGAAATAGCTTGCGTGGCTTCTTGGTCATCTTTGGTCACAAATAAGAAACCCATTGGTTTGCTTAATATTAATGGTTATTTTAGTAATTTGCTTTCATATTTAGATAATGCTGTGGATAATGGATTCATGTTTTCAGAGGCAAGGAGAACCATAATTTCTGCTACAACCATTGAGGATTTACTCAAAAAGCTCCAAGCTTATGAGTGTTTATCTGCTACGGTTGTTTCGCAAACGCTCGGAAAAAGAAAAAGAGATATGGACGAGCAAGGAGTGGACTGCACTTTGTCTTTGTGACATTATCTAACATTTTGTCTGTTGTGTCTCAGTTATAATAAGTGGTTAGCAACCTCTGCAGGTAATATCTCCTAAATTCTACCTTTAAAATTTGACATTGGGGACAATGTCATATTTTAGTAGGGGGTAAGAGACATATTTTGCTAATTTAAAAAAAAAAAAAAAAAAGTTTGTTGTGTTTTAAGCAATTTAGAAGTATTCATTTTGAACAAGGTCTGAGTAAGGGAGACTTGAGACATACCTTGTCAGTTTGATTTCTTCTTTTCAAAAAAAAAAAAAAAAGGGTTTGTTATATTTTAAGCAATTTAGAAGTATTCATTCTGAACAAGGTCTGAGTAAGGGAGACTTGAGACATACCTTGTCAGTTTGATTTTAATCTTTTTATGTTTACTTGTTAATTTTTGTTTAGTATTTTAGGATTATTTAGGTTGCATGAGTTTGTTTTGTTTTGAGTCTTAGTTGTTCCTATTCTTATGTTATTAGTTCTTTTCTCTTACACATGATTCTTTCATTTGGGTAATAGACTTACATTGAGGACAATGTAAGAATTAAGTGTGGGGGGAATGATTTAGGATTTCTTTTATTTTTGTCTACTATTTTTTTTATGAGTCTTTATTATTATTATTATTATTATTTTAGTGTGTTTTAGTTCCTTTTTAATACAATGATGAGATATGAATTGCATAAGTCTAAAACAGATTTATTAGTGAGAAGATTTTCATGAGAATTGAGCTTGATGTCAACCTTTTTATGAGCCAATGTTAATATGATATGTTGATTGAGAAAGAAGCATGTTTAGACTCAATCTGACTTGTATAATCATCCTTGTGAATTTTTGAGCCTATAATGATTGATGCATTATACAAATCAATCTAATTTCTTTCTTGAGTGCTCTTATGATTACATGATTCTCTAGAACTTGCTTTAAACCGTTTGAGACTATATTGATACATGTGACAACATGAATATGATAGAGGCATTAGGATTATAACCAGAGCCAAACAGCCATCCATTATTAATGTTCTAAGAGAACATCCCCACTAGTGAGCCAATTTGAGCCTACATTAAATATGATGTTTTATTGGTAACCACAACTTACACCTAGCCTAAATATACTTATATCCTTACCCTTGTTCTAAAGATGGATTATATATTTTGAGACATATTGCAAAAAAAACAAGGGATATTTTTAGTTAAATATTTGGGTTAGAAACAAGAAATAAGTGTGGGGGGAAAAGAAAAGAAAAGTCAAGAGAAAAAGAAATGGAATACTGGCAAATACATTCCTATGTAAAAAAAAAAAAAATATGAATCATCTCTTGAATTTGTGGAAAAAGAAAAAGATGTTACAAAGTTGTTTAGAATGAAGAAAAGGCCCAACATGAATATCCGGCCTAGGTGACTATGTACTTGTAAAGAGTTTTGATAAGTTTGTTTGTATGATCTTATTATGTCTCTAAACTTTATGAACTCTTTGGAACCTTTGTGATATCGTTATCCTTTTGTTCTTCAACCACATTACAAACCCCTTGGCCCCATTACAACCTTGATTAAAGACCTCTTGATTCATGAAGTTGTATGATCTAAATAGTGGAGAATAGGTGGACAAGCAAGAATATGGTAGAACTGTTTTCATGAGATTGATTGAGTGTAAACACTTCACCACTACTTTAAAGAGTGAAAATCATGAGGGTATCACATGTGAGAAGTTGAGATTAAATTTGAACATGCACTATTTTGATTGAGATATGTTATGTTAATATTGGCTTAACTCAAACAATTTACATTCAAGCATGATTTTTTGTGAAATTCTTTAAGCTATTGATTAGTTTATAAGACTTGTTCAAAGATTGTCTCTAATTTGTATTGAAAGGATTAGGAATAAATATTTTTAGTATATGTAGTTTATTTATATTTTAGTTTTTCAATGTTTGTGGGTATCGTTCTAGTAAACCCTCACGAGACTAAACTCGTCCACTAGGGACACCTAGGGGTTTAAAGGCTTGTGTCACATGCTAAGTGCCACCGTGATTTCCTACGAAAGTGGATTAGATTAGATTTTCTTATTTTATTTTTATTTGATTTTGCTCGAGGACTAGCAAAAAGCTAAGTGTGGGGGTGTGATAACTCGTATAATTATATAGTTTTTAGTTATGTTTTATTATTGTTTTGTGTCAAATACGAGTTATTATTGTTTAGTCTAATTGTGTTTATGATCTTTTATATTTTTATGTAATTTGGTGTTTTTCACAAGTTTCTTTGAGTGATTTCAGATTACTAGAATTAAGGGCAAATCCAGTTCAGTTCCGACACCTTTTGCCATATCAGCTATATCTGGAGTTTCACTGAAGAAATAAGGCTGAAATTTGTATCCGTGCAAAGCTAAGAGGCATATCTATCTTTTTCATGTTTTACACTTCTTGAAACGGAGTCGTTTTCCCTAGCGAAATCGACCATCAAGTTGGCTGATGTGCAATGACGTCTGTGCTGACCTGTTTTCGTATTTTGCCCATATCTGCTTATCCACATCAGAAACTGAGCTGATTCCAATGGCTATGGATCCGTAACTGATACGGGAACCTTTGTCTAGAAGACCATATGATCAGATCAGGCCTCTAATATTGACGAAATCGACCATCAAGTTGGCTGATGTGCAATGACGTCTGTGCTGACCTGTTTTCGTATTTTGCCCATATCTGCTTATACACATCAGCAAATGAGCTGATTCCAACGGCTATGGATCCGTAACTGATAGGGGAACCTTTTTCTAGAAGACCATGTGATCAGATCAGGCCTCCAACATTGACGAAATCGACCATCAAGTTGGCTGATCAAAATTGTCATACAATATGACGAAAATTGTTAGAAAAATTCACCCACCTATTATACCTACCTTTGAAATTTGTAAAGCTTGTCTCTTGTCATTTAGCCCTCCAAAATGTGTATAAATAGAGGGCCTTGGATGATTGTAGAGGATGATATTGTACATAGGTAGGATATTAGCCATTGTAATAAAATTCTCTAAGTTTTCTTCTTCTTTCTTTTCTCTAGTTTTCTTTTTCTTTAGAAAGAGCAAGAGGTTGGATAATTAATATTCTTCTTCTTCTTCTTCTTTCTTTCTTTTATTTTCTTCTTAGATTCTATTTAATTTTATGTTTATAATGCCTATGCTAGGCTAAACTTCTATTTGGTTAAGGGTGATTTCAAAGCCCTAGACATGTTTTGTGATTGATTTTTAGATTCTATCTATCATTAATTTTCTATCAAAGTTGCTTATGTTCTTCTACAAGAATTGTTCATGATGTTGTCTTGATTTATTTAGGTGTACAACTAGATAGATCTTGATAATTATCTATTGCTAGTTTAGGAGTCTTGATCCGTGTAATTGTCTTGATTTCCTATTCATAAGTGGCAATTTGTGATTAATGATTATGGTCAAGTTTTCAATAATTGCAAAGTGGAACATAACCTAAGTTGAACAATCCGAGCTTATGTGTTTGTTGCTTAGATCAACCTATCTTTCTCATCATAAAGCTGCCATTAAATTGAATTTAGAGAGCTTATTCTAGGTTGTTTAATGGTTAGAGATTAAATAGAGAGCTTGTTCTATTTAACGACAAACTAAGGAAAGATTGGGATAACAGAGCTTGTTGTTATCTACGGTTGTTAACTTTGATAGTTGGTTGATATTGATAGATCTGAAATTGATTCTTAATGATGTCTAGTGGTGGAGAATGAAACCTTAACCATATTTTTCATATTTGATTCTTCTTACTTACTTGTTTTCTTACTTTTCTAGTTTGCTTATTTTTAAAAGTATATTTATTTTTATTGGCTGGTTATACCGCCTAATTTGTATATTAACTTTGTTTTATTTTTATTGGCTGGTTGTAGACACCTAATTTTGTCCGGACCACTAAAACAGGTATGTTTTCTTCCCATATTGATGTTTCCGAGTATAAAAAGACTGTTTTCATCCTGCAGATGGTACTCCGAGACTTAGTTTAAGAGGGCGAGCACAAAAAGTCAAACTTGAAAAAGTCAACCCCGAAAAAGTCAACCCCGAAAAAGTCAACCCCAGAAAGTCAACTATTGAAAAAGTCAACCCACTTTCACAATCAAGATTTTGAGTTCAATTGAAAAATAGCGAAAGAATTTTGATAATCCGAGGTCTACATTGAAAGATATGGAGTTCGGAAGTTGGGATTTGGAGATTCAGTAGAAAAGAAACCCTAATCCGAGAAATTTGGGGAAAAGTGCTTAAACGATCAAACTGGTCGAAATTGAAGGTTCCAAATGAAAGATAAGCACTGACTACGGGTAATGGAGAAGTCACTTGCAAGAAAAACCGAAAGAAAAGTCAATCCGGGAGAAAACCGAGAATTAGGGTTTTTAGTGGATTTCGGTGAAATCGGGAAGAATCACAGAAATGGCCCGAATTGGTAAGACCAAAGCCCTCAATGGATGAATAATGGTTAAAAAGGATGGCCCAAGGCTCAGATTGAAGAAAATCTGAAAATCGGATTTGTTTTGAGCAAAACCGGGTTTCGGAGGTAAAAGGGCAAAATTGGAAAATTTTGGGAAAAATAGCAAATGGACTCCGAAAATTATGGAAAATTTGTCAATCTCATTCTTAAATCATTTGAAGGAGATTGGCGAAATAAAATCTTGATTCCGAGTTCGTTTGCAAAATGGCCAAATCCCGGGCTTCTTATAGAGTAATTCAAAAAGGAAAATCCCGGAAAAATAGCAAATGGACTCCAAAAATTCTGAAATTTGGCAAATCTCATTTTTAAATTATTTGGAAGAGATTGGCGAAAGAAAATCTTGATTCCGAGTTCGTTTGCAAAATGGCCAAATCCCGAGCCTCCTATGCAGTAATTCAAGCCGATAAATCCCGAAAAAATACCAAATGAGCTCCAAAAATTATGAAAACTTCCAGATCACACTTTTTAATTATTTTGAAGAGATTGGTGAAGGAAAATCTTGATTTGGAGCTCGTTTAAAAAATGGTAAAATGTAGGGGCATAAAAGGGCATTTTTGGGAAGAAAAAATCCAAATAAATAGAAAACGGACTCGGATAATTTTGAAAACTTTCAGAACTCAATATTTTATTATTTTGGAAGTATTAAAAAAATAAAAATTGAATTTGGAATCCGTTTGATATTTACTTGCATCCGGGGGGCAAAATGGTCATTTCACCCAAGCAACCGAAAATGGCTTTTTTTGGCCCTTCAAAAAATCAGAGTTGGGCTGGAAAAGAGAAGTGCTGGCATGCCCAAGCCCAAGGAAAGGAGGAAGCTTCTAATTATTTTATTTTTTTAATCAAGTGGTTAAAAATCAAGAGTTAGTTAACCATTCTCTTTGATCAAGCCATGGTGAGTAAACCACATAGGTTAAGAAAGATGTCAACATTATTTTTGCATAGAGAGGGCTGAGATGCTAATCTAAGGGTGATAATTTCATGACTTTTCATCTTGAATTATTAGCCATTTGATGGAAAATAGGTTACACAAAAATGACAACATCTTTGAGGCTATATAAACATCATTAAGGCCAACCCTAGAGAGGCACATTTTTGGTTTTTTTCTTTTCCATTTTGGCTTATTTCTCTTAGTTTTTCTTAGTTTTTATCTTCTTGGTTGAGAGCAAAAAAAAAGAAAAGTTTAGAAAAAAAAAGGAAAGTTTGAAGAGAAAAGCTTGAAATATTAGCTTCTTGAGGTTGCTCTTGAGCACCAACTCTTGCACTTTCATTTTCTATTCTTGTTTTTTGCTATTTTAATCTCTACTTGGTGAGTTTTCATTTTAGAATAATGTTTTTTTTTTTGTTCTTCCTTCATTTCCTTTCTTAAGTATATTTTATTTACATTTTGTTTTTACAATAAACTCACCATGGCCAAATGGCCTACATTATTTATTTTAAGTTGTTGTGTTGATTCATTTTACCATATTGTTTATGCTATTTTCTTGTTTTTGATGTTTTAAATGTTATGTTATTTCATGTTCTTAAGTTATATTTAATTTGGTTGCTTTATTTGTTGCCATTTATGTCTTAGATTTCATGTTTTTGCATTTTTAATTTTCTGTTTTCATGTTGTTTAAATTTGAGCATGTTTTAGAGTTAGCATATTAAGTGTTTGTGAAAATGCTTGTGTGATTCTTTGCATGATTCTTGTTTTATATCTTAGTGAGCATGTTTTAGACTTAGTATATTAGGTGTTTGTGAAAATGCTTGTGTGATTTTTGTGTTATGACTTAGTTTTTCATGCTAGTATGCCAAGTGTTTGAGAAAATGCCATGCTTGTTGGAGCTTGAGGCCATTTGGCTACTCCATGTGTTTTGCATTGTGTGTTGCATTTTTTGTCATGCTAGTTGTTAGGTTTTTGCATTTGCATGATATTTGGTTGGATTTTTGAATTAAGCATGCCTTGTGTTTGTAAAAATGCCATGCATGTTTTAGGTCTAGGTTACATTAAATGCCATGCAAGTTCATGTTAGGTCTAGGCCATATTATTTATGTCATGCATTTTCCTTACATTTAGGTTTAGATCCATGCATTATGTTTGCTGCATTATTTCATGCATTTCATATTCATACCACTTGAATAATGACTTGAGCCAATTGATGGTTCAAAGTCATGCTCTCTTGAGCACACTTGTGGAAAATTAAGTTTGTCAAGTTGATTATTCTACCTTTGTGATTTTTTTTTTCTTAGACAATTTTTATCTAACTTTCAAAAAGTCTTAGATATTGTTTGGAAATCATTTTATGAGTTTCAAATATTTTTACTTTGATTTTTAAATGATTTTATCAAAGACAAAAAAATGTGCTAGCAAAGCAGTTTTTTTTTTCCTCCAAAAACTCGTACATCTCTGATTTTTCTGGGAATTCATCTTTGATCATAAAATTAAGCCGATTTTTTATCGTGTAGTTTTACATGTCCTGAGTCTCCAGTAATTTTTTCAGAATTTTTGGAATTTTTAAAAATAGGGTAAAAAATCGTGGATTAAAACTGGACAGTGGAGTCAGAATTGAATTTAAAGAAAAACAAAGCAGTTTTTTCTCCTCAAAAAACTCGTACATCTCTGATTTTTCTGGGAATTCATCTTTGATCATAAAATTAAGCCGATTTTTTATCGTGTAGTTTTACATGTTCTGAGTCTCCAGTAATTTTTTTAGAATTTTTGGAATTTTTAAAAATAGGGTAAAAAATCGTGGATTAAAACTGGACAGTGGAGTCAGAATTGAATTTAAAGAAAAACAAAGCAGTTTTTTCTCCTCCAAAAACTCGTACATCTATGATTTTTCTGGGAATTCATCTTTGATCAGAAAATTAAGCCGATTTGTTTTCGTGTAGTTTTACATGTCCTGAGTCTCCAGTATTTATTTTAGAATTTTTGGAAGTTTTAAAAATTGGGTAAAAAATCGTGGATTAATACTGGACAGTGGAGTCAGAATTGAATTTAAAGAAAAACCATTTTTCTGTTTTGGTTAATTTACTTAGAGTGGGCTGATTAGGAGGGTTAGCTACTGACTTAGGATAATTTATAAGCCTTTTTAAACTCTAAAAATGGTTTTTCAAGTCCCGGGTTAAGGGTAGCCAAGTCCGGATTTTTTAAACTTAGGAAATTAGAGCCATTTAAAAAATTCTAGCCCAGTTTTTATTTTTAATTCAAGCTTCTCAAAATTGTTTTCAAACAATCACAAAGTATTTTGGTTTTAGAATATTTAATTTGACATATTTTCCTAAGGTAGCCGGATATCTTTTTAGATATACGGATTTCCTTAATTAAAGGAAAAAAATACATTTCAT
Organism: Fremontodendron californicum; assembly: GCA_030761205.1. NCBI lineage: Eukaryota > Viridiplantae > Streptophyta > Magnoliopsida > Malvales > Malvaceae > Fremontodendron > Fremontodendron californicum. The sequence continues at coordinate 23,474,975 of JAULJL010000014.1, read as the reverse complement.
GCATTGCATTTTTATATTCATGCATTTTATATAATATGTGATTCTTGCTATAATAATTTCTATGATATTGTTGTTATTTTGATTTATATTTTTTGATGTTACATGGTTTATTATATGGTTTCGAATATTTCATGATATCCTATGCTTTTATTTAGTTATCTTTATTTAGCATATACGTATTCATTTATTTTAAATGTTTTCAAAAGATAATGGTTTTCAATAAAAATAAAGATATTCCCGAGTTAAAATAATTCATGAGTTCTCTACCGGGTTTGCTAGAGGGAATATCATCAATTATCATTAATAAAGGAATATCTTTCTTTCAAAAAAGAGAATGATTCGGAAAGTTTTCCAAAACTAATAAAAATTTCTATATTTTGCCACGTTTGTTGGGGAATATAGGAAAATTTTGAATTTATAAATTCTGGATCATTTTCAATAAAAAAAATGAAATTATTTTTCTTTAAATTGGGAATTAACTTGAAATACTAAATTTAAAACCAACTTTTTACCGAGACTTGAGATAACACACGATTAATAAGGTACCGATTTATACGGGCGTTGTGGGGGTGCTAATCCTTCCCCACACGTAACCGACTCCCGAACCCGCTTCTTTGATTTCTCTGGTTTAAAACGCAGACTTGAAATTGGTTTTTAAAATGTTTTAATTAATTTTTAAAATATTTTATAAAACCGGTTTTAATAGGTGGCCGATCACACCTAGCTAAAAAAGATTGGTGGCGACTCCATGTCTTTTTTAAGGTCATTTTCAAAACCTTCATTTTTCTAGAGGAATTAAGTCGACTTTTCCTCGATTTTTTTAATGTCACGCCTAACGAATAATAAAGTCTTGCGATGAGACGTTATTTTTTAGGTTGCGACACTGGTTATACCGCCTAATTTAGTATATATATTGGCTGGTTATACCGTCTAATTTAGTATATATATTTTTATTGGCTGGTTATACCGCCTTGCATCTTATTCTTATTATTTACTTTAGTTTAAATCTGGCTTCAAAAACCCCTTTTCTTTTATTGTTCTTGAATTTAAGTTTTAAACTATTAACTTATAAACTAAAACCCAATCCCTGAGGACTCGACCCTTGCTAACTACTATACTTACAATTTATCTTTTTAGTGCAAGGTTAAATAAGATACACTCTTTTGGGTGCATCACTTCCGTTTGAAATTCTTCAAGTCTTCTCGAGAGGCTTCCAACATACTTCGCAACAAATCTAAGTTTTTGGCTTCATTCTCAGTAAGGGTAGTAAAAGACTCAACAGAATTCATCTCCTCACGAATCTTGGAGGTGTCGATTCTTCTTTTTTTCAGTTCATCTTCAGTTTCTTGGAGCGAAGATTCAAGTCTGTTTTTTGCGTTGAAAAGTAATGAACTCTTGCTCTATATCTGCCAAGTTCGACTACAGGGTGTTAAGGTTCTCAACGGTTTTATGTTCAAGTAACATTGAATCTTTAAGTCGAATTTCAAGTGCTTGAAGTCTTTCAATTCCATCCTTGGATGAAGAGATGGAAGATTCAAGCTCATTAAACTTTTGGACTTGTGTAAAGTAGTCTTCCACCATGCCTTTCAATAAGGATGAATCAACGGACTTAATTGCTTTTATTGCATCAAAGATCTTGTGGACATCACTAGTTAGTGAAGAAACTCGATCAAAAGAAGCACGAATAATCCTTGGTTGAATGCTTTCTCACAAAGTAGTTGCAAGCTTCAACTGACTATCAGATATCACTTTTTCAGCACTAAACTTAGAAAATTCTGGAAGGGCGGGATGACTAGCTTCAACATGAGGGCTTATGGTAGTCTTCACTATAGGGGAAGTATTATTAACAATAATGTTGGGGCAAGCATCTTCTTGGTTGGAAACGGTACTTGAAACATTATTTTTGATCTCATCTACAAGTTTGTTGAACTCGTGCGAACTAGAAACTGAACCTTCACTTTTGGCAGGGGATATATCACCATGAAAGGATTCCCTTGGCCTGATTCGCTTCCAATGTCTTTCATGATCACTCTCATCAATTGAATCTCAAGGATCACATTATGCTTCCCTTCGATAACTTTCGGTGAAACCCTTTGTGCTTCATCGACTAATGACACTGATCGAGGAACTACTTGTGAAGCCTTCACATGCTCCTCTGTTAAATCTATAGTGGATGAGACTTTGGCTTTATTGGATTTGTCTTGCGAAATCTCTAAAGACTTTTTCTTAACATTATTTGAAGGTTTTCTTCTCTTTAATGGTGATGTACGGATATTTTAAATCAATATATCAATAGAATGCTCAAGATATGGCTCATGAACTTTCGACCACCATTCCATGTATCTTGCGGTTGCAAGATCATTAGGACTTAGGGAACGAGCTGGAGAGATCAATCTGGACTTTGTATGAGAACGAGTGCAAATTCTCCAAAACCTACATAGATCATCCACAAATCCAGAACGAATGTCTTCCTTAAGAGCTCCGGGAATATCTTGACAAAACCCAAATTGTCTCCCAAATCGATGAGGACTGTAAGGTTCTACAATGATGGCTTGGTTACATCGGGCGGGCAAATAGCTCGAACGAACATTAACAAGGTAGCCCTGATTGATCTTACTAAGAGCATCATCATCAACAATCACTTCATCTCTGTTTCTGGGACATAAGTTAGCATTCCACACTATGCCAATATGAATCTACTTGCGGGCGTCATAATCCTCAAAGTATTTGGCTCCACCTTCTCCTGAAAACTTGCTCATCAATGGCCCATATACATCATCTGGATTTTGAAAGTGAGTCCGGAAGTAATAACTTAGCCACCCATAAACATAGTGAATTGGAAAACACGCATCTGAAGAGCCCGCTTGAGTAGAAAGTGTGATTCGGCTTAGTCCATGGTAAATATTGGCCAACACCGGGATCGCAAGATTAACAGTTCTTCCAATCACCATCAAGCTGGCAATCTTAAATGTCTCTGGCCAAACAAATTCTGAATCTTTACTTGGGAAAACAAAGACACAAATCCAACAAGAAATGAAGGCAGCTAAATAAGTGTATGTTGTTAAACTTCCTGTGATTCCAAGTGTAGTGAATGCTCCATCTCCTGCCATTCCCCGACCTTGGTACTTCCGAAAGATCTCAATAGGGTTATGTGTAACTTTTGGACGAACAAGCTTCTTTGCTTTTCGAGCAGGTGGCTTGGTGTAACGCGATTTTCCTTGAAACCAAAAGTTGATCCAATCTTCGATAGACACCTTATCCTCCTTGTTTTGCTTCAAAAGATGGAATGCAGCAAATAGATACTCACAACATCTCGGGATGAATCTTCCCTTGTTATCAAAGCCAGTAAATTCGGTAGCACAAGGAATGACTTCATCATAAAAGATGCCGTGAATGGGCAAACCGCCTAGCTTATGCAAATCCCATAAGGAGATGGAAGCTTCCCCAGCAGCAAGGTGGAGAGTATTGGTAGCTGGGCACCAAGCTTCACAAAAAGCGCGAATGACGTCCTTGTTGTGATCATAAGTGTATAATGATGCATAAACAGCATCATATTTACTAACAGTCATTAAAGTTTTGTTGAAGTGGTATAACACATCTTCAGTCCATTCCCAATACTTTGGTATGTAACCAAACTCTCCAAAAATCTTGAAGGAAAATCCCCAATATGACTTTTCGGAAGTGATACGGCTTCCCAATGTGTAAAACTTCTCATGATTAGAAGTATTGACATAAAGATTAGATTGAAGAGATCTTGCCTTTGGAGAAGATTGTGAGGCTTGGGAAAGTTCTATCGACCAATCTTCCAAAGTGGCAGGAAAATCAAATGGTTTCCAAGTGGACTTATATATACCCGATATGGGCTTGTCGGTGAAGAGATATAATCCTTTTTTAATGTCTTCGTCTTCCTTGGAAAGAATCACAAGATAATCTTTGTGATCTTTGAAGTACACCATGATGATTCTACAAAAACAAAAACAAAACAAACAAAAAATGTCAAAGTAGGTAGAGAATTAAAAAAAAAAAAGAATACATCTTAGTAAATAGAGAATTAAAAAAAAAAATTCTTTATTTATCTTCTAAAAAAAAAAAAAAAGAGCCTGAAAAGAAGTTGCTTCTTGAATCCAAAATAAGAAGACGAGTGGCGCATGGCGTTAATGTGAAGATTGGAAGCGAAAAACAAAGCTGGTGGAAAAAAAGCATTACAAGACAAAGAAGATAAAGCATATGTAAATGCATGATGTGTCAACAGGCATGTAATGTACAAGTAACCAAAATCATGTATGAGTAAAGATGAATAGGTGATTGGTGAAAGAATATTTATGCATGACAATCCTTTCTGGCTTTCTTTGTCCACCATAAATATTATGGCGGTGGTCCACACAAACATGCAATTTTATATTTTATTCTCAAGAACTTGTGGACGGACACCAATCCATGTTTATTCAAATTGCCTTCCTGTTAAGGCTTTAAAATATGAACCTGCTAGCCATGCTTTTCATTATGTTGTTCTTAATCGATGCTTTGTAATGAGGAGGACGATACTACAAAAGCATGAGAATGGAGCAATTAAGGGGATAATATAAAATTCTTTGGGAAGTACCATGGAAACCATGACAGGAGGCGACGGCATAAAAAAAAAAAAAAAAAAAAAAAAAAAAAAAAAACAAAACAAAACAAAACAAAGGGCTCACCTATCAGGCACTCCAACGTAGCAACCTATCAAGCTCTCTAACGTAGCAACCTTTGGCAATTGATTTGATATGCAGATTAACTTAAGAAGGCCTTGCTTCTATAGGGGAAATAATTCAAGTCCTATGCGGTCAAGGAATAGAACTTCTAATTGCATTAGAATTTCTTTAAGACTGGATGGCATTAAAGCATGGGAGAAGTCTTTGCCAATTAAGAATCCTACTCGTAGTTAATTAAGAGATGTTCATATCAAGTAAAATTGCAAAACAATTCTGATTGGACTATAAGTATTTGGATTTGAAGAGAACTGATTCCTAAAGTCAGGCGGGTTGTGTTTGGTCTCTTAAGAAATCAAATTTTAGTTGAAGAAGGTCATAGAGCCGGTTAATTAATTAAGGATTATAATATAATTCCAAATTTTATTGGCAAAAGAATGGCACCAAAAGTTGCACCATAATAGTAGTCCAAATGATGTGGAATTTATGAGGCAGTGTTATTGTTAAAAGTTGAATCAGTTATTGAAAAGAGTTCAGTTTCTTCGATCAAGAATGAGTGGGCTTTGGTTTTTACAAATTGCTACATTTGAAAGCAGGCCTATCCTAAGTTGGCAATTTAAGTTTATAAATCTGATGCGGGCCGTTCTTCTATGTGGGCCAATCTTTGGTTCATTGGTTAAACATTTTTATATGATGGAAGATCAAATTAAGTTGCAAGCCTTGTTCACTTGTCACATACAAAATCATGAGAGACAATTGAGGCACGCAAATCTTCTAAAGATAATGCAAAGATGCAAACAAATTTTGGCATCAAAAGCAAATTAAATTTCAAGACTTGTCCACTTGCTACACTCAAAAAATCGTGTACGTAACCAAGTCTTGAGGGGGCATTTGTAGAAGGAGAAAAAGTTTAACCAATTACAAATTGCCACGTGTCAATTGAAATTTCTTTTAATTAAGAAATTTTTAATTAAATTATACATTATCATATCATAATTAATTATTTTATAATTAATTAAATATGTACACATGGCTTGACGAATCAAATTGCAAGGATTCATGGGTCACCCAATCAAATTTCACCCATGTGTCATAATTACTTTCTCTCTAATTAAATTAAATTAATTAAGAGATAAATAATAAAGTTTTATGTTTAATTAAATTAATTATGAGATAAATAATAAAGTTTTATCTCTAATTAAATTAAATTAATTAAGAGATAAATAATGAAGTTTTATCTCTAATTAAATTTAATTAATTAAGAGATAAATAATAAAGTTTTATCTTTAATTAAATTAAATTAATTAAGAGATAAATAATGAAGTTTTATCTCTAATTAAATTTAATTAATTAAGAGATAAATAAGGAGGTATTATCTCTAATTAAATTAAATTAATTAAGAGATAAATAAGAAGGATAATTTCTTTTAGAACTCTCTTTCACCTGGCTGACTACCACTATAAATAGAGACATCCCCTCAACACAAATGACACAATTCACAAGCCTGAAGAGAAGAAGAAGATTTTGAAGACCCAAATCTTCTCCAAAATTCCAAGAAGAATTCTTTGAAGAATTGAAAATATTTTGAAGAACGCTGTGCCTGTTCTTAAGAAAACTGCTCTTTGATCTTGTTTCATCAAAAGAAAAAAGATCAATCCCGTTTTTCAAGATCAAGTCTAGAAGACCCTTGAAGCAGATCTCAAGATTTCTCAAAAAGCTGCTCTCCGATCTTGTTCCATAGAAAGAAAGGAGGTCAAACCCGTTTTTTCAAGATAAAGTCTAGAACACTCTTGAAGCGGATCTCATCAGAATTTTACTCAAGAAAAGAATCAAAAGATTTCTTTTTTTAAGAATATTCAGAGATTGTAACCTCAAAGTTTGATTAATAAAATTATTATTTGGTTCCAAATTTTCCTTGTCACTTTTGTGACTCGAAATTTGTGTGTACAATCTGTTTCAAGGGAGATCATTTCCCAAATTGGTTGTTGGAAAACAATAGAAAATTAATGAAGCTAAATCTCGTCAATTGCTCTCTATTTTGACCTTTTCAGCTACCAATGGCTTCCTATTTGGGTTTATCATTTTTGGATATTTCCAAGAATTCCTTCTATGGCAACATTCCAAATGAAATTGGAGCAAAACTAGCATAATTAATGTTTCTGAACATGTTAAATAATTATTTTAGCGGTAGCATTCCAGTTTCAATCGGTGATATGAATTTCCTACAACACTTGGACTTGTCTAACAATAAATTGACTGGTGGAATACCATAGCACTTGGCCATGGGTTGCTCCTCATTAAGTGTCCTTGTATTACCAAACAACAGATTGCAAGGCCAGATGTTCTCTGCAAATTTTAACTTGACAAACTTGAGCGAGTTGCAATTGGATGGGAATCTATTCTCTGGAAGGATCCCAGATTGTTTGTCTAATTGCTTCTTTTTGTCAACTTTGGATGTCAGCAATAACCAACTCTTTGGTGATATACCAAGGTGGATGGAGAATATGTCACGTTTGTCAACATTGGATTTAAGCAATAACGAACTTTTTGGTGGGATACCAAGGTGGATGGGGAATATGTCAAATTTGGAAGAAATTGTCATAGCAAATAATCATCTTGAAGGTCCAATCCCATGGAGTTTTGCCAGCTCAATCTTAAGCTTAAACTTCTGGACCTTTCGGTGAACAACATCTCTGGGAGTGTGCCATCTTGCTTCAGCCCTCTATGGATCAGTCAAGTTCATTTATCAAGAAACAAGCTAGAAGGGCCACTCACGAGTGCATTTCGTAATAGCACTATCTTGGTGACATTAGATCCCAGCAATAATCATTTAACTGGAAACATTCCGAATTGGATTGGCAGGCTTTCTCAGTTGAGTTATCTTCTCCTAAATAACAATCACTTTGAAGGTAGGATTCTGATAACTCGTATAATTATATAGTTCTTAGTTATGTTTTATTATTGTTTTGTGTCAAATACGAGTTATTATTGCTTAGTCTAATTGTGTTTATGATATTTTATATTTTTATGTAATTTGGTGTTTTTCATGAGTTTCTTTGAGTGATTTCAGATTACTAGGTTAAATCAAGAATTAAGGGCAAATCCAATTCAGTTCCAGTTCCGACACCTTTTACCATATCAGCTATATCTGGAGTTTCACCGAAGCATTAAGGCTGAAATTTTGACAGTGCAGAGTGAAGAGGCATATCTATCTTTTTCATGTTTTACACTTCTTGAAACGGAGTCGTTTTCCCTACCGAAATCAACCATCAAGTTGGCTGATGTGCAATGACGTCTGTTCTGCACCGTTTTGGTATTTTGACCATATCGTCCGATCCACATGAGCAAATGATCTGATTCCAACGGCTATGGATCAGTAACTGATAGGGGCATATTTGTCTAGAAGACCATTTGATCAGATCGAGCCTCCAACATTGACAAAATCGACCATCAAGCTGGCTGATCAGAATTGTCATACAACATGACGAAAATTGTTAGAAAAATGCACCCACCTATTATACCTACCTTTGAAATTTATAAAGCTTGTCTCTTGTCATTTAGCTCTCCAAAATGTGTATAAATAGAGGGCCTTGGATGAGTATTAGGATACATTATAGATTGGTAGGATATTAGCCATTGTAATAAAATTCTCTAAGTTTTCTTTTTCTTTTTCTTTCCTTTCTCTAGTTTTCTTTTTCTTTATTTACTTATGCTTCTTACATTTCTTTTCATTTTTAGTATGTGTTGCTAATCATATTGTTGAGGTGATGAGGTGAAGCTCTTGGTAAATGCTAAGGTTAGTCTCTTAAACATGAGCTAAAATAAATCATCATTTAGTATAGATAATATTTTCTTTTGGCTTAAAATCATACTTGCAAAGTAGGGATCTTGATTCATTATTGACAATGAAAATGGCACAGTAAATGCTTGGTTTCATAACCTTGATTTGTTGTAGACATATACCTTGGCATAAGGAATGCTTGGACTCTTTTTGTGAGTTTTGAGGACACCAAATGAACATAATATCATATGCTATGGACGTTGGACAATTTGGACTGAATTGCTAAACCTTCCTATTGGAACCTCCCTTATGTGTGGATTTCAATTGTGTAATAAAACAAGATTAATCTTAGCATAACACCAAGAGTGGATTCTCTAACCTCAACATCTTTTCTTATTGTTTTTTATATTTTGTTTAATTTCTTTTACGTTTTGTTGTTGATTCCCTAATATCTTGTTTACTTTCTTTTTCTTATATATTTATAAACTTATACTTACTAATACGCTTCCCTGTGGTTCGACCTCGGACACCCGAGAATTTATTACTTGAACATAACCTGCACTTGGGTTTACGACTCTTAATTGAGTCACCATCAAGTTTTTGGCGCCGTTGCCGGGGAGGCAATACTAAGTATATAAGTTTATAAGTATATTTATTTTTATTGGCTGGTTATACCGCCTATATTTATTTTTATTGGCTGGTTATACCGCCTATATTTATTTTTATTGGCTGGTTATACCGCCTAATTTTCTATATATTTATATTTATATTGTATATTAATTTTGTTTTATTTTTATTGGCTGGTTATACCGCCTAATCTGTATATTAACTTTGTTTTATGCTTGTTTGGCGACGTGATTTTAGATCTCGTCGTTTAGTTAGATTTTATTGTGAAACTTTTTCAGGTAATCTTTCTAATACAACTCCTACCATGGCTGACAATGAAAGTGTTCATGCTGAAGATGAGAACAGACAAGTACGCACCATGCGTGACTACTTGCAACCAACTCGAAGCTCATCACCCTCTTGTTTTATTTTTCCTCTCAATGCAAACAACTTTCATTTTAAACGAGGTATGATAGCTTTGCTTCCAAATTTCCATGGGTTAGAATCGGAAAGTGCTTACTCGTTTCTAAAAGACTTCGAAGATGTATGTGTCACCTTTAATGACCAACAATGCACAAATGAAATTGTCAAGCTAAAATTATTTCCTTTTTCTTTAAAAGATAAAGCAAAAATTTGGCTTCATAATTTAAAACCAAGGTCAATTGGCACATGGCAAGAATTACAAACTGAGTTTCTAAAGAAATTTTTCCCAGCACATAAAACTACTGCTTTGAAAAGACAGATTCAAAATTTCAATCAAAATCAAAATGAAGCATTTTTTCAGTGCTGGGAGCGTTTTAAAGATTTGTTAAGTTCTTGTCCACATCATGGTTTTGAAAAATGGCGTCTTATTAGTTTCTTTTATGAAAGTTTAACTCCCGAAACTAAACAATTTGTTGAAACAATGTGTAACGATGAGTTTCTAGAAAAAGAACCTGAAGAAGCCTTTGACTACCTAGACCATTTGGCAGATAACTCTCAAGCCTGGCACACAGATAATTCCTCTGAAAGTTCCAATAGATCTAATCTTGTTTCTAACAGAGGTAAATATCATTTTAGTCAAGAAGATGAGATAAAAGCTAAAGTAGCTAATTTGGCTAGAAAGATTGAAGCCATGGAACTTAGAGAAGTAAAAACGATTAAAAATGAAGAAAGTTGTGGAATTTGTGAAATCATGGGACACCCCACTTCTGAATGTCCAAACATTCCCATTCTTAAAGAAGCGTTGCATGATCAAGTAAATTCCATAAACACATTTAAAAAGCCTTTTCCTTCTCCTTACTCTGAAACGTATAACCCTGAATGGAGAAATCATCCCAACTTCAGTTGGCGGAATAATAATCATGTTCAGGTACCACAATCTCAAAAGCCGGGCAACACTTTTTCCTATCAACCTTCACGTGTACAAACCTTGGAAGAGACATTGCAAGCATTCATGCAAACACAAGCAAATGTGAATAACCAAACTTCACAGGACATCAATGAGATCAAAAACACCTTGTCCACATTGACAGCTTCATTACGCACTCAAGAAAAAGGTAAGTTTCCTGCTCAACCTCAGCCTAACCCTTCTACTCAATGTCTTGTTTCTTGCTCCAATGAAACTCAACAGGAAAATGCCAGTTCTATCACAACTCTTCGAAGTGGAAAGGCAATTGACAAAAACATTCCATCAAAAGACCAAGATCCTCTTTCCCCTCCGAAAAGTAATGGTAAGGATGATGGTAAGTCTGAACTTCTTGAAAATTTGGACAAAGAAAAAGGTATGCATCCTGCTCCTTTTCCTCAAAGGTTGCAAACAATAAAGAATTTGAATCAAAATGCAGAAATTTATGAACTTTTCAAACAAGTTAAGATTAACATTCCTTTATTGGATGCAATCAAACAAGTTCCATCTTATGCTAAATTTTTGAAGGACATGTGCACAGTTAAAAGGAAACATAATGTACAAAAGAAAGCATTTCTGACGGAAAGTGTGAGCTCAATCATTCAGCACCTTACTCCACCAAAATTCAAAGATCCTGGATGTCCAACAATCTCATGCATCATTGGAAACACTAGAATAGAATGTGCATTGCTTGATCTTGGTGCTAGTGTTAATCTTTTGCCTTTTTCTGTTTATCAACAGTTAGGTTTAGGTGAACTCAAGGAAACACCTGTTACACTTCAACTAGCTGATCGTTCTGTAAAAATTCCTCGAGGGATAGTTGAAGATGTTTTGGTTCAAATTGATAATTTTTACTTCCCTGTTGATTTTATTGTTTTGGACACACATCCTGTTTCAAATCCAAATGTTCAAATTCCTGTTATATTAGGCCGTCCATTTCTTGCAACTTCTAATGCTCTGATAAATTGCAGGAATGGTATGTTGAACATTTCTTTTGGAAATATGACTTTAGAATTAAATGTGTTCAACACTTGCAAGCAACCTGGTGATGATTCAGAAGTACATGAAGTGGATTTCATTGAAGAACTTGTTCATGAACATCTCACCACTACCACATTCCATGATCCTTTAGAAGCTTATTTAATTGAATGTGAGTTTGATAATGCTTCAGAAATTTCACACACTGATTGTTTGTTAAATTCTTTTCAGGTTAAGCATTGTTGGAAACAAAAGTTTGAGGAACTTCCATCACTCACAAATGTCACTGTACCATCAACTATTGAACCACCCAAGCTGGATTTAAAACCATTGCCATCCGAGCTAAAATATTCCTTTTTGGGTGAGAATGAAACTTTTCCAGTCATAAATGAACTTGAGGAACTCAGAAATGATGCATATGAGAATTCTAAAATTCATAAAGAAAGAACTAAAGCCTTTCATGACAAGTTAATTTCAAGAAAAACATTTGATGTTGGGCAAAAAGTTCTACTTTATAATTCTAGACTTCACATATTTCCTGGTAAGTTGAGATCAAGATGGACTGGCCCATTTGTGGTTAAGCATGTGTATCATTATGGAGCAGTTGACATTGAGAATCCTAAAAATGGTAACGTATTCAAGGTAAATGGACAAAGACTCAAACTCTTTTTGGAAAATCATGTTACTCAAGAAGAGGTTGTTTTTCTTTCTGATCCTTGTTTTGAAAATAACTAGATGTAAATATAATTTTTACTAATTTCCAAAAAAAAAAAATAATAATAATAATACATTTTTTTAAACCCCGGTTAAATGGCGGATAACGGTACTCCGTGATTATTTAAGTCGGTTCCATCAGCTACCCACAAAACTGATATTGTATATAAATTTCTCTTTCAATTGCTTTTTCATTTTTTTTTTCAAGATGGATGATATTCTCACAAGATTGCAGAAACGATTTCCTCCTTTTCCTCGAAATATTTTACTAAAGCTTTACCAAGTTCGATTTGAAAGATTAAGAATGCTTATGCACAAAGGGATTCCTGAAGACATACGTTGGATAATTGAAGCCAAGGTACGTGAAGATGAATATCTTCCTGTTTTGCATTTACCAGGTACAGGTAGAAGCACTTTTGCAAAGAAGCGACGAGCAAAGCGCATGAGTTCAAATTGCCACAAATGTGCACGATGGACGTGTAACGGTAAATGTCGTTCTATTGGGATTCTGTCCTCTAATCGAGATGATAAAATTGAATTCATTAAGGATGGACTGAGTAAGGAGAATTTGGGTAATATCCAACTTTCTCTTGAGACGCATCCTAGTGGAGACGTACAAAGAGAAATTCTTGATTTATGGCCGCAATTCCAAAGGGAATGGCAACATCTTGGGAATCTGATGTTAAAAGACCCTGTTTGCCAGCTTGTAAGAAAACTGGATGGGAAGCATATCCTCGACTCATAGAAGGCGTTTAAGCCGTTTCTGGACGTAAAACCAGAGGAAGATGTGAGCCACAATTACAACTACAATAAATGACTTCTCAGCTTTTGGTTTGATTTGCAATAACTTCATTTCGGTTTAATTTACGATTTGTGTAATTATTCTCGTTTTTTTTTTTTTTTTTTTTTTGCATTGGTCTTTTACGGTTGCTTTTTTGATTTTCTTCCTGAAATCACGCAAAAATCTTTTGTTAGGTTAACATTTTCTTCTGACAGGTCAAATACACTTTCGGCGACATTATTATTCTTGTCTGATTCACTACTCAGTCCTCTATATATTACACCATGTACTCATTCTCTTTCAGGCACTCGAAAAAAAAATGGAAAGTACTTCGTCCGAGCGCATTGAAAAAATTTGTGTCTTTGGAGGTGCTTATCCAGGGAAAAATAAAATATTCGCTGATGAAGCCATAAGAGTTGGAGTAATACTTGCCCAACAAAAGGTCCAGTTGATTTATGGAGGCGGTAGTACGGGTCTAATGGGAGCAGTCGCTACAGCAGCACACGCCGGAGGAAGTCCAGTTCTAGGAATCGTGCCAAAACTATTCATAGATTTTTGTGGACCTACCGTGGGTAAAGAAATACAAGTCTGGAGTATCCCTGAACGGATGACAATCATGTACCATTCTGCCGATGCATTCATTGCTTTACCAGGAGGTCTGGGTACATTGGAAGAAATAGCTTGCGTGGCTTCTTGGTCATCTTTGGTCACAAATAAGAAACCCATTGGTTTGCTTAATATTAATGGTTATTTTAGTAATTTGCTTTCATATTTAGATAATGCTGTGGATAATGGATTCATGTTTTCAGAGGCAAGGAGAACCATAATTCTGCTACAACCATTGAAGATTTACTCAAAAAGCTACAAGCTTATGAGTGTTTATCTGCTACGGTTGTTTCGCAAACGCTCGGAAAAAGAAAAAGAGATATGGACGAGCAAGGAGTGGATTGCACTTTATCTTTGTGACATTATCTAACATTTTTGCTTGTTGTGTCTCAGTTATAATAAGTGGTTAGCAACCTCTGTAGGTAATATCTCCTAAATTCTACCTTTAAAATTTGACATTGGGGACAATGTCATATTTTAGTAGGGGGTAAGGGACATATTTTGCTAATTTTTAAAAAAAAAAAAAAAAAATTTGTTGTGTTTTAAGACATTTAGAAGTATTCATTCTGAACAAGGTCTGAGTAAGGGAGACTTGAGACATACCTTGTCAGTTTGATTTAATCTTCTTCAAAAAAAAAAAAAAAAAGCATGTTTAGACTTAGTGTGTTTTTAGTGTGTTTTAGTTACTTTCAATACTATAATGAGATATGAATTGCATAAGTCTAAAACAGATTTATTAGTGAGAAGATTTTCATGAGAATTGAGCTTGATATCAACCTTTTTATGAGCCAATGTTAATATGATATGTTGATTGAGAAAGAAGCATGTTTAGACTTAATCTGACTTGTATAATCATCCTTGTGAGTTTTTGAGCCTATAATGATTGATGCATTATACAAATCAATCTAATTTCTTTCTTGAGTGCTCTTATGATTACATGATTCTCTAGAACTTGCTTTAAACTGTTTGAGACTATATTGATACATGTGACAACATGAATATGATAGAGGCATTAGGATTATAACCAGAGCCAAACAGCCATCCATTATTAATGTTCTAAGAGAACATCCCCACTAGTGAGCCAATTTGAGCCTACATTAAATATGCTGTTTTATTGGTAACCACAACTTACACCTAGCCTAAATATACTTATATCCTTACCCTTGTTCTAAAGATGGATTATATATTTTGAGACATATTGCAAAAAAACAAGGGATATTTTTAGTTGAAAATTTGGGTTAGAAACAAAAGATAAGTGTGGGGGAAGAAAAGAAAAGAAAAAGTCAAGAGAAAAAGAAAGGGATCATTGTTAAATACATTCCCATATTCAAAAAAAAAAAAAATCTTCTCTTGAACTTCTAATTAAAGTAAAGAAAAAGATGTTACAAAGTTGGTTAGAATGAAGTAAAGGCTCAACATGAATATTTAGCCTATGTGACTATGTACTTGTAAAGAGTTCTGAGAAATTTATTTGTATGATCTTATTATGTCTCTAAACTCTATGAACTCTTTGGAACCTTTGTGATATCTTTATCCTTTTGTTCTTTAACCACATTATAACCCTTTGGCCCCATTACAACCTTGAATAAAGACCTCTTGATTTATGAAGTTGTATGATCTAAATAGTGGAGAATAGGTGGACAAGCAAGCATATGGTAGAAGTGTTTTCATGAGATTGATTGAGTGTAAACACTTTACCACTACTTTAAAGAGTGAAAATCATGAGAGTATCTCATGTGAGAGGTTGAGATTAAGTTGAATATGCACTATTTTGATTGAAATATGTTATGTTAATATTGGCTTAACTCATTTATTTACATTCAAGCATGAATTTTTGTGAAATTCTTTGAGCTATTGATTAGTTTATAAGACTTGTTCAAAGATTGTCTCTAATTTATATTGAAAGGATTAGGAGTAAATATTTTTAGTGTATGTAGTTTACTTATATTTTAGTTTTTCAATGTTTGTGGGTATCGTTCTAGCAAACCCTCACGAGACTAAACTCGTCCACTAGGGACACCTAGGGGTTTAAAGGCTTGTGTCACATGCTAAGTGCCACCGTGATTTCCTACGAAAATGGATTAGATTAGATTTTCTTATTTTATTTTTATTGAGTCGTTGCTAGGGACTAGCAACAATCTAAGTGTGGGGGTGTGATAACTCGTATAATTATATAGTTCTTAGTTATGTTTTATTATTGTTTTGTGTCAAATACGAGTTATTATTGCTTAGTCTAATTGTGTTTATGATATTTTATATTTTTATGTAATTTGGTGTTTTTCATGAGTTTCTTTGAGTGATTTCAGATTACTAGGTTAAATCAAGAATTAAGGGCAAATCCAATTCAGTTCCAGTTCCGACACCTTTTACCATATCAGCTATATCTGGAGTTTCATCGAAGCATTAAGGCTGAACTTTTGACAGTGCAAAGTGAAGAGGCGTATCTATCTTTTTCATGTTTTACACTTCTTGAAACGGAGTCGTTTTCCCTACCAAAATCAACCATCAAGTTGGCTGATGTGCAATGACGTCTGTTCTGCACCGTTTTGGTATTTTGACCATATCGTCCGATCCACATGAGCAAATGATCTGATTCCAACGGCTATGGATCAGTAACTGATAGGGGCATATTTGTCTAGAAGACCATTTGATCAGATCGAGCCTCCAACATTGACAAAATCGACCATCAAGCTGGCTGATCAGAATTGTCATACAACATGACGAAAATTGTTAGAAAAATGCACCCACCTATTATACCTACCTTTGAAATTTATAAAGCTTGTCTCTTGTCATTTAGCTCTCCAAAATGTGTATAAATAGAGGGCCTTGGATGAGTATTAGGATACATTATAGATTGGTAGGATATTAGCCATTGTAATAAAATTCTCTAAGTTTTCTTTTTCTTTTTCTTTCCTTTCTCTAGTTTTCTTTTTCTTTATTTACTTATGCTTCTTACATTTCTTTTCATTTTTAGTATGTGTTGCTAATCATATTGTTGAGGTGATGAGGTGAAGCTCTTGGTAAATGCTAAGGTTAGTCTCTTAAACATGAGCTAAAATAAATCATCATTTAGTATAGATAATATTTTCTTTTGGCTTAAAATCATACTTGCAAAGTAGGGATCTTGATTCATTATTGACAATGAAAATGGCACAGTAAATGCTTGGTTTCATAACCTTGATTTGTTGTAGACATATACCTTGGCATAAGGAATGCTTGGACTCTTTTTGTGAGTTTTGAGGACACCAAATGAACATAATATCATATGCTATGGACGTTGGACAATTTGGACTGAATTGCTAAACCTTCCTATTGGAACCTCCCTTATGTGTGGATTTCAATTGTGTAATAAAACAAGATTAATCTTAGCATAACACCAAGAGTGGATTCTCTAACCTCAACATCTTTTCTTATTGTTTTTTATATTTTGTTTAATTTCTTTTACGTTTTGTTGTTGATTCCCTAATATCTTGTTTACTTTCTTTTTCTTATATATTTATAAACTTATACTTACTAATACGCTTCCCTGTGGTTCGACCTCGGACACCCGAGAATTTATTACTTGAACATAACCTGCACACCATCAGATTCCGGTTCAGTTATGCAAGTTGGGTCACTTAAGCTTGATTGATCTTTCTAATAACAATCTTTCTGGTACAATTCCTCCTTGCCTGAAGATTACAACATTGAATGACATATCCCAAGATTATGTCCGTTATGTCGCTGCTGTTGCTCAAGCTCCCAGTTCTTTCTCCATTGAAGAGACAATACAGTTCACAACAAAAAACATATCATACTCTTACAAGGGAAGAATCCTCACCTGTCTGGAATTGATCTCTCTTGCAACAAGTTGACTGGTGAGATTCCCCACCCAAGTCAAAACTTCCAAAATATCATTGTTTTGAATTTATCTCACAACAGTTTGACAGGACCAATCCCATCAACGGTTTCTGACCTCGGGCAAATTGAGAGTCTAGATCTTTCTTACAACAAGTTGAGCGGGAAAATCCTTCTCAACTTGTTGGGTTACATGTCTTTTTTCAGTGTGGCATACAACAATTTATCTGGAAGTACACCTGAAAGGACCGCACAATTTGCAACATTTGAAGAAAACAGCTTCCTAGGGAACCGTTTTCTTTGTGGCACACCATTGCCAAAGAACTGCTCAACTTATGGACCATCATCATCAATGCCAAAAGCTTCAACTGACGATGGTTTCATTGACATGAATGTGTTTTATGCAAGTTTTGGTGCGTCTTATGTTATGGTGCTACTAAGTAGTGCTATTGTGCTGTACATTAATCCTTACTGGAGACGAGCATGGTTCTATCATATAGAAGCAGCCATCACTTACTGCTACTATTTTGTGGTAGACAATATTCTGCCTAAACGATTCCATTGAGGAAATATGTAGCCAAGCCATGTTCAGTAGTTCACCTTTTCTCTTTTTTAATGGCTCGTACTTGATCTAGTGGTTTGTTATGCTTTCAATAAAAAGCCTTTTTTTTACTATCTTTCTTGTTTGGCTTGTTTCAATGAAGAGCCCATGATTTCTATGTATATGAAAACTCAGTTAAAGTTTAATGTTCAAATAGACTTATTGTATCTGTATGTTATATCTTCTTTGCTATGGATTGTCTCACCAGGTGATTTACAATCTAAGTCTGCTTTTAAAAAAAGAAGAAATGATACATATTTTCCTTGGCCTCCAATCACATTTGAGATTAGGCAGATAACAAAACAAAAATTCAATGAAATTAAAATAAAATAAAATAAATAATAATTAACAAATAGACAAGTAGTCCAAACCTGGCAACCAAAGCAACATCATCTTCTTCTTCTTCGAGTAATACCAGAATAGAAAGAGTGACAACTTTATCCATTTTCAATGATAACACCCTCTCGCCGCTTCTAATTTTTTAGAAGAATACAAATATATATATATATATATATATATATATATATATATATATTCCTTGGCAGTAGGCCCATTGAAGGAAATCTACAAATAATCAAGAAAACTTCTTTTAAAAAATTGTTTTGCAGGTTTCAATCTGAACTGACGAACTTCACTTTAAGTAATAATTCACACATAGGATAAGAAGATTAAAACATAAAACAAATACAGTAGAGATATAGATACCTTAAAACCCAGTTTCTCCACAAATAGACAAACAATATTGTTGAATTCCTTAATTCCACTTGCCAACTCATTGTCATACACATTATTGTTTTGTAAGAACTATGAAACAAGAAATGGCACACAAGATTTCAAAACTCAAATCCATCCTTATCCTATCAAGAAAGATAAAGGAACAAACAAACCGAATCAATTATCATCATCAAGCATCCCACGTTGCTGGTTCATGCACATGGGGCTTGTCAATTGTCATGACCTTAAAAATTGTAATGAAAAAAACACTTCAAAAAATTTCACTGACATTGGAGTGCGAAATTACTAAACTACACTTGCAAAATTTAGCACATCAGCTCATCTGATGTGATGTGATCAGTTCAGCCCAAGATTTTCCATTGTTTAAACAAAAGTTCTAAAACAGACACCAATTCCTGAGTCAGATCCCTTAGATTCCCCACGGGAAAACGATATTTGGTGATATGGTGCTTACATCGCAGGGAAGTTTGATCTTTGTTTTTGGCATTTGGGTGAGAATCTGACAGGAAATGAGGACCTCCTCTCAACTGGCCAAAGATAATGTTACTAAAATAAAACTGCTATGATAACTTGGAAAAATTTACCTTGCAAAGTAGATATGAATGGTCCCATTATGCTGGCTGCTGCTATACCCTCACAGCTAAAAACCAATTTATCTACTTTGCTTACATGTGGGATTTGAGTTGCCCTGCGTTTCCCCTTTCATGATTTGAAAGCTTCCATTTTTCTGGACCCATGTGGGAATTGGGTGCTACAGAAATAAAGAATAAAAAAAAAAAAAAAACAATATTTTAATAATCGAATCGTTTCATTGGATATCATATTCTCGATATAAACTTTTAAAGTATGGCTAATAAAACATAGCTTTGGTCAGATAAAGTTATTTATAAATCAGATCAGGTTGAATTAGATTCAGATAATATAAAAAAAAAAAAATTTATTCAAATTTGATTCGATTCAAAAGGCTTATTTTAATTTTTAATATTAAAAAATAAATTTTTTATATTTTTAAATATATTTTCTAATTAAAATTAAATAAAATATTTTTATTAATTAAAAAATAATCCAAGTTGAGTTTGAGTTTTGAAAACCTTGTTCAAGACTCAATCCAAATAGAATAGAATCTATTGGGCTGGACGAATAGCTCAACCTTTGCACAAATCTAGTGTCATATCTCTAATTTATTTATTTTTTGTCCACTTTTACAATTATTATTCTACCTTTTTCTTTTCTTAATTGTTGCAACTAATTTTATACACATCACAATAATAAATGAAATATATTTTTAGTGTTAAAATTGAGATTACAGTGATTATGAAAGAATAACAAAATAGTTGTATTTTTTATAATTTCTTTTTTTATTACTTGAAATGGTTAAATATTAAACTTTAATCACTAAAATTAAGAGTAACACTTTCACATTATAATTTTTATTATAAAATCGTCTAAAGGTAAAAATAAAGTTAAGAATTATTTAAGATGAGAGAAAATTTACGGTTTACATAGAATAAATAGTTTAATCATTTCAATATTTGCAAGACAATAAGTTTGCGTAATAGGACTATTAATCCAAGTTAACAACATTTACACCTATTTGTATCTGAAAATTTTCTTAAAAAATATTTTGAATTGATAGATTAGATGATTTTCATAGAAAATAAATGAGTGAATGTTCATTTCTTTTAAAAGAAAAAAGAGTATGAGAAAATATTGGAAATTCAATTATAAAGTGAGTAGTTACTAGAATTTTGATATATATATATATATATATATATATATATATTAATCACTAAAATTACCATTTATTGACAAGGAAAATCTAATTATTAAATCCCTATTACAATTTAAATAGATAAAGTACTTTACTTATGAAATAAAAACATCAATTTCATCATTGATATTTGAAAACTTCGTATGGATTTCCTTAATTAATAATAGACTTTATCATTGTTTTAAGACTTTATGATGTGATAACTCCGTATAATATTGACTTTAAATTTTTTTTTTTAAATAGTAGATATACCTTATCTTGGCTATTGAATTTTTTCTTTTTGTGCACTTGAGAGAAGAGTGGGCAAATGGATTCCAATTTAGGTTTCGGTGAGATTTGCCATCATCAATTCAAAGGGTTTGATCGATTAAATCGATTGATTTAATTTAAAATTTAAAATAATGAATAAATAAAAATATGCATTTAGTTTAATAGTATAATTTTTAATATAAAACTAAAAAATTAAAGTTTAAATCACATCACTTACAAATTTTTTTTAAAAAAAAATCTAAAACCGGTTTTTATATTTTTTTTAATCGTTTGAATTGATTTTTTTGTAGTTCAATGATTTTCCGATTCTCTGCATGCATACAAACCGAATAAACTTTCGATTTTTTATTAAATCGATTTGACCGATATTTTTTTTTCAACCATGTCTTTTCCCTAAACATCTTTTGCTTTCAAAAACCTTATCTTTTACAGGGAATTGATTTCTAGGCTGTAATACCAAAGTTGATGAGAATGGGACCTCTTTCATTTGGTTGGGGATAGAGACGATTCCTTCAAACATTTCCTTTTTTGCCAAAGTTGTTGGTGAAGATATACCCAATTCCAGAATATCTTTGTTTAATGTACCTTTGGTTTCTATCTTCTTCTTTTTTTCCCTTGAATCGCATATGCTAAATTTTCTGAAATTAAATGAGTGATATCTACTATATAAAAAATTTTGAGTTCTTAAGATTCAATGGATTTTTTTGAAATTATTTAGGGATAATTTTATCTTAATTTATAATTACAAAATAATAATGGGATTGCTCGACACTTGTAGAGAAGCTTTTTTATTTTTAAATTTTTAGTTTTAAGTTTTTTTTTTGTTTTAATTTTAGTTTTAAATGATATATTTAAAAGGGTTGGTCTGCACGATAATTCATGGGTCGATTTAAGATCCGTACCTGACCCGTTCGGAAAAACAAATTAAAAATTTATTTTATTAATTATTTTTAGTTATTTATTTTATTTTTAAATAATATATTTAAAAAGATTAGTTCACACGTTGACTCGCAGTCGATTTAGGATCCATACCCAACCCGCTCAAGAAAAAATAAAAAAAATTATTTTATTAATTATTTTTTAGTTTTTAGTATTTTATTTTTATTAAATGATATTTTTAAAGGGGTTGATCCGCACGTTGACTCGCTGGTCGATTTAGGATTTGTACCTGACCCGCAAGAAAAAAAAAAGTTTTAAAAAAAATTATTAATTATTTTTATTTTTAAATGATGTATTTAAAGGGGCTGGTCCCATGTTGATTCGTGGGTCGATTTAGGATCCGTACCGACCCGCTCGAGAAAAAAATAAACAAAAAAATGTATTTTATTACTTATTTTTAGTTTTTTATTTTATTTTTAAATGATGTATTTAACTGGGTTGGTTTGCATGTTGACTCACGGGTCGATTTAGGATCTGTATCTTAGCCGTTCAAGAAAAAAAAAGTTAAACTAAAAATTTTATTTTATTAATTACTGTTATTTTAATTTTAAATGGTGTATTTAAAGGGTTGGCCCATACGTTCATTCCACCGGTCGATTTAGGATCCATAATCGACCCGCTTGAAAAAAATAAAAAATAAATTTATTTTATTAATTATTAATTATTTTATTTTACTTTATTTTTAAATGATGTATTTAAAGGTGCTAGTTCACACATTGACTTGCGGGTCAATTTAGGATCCATACCCAACCCGCATAAAAAAAAGTGAAATTTTTTTATTTTATTAATTAGTTTTTTATTTTATTTTTCTAAATAATGTATTTAAAAATATTAGTCCACACGTTGACTCGCGGGTCAATTTAGGATCTGTATCCGATCGACTTAGGAAAAAAGTTTTAAAAAAATTATTTTATTAATTATTTTTATTTTAAAGGGGTTGGTCCGCACGTTAACTCGCAGGTCAGTTTAGGATCCATACCCGGCTGGCTTAGGGGAAAAGTTCAAAAAATTTTATTTTATTAATTATTTTAATTTTAACTGATGAATTTAAAGGCGTAGATCTGCACGTTGAGTTGTAGGTCCATTTAGTATTCGTACTCGATCCGTTCGGGAAAAAAAGTAATAAAAAAAAAATGAACTTGCTGCTAGCTCTTGTGAGAAAATCGATCCTACGAGATAATAAAATCCAAACTACAAATTTATTTTTTTATTTATTATTTTTTACATCCTATTAATAAAAATATACAGTATCCAAGAAAGTTTAAATCTTTTTAAAAATATATATATAAATAACATTTAAAAATATATTATATTACGTAATTTATAAATAAATAATTATTATAAATTTAATTTTCATAATTAACAAAATATTATTATATTAATATTATTATAATTTAAAAACAAAAAATTATTATTTAATATAATATATTTAAAATTAATTTATTATTATTAATTAATTATAAATTTATAAAAAATTTAAAAATACAAGAGGAAGCGCCAAGTAGACCTGCTCAAGGGCCGGGCAGCCCGCCCGGCCCGGCCCGTATTGGGCAGGGTCTGGGTGAGCAATTTTTTGATCCAGGCCGACCCGGCCCAGATTACTATTTATGATTTAAAATATTTTTTATTTAAATTTATTTATAATAATATATATAAAAAAATAAATATTATTTTATTAATTATGAACAATAATTCGGGCCAACCCAGGGCCAAGCTTGGGCAAGAGACTTGAAAAATTTTGGGGTCACGACCCGACCTGGTCCATGAGCAGGTCTACGTCAAAGCGGATCTTTTCTCTAGTTATTATTGATTAAGTTTTTTAAACTTCGCAAGTTATATTAAAACTTAACTATTATGGGATATTATTAATTTTTTAATCATATTTATGAACTTTAAAAATTTCATAGTTAAGATAATTTTCCTAATCGAGTGTCATAAGGTTTTATGATTATTATTCATCCTTATTCTATAGCTTTGGTGATGTTATTGTGTAAATGAAAATGGGATGAAGAGAAATTTAAAATTTAATTCAATTAATTGATATAATTAATTTTAAAATGTGATATTCAAAAAATTTAAAATTTAAATTTTAACATTTTCAACTCTTTTTTATATCCTCAAATTGTGACATTTTCTTATATATATATAAAAAATGCAATCCAAATACTATGACCTTTTTTATAAAAAGAAGAATGAGTTGAAGAGTATTTACTTTCTTTAATGGAGGATTCGATTGATTTGGGGGCCCTTGTGGGGTATGGAGAGAGCTGGACACAAGGTAATTTGTTTTATTTTTAATAAAGAGAAAACGTTGATAATATTGAACATGATATGATTATATTTAATAATTAAAATATGATATAATATAAAAAAGAATATGAACATGATATAAATATAAGAATATATTAAAATTTATATAACATTAATTGTTAACATATTAAAATTTATATAAAATATATAATATTTTAAATATCATTATGATATAAAAAAATACATACAGAAACAAGAATTATAATATCTGAGAAAGGCCCATGAGAGGCCTAAAATATAATGGTGGATTCCTTGTAGTTTTTTCTCCTCCATGTATATATCATAGTTGCAAAATTGGAATACGTATTGAAAATTAAACTTTTATTTTTGAGAATTGAATATAGACTATCGTGATTCAGTAAATAGGTTTAGAATTGATTATAAATAATATATATACATGAAAAAAAATTATAGATATTAATAAGATTGAATATTATAGGGCATAAATAAAAATATGATTGTTTTTTAAATTCTCAACATGCATATTAATAATACATATTTTTAAATAATTTTGTTGTACTTCTCATGTTAATTTGCTAATTAAAATATAAAATTTTCATGTTATTTAAAATTAAAATATTTAAAGAATATATTTATAAGTTTTTAGGATAAAAAACTACTAAAATTACATTTTAAGTAATTAGATATGATCATATTTTAATTTGATTCATTTTAAATTCACCACATGTGTATCGAAATTATCGTGCAATACACGTCGATTCGTTTATTTGTCAATAGATACGTCACTCATTTATAATAAAACTCAATTTTTTATATAAATACGTATTGATTTTATAATAAATCAAATCATAATCGTATCTTACTATAAATATTGAATATATATGATATTAATAATTATGATATATAAATATATTTAATAAAAAATTTCCTTTGTCTTGTCTCTGTGAAAAACAGGTTATCTGAAGCAATAATTGATATCAAAACTGATATCAAAATTTCGAGAGACCTTAAAAACTTCTGATCTCTTGCAATAGTCGTAATTTTTAATGCTCCCTTTGCAACTCAGATGAGACACTTGAAAATTTAATTTTCCTTTATTTTTGTGAAATAATTATTACTAACACCCGATTCAAAAACTGATTTGATTGAATGAACGTAGATATTTCAGTTTTCTTTTCCTGCCTTTCTCTTCTTTTTCTATCCTTTAGAGTGAATTAAACATTTTAGGATTAGTTATATACTTATCATAATTTCAATCAAATTTAGGGAGGGTCCAAGTGACTTAAGGTTATCTTCAAAGTATAATTCATTCGGTCTACTTCTCCCTTGCATGTGTCCAAGTAAAATCCAGTTATGTAAATTCCGCCCAGAAGGTGTCCATTTCCAATACCTGCCCTGCAAAACAAGAAAGAGAATGAAATTTTAAGAATAAAACTATAAACTGTAAAACAAATAGAAATGAAATATATATATATTTACGACAAAAATAAAATGAAATATATATATATATTTACGACAAAAATAAAAAGAAAACGAGCCAAAAGGTTAAAAGAACAAACTGAAGAAACTGCTTAAATGGGAAACGGAAAACGTCGAACCAAACGGAACACGAAAAAGAACTGCGTTGGAATGGTGTTTGGAGACCAAAACAAATGGAAGAAATAAAACTTAAAAGCAATCAAAGCCGAAATATGGCCTGGGATTTTTAGATTAGAGTTAGTTTGATTTATATTATAGATTAGATTAGTTTTTTAAAGAGATTTTATGACTTTTTTTTTGTCCAAAAGATCCTTAAATTTGCCATTGGCTGAAAATGTGTGTATTTACTATTTACACCAACAAAGAATATAAAAATATCTGCCTCGGATTTCACGGTTTCGGTCACCCGGAGTACACAATATCATATCCGTCTCGAATCCTTCTTCCAGATCTCCAACCTCTTCGCCGGGATCTGACTTCACCGCAACCGTCCGCGGCCTTACTCCAAAGCTCGATCTCCAATCACCGGAAAATCTCGGAGACTTAACCAAAAAGCAATAAAAGATTACAAATACCGCGAAAGGAACCTTCATATATCCTCGGCTTTTGACATCACGGAGAGCCGGCTCGGCCTCGGCTGGAAAGCTGTGCGGCGACGCTGCTGGTGGGAGGAAGGTCTAATCAAAGCCGACAAAGCTCTCTTTACCAGATCTCCTTCGACTCCTCCGATTCTCACCAGCGAGTTCGTCATAGCAGATCTACGCGCGTTGAGCCGATTACTCGGCGCGTAACTTGTCACCTTATATAAATTATTAAAACTCTTATGAAGACTGCAACGGAACGATCCCGGATGCGTCGTAGGGGAACACATGCAAGTCCGCTTCGGCTGTTTGCTCCGTAAATTCTTCAACACCTCGGTGTTTCTACGGACGGCAGTAATCGAACGGTTCGGCGAGATCGGACGGTTATCGAGCGAGAATCGCACGGACGACGCGGATGGAGAGTGATTGTAGAGATTGACACGTGGCGGAGAGATAGATCTCTGTTGATTAAAGAAAGTTGAGGAGCTTGGAGAAAAGCTTGAACTCGAATAAGCGAAGGCTGAGGAAGAAGACGACGGAGACAGTGAGGCGTAGTGAGAACTGAACCGGCCAGATGGGGAGAGGGATCGAAGAATCGGACCGCTCGATCTTCTAGAAGATGCCGCCATTTTTATGATATAGCAGAAGAGAGAGAAAGTGTGGAAAAGAGAGAAAGTGTGGAAAGAGAGTTTTTTTTTTTTTTTTTTTTTTCTTGTTTTGAATTTCTAAAAAACCGTGTTTGGCTGTTTAGTTTGGCAAACCCAGCTTAACTCGAGCAATGTATTTATAGGGTGAGGGGAGAGGTCAGGGTTTTGGAAATGCGATATTTCAAAGTCTGGATTTTTAGTTCTTTGGATTTTGCGGCTGTGCCCCTAAACTTTTGTTTATTTATTTTTCATACCGTTGAAGTTATTATTGTTTGCCCCTAAACTGTACACGTATTGTTGTTGTTTTTTTATTGGTTTTGGTTAACGAGTATCTTTAAATATTTTTTAAGATTAATTAATATATTATAAATTTTATTAACGAATGTTGTTAAGACAATTTTTAATTTGTAGTAATAACATTATATAGTTGTCAATTTCATTCATCATTTTCAATGCATTAGATAAAATTCTTATTATATCTAGTAACCTGTTCTTAAGACACTATTTAGCAAAATCTTTTTTTATTTTCCCATTGCTTTTTTTATGATATTTCTATTTTTGTTTTGGTTAATTAGAATTTAGAACTCAGATACTGACTAATAATAGTTGGGAAATTATTTAATGCATGATGAGAATATTACAGAAAATTAAATGAATTTGCAATGCCCAAGAATATTTAATTTTCTATGAATTTAAGCTTTTTTTTTTTTTTTTGTTACAATGAATTTAAAGTTATTGTGTAAGAAGTACACAAAATAACGATATTTTTATATAACAATTACAACGTTTATTATTAATATGTTAATTAGCATTTATATGAGTTTTTTTCTTTTCTTAATTGTACACCTAGATTAATCTTTCTTGCCTATCACGGCTGGCATCATTTATTGTGACTCAATCAAGTAATCTTATTCATTGAAAAATGGATCAAAATGCATTTAAAAGAATGGACCACTAAAAATATTGATAATAAAATGACATAAATGTTTTAAAGAATCCCTTAACTCAATAATCTACGATTAAAACAATCTCATGCAATGTATAAAAAATCTCAAATGGATTTCTTACTCGAATCTATTTCTGTAACTCATAATTAATTTTTAAACTTTTAATTTTTTAACTGAGTTGATAAACTTGCTATTTGAAAAATAAACGTCTAATTACTAAGGATTTTGCTAACGAATGTCCTTAGGGCGCTTGTTAAGGTTAGTTAATAAATTATTTATAGTAATAATATTGTATTAAATGCAAAAGTTGACAACTTTATTCATCATTTTCGATGCATTGGATGGAGATATTACTATATATAGTAACCTTAACAAGTGTCCTAAGACACTTGTTAACAAAATCCAATTACTAATAATTTGTGTTGAAATTTAAGATAAGTTCAAGAATTTTGAAGAAGTCAACTATGATCAAGTTTCAGGGATGGAAGAGTAAATAATTTTTTATTTTTTTCAAATACCAAAAAGGAGCCATTTATATATATAAAAAAAAAAATTATTTTTTCCAAAAAGGAGAAACAAAGGGCGGCGAGGTGTAAGTGAGAATGAGAATGAGAAATGAGAAAGTGAAAGGGGAGAAGTGCAAAAGTGAAAGAAGAGTGTGGCAGGTCCGCAGCGTTAAAGACGTTAAGACCTAACCACAGCTGGGGTTGGGTTGGGGTTAGTTACTGCCGGTTAAGTACATGGTTTTTTGTTTTGAAACCAATCACCCAACCAACGGATTTGAGAAAAAGCTATGGGCTCTGTCTCTTCACTCGGTGCCACCAGTCCACCGCTACCATTAGTAGAAGAAATTTAAATAATATTTTGTAAGAATAATTAAATTTTTATTTAAAGTTATATTTTTATGTTGTTAACATTTAGTTTTATGAGTTTTATGAAATTAGAAAATATATTATTTAATATAATATTTTAAAAATATTTATTAACAAAAGTTAATTTAAATTTAAAATAAATTAAAGAATTGAATAAAAAAAAAGAAAGAAAGAAAGATTGATCCGTTAAAACTGGCATGACGTTGGATGATGAATGATGATACCTTGATCTTGATTATGATGGCTGCACATGGGGTTTCACGCGCCTCTCATCTCTCACCTTTCTTTCTTTCTTTCTTTCTTTCCTTTTTATTTTTATTATTTTATTTTCCTATTCTTTCATTTTCTTTTTTGTTTTCTTTCCTTAAATGTGTAAATGTGCAAAAAGTAGTCACTTGTTCTTGATATTAAAATGATATAAAGAAGTTTTTATTATATTTATGTGTTTAATATATTTTAAATTTAACTTATATGAATTTTTATTTATTGTCATTTTAATACTCGACAAGCTAATTACGCTTATTTTACATGGAATATCTAAAAATTACACGACATTATGGTATATTTAATTGATATCATTTCAATTGAACTCTATATAAGATGATGTTTACCTAATTGCAATCGAGTATAAAATTGAAAATTACTACAAATGATAAGGTCTTGTTAACTAGATTTTACCATGAGTCGAGCTATTTGTTAGTTACTCAAATATTGAATAAGATTTTTAAAGTTTAATTTCGGATTAACTCATGATAGTATTATAATAATATATAATTATTTTCATTTAATTTTCTTTTAAAATATACAAATAAATGATAAATTTGATCTATTATTCTAAGTAAAATGGTAATTTTTTAGCTGATATCATATTCTTATTTCTTAATTAACCTTGGTTAGGAAAAAGAAAAAAAATTGATTGATGGTTTAATAAAAAACTTAAGTTGATAGAAAATAAATCAACTAGTTATTATATTTAAATTTTAACATGCAACTATGCAAGCTAGATGAATAATTATTGGATTTTCATGTGAATCCAAATATAAAAGAAAAATGCAAAATAAAAAATGACAAAAGAAATATTGTATAACCTAATAGATAACAAAATCTTGAGTACTGAAGAAATATAAAAAAGAGCAAATTTGTTCACAATTTAAATTCAAAAGTTTTAATATTATATCAAATAAACGATCAATTATCTTTAAAAAATTTTAAAATTATATTTAAATTTTAATAGTAATAGTAATTAATCAGTAGTTATAGATCAAGCATTTTATAGTTACATATTTTATGGTAGTCATTCATGAAATTCTCATAACAAATGTTGTGATAAGATGAATGAGAATATATTCCCTTCTGGAAAATAGTAGTATTTTACTATATTTTGCGGTTGCAAAAAAGAGACCAAATCGTAAGGTATGGTCTTGGGCTGATCTTAGGAGATTAACAATTCAAAGTTGAGACACATTTTAAGTGAATATATATATATATATATATGTATATATATATATATATATATATATATATTCATGAATGTAGGAAGGAAAAAAAAAAAAAAAAAAACAAAGGGGGCAGTCAAGTCATTTTCAATTCCATTTTTAGGTATTTCGAGCTTTTCATTCAATCAATGATTCATTTCCTACTCAGAAGATTCTCAGCTTTTCTGCAAAACTACAATCAAAGATACGTAGCGCCATGTGGAAATCAAAGTATAGAAACAGGGGAAAGTTGGGTTGAAAAAGTCACTGTCAAACAAAATCAAAGTAATTCAATTTAATATTAATTAATTTATTTAATATTTTATTGCAGTTATTTTATATATATATATATAATAGTAAATTGTTGGGCATTCAAAATCGTGTTAGGCACACTGTTGGGTTTTTTTTTTTTTTGGGGGGGTAGTGAGGCAAGGAAACTTTAAAATACAAATAAGACAGTTGAAAATAGAATGCCTCAAGACTATGGCCAGCTGAAGGAAATCTTCGTGCCATTTTCGTGACTTCTCCTGCAATTGCAAATGGGTGCCATTTTCATGATTTTTCCTGCAAGTGGGTGCCATTCGGTGGTGAAAAGGACTTCTGTGCCGGTTTCAGTCATTTTAAGCACATCATCCGTTGCTGGCTTTAACTTCCAGTGAATTTTTGTGCGTCCGTGAATTATTTTCTTCCATTTGTTAATGACATCCTTGCAAACAATTGTTTCAGCTTTTATAAAAAACAGTCTGTATAATACCTGTCTAATGAGAAGAAGCCTGGCCTGGCATGCACTGGATGCTTCAACACTCCTACATAAGGCCATGGTGTTTCCAGTCGGATCTCTGATCAGTGCGCTTATTCCAAACCAGTTGTGAGTATGGCTTTTTTGAATTCCCAAAAATACGAGCCATGTATTTTTATCAAGCTGATCGAGAGTTCGGTTATCATTCCTTGAGTGATCACTGGAGACCTTGGTCGTTTTAGATCTTTGACTATTGTTGGTGAAGGCTTCCATTATTCCTGTCCATTGAGTCTTATGACGCATGAGGACCTTTTGAGGATTGAGGGAATTGTCA
Organism: Fremontodendron californicum; assembly: GCA_030761205.1. Taxonomy (NCBI): domain Eukaryota; kingdom Viridiplantae; phylum Streptophyta; class Magnoliopsida; order Malvales; family Malvaceae; genus Fremontodendron; species Fremontodendron californicum. Next base: position 23,443,936 of record JAULJL010000014.1, on the reverse strand, counting down.
TCAGAGATACATTCATTCCAATGCCTCCAAACCGACCATAGAACACTTGCGAATTGACTATAAAAATTTTGTGCTTCCGATTGTTGAAGATCCATAATGAGAAGCCATTGTTTGATCCAATTGCTGAGATTATCAGGAGTAAATCTATCTATTCTGAGGGAAAATGTTTGAGGCAAACCACACTGCTTATTATGTTGGTGTTGAACAAAAAGATGTTCGATAGTCTCCTTCTCTTGATTGCAAAAAGGATAAAAGCCCCAAGGTCTCAATATTACGTTTTCGAAGCTCATTGCATACTGGTAAGCAATTGTTACAAATCTTCCATAGGAATAAGGTGATTTCAAAAGGCAACTTCAGATTCCGGAGCTTTCCCCATATATCGATACAGTCAGTTGAACCATCTAGAGTATGCTCTTCTTGCCAGAGTTTCCAATAAGAAGACTTGACAGTGAACGCCCTTTTGAAATGAAATTTCCAAACCAGTTTGTCTTCTCCTCCAATGAAAGAGAATGTTCTCTTGTGAATGTTTCGAGCATTATCTGAGTCGAGCAACACGCTGGTCATGGTTGTGTGCCATGACTTCTGGATGGGGCATATGATAGTTTTGAGGGACAACTGTCATTGATTGCATCCAGTATAGTATGGGGCTAATGATAATTTACCATTTTTGATGATAGAGTGGTTCCCTCCCCAGACCTAGACGTCCAATCCTTTTAGGCAAACATCTCTGCCCGACAAAATGCTCTTCCATAAAGAGTCCCCAGTTTTCGGTTGCACTTCTTCAAAGTTGCTCCTTCTACAGTATTTTGCCTTAAGAGCGTTTGGTATCAGAGAATTCTGATTGGTCATAATTCTCCATGCTTGCTTACCGAGAAGTGCTTTGTTCATAATTTCTGTATTTCGAAAGCCGAGACCACCTTTATACATGGGTTGACATAGATGGTTCCAATTCTTCAAATGAAGTTTCCTTTCTCTAATTTTGTGACCCCACTAGAAGCTTCTAACAGTCTGATCAATTTTCTTACAAATGTATCTAGGAGCTCTGAAGCACGACAAAGTATAAACTGGAAGGGGACTTAGGGTAGTTTTACCAGGGTTAATCTTTCTCCCTGAGAAAGGCAGTCAGTTTTCCAGCTTGCCGATTTGTTTTGAATCTTGTCCAAAAGTAGTTGGAAGAGATCTTTTTAGACTTCATCTTTCCAAAGTCGATTCCTAAGTATTTTTCTGGCTTATTTGTGTTTTTGACCCCCAAAATTCCACTGAACCATCGTTTGGCATTTGCTTTGCAGGTTGGACTCATGAAAAATTCAAACTTGCTTCCATTGATCAAATGTCCTGATAAAACACAAAATTTTTTAAGGATACCTCTAATAGTTCTGTAGGAGTGGACGTTAACTTTGAAGAAAAGGAAGCAATCATCCGTAAGAGGAGATGACTGAAAGCAGGTCTATTTCTGCTTATTTTAACACCTTGTATTTTACCTTCTTCTTCAGCCTTTCTAAGCATGAGGGAGAGCACATTTTGACAAAGAATGAAAAGGTAAGGTGATAGAGGATCGCCTTGCCTTAGTCTTCTATTAGGTTTTATTGACTCTGAGGCTTCATCATTGATCAAAATTTGATAACTGACAGTGCCTATGCATTCACTGATCATTTGAATCCATTTTCTATTAAAACCCATAACTTCTATAACAACTTTGATGAAAGCCCAACTTATCCTATCATAAGCCTTGTTCATATCAATTTTTAGAGCTCCTAACACTGCCTTACCTTTTTTCTTTCTTTGAATAGTGTTTAAGATATCCCCTCCTATGATGATGTTATCAGAGATGAGTCTTCCTTTAACAATGGCGTTCTGAAAAGGTGAGGTAACATCTTCCTGGTTGGCTTCAGTGTGTTGACAATAGCTTTTGCTATAATCTTGTATGCAACATTGCAGAGATTGATAGGTCTGTAGTCTGTTATATTTTCAGGATTCTTGGCTTTAAGGATCAAAGTGATGAGAGTTTTGTTTAACTCTTTAAGCATATGCCCTGAATTCAAGAAGGATAGTAAAGAGGCTGTTGTGAGCGACCCAACATATACCAGAAGTGCTAGTAAAACAGGGCAGGTTTGCCGTCCACTCCTTGTGCTTTCAGGGGACCAATTTGAAAAGCTGCATGCTTGATTTCCTCTGCAGAGAAAGGTTTGTTGAGTCTTTCTTGATAGTCATCGATTAATGTGGGCAAGCCTACCTCAAATAGACAGTCTTTGATCTCTTTCCCTCTTGTAGTTTTTTGTGTGTAGAAAATACTCTTGTAAAATTCTACAAATGCACATCTTATTTTCAGGTGGTCTTTTTCCCAATTATTCTTCGAGGCAAGTAATCTTGAGATTTTATTCCCGATTCTTCTTCTAGCTGTGACAGTGTGGTAGAACTTGGTATTTCTATCACCTTGAATAATCCAATTTGCACTAGACTTCTGCATCTAGTGTATTTGTTCTTTCTCATCCAGTTGTTCAAGTTATTCTCTTAGTTCCTTCTCAATTTTGCAACTGTTTTCCGAATCAATGATTTGTTGAACCTTAGCGAGTTCTCTATCAAGATTTTTCCTTCTCTCTCTGAGGTTCCCAAACACTGATTTATTCAATGATCTGAGATTGTTTTGTGTTATCTTTAATTTCTAAATAAGAGAAAAGGATAGAGAGCCACTCACTCTATTGCACCATGATTTACTGTGATGACTTCTCTGCATTAAGGGTGTGTGATCCACATTGCCTCAAATCTATAAGTCCTTTTTCCTGTAACTGCTCTGAGCTTCAGTAGTCAGGAGCATTGGTCCATGATCTGAGAATGGCACCGGAAGGTTGAGGAGAGAGGTTTTGTCATAGGATCTGAACCATTGAGCATTTACAAAAGCTCTATCTAGTCTTTCCCAAACAAGATCTTTACCCTCCCTGTTGTTTGTCCAGGTGAGATACTATCCTTTAGGGGGAATTTTCGAAAAGCTGCAGTGGTTAAGACAGGCTCTCAAATTATCTGCACCCTTAATGGAAGAATTTTTAAAGGATAGCATATCTTCAGTTTTAATGACTTGGTTGAAATCCCCTAGAACAATCCAGCTATCACTATCCTTGATATTTTCTGCCTAACTTGTTAGTTTATTCCAGACAGCCTGTTTGTGGTTCAATTCTGGGTGTCCATACAAACAAGTGAGCCAAAAGCAATGCTTATTTTCCACAATATACGCAAAAACAAAATGACTATCTTTATAAATAATGGATACATTTAATCTGTCATTCCACATTACCAAAAGACCTCCACCTTTTCCAATACAATACACTCCATCCGAATTATCAAAACCCCATTTTTTTTGCAATCTGCTTACCTTTAACAACCGAGACTTTGAATTCCATAACAAAACAAAAGTTGACTTTGTATTTCTGGATCAGTTCCTGGCAGTGGAAGGATGTACTGGGCTGACCCAAACCCTTAACATTCCAACTTAGGAGGATCATGGCTGTTGGGGAGGCTGTTACAGGACAGCCTGCCTGAACCCCAAAATATTTTCATTACCTTGTTGGTGGTGTTGTTCATCAAATTCTAACATTTGCATAAGCCTTCGCACCTGTTTTCTTTCCTCTGATTCCTAATCACTGCTGTCATTCTCTCTATTTCGTTTTTGACCAGAGTTTTCACTTGAAGTTGGAGAAAGGTTACCTTGTGGTTGATAGCTTTTGAAGGCTTCTGTGTTGGCGACTTGATCAGAGAAGTGTTCCGGATGTAGACAAGATTCAGAGAGGTTTGTCCTAAAAGTAGGATTGAAGTCATGGGGTTGACTCGTAATTGGTGTGACTGATCTCGGTGGTGGCTCACCACTATCATGAGTGAGGTTGTCCTGTAGGCCCTGCATAGGTTTGATGTGGTCTATTCCTGATTGTGAAGTTATAGTCCACCATAACCATATCTCTATCTTGGTTATTTTCAATATCTAAGCAGAAACCAATCGAGTGTAATACTCTTCCTGCCAGACCTCTGTTGATAGCTCTCATTTCTCTCGTAGCACTGTTTTCTGGTAAGTCTTCATTTGTTAAATTATCTATCCTGCCATTAGTTATAAAAAAAAAATCCCCATTAGGAAGCCCTATCCATCTGGGAGAGTTATCTGCTGGTTGCACAAGTGCTTCCTGAAAATGTCTGCTACTAAAGAAATTCGTGGTTCTGCTTTCATTCTCTGCTAACTCTTCAAACAAAAAATCCAGTTGACTCTGTTGTTTATCCCATTCTTTTTTAGCATCGGGCAAAGAAGGCTCACTTGGTGGGGGTGGGGGGGTCTTCAAGGATATGATTTGGATTGTGGTTCACTTTGGGGGTTAGAGTGATGATTTCTATATTCTTATTAGGTTGACTTTGGGTATCAGGGGTTTCTTGTTCAGGTATGTTCAGTTCAAGGTCAGGTCTTCATGAGTTGAGGTTTGTGGGTTGGTGTTATCGGGGCTGGGTCAACTTTCAGGATCAGATTCTCCCTTCTAATCTGGTCTGTTTGGACAGTATTATACTTGTCATAACTGTTTTTTTTTTTTTTTTTTTTTTACCGCCAGATAATTTTAAAACACAAATAGGAGTCGCCACCAATCTTTTTTGTTTAGGTTTGGTTGGTCACCTATTAAAATTGATTTTAGTAAAATATTTTAAAGTTAATTAAAACATTTTTAAAACCAATTTCGAAGTCTGCGCTTTAAACTAAAAAGAAAACAAAATCGGGTTCGGGTGTTAGTTACGTGCGGGGAAAGATTAGCACTCCCACGACGCCCGTTTAGAAAATAGTACCATTTAATCATGTGTTATCCTAAGCTTCGATTTAATGGACTCAAAAGCGGTATTTAAAATTATTTCTTTTTTTTTTATTTCTTTTCCAAAACATGTTTATTATTATTTTATTTAAAGAAAAAAGGAATTGTTATTATTTTTTTGAAAATGAAAGCGAACACAAATCTTTTATCGAGAACACTCATTAAATATTCTCAACACTCTTGGTGGTATTTAACGAGATCCTCTCATCTCAAGATATCTTAAAAATCACCATTGTGACATCTTTCGAATTCCATCGTCGGTGATTTACATCCACTTTTTGAATGCGTATGATGCGGATATTTAAACATGGAATGCATACAGTTAAGCATATAAGACAAGTGATTAAAACATAATTACACGATTAAACATACAAAGCATAATATTAAAAAAAACACGAGCATGGTAAAATATCAAGCACGTAGATATTCATTATTGATTATTTCTATTTTCAAATGAAAACGATTTTTTTTTATTAAGCAGATCGCTTAATACTCCCACCACTCGTAGTGATATTTAACGAAATTCTCTCACCTCGGGATATCTTAGGAATCATCACTATGATATCCTTTAAATTCCGTCGTCGGTAGATTCGTCATCCACATTTATTATTTTTTTAATTTTGTTATTTTTAGATCATTTTATTTGTGTAATTATTGGTCATGCACCGGAATGACATTTTTTTATTTTATTTTATAAGTAAGATAAAATTATATAAAGGAAGTAAAAAATAAAAACGAAGGACAATAGCATAATTGTAATAATAATAATAATAATAACAACTGCTATAATAAAGTAAATAAATAAAAAAAAAATTAACGAAATAATAATAATAATACCAGAATTGAACAAAAGTAAAATAAATGAAAAGAATGAACATGAACGAAAATAAAGTTAAAAACTTACCTTTGAAAATGCGAAAAGTCAAGGCTCGAGCGCTCATACGAATTTCCAAAAAGAAGAAAAGCTTTAAGAATTATTATTATTATTTTTCTCTTATTTTCCCTTTTTCCCTTTTTTTATTTTTTTATTTTTATTTTTTTATTTTTTTTATTATTATTTTCCTTTTTTCTTTTTTCATTTTTCTTTTTTATTTTTCATTTTCTTTTTCTTTTTCCCTTTTCCCTTTTTTTTTTCTTTTTTTTTTCTTTCTTCTTCTTCTTCTTCTTCTTCTTCTTCTTCTTCTTTTCCTTTTTTTTTCTTTTTTTGCTTGTCCCTGGATCCGGGTCAGGCGCACGGATCCTGGGTCAGATCCGAGTCCTCGCTGACCCTGGGGCTTATCGAAACGGGGCCGTTTCGGCACCATTGTAAAAGAAGCTTTTTTTTTTCAGAACCCCTCTTCTCTTTCTCTCTCTTTTCCTTCAAACCTAGGTTTCAATCATCGGACCGTTGCATCGATCGTCGCCTCCGTCGTCGACCGCCGTGCTTCAACGAGCTTCCCGGTCAAAAATTGGCCCCAAAAGGCTCTTCACGGCCTCCTCTAACCAAATACCACCCTGGTTTCTTTCGAATCCGGTCTGTACCGAGCAGATCTAAACCCAAAGGTCAAAACTCCTCCCTGTCCGAATGTCCTCCGACAGCCGTCGAACTGTCTTCTAACTTGGACCGTGGCCTCTCCTCATCCCCAAACAAACCCTCCGTCGTTCTGAATGCCCAAAGCCAAAGGCCCAAACCTCGTGAAACTCTCTGGAATCAGAAACTCAAAAAACTTGTAATTCTTTTTCCTTTTTTTCTGATTTTTTTTTTTTTTTTGTGATTGCGGTGTTGATGGCCCTTGTGTTTTTTTGTTTGAGGTGAGAGCTGAGAGAGTGGGGGGTCTTCTGGTGCCGTGGGGTTTTTTGTTTGTTGATCTGTATGTTTTGGTGGGGGTCTCGGTTATTGGAGGAACCGATTGGGGAATCGGATCTGAACCCAGACAGGGGTGTCCTACGAGGCTCGATTTTATGGTGGGTTGAAGGTGGCGTGTGTGACAGTGGTGGCGTACCTGGGGAACGGGGTTGATGTAAGGGTGGCTTGGGGTCGGTTGGGCCAGTGGCTACTGCCAGAGGTAGGGGAAAGATGGTGGCGTGCACAGCAGGGAGGTGCTGCAGGGGTAGGGGTGGCGTGTGGGTCATTTGGCTAGGTTTGGGTTGCTGTTGGGGGGCTGTGCAAGGGGCTTCCTGTAGCAAGGGCAGAGGTAGTGGGCCTGGACTGGCTGTGCTAAGGTTTTGGCTTAGTTAGGCCAGGCAGCAGGCCTGGTGGCCTGGCTGCTTGCCTGCTAGGCCTGCTAGGCTAACAGGCCCAAACGAGCATAAAATAGAATAAAATAAAAAAGGATAAAAACTAAAATAAAATAAATAAATTTTGGATCTGACCCGAGACAGTGGCCGAACTAAAATTGGTTATTATAGCTGCCCCTCTTTGCACATTGCTAAAAATCAAGAATAGGGCAAAGATAATAGAACCAATTTTGTCCGGTTATAGAGGTTCATTTTCAGAGAGGCTCTTGGTTCATCGTTGAGGAAAGATCAGGAGTATTTTTTTTTCGAAAGCTTGTGATAAAATGATTTTCCTTAAAGAGATTACCTTGACTAACATACTAAGGCTTGACCCGTCTAAAGGAAATGAGTTTGACTTTGTAAGAATTGAAAATGGTACCCGGAGGTCTTGGAAAATATCATTTTGAAAGATGTTACCCGGGGGTTTTTGAAAGCAGATACTCGAAGGTCTTAAAAAAATGTTATTTCTTTGAAAATGGTGCCCGGAGGTCTTCATCCCTGATTTTGAGAATAGTGCCCGGAGGTCTTGAAAACATGATTTTTCAGAATAATGCTCGGAGATCTTGAAACAGATGCTAGGAGGCCTTAAAAAATGTCTTTTCTTTGAAAATGGTGCCCGGAGGTCTTATCCATGATTTTTGAGAATAATGCCCAAAGGTCTTTAAAAATGTATTTTCTTTGAAAATGGTGCTCGGAGGTCTTATCCATGATTTTTTAGAATAGTGCCCGGAGGTCTTATAAAATTATCCTTTCTTTGAAAATGGTGCTCGGAGGTCTTATCCATGATTTTTGAGAATAGTGCCAGAGGTCTTGAGAACAGATGCCCGGAGGTCTTTAAAAATTATCTTTTCTTTGAAAATAGTGCCCGGAGGTCTTGAGAACAAGTAATCTAGAGGGTTTTCTTTTTTGCTATATTTGTTTTTGCTATGCCAAAAGGTTTTGAAAAAAGTAACCCGGAGGATTTTTTAAAAACGATGCCCGGAGGCTTGAAATAGGTACCCGGAGGTTTTAAAAGCGGTGCCTTGAGGTCTTGAGAATAGGTAACCCGGAGGTTTTTTTTTTCTTTCTAATTTTTTTTTTTTTTGCTATGTCCGGAGGTCTTAGAAGAGGTGCCAAGAGGTCTTGAAAAAGAGGTGCTCGAATGTCTTGAAAAAGGTAACCCTGAGGTTTTAAAAACGGTGGCCGGAGGTCTTGGTGATCATACCTGAAAATCTTTCATAATCATATCTTTGAAGAAAATCTCACTGAAGGTTCAAATTCAAATGTCAAATTCCAAATAGCCAATGTCATGTATGAAATGCGAATGTCATGCGAAGTCAATGCATATGCCCCCTGATGATGCACGTGCAAGTACCCATGAATAATGTAAATGTTTTACGACACGATGCAGATGCAAAACTCAATAAATATGCAAATGTTCATGAATGATGTAAATGCGAATGTCCTCGATTATTTTTCCTGGCTTTGGCTTAGCTCTTCGAATTTATTTTTCCTTTTTCAAACTAGGATGTATCTTGAAACACTCGTGCCTCGTAAGAGATCATCCATTTTCTTCAATCTGGTATTATCTCTTTGCCCTAACAGTTTCCGAACTCTCATTGACAGAAGTCTGAGCCGAATGTTCATTTCTTCTACACATTTCTGGGAGTCAAGATCTACCTTAGTAGTTTCATACCTTTGTGTTAGAAGAACCCTTGCCTCATGCCAAAATCATTTTTACTCAAAAATTGTTTCTTCCAAAAATGTTTTCATTATTTATCTGTTTTTGCTTTTTTTTTTTATTTTTTTTTTGTTGAAAAATATTTGCTCATTTACTGAAAACTTTTGAGTTGAAAATGTTATCCTCATGTTGTGATATCCAAACCTCTTGAAGACTGATGATCATTGTTAGAAGTTTTTCTGAGTGTCAATTCGGCTTTTTCAAATTGAGTCGAAAGGCTTGGTACAACAAGATTTTGGTTGATCCAAGGAGACTTCACAACAAGAAAAATGTATGTCCTTTCTAAACTCAAAATGGAACAGGTTTTATAGAACATGAATTCCTTGAGAATCAAACAAATTCAACATTCTTTTAGTTTCCAAATCATGGCGTTTTGACAAACGTCAAGACTAGCCGGGATGTTCAAACTGGAAAGTTAATTCTGGAAGGGAAAAAGGTCTTAGTTTTTGAAGTCAAACCTCCAAATGAGAGTTGACAGTTTTGGGATATTTTGGAATTCTCAGATGTTCTTTGATTTCTTCAAAATGACCTCGTCTTTGGTCATGGCCTCGACAATACATAGGTGGCATAAAAAAATCTCCTATTTTACTCTAGACTGCCCATTTTGGGTTTTCACCCTAGAGTCTCCTTCTTTCCATTTTTCATTAAATGTTTCACCATGCATTTAAGAAATCAAGACTTATTCAGAAAGGATTTTTAGCCAGAAAGGAGACCGAAGTCTCATGCATTTCTCTAAGAATAGACTCATTAATTTAAATGGGCATGCTCGATCAAAATGGTCTTTTCCAGGTACGTAATGTAGGCCAAGGTTCGGGGTTCTAAAAGAAAGGATAAATAGGCCAAAACATGTGTTTAAGGGTGATCAAATCAAGGATCATTTCATGAGGAGGATTCTCTACGAAACATTTGTCCTTTTCTGAGTTTTCCCCTTTATCCGATGATTTTCATCTTTCTTTTTTTCTTCTTTTTTCAAGGTGTTTTTGGGCTTTCATTTTTTCATTTTTTCCTCTTTTTCACTTTTTGTTTTATTTATTTTGGCATTTCTATTTTGACAGGGTGAGCCCGTAGTTATTTGGGAGCTCAAATTGCTCTTTGATTCAAGGCATTCTTTTTTTTTTTTGTTGAATCAGGACTTTATTATCTGTGATCTTTGAAAAGGTCCTTCATCTCATTTGCCCCCTAGTGTGGAGGGTGACCCTTGATCAGGGTTTAAAGAAATATAGTATTCATTAGGCTCAAAGGGGGAGCAAAAGGATATATTTTTTATATATCCGTGAACGGATGATGAAAGATGGCCATTTTTCATATCAAACACAACATTCAAACTAAAGAGTCATTCCTTAAAGGAAAACACGTTGAAAAGGGCTTTTCTTGAAACCATCTTGAATTTCGTAAATGCATAATGTCACACTCTTTTTTTCTTTTTCTTTTTTTGCATTTTTTTTCTCTTTTTTTGATTGATGTATGCCCCAGAAATTCATGCATTACTTCACCTCTATTCACCACATATCCACCATATCTACAAAGATGCCCCATTTTGATTGGCTAAGAGCATTCATGTCATTACGATGAATATCTCAAGTCTTTTCTGGGTTGTCTGAAGTGACAAGGAAGAATATGGCCCAAAATAGGTTTTTTCGGGGACATGAGAAAATCAAGTTTAGTTATTGTGCCCCGAGACGTTAATATGAAGTGATGTCTGGGCAGCTCGTGTTTTGTGGTTATTGAAAGGGATGTGAATGGTTTTGGCATAACCTTGACACACATCAATTTACCATAATCTTGATTCTTGAAAAAGGTTTCACTTGTTTGAGACTCCAAAGAGCTCGATTTTTTTTCAAAAAGTTTGTTCCATTGCTCATAGCCTAAGCTAGGATCTGTATTTTTCTTATTGCACTGACTATGGTTTATGAAATTCAACAATATATTCCTTGAAGCATTGTTTTTTTCAAACTCAAAGGATTCGAGCATAGGAAAGTCCGAAAGAGAGGTGGAAGGGTATTGGGTCATTTCTAACAATGATCATCAATATTCTCAAGACTCCCAATCATTTCTTAATGTGAAGAAAGAATTTTTTTTTTCTTTTAAGAACACATTCTTCAAAATCAAGAATTTCCTTAATGTTTATTTTTGCAAATTCAAATTATTGTTAAAACACAATAAACACAAAGCATTTGAAATTCAAAATTCATTTATTTCATGTGGATGCCAACATAAGACAAGTGCTTTCATGATGAGGCATATAAATAAATGCATATTCCTCAATGCTTGTTGACATGCTTTTAAAGGTAACAATTCTTATCCTCAAAACCCCTAAAGAAGAAACCGATCTATGGCAAGGCGAATTTCCAATGTTTGATAAGCTTTGGAGTCAAAATGTCATCGTGGACAAGACCTTCAATCTTTTTCTTCAATTGTTTGCATTTTTTCAGTTGAATGTCCAATTGCCCCCATGTGATACTCACACTTGCTGTTTGGGTCATAACTCTTTGCTGATGGGTTTTGAGCTGTTTTCAAAAGCACAGGGGTAAGGTACTGATTCCTTATTAGTAATGGCAATAAGTTAGTGATTGGGATTGAAAATTTCTCTTTGTTGTTGTCCCATGGTCGTTTTTGGGAAGCATAGCTAGTTGTCGGGATTGGTATAGGGTTGGGTGTTTGGGGAACAACGTTTGGCAAACAAGGATAAAGGCTTGGAGAGACATTCTTTACGGTAGGGTAGTATGATTGACATGAAGGGAATAGGGGATATGGAACAAAGTCTCCAATAGCTTGGACATCTTCCTCTTTCTTTTCAGGTGCTTGGTTTCTCTCGACATTGGATTTCTTATCTCCTTCAAGTTTCCCATTCTTGATAGCATTCTCAATCATCTTCCCTGAGATTACTATATCCGCAAAATTCTTCGTCGCATTGCCGACGAGTCTATTATAGTACGGGGCCTACAGTGTATTCACAAAAAAGATAGTAATTTCCTTTTGAGTCAGGGGCGGTCGTACTTGGGTGGACATGTCCATCTACCTCTGAGCATATTCTTTGAAGCTCTCAGTGGACCTTTTCTCCATATTTGCAAGGTGAGATGATCAGGCGCCATATCATTCACATGCTTGTATTGGCTTAGAAAAGCTCTAGCCAGATCATTCCAAGAGCGAATCTGATCCCTGCTCAATTGATTATACCACCTGATCGCGGATCCACTGAGGCTATCTTGAAAACAGTGGATCAAAAGCTTATCATTATCCGTATGGCCCGTCATCTTTCAGTAGAACATAGTGATATGGGCTGATGGATAGGTTGTCCCATCATATTTCTCAAAATCGGGGACTCTGAATTTAGGAGGAATGACTAAATCAGAAACCAAGCAACGTTCACTTGCATCTGCACTCCCAAATACATCTGTGCTTTCTACTGCCCGGAGCCTTTCCTCTAACAGCTGATATGCTCTTTGGGAATTTGCCAACTTAGCCCCATTAAACATAACCATTTTCAACTTTGCTTGTTCAGCTGGATCATCTAAGTTCAGGATGTTGACAGGATTAACCGTGTTTTGATGAGACTGGCCATCTAACATTATGACCTCATTCTGATCATTTTGTGCCACCAACCCTTCTTTAGTGGCCAAGTTTTTGGTGTATCCTTTTTCCTTGATCGCGGTGGACACCAGTTTCATGAGGTTGGTCATCTGTTTTCTAGATTCCTCTTGGGACCTTGCCGATTGTTCTTGTGACTTTGCCCATTGTTCCTATAATTCTTTCTGTGCTGTCTCCATTCTATCCAATCTATTTTACTTCTCATTACCCATGATCTTGGCATGTGTTATAAAAGTGTTCAGTAATTCTTATATCTCTGGTTTGGAAGTGAAACTTTTTCAAAGCTCTTAAAGCCAAGCCAATTTCTGTTTTATCCCCCAAATGTGTTTCATGATGAATGAGCTATGAATGTCGTGAATGTAACATGATGCCCATATGATGCATGTAAAGAATAAACAAATTAATGCATGAACATATACAGTGAGTGACCATGTATGTCAAGAATTGTCACATCCCAAATCCGGGAGTGTGACCGGCTAGAGACAAGTATATACCCTTGCCTCCGAAGCCTTAACCATTCATCTACCTAACGAAATTTTGGCATGACCTCACCCGATAAGGGGGTTACCGGACCTGCAAAACATGCAACACAGTAATAATAACACATGACATCCCGGTTAAGACACCTCCAACTAAGGAGTAACCGAGATGCCCCGCAGTAGACACACAAAGTGATCCACAATGCATCTTGTAGACACCTAATTTTGTCCGGACCCCTAAATCAGGTATGTTTTCTTCCCAAATGATGTTTTTGAATGCTAAAAGGCTTTTCTCATCCTGCAGGTGGTACTCCGAGGCTTAGTCTAAGAAAGCAAACAGAAAAAGCCAAACTCAAGAATAGTCAACCTTGGAAAAAGTCAACCCTAAAAAAGTCAACTACTGAAAAAATCAACCCACTTTCAAAATCAAGATTTGAGGTTCAATTGAAAAACAGTGAAAGAATTTTGATAATCCGAGGTCTACATTGAAAGATATGGAGTTCGGAAGTTGGGTTACGGGATTTAGTAGAAAGAAAACCTTAATTCGAGAAATTTGGGGAAAAGTGCTTAAACAATCAAATTGGTTGGAATTGAAGGTCTCAAATGAAAGATAAGCACTGACTACGGGTAATGGAGAAGCCATTTGGCAGAATAACTGATAAAAAAGTCAATTCGGAAGAAAACCGAGGATTAGGGTTTTTTGGGTGGATTTCGGTGAAATTTGAAAAAATTGCAGAAATGACCCAATTCGGAAGATCTAAATCCCTTAATTGATGAGAAATGATTAAACAAGGATAGCCCAAGGCTCAATTTGAAGAAAATCTGAAAATCATACTTGTTTTGAGCAAAACCAGGTTTCGAAGACAAAATGGCAAAATTGGAAAATATGGGAAAAATAGCAAATGAACTCCAAAAATTTTGAAAATTTGTAAATCTCATTCTTAAATCATTTGGAAGAGATTGGCGAAAGAAAATCTTGATTCGGAATTCGTTTGCAAAATGGCAAAATGTCGGGTCTCCTATGTAGTAATTCAACAGAATAAATCCCCAAAAAATAGCAAATGAACTCCAAAAATTCTGAAAATTTGAAAATATCATTTTAAAATTATTTGGAAGAGATTGGAGAAAGAAAATCTTGATTTGGAGTTCGTTTGCAAAATGGCCAAATACCGGGTCCCCTATGCAGTAATTCAAGCAGATAAATCCCGAAAAAATAGCAAATGAGCTCCAAAAATTATGAAAACTTACAGATCACATTTTTTAATTATTTGAAATATATTGGTAAAGAAAAATCTGGATTCGGAGCTCGTTTAAAAAATGGTAAAGTTCGGGTGCATAAAAGGGGTAATTTCGAAAATAAATCTGAAATAAATAGCAAATGGACTCAAAAAATTTTGAAAACTTCCAGAATTCAAATTTTTTATTTATTTCGAAATTATTGAAAAAAGAAAATTCGAATTTGAATTCCATTTGCTATTTATTTAAGTTCGGGGGGCAAAAATGTCATTTCACCAAGGAAACCAAAAAGGGCAAATTGGTAATTGAGGAAAACATGAAAGATGAAGGAATTTCTGGGATTTTTTCTTCCTTTGGTCAGCTAACATAGAGGAGAAGAAGGAAGCTTGAGCAATTTAATTCCCTAGTCACTATCATGCCACATGTTATAACTAACACCTTGCAAATGGTCCCCCCTTCATCCAATGGCTTAGGTGCCTTGTAGGAAAATTGAATGCACCATCCAATGGTCAAGTTTAAATGTCAAAAATGACATTTTTATTTTTCATAAAAGAATGCTCATCTAATGGCCAAGAATGGAAGAAAAAAGATGAGCACAATTCATCTAAGGGTGAGCATCAATTCGGTTGAGCAAGGGAGTGCATGGGATTATCCCTTTTCATCCAATGGCTTAGGCCATATACAAGGGCTAAGTACACATGTTGAGGGCTGGATTTAATCTACAAGATATCATTTTTATGTTGGCTTCATCCAATGACCAAGAATGGAAGAGCACAACTCATCCAAAGGTAGGAATTCAAGAGGGGCAAGCAAGTGAGTGCATGGGATTGGTCCTCTTTTGCATCTAATGGCTAAGGTTAATACAAGATCTGAGTACACATCTTAAGGGCTGGAATCAATTGGCAAGATGACATTTTTATGTTGTCATCAAAATATCTACATCTACTGGCCAAGATTGGGGGAGAAAAAGTGCAATTCTCATCCAATGGTTAAGGGTGAATTCGGCCAAGGCTAAAGGGAGAGGGGGAGTTTCATTTTTTCAGAGGTTTTTGGCTTGAAAACAGTAGCTAATTTGGAAAGAAAAAAGGTTTTGAAAGAAAGAAAAAAAAAAGGTTTTCATTAGAGAGTTTGAAGGTAGTCATCTCTACCAAGTTCTAGTCTAGCTTTCTTCTTCATTTTCATGGTGTTTTCTTAGTTTTTCTATCATGTTTTCCTACAACATTTTTCTTAGAAATAAAGTTTTTTTAATGTTTATTCATGTTTTCATCTTCTTCTTTAAAATGGTGGAAATAATTTTTTTCTTGGAGTTTCATGCCATGGCCGAATGGCTCATTTTTCTGCCTTGTTTTCTTCTTTTCTTTCTTCCTTGCATGTTGTTGTGAAAAAATGATTTATAAAAGTTTTTTTTTAAAGTATTATAAGGTTCTTATTTTTACAAAATATGAAGCAAAAAAGGTTGAAATGGCTACATGATCTTGGCTAGACCAAGTGAATATGGTTTGGTGAAAGGCTATGCCCATTTGACACCATCCATGAAGCTTACCTTATTTTCTGTTTTACATGGTTTATTTTCTGTTTTGATGAGATGGAAAGGCTTCATAATCTTGGCAAGACCAAGTGATTATGGTTTGGTGAGAGGCTATGCCCATTTGATACCATCCATAGAGCTTAACTTTCCTTGTTCTACTTACTTGTTTTGTTTATAATTTTTGCATGTCTATGTTAAATCTTGTGTATACATTTTCTTTACATTATTTTCTATGCTATATTTGTTATATTTCATTTCCATGCTTGATATTGCATCCTTGCATATTTTTCCTTTGTTGTTCATATATCCATGTTGTGTATTTTTTTTTATGTACCATGTATTTCATGTTTGCATTTTCATAATTTTGTTTCATGCATATTCGGTCATACCATGTTTGTTTGCTTTGTATGTATATTTTTCTTTTGCTTCTTATCTTATTTATATCTCCATGTCATGAACTTGCATATTCGGATTTTAGTTTGTCTTGTGCTTATGAAAATGCTATGATAAAAATTCCATCAGATTATTTCATGCATATTCGGCCATTCCATTTTGTTTGCCTTGCATGTGCTTTTTTCTTTTGTTTCTTAACTTGCTTGCATTTCCATGCCATGAGCTTGTGCATTTTGATTTTGGTATATTATATGTTATTGAAAATGTCATGACATAATGCATTTTGATATGGTTTGTCATTTATTTAGGTCATTTACTAAGTAGGATTGCATTAGAGTCTCATGTGATCATTTGGCCTCTTCATGCATCCCTTGCCTTGTCATGCATTTGCATATTGTTTAGGTAACATGCTTTGCATTATCATATCTTGAACTTGTGAATTAGCTACTGTTTGTTCCAGCATTGATATTAATTTCATGAGTCATTATATGTTCATAATATTGCTATGCATGCTCACTATATTTTAGGTCTAGGCCATATTGGTATTGCCATGCATATTGAGTCCTAAATCACATTGGTATTGTCATGCATTAATATTCCATTTAGGTCTTAGGTCACATTCATTTTCATGCATATTTATGACATATTAGGTCCTAGTCACATTTACATTATCAAGCATTGCATGCATGTAGAGTTAGGATAGCATTTATTGCCATGCAAATTCATGCTAGGCATTTAGGTTGCCATGAATTGTCATGCATTTCCTTTACCATTTAGAACTTTAGACTATGCATTTCATACATTTCATTTGCTTTATGTTCATGCATTCCATTTCATTTTCACTCGATTTGTGACTTAGGCCAATTAATGGCTCAAAGTCATGCTCTCTAGAGCATACTTGTGGAAAATTAAGGAATTGTCAAGTTGATCATTCTACCTTTGTGATTTTTTTTACTTAGCCAATTTTGTCCAAGGTTTTTAAAATGTTTAGCTACTGTCCTTAGGTCTTAAGGATGATTTCCAACAATTTCCACTTTGGTTTTTGAATGAATTTATCAAAGGCAAAAAATGTGTTTTGATAAACAGTTTTTTTTCACCCAGTACTCGAAAATCTTCAATTTTTCTGGGCAGTCATCTTTAATAAAAAAATTAAACCAATTTTTTCCCGTGTATATTTGCATGTTCTGAGTCTCTAGTATTTTTTTTTAGAATTTTCAGAATTTTTAACAATAGGCTAAAAAATAGTGTGGAAAAACCAGACAATAGAGGCAGATTTGAATTCAAAAGAGGAATAAGGGTTGAATTTGGCTAAGGAATTTAGAGGGGGTTGGGTAGAAGTTTTAGCTACTGTCTTAGGGTAGTTTCTAAGTCTTTTTAAACATTGAAAATGATTTTATAAATCTCGGGTTAAGGGTAGTTAAGTCCGGGATTTTAAACTTACGAAATTAGAGCCATTTTAAAAGGGTTTGGTGAGGGTTTTAATTTTTATTCAAATTTTTATTCTAAATTATTTTCAAACAATCACAAAGTTTCATTTTTTAGAAAATCTAATTGTCATATTTTCCTAAGGTAGCCGGATATCTTTTTAGATACGGATTTCTTTAATTAAAGGAAAAAATACATTTTTCATGCATTGCATTTTCCATGTTCATGTATTTTATTTAAATGTGTGATTTTTGCTATGATACTTTCCATGATATTACTATTATTTTAATTCACATTTTATGATCTTGTATTTGTTTTCCATATGATTTTTAATGTTTCATGATATCCTATGCTTTTTATTTAGTTATCTTTGTCACATTATTTAGCATATACTATGTCCATGCATTTATTATTTTTATTAGTATTTTCATGCATATTATATGCTAGCATTATTTTAATTCCATGTCATTTCTTGTCATTTAGATCATATTCCATGTCATTTAGGTTATTTCATTTATAACATGCCATGTCATTTAGGTTATTTCATTTATAACATGCCATGTCATTTAAAATATGCCATATCATTTAGAATTGCCATGTCATTTAAATCATTTTATCTCATTTAGAATATACCATGATACTTAGGATTTTTTTTAATTTTACCTATAATATACTATGTCATTTGAATTGTGTCATATCATCTAGGATGCATATATTATATAGATTTGCCATGTCATTTTATTATGTCATACATGTTCATGTTCATATTTTTAAAAATGTTTTTGAAAAAGATAATGATTTTTCAATAAAAAATAAAGATATTCCCAAGTTAAAATAATTCATGAGTTCTCTACCGGGTTTGCTGGAGGGAATATCATCAATTATCATTAATAAAGGAATATCTTTCTTTCAAAAAATGAGAATGATTCGGAAAGTTTTCCAAATGAATAAAAATTTCTATATTTTGCCGATTTTGTCGGGGAATATAGGAAAATTTTGAATTAATAAATTTCGGATCATTTTCAAATTAAAAATGAAATTATTTTTCATAAAATTGGGATTAACTAGAAATCAACTTTTTACTGAGACTTGGAATAACACACGATTAATATGGTACTGGTTTATACGGGCGTTGCGGGGGTGTTAATCCTTCCCCGCACTTAACCGACTCTCGAAACCGCTTCTTTGATTTCTATGGTTTATAACGCAGACCTGAAATCGGTTTTTAAAAATATTTTAATTAATTTTAAAATATTTTATAAAACCGGTTTTAATAGGTGGCCGATCACACCTAGCTAAAAAAAGATTGGTGGCGACTTCATGTCTTTTTACGAGGTCGTTTTCATACCCTCGACCTTTTATTATTTCTAGAGGAATTAAGTCAACATTTTTTTTGTTTTTTTTAATGTCACGCCTAAGGAAAAAGAATAATAAAGTCTTGCGATGAGACATTTGTTATTCCTCTTTATTTTTTTTAGGGTTGCGACACATATATTTATATACAATACCAAAAATATACACAACAATCTCGGTCTCCGACCGGATAATTGCATGACACATAATACAACATAATTAGACAAAATAACATATGACATCCCTAGGTGACTGTGCATGGTTCCTCCATCAAGCAACGGATCAACTCGTCAAAACGACATGTCATGCTCACCAACTAGTGTCACGAACTAAGCCGGCGGGGTGGATAAGGGACCAGGTTGATCAGTATCTGAAAGAGAAAAATAACTAAAGAGTGAGTCATTAGGACCCAGTGAGCAAACGCAAGTTATAGTAACTAATATCACCTGGATGTTTCTATCCAACATCACAAACAACTATAACATCCGGTAGGGTCCGTAGACTCCTACAAACCGGTAGGGCTCGAAAGCTCCTACAAAACTAGTAAAGCACGAAGGCTCCTACAAAACCAGTAGGGCTCGAAGGCTCCTACAAAACTAGTAGGGCTCGAAGGCTTCTACAAAATCGGTAGGGCACGAAGGCTCCTACAAAACTGGTAGGGCACGAAGGCTCTTACAAAACCAGTAGGGCTCGAAGGCTCCTACATTATCGGTAGGGCACAATGGCAGCCTACAAATCTGGTATAGCTTCACATTACAATAAACTACATTACATAGCATTTAAATAAGCATACTAGCAAGGAACAATGTGGCGCCATACGGTCGACCACTCATACGACAATCCTAGATTATTAAATAATCATCACTTGTCCATTCCTTGGACCTTTTTCTTTCGTCTTTACGAGAACTCGATATCATAAGGTAATTCTTTTTCATACATTCATACAATCAAAGTCAGTATGTCATAACATAATCTAACGATCCTACGTCTATCGCTACACATTTACTCACAGAGTGCTAAGCAGGAGAAATTGGTTCCACGTGCTCCGAAACTCTTCCAACCACGGACTCAGCTAATCTGCGCTCCTAGTACATAAACAGTAATTTCATAAATATTTTATAAATTAGAAACATTCATACTATCGAAATTATAGCTAATTAGCTACTATCCAAAATTTTTCAGCTTAGCTATTTAAGTATTATAATATTTACACCTAGCTCGGGTGGAAATTCGGAGCAATGATCAACTGGAAAGTTGCTCCCCCGAGCCTAGCAAAGCTAACGGTGGCCTCGGATGGTGGTGGAAGTGGCGGCACAAGGTGGTTGGACAACATGGTGAATTAGGCCAAGCTTAGATTTTCTCACTCCAAGCCACTTTTTCAATCAACCAACCCCAAATAATAGATGTAGAGGTTGATTTAGGACTACCCATAGTGGTGGTTTAAGGTGGTGACTATGTTGGAAACCACCTAATGCAAAAATGACCATAAAGAGAAACACATAGTTTCTCATGATTTCTTGAAAAAACTAACACCAAATAAGCAATCCTTACCATCTAGATAGTAGAACTATGTGTTTTGTTGGCTTGGTGATGAGTAGAAATCAAGAGATCAAGCTTACAAGCTTTTGGTTATGGAGTTTTCTTCATTTTGGTTAGGTTTTCTCAATGTTGAAGAAGAAAAACCCCTAAGGCATGAAAAAATGAAGGTCACGGCTGAACATGGGCTTCTCGGCTGATTTTTATGGCCATTTACTAAGCCAAATGACAAAAATACCCTTTTTAGCCCACTTTTTATCTTTTAGTGCCTAAATGGGGCCCACATGAAATTTTTACATTTGAAAGCTCATTTTTCACTTTTCTCGACACGGATATGTTTCAAATATAATTTTACACTAGTACGCAAGTTTTCATAATTTTTTGATATCCCGAGCTTCAAATCCGGGCCCCAGACAGTTTACAGATCAATATTAAGACTTTTTTTATTTTAGCTCCGATTCTCATTCTGATTTCACCAACTACTTTTTAACATCATTTTATGTCCATATAAATATATTTATTCACTTAAAACCTTTTCCGAACCTTCTCGTGGCCAGTTCCGATTTTTCACTCTTTTAAGCTAATTAAGGGCGTATTCGCTTTCCAATTTACTTTTCGAGTAAAAAAAAGGTCAAAATTTTCAATCTAAGCATCATATTGAGATCCTCTATGATCACAGAGTCTATTGGTACCATATTCAAACCAAAAATAAAATTTTGGGTAAAATAACCAAAATACCCCTAGTTCATATTTTATCGGTTTTGTGCCGATTAGATTTTTCAATAATTCTGATCACATTTTAACACTATATGAAGTTAAAAAACCAAATTTTATGGACTTTACTTGTCCCGATTTTGATTCCAGACTCATGGTCAATTTAAGGTTAAATCTCTCAAATAGCCGATTAAACCCCTTATTCTAAAAATTATTAATATAACAATAAGACCAGATGGTAGTGTGCTTTGTCTACAAGCATACATAAACTTGATCCATCGTCTATGAATCATTTAAAGAGACCCGAGTCATTCTCTGACTTACTAGGGTCTTAAATTCTTCCCCCCTAAAAAAAAAAAATTCATCCTCGAATTTTCCTAATTTGTACTTATTGAATAATTCATTTAAAGAGTTACGTACCTACTCCCGGAATAACTGGGGGTACTGTCTTCTTATGTCACTTTCAAGTTCCCAAGTAGCTTCCTCTTTCCCATGATGATTCCATACAACCTTCACCGAAGGAATCTCCTTCTATCGTAGCTTCTGCACCTGCTGTTCTACTATGGCTATAGGTTCTTTTACATATGACATTCGGGGGTCTATCTCTACCGCCTGTAGTTGCAACACATGGGACTCATTGGGGAGATATTTTCAAAGCATCGACACATGAAATACCAGGTGTACAACGGCTAACTCAGGAGGAAGGGCCAACTCATATGCTACTGCCCCATGTCGTCGAAGTATCTCAAACAGTCCAATGTACCTTGGACTCAGCTTTCCTCTCTTATCGAATCTCATGACACCCTTAAACGGAGACACTTTCAAGGACACATGATCCCTCACATCAAACTCTAGTTCCTGACGTCTATTATCGGCATAAGACTTTTGTCGATTTTGTGCCGCTCCTATTTTGTCACGGATCAACTCCATATTTCTTAATGCATGCCGAACCATATCCGAACCTAATAATGGACGATCACCCACCTCGAACCATCCCACTGGAGATCTATATTTTCGGCCATACAATGCTTCATATGGTGTCATTTGTATGGTACTCTGATAGCTGTTATTATATGCAAACTCAATCAAAGACAAGTGCTGATCCCAACTACCCTCAAAATCTAAAACACATGCCCGAAGCATATCCTCTAAAGTCTCGATGGTCCTCTCAGACTGACCATCGGTTTAGGGATGGTACGCAGTACTGAATCTCAACTGAGTACCCAGTACCCTTTGAAATGATTCCCAAATCTTGGATGTGAACTGTGTGCCTCTATCTGACACAATAGAAATAGGCACTCCATGCAAAGGCACTATTCGGTCCAAATATAGTCTAGCATACTGGGTTGCCGTATATGTAGTATGCACTGGCAAGAAACGTGCAGACTTGGTCAATCTATCGACAATCACCCATATCGAGTCGAATCTTTTGGTTGATCTAGGCAACCCCATGAGTAAATCCATTGTAATCTTGTCCCATTTCCATTCAGGGACATCCAAGCTCTAAAGTGTAACTGGCGATTTCTGATGTTCGGCCTTAACCTGTTGGCACACCAAACATCTAGCCACAAAGTTCGCTACATCCTTCTTCATGTCTTTCCACCAATAATGTGCTCGTAGATCATGATACATCTTGGTGGAACCAGGGTGCATAATGTAGGATGAGCTATGAGCTGCCTTGAGGAGTCTATGTCGTATACACCTGCCAACGGTACCACGAGGCGGTCATATAACCATAAAGTTCCATCATCATCTATACGAATCTCCTCGCACAATCCTTGCCCAACCTGGGCTTTTTGTCCTATGCAAAAATCATCATCATGTTGCAATCGTTTTACCTCCTCCACCAATGATGATCATACTTGCACATGGGCGAACATCTCCCCCGTGTCGGTAACACTAAGTACCACACCATCATTGATGCAATTCCTCACTTCCCGAACCATATGTCTCTTCTGTACTGCTACGTGGGCTAAGCTACCCATGGACTTCCTACTCAAGGCATCTGCGACAACATTGACTTTGCCAGGATGATAAAAGATGGTACAATCGTAATCCTTGAGTAATTCCAACCATCTCCTCTGTCTCAAATTCAACTCTCGCTGATCAAATATATACTTGAGACTTTTGTGGTCTGTATAAATCTCACATGATCTGCTATACAAATAGTGTTGCCATATCTTCAATGCGAAGATAATGGCTGTCAGTTCCAAGTCGTGCGTAGGATAATTCTGCTCATGCCTTTTTAACTATCTCGACGCATAAGCAATAACCCTATTCTTCTGCAATAATACGCAGCCCAAACCTATTCGAGAAGTATCACAATACACCACAAAGCCATCTGTCTCATTTGGCAATGCTAGCACTGGTGCTGAAGTCAAGAGCTCCTTAAGTTTATTGAAGCTCTTTTCGCACTCATTTGACCAAACAAACTTGACATTCTTCTGTGTTAACCTGGTTAGTGGTACGGCTATCCTCGAGAAGTTCTCCACGAACCTCCTATAATATCCAGCTAACCCTAAGAAACTCCTGATCTCTGTTACTGTAGTCGGCCTCTCCCAGTCTCGTACTGCCTCAATCTTCTTGGGATCCACAGAAATACCTTCCTTCGAAACTATATGGCCAAGAAAACTCACACTCGATAGCCAAAACTCACAATTGGAGAACTTGGCAAACAGTTTGTGTGCTCGAAGAGTCTCGAAGACAATGCGGAGGCATTCCCTATGTTCATCCTTGCCTCGCGAATACACCAAGATATCATCGATGAACACAATCACAAACTGGTCGAGGAAGGACTTGAACACCCTATTCATCAAATCCATGAACGCTGTTGGTGCATTCTTTAGTCCAAACGACATGACCAAAAACTCATAATGTCCATATCGAGTGCGAAAGGCCGTTTTGGGAATATCTTCCCTCCTGATGCGAAGTTGATGGTACCCCGATCTAAGATCTATCTTAGAAAAGCATTGAGCTCCCTGCAACTGATCGAATAAATCATCGATCCTAGGCAATGGATACTTATTCTTCGTTGTCACTTTATTCAACTGCCTGTAATCAATATACAACCATAACTATCCATCCTTCTTCTTAACAAATAAAACCGGAGCACCCCAAGGAGAGGTACTCGGGCGTATAAAGCCCTTATCAAGAAGATCCTGCAACTGAACCTTTAGTTCCTTTAGCTCTAATGGAGCCATACGGTAAGGAGGAATGGATATCGTCTGTGTTCCCGGGGGTACATTTATGCAAAACTCAATCTCCCTATCCGGTGGAAGTCCTGGCAACTCCTCGAGAAAAACATCAGGGAAATCCTCTACCACAGGAATCCCTCTCAAATCTTGAGACTTCATTTGAGCATCATATACATATGCCAAGAATCTTTAGCAACCCTTCGCTAACAGTTTCCCGACACTAACTACCGAGATCAAGTGAGGCGAAGTCGTTCTACGATCTCTTTGATATCTCAACACATGTTTACCCGGTATTTTCAACACTACCATCTTCTCGTGGCAATCCAATACCTCATGATGGGCAGGCAACCAGTCCATGCCCAAAATTACATCAAACTCAAGTATATCTAGTTCAATTAGATTTACCAAAAATATCTCATCCTCGATCCGTATTTCACATCCTTTCAATATCCTATTCACAGGGTAAACCTCCCCTACCGGAGTAAACACTATCAACGGATCATCTAACATAACATAATTCATGTTCAAACATGAAGCAAAGAAAGGAGATATAAAGGAGTGCATAGCACCCGAATCAAATAATACTACAGCCTGCTTGGAACAAATATTTAATGTACCTGTCACGAATGCATTTGACGCCTGTGCATCCTGAGGATTCAGCACAAATGCCCTAGCTTGTCCTCGACCCTGTTTAGTCTGTCCTCTACCCCCCATAGTCTGTCCCCTACCTCCAGACTGTGTACCCCTGCCTGTTGTGCCTCTGCCCATTGACTGGGCCACTGATTCAGTAGTAACGGTTGGCGTAACAACTGGGGGCGGTGCAACTGTAGTATACGTGGGTCGAGAAAAATTCAGCGGACAATCCTTCTTCATATGCCCTGACTGACTATATCTGAAACAAGTACCAGACCTTTCGCATCATCCAAAAGCGGATAACCACAACTCTGACAATGGAAAGATCCTGATCTCCCAATGTTACCTGATGACTGGGTAACCGATCTAGTCTGACTGCTCTATCCTCGGACCACTATACCAGCACCATTAGGTGCTCCTGATCCGCCTGTACCAGACTATCTAAAACCTTGTCTCCCTGTCCTGGCCCTCTTCCGAGGCTCATGGTCAACCTGCCTCTCTTTAGCCCGTGCCTCAAATCGCAAGGCTACATCAAGAACATCGGAGTATGTAGAGGTCATCGTCACTGGTACCGCCCTAAATAAGTACTCCCTGAGGCCATTAGCAAATCGCTTGGCCTTCAAAGTATCAGTCATCACCATATGTGGCGCATACTTCGCCAACTGATTAAACTTAGTATCATAATCCAACACTGACATGCCCTTAGTCTGTTTCAGTAACTCAAACTCTCGAGCCTTCGCATCCCGTAGACTCTCAAGCATGAATCGCTCAATAAAAGCATTATAAAACTCAGACCATTCTAATGGAAGGCTACCCGCTGGCCGGCTCCTCAATAGGGTCTTATACCACTCATAGGCCACCTCTGTCAACTGATAACTAGTCAACTCCACAGCTCTAACTGGTGAGCATCCGAGAGCCACATATAACCTATCACATACATCCACAAAGTCCTGTGGATCTGAATTAAGCTCAATTCAAAAAAATACTGGTGGCTTATTCCGTCGAAACTCATATAATGTCACTGAGAGATACGGCCCTTGTTGGGCGGGTTGATGTCCCTCAGGGGGATTTTGTGGTCGTGGAGGATCTGGAGGGGCCTGGTCTTGTCTCTGCTACCGCTGATCTGCTAGTAGACCTATCAGGGTCCTAACCTCCTGACGTATCTCACCAATCTCAGTAGCTAACTGTTCTACCCTATCATTTAATATTGACCCCTAGCAGATCCAGCAGTCTGCTCTCGATCTCCAGCTACAGGATTCGGACGTCCCGCAGAGACCTGATCGAGAACCCTAAGTGGTCGTCCCCTCTGCCTACCCCGAGTTCTCTGCATCGAGAGCATAATAACCTGAGATAAAATTTTAATCATTAGGTACCCTCATCAATCCAACCTCGCACTATCAAATATAACTGACAAGTGATCCTTTACATGATGGACACGTGTACAATCATCGACCTCTAAACAATGCTCTGATACCAACTTTGTCACATCCCAAATCCGGGAGTGTGACCGGCTAGAGACAAGTATATACCCTTACCTCCTAAACCTTAACAATTAAACTACCTAACGAAATTTCGGCATGACCTTGCCCGATAAGGGGGGTTACCGAACCTGCAAAACATGCAACACAACAATAATAACACATGATATCCCGTTTAAGACACCTCCAACTAAGGAGTAACCGAGATGCCCCGCAGCAGACGCACAAAGTGATCTACAATGCATATATTTATATTCAATACCAAAAATATACACAACAATCTCGGTCTCCGACCGGATAACTGCATGACACATAATACAACATACTTAGACAAAATAACATATGACATCTCTAGGTGACTGTGCATGGTTCCTCCATCAAGCAACGGATCAACTCGTCAAAATGACATGTCATGCTCACCAACTAGTGTCATGAACTAAGCCGGCGGGGTGGATGAGGGACTAGGTCGATCAGTATCTGAAAAAGAAAAATAACTAAAGAGTGAGTCATGAGGACCCAGTGAGCAAACGCAAGTTATAGTAACTAATATCACCTGGATGTTTCTATCCAGCATCACAAGCAACTATAACATCCGGTAAGGTCCGTAGACTCCTACAAACCGGTAGGGCTCGAAAGCTCCTACAACACTGGTAAAGCACGAAGGCTCCTACAAAACCAGTAGGGCTCGAAGGCTCCTACAAAACCAGTAGGGCTCCAAGGCTCCTACATAACCGGTAGGGCTCAATGGCAGCCTACAGTAGATATACCGACGGATTTTTTTCGCATCCGTCGGTATAGATGTAATTATAAAATATATAATTAACCTATAGCAACGGTTTTGTCTGTCAGTATATATGAAAGTCAAATCGTCGGTAAAAATAAAATTTTATCATATTTTCAATTATTAATATTGATTTATTTATAATTTAATCCAATATATTTCATATAAAAAAAGCATCATAAGAAAGTATAAAATATTTAATTATATTAAAAATAAAATTACAAAAAAATTATCTGAATTATATAATTTTTACAAATTAAATAGAAGTCTGCCAACCCTACAACAATTCTCTGGCATTCCCATTCTACCAAAACAAGAAAATTGATAGGATGGGAATTGGGAAGAAAGAACAATAATATTTCTTCAATATAGGATTCCCATTCTACAACATGGGCAATGAGCATTATTCTCTAGCCATGGGACCAGGCACCTTGAATGAAATTGATGTGCCCACGTGGATGAACCAGGGTCTCACCAGCCTTGAACCCTTCCAAGCAAATGGCACACTCTTCCTGATCCGAGGCCTTCGAACTCAACTTGGTCCAACTGAACCTCTTTTGACAACTCTTCTTTGATCCAAACACTTCTATATGCAACTCTCCTTGAATCAAACATCTCCCATCCATGCACTTCAAACTTTCTTTGCTATTGTGCCTGATGATTTATTTCAATGCCCAAAACAAGGGAATAAGTGCAAAAACTAAAATTAAACGGACAAACTCAGACTCCAATATTATGCATTATGTTTATTGCTCAATAATTTGAGCATGGTAAGCATTTGGACGTAAAACAACTCAAACCTGTGCCATATCAGAAAAACCAAAGTCTTAAAGCATTTTATTCACTACATGTAACTTATTTAATGATTTAAACATACACAAATAACATTTGTTCAAGTTGCTAGCTCATCAGTCGTCATAGCATTGAAGAAAAGAACATCTTCCACTAGGAGAAACAGAATCCTAATGCTTTTTGATGTCATATCAAATGCAAATGTCTTTTCAGAAATATAGCCGAAAAAACACAGTGAAGACAACTGCTTGTAATCAATTATGCATGTATGCAAGTAATATTTAGAAAAAGAATGGCAAAGGCAGCAACAGAGATGACAAAATTATAATCTTACTTTAGTTGTAGGAGCTGTTGAAGCAGTTGCAGCCTCGCCAGTTGAACTCTTATTCTAGCATAGTTTAAGCAAAAAAGCGCATGATTAGTACCAAAACGACACGAATGGAAAATAAGTGAGGATATAAGTAGGTTAAAGGCCAACGAATTACAACAAGAAGTCATATTTCTGGTTTAGCAACAAATAGACATTTTCTAAGATGCAACTAAAGCAAGGCAACAACCAGATTTCAAAAAATATAATGAAACCACACTCTATCATAAGCCATAACTAAGATAGCTTTGGATTCAACAGCCACATGGAAAAACTATGTCAGTTTAGGCATTTATCAAGACAAAGTAAGCATACTTTGGTCAGCAAGGTTAGAAAGAGTTAGCTGAAAATTTACAAACATGAGAGAGAGAACTTGAGGATCTGGATATTGTAGCCAATCTCACATTTGTCAACATGATTACAATAAAGCTATTTTCAGCGACACTGTTCTCAGCCAATGTCGTGTCATCTTTAAGAACTTTCCCCTTATAGATAAGCATTTGTTGTGCAACAGGATAAACATCTGCACCTTGAACAGTTTCTATGTTCTTTTTTACATCAGCAACTTGGAAGAAAATTCACAAGCATTAATAGCAGAATTGTATAACAGCACAGTGTTGAAGTAAAAGGAAGTTGCACCATGCATTCTAACCCAAGACATTCATGCTCATGAATATAGCCCGGAAACAAACGTATTATCCACTAATTTCAGTGAGTTACTAGCACATCCCCCTCTTCCTTCACTAAACATATTAACAACTACTTCTCATATGATACCGCCATTCAAACTATAGGAGTATCAGTCCACTTAAACTTCATTAAAGTGACTAAATCAACATATTGAACCAATTAAAGACTGAAATTGAACAAATCATTCACGATCTCCAATTTAAATTTCACATATACTAATTCAACCACGTGCACAAAATCCAAATAATAGCAGCATAATATAATCGGTATAGTCCTAGATGAACCCTAGTTGATGTTCAAAAATTGGGGAAACGAAAAAGGAAAAGCAGAAAAACCCTAGTGAAAAACACGCAATCGAAGAAGGATAAAATTCATAGGATAAATATGAAAAACAAAGAGAAATGAATTGAAAGTTTAAAATAAAATAAAAAAAGAAGAAGAAGAAGAAAGAAGCGAACCGCATCATCTAGTAGTAGTAGAGTAGTAGTACTTCAAGCCTACAATCGATATGGGCACTGCTTAGCTTTAGCTATCTCCTCCAACCAATTTTGCTCCCTCGATTTAGCTGCTTCCTTTTCTTTTCTCAATTCCTCTGCCTCGATTTAGCCTTGGCTTAGGCCTTCTCAATTTTATCCCTGACAGAAGCAGTTGTTGAACTTGAACCACTTGCTGGAGGAACAGATTTAATAAATTGATTTACGGAAGTGGTGTCGTTGGGCAACCCTCAATTTAAGGAAAGAAAGGAAGAGGGGAACTTAGGGTTTTGTTAAAGGAAGAGGAGAACTGAATTTTAGCTTAAGTTAGAAATTAAAAAAAAAAAAGAAAAGAAAACGAGAAAAAGCCAACCCTCAATATAACTTGTGCTATACCGACGGTCAAATAATTAAATGTTCGTTGCTATAGGTATAATTAATTAAAAAAATTAAGAAAAACGT
The DNA here is from genome assembly GCA_030761205.1 of Fremontodendron californicum. Lineage (NCBI taxonomy): Eukaryota > Viridiplantae > Streptophyta > Magnoliopsida > Malvales > Malvaceae > Fremontodendron > Fremontodendron californicum. The sequence continues at coordinate 23,414,006 of JAULJL010000014.1, read as the reverse complement.
AAAAATAAATTTCCTTGCCATTTAAAAAAAAATCGGGTTTTTTTTTTTACAACTATACTGACGGAAGGTGGAGAAACCGTCAGTAAAAATAATACCTATACCGACGGTCAATGAAAAACCGTCAGTATACGGGATATCTATAGCAACGAAAAATAAAGTGTCGGTATTGGTAAACATATTCTGACGGTAACAAAAATCCGTCGGTATAGATACCTTATACCGACGGATTATGACCGTCGGTATAGATGAGCGTCAGTATATGGCAATTTGTTTGTAGTGCCGGTATAGCTTAACATTACAATAAACTGAATCACATAGCATTTAAATAAGCATACTAGCAATGAACAATGTGGCGCCATACGGTCGACCACTCATACTACAATCCCAGATTATTACATAATCATCACTTGTCTATTCCTTGGACCTTTTTCTCACGTCTTTACGAGAACTCAATATCATAAGGTAATTCTTCGTCATACATTCATACAATCACAGTCAATATGTCATAACATAATCTAACGATCCAACGTCTATCGCTACACGTTTACTCACAGATTACTAATCGGGAGAAATTGGTTCCTCGTGCTCCAAAACTCTTCCAACCACAGACTCATCTAATTCGCGCTCCTAGTACATAAACAGTAATTTCATAAATATTTTATAAATTAGAAACATTCATACTAACCAAATTGTAGCTAATTAGCTACTATCCGAAATTTTGCAGCTTAGCTATTTAAGTATTATAATTTTTACACCTAGCTCGAGTGGAAATTCGAAGCAACGATCAACTGGAAAATTGCTCCCCCGAGCCTAGCAAAGCTAACGGTGGCCTCGGATGGTGGTGGAAGTGGCGGCACAAGGTGGTTGACGAACATGGTGAATTAGGAAAAGCTTAGATTTCTCGCTCCAAGCCACTTTTTCAATCAACCAACCCCAAATAATAGATGTAGAGGCTGATTTAGGACTACCCATGGTGGTGGTTTTAGGTGGTGACTATGTTGGAAACCACCTAAGGCAAAAATGATCATAAAGAGAAACACATAGTTTCTCATGATTTCTTGAAAAAACTAACACCAAATAAATAATCCTTACCTTCTAGATAGTAGAACTATGTGTTTTGTTGGCTTGGTGATGAGTAGAAATCAAGAGATCAAGCTTACTAGCTTTTGGTTATGGAGTTTTCTTCACTTTGGTTAGGTTTTCTCAAGGTTGAAGAAGAAAACCCCCTAAGGCATGAAAAAATGAAGGTCACGGCTGAACATGGGCTTCTTGGCTGATTTTTATGGCCATTTACCAAGCCAAATGACAAAAATACCCCTTTTAGCCCACTTTTTATCTTTTAGTGCCTAAATGGGACCCACATAAAATTTTTACGTTCGAAAGCTCGTTTTCACTTTTCTGGACACGGATATGTTTAAAATATCATTTTACACTAGTACGCAAGTTTTCATAATTTTTTGATATCCCAAGCATCAAATCCAGGCCCCGGACCATTTACGGGTCAGCATTAAGAGTTTTTCAGTTTTAGCTCCGATTCTAATTCTGATTTCACCAACTGCTTTCTAACATCATTTTATATCCATATGAATCCATTTATTCACTTAAAACCTTTTTCAGACCTTCCCGCGGCCAGTTCCGATTTTTCACTCTTTTAAGCTAATTAAGGGCGTATTCGCTTTCCAATTTACTTTTTGAGTAAAAAAAATGTCAAAATTTTCAATTTAAGCATCATATTGAGATCCTATATGATCATGGAGTCTATTGGTACTATATTCGAACCAAAAATAAAATTTTGGGTAAAATGACCAAAATACCCATGGTTCATATTTTATTAGTTTTGTGCCGATTAGATTTTCCAATAATCCTGATCACATTTTAACGCTATGTGAAGTTAAAAAACCAAATTTTATGGACTTTATGTTGTCTCGATTTTGATTCCAGACTCGTGGTCAATTTAAGGCTAAATCTCTCAAATAGCTGATTAAACCCCTTATTCTAAAAATTATTAATATAACAATAAGACCAGATGGTAGTGTGCTTTGTCTACAAGCATACATAAACTTGATCCATCGTCTATGAATCATTTAAAGAGACCCGAGTCGATCTCTGACTTACTAGTGTCTTACAAGAATGCATGACCATATTGTTATGAATGCAATCACGATGTCAATATGATGCATGTAAAGAATAAATAAATTGATACACGGTATATATAGAGAATGACCAATTATGTCATAAATGTATTCTACAATGAATGACCATGCATGTTATGGCTGCAACATGATGCCAATTTGATGTATCTAAAGAATAAACAAATTAATGCATGAATATATACAGAAAAATATTAAATAATTAAACTAACATGATGGGACTGAACTTAATTATCCAACAATTTCATTGCATGAAATTTGCCTCCAAATTCGATCCACGATTTTTTTTTAAACATATTTTCCTGCAAAGATCAAAATATTATTTTCAAAAGCCAATTTTTATCAAAAACTTTTGGGGTAGTGGGTCTTATTATGGCACAGGTGTCCAAATATTTATTAAACACTACCAGTTTGCAATTCTTATTTAATCAATCAACAAGTGTTTATGCAATTTAACAAATGAGATTATTATCACCGTGAAATAAAAAATACAATTATAAACGGACGTGCTTTATTTACAAGTGCATTGATGCATGAAATGTATGAGAGGTACGAAATGCAATGGTGTTTGAAGGAAAGAAATTTTCATATTTACAAATTCAAAAAGTTAATGAACATTTGCCCCAACAGTATCAACTTATTTAGGCATCATGGTGCCTTCAGGGCAAAATATGAAACTTTTTGTGGGCAGCACAATGTACGTTCATCATTGCCCGATCTACAATGTTTGTTTGGAATGTAAAACAAATAGCGAAAGATTACAAATGTTTCTCCATGTGTTCCTAATTTCAGGGATATCCAATCAGAAATTCGATATGGCTCTACCTAAGTCCACTACATGAGGTTGAATTAGGTTCTAAAGGCCCCAAATTGCTCCTCACTGTCGCCCGTGAAGGCTAGTAAGGCACCCCGATTTAACGGGTTCAATTTGTTGGAGTATATTTTCCAGGCTTATGCGGAGGTTATCACCTCATGAAAGCGTAGGTGCTTTATTACTCCGGAAGTGTTTCACTAGTCCATGCGAAGGTTATTACCTCACGAGAGCATAGGTACTTTACTTTCACCTAAATGGATAAAGCTCGGGTATAGAGCTTATGTTTGAAATGCACGTGTTCGTGTGTGAGAAGGAACAAACAAACATTTGATTATTTGTTTACGACTCTTTATTCTAAACATCCCATAAGTATTAGAATCAATAAAAAAAATAATAATAAATAAATGACATAATTAAAAACATGAAGAAAGAACTAACAAATATCAAGACATAAATGCAAGCAAAATAAAGATAAAAAGCATAACAATAAAATATAAATAACTAAATTAATAAATAAATAAATAAATAAAATTAAAAATAAGAGAATTAAAATTAAAGACCAATTAAATCCATTAAATCGAGATTTTAAGATAACACATGATCAATTTGTGGCTCGACTCTCAAAAAGTCTGCGCTTTAAACCAGAGAGAAAACAAAATTAGGTTCGGGAGTCAGTTACGTGTGGGGAAGGATTAGCACCGCACGACGCCCGTTTAGAAAATGATATCATTTAATCATGTGTTATCCTAAGCCTCGATTTAATGGACTCAACAACAGTATTTAAAATTATTTATCTTTTTATTTATTTTCCAAAACATGTTTATTATTATTATTTAAAAAAAAAAGGAATTGTTATTATTTTTTTTGAAAATGAAAGCGAACCCAAATCTTTTATCGAGAACACTCATTTAATATTCCCAACACTCTTTGTGGTATTTAACGAGATTTTTTTAATGCGTACGATGCGGATATTTAAACATGGAATGCACGCAGTTAAGCATATAAAACATGTGATTAAATACATAATTACACGATTAAACATACGAAGCATAATATTAAAAAAAACACGAGCATGGTAAAATATCAAGCACGTAGATATTCATTCTTTATTCATTTTTTTTATTCATTTTTGATTATTTCTATTTTGAAATGAAAACAATTTTTTTTTATTGAGCAGATCGCTAAATACTACCACCACTCGTGGTGATATTTAACGAAATTCTCTCACCTCGGGATATCTTAGGAATCATCACTATGACATCCTTCGCATTCCGTCCTCGGTAGATTCGTCATCCACATTTATTATATTTTTTAATTTTGTTATTTTTAGATCATTTTATTTGTGTAATTATTGCTCATGCACCGGAATGACATTTTTTTATTTTATAAGTAAGATAAAATTATATAAAGGAAATAAAAAATAAAAACGAAGGAAAATAATAATAATAATAATAATAATAATAATAATAATAATAATACAACAACTTCTATAATAAAGTAAATAAATAAAAAAAATGTTAACGAAATAATAATAATAATAATAATAATAATACTAGAATTGAACAAAATTAAAATAAATGAAAAGAATGAACATAAACGAAAATAAAGTCAAAAACTTACCTTCGAAAATGCGAAAAGTCAAGGCTCGAGCGCTCGTATGAATTTCCAAAAAGAAGAGAAACTTTAAGAATTTTTATTATTTTTTTCTCTCTTTCTCTCTTTTTCTCTTTTTCCCTTTTTTATTTTTTTTATTTTTTATTATTATTTTCCTTTTTTTTCCTTTTTTTTTTGGCCTGCCCCTGGATCTCGGTCAGGCGGGCGAATCCCGGGTCTGATCCGAGTTCGCGCGCCGATCTTGGGGCTTACTGAAACGATGCCGTTTCGGCACCATTATAAAATGACCTTTTTTTTTCAAAACCCCTATTCTCCTTCTCACTCTCTTCCCTTTTGCTCTCTCCTCTCTCTTCCTTCAAACCCAGGTTCCGATCAGCGAACCACCGCATCGGCCGCCACCTCTGTCGTTGGTAGTCGTGCTCTGACAAGCTTCCCGGTCCGAAATTGGCCCAAAAAGCTCTTCACGGCCTCCTCTAACCGAATACCACCTTGGTTTCTTCCGAATCAGGCCTGAACCAAACAGATCTAAACCCAAAGGTCAAAACTCCTCCCTGTCCAAATGTCCTCCGACAGCCGTTGAACGGCTTCTAACTTGGACCGTGGACTCTCCTCATCCCCAAATAAACCCTCCGTCGTTCCGAATGCCCAAACCCAAAGGCCCAAACCTCGTGAAACTCTCTGGAATCAGTAACTCAAAAAAGTTATTTTTCTTTTTCCTTGCTTTTTATTTTTATTTTTATTTTTGATGTTTTTTATTTTTATTTTTTATTTTTTGTTGTGATTGTGGTGATGATGGCCCTTGTGGTTTTTTGTTTGAGGTGAAAGTCGAGAGAGTGGGGGGTCTTCTGGGGCCGTGGGGTTTTTTTGTTTGTTGATCTGTTTGTTTTGGTGGGGGTCTCGGTTATTGGAGGAACCGGTTGGGGAATCGGATCTGAACCCAGGCAGAGGTGTCCTATGAGGCTGGGTTTTATGGTGGGTTGAGGGTGGCATGTGTGACAGTGGTGGCTGCCTGGGGAACGGGGTTGATGTGAGGGTTGTTTGGGATCGGGGCTACTGCCAGAGGTAGGGGAAGGGTGGTGGCGTGCACGACAGAGAGGTGCTGCAGGGGTAGGGGGTGGCATGTGGGTCATTTAGCTAGGTTTGGGGTTGCTGTTGGGGGGCTGTGCAAGGCGCTGCCTGCAGCAAGGGCAAGGGCAGTGGGCCTGGGCTGGCTGTGCTAAGGTTTGGGCTTAGTTGGGCCAGGCAGCAGGCCTGCTGGCCTGGCTGCTTGCCTGGTGGGCCTACTAGGCTAACAGGCCCGGGGTCCCGGCCCGAAAATGAATAAATAAAAAATAAAAATAAAATAAAGTATAAAAACTAAAATAAAATAAATAAATTTCGGATATGACCTGAGACAGTGCCCGGACTAAAATTGGTTATTACAATACTCACCTCGAGATCTTGTGACAAACTCAATGAAGGTTGTTTCTGCGTGACCCTTTGTTATAGGATGCTTTAAGACTATTTTTAAAGAGAATATGTTGCAGGTCATTGCCAGTTTCATAGTCATATCTTTCATGGATGATTTCCATCTGCTCATTGATCATCCTTTCAGTATCCGGATTCTGATGAGGACAATTTGGCGGTGTGTGTCCGATGATGCCAAAGACTGTTGGGTTTTATAATATATATTTGATTGTTATTCTGACTGCAAGTCTTGGTTCTTTAGAAAGGTCTCTCTTTTTTTACCAATAACTAATTAATCAGTACACATACACATTAATTTTTTCCCAATTGAATTTTTAATTTAATCAATTGGAAAAAGTGGGAAGTACACTTTATGAGATTCTTGCCTTTATATATATATATATATATATATATATATATATAAAAGTAACAATTTGAAAAAAAAAAATTATAGATATTAATATTTAAATTTCATATTTATTAAATATCATATTTTAAAAATAATTATATAAATTAAATGAATTACACTCGAGTTCTTACTAGATCTTATCTTTAATTTAACGAAAAACAAAAGTAATGTTCAAGAAAAGTCGCTGCTAATCGATCCGTCTTTCTTTCGGCCTTAATTTGGAACCAGATTTGGAACAACATTATACTTCAAATTAATTATAGCTTATTAATTTGTGTGAATGTTTTTTTTAGCTACATAATTTTCTTTCCCCTGTTAAACCAACCATAAAGTAACAATTTTTCTTTTTGTGCATGTTTGAATTATAAGCTACCCATTTGTAGTTATTAGGCTACAATACCCAAATTATTGCAGTTGATCTAATCATTGCTTTGTTAGTGGAGGAGACGAGATTTGGATCCTCTCCGATTCTTAAAAAATATTGCAGAAATCCCAATTTATACACTATATCTTTTTTTTTTAACCTCCAAAAAAGAATCCATAATAAACTTATTACTCCAACTTAGTGATTTTGTATTCGAATCTAAAAAAATAGAATAAATTTTATAATATGAAAGTAAGGTGTGACTCTTTAAGTAGTGTTGAATTAATAAAATAAAAAAATCGATTGCATAGTTTTTTAATGAAGTTATTTATTAAAAGTAAAATCAACATGAATGAGTCAATATCACTTTTCTTTTCGCAGCAAGTGCACGAGTTCATGTACCTTTGGTTATTTATAATTAGATGCATGGGTGAAGAAAGATCCTAATGTTGAATTGGTCTTCATCATTTTTTTTTTATTTATTTATTATTTTTTTTTTTTATGGTCGTAAAAGTGAGCTTTGTTTTTACATTTAATTGGTGACTATGAGTAGACATTTAAATGGTACATTTTCTCATCACGTACGATTGAAAAGGTTGAGTAACATTTTACATTTTAATTTTTTTTAAAGTTCAAGTGTTATGAATTAGGATTAAGGAATTAAAAATGAAGATTTTACCAGCGGTGAGATATTCCTTCCTCTTTTTCTAATTAAGAAATAAAAGAAGATTAAAGTGAACATTTAACTTGCATAAAATAACTAAATTTAATAATTAAAGTATTCGTGTCGTGTTCGTGTTATTTTTTTGTATCATAATTATATTTAAGATATTATAAATTCATATAAATTTTCACACGTTAATAATTTATTTTATATAGATGTTGACATATTCGTATATTCGTATCATATTCGTATTATTTTTCATATCGCTTTATAATTTTTATATTCATATCGTATTCAAAATTATCAAATCTAAAAATAACCCTTGAAATTACTAATATATATATATATATATATATATATATATATATGAATTTGTACACAAAAGGGCTCTACTTCCTTCAATTTCATTTCAAAGTAGTTGGTATAGAAATATATAAAAGAAAGGTTCTCGGCAATTGTAGCAAATGACCTTTGACCCTAGACCCACGAAAGTTGAATGAATGAAGATTCAAAGGAATCAAAAGTGTTATGAAATGGACCAACACCAGCCGTTTAACCCCACAGCACCCAACGTAGCTAGCCACCCACATTGGACTCATTTTTTATTTGTCTCAACACTCAACAAAGCTTCTCAAATTATACAATTTAACATCTTTCAATATTGCTCACCAAAAGCCAAGAAAAATTTGGGTCAACCATTTCAAACTCCCTCTCTCTTTCTCCCTCTCTTTCCTTTTTCCTTCTAGTTTAATTTCCTAATTTCCCTCTCAATTCTGCTCCAAACACCAAAACGTTTATACAACCTTTGTAATAATATCATAATTTAATTTGATTATCTTTCATCAAATCACTGATTTGTTTGTTTTTTATTTTACCAAATTGAAGCTTATGGCTTTCATCACTAGAAAAACTTGGTCACACATGAATGAATAATGATAATGTGATCAAGTAGGGAGACCTAGACATGTCCAAAAATCGGTTAGCCTGTCTAGCTCGTATTGGGTCGGGTTTAAGCAAGGTTTTTTGTAATTCAGACTAGACTGACCCGAATTACTATTTATTAAATAAATTTTATTTTTTATTTAAATTTAATTATAAAATATATTTTAATAATTTATGAATAGTAAAATAAGTTTACGGATAGGTCCAAATTTTGCCCTAAACGGGTTTGGACAAGAAAAAAATATTTAAGACCTCAGCTCAACTATGAACAGGTATAGAGAGACCATCAAAGAATTCGAGGATGTATATATGCTGTTGTTTATTGTTAATATTAATTTTTTTAAATGTACCTAATGAAACCGACAGCTTTAGAGTTTAGAGAGGTAACTTAATTAATAATATATTATTCTACAAAAATTAAAAGAAAAAATGGTGTGGCATTGAATTGATTACTTGACGTATTAATTAATTCTTTTATAAGGGTCGCTATTAAATTGACTTCCACTTCAAAAACTCACTTCTTTAAATTAATTTATATCTTTGATCGATACTTTTGTTTTTTTTTTTTTTAAACAATTTGAAAATAAAAATGAAAAGTAAATAATAAAAAAATATATTGTTTTATACATGTAGGTTTTTATTTTTAGTGTAACATAAAAAATTATAACATTAAAAAGGTATTCACTATTCAGCATAGTCTATATATTTTGTGTTCCTTATTTTGACCATTTCAACTTTAATCTTTTAAATAAAATGATGTAAAAAATCAAAACATATCAATTTTTTTTTTTTGTAAACTTTATATATATATATATATATATATATATTTGCAAAGATCATATTTTATTTTTATATAAATATTATTACTAGTATTAGTTAATTAATCTTTCATTATTCATTAATAAATTTTCTGACATTTGGTGGCTCTACAGCATAGCACGGATCATCGATCATCTAATCCTTTTGTAATTTGATTGTTTATGTGGAGGTTATGTTTAAAAGTCCTAAAAAAGATTATTGTTTTTGTATTTTTTTTAAACAAGTACAATTTTTTTTCTTTCTTAAAAAAGAAAGAGATTTTACTTGACATTTTGAGTATCAATTATTGAGCCAAATGCATATTTCTTTAATGTATAATATATATATATATATATATATAGTCTTTCCGGAACAAAAATATGAGATTAAATTAGGTAAATTTATGTGGTCTTGTTTTTGTTGTTTGTTACTTATATTTTTGCCACAACATGTCATTATTCAAGATATATCATTGTCCTTTTTCTTAATGTTTGCCACCCCTTTTGATTTTGAATTCTTCTTAACCCTTCCGTTTTCAATATTGGATTGAACTAGAAGAAGTGGGGAAAGTTACTATCTATTGTCCGATTGAGAAAGGAAAGACTTGGAAAATGAAGACATAAATGTAAAGACGTTAATAATAGAAGTTAATTTTGCTTAGCACTTTAAAAATAAAAAAAAAAAACTAAAGGGGGAATGGTCTGAATCTTTATATATATATATATATATATATATATATATATATATATATTGTTAAGACAAATAAAATTTTATTAATATTCCAAAAGGATTAAAGCTAGCAACAAGGCTAGCAGAGCAAAATCCAAGCAAGGTTCTGTTACAAGTAATTATTAATATGCCAAATTATTAAGAAAAAATTTCTTATGATTAAATCTATTCATTACAATCACTTATAGTGGTTTCCCTGTCACCTCCATACCAGGGAAAAAGAAATTAATCTTAAAAAAAAAAGGAAATAAAATTTACGCTCGTATTATTGGTCATAGGTAGACCTGCTCAAGGGTCGGGCAGCCCGCCCCGCCCCGCTCGGCAAGCCCGGCTCGTATCGGGTCGGGCTTGGGCATGATATTTTGTGTTTCGGGCCGGCCCGGCCTCGAACAGTAATTTTTATTATAATAATATTATTTTATTTAATTTTAATTATAAAAAAATAAAAAAAATAAAAAAATTATTTTTTTATTCCAATGAACAATATTTCGGGCTTAAACGGACGGACCGGGCCAACCCAAGACCGGGTCTGGGCAGAGAAAATAAAAAAAACCAGACTGGGCCCGGCCATGAGCAGCTCTAATCTGCTTGACAATATAAAAGTTTGAAAAGATTTTTAGAGGAAACTACCAAAAAAATTCACTTTATACTTGTGATTGACCTGTTTAACGATCAACTTCAAGTCTGTAAAAACTTAAAGATTTTGGGCACCAAAACTTGAGATGAGATCCAATCCTACAAGGAGTGTCCCGTATTCTACAGCCATATTGGTAGTATGAGTTCTGAAATTTTACAGTTTTGAGCACGGAACATGTTAATACGATAGGTCTGAGGCTGAGCTGCAGCCTACAAAAACCTCGCATAATGGATATGAGCATTTAAAACACGACGCCGCAATATATATATATATATATATATATATATATATATATATCAATTTCAAAATTACAAATAGTGAATAACATGTATACTCTTATTAATTTTTAAAATTTTGGTATATTATAAATTGACACATGTCAAATGAAATTTCTTTTAATTAAAAAATTTTTGTCTAATCAAAGTTCAAGTATGAGTCATTCAATTTATCTTTAAATTAAATAAAAATAATTTAAAGATAAATTCATAATTTTAGTCAATTAATCAAATTGCAATTTTTCATGAGTCATCCAATTAAAATTTTTTTAAAACTCCTTTGCAAAGAGTTTAAATATTTTAGAACTCTATCTCACATAACAGTTTAGCGTATAAATAGGGACTTCCCTTAAACCACTTGAATTTAATTTTTATAAAAAATATTTCGTAAGTAAAATTTTTAATACATCATTTTGATATACGAAGTATGTTCTTAAAGTCAAGGTACAATGATTGTAAAAAGCATTTTAAAAATAAAATTTTGAGAGATTTTGCTAACTTAGTGCATTTAAAAGCACTCTTTAAAATTAGGTAAATTTTTACTTATAGAAATATATTTTTATTTAATTGAATATTAAATGTAATAATTAGGGTTTAGGGATTCAAGAAATTTTGAAGAACACCATATGTTCTCAAGAATTTTTGAAGCACAATTTGGATTTAAAAAAAAAGCCTGAAAATAATTTGAAAAAAGAAGATCTGAAGAACAAAGTTTTCAAAATTCCATCATAATTCTAAAAAAAAAAAGATATTAAGATCTAAGCTTGAAAATCCAAAAATCCTTAAATTGAGACCAAATTTAAACAATTTCAAGAATTCCTAAATTTGAGATTTTCAAGATTGCCTAAATTTTGGATCAAATTAAAGCAAATCTTATTCGAGATCAAGTCTTTCAAAACCCTTGAAACAAATTTCAAGATCAAGTCATCAAGATCCTTGAAACAAATTTCATTTATTCAAAAACAAGTTAAAAGACTCTTGAAGCAAAGTTTTCCTGCGAAAAGAATCAAAGAATTTTCTTTGTCTTTAAGAATTCTCATATATTGTAACTTTCAACTTTTGATAAATCAAATTATAATTTGACTCCAAATTTTCTTTGTCATATTTTTTGACACGAAATTGGTTTGTACATCTTAATGCTGCAATTTAATTATTTTAAAAATATATACCCTTGCTAATTTTTAAAATTAACTATTTTATCCTTAATACTAAAATTTAATTATTTTATCCTTAGTAATGATTTTAACCATTTTATCCTTAATGCTGAAATTTAATTATTTTGACATATATACACTTGCTAATTTTTAAAATTAACTATTTTATCTTTAATATTAAAATTTAATTATTTTATTATTAACAATGATTTACTAATTTTGTAAACTATTTTATCCTTGATAATTTTATTAATTTTTTTAAAATAAAAATTCTACTTTTCTTATAGGTTACTATAAATCATAAATAATGATTTATTGATTTTCTTAACAATTTTATCCTTGATAATGATTTATTAATTCTTTTAATAAAAATCGAATTTTCTTATAGGCTACTAAAAATCATTAATTAATTCTAATTATTTTAAGCCTAATTATTATTTGAATCTTTTCTTTTTAGGCCTAATTCTTATCCTTGAATAGTTCTGTCCAACACTTTTTGACAAATATATATTATCGAAGAAGCTGAAACGAAAATCCAATCCACATATTTCTTTGGTTGGCTGATGATCACTCGGTTAAGAAATGATTTTACGATTTGAATTTCTTTGTGTTGAGACTTGAAATGGCTTCAATCGATCTTTTTTTTTTTTTTTGGTATAAAAAAGGTAGTAATCTGAAATTAGTAAAAGGGATTGCAAATGCTGGGATTCAAACCATGAGATAATTGATATTATATTATTTTTTTTATTTAAGTTTGCAATCGTCATTAAAGATCCATTTTTGATTCGTGGGTCTTCAATTTGAATTTATTCTCTTTATTTTTAAATACAAAAATTAAATAAATAATATTACTATACCTTGCTAATTTATAAAATTAATTTTTTTATCCTTAATGTTATAATTTAATTATTTTATCCTTAATAATGATTTATTAAATTTTTAATTGTTTTATCCTTGATAAAGATTTATTAAATTTTTCTTAAAAAATCTATTTTTTAAGGCTACTACAAATCATTAATGAAACTTAATTAGTTTAGGTGTAATTATTTTATTAGTTATTATTAATATTTACATCCTAATCAAAGTAGAGTTAATAAAAAAAACCCTAATTAAGTCTTCGTATATAAATATGAAAGTCATGATTAATTTATTTTGTGAACTTTTGTCTGCATTGACATTCTAATATTGCGCTATTGTTTTTTTTTTTTTTTACACAGTAAGCTCATTCTATTGCTTTTATGATCTATATCTAAGTTTTAATTTCTACTGATTTTATAACCTTATTTGTAACATACTTCTTTTACACAGTAAGCTGGTTCTAATGCTTTTATGATCTATTTAAAATTTAATTTATATTGATTTTTTAGCCCTATTTATAACAACTTATTATACTCTATTTTTTATGGAACCCTACTAAAGAGATATATGCGTTTTTTTTTGTTCACAAGTAAATATAGTGTAAAAAAAATAGTGAGATATTAAATTTTTTTGACATGTTGCTAGCCAATTTGCACTACTTGGATGGATCATTTATGGACATATATACTGATCACTAAAATAAAAATGAAGTTGATTTTCGAACCACACGAAACTTGAAAACTTAAACTCTGTTTTGTGGTTAACATTTATAAATTAATTGAAAGTATGCAGAAAGTTCCAAATTTCTTCTATAATTGATGCAAAAACTTTTAGAAAACTAATATATATATATATATGTAATTGTATGTTTGTGTTATCGGGTGGAAACAATTCCTCTTATGTTTTTCCTAATTTAATTTCACTAAAAATAAGTTGATTTAGAAGTTGAATTAGTTTAATTTTAAGCACAAGATTTCTAAGGAGCTTTATTATGCTTTACTGCATGTATTGGAGGAGACTATTTGCTATAAATTGTAATATCAATACAATTACATTTCTAAAATATATAATTTCCCCTTTACTATATGACTTGCATCCATGAAAATCTTAATTTCTTACCAACTCCATTAAGAATGCTAGCTTTAGTAATCATATAATGTTAAGACTTGAGATGTAACTTCACGAACTTATAAATTAACTAATTGTGGGAGCATTACATTGGTTAGTGCTTTCCTAAGAATAATTTTTTCTCGATTAACACATACTCGACAAAGTTTCATTGGAGAATTAAGCAACGTTTAAATTTAGTGTTATTAGAAAGAAATATTCAATTTCTAATTTCACTACAAAAATTGGATCCTAAGATAGTGGTTAATTATTACATGAATAATTTTATTAGAAAGGGTGTGGAATAGACCTGCTCATGGGCCGGGCAGCCCGCCTGGCCCGGCCCGTATTGGGCCGAGCCTGGGTAGGATATTTTTAATCCGGGCCGGCACGACTCGACTCGGAACAGTGTTTTTTAATTATAATAATTTTATTTAATTTAATTTTAATTATAAAAATATATAAAAAAAAATTTAATATTATGAACAGTTAATTCGGGCCTGCCAGCCCGGCCCGGCCCGACCCAGGGCCTGGCCTGGGTAAAGATTTTAAAAAAAAAAGGGCCGCGGCCTGGCCCGACCCATGAACAGGTCTAGTGTGGAATAAGCGCAATCATGAATTTTTGTTGAGTATTCTTCAAGCTAATCAATAAAGGAAATTCAAAATATAAGGTGACTGTATCTACCATTGCATTATTTTCAAGTAAGATTTCAATAATATATTTTATAAATTTTAATTTAATTTTAATTTTTTTTAGAAAGATAACAATTATATTATTATTAACATATATATTAATTATATGATATATCATCCATGTACGATGTACATGTAGCTAAACCTAGTATGTAAAAAAAGGCCGCAATTGCAGAGTGCGTAGATAAACTGAAATAACAGAATCAAACAATAAAGCTGCTATCAGACCATAAAATACAATCCATGTTAATCCTTTATTTCCACAATTCCACTTCCTCCTTAGGTCCTTTGCTCAAACAAAACATTCCCTCTTCAACTCCATGGGTTTCATGCAAACCCATCTCAGTTTCAATGGCTACACTACGTCAAATTTAACATATAATAAAATTTTAAATATTGTAAAAACTAAAAAAATTGTTGCTATAAGATAAAACAACATTTATTCATTTGTTGTATATGTGGCCGCAGCCTTATGTCTTTAGTAGCATTTTTACGTATGTATAATAACACTTATCAAAATGCTGCTATTTCTACATTATAACAGTTTTTCATGACCTTTTGCATGCATTTTTCATTTGCTGCAAAAGATCTCAATCATAGCAATTATAAATGCTACCAAAAGTATTTTTATATAATAAAATTTATAACTGCACATGTTAAATGCTTCTAAAATTTTAAAAATACTGTAATTATTAGTCATTCTAATATATATCAGCAATATGCAAAATGCTGTAAAAATATTGTCTTTGTTATTTTTAACAATATTTGAAAATGTTATAGAAAAATACTGTCTAAAACTAATTTTGGCATAGTGCTACTTTGGCTAATTCCCACTTCACTCGACAAAAAGGATAGGTTGCTGCCTCAGTTTTATTTCGGAAACTTTGACCTCTCCTTGTATGGTGATGAGGATGGTTAGAACTGAATTTCATTAGAATTTTTTTTTTTTCAATATTAAAATACTGTAATTTTAGAGTTGGTTTTATTTGTTGCTCTCACTTCTACCTCAATCTTGAGTAAAACGAAAGAACAAGAATCTGATAGCTTTCAAAGAAAAGTACTGTTCTTAATTTGAACGAAATTATCATGCAGAAGAAAAAAAAAAGTAAACAGAATCATATGTAAAAGACGGTAGTGATATAGTAGTTGCTACTACATATGTAAAATTATCATGCAGAAGAAAAAAAAAGTACTTTTCTTAATTTGAACGAAGTTCATCTCAACAATGTGCAGACGGAGAATAAACAGAATCAAATTCATGATAAATAGATGTCAAGTTTTTTTAAGTATGATTTACGGGCCTGAATTTTTAGGCTAAATATTAGTAGTTTGAAAGACTTAAGTCACTTTAGAGGTAAAGATTTTTTGAGTAAAATTGAAAGACTTTAGAGATCAAGTTTCTTGAGTATGATTTACGGAGTTTAATTGAAAGACTTGGGTCACTTTTCACTTGGGTCACTTTTCTGTCTCACTTGTGACTGGAAAGTCTTCGTATTTGGTATGGACAATTTAAGACGAGGACCATAATATCAAAATATAGGATGAATTTTATAGACATCGAATTTTATCCGAGTTTAATTTATTTTTTTAATTAAAAAAATAAAAAAAAATCAGAAAAAAAAAGAAAAGAAAAAAAAAGAAAAATCAGAAAAATAAAAAATCAAATAATTTCGAAAATTAAAAGAAAAATAAAAAAAAAACACAAATTTGGGTTGAAATAAACTTCTTTTTAGATTGAAATGAGAATCTAAAAATATGATTGAAACAAAACACTTCTCTTGATCAGATTGAAGACTTCTAACTAGATTAAAACTTAATTTTTTCTCTATAAAAAAGAACCAAGCATCAAACACAAAGATCGAAAGCAAAAAAAAAGAGCATAGTGATTTTCGAAATCAGTAAAAAAAAAATAATTTTTTTGGAAAAAGAATTCGAAACTTGAAGAGTAGAAACTTGTGGTTCTGCCCAAGAAGAAGACAGCCCGGGCAAGAAAGAGGAACGGCTTGGATTTGAAGAAGAGCTGCCAGTGGAATCTCGTTGAACCAAAATGCGAGTCATTGCTAGCGATGATAACTATTCTCAGTGAAAAACCCTATCCCTAATTCTTCCTTCAAAAATCCCCTAAACTTAGAGACCCAGAATCCTACTCATAAGTTGTCAATCCCTTGGCTGAACAATTTCTTCTAGCCCAGTATGTTCACCTCCTCACGAAACAATCTCTACATTTTTTTTTTATTTGGTTTATTTGTTTGTTTTTTATTTGATTTATTTGTTTTATTATTTATTTATTTATTTTCTTTATTTTTACTAACAATATTTTAAGTTTTTTTTTTTCTGCAGGTTAATTATTTACTATATTATTTATTAAATATTTATTAATTAATTTTTTATAAGAAGACTATTATTTATTTTAGTAACTATTATATTACATTATATCATTAATTATTATATTTATTTAGTATTATTAAAGTTTTATTTATTTATTGGTAAAAGTATTTTAATTAATTAAGTTTTAATATTAATTGAAGATTAGTTATTTTTAAAATTAATAAATTGAGATTTTTTCAATGATGAAATTCGAAGAGATCATGAACGGTGGATTTCTAAGAAATTTTTAGATGAGAAATTTCTCTTAAAAATTCTCCAGAATGAATGGAAGGATATTTTAAGAGATTATTTTCAATATCAATAAAAATCAAAATTTTATTTTTTTATGAATAATTAATTTTCAACACTTTTCTAAAATTGATTTTCCATAATAAATGCTTAATTTAAATTGAAGGATAAATTTAGATTTTTTCCGATGATGAAATTCAAGAAAGTTGCGAATGGATAACTTTTAAGAAATTTCTAGGTTAGAAAAATTCTCTTAAAAATTCTCCAGAAAGAATGGAAGAATATTTTAAGGGATGATTTTCGATATTAAAAATCAGAATTTATTTTTCGAACAAAACTTAATAAAATGTGGATTAATTTTGGAAAATTAGCTTAAGAGAAATAATTTGAATAATCTAACTTTTCCGACAACGGAGCCTTTTCAATAGAACGAATGGTTTCTTTTGAATACTCTCGAGGTGAGGAAACATTTTTTAGTAATTTCTCCAGAATGAATGGAAGGAAGACCTAAAAAATAATCTCCGAAATTTCTAACTTTAATAATTAAAATGAAGATAGGATAGACAAGACCATTTAATTAAGATTTTTTAAGTATCACAAGACTAATTAGGTATTATCTCTTAGATAGGCGTTGTGAGGGTGTTAATCCTTCCTCACACGTAACCGTACTCTTGAACCTAGTTCTGATAAGTAGACCACAACCTATTCTTTTTAAGGTGCCTTAGTCAAGCTTAGGATTACTTTAAATAGGATAGATTCGTATAGGTGACTAATCACACCTAGATTAGATGATTAGTGGCGGCTCCATTGATTTGCGTCTAACATGCTGAATTCGTATTTGACACGTTATAACAGACTTTGGTTGTTCTCCTTGATTTTGTGATCCAGCCGTTTGGCATAATTTTCGCTTTCTACTTGAAAGTATGGATTTAAATAACGTTTGCAAATGTGACGTTACATACGTTATTTTACGGTTTTAATATTTTTCATCATCGATATTTATTGTAATTAGGATAATAGTTAACGGCCTGTAATGGTTAAACTCACAATTATGAATTACATGTCACAATTTGTGAATAATTTTTTTTTTTTTCATTTATAAATAAAAGATTATAAAGTGTCATAAACTATTTTAAAGATAATTTTATTGTTATAATTATAATTATTATGTTTTATAATAAATTGTGCAAAATGAAAAAAAATAAATTACAATCACGATATCACAATGAATACAATAACATTCGTTAAACCCGCAATTCAAAACGCGTTGATCACTGCAAGTTTAAATTTCTGCTTGAAGGTTTTCGCATACCATTAATTCAAAAGAGCCTGATTCTTGAAAAATTAAGTAAGCTTCTCTTTAATGGCTACAAACTTACAACTTACAAGATCAGGAGATAGATCCCAAAACAACCAAAACATTTCCAATATGGACATCAGTCACAGCAACAACCCATCTTGCAGTTTCCTGCTACGTTTTTTTCTCTTGCTACTTCTCGTGTCCTCATGTTCAGGCAACAGCAATGTCAGCCTGAGATGCAAAGAGAATGAGAGAAAACAACTTCTCGATTTCAAGGGAGGTCTCATCGATCCTTTTGGAAGTCTTTCGTCTTGGGTCGGATTGGACTGTTGCAAATGGCAAGGCGTGAGATGCAACAACCGAACTGGTCATGTCACAGAGCTTGACCTCGAAAGTTATTCCTTGGAAGGTAAAATAAAACCTTCTTTGATTCACTTGAAACATTTGACTTACTTGAGTCTTGCGTACAATTCAATTAAGTCTCCATTACCGCTCTGGTTCTCTAACCTAACCAATCTTGAAGTGCTTGATCTAAGATCAAATAACTTCTATGGTACCATCCCGGGTTGGCTTGGAAATTTGTGCAAGTTGAGAAATTTGGGACTCGATTCTAACCGTTTTCAAGGTGGAATTGTTGAGTTTTTGGACCGTTTCTCGGCTTGCCAAAATAATAGCTTAGAGACCCTCGATTTAGGAAGCAACAAGCTAGAAGGAAGTTTTCCAGCATCATTAGGAGCACTCAAGAATTTGCAAGAACTTGACCTCAACAATAATTTCTTTTGGGGTTCAATTCCGGCTTCTATAGGGAATTTATCATCCTTGAGATTTTTGGAACTCTCTTATAATAATCTCAACGGAACAATTCCCGACAGTTTTGGAAAACTCGCTGAGCTATCTACACTGGACCTAGTATCAAACCAGATGGAAGGTGTTTTGACAGAAGCCCATTTAGCAAATCTCACAAAATTAGATTCTTTCATGCTCACAACAGACCCAAACAGGTCACTGATTTTTAATCTGAAACATGATTGGGTACCTTCTTTCAGGCTTGCAAGCCTCGTATTAGTTAATTGCCTGGTAGGTCCTTCTTTTCCAGTTTGGCTTCAAGTTCAAAGCAATCTTTCCTATGTTATAATTTCAAATGCTGGGATTTCGGACACCATAGAAGAAGAATGGTTTGCAAGGTTATTTTCTAGATGTTGGTTCATAGATCTGTCTAACAATACAATCAAGGCCAAGCTACCCCCAAAAATTTTCTCAAAAAGGCTAGTTATAGTTGATTTGAGCAGGAATCTTTTCGAAGGCCAGATCCCACTTTGGTTGACTAATGCAACGCAACTGTATCTACAGAGAAATTCATTTTCAGGTTCTATTCCTGAGAACATTGGGGAACTAATGCCACAGTTGCAAACTTTTTTTCTTTCTCGGAACCAGATCAGCGGCAGGTTGCCATCATCAATATGCAAAATGAAGGGGCTAAAATTTCTCTCTGTCGGGCACAACAGATTCTCTGGAGAGCTTCCAAATTGTTGGAATAAATTGAGCAGCTTGAAAGTTCTGGATGCCTCAAACAATAGCCTATCTGGTAATATCCCAAGTTCCCTGACTTCGTTATGTCAACTCGTTATATTGATTTTGGGCAACAATAATCTTCGTGGTGGTTTTCCTTATCCATTGTATAATTGCCGGCAAGTACCAAGGCTTTATATTCTACAGCTTCGGTCGAACCAGCTTGAGGGCAACATTCCTGAACAACTTTGTCGTCTTTCTGATATCCACGATTTGGATCTTTCAAACAATAATTTTATGGGGTTCATTCCGAAATGTTTCTACAATTTCACCGCCTTGAAATATGGCAATAAAAGTTTGTCTTACGAATGGTTATTTGACCTCCAAGATAGTACCATTAATGAACTAACAATTCTGGTTGGGACTAAGGGAACAGAACTTGAATATAACAGAACTCTTCTGGAGGTCAAGAACATTGACCTTTCAAAGAATAATCTTACAGGTGATTTTCCGGATGGGATATGCAGCTTGGCTTTCTTGGACACATTGAATTTGTCAAGAAATCATTTAAGTGGAAGCATTCCCGAGAATATTGGTGATTTGCGATGGTTGGAGTCCCTTGATCTGTCGTACAACAATTTTTCAGGTCCGATTCCTCCAAGCCTCTCATCTTTGACATCTTTGGGTCACTTGAAGTTATCTTACAACAACATGTCAGGCAGAATTCCAACAGGAAATCAGCTCCAAACGCTCAATGATTCGTCCAACTACGAGGGCAATCCATTGCTCTGTGGGGTTCCCCTCCAAACAAGGTGTTCAGGAGACAACTCGCCTCCCACACCATCATCTCGTGGTGGTTCAAACGACAAGCTATGGCTCTATCTTAGCATTGCTATGGGATTTATTGTGGGATTTTGGAGTGTTTGTGGTACCTTAGTTTTGAAGGAGTCATGGAGGCATGCTTATTACCGGCGTGTTGATGACTTGAAGGAAGAATGTTACTTTGGATTGCATTGGCAGCTGATCGCTCGCGAAGGATGATTGGGAGGGGAAATAATTAACATATTTAGCATTGCAGTATGTACTTGTTTAAAGATGTGTGTTTTTTTTTGGATAAGCAAAGTTTTTATTTATCCAAAAGCAGCATGCACTGCTACATCAATACAACCAGCAGAGCTGGCAAACAAATGTACTATTTTACAATGTCTTCTTTACATAACTAAGAACCAATTATGCTATCAGTGAGTTTTTTTTTTTTTTTAACCCCCATGCAACATGCAAATCTCTATTAACAGGATCATTCTTTATGATTTTCATCCCCCCTAGTCTATAGCTAACCTCCTCCTTGATTTTCTCAAGCATTTGCATACATTGCTGAGATTGTTTACCAAACCTGCGGTTATTCCTCTCCCTCCATACATGATATATGAGAGCATTCCAAGCAATTCGAAGCACTGTAGCAATAAGAGATTTACCCTTTAGCTTCCTCTTTGCCCATTGAACTTCAAAGTCCCAGCTTCTGATGACTCTATGAAGCTTACATAGGTGCAGAATCTCCCTCCATACTGCCTTAGAATACTCACACTCAAAGAATAAATGGTCTCGAGTCTCCATTTGTTGACTGCACATATCACAAGTTCCATTAAGTTCCATTCCCCATTCCATCAATCGATCTTTTGTAGGGAGCTTGTTCTGAATTGACATCCATGATATTTGAGAATGCCTTGGAATATGGTAGGCATACCATACCAATCTATCCCAATCCACCTTTGGCTGCCTTCGCCTGATTTGCTGCCACACTTTAGCCACTGAAAACCTGTCCCCAGGAAATTTCCAAACTAATCTTCCATTATTCTGATAGGTAAATTGAGCTGCTAATGGTCTCAATTGTAGGAGTTTCCTCCAAATCCAGCTACTTCCCTGGGTGATTGGGAACTGCCAGAATGAGGTGCCTTTTAGAACATAGTTGTGGATCCAAGCAATCCACCATGAACCTGCCTTAAAAAGCAATGTCCATATTATCTGCATTATGCTTGCCCTGTTCCAAGAACCTAGATCCTTCAGGCCAAGTCCCCCCTCTGATCTTGGACAACAAATTTTCTGCCAACTCACCCTTGCTCCTTTGGCTTCTGCATCTTTCCCTAACCAATAGAATCGAGAACAAAGTTGATTAATTCTGGAGAGCACTGCCTTAGGTAGAATAAAGATTCTACACCAATAGTTTTGTATATTGAACAAAACTGATTGAATAAGCTGAAATCTTCCAGCATAGGACAGAATCTTTGATGTCCAGTGAGTGATCCTAGCAGTAATCTTTGAGATAAGCGGGACACAGTCTTTTTCTGTCAGCTTCTTTGTTACTAAAGGAACCCCCAAATACTTCACTGGCAACTCTCCTAGCTTGAAGCCTGTCACCCCCTGGATTTCCTGAAGCTGAGCTCTACTGATTCCAGAAGAATAAAGTTCACTTTTGGCACAGTTGAGCTGCAAACCAGAAAGTTTGTAAAAACTTTCCAGGATATCTTGCACTCCTTGGATGGATTCCAGGTGCCCTTTAGTGAAAATCATCAAGTCATCAGCAAAACATAGGTGAGTGAGCCCAATCCTTTTGCACTTATGATGGAAATCAAAGACTTTATGTTGTGCAGCAGCATCCAAAAGCTTAGAAAGTGCATTCATAGCAAGCACAAACAGATAGGGGGAGATAGGATCTCCTTGCCTTATACCTCTTTCTCCCTTAAAGTAACCCACCAAGCCTCCATTAATTGATAGAGAGAACCTAGGACCAGTGATGCAACTCTTGGTCCATGTTATAAATTCTGTTGGAAAATTCAAAGCTGCAAGAACCAGCAACATGAAGTCCCAGTCAAGTGTATCAAAAGCCTTTTGAAGGTCAATCTTTATAGCACTTCTAGGTGACAGAGTTTTCCTGGCATAGCCTCTTACTAACTCCTGTGCCATTAGGACATTATCTGAGATATTCCTTCCTTCCACAAAGGCACTTTGACTTTTGCTGATGATTGTTGGCAGGAATTTTTTTAGTCTTCTTGCCATCACAGATGTAATACTTTTGTAGACTACTGAACAACAAGAAATAGGCCTGTAGTCTTTAATACAAGTAGGATTTTGGTTTTTTGGCACTAGAGCTACAATTGTGGAATTAAAGCCTGCCAGCAAATCTCCTGTCTGGAAGAAATGAAGAATGGCATCAATGTACTCGTCCCCTACTACTGCCCAAGCTTCCTTAAAGAAGTGAGATGTGAAACCATCTGGCCCTGGAGCCTTGTCCCCCTTGATGGCAAAAATGGACTCCTTGACTTCCTCCCTGGATATTGGCTTTGAGAGTTCAAACTTTTCTGCATCCGAGAAGGAGAACTGCAAAAGTTCTCGTAGAAACTCCCTTGTACATCCCTCAACATTATAGTCCTTAGTGCCAATAATTTTCTGGAAATGAGAGACTGCTGCCTGAGATATCTGTGAAAAGGTTTCAAGCCTATTTCTACTATCATCATACAGGACTCTCATTGTGCCCCTATTCTGCCTAGCTCCAACCATCTTGTGAAAGAATCCAGTATTCTGATCTCCTTCTTGAAGCCATTGAACCCTTGACTTCTGCCTGAAGTGACTCTCTTCAGCTTTCCTCAATTCATTATACTCTTGAGCTAACATCCTTTCCTTTTCTACCAATTCATCAGAAGGATGACTGAGTAGATCTACTTGGACATCCTCTAACTCCTTCCTCTTAGTTGTAACCTTCTCAGATATGCTACCATAATAAGCATGATTAAAGTTCTTCAATACTGACTTTAATCTCTTCATTTTGGAATGCAACCTGACCATGGGATTACCACCAGTAGGTACCCTCCAAGAGTTCTCAACAATGTGCATAAACTCTGGATGTCTGGTCCAGTAGTTAAAAAACTTGAAAGGTTTAGGTGGAGAGGCACTCACCATGTCAAGCTTTATGAATGCTGGGCTGTGATCAGAAATTTCTGGAGCAAAGAATTCTACATGAGACTCTGGAAATGCTGTGAGCCATTCTGCATTAATAAGCACTCTATCTAACTTCCTTGCCAGGAAACCTTCAATTTGCTTGTTAGACCATGTGAATCTAGGCCCTATGAATGTGTGATCAAAACAAGATAGAACTTGTAAGCAATCAGTAAAATCCCTTATATCAGTGCTAGGTGCTTGAGATCCAACATAACTTGAGCTTTCAGAAGGGTCAATGATAGTGTTGAAGTCTCCAGCTAGCATCCATGGAAGGTTAGACAGTGTGCTATTTAGATGAACTAAATGGCTCCATAATCTTCTCCTTTCAATGCCCTCATTAGAAGCATAAATGGCAGAGAATAAGAACTTCTTGCCTGTGTAAGATATGCTACATGTAAGGCTTTGGTCCATTGAAGCAACCAGACTCAGCTGCACATGGCTTTGGTAAAGAAACCAGATTCTTCCATTATTGGCCTCAGAATAGTTATGGAACATGCTCCATCCTGGAAAACTTTTATCTAAAATCTGCTGCATATTCTGAGGCTTGACACGAGTCTCAATCAGACAGACAATGTCAGCTCTTAGCTTTCTTATTCTACTAACTACATCTTTTTGTTTAAGGGAATGATTGAATCCCCTTACATTCCATATGAATAGATTCATTAGGATTGGTTAGGCAAGGAACTTCCTGAGGTAGTGGGATTTACCTTTGCACTGGTCCTTTTTCCTTTGTCAATAGGCCCTCTCCTCTTTGTCTTCAGATTCTTCATAAGATCTGCTACTCCAGCAGAAGCTGCTCTTGGTTTCCTAGGAGAGTGTTCTGTCCTGTTTTCATCTTCAGTAACTGCCCTTGTATCGTAAGATGTGTGTTTTCTTTCTTCTTTTCCTTGGTATGTTTGTGTTGGAGTCTTTACTATTAAAGAAATAATTAAGATGTGTGTTTTCCTTCCGTCTTACTTTTGTAATTGTCGGATTATGGAGGAGGCATATATACATGTTTTCAATAGACCATATAATATTGAACATGACACGATTACATGATACGAACATGAAATAAAAAAATAACTAAAACACGATACGAAACAACGACACAATATGAATAACCAAACATGTCAAAATTTATATAAAACAAATTATTAACACGTTAAAATTCATATAAATATAAAATATCTTAAACACGATTATAACACGAAAAAATATACGAATACAATATGGATACACAAATTATCAACACTATTTACAATGGTTGAACTTGGAACGCCCCAAAATATATATATATATATATATATATATCATCATCATATATATTCATATGTATTATATACTATTATTTCAGTATTTCCTCCAATATATATTTTTGTTTTCAATAATATATAAAGAGAAGGAATTTCTTTTTTAATAAATATATATTATTACATACTATATGTTATTTTATCCAATAGTATGATATATATATATATATATATTCTGATTAAATTAAACTCGCAAATGACATAATAATTATATTAATAAAAAAAATCATTGACATTTATTTTTTGTGAATAGTTGCAAGTACTCATTTATTTAACCCCTTATCCAAAATTAAAATAAAAAACAATTAATAAAAATGTCATGATCCAAAAAATAATAATTAGGAGAAATGTCCCCCTATTACATGCTGTGAATTTTAATCGATGAAAATCGGCCCTCATGGCAGCTCCCCGACAGTGTAGCCTCTGAGATGTTTTGTTTAGACTTGATAATATTGGACACGACACGAATATGATATAGAAAAATAACTAAAAATACGACACGACATAAAAAAAATACGAATATGACACGAATACACGAATGTCTCAAAATCTATATAATACGAATTATTAACGTATCAAAGTTTATATAAATATAAAATACCTTAAATACAATTATAACACGATAAAATATACGAACACGACTCAGATACACACATTGTCAGGTCTAATTTTGTTTTTTTAGTCAAAGATAGAACATGCAACGTGAACTGGCAGTATCCACGTGGACAAATTACTTGCCACGTCATCCTTTATGGACCCACGGTTATGACTTCGAAGTGGAGTGGCCGCCCTATAGGGCAACTTAGAACAAAACTGCCATGTAAGCATAAGGCAATTTGGGGTACACGAGGGGTGACTTTCAGCTTTCTCTGTCGCCGTCACATTAAATCCCATTATTTCTTGTGACACGTGGGTCTTGGCCCACCTTGTTTCTATCATATGCTGACGTGGCAAGATTTAATTCATTTCCGTCGTTGAATGTCACAACTGCTATTCTGCACTTTATCAATCACGTAACTTTTTTTTTTCATAAATATCCTCTATATTTTTCAGTTTCAAATCACCTAAAACTCTACCCAGCCAAACCAAAACCATAGAACTACTTCCCCTTTCTTTTTGCTTATGAATTTTTTTGCTGTTTTGACTTTTGAGTAACGATTTTTGGTGGGTTTTTATGATTTTTTAGTTGTGAAATGGTGGCTGACGTCTTGGCGGGTGGTGGTGGCAGTGTGGTTTTTTTAATTGAGTTGGTGGTGGCTTAAGTTGGTGGAGGCTGAGTAGTGGCTGTGGTGGTTCGAGGGTGCTGATTAGCTATTGTGCTGTGGGCTTGGGATGATGACGTTGATGGTGGAGGCAGGTGATTGATTTGACTGGTTGTAAAGGGCTAATGATGGGAGTTTAGGTTCTTTTTAGGCTACTATTTTGGGATTTTTTTTCTGGGAAAAGAAAATGAAAATTAGAGTATGTTGCTAATGATAGTGTTTCGGGTGTGGGGTTTATGTTGTGGTGCTGGTTTTGGGCTATACCAGTGGCTGTAAGTTGATGGCAAACGATAAGAATTTTTTGGGTTTCTTCTGGTGTCTGAGCCGAGATTTTTTGTTTGAAAGGCTCAATTTATAAGGCCATTTGGGAGTTCAAATCCTATATTTTTTGGGATTAATGAGGCTCATTTGGGGGAATTTTTCATCGTTGAATTTTCTGCTACAAGGATGGCAGGCAGGGTGGCTGGTGCAGGACGGAGCATGGGAAAGGGGAGAGTAGTGAGCGGTTGGCAGCTTGGTTCCAGTTGCCCATCCGCCCTCCTCATCTCTCTTTCATTTTATTTGATTATACGTGTTCTTGATCTTATTTCGGGCTTCAAAGCCCAAATGATCCAATCCAATGAATTGTAAAATGAAATTTAGATAAACCCAATCTATATAAACTTAAATGGACTCAAAGTAAACATGTCTAGCCCATTCAAAATAAACTCAAGTAGAACATAATTAGTTTCAAATTAAAAGGAAATTAATGACCTAAGTTTGATTAATTTATGTTATTTCAAAAATTATTTTAAACTATCTGGATAAAAACACATATTTCTTTAATTAATTATTTAAAAAGTTAGTATTAGTAAAACAACCAAAAGGTAAAGAATTGATAGGACTGGAAAACTCACAAAATATTATTATATTAATTTTACTTCTTTAAAATAAATTAGTATTAATAAAAATGTAGGATATGAAAATTTAAGTTAAATTTAATTTCAATATTTTCATATGCAAATCATTTTAAACAACTTTTCATATTCTAATATTCTACTACCGATTGACTTGAAGTAAAACAATAAAAAATATGAAAAAGTCACAAAATGTTGTTATATTAATATCAATTTTTCATATTCATTAATTAATGATTCGAATATAAATATTCAATATATATATATATATATATATATATATATATATGAATCAACTTGATTTGAAAAACTTTTCCAATATGCTAACAAGTACTTAATTTAATTAAAATGGTAAAAAAATGAAAACTCGTAAAACGTTATTATATAAATTTTAATTTTTTTATATTCCATGATTAATTATTTACAAAAAATCTGTGACTTTTTATCTTCCTATTGATAATTCTATGAAATAGAGTTATTTTATCATATTTTATGCATTTAAATTAGTTAAGTTATTGTAGTTTAAACTTTTAATTAATTATTTCTAGTTATTTTTAGATTATTTTTATTTATTTATTTTATGTTTAAATTAGTTATCAATTTAATATTTTTGTATTTTTATAAAGTTCTAAAGCAATAAGGAGAATATGAGTTCATATATGAAAAATCAAAGCTGGAAACAGTTACTTGCTTAGAAAGTTTTACTTCTTCATGTTTTTGGAATTCTATAAATAAGAACCCTTTAAGACTTTATTAAACACTTCTTCTTAGCTTTTACTACTAATTTTAAGCTTTCAATAACCTAGTTTTCTTAAGAGGAGAGAGTGGTTTTGAAGCCTAAAAAACTGAAATCCTGCAAATCTTAGTTTTCTCTTTTCCCTTAATCTTCTTTTATTTTCTTGTAATGTTCATGATAGTGAAACTCATTTATTTTGTGTTTTCATTAGTAAGCATGAACTAAATTTCTTTTTTTAGAATTGTAATGGACCTCAACATGTGGTTTAGATTATTTTACTCTCTTTCTTGATTTTAATAATATTTGAGTTGTTTTTTCAATCTTGTGCTTAATGCTTCTAATTATTTGGCTACCAATTAAATTGATTTGGTAACCAAAATACAACTTGAAAAAATGAGTTTAAAGTTTGACATAGATTGAATGACATGTGTTTCATATTTATTATTATGATGAATTGAGTTGCATGTAGGGTAGAAATATATTTATGTGTCATGTGTAATCAATTTTAGAATCTAAGCTTAATGAGTTTCTCTTTAATCAATTTTCATAGGAATATAGTTAATTGGTTAAGAGTTATATTTTTATAAGACTATCGAAAGATACTTATGAATAAATTAGAACTCTATGTTAACAATTCAATGTCATTAGTCAAGTTAATAGAGTAGGAGAAGTCCAAACGAAGTGTCAAGAAAATTTGTAAACCTAAGCTTTTCTCAAATGATTTAATCTAAGTCTTAATTTGATTTCTTTTATTATTATTTTCTTTAATTTAGTTTTAATTCACAATCTTTAATTAATTGTTTGAATAAGATTAAGTTATTTTAATTTTAGTGATTAACGAATTTAATAACAAATTATCGTGGGATCGACACTCTATTTTTCACTTTATTACTTGTTATGATATGTGTACTTGCGTGATTAAATTCGACAACACCTATATATAGGTTCGTTCTGGTAAAGGATAATGGAAATTTTACTCCATTGATATTTCAATTTTATTTTTTGGTAGGTTTCATGATATTGCTATAATTGTCTTTTCTACTAATATTATTTTTTTCAATATGATTGTTATTTCGATTTTTATATTTTTCTTGAAATTTTGTTTACTTTTTATTCTAATGAAATAATATAAGTAGATTTTTTTTAAAAAAAATAGATTTTAAAAACTTATTATATACATATATGTGTACATATATTATTTAAGTATTTTTTTAAGAGAAAATTTAGTGATTTATAGCAAGGTCAAAAAAACCTAATGTTGATATAAAATTAAATTTGAAACCTGGAACAAGTAAACAAATAATCCCAATAATAAATACTTGAAAATATATCTATGATACAAATTAATAATCAATGAAAAGTTATATCTATATAAACTAGATTTACTTAACAGTTACTTTTTGATACATGGAAAGCTATTTAATTTTGGATTATAACCATAGGCCAACAAATAACCTTATCTCATAATCTCATTTTTCCTTTTGAAAAATGGTCAGTTTTTTTTATTTAATACATTACTTTTATTGAATTAAAAAAAAATGATGCATTAATTCTATTTTTTTCTATATATATATATATATATATATATATATATATCATCTTAACCAGTATTTTTTTTTTGGATAAGTAAGATTTTCATCTATCCCGAAAGCAGAATCTGCTACATGTTTAACAACTTGCTTCTAAGCAAACCAAACTATTCCCTCTATGTTTGTACAATATCCCCTATACCCCATGAAACACATAATTGGTCGTTTACATGACTATTTACAAACTTTTTAGAATCTGTTAATCTATCTCGCACTGTACATAGTATCATCTCAAATAACACATGATCTTGTCTGTCTGCTGCTCCATGAAGTCTTCTGTTTCTTTCCTGCCATATATGATAGATGTGTGCAGTCCAGACTAGCCTCAAGATAACCGAGTTCAGAGCCTTCCCCTTAAATCTTCTTACTGCTCATTCTAGCTCTTCTTACCAAGTTCCCACGTGCCTGTTGATTCTACAAGTGGCCAGTACATTTCCCATAGTTGCATTGAGTAACTACAATTGAAGAATAGATGATCTCTGGTTTCTTCCTCATTTCTGCAGAACATATACTCCAACGTTACTTGACAACCCCAAGATCTCAGCCTGCTTTTAGATGGAAGTCTGTCCAATATGGCTAGCTAGGAGATAATAGAGTGCTTGAGAATGACAAACTGGCACCACACCAGTCTATGCCAAATTACTTTCTCTTGTTTGTGTCTTATTATTTTCCAAACATTAGCAGCCTTATAGGTAGGCCCTGGCAGATTCCATACCTAGCTATCTCCATGTTATTGCATAAATCTGATGGCTAAGCTTCTAAAACTTAGCAATTTCCTCCAATTCTAACTAAATCTTTTGGAGGGATGCCATATGCATAACACATCTACCCTTAAGCACATATTTCTCTATCCATGCTACCCAGAGAGAGCCAGCCTGAGTGAGCACCATTCAAAAATTCCTGAGTATACAGGATTTGTTCCAAGCAATCAAATCCTTCAAACCCAATCCCCCCTCAGATTTTGGATGGCACATTGCATGCCAGCTTACTCTAGCTCCTCTAGCACTGTCTTCAACCCCTTTCCAGAAAAAGGCATTACACAGTTGATTGATCTTCCTTAACACTATAGTTGGCATCAGCAAGTTCTTGCTCCAAAAATTTTGAATGCTAAAGATAATAGATTGGATGAGCTGAAGTCTGCCAGCATAGGACAGATGTTTAACAGCCCAACCTCTTATTTTCTTGGTGATTCTTTCTACCTACGGAGAGCAGTCTTTTTCATTTAGCCTTCTTAACCAGTATCATTAGGCACAAATTAACATTTTCCTTGAAAATTTTATTAAACTTTTAGAATTTTTAATTCTAATAATGGACATTGTCTTAAAAGTATCAAATAGTTATTGAATTCTGAACTTTGTGTTATGTCAAAAACATAATTAAATAAAGATAAATTA
This sequence comes from Fremontodendron californicum, assembly GCA_030761205.1. Classification (NCBI taxonomy): domain Eukaryota; kingdom Viridiplantae; phylum Streptophyta; class Magnoliopsida; order Malvales; family Malvaceae; genus Fremontodendron; species Fremontodendron californicum. The sequence goes on along the minus strand of JAULJL010000014.1, from coordinate 23,382,765 downwards.
TTTCATCTATTATTAGTGTAGTTTTTAAATTTTACAAACGGTTAGCAAGTTAACATATATTTTTAGGATATATTTAAAAAATAAAAAAATTAATTAAAAAAATATATAATAATTTTTTAATCTCACTTATAAATTAAAAAAAAAAACTATCAATATATCAAAAAGAGACTCTTAAATAAAAATATTGAAATTACTTTTGATTTTTGCATACATGATTTGTTTGACAAAATCTATCACAGTTTACAAACTTGTTTGACATGTGTAAATGTAATCCATCCGTTTATTATTATTATTATTTTTTATATGGTTATAATAAAATTCACTTAAAAGAAAACTAATAACAAGTGGGAATATTTATTTTCTAAACTCCTTTTTCCACCTTTATTTTTTTTCTCATAAATTGGGGTTTTAGTATTTCTTTCCAAATTGCTAAATTGCCAAACAATATTGTACATATATAATAACAAGCGGTCATATTCATTGCAAAATTGCTAAACAAGATTGTACATGTATAATAACATAAATTAATACAATAAAACATCGATAAATAAATATTCGATAAATTAATAATCTCGATTAAATAATAAAATATTGCAATTCCGATTTGGGTCAGTGTATTAAAATAATAACATGGCTAAATGCATAAGATAATAATTTTTTTATAATTCTTTAAGGCCCAACAAATATATAAACTAATAATTCTTGAATGAATAAAAAAATATATAAAAGTTCATATAATACTATAAGGAATTTTTCACTTAACAATTTGTACCTTCTCATTTAAGCTCTTTATCAAAATATACATCTAAAGTTTTTTTTTTTTTTTTTTAATTTTATTTTTATTTGTACCTAAACCAAACTGAATTTCATCTTAATTTTTTGTAATACACACATCTCATTCAAATTTTTTTTTTTTTTTTTTTTTTCATGTTGTAGCAAGTAAGTCTTCATGTGAATATTAATTGTTGACTCTATCTAGTGTTTTTCGTTTATAAGTCATTCATTTATCTTAGTAAAAGAAAATAATAATAATATACATGTACAAGGATTGAAAACATAAATTTTTTTATAAATTGATAAATATTAATTTATCAATAAATAAATAATTATTTATTTATCGATAATTAAATAACCTCTTTAAAATAATATTTTTTTGTCTCAATAATATTATTTTATAGGAGTTTTATTGTACTAGTATTTTGGCAGAAAAAGGTGAAAGTAATTCAAGTTTATGAAATAATAACACATAATAGAATTGAATTAAAAAAACTAAATTTTGTCATGTTTACTATGTGGGTGAAAGAAAAAAAAGTAAAAAAAATTTTACGTAGTTTTTTTAATGTATGAATATTTTAAAATATTTAAATTTTATATTAAATAATAATTTTATCCTTTATTTTATAAATTTATTATAATCTAATTTAAATTTTTATATTATTTTACTAGTCAAATTAGTATCACTTGACGTAGTGATGCTAAACTTAGTCTGTCATTTTATTAATAATATAGATTACCTTAACTAGCTAATATATAACATTCTAAATCAAAATGCAAAAAAAATCATTATTTTCAAATTTTTTGTTGGATAGAGTTGGTCTCACAAGTTACAAGTTTCAATAACAAATAAATTTTGGCACATTAATTGTACGGGTGAAAGAAAAAAAATAAAAGGAAATAAATTATTTAATTATGAAATTAATGAGCAATTTTTTTCACGTGTGAATATTTTTTAAAAAATAATTAAAAATATTTAAGTTTCATGCTAAATGATTTTTTTTAGATTTATTATAATTATAATTTTGTGTTATTTTATCAACTGAGTTGACATCACTTGATTCAATAACATCAAACTCAGTCAATCAAACTAATATTTTCTTATAAATTAATCTTTCTTTGAAAACGTGATGAGGGTGCTCTTACTTTATTAAAAATATTTTATGATTGAATTTTAAAAATCCAACCATAAAATGATATTTTCATACGGTAAGGGTTATCTAACATACTCTTAAATAGAATCTTAGAAATGAAATTAAACTTATGAGGTAAGGAAATCAATGGGAAAAAAAAGACAGAAACTAAAAAAAAAAAAAAAAAAACCCAAGACAAAAACCTTAGCAAATTAGTGTGTGTGTGTTTTTTTAAATCTATATACCTAGTACGAGGTTAGTCAATTAATTAAAAACAGTAAAAAGAGACGTTGAAAAACCCAAGGGTAAAGATGGCCACACGTAAAACTTTTTTTTTGTGTGCCTTGAGTTGAAGAGAGTCCATGATTCTCATTTGCCACGCAACAGTGAAAGAAAGGAGAGAGAGAGAGAGATTACACATCAGCTTAAGAAAACACAAAAGAGAACAGTGATAATAGGGAGAGAAAAGAAAAAGAAGCACAGGGAGACGACGATAAAGAGTATCTCTCTCTATTCAATTTGGATTGACTATATCTCAGTTTTCTCCTTCTCTTTTCTTTGAGAGCTGAGACCTCTCTCTCTCTCTCCCTCCTCAATCTTCAACAAGGTATATATATATATATCTCACCTTTGGTAACTTCAAATTATGTTATTTGGTCCATGTTTGATGAAAATTCCTTTATTGATCGAGTAATTTGGTTTTTGGGTCTCTAATATCGGTTCTTTAAAGTTTTGGTTTTTAGTCTGTTTTGGAGGGTTAGATCGAAAAAGCTCGTGCCTTTTGTTTTCACTTTTTTTTGGAATTTTATAAAACCCTAAACTTTCTTATGGAGTGATCAAATGGGGATATGGGTAATTTGATGAGGTTTGATTTTTGTTGTTGTTGTTTGCATGTAAGCCTAGGAATAGAATTTTGGAACTGGCTCTTTAATGGGTAAACTTTGTTGTTCAAGGTTTTAGTCACATTTCTGTTATATGATTTTTGGCCCCTTAAAGCTCAAAACTTTGGTGGGTATTGAAGAATGTAAGTAATTAGAAACCAACTTTAAAGTTTGTTGATTCTAGGAAGTGGTCAGAATGTGACTGGTTGGTTAGGGGTTGAGTGCTGATGGATTACCGCTGCTTTGTCTAGGATCAAACAATTTGTGATGCCACATGTGTTTTATTTCCTCCGGACCGTATTCTTATTAACATAAATTTATTGATATTTGGTTGTGAGAATCCAAGACTTTTAACAATACATAGGTTGATGTTTTGTATCAATGTTCTTTTAGGTTAAAAGTGGGTTCTGAGTTCTTGCAGTTGCAAATGGATTTTAGTTATACGAGCCACAAGCTTTTTTGATTTATTTGAGGGGAAAGGTCTGATTTTTCTTTTTGGGAGCTTACAGGTGCGTTTGTATAAAAAATTATGAATTCCATTACATGAGGTTGTTTATATCATTTTGTTTGAACTTGTACAACTTCCAGATGTTTATAAATACTGTTGGATGTGCTTTTAAATTTTTAGGATAGGAACATTATAGTGGAATCTGAACATTTTCATTAGCGTTTGATGAAATGAGAGTAGTACTAATCATCGATGGATGTCGTCTAAAAGTAGTTCAAAATTCTTCTCACAATCTCATGCAATGTGTAACGCCAACTGCTTTACTAATGATTGAAATGATGTCTAATTGATTTCAAGATACTGAATCTTAGATACTCGGTAAGAGGTAAGAGAGATTAGAGTTGGAACAAAATGTAAAGAACATTGCCAAGTATGCCTAAGCATTCCACTTCGTCAGAATTTTTTGTAATAAATTTGTTTGTTTCTGGTTTTAGCACTAACGACATCAGATATGAAGTTTCATGTCATTCTTCTTATTGGTGGGTTAGAATTCAATTTCCTTGCACTGCTTTATTTTTAACATATTTATGGTAGATTGGTATGTCCTATGGAAAGTTTCCAGTCTTACCAAATAGGATGTAGCCTAGTTGTAGCCATCAAATTGATTAATCTTTGGTTCTGGGTCCAATTAAGTTTTTGCCTAAACTGTAAGGAATTTTTGGTTGATGAAAATAGTTTTGGTTTGGTAATTGATCATGATATTTTTTGTGTGCTTATTATTGTATTTCTTCCCTTGCGTCTTTTTCCATTTCCCTCAAACAAGTTACAAAACCAGAGACAAGGGCTGGCTTGTACTTGATATCACACGATCTTTTCAGCTAGAATTGTGGATTATTCTTGTTTGAAATCTGTCACAATTGTATTTGATTTTATGTCCCTTCATCATCAAGTTCAGCAGATCTGTTGAGAATACATAAGCTATCTATCTTATAAGAAAATATATATTTTTTTGAGAGGAAACCACCTTTTTTTTTCAGATAAATCAGATTACCATCTTGTTTATTTTTAATTTTCTTTATATACCAGAATCCCAGAATATTCATGCTTTGCACAATTGACGTAAAGTCAATTGGCATGTGGTAGATTCTAGGAGATTTGCATTTAAGGATTGTATGAATCTAAAAGATCCTTTACATTGTCAGTTTCATTAATCTGGGTCACACTCCGCTGGCATGTGGGGTATTTCTATCCTTTGGTGGAAAAGGTAAATAATTGTTGTAACGAACTAACGATCAAAATTAATTCTGGTGCGATCTGATTAAGACTGCCTTTTTGAAACATTTGCCAATTCTCTCATTCGTAATTTCATTTATCCTCTATATTTGGGGCTTTAGATATTTTCTCATTTTCGGATTATGCATTATTTATCTCTCTTTAGGTTATGGTTGGCTATTTATGGTAATGAGAGCCAAATGGATCATAAAATTAATTAGAATGCCTTTTTTATGCGCCTGGGCAGATGGTGTTCAATTTGAGATTGAATTCCATGACAAATAACATCAACTTTTCGTAACAGTACTATTCTTTGTGCACTTCATATTTGTAAGAGCTCTGCTGTAGCCTATGTTTAGGAAGTACAAAGGGGAAGGAGAGAGAGAGAAGAGGAAGAGGAAGAGGAGAAAGAGGGGAAAGCAGAAGATAAGGCTCCTCTTGTTTTATTTGCTTAAAAACGAAGTGGGAAAGGAAGGAAAGAAGGTATTTTACTAACCTAGTTTGGCTAAGGATTGGAAAAGAAATGATAACTTACATGTTCTTCTTAATGGTGTTTATAATTAAATGGCAATTTTGTCTGTACAAAACAAAACTTTTGATGAAGAATCCTTTCTGTTCCATTAAAATGTTTCTCAAACGAGTTATGTATGGAAATTGTTGGAGGTGAGGGGGTGTAGAAGAAAATAAAAAAGAGACAGAAATTTTCATTGATGGCAACCTACTTCAGTTTTGTGAAAGTTTCTTTCACTTAATTTCTTAAGTAGGTATTGTTTTCTTGTTTTTTATGGAGAATAGAATGTGAAAATTTGGTGCTTTCGTTTAGTGAAGCAGGATTGACTTTCCATTTGCTGTTTTGTTCCTGTTATTTCTAGTGAATACTTACATAGTAATGATGAAACTTAGTTTTGCTGTTCCATTAAAAATAAAACATTTACTTTTGCCTACTATAAAAGCTTCATCGTGTTTCTTCATTACAGGTGTCGGTCTGGTCAGAGGAAAATGGGAAGCACTGGTGCTGATAAAGTTCCAAGAGATACTGAAACTGAAGGTTCCGAGACCACAATAGAAATAATAATAAAAACGTTGGACTCTCAGACTCATACTTTGAGAGTGGATAAACAGGTAAATTACTCGCTCTGTTTTGTCAAGATCGAACCCAAGTTCTGATAGTGTGTTTTTGTTATATTGAGATGTGGTTCAGTTCACCAGTTACATTTTGTTAATGCATATATTACTTAGAAATTCTTCTGTCCAGCTTTCTTATGACAAATCTTGGACTTTGCCTAAAATCTTTTCTTTATTTTTTGAAGAAGTTGACTTGGTAATCTAAGCATGTTCTCTAATTTTGCTAGTAGCCGCAACAACGATGATATGATAGCTTCCTACAGTTACCATGCATTTTACTTTATGGAATATGATATTTATGTGGGTAGTTGAGGTTTTCTAACTTATATCTTTTTAATTTTCTTCTGATTGGCTTGCTGCTTATACTAGTGTATTTGTTCTTGATTTTATATGAGGAATTGTTTAATATTTGTGCTTCACTATGTTGTTTCTTGTCTCTGAATATCTTACAGATGCCAGTTCCTGCACTAAAAGAACAGATTGCTTCTGTAACTGGTGTGTTATCAGAGCAACAGCGATTAATCTGTCGTGGAAAAGTTCTAAAAGATGACGAACTACTTTCTGCATACCGTATCCATTTTCTTTTTAATATTCGTATTCATTTGTAAGGTAACTCAGATTTTATTGATTTTCTTAGGTAAGAAGTTGTTCCATTCTATTTATTATCGGGTAGCCATGTATTGATGTTTACTATGTAACTAAATGTTAATCGGTTTTAGACAGATGACTTTCGTATGCCTGCTATTTATTGGTTGCTGAATAGAAACTGGGATTGCATGATGGATTTTTTCTTTTATCATTATCTATTCACATTTAGAATTTGAGCTGAGTTTCTTAACTGGAGGTAGATGTCGAGGATGGTCACACCTTGCACCTGGTGGTCAGGCAGCCGGTTCCACCATCATCTGATGGCACACCTAATCATTCAGGTTTTGCTACACTTTAGGATCCATTATCCTCATTTTTTTGGGGTACAAACGTTGCATGAGCTCATGCCTTTCACAACAAAGAAAATTGTTTTTTGCATGGGCTCTATGCTCCAGTTTTATTTAAAGCAAAAGCTTTTTTGTCCTTTGCTACTAGCTTTAATTTGATTGATTACCTGTATTGGACCTAATTAATGCTTGACATTTTGAAGTGTTCAACTCAGTATGCAATGCCTTACAAAAGCTAGTTTTTCTTTAATGCTTGCCACATACATGTTTGAAACAAAGTATTGTCCAGTAAAGAGTTTTATGTTCTTTATCATTATCTGTTTGCATAATATGTGGTTTTGCAATAGGTATACTACTTCCACAGCCCCCCCCAACCCAATTTTCCTTTTTCTTATAGTTACTTTAATGCTAGTGGCTACGAAAACTTCAATCGGATCATTTTAACCTTGGTTTAACAAGTGCATGACCTCATAAGAAACATGGTAGGCCTCATAAGAAAGCCCTTTGAGTGTTGCTTCTGCAAATGTTAAAAGAAACATGTCTGTACGGCACCTCCCCAGTCCCCACTAATGTTGCTTCTGTAAGGGTACTGACACTTATTTCCTTATTGAATGATAAAATTGAAATTTATGAAAAATGTCAAACAAGTAGAATCATAATAATATCTTCATTTTCTTTGCTGCTTTTGAAACCTTACAGGGGGCAGACACTATATTGACCTTTGGGGTTTGCACCTAAAAACATCGAATTCTATGCTACTCTTTTTGTTCTTATATATGGTAGAGCATCAAATAGTGAATAATTAGTAATACCTATATTCGACAATTAATAGCATTTGAATATCAAAATAAGAATTTTTACAATAATATTAAACTACAAAGACCATTTGTCAATCAAATATAATCTCAATGGCCTTTTTGACTTGTTATTGTTCAGTTCTAGACAGGATTACACTTTTAAACACCTTTTATTGCTCAGATTTTTTTTTTTTTTTTCTTGAGGAAATAATCATTCAGTCCTCAGCCCTTTTCTATATCGTGACTTGGAGGTCATGGGTACATGTTGCAACAGCCTGTGAAGCAGGGGGCAATGCTGCATACATTTCACTCTCCCAAGGGCCATGGTGTGGGAAACTTGTGCACTGTTTTTATTATGTGTAGTTCAATTTTTAACATGTAAATTGAATGGTTGCATTTTTTGCATTGGTAGTCTTGTAATATCTTATATCAATAGGGACGATTATTAAGTTTTTGCCTTGAAAAGTCTTATAGTTTGTAATTTTCTCATTATTAGTAAGAAATTTAACAAATTATACATTTTAATTCTTATTGCTTATTAGTGTAATACTCAGAGGAAGAGTTATATAGATGATCAGATTTTCAGTTTATTGGTCCCTAACAAGATTATAAAAGATCAGGCTACATGTCCTTCAGTTTAAGTTGCTGTCATAATGCTCACTTTGCTCTCTTTTTAGCCCCTTTACAGTCCTCTGACAATTAGCAAGGAGCTTACATACCGGTGATGGGCTGATCAGCGAGATCGTAAGCATGTAGAGGGACTAATTATTTTCACTAAGCCCCTCTTTCTTGACCAGAAAAAAAAAATAGAAACTCATTTAAGAGCTAATCTTGTGCAAGCTACTAACTTTTTCAGCTTATATTTCAGGGGCCTCAATCAGCTCCTTTTTTACTTTCAGGTTCAGCTATTGGATAACCTGAAATGAACTTAAGTCTTAATATTTTTAATGATAGTCTGGGACTCTTATCTTTTTATATCTGATGCACACGTGCAATATAAAAGTGCTATCTGTAGAATATAGTGGGACAAGGTGTCAATACATTAACTACAAGAATGTATAACTTGCTTCGTTATGCTCTCTATGTCTTGCATTTTTTTTAATCATGCAACATCTTTCATATTTGAAGTTATAGCATTCTGGTTAAAGACTTGGGCAAAGTCATCGAAGTGGAGTTAATATATATATATATATATATATATATATTTATATATATATGTGTGTGTGTGTGTGTGTGTGTGTGTATTTAACTAGAGAAATGCTATCAGAAGCATGACTGAATAACTCTGCAACTTGCTTAGTTATGCTCTTTATATCTTGCACATTTTCTAATCATGCAACATCTTTCATGTTTGAAGTTATGGTGTGCTGGTTAAGACTGGGGCAATATATAAAATCAAAATTATTGGTCAACATAAACTTTGTTGAAAATATTGCCTTTGTGGTAGAGACAGTGGTAGTATGGGTGGAAGAAAATTGTTGATCCCAACTTTCAGAAGTTTTGCCCAGAAGCAATGAGGTTTGTTGGGATAAGATGAAGCCATTGTTATGTGTATCTTTTCGAGGGCTTGAGAGCGTTGTTGTAGTCTATAATGACTGGACTTCTAACTGTTATGTTGTTCAGAGATTAAAATGTGGTAGCTGATGTTGACCGACATCATTCTTATCATTTGAGTTATCCAAGAACACTTCTTGCATTACCATTCTTTATTGTATGCCTGTCTCCCTTTCTCCAGTACAAACTGTGATCTGTTTGTAATATATATTTTGATAATATGTGTTCGTAATGTTAATTTATTATGAATTGCTTATGTTTCTAAAATGGGAGCAAAAGCTTGTTAAGATTTAGTTATTAACATTTAGCACTATTATTTGCAGCAGATGGTCCTAGATCAGGTACAAGCCACGGTCATAATAATCATGTCCCGAGTGTTGTGATAGAAACTTTTAATGTGCCTGACCAAGGCGATGGAGTTCCTCCTGAAATCAGTCGGGTAAGCTTGCAACTGGATATAAAATGGAGAACATTTCTAGAGGGGAACTGTATCCTTTTATAATGATTTTTTAATTTTAATTTTCTTCTTTCCTTCTGAGCAGATTGTCTCTGCCGTTCTTGGCTCTTTCGGATTTGCAAATATGGCAAGTGGCAATATTGGGGGTGATGTCAGGGTAAGTCTTCATTTTTCAATTTTCATGACGTAATGACAGGTATTTTAATGGTTTGAACTTTTGTTAGTTTATTGTTGCTCTGATATATAATAAAAATATCTTCGGCTGCATTGGCACGAAACAAATAACTTGAAAAAGGGATCCACGAGAGTCAAAAATCCAAAATTCTAGTTTTCAGAGGTCCTTTTTGGACCATGGCTTAACAGGATGAAATGTTGACAATCTCTTAGAGATCTTGGAAAAGTTTGGCTTTTGTTTTTCTAAAATCTAAAGATTTTTATATGCTTTAATATCTGTGGTCATCTTTATGCGTGCTTAAATTCATATGATCTTACTTCTTGGGAGTTGTTGGATACCGAAGGAACATGGTTCACAAAGACTTGAAAGAACGTCTGGTGGTAGTGGCATACCGGATTCATCGCAGGCTCAAACTGAACAAGCTAGCATGAGCAATCAATCTGATAGAGCACATAGTGCTTTTGGACTTCCAGCAGCAGTATCCTTGGGGCCTCTGCAGCCTCCTGTTAGTTTGGAATTCCTTACTTTCTTACTAATTTGTCTGTCTCTTTGTATGTGCCTAGTGGATTTGCTATATGAAATAAATCTTATGGCATACCTATTTTTGGGCTTAAGTTATTATATTCTTTATTTTTGTAGGTAATTCCTGATTCTTTGGCTACTTTGTCTCAATATCTGAGTCATATAAAGCATGAATTTGATGGCATTGGTTAGTTTTCCTTCGTAAAAAATGTAATTATATTATCTCTGCCAGTTACTCCGAAGAATACTGGTTCATTGATGATTTGCAACTCATTTGACTGCCAGGTAGAGCTGGGGGAAATGATCCTCAGACAGCTTCTATGAGTAGGACTGGAGATAGAGATTCTAGTCCTGCACCAAATTCAGGGACTATACGGGAAGGTCTTCCAACACCTGCATCTTTGGCCGAAGTGTTACTCTCTACCAGGCAAATGCTCATTGAACAAGCTGGAGAATGTCTACAAGTGTGTCCTTAACTACCATTTTACTCTCTTTCTTAAAGTTTACCTGTATATGTAACAGCTTTCCTTGTTCATTGAGGTATGAATAGTTGGCCTGAAAGGGAAAAGAGCGGGAAAGGGGGGGGGGTGTTGTTTGTCATGGCCTTGTAGTTTTTTTTTTTTTTTTTTCTGAGTTCTCAATTTTTCGTTTTGTTATGCCTATTGGCAGCAACTTGCAAGGCAACTGGAGGATCAAGGAAATGTGATTGACACCTCAGCACGGGTGATTGCACAGTCCAATGCATGGAGAACTGGAGTTCTACTACATAACCTAGGCTCACTTTTACTTGAGCTTGGTCGTACAACCATGACAGTACGCTTAGGTCAAACACCTGTAAGATAATTTCATTCTAAATCAACAACATTTAACTCTTTTTGACACCATTTGTGCTCTATGTTTGCTATAACTTATTTCTTTTGCAGTCTGAAGCTGTTGTGAATGCTGGACCTGCAGTTTTCATATCCCCTTCTGGTCCAAACCCTCTCATGGTTCAGGCAATGTTCTAACAGCTTATCCAAACCTTCTTATTTGATGTAAACAATTTTAATTTATGCTGATTTATCAGTATTTCTTTAGGCCCTTCCTTTTCAACCAGGAACTAGCTTTGGTGCCGTCCCCATGGGGACTGTACAGCCTGGATCTGGTTTGGTTAATGGACTTGGGACAGGGTTTCTTCCTAGGCGTATTGATATACAAATACGAAGAGGTATGGTATACCTGGCTATTTCTCTTGTTTGATATCTATTACATTTTCCGGCCAAAGACTGATGGTGTATTTACGATAAGGTTCATCGATGGCAACACCCAATATTATTCGACAGGAACATCGAGATACCACACAACAGTCGGGCCAAAGGAACCCATCGATGGGTTCTGGCAGTGAGAATCATAGCACTCAAACAACTTCAAGGGTCTCAGATACTCCATCTTTTGCTGGAGAATCAGGAGCTAGGGTAGTGCCTATTAGGACCATGATTGCGGCTGTACCTGCTCCTTTGGGTCGCCTACCTTCAGATTCTTCTGGTAATTCTGTGGGATTATACTACCCATTGCTTGGAAGGTTCCAGCACATCGCTCCTGGACATTTGAGTGGTGAATGGGGATCTCAAGCATCTGGTGACCATCTGTCCCCTGGTGCTCAACCTGAGCAGCCCCCTATTCCTGAATCTGCAGTGCAACATCAAAGTTGGGAAGAGTCTGCAAGAGATGGTAATATGATAAAAGCACTTCAACATTCCTGAATAAAAGCTTGCTGTTATGAACTTGTATTTTTTGTGGCAAAAAGTAGAATCATTTTTCTTTGGTATTGATGCTATTGAAAATTGCTGTTCAATGCCATTCCTACCTGCTAGGAGCCCACTGCCATCCCCGTGTGGAAAATGGGCTAATTTTTCATAGTGCTGTTTTTTCCTCAGTGATGTCCACAGGTTGTTTTGTTATTCCTTTTTTCTTTTTTCACATTTAGTTTTTAAATTTCTTATTTAGAAAACTATTCATGTGCTTCCCAAATTTCCCCACAAGGTATGCAAAAAAGCTGCTTGGAAATATATACCTTCTAGTGGCCTTTTATCTCAGAACAACTTTTTTCTTTTTCACTTTTTTAAAGGATGTTACTAAGTAGCTCGAATGCTACTTCATTCCCTCAACTCCATTTCAGCCATCAAGAATGGAGTTTCAAATAATCACACTTACCATCCTCTTGTCACTACTATCATAAACATTCTGGCCAGTGATTGGCATTGGACACTCAACCACATCCCAGGACTGAAGAACATGGCAGCTCACTGATTGCCAAATGGAGTTGTAGCCAGGACAGGGAGCTGAAAATTCTTTCCTCCCCTCCCCCTGGTTTATCTTCCATCTCACTCTCTGACATGTGGGGCATTTGTCACCCCACTCTATTATGAACACTAATTTTCTGGGTCCTTGGACCCCTTTCTCGAACCCCTTTCTCGACCATATATATATATATATATATATATATATATATATTAGCATGCACATTTCCATGCTGCTTCATTTTGCCACATCTTTTGTCGTTAGTTTCTGCAGTTTGAAAGATTCCATGTCAATTGACCAAAAGGGTTAATTAAGCCAAAAGAAGAAAAAAAAAACGAAAAAGAAAAGGTGAAGTTGAAGTTGAAGTTGACCAAGAGGGGTACCTTTCAGGAACTGATCATTAAATTGCTTCTTGTTGTAGGTACATTACCAAATGCTAATTCAAGACAACAGGAGCAATCCAGTACACGCAGTGCCAATATCAGCATTCTAGCAGCTGGCAGGACTCAAAACAACCAAGACTCTGAAAGACAAATTCCTAGTAGTATTCTTCAGTATCTAAGGGAAATTTTCCCTGGTGGTGAAATCCAGGTAGAGGAAGCCAGTTTACAAGGAACAACTACTGGTTCTGTCCAGGAGCAAGAAGGAACATCCAGTGGTGCTCCAGCAGCTGAGCCAAGTATTACTGATCAAGGGGTCTTTTTATCTAATTTGCTTCATCAGATCATGCCATACATATCTCAGCATGCGGGTTCGCAACAAAGTACTGTGCCTACAGAAGAAGCAAATACTTCCACCCAGGTAAGCATGCTTCTTGTCTTAGTTATTTTTGTAGTGGCTGTATATGCATCAGGTCTGAACCATGGATTGCTTGTTTGATTGAGGTCTTGCCAATCCTTTCCGTGATCAAATATGGATGAAGAGTTAATGAAAGTATAGCAATTGGGATAAATTATAATGTTAAAGTCAACAAATAAAGATGCTAAATACTGCTTTATTTGCAGGCTGAGAACTCTGGGACTGGGAATTCACGGAGACCAAGTGACTCTGAACCAAACCCACCAAACTCAAAACGTCAGAAGGTACTGGTTCTAAATACTTCTATTATCTCATCTATCTTCTTCTTTTGCCTTTTATCATATTCCCCGTTAACATTTTTATGTCTCACTTAGAAATTATTGACAAAATCTTTTAGATTAGTCCATCACTCCATCTAGTAATTCAATGAACAATGTTCTCTTGATTGTTTCTATAATCTATCGCTTCAACATGATCTCTGTCCATTTTTTTATTGATAATATATGGAGGTTGTGGGCCATGAATTTATAGGGTATTGCATTTTAGTACATAAGAAGCTTGGTGAAGGCGGGTTTAAATGTGTTTCTGGAATGGCACAAAAAACATTTCATAGATAACTTGTCAACAGCAAGATTGTTAGTTGGACAAATTTTGTCTGAATTTCTGATTATTATTTGCTATCTTATTTTTAAGCTCTTGAATAGTTAAAAGATTTTAAGCATTATTATTGTTTTGGGTAAATAACAGTTGAGACAGAGAGATTGGTGTATGCCTAGACAAAGTAAGAACTGAAATGCTGCACAATTTATATGAAAGTCAAAGTATAATATTTGAAACAGCATGTAAAAGAGGAATATTTAAGGTTAGTGGAGTTAGCAAAATTTATTTTAAAGCATGGTGAGATATATTTACTTAGAGTATTTGTCAAATTTTGCTGCAAACTGGTTTATTCTTTAGGTTGCGTTTGGGAACTTGGATTTCAAACAATGGATTTGGATTTCAAAAATAGTGTAATTGTGTAGTAAAACAAATGTAAATGTAACATTCATGATTATTTTTCAAATTCATGGATTTGTTGGATGCCTATGTAGTGGTGAATTTGAAATACCTATAGGTATTTGTGGATTTGAAATTCATGTTTTTATATATTTCAAATATACAATCATGTTGAAATTTTAACTAATGTATGTATTTCATTATCATAATTTATGTAACAAATGAAATCCAAATCCAAATTCTCAAATTCATGTTCCCAAACATAGCATAAGAAAATTCTAGGAGTTCTTCTTTCGAGGAGTCAAAGTACGTACTGAAATCGTGTACATAGAATGTGAGCTAAGTCTAAATTTATGGTACTAAGCAATACAGTGTAAAATTTATTCGATTGTGGAATATGAAAAGTGAGTTGGATTGCATGTTAGATGTAATAATGAGTCTTGAAACACATTTGATTGCAATACCAGATGTTTAGTATTTGTCTATCACATACCATTGAAATGGCTTTTTGTTGCAGACAGAGTAACATATCATGAGATGCTGGATTTAGCGAATCTTCCCGTGCTTGTGAAATTCATGATTGCTGATTTGAGCGCTTACAAACAGCGGCGTGACTTTTATGTTAAATGTGGTATATCATGGCTTCTTCTTTTTATTGCAAATGAGAAGTGACATTTCCATAATTGATATAGAGAATTTGAACTGGATTTTACCTTCTCTAGCTCCATCTATCATCTAGCTTAATTTCGTCGTCTATGGCTTTCGATACCTTACTTTATTTTGGTACATCCAAAATTGCATCAAGTAGTATATCTCTGTGTCAGTTTAATCTCTAAGCTTTATTTTTTTGCCAAAAATCTCTAAGCTTATTAAAGGTAGAATTGTGAAAGGGCAGCATTGGTGGTGATATGGGGAGATTTTGCTTTTAACCATCATACATCCGTAGTATGCAGCCATGTAACCATGAAGCAAGCAAACCTCTTACTCTCTTGCTTTTTCTTGGCTCTTGTAGTGAAAAACCCAGCATCATTTATGGCTTGGCTTTGATTGAAATGATGTTGAAGTTCTCTATTCTAATGTTAAACCACTCATTCAACTTTTCTTGGCTCTTGAATGAGTCATGAAATTTGACCAGTAGCCTTGTGGCCTTATGGTTAGTTGGTAACTCCTTTTTGAGGGATGGCTGGGGGTTTTTCGCTTTTCATTTTTTAAAGTACATTTGTGTTTGTCATGTATTCGGATATGAATATGAGGATATTCGGATATAAATATTCAGATATGATTTTTTTTTTTTTAAAATTAAACACAAACGTTTTTGATACAAAGCTGTATTCGGCATTCACTCGACTTTGACACTCACCTGAATTTGGCTACCATAGCTAATCACTCTTACTAACCACTTCTACCAATTAAACGACCTTTTAAGTATATATATTAAAAAAATTTAACCTGAAAGGTTCAAAGTATAGAGAATAAAATCTAATCCATTTACTATCATTTTTTACTTTTTAAATTGTGTAGATAAGATCCTTGTTAAACTAATCCATTGCTAAACTTTTAATACACTTTTAAGTGAAAAACAAATATGCCAAAAGAAAAAGAAAATGTTTTCATAAATTAATCTTATTTTATTTTGTTTGTACAAAATTACTATATATAGTAGAATACTCAAAGCTTTTACATTGATCACTACAATTTCCATTCTTATCTTTTTTTTTTTTTTTTTTTTTTTCTTTTATTGCTACACTCAATAGTGGAAGTTTAGATTTGCTCATGGTCGGGTAGCTCATTCGGTCTGGCAAGCTCGGCCCGTATTGGATCGGGTTTGAGCAGTAATATTTAGGATCCGGACCGGTCAAGTTTGAATCACTATTCACGTATTAAAATAATAATATTTTTAAAACTTTAATTATAAAAATAATAAAAAATAATAATTTTATTGTTTTTTATATAAAAATTATTGTTCATTCGGACCCGTCCAGGGTCGGGCCTGAGTAGAGAAATAAAAAAAAATTCGGTCTGCGATCCGGCCATGAGCAAGTCTAAGTGGAACTTATTGCTACACTCAATTTCTTTTCTAATCTTTTTCTTTTTAGTGAAAAACAAAGTTAAAAAGAGGAAAAAAAATAATGTAAAAGGTCAAGCTCACTAAAATTATTGATGGATCTTTCAATTCTATTTTATAGCAATTAATTTATGCTAATTTTTTTAAACTTAATTTTACTCTATTCATCAAAGGGTTCGTTTAATCGGTGTCTATAAGCATCAATTAAAGGTTATTTATTTACTATTGTAGAAAAAAATTTCGCATTTAATATATTATTTTTATTGAATTAAAAAAAAATATTAATTACACTTTTTTTTTTCTATATATCACCTTAACATTTCCCTTCATCAAAATTTATTTATGACATTCAATTTTTTCTCTAAAAATTTCAACTTTGAGGACTAAAATAAAAATTTTAAAAAGTTAGGAGTTAAAAGTTGAGTAAAGTAAAAGTCCAACTGATAATTCAATTGCAAGGGCATAATCGGAAAACGAAACCTCAGACTGAAAATTTTGACGTTGAACGTAAGCCGCCTTCTCAGGTTCAGGTAAACAGAGAGACAGGTACGTCAAAGCCTCCATTGTCTTGTCCTAAAATCCCAGGTTTCTTCATCTCTAATCAAAACTTTTTTTTATTATTTTAATTGTAACAAATATTTGTACATTTTTATTTAGTATTATCGTATAATACTTGCCATAATTTATTCCCAAATCACATTTTGTTCTTCCTTTTAAATCACATCCCAAATTTTCAGTGTTCAAAGAGTTTCAGATTTTGAAGATCATTTTTTTCCTTTTATAATGCAATCTAAAACCCTAAGCCTAGCTCCAGGATTCACCCTTTTCCCAACCCTTAAACCCCCACAGAAAACCCTATTTTTCCACCAAATCTTCATCTTAATCCTCACTTTCTTAGCCTACGCCTCTTTTCACGCTTCCCGGAAACCCCCCAGCATTGTGAAAAGCATCCTAGGACCCACAATTCAATCAAATTCAAGCTCAAGTGACACTGGATGGGCTCCGTTTAACGGGCCGGAAGGACCCCATCGGCTCGGTGAGCTTGATCTTGCATTTTTATCATCGTATGCCGTAGGGATGTATTTTGCAGGACATGTAGGTGATAGGATTGATTTAAGGCTTTTCCTTGTGTTTGGAATGATGGGTAGTGGCCTTTTTACGATAATTTTCGGGTTTGCCTATTGGTTTGATGTTCATTTGTTGGGTTATTTTATGGGCGTTCAAGTTGTTTCTGGGGTTTTTCAATCTATAGGCTGGCCTTGTGTGGTTGCTGTTGTGGGGAATTGGTTTGGGAAAGAGAAGAGAGGGTTGATTATGGGGGTTTGGAGTTCACATACTTCTGTTGGGAACATTATTGGTTCTGTTGTGGCTTCTGGGGTTTTGGAGTTCGGTTGGGGTTGGTCTTTTTTGGTGCCTGGAGTTTTGATTATTGTAGTTGGGCTTTTGGTTTTTTGTTTTTTAGTTGTGAGTCCTGATGATTTGGGGTTCGAGCTGATGGCTCCTGTGAAGGAGATTGAGATGAATGTGGAGGGAGAAAGTGTGGGGAATTTAGAAAAAGTGGAGTCAGAGGAGGCAGGGCTGCTTGAGAACAAGGATACTGATTCTTTGGCTGCCATTGGATTCTTGGAGGCATGGAGGTTGCCAGGTGTGGCACCATTTGCTTTCTGCCTGTTCTTCTCGAAGTTGGTGGCTTATACATTTCTGTATTGGTTGCCTTTCTACATAAGGCACACAGGTACATGTTGTCACTTGATGTGATTATTATTACAAGATTAAATTTGGGTTGTTTTAGGATATTCAATGGAAATGTTCCATAGAAATGCATTCTCAATGAATAAAACCATCTAAAATTTACAATTGTCAGTATTAAGTTTAAGTTAAGCATTTCATATACTAGTAAAACCAGTCCTAGTATTAATTGTGGCGATAGACTGAAATTCATTTATTAGCCCTGTCACAGATGATTATCTATTATGTAATATATGCTATGGAGCCTGAGAATGTTTTAGATGTTTGAATCTACTACTTCTCTTTGATTAGCTAAAAGGATGCATGTTTATTAATTATTGCAAATTCATGTTGGAAATGTAGCTGTTGCGGGAGTGCATTTGTCCCATAAAACTGCTGGGATCCTCTCTACAATATTCGATATTGGAGGAGTCTTTGGTGGGGTGATGGCAGGTTTCATTTCAGATATCATTGAAGCTCGTGCAGTTACTTCAGTTACTTTCTTATTACTATCAATTCCAGCACTCATCTTGTACCGGGTTTATGGAAGTGTCTCTATGTTCACCAATATCGCATTGATGTTTCTCTCTGGGTTGCTAGTGAATGGCCCTTATTCACTAATTACAACAGCCGTTGCTGCTGATCTTGGTACCCAGGACATGATTAAAGGAAACTCTCGTGCATTAGCTACAGTGACTGCAATCATAGATGGTACTGGCTCTGTTGGGGCAGCTCTTGGGCCCCTTTTGGCTGGGTATATATCCACTAGGGGTTGGAATAGTGTATTCCTTATGCTTATTGTTGCTATATTCTGTGCTAGTTTGTTCTTGATTCGTGTTGCAAAAACTGAGATTGAAAGGATGGTAAATGAGGGAAAAGGGCTTTCGAGTAGAGTGACTGCAAGTTGATGCAGTTTCTCAAGGCATCAACTGTTTGTCTTCTGTACCCATGGAAGAGGATCTCATTAGGATACAACATGTGATGTAAAAGTTTTCTGTTCATTATACCTGTATCTTGTATTGTATCTCATTCTTTTATACACACAAAATCTTTTATCAGAATGAACTTCATTCTTCTTTTCACCTATACTAGATCAAAGTTTGTACTCTTGAAAAAGCTTTAAAGCTGTGTTCTTAAATCTTAGCTCTCTGTTTACAAATAAGTGAACTAGTTTCTCAAATCAGGTGAGCTTTTGGCATCTTCTGTCTTGGTAAAGAAGAAGATTAACAATGGAAACATTCATCTATTGATTTTGTACTAAAAAAATTCTGTTAAAGTGATTGTTTTGAAGAAAGATTGTGTTTTTTGCCTGTCTGCTAGGAGATGATTGCCTAGATAGATATATAACCAGATCAGAATTTGAATCCACCTGTCTGAAGGTCATGAAACTTGGGAAGGACTTCTTATTGCAGTCCTGTGATATGTTGCTGTCTGTGAAGTTTCTATGGTTAAGAAACTACCTGAGAGTCGGGAGGATAACAAAAAAGATGGCTCTTAAACTGTCAAAAGTTCATGTTAGCACTATCAGGAGGATGGCAATTCTATGCAATAAATATATATCTAAAAAATAGTACAATAACAGAGTTATTTCTGTTTACAATCAACTGTGCCCCATATATACAAATCAATTCTGTTCATCAAATTATCCTAGAGCTTCATTAGAAGCCAATAAGAATGATTGGGAAAGAGAATCTAAAATCTATCTAATTATGAATCATAATTCCATAATTTGATTCTTCCAAATTTTCTTTTCTTCTATTGGTGATGCATATTGAGTGAAACAAATATATAGAGTTCTATCCTTCTAAGAGGCATTTGAAACTCTGAAGCCCCTCAGCAGAAATATTTCTCCTTACTCTTGCCTGTTGTATGACAGAAGGGGGAGGTGGCTCCAAGTGAAAACTAACCAAAACAACAGTCAAATTGTCTGTTGCTCCTCTTTTTATTGCTTCTTCAACTATGTCTTTTCAGAAGAACTTCACATCATTGTGCTCCTGGAGCCGCCTTCTTGCAAAAATCTATGGCATTTTGGCTGGTAAATACATCCCATATTCCATCACTACCGATGATCAAAAACCCATCTTCATTGGTCAATGTTATCATTTTCAGTTCTGGTTCAGCTCTTGGGGGCCAATTCTCTCGCCCATTTCCTTCATACCTTCAAGGTGCCAATCACCTAATGCCTGGGTGACACCCAGTTGACCATTCAGATAACCATCATCAATGAATCCACCCAGAGACTCAATTCGTCTCTTCTCCTTCATGCAACAGGGCCTATGATCCTTTGACATCTCTATAGCTTTTCCACGCCGTGATAGTACTGCCCTAGAATCCCTAGCATTTGCCACAAGTAAAGACCTGTCAAAGATAAGATCATAACTTTCAGGCAAAGCAAAAACCATAAATATTGATTCAAACATTTATTAAAAACAGATTACAAAATGTCCAGATTATGTACAATAAAAAGTCTCTTGGATTGATTCACTTCACCAAATTCACTTGCAACAAATTGTGTAATGCCACCTTTCTCAATGTCTATCTTCATTTTGTTCCTTGCCAACCAGAAAAAAAAGAACAGTAAGGCCAACCATAAAAGCTTTGGAAGTGATTACCTCCCAAATATCATTGCAGTGAGATTAGTAGTGCCAGAAGCCAGGGCAGACTCAAGAGAGCATGACTATGCAAATGCAGCATCAGTCTCCATAAATGAACTGGTTACCACTTTCTCAAGTTCTGTTGTTTTAAAACAGAAAAGGAGGGAAAACTGAAATGAGGAGTTGTAGAGAATAATGCATACTCTGTCTGTCTGTCTGCGTTCATTCATTCATTCATTCATACATATATATATATATCATACAAAATCAACCTTAGGTAAAGGTTGTTGAACCAACCATCCTTGAATGATGGTATTACATCAGATTTTGAGCTAAAATCACCTAACACAACATACTGACACAGTAGTTGCTGTCAGATTACATATACTAACTTAGCACAAAAAGATTCAAAATATCT
Organism: Fremontodendron californicum; assembly: GCA_030761205.1. Classification (NCBI taxonomy): domain Eukaryota; kingdom Viridiplantae; phylum Streptophyta; class Magnoliopsida; order Malvales; family Malvaceae; genus Fremontodendron; species Fremontodendron californicum. The sequence continues at coordinate 23,361,813 of JAULJL010000014.1, read as the reverse complement.
TTAAAGTACCTAACAAAAATCTCAATTGTCTAACACTCCTTGAGATTTTTCTTGGAGACTCCAAGCTTTGACCTTAGGAACTCAAACCTTGGCCTTGAAACAGCCTTGGTCATCACATCTGCAGTTTGATCTTCAGACCTACAGTAAACAACATCAACTTCTCCAAGCTTTTCGGCCTCTCTTATGGCATGAAACTTTACATTTATATGCTTGGTTCTTCCATTCTGAACAAGATTCTTTGTAATAGCTATAGCTGACTTGTTATCAACCCATATTACAGTAGCTTCATTAGGCTTCTGTTCCAAATCAGCCAAGAGTTTCCTAAGCCAAATGGCTTGGTTTGCTGCTACTGCAGCAGAAATATACTCAGCCTCAGCAGAGGATTGAGCAACTACATCTTGTTTCTTTGAATTCCATGAAAAAACAACACTTCCAAATGAAAAAACATACCCTGAAGTGCTTTTGGAATCATCCACACTTCCTGCCCAGTCACTGTCAGCATATCCTTCAAGCTTGCAACTTTCATTCTTTAAATACCATAGGCCATAATCAAATGTACCTTTAATGTATCTCAATACTCTTTTAGCTGCACCATAATGAATTTGCCTAGGGGCTTGCATGAACCTTGAGAGAAGACTTGCAGAATACATAATATCTGGTCTTGTAGCAGACAAATATAGCAAGCTTCCAATTAAACTTCTATAAACAGAGGCATCAACAGTACCTGCATCATCTGACTTGGACAACTTCTCATTCACAACTAGTGGTGTTGCCACTGATTTGCAATTCTCCATCTTGAACTTCTTTAGAACCTCCAATGCATACTTCCTTTGAGAGATAAAAATACCAGCATTAGTCTGGTGAATCTCCATCCCAAGAAAATACCTCATTTCACCCAAGTCAGACATTTCAAACTCATTCTTCATATTTTGCTTGAACTGTTTTAAGAAACCTTCATTGTCACCTGTAACAAGCAGGTCATCTACATATAGTGACACAATGAGCTGCTCCTTATCCTCAAGCTTCTTCACATAGAAAGTAGCTTCACTCTCACTTCTTATAAGCCCTTCTTGCAGTAAATAGGAGTCGGTTCTACTGTACCAGGCCCTTGGTGCCTGTTTTAAGCCATATAGAGCTTTGTGAAGCCTATAGACTTTGTCTTCTTTTCCTGGAGATTGAAAACCTTCTGGTTGTTCAACAAAAATCTCCTCCTCAAGCAAACCAGTAAGGAATGCAGACTTAACATCTAGGTGATAAACTTTCCACCCTTTCATTGCTGCTAAGGCTAATAGAAGCCTTATGGTGTCATGCCTGGCCACAGGAGCAAAAGTATTTGAGAAATCAATTCCCTACTGCTGAAAGTAGCCTTTGAAAACCAACCTGACCTTATGTTTGTTTATAGAACCGTCTGGATTGAGTTTGGTTCTATAAACCTACTTGACACCAATCATCTTGTGATGGTTTGTCTGTTTACAAGGTGCCATGTTTCATTCTTCTCAATCATCTTCATTTCATCCATCATTGCTGCTCTCCATGCATCTTGTTGAGCAGCTTCACCATAGTTTTTAGGTTCTAAAGTAGCCACATTGCATCTGGCATAAACTTCATCCAGTGTTCTAGTGCCTCTAATTGGAATTTCAGTGTCATCTTTAGATTCTTCATCTTGGTTTTGTGGAATTACAGATGGCAGATAAACAGCTACTTATTTCTTCTCCCAATTCCACTTGGCAAACTCATCAAATTTGACACTTCTACTCACAATAACCTTCCCAATAGTCACATTGTACAGTCTATACCCGTTGGTGTTGCTGCTATATCCTAAGAAGATCCCAACTTTTGCCCTTTTGTCTAGCTTATCTCTCTTTGCCTTTGGTACAAGAGAATAGCACACACAACCAAAGACTCTGAGATGTTCAACAGAAGGCTTCACTCCATGCCAAGATTTATAAGGAGTTTTTCCATTTAAAGCCTTGTAGGCAGCATATTCAGCAAGTATACAGGTATTGACAGCCTCAGCCCAGAAGCTCTTAGGAAGTTCCTTTTCAAACAGCAAACACGTAGCCATTTCCATGATCGTTCTATTTTTCCTTTCACTCAAACCATTTTGTTGAGGAGTGTAAGGAACAGTGAGCTACTGCTGAATTCCTACTTTCTCACAGAACTTGGTGAATTCCTCTGAGTTGTACTCAGTTCCATTGTCTGATCTGAGTCTCTTCATTCGACAACCAGATTCATTTTCCACCATGGTTTTAAACCTTTGAAACGCCTCAAACACTTCTGAAATCTGCTTGAGAAAGTATGCCCAGCTCATTCTTGTATAGTCATCCACAAACAATAGGAAATACTTGCTGTTGTTCAAAGAAGGTCTGCTCATTGGGCCACACACATCAGTATGCACCAGTTGTAACTTCATTGAAGCTCTCCAGCTACTTTTGGATGGAAATGGCAATTGGCTTAGCTTGCCATACTGACATGCAGTGCACACATCAGCCTTATCATGGATGGCAAGCAAATTTTGGACTAAGTCATTCGAATACATATGCTTCAAGACAGAGTGACTGTAATGGCCTAGTCTTTTATGCCATAGGATAGATTCATCTACATCACAAGAATAAGCTTGCAAGTCTGTTTGCTTCCACTTAATTGGAAAACTTTTATTTTTCATTTTGACTTTCATCAGCTCAGCACCAGTAGGGTCAGTTATAAAACATGACATATCTTTAAAATGCAAGGCATAGTGCCTTTCGAGCATTTGTCCTACACTCAACAAGCTTTGGCTAATTTCAGGCACAAATAAAACATCAGAAATGAACTTTGTACCTGAAGGGGTCTGAACTTCAACCACTCCTTTTCCCTTGACATCTACATACTCTCCATTTCCAATTTTTACCTTGGAGATGTAGGACTTGTCCAGCTCTTTAAAGAGACCAGCATCATGAGTCATGTGATTGGTGCAGCCACTATCCACTAGCCAAGCATCTTTGTTGTTGTTTGCAGCAAGACATGTAGCAACAAAGAGCTTCTCTTCATCTTGCTCGAGTTTTTCAGCAACCTGAGCTTGTCCTTGCTGGTTTGCTTTGTTTTTACAAACCTTCTCCACATGACCAAGCTGATTACAGGCCCTGCATTTAACTCCTGGTCTGAACCAGCAGAACTTTTCTGTGTGATTTTTCCTTTTGCAGTGAGGACAGGGTGGATACCTTCTTTTTTGCTTTCCTATTTTTGGCCATGTCCTTCCTTTTTCTCTTTGTCTTTTCTTTCACCAGGATGCTTCTTTCCTATGCTGCTGCTGCCATGTCTGTTTTTGAGCTTTGCTTGAAAAGCTCCTTCAGATGATTCTTCAAGTCTGATAGTCTTTCTATGCTCCAGTGCTTGAAGAGCATTGACAAGCTCTGCTAAAGTAAGCTTTGAGAGATCCTTAGAATATTCTAGAGAGGAAATTTTTGATTCAAACCTCTAAGAGACACTCACAAGTACCTTCTCCACTATCCTCTTGTCTGACAAACCTTCACCATGCAGCCTTAGTTGATTTACAACTTTCATAAGTCCGTCAGTGTATTTCTTGACAGTCTCTGCATCTTTCATCCTTAGAACTTCGAATTTCCTCCACAGATTCAGCACTTGGATCTGCTTGGTTTCGTCACTCCCTTGGAACTCTTCCTTAAGCTTATCCCACGCTTGTTTGGCTATTTCACAAGTCATGGTTCTTGTGAATATCACATCTGACACAACAGAGTGAATGCAAGACAATGCTTTTTATTTCTTGGCTACTTCCTCGTGTTGTTTGATTTGAGCAATGGTAGGATTTGCTCTCAATGGAGGTGTCTCTCTTCCTGTTTCGACAACTTCCCAAAGATCGAAAGCTTTTAAGCAGACTTTCATCTTGACTGCCCAAATGGGATAGTTCTCCCCTGTAAACACAAGAGGTGTTGGAGCTGCAAAACTGTTAGAGGCCATCAACATGTTCTAAGTTGTTTACTGGTTGAAGAAGAAGATTTTTTTTCTAATTTTTTCACTCTCTCACAATCCCTTAAGAACACAATTAAAGCTCTGATACCATGTTGTTTTAGAACAGAAAAAGAGGGAAAACTAAAATGAGGAGTTGTAGAGAATAATGCACAAGGATTTAAAATGCGGTTGCGGACACATTTTCGGTTGCGTTGCTTTTATCGCGGTTGCGAACGTAACGGACGTGAATTTTTTTCGTTTTGCACAATTTATTGTATAACATGATAATTATAATTATAATCATAAAAAACTCGTTTTTAATAATTTTTAAAACAATTTATGACATTCTATGCTATTTTATTTGTAAAAAAAAAAATATTCACATTTTTTTGATATTATAATAAACTATTATAGTAAAATATTCATATTCACGTGGTGATAAACTTGATATTTTGTATAAAATCAAAATAAATTTATATTTAAAGTATATAAATTATGTTACTTATTTTATTATTAAAAATCAAAATTACTTTAAATTTCCTATCCTAAGAATAATAGATTATAAAATATTCAATTCATTAAGTAATTAAATTTTTTAGCATATTAATTGATTTCCTTTTTTATCACAATTTACTTTTAATTTATTATATAATAGATGATATTTTTAATTATTTTTTAATTACACAATAAAAAATAATTAAAACTAATCTAATACAAAAAGAAATTTTAACAATACAACTACCACTCCAAAAAAAACCATTACTAAAAATTCAAATATAAAATCTTAAATTAATAACTAATAAATTAATATATAATTATTTCTTTTACAAAAATTTCTCATAAATTAAAATGACAAATGAAAGGTAATTGGGTTCTGTCAATTTTGAACCCAACCCAACCCACCAGTCCACAAATCCATCCGCCCCCACCATCTAAATCTACATAAAAATTTCCCTTAAAATTCCCAAAGCTTTAATTTCCCAATATATTTCATCTTTTTTATGCTCTCCCACTCTCATCTTCTCTTCACTCTCACTCTCACTCTCACACCGAGCACCAGACCCAGTAGACACTAGAGTCTTGACAGACTCTACTCGACAGAAGTAGCCCACCGACCCAGAAGCCTCCTTCCCCTCTATGCCTTCAACCCACGCCACCCATGGCCATATGGTCCCCTGTTTTTGCCCATCTAACCCTACACCAAACTCACGCCATCAGTCACCAATCCCTGTTTTGGCCTGTCCCCTCCTGCGTTAAACCTGCGGCAAGACCATGAAGATGGGTGTTTCACTTCTCCACCAACCAAATTCCAAGTCAAATCAACAATATGAATGCAGAGATAGAAAAATGAGAAAGGTCGTTTAAAACTTACCTTCTTAATTTCTTTTTCTTTGAAGTCTGATATGTGTTTTTCCTTGAGTTAAGGCTGCTTGATTGTTGTTTTTGATCATTCTGCCCTTTTTTGATGAAAAAAGCTTTTATTTGATAAGAACCTTTTTTGAAGGGGAAGCGGTTTAGCGAAAATAGCGGCCCGTTATGGCCGCTATTTTTCATTACGCTGCTTTTCGCGGCCGTTATCGCCGCTATTGATGTGAACTTGATTCACAATGTTATTTAAGCAAATAGCGGTGGCGGACGGTGCCGCTACCGCGAAATAGCGACTGCGACACCGTTACGCCACCGCTTTTTGAATCCCTGATAATGCATACTCTGTCTGCATTCATTCATACATATATATATATATATATATATATATATATATATATATATCATACAAAATCAATCTTAGGTAAAGGTTGTTGAACCAACCATCCTTGAATGATGGAATTACATCAGATTTTGAGCTAAAATCACCTAACACAACAGACATACTAACACAGTATTTGCTGTAAGATTACATATACTAACTTAGCACAAAAAGATTCAAAATATCTTTAAAGTACCTAAGAAAAATCTCAATTGTCTAACAAGTTCTAAGGGAAAATCAGCATCCTCAACAATAACTCTGGGCAAATGATCACAGACAAAATGAGATGCATCCTTTCCTCCATGTCCATCAAAAACCTGTTTTTTATGTCAAAACAAAGAATGCTTTTATATGCTGGTGAGCTTATTTTCTCTTATATTTTATTTAACGCAATCCAAAGCATTAGTTTTGGCTGACAAAACGAGCTTCTAATCTAACAGAAAGCTATTCTTGGTTAAAGGTCATGTTTCAATAGAAAAATAAAGGTTAAAGTACTTAAACAATTCTTTACTATAGTAAAAAACGTATTTTAGTTCTTGTAATATAAAAGTGAGTAATTTAATCTTTATACGTTTGAAATTGGTATAGAGAAGTAAAATTGGTAACAGTATTAAAGGGTTAAACTAATTGCCGACTCAATTCATGTTAGGTATAAATGCCAAGAAATTTTTATGCTTGTCTTTAGAAAGAGTTAAAATTCAAGAAATTGTTGCTTTCAGGTTCATCCAAAATTATTACTGCAACTTTTAACATGGCTAATGTTAAGAAGCAGCAGCAGCAGTAACTTTCAATCATTTATTAGAAGCAACAGGTTCCAGCATTTTATGTACATCCAAAGAATATAATTTTAAAATGGGGAAGACAAGATGACTTAAGAGATGATAGAGCTTATTTGTCTTTCCAATTAAGTCAGTTATGTGAAAGTAACTCATCTAATTTACTGCATAAAGCTTCTATTCAGTTGAACAAGAATGTTTTAAATATCTCATTATTCTAAAATAATTGAAGTCCTCCTGAAGATACATTAATAGCTTTGAAATAGGGAAAGGGAGAAAAGTTTAGAAAAGGCGGTCCCAATCTTTATTTTTCTTGAAATATTTGTGTCTGTCACTCATATCCAACGCATATCCCGACATGGATATGAAGATATGATCCTAAGGATCCTCAAAATACACGAAAATCTTTGAAAAAATTAAATATATCCGAATCCGACACTAACACCTGAATCCGAGTAATATAAGCCATAAATCAAGACAATTGCATTGCAAGTCAAGTCATGTCTTCATGTAAATTGGTGGGAAGATTAAGTTGGAATCTTATGGGCTGCAAATAGTAGCTGCTTCACATCAATGTAATGTTTCACTGTATTGTAAGAATTAAAATGGTTTTCTCCTTTAGTTCTAGTAGATTTTATCTTATAATCTGGGTACCGAGACAAGGAAAATTGTACTCGAATTGTTGACATTTCAAGTTTCTGATGAAATGATTTGGTGATCTGCCGATGTGAATATGCAGCATCACAGTAGATGAAGGTGGTGATTTGCTAATGACTGTTCGTTTTCGATCGAAATGGCTGGAAGTGAAGACATCAGTAACAACTGGAATGCGGTAGTGAAAAGCATGAGACGAAACAGAAGTCGAAGGTCCACCGGATTTACTATAAACTGATATATACCGGCCATTACCAGTGGTGTAATCGAGTCGAACTAAGCTCAAACAATAAAAAGTTCGAGTTCAACTCAAAATTCGAGGTTTGAAACTCAACTCAACTTGAGTTCGATTGAGTTTTATTTTTAAACTCGACTCAAATCGAAATAAAATTCGAGGTTTGAAACTCAACTCAACTCAACTTGAGCTCGATTGAGTTTTATTTTTAAACTCGACTCAAATCGAAATAAAAATCAAACTGTTCGAGCTCACTCAAGTAAGCTCGATTAAGCTCGTTTACCTAGTAAAAAATGAACTCAATTCCCATGCTTAACTTTAAACTCGATTATTTGTGCTTGAACTCGAGCTCGAATTGAAATTTTTCTAATTACCAATTAAAAATAAAATATATATATTAAAAAAAAAAAAAAATTGATTAAGCTAGCAAGATACTCAAGTCAAACATTAAGATACGCGAATTCGGATCGCTCGATAGCTCGAGTTGCTCGAACTCGGCCCGACAATGATTGAGCCGAATTCCATTTTTTTTTCGAGCCGAGTCCAAGTAGCTTGCTGTCTCGTTTACAGTTTAGACCTGACAATTCGGATATCTATATCATATTCGTATATTTTCTCGTATCATAATCTTAATGTTTTATATTTATATAAAATTTGACATGTTAATAATTTGTGTTATGTAGATTGACACATTTGTGTATTCGCTTCGTGTTCATATTTTTTCATGTCGTGTTTCGTGTTTTAATTATTTTTTTCGTGTCGTATTCATGTAATCATGTCGTGTCCAATATTGCTAGGTCTAGACTTTAGACCCCTAATTACCATCAATACCATGAGGGTATTAATGTTGACTAAAAAAACCTTACCAACACTACCAACTAGAGCTTGGCTGTTCTCTCCATTTGGAAATTAACTAAACAGAAGAAGACAGTTGCAAGATTACATGAAATACTGAAAGTTTAAACAATGTTAAAAAAAATTCCATACAAGATAAATGTCTTAAATTGGATTGTGAACACCAGAAATTTCATCCACAATCTAAAGTGATAGAATTATTCTTTGAAAGCAGGATCATACTATTTAAGCAAAAATTCAAGAACCATATAATAGGTGATATCTTCAAAATTCCAGATGTCAGAATCCAAACATAAAAAGTAAAAGGAAAGAAAAACAAGGACAAAAAAATCTAATAATCAAAGATGCTTCAAATCTAGAGGCAGTTCAAGAACTTCTTAATGTCTTCTCCATAGGCTCCTACAACCCCGGACCACCACAGAAAAAATTCACACCTTACATTCCAGTAAAGGCTTTCTTCCCACCACCAGAAGATCCAGCAGGAATCACTTTCAAAACATTGAACCTCACAGTCTTTGACAATGGCCTGAAATTAGGAAAAAAAAAAAAAAACACACAAATTACAAACAACCAAATTTGCCTACACCTAACAGTAAACGATTAGATTCAAGAGACAAATATAATAAAATCCTTCTCTTTAGAAGTTTAACCTGCATTGCCCGATAATGACATGATCCCCTTCCCTCACACGGAAGCATGGAGAACTATGTGCAGGAATGTTTGAATGCCTCTTCTCATACCTGGAAAAAAGAAATTTTTCTTCAAAAAAACTTTAAAAACTACCATTCTCTTTAAGAAAAGTGCAGCAAAATGGAGCTGGATTATGCCTTTGGTATTTCTTGATATAATGAAGGTAATTCCGTCGAACAATAATTGTCCTCATCATCTTGGCACTATGGCAAGTACCAGCTAAGATGCGACCCCTAATGGAAACCGTGCCGGTGAATGGGCATTTCTTGTCGATGTAGGTTCCTTTAGGAAACAAATATGGAAAAAATAATCAAATAATAACCAACAATCATAATCTGATCAACTGAATTCTAAAAGCATAGAAACATATCCTATATATTCCTTGCAAACATCATCCTTTCTTATAAACTACAGTGAAACACATTTTTTTATATTAGAATTATAAAGGATCCATTTTCTGAAATTTCAGAGGCACGGCAATATAGAAATAAAGCAATTATTAATTAGCATGATACTCGAATTCCAGCTACCTTAAAGAAATCTTTACTTAGCTTAAGCTACTAAATGCAAGTAACAATCAAAACTTTACACAAACTGACCATCAATCGTTCCACACCATCTAAAATACATACATCAATAGACATAACAAAAAAGAAAAGGAAACTAAAATGAAAACAAACCTTCAATAGCTTCACGAGGAGTCTTGAAGCCCAAACCAATGCTCTTCCAGAAGCGGTTCCCTCCCTTTCCAGGTCTCTTCCCTTTCCCAGATTTCTTCGAGCTGAAAGCGATACAAAATCAATAAAACCCACCTAAACTCAAAAATCAAATCGAAAAAAGTAAAAAGTTGAAAATCTTTCAAGGTTTTTAGTAATAAGATTACCTTAAGAACACTTTGGGTTGCTTCAGAAATGCCTTCTCGGTCTGCAAACAAACAAAAAAACCAGAAAATGAGTAGCAAAGAAAAGAGAGCAAGAGAGGGGGAGAGAGAGAATGGATCTGAGAATGAACCTGTTCGGCCATGGTTGATGAGCTCTCTCGAGTGTGGCGCACTGCTGCTGTTGCTGCTGCGTCTGCGGGCAAAGGGAAGTGAAAAATGAGAGAGTTTTGGTATGAGAAACCCCAACCCTAACTAATAACTCGGCTTTCATAAGGGATGTTTGGGTCAGCTTATAAAGTTGGGCTTTCAAATATTTGGTCTATTTGAACAGTGACCCAATCGTCCAAAACTAAACCCACAATAAGAAATAAGAAAGGGTAGGAGTTTGATTTTTTTTTTTTTTTATAAAAAATTTGATCATATTTTATTTATAAATTATTATTTGAAAATAAAAATTTTCTTCTTATTTTTCTTGCATCACCAAACAAGGAGATGTTTTTTTTTTTTTTTTTTTTATTTAAAAAAAAGACAAGATGGATTTGGTTTTCTTCCATTCTTTTTTTTTTTTTTTTTTTTTTTATTCATGAATCAACAACGCTTTATTTTCGAACTAAAATTGGTATACTCATGTTTTGGGTGTTTTTTTTTTTAGTTTTGAAAAAAATAATTATTAGGAAATTTTTATAATATTTTAAATAAAAATATATTTTATGAAAAATCTAAAAATCTTTTATTTTATATTTGTTATAATATATTTTTATTTTTTAATAATTTTTTATGTCACTAAATTCAATCAAGAGATTTAATATTAATATAGATGCTTGTTGCTTATCATTTGGGATTGGTTTTAATTGACCTCCTTTTAGTTGATAATTCCACTCTTTGCATTAATACTATCAAGAGTAGGAGAAGGAGAGGAAGGGTCTTAGCCATAATCAAATTCTTTCTTTTATCAAACTTCTTTATGTATAAGTTAAAATAATAATAAAAAAAATCTTGAATTATTTTAAATTTTTTAAAAATAAATTATTATATTTTTATTATACTCAAATAAATTTTTATCTTTTTATGTGTATCCTAATAAATCCTTATTTTAAATGAAAGATGATTTATGTTATGGGTTTATTTAAGTACAATTTAAAAATTAAACAAATTAAAAATTAATGACTTATTTAGATACAAATTAAATGTTAAAAGCTTATTTGTATGCAATAAAAATATAAAAATTTACCTAGACAAATTGATAATGTTCAATTTTTTATTATTTTATTTTAGCCTTTTGCATATATATTAAATTGAAGAGATTATCCATGGTAAATAGCAGTGGTTTTCCATAAATGACAACCAACAATGGCATGTATAATGTATTATGTATTTATTGGTGTTTTAGTTCTAGTTTAGGTTTATATTATTCATGCGGTAAAAATAAGATTGAATTGGTCGGTAAAAATGATGAGATTTTAATTTTTCACTTTTTAATTATATATTAAAAATCATTATCATACCATCAAATCAAATATATTTTTTTATTTCATTTTTTTAATTTAATACTTTTTTAATATTAAAATTATATATTTAATATTAAAATTATTTTAGATTGAACCCGCCGGTCACCTAATACCCAATGAATATTACCTTTTTTTTTTTTTTTTTTTTTCAATTTCCAGATCTCCCCTTGAAAAACATCATCATCACTATATAAAAATTGAAGTACTTATCTTTCTTTATATCATAAAAGAAAATTCCAAAGCTTTAAATCGAATCAATTAAATAATAAGCTCAATTTCTAATTGTTACAAATGGCAACCTCTGATTCCACTCCTCTTTTTGTCTCTGCTCCCCTAGTCTTTCTTGTTGTACTTTCTCCGTTTCCAGTTTTTCCTTTTTCTCTCTTTTTATTATTATTGATTTTTCTACTTATAATTAAAGATCTTTTCTATTCTTTTTGTTGTTGTTTCTTTTCTGCAAGCTTGGAATTGATTAGAAATGTTAATCAAATTTTGTTTACCCATTTGACAGAAAGAGGAGAATATCACTCCAGTCGATTTCAAGATTAATATAGTAAGTTTTGGATTTTCTTTTTTTACTGTATTTAATTTATTATTTGAAGAAAAAATTGTTTGATTCTATTCATTTAGTTCCTAATTTTTAATTTTGTTGGAGATTTGAAACTATAATCGAATATTTGGGACGAGTTTGAATTCTCTATTTTCCGTTAAGTATGAAAATGGATACGCGAAATACAAATAATGTAATTAGATACGAGTATGGAGAGTGTCATACCGTTCTAATAGTGATTCGTTGCCATCCCTAATTAGATAATTGGATGTAATAAATACTATTTTCGTCCGTTATTTGACTCGTTTAAGATTGCCTCTATGAAACACAATCTCTTCATAATCTTGTCACCATTGCAGCTTGTCATTGGGTAAGAATATTTGTAATTCGTACTATTAAATAATTAAAAAATATATTTTATTTAAATTTAATTATAAATATAAATTAATATTAATATAAAAATAAATTTTTAATATTTTAATAATTTATGATTAGTAAATGGACTTATAGGCCGATCCGAACTTGGACAAGAAAAAATATTTTTTTTTTCGGGCTCAGGTCCCGCTCGGCCATGAGCACCTCTAGTCCCATGCTCTTACCCTTTTTTTCTTTCATCTTTTTGTTTACAGAGTCTTATAGCTTCTTCTTTCTTTCCTTCACCCACAACCTTGAAGATGAAACTTGTCATAACGGTTTTTTGTCCGCTAGACAATATTTAAAAACAACTAAGAGTCGCCACCAATCTTTTTTGTTTAGGTGCGATTAGCCACCTAAGAAAATTTATCCTTTAAATAAAATTTTAAAAAATAAATTAAAACTTATTAAAAGATAATTTTGGTTTGCGAAAACAAAATTGGATTCGGGAGTACGGTTACGCGTGGGGAAGGTATTAGCACCCCCGTGATACCCGTTTAGAAAATATTAATATTTGTTTTTACTCATAATATTATTTTATTTTGTTTCGTAGGATCTTTTTGAAACTCTCGATTTTTCTTTATTTTATTTTATGATAAAGTGCAATATGCAATGAATAAACGGAATAAGCGATTATAATGAATGAGCATATACAGAAAGATAAAGAGTAATAATATAAACAATGAATTGTTTGGTTTTAGAAATAAAATTTTATTTGGGTGAGGACAGAAATCTTCGGTGTGAGAGTTTTTCCAAATTCCCCATCGTCTAGGCTAAATTTGGAGAAGATCTCTACCTTTGAAATTCTTATCCCGGTCCTTAGCATTGGCGTGTTACCATTCTTTTTTTTTTTCTTTTTACCATTCTTTTTTTATCCAAAATATACAATAATGTGGATGATGAATTAATTAAATTGTAAAATGAGATTTTATTTTTAAGGGTCGTACGAGAATTCTTGGTGTGAGAGCTTTCTCAAATTCCCCATCATCTAGGCAGAATTTGGAGAAGATCTCTACCCTTGAAAACTCTTATCATAAGCATATTATCATTATTATTTAAGAAAATTCCCTTTTTTTGGTTAAAAAATTATTTAATATTTGTGTTGCGTAACATATTACGAGTTGAACAAATGACGTTACCATAATAGCCAATGACAAATAGATAAGCGTGGATGAATAGATGACATAACGAATTGATTAAAAATATCTTTATTTTTATTTTTATTTTTATTTTATTTTACTTTACTTTACTTTATTTTATTTTATTTTATTTTTATATTTTTATTTATTTATTTTTAAATAAAACGCAAACCCTCGATGTATGTGAGCGTCTTCCCAAATTTTTCAACGTCAAGGCAGAATTTGAAAAGAATCTCCACACTTGAAAGTCCCTATAATAAACCTTAAAATGACCATATTCTTATTTTACAAAAATATTGGGATCCCTCCAACATCTAGACAAAGATCCATAAATTGTTTTTACCGGATATATTGTCTTATACAATTTTTCAGAGAATACTTTTTTACTAGTAAATTTTTATTTTTCTAAAAAATCATTCTTTCCTATATCATTTTTTATTAAAAAAAGAGTAAAATGTGTGGCATAAGACATAACCAAAACAAATCTTATTTAGTCTATTCATTTTTATTCAGTTTTCATAAAAAAGAAATTTCATTATTATTTACTATTTGTTTTCATAAAAAGGATCCAACTAATTGACTTTTTTTTTTTAATAAAAAAAAACACAATAGCCAAGATGAATTTTTTTTTAGAAGTGATAAAAGTTTTTTTTTTTTAGATTTAAATCTTTTCCAAAAATATTATATATATATATATATATATATACATGTTTGCAAGCAACTCGATTAAATAATTATTTTTATTACTTATTCGATTTCTTTTTTCTTTTTAATTTTTTTCATATATATATATATATATATATATATATATATACATACATCCATGTAATAAAAGGCTTAAAAGAAATATAAACAATTGGGCCATCATGCAATAAAAGGCTTAAGAGAGTAAATTCATACCCAAACAACCAATGTGCCTAGGCCTAAAGCATGCACAGTGCAGAGCCCAACGGGTCAAAGCCAAACTTTTGCCAACCAGTCGGGTCGGATCCACCAGGTGCGGGTCAGGTCTACAGTTTGCCCTTTTTTTTTTATTTATTTAAGAAAAAGGGTTACATACGGGTCGGGCTATCTGCGGGGCAACGCGCAGATTCTCTCCATATTTCCTATTTTTTTTAAAAACACTAAAACGACACCGTTTTGGTGCCCTTTATAAACCCAAATCTTTTTTTTTCTTTATCTCTACAACCAGAGCCCCTCTCTCTAAACAAAACCAGCCTTGTTCTTTAAGTCATCGAAAAAACCATCAAAACCCAGATTTCGGCCGACGACCATCGTCGGCACCGCCATCCGCAGCCATCGCCTCTTGTGATCGCACTCAAGTGGCTCCCAAAACTTCACCCTAGCTTTATTCTGGCCTCATTTTTTCGATTCTAGGCTCCGTTTTGCCTGAACCTGAGCCGAAACCCCTAGATCTAGGATTTTAACCCGAAACTTCCACCTTAGATCCGACCGCCAACCACTATCAGATTTGGCTGAAACTCCAACCAAGTCTTCCTCTAGGCCTTCTTATAGGTTCTCACCATTGTGATCTTCAAAGTCACTTCCCGAAATACCCCCAACACAAATAGGCTGAACCTAACCTTTTTTTTGTGTTTTTTTTTATTGTTTTTTTGGTTTTTGTGATTGATGTGCTGTTGGCTGTTGTGTGCTCTTCTTGTGTTTTATGGGTTGGGTCTGTTTCCTGGGGGGTGGGAACTAAGACAGGGGGTCCTGGTGTAGTTTTTTTTTTGGCAGTGGGTGTGATGGTGTTGGGTCACTGAAGGGTTTCAGTCCCCCTCTTTTGCTGCTGGGATCCCTCTGTTTTTGAAGGATTTTGGTTCCAAAACCCTAGGATTTGGGATTTGGGTCCCCGAATTTTGGGGATTGGGATATTTCTTGTAAGCAACCAGTGGCGTGGAGGAGAGGCTGTGCAGAGGGGCTGCTGTGGGCAGTCTAGGGTGGTGGCGTGGAGGGTTCGGCTGGTAGGGCTATGGTTTGGGTGTAGGGCATGGTGGTGGTTTGTAGGGGTAGTGCTGTTAGGTGCTAGGGCGGCTGGAAGCAGGAAGGCCAGGCTGCCTACTGGCAGGCATGGGCCGTAACAACAGGCCTGGTGGGCCAAAAGGGTCCGATGGCCTGCTGATGGTGCTTGGCCTGGGGTCTGGTGCTTGGCAGGCCCCTTCGCTCTAAAGCCCAATCGGGCTTGCTGTCTTGCAAGCCCAATTGGCCTGCTGGGCAGGCAAGTGGGCTGGGTTAGAATCGGGTTTGATTCGGACTAAATTCGGTTGCTACAGCTGCCTCTCTTTGCACATTACTGAGAATCAAGAATAAGGCAAAGACACAAGCAACGATTTTGTCCAGAATCACGAATCCATACGAAAACCCTTTTCTTTTTTTTTTTTCAATTTTTTTCGATTTTTTTTTTTTTGATTTTTTTAAATTTTTTTGAATTTTTTTGAATTTTTTTTGAATTTTTTTTGAATTTTTTGATATTTTTATTTTTTTCATTTTCATCATTCATCATTTTTTTTTGTTGTTGAAAACTTGTGATAAAATAATTTGCCTTAAAGAGATTACCTTGACTAACACACCAAAGTTCAATTCTTCCAAGAAACTCATCTTTGAAAATGATGGCCGGAGGTCTTGAAAAATATCATTTTGAAAAATAATACCCGAAGTTTTGAAAACAGATGCCCAAAGATCCTAAAAAATGTTTCTTCTTTGAAAATGGTGCCCGGAGGTCTTATCCACGATTCTTGAAAATAGTGCCCGGAGGTCTTATCCTTGATTCTTGAAAATAGTGCCCGGAGGTCTTATCCATGATTCTTGAAAACAGTGCTCAAAAGGTCTTATCCTTGATTTTTGAGAATAGTGCCCGTAGGTCTTGAAAATAGATGCCCGAAGGTCTTAAAAAAGTATCTTTTCTTTGAAAATGGTGCCCGAAGGTCTTATCCATGATTTTTGAGAATAGTGCTCGGAGGTCTTGAAAATAGATACCTGGAGGTCTTAAAAAGTGTATTTTCTTTGAAAATGGTGCCCGGAGGTCTTATCTATGATTTTTGAGAATAGTGCCGGGGTCTTGAGAATAGACGCCCGGAGGTCTTAAAAAGGTGTACTTTGAAAATGGTACCCGGAGGTCTTATTCATGATTTTTGAGAATAATGCCTGGAGGTCTTAAGAAAGGGTAACTGATAACTCTAGGAAATATAGTTATTTTGCCATCTTTTATGCATTTAAATCGGCTAAGTCTTTGAAGCTTTTATTAGGATTTGATTAGTTTTAGATTTTTTAGATTTATTTTTTTATCCATTTTATGTTTAAAATAGTTATTTAGTTGTTATTTATGTGTTTTTATAGGTCTAAGGTGATCTGGAGCTTCGAGGTGCAAAACGATGAAAAACGGTACAAAGCAATGAGCAGGCAGATTCAACCTCTGGAGATTCTTTCAAGAAAAACTTGATCTTAAAGACTTCATTTAAGAAAACTACCTTCTTGACTTTTGAAGCTGACTTCCATACCTTTCCAACAGTTTAAGACTCGTCAAAATCGGACGAGGTTTTCCCAGTAAAAACTGCTGACGAAGTACGTGAAAATGGTGGAACCAACCTAGGACAGATTAGAGGAGTTGGCGCCATAGGTCAGTAGCACTGGCGCTGCGGTGCCAATGGTGAACAGTATATTATTGGAAAAAAAAAAGCCTATAGCTTACCTGTTTACTTGGCCGCGAAGTTTTGGACTCCAGGAGACCTTGGAGACTTTAAATATAACTCTTTTAGGTCAGAATAAGAGGGATTGGATACCTAGTAACCTAATTCTCTCAAGAGATAGTTGCCATCAAAAGCTCTCAATAATATTGGAAGATTGGTGAAGATTGAAGATTCAAGAATTGACAACTCTTAGTTTTATCTTTTCTCTTATTTATTTTTCTTGTGTTGTTGATGATGGTGAAACTATTTGAATATTTGTTTTCATTAATTATCATGAACTAAATTTCTTTTACTAGGATTTCAATGGAACTCAACATATAGTTTGAATTCACTTTCTCTCTCTAGTTTGATTTAATGGTTTGTTGAGTTGTTTGTTCAATCTTAAACTTAATGCTTCTAATTGCTAGATCACCAATTAGATTGATGTGATAATCTAAATACAACTTGGAAAATTGAGTTTAGTGTTAGATATGGATTGAATGACACATGTTTCATATTTATTTATTAGGATGAATTGATCAGCAGGTAGGGTAGAAATATACTTACTTGTCATGTGTAACCATTGTTAGAGCCTAAGCTTAATGAGTTCTTCTTTAATTCAATTATCATAGGAATATAGTTGGTTAAGAAGGATATTTTTATGAGACCATCGGAAGATCCTTATAAATAAGATAGAACTCTAGGTTAACAATTCAGGATCATTAATCAAGTGAAGAGGTAGAGAGAGATTCAAGCGAAGTGTTGAGAGAATTTGTAATCCTAGGCTTTTATAATTAATTGAATTCATCCTTTTAATTTACTTGTTTGTAATATTAGTCTCTTTTAATTTAGTTTTTAATTATCATCTTTAATTAGTTGTTTAGATAAGATTAAGTTGTGTTAAATTTAGTATTTAGCAAATTTAGTAGCATTTCCTCGTGGGTTCGACACTTTACTTCCACTTTATTACTTGTTTGCGATATGTGCACTTGCATAGTGAAATCTGACAAGTTTTTGGCGCCGTTTCCGGGGAATTGTTTTACTATTTTTGTTAATATTAATACCAAGTAACCTTAGTCTTAATTTAAACTTTATTTTTCTTTATTTTCAGGTTTTGTTGATTTGGATGCACTATGTGGGATTATAAACGTGATGCAATCAATGCTTTATTTGCACAAGTGGCTGCGCTTAACAAGAAGCTTGACACTTTGTGTGTACCTTCTGTCCAAAGCCCGTTTGTAATTTGTGAAATATGTGCGGGTGGACATCATAGTGATTGGTGCCCAACCTATGCTGAATCAATGCAATATGTTGGAAACTACAATATGCAGCAGAATAATCCTTATTCCAACAACTACAATCTAGGTTGGGGAGATCACCAAAATTTTTTTTGGGACAGCACTCAAGAGCCTTTCTTTTCAGCCAACCAGGCCTTTCCTCCTGGGTTTCAAGCACAGTCCCGAGCTCCTGTCCAAGAAAAGACATCATTAGAAGAGATATTTATAAAGTTCATGGCTAGTCAAGAAGTGACAAATCAGACTCATGCAGCGACACTTCGAAGTCAAGCTAAATTACTTCAAAGTCAAACAGAGTCACTTAGAAATCTTGAGATGCAAATGAGCCAGCTTGTTATCACCATTAACTACCAATCTCAAAAAACTCTTCCAAGTGATACTGAATTTAATCCTATGAGAGAAGAACAAGAGCATTATAACGCAAACACACTTGGGATTGAAAAAGAGATAGAAGAGGATAGCATAGAGCCTGAATTGCCAACCGAGCTTATTAGAGATGAATTTGAAAAAGCTCAAGAAGAATGGATTCAATGTGACCTACCACCACAACCTGTTCCCCAATGCATTCAACAGCCAAAGCTAATCGGTGGGATAAATAATGCTAACAACGAGGAATTCATAGAGATTTATCCCATTGATCCACTTAAAGCATTCATGAATTCTACCACGAAAAGGGATGAATTTCACTTTCAAGCCTGCAAGACTGCTAAACTGTTCAAAGAAAAAAGAAACAAATGGCATGAATCGAAAAATCATCAAGTGGTTAGATACAAGACAATGGACATGAGATAGTCAAGCCGATGGCTATAAATCAAGCGCTTCTTGGGAGGCAACCCAAGTTCTAGACTTTTTCTTTTCTTTTTCAATTTTAATTTTTAGGATATTTTTATTAATTTTTTTTATTTTGTTTTCTTTTGTAGTAACTACTCACCCAACTTAGACAAGCATGATGCAATCTAAGAGGAAAACTAAAGCTTCTCCTTCGTTGCTTTCATTGATTGGGGAGTTTTTGGGGAGTTTTTTTGTTCTTACTCTTTTTATTTCCCCATTTTAATTACCATCTTTTTATTTACAAACATTGAGGACAATGTTTGTTTTAAGTTTGGGGTGTGTCTTTAGATTTATTTTAGTTTGTGTGAATTTCTAATTTCTCTAAAAAAATAAAGAAAAAAAAATTGTTTTTACTTGAGATATATTGCACTTATTATGATGGAATCCTTATCCAATGATGAATTTTAGTTATTGATTTATCTTGAATTTTGGGAAAACATAAGCATGAGAAGAATTTGTGTTAAATTCTTTTGTTAGTTTCATATTAAGATGTGATTTTCACAAATTAAGCACTTAATCTCTTGCTTAGATTTGCATTGCTTATTTAAAGACTGATTATGTTGACGTGAATTGCAATTATGTCTAGAACCTAGAATTTGTTTGATTCTCTCTCGAGGCGAAATCCTAGACGACACTAAGTTAAGGAAGTGATTTAGGCCATCTTTGGATCGCTTGAGCCTTTCAAGCTTACCTTTATATATGATTATCCTTGGTCACCTCCTTGTGCCTATTGATATATCTCTTTTCTTTGATTGCCACATCTTTTAGCCTAGCCAAATAAGAAAAACCATGATTAACCCTCACTACATAGGCATGTGATAATATTGCAGGAAACAAATATGAGCCATGTCGAATTTGGGTGAAATAGTGATGTAAAAAAAAAATTATGGTTCTTCAAAAACGAAGAATAGAAAAAAAAAAGTGAATAAATTGGTGAAGCAAAAAAGAAGTGTATTCAAAGAAGAAAGCATGTAATTTGAGGAAAAGACTATGGCTCTCAAAAATTCTGAAAAAAATGTAAAGTGTCTATGGGTGAACTTAAACCGAAATATATATTTATCCTACCTTTACCGTAGCCTTACATTACAAGCTTAATAAATACCTACTTGATCCTTGATGAAGTGTTAGTCTACATTAGTGGAGAGAGAGATGAAAAGCAAACATATGAGAATCTAGTACTAATTCGTATTTTGCATTGATATAAACTTATTTAGATTGCATACATTGATTAGACAAGAGATTATTCACACACACACTGAAAATCCATTCAAGCATGAAGTTTATGATTGAATTAAATTATGGATTTGAATTATGTATATGTTCTACTTTGAATTAAGATTTTGAGGTAACTTTTGAGGAAAAATTAAAGAAATCATTGTTTGAGTGCATTTATCTTAAGTAGTGTTTGAGTCAATTTAGTTAGTTAGTTTAGTTTTGTTTTGCACGAGGACTAGCAAAATCTTAAGTTTGGGGGTGTGATAACTCTAGGAAATATAGTTATTTTGCCACCTTTTATGCATTTAAATCGACTAAGTCTTTGAAGCTTTTATTAGGATTTGATTAGTTTTAGATTTTTTAGATTTATTTTATTTATCCATTTTATGTTTAAAATAGTTATTTAGTTATTATTTATGTGTTTTTATAGGTCCAAGGTGATTTGGAGCTTCGAGGTGCAAAACGATGAAAAATGGTGCAAAGCAATGAGTAGGCATATTCGACCTCTGGAGCTTCTTTCAAGAAAAATTTGATCTTAAAGACTTCATTTGAGAAAACTCCCTTTTTGACTTTTGAAGCTGACTTCCATACCTTTCCAACAGTCTAATACTCGTCAAAATTGGACAAGGTTTGCCTAGTCAAAACAGCTGACGAAGTATGAGAAAACGGCATAACCAACCTAGGATAGATTAGAGGAGTTGGCGCCATAGGTCAGTAGCACTGGCGCTGCGGCCGTGAACAGTAGATTATGGGAAAAAATAAAAAAAGCCTATAGCTTACCTGTTTGCTTGGCCGCGAAGTTTCGGACTTTAGGAGGCCTTGGAAATTTTAAATATGACTCTTTTAGGTCAGAATAAGTGGGATTGGATACCTAGAAACCTAATTATCTCAAGAGATAGTTGCTATCAAAAGCTCTCAAGAAGATTGGAAGATTTGTGAAGATTCGAGATTTAAGATTTGACAACTCTTAGTTTTCTCTTTTCTCTTATTTATTTTTCTTGTGTTGTTGATGATGGTGAAACTATTTGAATATTTGTTTTCATTAATTATCATGAACTAAATTTCTTTTACTAGGATTTCAATCGAACTCAACACATAGTTTGAATTTCTCTCTCTAACTTGATTTAATGGTTTGTTGAGTTGTTTGTTCAATCTTGTTCTTAATGCTTCTAATTGCTTGATCACTAATTAGATTGTTGTGGTAACTTAAATACAACTTGGAAAATGGAGTTTAGTGTTAGACATGGATTGAATGATACATATTTCATATTCATTTATTAGGATGAATTGATCTGCAGGTAGGGTAGAAATATGCTTATTTGTCACGTGTAACCATTGCTAGAGCCTAAGCTTAATGAGTTCTTTTTTAATTCAATTATCATAGGAATATAATTAACTGGTTAAGAAGGATATTTTTATGAGACCATCAGAAGATCCTTATAAATAAGATAGAACTCTTGGTTAACAATTCAGAATCATTAATCAAGTGAAGAGGTAGAGAGAGATTCAAGCAAAGTGTTGAGGGAAGTTGTAATCCTAGGCTTTTATAATTAATTGAATTCATCCTTTTTAATTTACTTGTTTTTAATATTAGTCTCTTTTAATTTAGTTTTTAATTATCATCCTTAATTAGTTGTTTAGATAAGATTAAGTTGTGTTAATTTTAGTATTTAGCAAATTTAGTAGCAATTCCTCGTGGGTTCGACACTTTACTTCCATTTTATTACTTGTTTGAGATACGTGCACTTGCATAGTGAAATCTGACAACAGTAACCCGGAGGTTTTTTTTGTTGTTGAAAATAGCGGTGCCTGGAGGTCTTAAAAAGAGGTGCCCGGAGGTCTTAAAGAAGGTGCCTGGAGGTCTTGAAAGACAATTCCCGGAGGTCTTGAAAAAGGTAACCCGAAGGTTTTAAAAACGGTGCCCGGATGTCTTGAATAATAGAGGTGCCCGGAGGTTTTGAAAGAAGGTAACCCAGAAGTTTTAAAAGCGGTGCCCGGAGGTCTTGAAAAAATGTTACTTCTTTGAAAATGGTGCCCAGAGGTCTTGAAAAGGGTAACCTGAAGGTTTTAAAAACGATGCCCGGAGGTCTTGGTGATCATACTTGAAAATATTTCACAATCATATCTTTGAAGAAAATCTCACTGAAGGTTCAAATTCAAATGTCAAAATTCCAAATAGCCAATGTCATGCATGAAATGCGAATGTCATGCGAGGTCAAAATAAATAGATTCATATGCCCCCTGATGATGCACGTGCAAGTACCTATGAATAATGCAAATGTTTCATGACACGATACAGATGCAAAACTCAATAAATATGCAAATGTTCATGAATGATGCAAATGCAAATGTCCCCAATTGTTTTTCCTAAATTTGGCTTAGCTTTTCCAATTCGTTTTTCCTTTTCAAACCAGAGTGTATCTTGAAACACTCGTGCCTCGTAAGAGATCATCCCTTTTCTTCAATCTGGTGCTATCTCTTTGCCCTGACAGTTTTCAAAATCTTATCGACAGAAGTCTGAGCCGAATGTTCATTTCTTCTACCTCAGTAGTTTCATACCTTTGGGTTAGAAGAACCTTTGCCTCATGCCAACATCATTTTTATTCAAAAACACTTTCTTCCAAAAATATTTTTATTTTTTTAAATCTATTTTTGCTTTTTTTTTTTAAAAAAAATATTTGCTCATTTATTGAAATTTTTTCAGCTGAATATGTTATCCTCACGTTGTGATGTCAAATCTCTTGAAGACTGATGATCACTGTTAGAAGTTTTTCTGAGTGTTAATTTGTCTTTTTCAAATTGAGTTGAAAAACTTGGTACAACAAGATCTTGGTTGATCCAAGGAGACTGCATAACAAGAAAAATGTATGTCCTTTCTAAACTCACAAATGGAACAGGTTTTATAGAACATGAATTCCTTGAGAATCAAACAAATTCAACATTCTTTTAGTTTCCAAATCATGGCATTTTGACAAACGTCAAGATTAGCCGAGATGTTCAAGGTTAGAAAGCCAGTTTGGAGGGAAAAAGTCTTAATTTTTAAAGTCAATCCTCCAAACGAGAGTTGATAGTTTTGGGATGTTTAGAAATTCTCGGATGTCCCTCGGTTTCTTCAAAACAACCTTCTCTTTTGTCATGGCATCGAAATTTCTTCTCATTCTGCTCTAGACTGCCTGTTTTTTTGGTTTTCACCCTAGAGGCTCATTGTTTCTATTTTTTTTTATTGAATGCTTCACCATGCACTTAAGAATTCAAAACTTATAAAAAATATATAGTTTTAGCAAAAAATGAGACCGAAGCCTCGTCCATTTCTCTAGAAATAAACTCATCAGTTCAAAAAGACATGCTCGATCAAAATGGTCTTTTTTAAGGTACGTAATGTAGGACAAGGTTCTTGGTTTAGAAAGAAAGAATAAATAGGCCTTAATATGTGTTTAAGGGTTATCAAATCAAGGATCATTTCATGAGGAGGATTCTTTTTGAAACATTCGTCCTTCCTAAGCTTCTCTTTTCATTTTTTTTTTTTTTTGCATTTTCACTTTGACAGGGTGAGCCCATACTTATTTTGGAGCTCCATTGCCTTGTAGCTGTCTTTGAGCCAGATCTCATTTATCTTTGATCCTTGAAAAGATCCTTCCTCACATTTGCCCCCTCAGTGTGGATGATGATCCTTGACCAGGGTTAAAAAAAATAATCATTAGGCTCAAAAGGGGAAGCAAAGGAAATAATTTTATAATTTCTGAAAGGATGATGAAAGATGACCATTTTTCATCTCAAACAGAAGCATTTAAACCTAAAAGTCATTCCCTAGAGGAAAATATTGAAAAGGTTTTTCCTTTCTTGAAACCATCTTGAATTTCATAAATGCATGATGTCACACTAATTGTTTTGCATTTTTTTCTTCATTTTTTTTGTTCTTTGTTTTTTTTTGTTATGAATGCTCCGGTAATTCATGCATTACTCCATCCTTATTCACCACGTATTCATCATATCTACATAAGATGTCCCAATTTGATCAGCCATGCAAATGAGAATTCGTATCGTTACGAGGAACCTCTCAAATTTTTCTGAGTTGTCCGAAGTGACAAGAAAGAATATGGCCCAAAGTAGGTTTTTCTGGGGATATGGAAAAATCTGGTTTAGTCATTGTTCCCCGAGATGTTAATCATGAAGTGTTGTTTGGGCAGCTCATGTTTTGTGGTTATTGAAAGGGATGTGAATGGTTTTGGCATAACCTTGACACACATCAATTTACCACAATCTAGATTCTTGAAAAATGTTTCACTTGTTTAAGACTCCAAGGAGCTCGAAATTTTTTCAAAAAGTTTGTTCCATTGCTCATAGCCTAAGCTAGGATCTGCATTTTCCTTATTGCATTGACTATGGTTTATTAAATTCAACAATACGTTCCTTGAAGCATTGTTTTTTTTTTTTTTTTTCAAATGGCCTCGATTCAAAGGATTTAAGCATAGGAAAGTCTGAAAGAGAGGTGGGAGGGTATTGGGTCATTTCTAACAACGAATGTCGCAACCACTTCACAAATAAATAACAACGTCCCATCGCGAGACATTTTACTCGTTAAGTGTGACTTGGGGGAAATAGAGGAAAAGACGACTTAATTCCTCTTGAAATAAAATGAGGGTTTGAAAACAACCTCGAAAAAGACATGGAGTCGCCACCAATATTTTTTGGCTAGGTGTGACCGGCCACCTATTAAAACTGGTTTTGTAAAACATTTTAAAATTAATTAAAACATTTTTTTAAAATCAATTTTGAAGTCAGCGCTTTTAAACCAGAGAAATCAAAGAAGCGGGTTTGGGAGTCGATTACGTGCGGGGAAGGATTAGCACCCCCACAATGCCCGCATAAAACAATACCTTATTAATCGTGTGTTATCTTGAGTCTTGGTAAAGATCGGTTTTGAAATTAATATTTTAAAATAATTCCCATTTTAAAGAAAAATAATCTCATTTTTAGTTGAAAATAATCCGGAATTTATTAACTCAAAATTTTTCTATATTTCCCGCAGACCTGACAAAACATAAATTTTTTTATTTACTTAGAAAATCTCCGAATCACTCTTGTTTTTGAAAGAAAGATATTCTGTTGCTAATAATAATTGATGATATCCTCTCCGGCAACCCGACAGAGAACCCATGAATTATTTTAACTCGAGAATAACCTTATTTTATTGAAAAACATCAATTTTCAAAAAGTTGAATAATCATGAATATACAAATTAAAACATGAATATATAACATGCATAAATAACATGGCATGGCAAGCAATTTACTATGACAAAATTTAAATGACATAGCCAAAGAATAAATTACATGAAATATGAATGACATGGCATAAGAATGAATGTCATGTGAATGGAATCGACATGGCATACAAAATGTAATGGCATATGAATGACATGGGACATGAATGAATGTCATGCGAATGAAATCGACATGGCAAACAAAATGACATGGCATACGAATGATATAGCACATGAATAGATGTCATGTGAATGAAATTGACATGGCAAATAAAATGACATGGCATAAGAATGAGTGTCATGTGAATGAAAGTCGACATGGCAAACAAAATGACATGGCATGAGAATGAATGTCATATGAATGAAATCGACATGGCAAACAAAATGACATGGCATATGAATGACATGGCACATGAATGAATGTCATGTGAATGAAATAGACATGGCAAACAAAATGACAAGGCATAAGGATGACATAGCATGAGCATGAATGACATGACATATACATGACCTAATCTATGGATGACATGACGCAAATGACATGGCATGAGAACATGGTGACATGGTCGAATGAACATGGCATACTAAATGAATGACATGGCATAAACTAAATGATATGACATGTGAATGAATGATATGGAATATGAATGACTAACATGACATAATCTAGATGACATGACACATGAATGAATGACATGGCATGACATGTGAATGAATAACATGGCATAATCTAGATGACAGGGCATATGAATGAATGACTTGGCATAATCTAGATGACATGGCATGTGAATGAATGACATGACATAATCTAGATGACATGGCATGTGAATGAATGACATGGCATAATCTAGATGGCATGGCATGTGATTGAATGACATGGCATAATCTAGATGACATGGCATGTGAATGAATGACATGGCATAATCTAGATGACATGGCATGTGAATGAATGACATGGCTTAATCTAGATGACATGGCATGTGAATGAATGACATAGCATGTGAATGAATGACATGGCGTAATCTAGATGACATGGCATGTGAATGAATGACATGGCATAATCTAGATGACATGGCACGTGAATGAATGACATGGCATAATCTAGATGACATGGCACGTGAATGAATGACATGGCATAATCTAGATGACATGGCATGTGAATGAACGACATGGCATAATCTAGATGACATGGCATGTGAATGAATGACATGGCATAATCTAGATGATATGGCATATGAATGACATGGCATGTGAATGACCTAGCATATGAAGGACATGGTATATGAATGACATGGCAAATTCTTGATGACATGGTATGTGAATGAATGACTTGGCATATGGATGACATGACATGTGAATGGATGATAGGATATGTGAATAACATGGCAAATTCTTGATGACATGGCATGCAAATGAATGACATGGCATATGGATGACATGGCATGTGAATGACTTGGCATATGAATGACGTGGCACGTGAATGACTTGGCATATGAATGACATGGCATATACTTGATGACATGGCATGTGAATGTATGACATGGCATATGAATGACATAGCATATACTTGATGACATGGCATGTGAATGAATGACATGCCATATGGATGACATGGCATGTGAATGACATGACAAATTCTTAATGACATGACATATGAATGAATGACATGGCTCTTGAATGACATGGCACATGAATGAATGACATGGCATAATCTAATTGACATGGCATGTGAATGAATGACACGGCTCTTGAATGACATGGCACATGAATGAATGACATGGCATGCTAGACATGGTAAAATCTAATTAAGGCAACATGAACACAAAATGGAATATTCATGGACATATAATTTTCATGTGAGGAATCATACAAATAGCATACATCGGAAAATATTACCACACTCTCCGGCAAACCCAGCAAAGCTCGAAAAATATTTCTTCCTTACGATATTTATATGATTCCAAATAAAACAAAATCCAATATCTTTCAATTTCATAAACACGTGCGTTGAAGAATTTTCTAACCTCCCCGGTAACTCGGCAAATATTAAGCACTAATTCTCGCCAAATGTTCAGGAAATCGAAACACACGTTTTATGTCAAATTAAAATTTAAAACATTTTAAAAATGCAATGCATGTAGATGTATTTCTTCCTTAGAGTAAGGACATCCATATACCTAAAAAGATATCCGAGTACCTTTGGAAGAGACTTAGATCGGATTTCCAAAATCCAAAGACTTTGGGCTCAGAATAAAAACAATTTGGAATTTTGTTTGGATGAAAAAGGCCTCATGGCCGAAATCCCCTTTTAATAGGCCCTATTTTCCTAGTTTTGAAACCCGGGTTGACCATCATTGACCTGACTTTTATAAAATCAAATTTTATGATTGAAATGATTTAGAAATCAACCTAAGACAGTAGCTAAAGTCCCAAATCAGCCCTTTCTTAATATACTAATAAAAACAAAAAATTAGTATTTCTTAATAAACAATTTTGACTCCCACTAGCAGTTTTGAAAACCGATTGTTTTAACCCTCTTAAAAATTTCAAAAAATTATGAAAATATTATGGTAGACTTAGAACATGATGATCTACATGGGAAAAAATCAGCTTAATTTTTGGAGAATGGATACTATGACCGATTTTTACCAAAATCAAGATAGTGAGTTAAAAACTCCTTTGTCAAAATATATATTTTAAACCATGATAAAAAAAATCTAAAAATCATGAGAAAAATACCATGGTATCCCCTAAATGGATACTGCATGTGGTAAAAAAATCAATTTATTTTGACTATGGATGAGTAGTGAAAAAAAATCCCAAAGTCAGAATACCCAATCTAAAATATTAATCTTCCAACTAGCATGAGCCAAGGGATTTTTGGCTTGAGATCATTAGTTGATCTTGGCCAAAATCCTAGTTGAAATGTCATGAAATGCATGATTTTCGGCCAACCAAACATATAACAATGAATCAATCAAGAGTTAAGAACATGAACACAACCAACCAAGCAAGAGATATCAAGCAAGAACAAGCACAAAAACAGCCTTCAAGTTTCGGCCAAGACTATATATGGGAGATTTTTTTTTGCTAAATCTTGTTATTTGATAAAAAGAAGAAGAAATCTTTTGGAACTTGTTTTGAAAAACAATTTTATTTCATGAAACAAAAAAAAAGAAAAAAAAAAGAAAATCATAAAAGAATAATAAAATAATATGAAAAAAGCATGGAAGAAAAAATAATGGAAGAGGAAGGGAAGAAAATAGCTATCTTGCTTTAGCTTTCCAAATCAAAGAGTAGTAAGAAAATGCCTTAGCAAAAAATGAAATTCCCCCTTCTCTTTCTCTCATGGCCGGCTGCCCCATAAATGTAGAGAGTGTGTGCTTTTTTCACTAAGACATGTTTCCCATGCTCCTCCAACATCTTTTGCCCTGGGATTATATGTGCTCTCTTTCTCCAACAATCTAAGCCATTAGATCAAAGATATTTTCATGACAATAAAAAGACATCTTGCCATTTGATCTTGACCATTGAAGGATGTACTCATCTTTTTACAAAGCACCTAGGCCATTGGATGGAAGATATTTTCATGACAATAAAAATGACATCTTGCAATTTGATAGCGACCATTGGATGAAATTGATCAAATGATGATCACACTCCCTCTTTAAATCAGCCACTGGCAAAAAATGGCCTGGAAATTTCCAGGCCATTCAACATTTTTATTTGCAAATTGGCCCTTTTCCATTTCTTTGGTAAAATTACCTTTTAGCCTCTAAACTTAATTTAATTGCAAATGGATCCCAGTTTTGGATTTTTCTTTTCCAACTCATCCCATCCAATATAAAACTTGGTTCTGGAGGTTTTCACATTTTTTCGAGCTCATTCGCTATTTTTCTCGGATTTTTCTCTAAAGTTTTGGTTTAGTGCCTCCCAAATTTAGCCTTTTTTAAGCTCCAATTCCGGATTATTCTTCACCAATACCTACCAAAAATTATAAAACTCAAATCTGAAAGTTTTCATATTTTTTCGAGCTCGTTTCCTATTTTTCCCAGAATTTTCTTTTGGAATTTTAGGTTAGGGCACCCGAACTTTGCCATTTTTCATTTGAGCTCCAATTCCGGATTTTTCTTCACCAATATCTTCCAAAAATTATGAAACTCAGATATGGAAGTTTTCATAATTTTTTGAGCTCGTTTCCTATTTTCCCGAAATTTTCTTTTGGAATTTCGGGTTAAGGCACTCGAACTTTGTCATTTTTCATTTGAGCTCCATTTTCGGATTTTATTTCTCCAATACCTTTTCAAAAATTATAAAACTCATATCTGGAAGTTTTCATGATTTTCCGAGCTCGTTTCCTATTTTTCCCGAAATTTTCTTTTGGAATTTCGGGTTAGGGCACCCGAACTTTGTCATTTTTCATTTGAGCTCCGATTCTGGATTTTCATTCTCCAATCTCTTCCAAAAAATATAAAAACTTAGATCTGGTAGTTTTATAATTTCCCAAGCTCGTTTGCTATTTTTCCCGAAATTATCTAAGATTGCTCTTCAACCTCCGAAACCTCGATTTTACTCAAAACGGGTCCAATTTTTGGATTTTCTTTTTCCACTTCATTATTCATATATTGAGTTTGAGTTGGTTTCAAAATGCCCAATTTATACGGTCAAATTCCCCTCCGATTTAGTTTTTTCTTTTTTCAAACTCGGGAATTTTCTCGTTTTTTCGTTTTTGTTATAACTGGCTCTTCCTTGGGATCACTTCAAACTGTGCCTTGGGCTATTTCGCTTTATTCATTCTTTATCAATTGGGGCTTCAATTTCACCGAATCGAGCCATCTTTGCAGTTTTCCCCAAATTTGCTGGATTAGGTCTTCCCCTACATTGAATTTTTGTAATCCATCTTTCGAACTCCATATCTTTCGTTGTAGACCTCAGATTATCAAAATTCTTTCACCATTGTTCAATTCAACTTTGAATCTTGATTTTGACTGGGAGTTGACTTTTTTTAGTTGACTTTTTGGGGTTGACTTTTTTTGAATTGACTTTTTGTGCTGACCTCCGAAATAAAGTCTTGGGGACCCATCTATGGAATGGTGGAAGTTTCTTTGTGTTTCGAGAAGTTGAAAGGGAGAATCTGCCTGGTTTAGGGGGCCCGGACAAAATTAGGTGTCTGTAGCTGCCCGTCTTTGACTATTGCTGAGAATCAGGAATCAGGCAAAGATAAACTAGACAATAATTTTGTCCGGTCAGTGAAATCATATGTGCAAGATAAGAAGGGGAATTTTTTATTCATTTTTTTGATTTTTTTTGTAAATTGTAAAAATAAAATAAATTTGTCCTTAAATTGAGTTCCTTGACTAATCAAGGCTTGACCCGTCTTAAGAAAACGAGTTCAATTTGCAAGAGAAGAAAAATACCTCGGCGAAAGTCCCGGGGCCTTATCTTATCTTGGTGTGATTTTGTTTAAAAAAAAATTTGTCCTTAACTTGAGTTCCTTGAGTAATCAAGGCTCGACCCGTCTTAAGGAAACGAGTTTGATTTGCGGGAGAAGACCATACCTCGGCGAAAGTCCCGGGGCCTTATGTAAGACCCTCGTAAGTACGGGATCAATTCGAGAAAATCATAACATGCGAATGGCTCGAGGTTAAACTTTGAAATGCCTATAGAAAGAATGGGCTACGATGTGGTACACATGTTGTATGATAAATTGTAGAGTTAGGGGTTTAATCGAGTGATTAAGTGATTTAACTCCAAATTGACTAAAAGTCGGGATAGGGAAAAGTCCGTAAAATATGATAATTTAACTTTACATAGTGTTGATATGTGATATAACATTATTTGGGAGTGTTAGAACAAGAATCAGTCGAAAAATCGAAAAAATATGAACCAGGGGTATTTTGGTCATTTTACCCAAAAATTTTGTTTTTAGTCCGTACATGGTACCAATGGACTAAGTGATCATATAGGATCATAATATGATGTTTAGATAAAAAATTGGACATTAAAATCAAATCCGATAGCTAAAATCGTCTAATTCGTCATTTAGTGATGCTGGCATAAATTGCCGTAAAAACATGGTTCAGGATTTTTCGGAACGATCTGAACACATGGAGATATGTTATAATACATGAGGCTATGAATATGACAAGAAAAATCAAAAACAGAGTTGAAACCGGATACGTCCTTAAGTAACCTAAAGGAATGAAAATCGAGAACTGATCGCGGGAAGGTCCGAAAAAGGTTTTAAATGGATCAATGGATTAATATAGACATAAAATGATGTTAGAAAGCTACTGATGAAATTAGAACAAAAATCGGAGCTAAAACCGAAAAAGTCAAAATATTGACCTTTTGGCGCTCCGAGGCCCGGATTTGGGTTTTAGGATATAAAAAAAATTACCCGAACATGCAGATCAGTATATTATCATATTTGAAACATATCCGTGACAAGAAAATTGAAAAACAGGCTTTTGAACGTTAAAATTTCACGTTGGCCTACTAAGGTACTAAAAGACAAAACAAGGGCAAAATGGCCATTTGACCATGGTCCACTTATTAAGTCTAAAAATCAGACTTATTCCTTCTCCAATTTCACGTGAAAAACCATAAAAGAGAAAAAGAAAGAGGTAAAGCCATGGAAGCTTGCTTCCAAGCTTTCTCTCTCCTATTTTTATTAGGCAAATCATCAAAATTTTCAAAGATTTCACAAACCCAAAGGTAACTTCATGTTCTAACCTTGATTTTGATGTTATATTTTGAAGATTTTTCCTTTAGCTATGAGAAACCATGTGGGCTAAAAATTGGTGGTGGTGAACCACCATGTTGCCACCATTTTTTTCGCCAAGGGAGGTGCTCCGCCTTCTTAAACCATAAATTAGAATCAGATAGCTTTTAATCAAAATTTAGAGGCTAAAACAAGTTTAGCCGAAACCCTAGCTTGTCCATAAGGTGGTGCCACCACCTTCCTTAGTTGTTCGAGGCCACCGTTGGCTTTGCTGTCATCGTGTGAGCAACTTTCTAGTTGATTGTTGCTCCAAATTTTTAATCTGAGCTAAGTGTAAAAATTTATTTGTAAGAATTCTTAAGATGAAATTTTTTGGCTAGCAGCTAACTATTATAAATAATGGGAATTTGAGTGTCCCGTAGTTGTAAAATATTTACAGAATATCCTGACGATGTCGTAGGTACCCATATCGTGGAGTTCACACGGGATCGCGACAAAGTCACGAAAGTGCCGCTTTATTACTCGAAACAACACTGAGTATTTAGGTTAATCTAGGAGGTAGATGTTGTTTTATATGCATTTTTGATTGATACGGATATTGAAACATGAAAGATTGCTCAGATCACGAAAACGGTAAGTTTTAAACCTTACGCGGATTAATGGCGTAAGTGTGGTGTTAACATGGTTACATGAGGTAAGTATTGTAGAGTTGAATGATAATGATTGTGAGCTATTTGAAATGCTCGAATATTATTAATAGAGATGTTAGACAAGGTACGGATTATGAATGTACTTGTCGGTTTAATGAGATAATAGTATGGAATTGTGTTTGAGGCATTATGGTTGCTAATTTGTGAAATTGGTTGATGAATAATATTATATAGGATGGTTGAGTATTTAAGGATAGTTAGACATTTTAGATTAAATGTTATGCACACAAGTTGTTTAATAAAATGTCTAAGTGAAATTGTAATGCTTGTAAACATAAATAAAGATATGCTAGTGTAGAAGCTGTTACCTAGCATATTATATAAATCATTTAACAATATAAACAAATTTAATATATCATGCTATTGTTGTACGGACGGGTGATGTCCGGGATGCTATTGTTGTACGGACAGGGTAATGTCCGGGATGCTATTGTTTTACGCATAGTATGATGTCCGGGATGCTATTGTTTTACGGACAGGATGATATCCGGAATGCTATTGTGGTACGGATAGGATGAGTTCGGGATGGTATAGACAGGATAAGTCCAGGATGATACGTACAGGATGAGTCCGGGATGATATGGACAAGATAGTCCGGGATGACAAATATTACAGACTGGTATAAGCCTGGGATGTTTTGATGTTATAGTCATGAAAAATTTCTAAATGATAATTGTAGAGGTATATACGTAAAATCGAGTGTTAAATATTTTTGGCTATCGATTCTAGCTGGCCAATGGCCCCTTTATAATCAGCGCTCAGCATAGAAGATTTCATATGAGACAAATAATTTTTATATGTCTTGGAACAATTTTAAAACATTACTTTTTGGTTAATTAAACATACTTGATATGTCATGTTTATGCTTTAATAGTTAAGAAAGGAAGTACAAAACTTCGAAGTACTCTTCCTAGTTACCTTATGCTCACTGAGTCTTTTGGCTAACTTCATTTATTTTCATTCTTTTTCAGACCCTGATAGACCTAGCTCTTCCCAGGTTTCGGATAGCTAGCCGCTCGTATACTTGTGGTAAGCGGATTGACCCAGGACGTGGTAAGCAGTGGCAATGGTGGGATACATTTTGCAGTCACTAGGGTATCATGGGTCCTATGCATTTTGTGTGTGATGTATATGTACTTTATATTTTGTAAACTGATGTATGTAAGTGATGTACGGGAGGTCAGTGACTGCAAAAGTGGTAGGGTAGTAGTGCATTGCTTATAGGTAATCCTAGGGTATTGGTAAGTAGTGTAATGCCCCTACATATGTCCATCGTCACATACGGTTACGTCGAGTAATCTATAAGCCAGCTAGTACATATAGAATTGTGTCGAGAATATTGTGGAATTACTGACAGTATATTTATTTTCTAAATTCAATCCTGTCACGATCATGATCTCATAGATATAGAGACGTATCGGGGGACCGAGAGCCTGAGGTCCTGGATAATATTTTTATTGGCCCTGAGGTTAGAGGCCAGAGTGAGGGTAGTAGCAGGTCTGCTACTAGGGTAATAGATAGGATTGCTGGAGTACTATTAGATGACGACATATATGAATAGTTTTTGGATATGGTAAACAGAACATATTAATATATTCAGGCCCTGGTAGGGCTGGTGATAGAACAATGACAAACACGTCTGTTCGACCAAATTCCTTCAGCCAGGTGTTGTTAGTAATGAGTGGTTGTTGGGACAACATACACCCTATCAACATATAACCTTACCTATTTTAGAGGAACGTTACCACCTAGTTTTGCAGGGGTGGAATCCGATTTTGATCCTAGAAGGTTTTTAGAAGAGTGTGGCCAACGGTGTGTAGGCTTAGGGTGCTCGCCGACTAGAGCCATACAATTAGTGAGATTTCAGCTGTATGGTAGGACACATGCATGGTATATCTCTTTAGTAGCCAGAAGGCGGATTGATGACCCTCCCCTCGAGTGATCAGAATTTAGTGTTGAGTTTCTTCGATAATTTTTATCAGAAAGTGAAAGGGATTTAGGAATTCATGAATATGAGAGGTTCAGATAATTCAAGGATAGGTCACGGAAGAGAATGAGATATGAAAGAAAAATATCCAGGCAAACAAGGCCATATGGACTAAGGGTTAGAACAACCCTAGAATCATGGATGTGGAGGGATAGAGAAGTCAGTAGTCGAAGGAGGAGATCGACTGGTGCATGTTATAGATGTGACAGGCCAGGGCATTTCAGGAGAGATTGCCCATTAGATCCAGGTTCATCCCCATCAGTGAGAGCACTACATCCAGCTACAGTATATCCAAGGTAATCAGCAGGGTTAGTAGCACTACAGATGGGTCAGGGTTCCCAGGGTAGGGAACAATAGTCTGTGGGTAGAGAACATACTATGGGCAATAGAGGACAAGCCCGTGATTTTGCATCTACTGCCATGGTGACAGGTATAACCTTAGTCTGGTTTTGGCAAACTGATTTCATTTAATTTGAGCACTATATATTGAGTTGTATTTCAAGGAACTTTGAAGTATTTCGACCTAGTTTCGAGATTTGTTCTTAATGTTGAGGACGTTGTGAAATGGTGGTGGTTGGATATTAAACTGAACTTGTAGGCTAGGTAATGTTTGAGTGCTAAAGGATATATTTTAAGTTGAATTATAAATCACACACAAGGTGCTTATGAAAATGCCTAGGAGAAAGGCGATTATTATGTCTACAAGGTGTTTGATTTAATAATTGAATGAAAATATATAGCCTTGGAAGATCCTAAGTAACCAAGATAAGAATATGATTTGGCATCGATGCCAATACCGTAAGATTGATGTATATTTATTGTGGCTAGCCTAGTATCGTACCTAGGCAGATAAAACTGATGGTATAGTCATGATAGCCTAGTATAGTTTCTAAGCGAGTTATATTGATTATATGGTTGTTGTTGCCTAGTGGTAATCTAGACGGATAAATATACAGATGTGGATGTTTATGTTTCCCCTGTGCACTAGGGAGTTTAGAGATTTCATTCTCGTACTAGTTCCTGAGTTTAAGATGATGGGCCTTAACAGGCGGAGATCATCATATATCTTAGATGACTTGAGGGGCTATGCCTGGCAGATCATCACCACATGGACTTTGTCCAGGTTATGTGCTAGCACGTGGAACTAGATGCGAGGGATTTGATCATGAATTATTACATTAATCTCGTGACTATGTGAAATATGGAGTTTTCTGATTATTGTACGTGATTGAGACATATTGCCCTACTACCAGTTATTTAATATTTGGATTGTATTCAAAATTTTTAATGGTATTACGGGCTATGCCCGGGACGTGTATTGATATCGCAAACTGTATGCAAATTTATACAGATACTATAGACTTTGTCTAAAATTGTATAGTATACGGGACTCGGTGCAGGGCATACTTGAGTATAATTTGATGATAGTGTTGGTTTGAAGTTGCATCTATTGATATGGTATAAATGAATGGTTTATTGAACGAATATAGTGAACATACGAGACACAATGTTATTTATTTAGCATGTATAGTTGAAAGAATGAGTTAGAGCTGTGCAACAGAAGTGTAGTGTGAAAAAAAATGATTGAAACAGGATTGATGTTGGAAATATTAAAAGACTATGAGTGTATGTTAATTTTTCTATCATTGGATAAAGCCAATATTGTGGCAATGTTTTAAAATATTACTGATAGTTAATAGTAAGGGAAACCCCCATTTATATAATCGATAAGTAGTCATCGAGATAGAAGGTGTTCGAGGTAAAATCCTAGAAGTGGCACCCAATTTTTCTTATATGTTGTACCTCGATACAATTATGATTTATCGTGAGCTCAAATAGTTCTAATAGTGACAAAGTATGGAACACATTGTTACGGAGTGGTGATTAAATGTTTAATGCGCTAGCAGGTTTAAGCTGAGCATCAGAAGCCAACAGTAATGCTACAGAGTTTAATATTCAATAATGAGATTCAAATAGGTTATAAAGTTGAATACATAATAATGAGATTGAGATAAAGTCATTATGGGGCTTATATATAGGCTTGCCTAAGGTAGGCAAGGAATGTGATTTTATTTGAGTGATTGTCGATAGACTGACTAAATTAGCACACTTGATTTCGGGTAAAATTACGTATAACATAAGTCAGTGTGCTAGACTCTATTTAGACCAGATTGGGTCTTTGTGAAGTATTCGTGTTTACTCTACTTGATTGAGACATCAAGTTTACAGTTAAATTCTGGAGATCATTCCAAGTAGCTTCTGAAATACAGTTACGCTTTAGTACCGTATTTCATTTATGGACAGATGATGAGTCTTTGATGGCATGTTATGTGTTAATATACTAGATTCCGAGGAGAATCGGGATCGATACCTATCATTGATTGAGTTTGTATATATTAACAGTTTTCAGTACAGTATGCAGATGATACATTTTCTGGTATTTCGGTCTATTTTCGGGCTTATCTTATTGACTAATTGGGATTGCGACCCGAGTTTGTCTATTGTTGATCATTGCAAAACTAGGAACGAGACATTGTATGGCCGGATGTGCCAATATCCTATCAGTTAATTTAAGGAAGGAGGATATCAGTTGTTCAGTTCAGATATGGTACGGTACACCTAGAAAAAGGTGTAGTTAATCAAACATATATTAGTAACCGCTAGAGTAGGCAGAAGTCGTATGCCGATAGCATGTGACTAAGTATTCTTGAAAGTTTCACCTTTCAAGAGTGTTATGAGCTTTGGCGGATGGGCCAAGCAGAGTCAGAGGTATATCAGACTATTTCAGATATTGAGTGAGACCTACCACCTGAGATGAATGGTTTACACTCTGTGTTTCATGTACTTATGATGTGAAGATTCATGTAAGACGATTTTCATGTGATACAGCCACAGATAGTACCTGTACTTTTATATAAGTTGACTTTATGCGAAATTCGAGGATGAATTTTATCAAGGAGGAGAATTGTAAGACCCTCGTAAGTACAAGATCAATTCGAGACAATTATAACATGCGGATGGCTCGAGGTTAAACTTTGAAATGCCTATAGAAAGGATGGGCTACCATGTGGTACACATGTTGTATGATAAATTGTAGAGTTGGGGGTTTAATCGAGTGATTAAGTGATTTAACTCCAAATTGACTAAAAGTCGAGATAGGGGAAAGTCCGTAAAATGTGATAATTTAACTTCACATAGTGTTGATATGTGATATAACATTACTTGGGAGTGTTAGAACAAGAATCAGCAGAAAAATCAAAAAAAGTGAACCAGGGGTATTTTGGTCATTTTACTCAATTTTTTTTTTTAGTCCGTAAATGGTACCAATGGACTAAGTGATCATATAGGATCATAATATGATGTTTAGTTCAAAAATTGGACATTAAAATCAAATCCGATAGCTAAAATTGTCTAATTCGTCATTTAGTGACGCTGGCGTAAATTACCGTAAAAACACGGTTCATAATTTTTTGGAACTGATTTGAACACATGGACATATGTTATAACATATGAGGATTATGAATATGACAAGAAAAATCAAAAACAGAGTTGAAACCAGATACGTCCTTAAATAACCTAAAGGGATGAAAATCGAGAACTGACCGCGGGAAGGTCCAGAAAAGTTTTTAAATGGATCAATGGATTAATATAGACATAAAATGATGTTAGCAAGCTACTGGTGAAATCAAAAAAAAAAAAAAAAATCGGAGTTAAAATGGAAAAGTCAAAATATTGATCTATTGGCGCTCCGAGGCCCGGATTTGGGTTTTGGGATATCAAAAAATTTATCCAAACATGCAGATCAGTATATTATCATATTTGGAACATATCCGTGTCAATAAAAGTGAAAAGGGCTTCTGAACGTTAAAATTTCACGTTGGCCTACTAAGATACTAAAAGACAAAACAGGGGCAAAATGGTTATTTGATCATGGTCCACTTATTAAGTCTGAATATCAGACTTCTTCCTTCCCTATTTTCACGTGAAAAACCAAAAAATAGAGAAAGAAAGAAGGGAAACCATGGAAGCTTGCTTCCAAGCTTTCTCTCTCCTCCGTTTACTAGGCAGATCACCAAATTTTTCAAAGATTTCACAAATCCAAAGGTAACTTCATGCTCTAAGCTTGATTTTGATGTTATATTTTGAAGATTTTGCCTTTAGCTATGAGAAAACATGTGGGCTAAAAATTGGTGGTGGTGAACCACCATGTTGCCACCATTTTTTTCGCCATGGGAGGTGCTCCGCCTCCTTAAACCATAAATTAGAATCGGATAGCTTTGAATCAAAATTTAGAGGCTAAAACAAGTTTAGCCGAAACCCTAGCTTGCCCATAAGGTGGTTCCACCACCTTCCTTAGTTGTTCGAGGCCACCGTTGGCTTTGCTGTCATCGTGTGAGCAACTTTCTAGTTGATTGTTGCTCCAAATTTTTAATCTGAGCTAAGTGTAAAAATTTATTTGTAAGAATTCTTAAGATGAAAAATTTTGGCTAGCAGGTAACTATTATAAATAATGGGAATTTGAGTGTCCCGTTGTTGTAAAATATTTACAGAATATCCTGACGATGTCGTAGGTACCCATATCGTGGAGTTCGCCCGGGATCGCGACAAAGTCACGAAAGTGCCGCTTTAATACTCGAAACAACACTGTGAGTATTTTGGTTAATCTAGGAGGTAGATGTTGTTTTATATGCATTGTTGATTGATACGGATATTGAAACACGAAAGATTGCTCGGATCACGGAAATGGTAAGTTTTAAACCTTACGCGGATTAATGGCGTAAGTGTGGTGTTAATATAGTTACATGAGGTAAGTATTGTAAAGTTGAATGATAATGATTGTAAGCTATTTGAAATGCTCGGATATTCTTAATTGAGATGTTAGACAAGGTACGGATTATGATTGTACTTGTCGGATTAATGAGACAATAGTATGGAATTGTGTTTGAGGCATTATGGTTGCTAATTTGTGAAATTGGTTGATGAATAATATTGTATAGGATGGTTGAGTATTTAAGGATAGTTAGACATTGTAGATTAAATGTTATGCACACAAATTGTTTAATAAAATGTCTAAGTGAAATTGTAATGCTTGTAAACATAAGTAAAGATATGATAGTGTAGAAGCTGTTACCTAGCATATTATATAAATAATTTAACAATATAAACAAATTTAATATATCATGCTATTGTTGTAAGGACAGGGTGATGTCCGAGATGCTATTGTTGTACGAACAGGGTAATATCCGCGATGCTATTGTTTTACGGACTGGATGATGTCCGGGATGTTATTGTTTTACGGATGGATGATGTCCGTAATGCTATTGTGGTACGGACAGGATGAGTTCGGGATGGTACGAACAGGATAAGTCTGGGATGATACGGACAGGATGAGTCCAGGATGATATGGACAAGATAGTCCGGGATGACAAATATTACAGACTGGTATAACTCCAGGATGTTTTGATGTTATAGTCATGAAAAATTTCTAAATGATAATTATAGAGGTATACACGTAAAATCGAGTGTTAAATATATTTGGCTATCGATTCTAGCTGGCCAATGACCTATTTATATTCAGCGCTTAGCATAGAAGATTTCATATGGGACAAATAATTTTTATATGTCTCGGAACTATTTTAAAATATTACTTTTTGGTTAGTTAAACGTACTTGATATGTCATGTTTATGCTTTAATAGTTAAGAAAGAAAGTACAAAACTTCCAAATACTCTTCCTAGTTACCTTATGCTTACTGAGTCTTTCGGCTCACTCTGTTTATTTTCATTCTTTTTTAGACCATGATAGACCCAGCTCTTCCCAGGTTTTGGATAGCTTGCCGCTCATATACTTATGGTAAGCGGATTGACCCAGGACGTGGTAAGCAATGGCGATGGTAGGATACATTTTGCAGTCACTAGGGTATCATGAGTCCTATGCATTTTGTGTATGATGTATATGTACTTTATATTTTGCTGATGTATGTAAGTGATGTATGATGTATAACGATCACGGAGGCCTAGTATGATCTGGTGATGCTTATGTCGTTATGATATAATATAAATGTATGTTTGTATATAAAATGTCATAAAGGTTGAGTATGCTGCGGAGCATTTTGGTTACTCCCTATCGGAGGTGTCCAAACCGAAATATCATGTGTTGATGATTATTACATTGTGAATGTTGATGATTGAGCGGCAAAACCCATGTTGGGCGAGATTATGCCGAAATTTTGTTTGATTTGGTTTCGTGGGTATATTCAGGCTTTGGAGGCAGGGGCATACCTTGTCTCTGGCCAATCACATGCCCTGAATTTGGGGTGTGATACCTTACCTCATCTCGATGCTAACCTTATCGGCGAAACCAAAAATTGAAATGACGTGGGCGAAACCAGAAGGCGAAAAGTTATCTAGGCGAAATCATAGATAATTTTCAAATGAGATGACTTGGGCGGAACCAGAAGTCGAAAAGTTATCTAGGCGAAACCATAGATAATTTTCAGATGAGTTTATTTGGCGAAACCAGAAGTCGAAAAGTTATCTAGGCGAAACCATAGATAATTTTCAGATAAGATGACTTGGGTGGAATCAGAGGTCGAAAGGTTATCTAGGGAAAACCATTGATAATTTTCAAATAAGATGACTTGGGCAGAACCAGAAGTCGAAAAGTTATCTAGGCGAAACCAAAGATAATTTTTAGATGAGATGACTTGGGCGAAATCAGAAGTCGAAAAGTTATCTAGGCAAAACCATAGATAATTTTCAGATAAGATGACTTGGGCGGAACCAGAAGTCGAGAAAGATCTGGATGAAGCCAGAGGCATTTTCTATGAGATGACCTGGGCGAAGCCAAAAGTCG
Organism: Fremontodendron californicum; assembly: GCA_030761205.1. Classification (NCBI taxonomy): domain Eukaryota; kingdom Viridiplantae; phylum Streptophyta; class Magnoliopsida; order Malvales; family Malvaceae; genus Fremontodendron; species Fremontodendron californicum. Next base: position 23,319,873 of record JAULJL010000014.1, on the reverse strand, counting down.
AGAAGAGATCTGGTGAAGCCAGGGGTATTTTCTATGAGATGACCTGGGCGAAGCCAAAGGTCGAGAAGAGATCTAGTGAAGCCAAAGATTTCAGAAATGATTCCTAGATTTCTGGTCCGTAGTTTTTTTGAAAATGTGTTGGAAATTAACCTTGAAGGTTTTTAGAGAAGATGCAAATGCTTCATGATGTAGATGCAAATGTCTTTAATTGATGCAAATGCTTCATGATGTAGATGCAGAGATTAAACAAGATGTACATGCTTCATGGTGTAAATGCAAATATCTTGGATTGATGCAAATGCTTCTTGATGCAGATGTAGAGATTGAATGAGATGCAAATGCTTCTTGGTGCAAATGCAAATGTCATGGGTTAATGCAAATGCTTCGTGATGCAAATGCAGATATTGAATAAGATGCAAATGCTTCATGGTGCAAATGTGTTGGATTGATGCAAATGCTTCTTGTTGCAAATACAGATGTTGAGTAAGATGCAAATGCTTCAGGGTGCAAATGAAAATGTCTTGGATTGATGCAAATGCTACTTGATACGGATGCAAAGATTGAATAAGATGCAAATGCTTCTGAATAATGCAAATACAAATATTATCAAATGATGCAACTACTTTATAGAGTGATGCAGATGCAAAGATCGTCATTATGCAAAAGCTTTTGAATGATGCAAATGCAAAGATTAGCGTTGTGCAAATGCTTCTGAATGACGCAAATGCAAAGATTAACAATGTGCAAATGCTTCTAAATGATGCAAATGCAAAGATCAACATTGACGCAACTACTTCATGGAATGATGCAGATGCAAAGATCGACATTGTGCAAATGCTTCTGAATGATGCAAATGCAAGGATTAGTAGTGTGCAACATGCTTCTAAATGATGCAAATGAAAAGATCAATAATAATGCAACTGCTTCATGAAAAGATACAGATGCCCCTACGAATTGTGTTCATGTAAGTGGTCCATGAATGGTGTAATTGCAGTTACCACACAATAATGATGCAATGATCCTAGAAATGATGCAATTGCTTGAAATGACGCAAATGCAAATATCCATGAAGGATGTAAATGTAAATGGTAAAATGCAGACGTTCATCGAACGGTGCAAAATGCGAATACCCATGAATGATGCAAATGCTTCCCGACATGGTGCAGATGCAAAGCTCAATAAAGAGGTAAGTGCTCATGAGTGATGCAAATGCCCTCGGTCATTTTTTTTTATATACTTTGGCTTAGCCTTTCTTTTTCAAATCAGAGTGTATCTTGAACACTCGAGCTCCATAAGAGATTAGTTCCTTTTCAGTCCTTGGCTATCTCCTTGCCCCAACAGTTTTCAAACTCTTATCGACAGAAGCCTGTTTGCTGAGTTCTATGTCTGGAAGTCAAAGTCAACCATAATAGTCCCATACCTTTGGGTTGGAAAAACCCTTGTCTCATGTCAACATCAAAAATGGTTATTTCAAAAATACTTTTATTTGTTTTCCCATTTTGAAAAAAAAAAATTGCTCATTTAATGAAAACTTCTGAGCCAAAAATATTAACACCACAGTGTGTGATGTACAAATCTCTCGAAGATTGATGATCACTGTTAGGAATTTTCTGAATGTCAGTTTGGGTTTTTCAACTTGAATTGAAAGGCTTGATACAACAGGATTTGGTTAATCGAAGAAAACTTCACAACAAAAATGTATGTCCCTTCTAGGCTCACAAATGGAACAGGTTTTATAAAACACGAATTCCTTGAGAATCAAACAAATTCAACATTCTTTTAGTTTCCAAATCATGGCATTTTGACAAGCGTCAAGATTGGTCGGGATGTTTAAACTGGAAAGTTGATTTTGGGGGGAAAAAGAGTTCAGTTTTTTTTTTTGAAGTCAATCCTCCGAGTGAGAGCTGGCAATCTGGGAGGTTCAAGAATTCCTAGATGTTCCTCGATTTCTTCAAGATGACTTTCTCTTTTGTGGCATCGACACTAACATGGATGGCATCAAAACTTCCCATTTTAGACCGTCCATTTTTGGGTTTTCGCCCTAGAGTCCCATTCTTTCCATTTTTTCTTTCTTTTTTTTTTGTTCTACCATGCACTTGAGAATTCTAAATTCTTCCATAGTGAAATGATGATTCGATTAGATGGGATAAAGTCAGAGGAAAAACCCTTCAAGTTAAATATTCATGCTTGATCAAAATGGACTTTTAAAGCACGTAATGTAGGCCATGATTCAGGGTTCAGAAAGAAAGGATAAAATAGGCCCAAAATATGTGTTTGAGGGTAATCAGATCAAGGATCATTTCTTGAGGAGGATTCCATTAAAAGCATTTGTCCCTTTTGGCTTTTCTTTCCTTTTTTTTGACTTTTGCTCTTTTTCTTCTTTATTCTTGGTTTTCATTTCGCCATCATTTTTCACATATTTTTTTGTGTGTGTTTTGTTTTTGGCTTTCATTTTGCAATATTTTCTAATTTTCCTTTTCCTTTTGCATCTTTATTTCGATAGAGTGAGTCCGTATTTATTTGGGAGCTCAATTCACTTTGTATTTGTCTTTGATTTTTGAGAAGATCTTTCCTCGCATTTTCCCCTAGTGTAGAGAGTGATCCTTGATCAAGGTCCAAAGAAGAAAGAATTCTTTAGGCTCAAAAAGGGTGACTATGGATAATTTCTTGTTGTGAAGGGATATGAAAGATGACCATTTCTCATATTAAGCACAAGTATTCTTATTGAAAAGCAATCCCCAGGGGGAATAGATAATCAGAATTTCATTATGTACTTGGAATCATTCGAATTCTCATATGCATGATATCATAATTTTTTTTTTTGTTTTTTTTTGTCGCATGCCCTAATGATTCATGCGTTAATTTCCCCTTAACCACCATGTATCCATCATTTCTACATATGATGCCCCAATTTGATTAACCATGGGAATTTTTATCATTACGAGGAACATCGCAAGTCTAGGTTTATATTGAAAATGATGGTTTTCAATCTTGGGTTTGTTTGAAGTGACAAAGAAAGTATGACCCAAAAACAGGTTTTCTCTGGGATATGGGATAATCTGGTTTGGTCATTGTGCCCCGAGGTGTCCATCATGAAGTGATGTTTGGGCAATTGGTGTTTTATGGTTATTTGGAAAGGATGTGAATGGTTTTGGCATGACTTTGACACACATCAAATTACCACAATCTAGATTCTTGAAAGAATGTCACATTTGTTCGAGTTTCCAAGGAGCTTGAAAAATTTTCAAAATTTTGTTCCATTGCTCATAACCTAAACTAGGATCTACATATTTGCTTATTCTACAATGGCAATGGTTTATGAAGTTAAAAACTCCCCTCTTGACATGTTTTCCCATAATTCAAACCGGCTATTCCTTGGTACTCTTTTCGACCTTTTCATCTTCCTCCCTCATTATGACCTCCACAAAGGTCTCATCATTTCCATTCAGTGAATTCTCCACGCTGTCCGACCTTTGTTTCTTCCCCACATCTAACTGCCCTTTATTGATGAGCGCTTGAACTTTTCGTTTTGGACATATGCAATTTTCTGTGGAATGTCCTCGAATCCCAAAATGATAATCACAATATGCGTTCTCATCATACCAGCCTGGGTATGGGGGTTGGATAGGCTCCACTGAAACTTTAGTGAGGAGTTGCTTTTCGACCAACTAAGGCAATAGTTTAGAGTACGAAAAAGGGAGTGGCTCAAACCGATCTCTTTTTTGGATGTTCTTCGGCTTCCTCTGGCTGACAAGAGGTTGAACATTTGCTGGATTCTGAAAGGCCATCGGGGATAAGTATGAACCCTGGGATATGAGAGAGCTTAAAGATACGGGGCAAAGCCTCCCATAGCTTGGACTTCTTCCTCTTTCTTTTTGGGTGTCTTGTTTCTCTCTGTATTAAACGTTTTATCTCCTTTGAGTTTCCCAATCTTGATAGCATCCTCAATCATTTCCCTGGAGATTGATCCTTCCAAATTCCAGGTCACTAGAGGGTCTGAAGTTTCTTTTACCTCTAAAGGTAAGTTTCCTCCTCGATAAATTCAATCCTCTCTTGGGAAGATGTCTCAACAAAGTCCTAGGTGTTCGGTTTGTGGTAGAGGACATCGAGTTGCTGATTGTAGGCATGTCACTGGTGCATACTTTAGATGTGGCCAGCACGATCACCGTATTGCTGATTGTCCACTAATTCCCCAAGATTCATAATCAGTGCAAAAATCTTAGAACTTTTGAGCCCCTAAACCATCAATAGTTCAAAGGACACATCTCAATCAGATTGTTCAAACTGCGCAGACGCCCTCTACTAGATCGCAAAAAGAGGGAAGACCTCGGACTCAAGGTCGTGTGTTCGCTTTAACTCAGTAGGATGTTGAAGCATCAAACACTATTGTTTTAGGTATTCTATCAGTTGCCTCTGTTTATGCTCATGTCTTGCTTGATACTGGTGCTTCGCATTCTTTTGTTTCATCTACTTTTGTTCAAAAGTCTGCCTTGTCTTGTACGCCTTTAGAATATGAATTATGTGTTGACACACCAGCTAGAAGTCAACTTGTGCCTGATCAGATTTGCAAAATGTGTGTTGTAATAATTGAGGATAGAGAATTGGTTGCCAATTTGCATGTTTTAAGTATGCACAATTTCGACGTGATTCTAGGGATGGATTGGTTGTCTGCTCATTATGCTAAGGTTGACTGTCTAGAAAAGAAAGGTAGACTTTGAAATACCTAGTGAAATACCTTTTAGTTTCTATGATAGTGGAGCATATGTTCCTTTAAAAGTTATTTCTGCTTTGCAAGCTAGTCGGTTAATGAAAAATGGTTGTAAAGGGTACTTGGCAACAGTAACCAATACTAAAACCAATGAGATGGCGCTAGAAGGTATTCCTATTGTAAAGGATTTTCCTATTTTTTCCTGATGATCTTTCTGGATTTGCCTCCTAATCGGGAAATCGATTTCTCTACCGATTTGCTCCCAGGCACTGGTACTATTTATAAGACTCCTTATAGAATGGCCTGGCAGAATTGAAAGAGCAGTAGCAAGAGCTTCTTGATAAAGGGTTCATTAGACCTAGTGTGTCTCCATGGGGAGCTCCAATGTTATTTGTGAAAAAAAGGATGGTAGTATGAGCTTGTGTATTGATTACCGTGAGTTGAACAAGGTAACTGTGAAGAATAGGTATCCTTCGCCCCTAATTGATGACCTATTTGATTAGTTAAATGGTGCTCAGGTGTTCTCTAAGATAGATCTTCGATCTGGGTATCACCAATTGAAGGTCAGAACTGAAGATGTACCTAAAACTGCTTTTCGAACTCGGTATGGGCATTATGAATTCCTTGTGATGCCTTTTGGGTTGATCCATGCTCCAGCTGCTTTTATGGACTTGAAGAATAGGGTTTTTAAGCCTTATTTGAATAAATTTTGTGGTTGTTTTTATTGATGACATATTGGTGTACCTCATAGTTTAGAAGAGCATGAGGAACATTTGAGAATTATTTTAGAGACTTTGAGACAGAAGTAGTTGTTTGCTAAATTAAAAAAGTATGAGTTTTGGCTTATTTGTGTGGCCTTTTCTTGGACATGTGGTGTCGAAGGACGGGATTACTATTGATCCAAAGAAAATTAAGAAGGTAGTAGAATGGAATAGGTCGAATAATGTTTTCGAGATTCGTAGCTTTTTGGGTTTAGCCGGATACTATAGGCGCTTTGTAAAGGATTTCTCTCGTATTACTGTGCCTTTAACCAGATTGATTCAGAAAGGTGTTCGATTTGAGTGGTCGAATGATTGTGAGAAGAGCGTTGAAGAATTAAAGAGAATGTTGGTTTTCGCTCCTATTGTTACCGTACCTATTGCTGGAAAGGGTTTTATCGTCTATAGTGATGCTTCAAAGAAGGATTAGGTTGTTTTCTCATGCAGAATGATAAAGTGATAGCCTATGCTTCTAGGCAGTTAAAACCATATGAGGAGAATTACCCTACTCATGATTTGGAGTTAGCAACAGTAGTCTTGCATTGAAGATTTGGAGACATTATCTATATGGTGAGTCTTGTGAGATCTTACGGACCACAAGAGTTTGAAATCTCTTTTCACCCAAAAAGAATTGAATATGAGGCAAAGGAGATGGTTAGAACTGTTAAAGGATTAAGACTTGACCATTAGTTACCATCCTTGTAAGGCGAATAAGGTAGCCGATGCTTTAATTAGGAAATCTGTTGGTAATTTGGCTTCAGTAATTACTTCCTAAAGACTGATTTTGAAAACTTGAGGAGAATGGATATTGATGTGTGTGTATGAGGTCTTGGAGCTTATTTGGCTAACTAACGAGTTCAGCCTACCCTAATTTAGAGGATTAAAGATGCTCAAGCTAATGATCCTTAGCTCCAAAACATCAGACTTAAGGTGGATTCTAGTTCAAAACCAAAATTTCAAATTCATGAGGATGGTTCTTTGAGTTTTGGCAGTAGGATTTGTGTTACAGATGATTTGGAATTGAGGAAATAGATTTTGGAGAAAGCTCATTACAATAACTATATGATCCATCCTGGCAGTACCAAGATGTATAGAGATTTGAAAACCACCTTCTGGTGGAATAATATGAAGAGGGAGATTGTTCATTTTGTAGCTAAGTGTTTGACTTGTCAACAAGTTAAGGCCGAACATCAGAGACCTGCGGTATTGTTGAAACTTCTTCCAATTCTTGAATGGAAATGGGAGTGAATCACAATGGACTTCGTATCAGGTTTACCTTGAACCCCAAAGAGAAATGATTATGTTTGGGTGATCGTTGATAGATTGACAAAGTCTATGCATTTCTTGGCCGTTCATACATGAATGTCATTGGAGAGGTTGGCAGAGTTATACATTGAACAAATTGTGAGACTTCAAGGTGTCCCATTATCTATAGTGTTTGATCAAGATTCTCATTTTGTGGCAAAATTTTGGGAGAGCTTGCATAATGCTTTAGGCACTCTACTGAATTTTAGTACTGCTTTTCACCCCCAAATGGATGGTCAATCTGGGAGGACTATACAAATCTTGGAGGACATGTCAAGAGCATGTGTTATGGATTTTAGAGGTTCATGGGATCGCCATTTGCCGTGGGTGGAGTTTGCCTACAATAATATCTACCAATCCAGCATTCAGATGGCTCCATTTGAAGCTTTGTATGGAAGGAAGTGTAGATCTCCTCTTGGTTGTGAAGATGTAGGCGAGAGACAATTATTGGGTCCGGATCTTATTCAGCAAGCAATTGAAAAAGTCCAATTGATTAGAGAACATCTTCGTGTAGCTCAAAGTCGACAGAAAAGTTATGTTGATAATAAGAGATAAAAACTGGAATTTGAGGTTAGAGACCATGTGTTTTTACGAGTTTCTCCAACTGGAGGAGTGATGAGATTTGGAATTCCTGGAAAACTTAGTCCTCGTTCTGTGGGGCCCTTTGAGATTCTTGATAAGATAGGAGATGTGGCTTAGATTGGCACTTCCACCTGCATTGTCCGGAGTACATAATGTATTTCATGTCTCGGTGTTGAGAAAATATGTTTCGGATCCGATTCATGTGATCGAGTTAGCTCCTTTGAGACTTAGAGAAGATTAGTCTTACGACGAGCATCATTTATGTATTGTCGCTAGAAAAGTGCAAGTTTGAGGGGAAGAACAATTCCTTATGTTAAGGTTCAATGGATTAATCATACCAAACAAGAAGCAACTTGGGAGTTAGAAGAAAATATGAAAGAAAAATTTCCTCACCTTTTTGAGAGCCAAGGTAAGAGTTTAGAGGACTAAACTCCTTTTACGGAGGGGAGGATGTAATGGCCACAAAGTTTTTACTTGGTTATTTTATTACATGAATCCAGTCTATTTACTACAATTTTATTCTAGGCCCAGTAAGTGTTATTAGTGACTTTACTTTATTCTAATAACAAAAAGGGTTAGGCTTTTTTTTTTTTTACATTCTGTGTTTATCAGACAGACAGTTAAGTAATTTGGGAGAACCTAACCCTAGAGAAGAGGAAAACAGGGAAACGAAATGAAAGGCAAATCTATTCAGAAAAACACTGATTAAGGTGAGATTTTAATTATATTCCTTTAAACTTTTATGTTATGAATTATTTTGCACAAAACCCAAACCTTTATATTTAACCATCTTCACTTCCTAAAAATTTTGGTGACTTTCTGGCGACGTTGTGGGTACCTATAGAAAGGTCTCTTCAAGATCTTTCTAATGTTATGTGTGGCACTTCATTTGGTTGAGTAATTTAGGAGGAAACAATTTTTAAAGTTTGTTGCTTTTGGGTTTCTGACAGTTTTGACAAGCCAAATTTGGGTCACCAGAACTTCATTTTCCTTTGGTCATTTTTGTCGAAGCTTGGATGCTTTTTATAATATGAAATGTGATCTTTCCATTCGTATATGTACCTTGATGAGATGAATTTTGTGTTGATAGAATTGAAATCCCAAATTAGGCTCCATGAAACCATAAACCCAAAAAATCCAAAAAAATCTGGGCAGTTTGTGATTATTTTCAAAGTTTGGAAAATGTAGGCTATATGTAATCGTTTTTACCGAAATTAATTTCTATGATATACTATTACATTCTTACTGGGAATTAGTATTTTAAACATTACTGGAAACCTCACGGATTGGGAGTTCTATTGGTTCAAAGTAGGCCAAATGATCATGAAAAATGAAATTCTTCAATTTTATTATTTTAAAAATTATTTTTGGTCAAAATTAAATATATTTAGTTAAAAATCATAGTAATTTCAGTTAAATTCATTTTTTTTGAATTTTTACATATATTTATACGAAATTGTCTTTATTTTGCTTCATTTTGTGAAAAAGCTTATTTGATTATGTATAAGCTTATAAATAGAAAATTTATTTAATATGGAATTATATTTTCATCAAAATCATATTGATACTGATTTATGTTTTAACTTTTAATTTTCTATTTTACTTAGTTTTAAATATTTTCTCATTATTAAAATCATATTGATACTAGTTTGTTAGAGAGGTCGCCACACAACCTATATGTCTTAGGATGACTAGCAGGAAGTCGTACTTGTTAAGTTTATTTATTTTTATTTAATTTTTGATTTTTGAATATTTCTTAAATTTTTAGGCTACTAGGAGATTTGTGTGATTTGCTGTATAAGGGTCAGTTTAGCGAATCAGGTAAGTGACTTGACGTTCCTTCAATGTTTAAGTCCTGAAAAATTAGCCTTAAAGATTCTTATATTATGTATAAAATATATAATATTTTATCCCATGTTTTATTAAACAGGGTTAAGCATGAAAGCTAAAGTTATTTTGAATCGACTATGAAAAATCATTTGTATTAATCATATGTATACCTTCATGATTTTAATTTTACTACATGATTTATGTGGAAGAAGTATGTTTATGAAATATATTTTTGTATAAAGTATGATTTGTTTCTTATAAAGAAAATATAATTATGTTACATTATGGATAATCTGATTTTTGTGTATTTTGAATGCTCTCCTGATACGCTACTTTCTCACCCTGTTAACGGGGGTTAAACGTTGGCCATGTTGACATGTACTTTGTGATAGAAATCGATTTCAACCGTGTTACCGATTTAGAATTGTGGTTTTTGTGATATCAATATGTGTAACCATTGGTTACTTTGGTCCAATAAGAATGATACTTGGTCCTTAAGAATAGGAAAAGATGACCATGTGGAAAAGGGGACCAAAGGGTGGACCATTTGACAAGGTGAAAAAAGCATGACCTCAGGCCATTTTACAAGGGTTTTTGGCAAAAGGAAAATAAAAGGAAGGCAGCCACCATTTCTTCAAACCATTCGTCTATTACTTGTTTTGGAGGAGAAAAAGTTCAAAAAAAGTCTAAGGGGAAAAGGAAATGAGGAAAAATGAAGGGTTTAAGGTTTTTCTTCTAAAGCTTCACTAAGGTAGCTTACTTGTTTTTCTTCTCCATTTCCATTTTCTTTTAAAGTTTTGTTTTGTTTTCTTTTTATTTTTCATTTCTTTTCTTAAGATTTTCAAGAGGATTTTTAAGAAAACTTCTCTTCTGTATCTCTACTCTTTTTGAAAACTACAAGGTTTATCTCAAAAACTACAAGCTTGCAATATTTTTCCCTTGTTTTCTTCATGTTGGCCGAACCTCTTACTTCATTGTGCTTTGTTTGCCTCTTATTTCTTTCTTGATATTTGATGTGGGATGGTCTATTGTGGTAGGATAGTGATTTTACCTTTGTTTTCCTTCTAAAAAATAAAAGGTTTTGAGCTAGATGATCTTGGTTTTGTCCAAGTGATGGTTAGGCCAGATCTAGTATCCAAAGGGCCAACCTTGACCCAACATTTGTTTTCTTGCTTGTTTATGATTCTTGCTTATATATCTTGTCATTCTCATGTGCATACTTTGCTAAATATGAGTTGATTGTGGAGTATTCTCTTTGTTACATATTTTTTCTCTTTGTAAAGAATGATTATGAGCTTGATGATCTTGGTTTCTACCAAGTGATGGCTAAGCCGGATTTACATCCAAGAGGCTAGTCTTGCCAATCATTTTTTGTTGTTGTAAAGAATGTTTTCAAACCATTTCCAGCATGATTTTGGTTACAATCAACCAATTGTCCATAGCCAAAATTTTATTTTCAAACTAGTTGGAAAAAAGCAATGTTTTAAAAGTTGGGTTTGCTGATTTCGAGCAATATTATTCCAATGTTTTTTTTTTGCCCAAATAAAAGACTGCTTTAGCCACATTTAGTTCACCCTTAAATGAACCTAATTTTAATTATTCAGATTTTTTTGAATTTTTTTAAGGCTTTAAAAACAAATTTAGTAAAATCGGATTTTTGAAGTTAAAAGAAGCTTTAAAACTAGCAAAGATTTCGATTCTTTACACAAAGAGGGAGTGGCTGGCCGAGACTATTAGGTACTGACTAGAGATTGTTTTCATGGTAGTTTAAAGTTTAAAAATAGGTTTTAAGAAAATCTGGTCATGGGTAGTTAAAATGAGCTTAAAAAAGGAGCAAAAACTTGGATTTTTACACTAAGGCTATTCGTCCATTTTGGTCTTTTCTTTTGAAAAAAATTGCATCTCTTAATTTGTTTTGGCTTTCAAAATGTTTGTATTAGCTCGTCTATAGGTATTCGAATGTCAAACAATGGCATTCGGGTGTCCCCTTAATCTGAGCAAAAATTCATGCCCGAAATCTTTCAGTTTTAAAGTTCAATTTAAGTTTCTTTTAAAAGTAGTTGGACATCTTTTTAGGTGTTCGGATATCCTCTCTTCAAGAGAGAAACACATTCCGATAATGGTCCCCTTTTTTCATGTATTTCATATTTAAAAATATTTTTTTAGTTTATCATAAAGACGTGCTTTCTCGGTTTCATAAGCATTTGGCGAGAATTATTTCTTAATCTCCACCGGGTTGTCGGGGAGGTTAGGAAATTATTCAACGCGCGTGTTTATGAAAACAAAAAGTACGATTTTTGTTTTACTCGAAATTATATAAATGTTATATGAAAGAATTATTTTCCAAGCTTTGCTGGGTTTGTTAGGGAGTGCGGTAATATTTTTTCCGACATATGACGTTGATGTAATTTCACAAAGAAAATCCATTAAAAAGAATTTTAAAACAATGTTGTGTGCATATTCCATATTCATGCATATTCCATGATGATGTCTGTCGCAACCTAAAAAAATAACAAGTCTCATCGCAAGGCTTTATTATTCGTTAAGTGTGACATTAAAAAAAAATCGAGGAAAAGTCGACTTAATTCCTCTAGAAAAATGAAGGTTTTGAAAATGACCTTGAAAAAGACCTGGAGTCGCCACCAATCTTTTTTAGCTAGGTGTGATCGGCCACCTATCAAAACTGATTTTATAAAATATTTTAAAATTAATTAAAACATTTTTAAAACCAATTTCAAGTCTGTGTTTTAAACCAGAGAAATCAAAGAAACAGGTTCGGGACTCGGTTACGTGTGGGAAGGATTAGCACCCCCACAACGCCCGTATAAAATGATACCTTATTAATCATGTGTTATCTCAAGTCTTGGTAAAAAGTCGATTTTAAATTTAGTATTTCAAGTTAATTTCCAATTTTAAAAAAAAAAATAATAATTCCATTTTTAATTGAAAATGATCCGAAATTTATAAATTCAAAATTTCCTATATTCCCCAACAAACGTGGCAAAACATAGAAATTTTTATTAGTTTGGAAAACTTTCCGAATCATTCTCATTTTAAAGAAGATATTCCGTTATTAATGATAATTGATGATATCCTCCCCAGCAAACCCGGCAGAGAACTCATGAATTATTTTAACTCGAGAATATCTTTATTTAATTGGAAATCATTACCTTTTTGAGAACATTAAAAAAAAAATATGAATATGAATGTGTATGACATAAATAAAATGACATACCAAAGTCTAAATAATATAATGCAACTTAAATGATATGGTATAATTTAAATATCTTAGCATATTCTAAATGAAATGGAATATCTTAAGTTATATGATATATTCTAAATGAAATGACCTAGGTAACATAATATATTCTATATGAAATGTAATATCCTAAGTCATATGATATATTCTAAATGAAATAAAATATCCTAAATGACATAATATATCCTAAATGAAATGAAATGACTTAGGTAATATAATATATTCTACATGAAATGAAATGACCTAGGTAACATAATATATTCTATATGAAATGAAATAATTTAAATGACATGGCAAATATGAAAGATATGGCATATAATTTAAATGACATGAAATATAAAATAATGCTATCATGTAATATGCATGAACATAGTATATGCTAAATAATATAACAAAAAAATAACTAAATAAAAAGCATAGGATATCATGAAATATTCAAAACCATACAATAAACAATATAACACAAAAAATATAAATCAAAATAATAACAATACCATAGAAATTATTATAGCAAAAATCACATATTATATAAAATGCATGAATATGGAAAATGCAATGCATGAAAGTGTATTTTTTCCTTTAATTAAGGAAATCCGTATATCTAAAAAGATATCCGGCTACCTTAGGAAAATATATCAAATTAAATATTCCAAAATCAAAATACTTAGCTAAACCCTTTTTTCAAATGGCTCTAATTTCCTAAGTTTAAAATCCCGGACTTGACCACCCTTAACCCAAGACTTAAAAAATCATTTTTAGAGTTTAAAAAGGCTTAGAAACTACCCTAAGTCAGTAGCTAAACTTCCTAATCAACCCCCTCTAAGTAACTTAACCAAAACAAAAAAAATGATTTTCCTTCAAATTCAATTCTGACTCCACTATCCAGTTTCAAACCATGATTTTTTTACCCTATTTTTAAAAATTCTAAAAAAATCTAAAAAACATACTTGAGACTCAGGACATGTATAACTACATGGAAAAAAATCGGCTTAATTTTTTGATTAAATATGACTACCCAGAAAATTTGGGAAAGTACGAGTACTGGGTGAAAAAACTGTTTTGCCAAAACGCATATTTGCCTTTGATAAAATCATTTAAAAATCAAAGTAAAAATATTTAAGACTCTCTAAATGACTCACAAACAGTAGCTAGCACTTTTAAAAAGTTAGACAAAAATTGGCTAAGTAAAAAAAAATCACAAAGGTAGAATAATCAATTTGACAACTCTTTAATTTTCCACAAGTATGCTCAAGAGAGCATGATTTTGAACCATTGATTGGCCTAAATCATAAGTCAAGTGGCTTGGACATGAAATGCATGAAAAATACAGCAAATATGATGCATGAAATGCATGATTTTAAACCTAAATATCATGAAAAATGCATGGTATCAATAAAATGATCTAGACCTAAATGAACTTGCATGGCATTTAATGCAATCTAGGTCTAAAATGCATGGATATGCATGACAAAACAAACCAATCCTACATCTAAATATGCATGGAAATAACACAAACAAAAGGCATGCTTAAACCAAATACTCAACCAAATGTCATGAGAATGCAAACCTATCAACTAACATAACAAAAATGCACACACAAAGGAAAGAAAGTGAAGTGGCCGAATGGCCTCATGTTCAAACTGAGCATGGCATTTTCACAAACACTTGATATACTAACATACTTAACTAAAACATAACACTCAAATCATGCAAATATAAAGTAGAGGTATGAAAACTAACAAGCATTTTCACAAACACATGGATTTCAAAATATAAAACATAAACAAACTTAAACATTTTGAAAACAGAAAATCAAAAATGCAAGAACATGATAATAGACTCATAAATGGAAATAAGCAAGCAACCAAATTAAAACAAGCTTCAAGTATATGTAGTAGAAGAAGATTTAAAGAATCAAGACTTATTTAATATAAAAAATAACATGAAATAAAAAAGCAAAACAGCAACTAAAACAAAAAAAGATGTGCCATTCGGCCATGTCAAAGAACAAGGGAAAAAAAATATTTCAAGAACTTTTTATAAGAAAAGATGAAGAAATAACTTAAAGAAGAACATTAAAAACACTTATTTAAAAAGAAAAATCAAAAGAAACTCACCAAAATAATAATCAAAACAGCAAATCAAGAATGGAAAATAAAAAAAAGTGCAAGAGTATGGTGCTAAAAGCAACCTCTAGAAGCTAACTTTCAAGCTTTTTCTCTTCTAACTTTCTTTTCTTTTTTAAACTTTTCTTTTTGGCTATTCAAAAATGGAGAAAAAATCAGCCAAAAGCAAGAGAGAATAAAGAATGAGAGTGTCCAAAAAATGAAAGAGAAGGTCTTTTCCTTCATAGTGTGGCCAAATGCCCCCTTCCCCTAGCCTAGGATATTGTCATTTTTTCATCAACCAATTTTCATCCAAGGGGTATTGATCCAAGATGTTTAAAACATGAAATTATCACCCTTAGATTAGGCCATCAGCTATCCACAATTATAGCTGTTCAAGAATCTTAAGCCATTATGTTGACACTCTCCCTCTTCATGCATTGGTCCATGTGGCTTATTTGCAAAGGCTTGATAAAAAAAATCACTAACTAACTCTTCATTTTTGGCCTCTTGATCAAAAAATCAAAAACCTCCTTCCCATCCTTTTGCCTTGGCCGGCCAGCCCTCTTTCTTCCAGCCCATGTTTGATTTTTTTGAAAGGCAAGAAAAGCCCTTTTCGGTTTCTTGGGTAAAATGACCTTTTTACTCCCCGAATGCAAATAAATAGAAAGCAGACTCCAAATTCAAATTTTATATTTTCAATACTTTCAAAATGATAAAAAATTAAATTCTGGAAGTTTTCAAAAATTTTCAAGTGCATTTGCTATTTATTTAGATTTTTTTCTTCCAAAATTGCCCTTTTATGCCCCTAAATTTTACCATTTTTTAAACGAGCTTCAAATCAAGATTTTCTTCACCAATCTCTTCCAAATAATTTAAAAGTGTGATCTGGAATTTTTCATAATTTTTGGAACTCATTTGGTATTTTTTCGGGATTTATCTTCTTAAATTACTGCATATGAGGCCCGAGATTTGGCCATTTTGCAAACAAACTCCGAATCAAGATTTTATTTTTCCAATATCTTCCAAATAATTTAAAAATGAGATTTTCAAATTTTCAGAATTGTTGGAGTTCATTTGCTATTTTTTCGGGATTTATCTTCTTGAATTACTGCATAAGAGACCTGGGATTTGGCCATTTTACAAACGAACTCCGAATCAAGATTTTCTTTCACCAATCTCTTCCAAATGATTTAAGAATGAGATTTGAAAATTTTCATAATTTTTGGAGTTCATTTGCTATTTTTCCCAAATTTTCCAATTTTGCCCTTTACCTCTGAGACCCGATTTTGCTCTAAAGAAGTCCAATTTTCAGATTTTCTTCAAACTGAGCCTTGGGCTATCCTTTTTTAATCACTCCTCATCCATTAGGGGCTTTAATCCTACCGATTTGGGCAATTTCTGTAATTCTTCCCAATTTTACCGAAATCCACCAAAAACCCTAATTCTTGGTTTTCTTCCGGATTGACTTTTCTTTCAGTTTTTCTTTCATGTGGCTTCTCCATTTTACCATTTTTTAAACGAGCTCAAAATCAAGATTTTTCTTCACCAATCTCTTCCAAATAATTTAAAAGTGTGATCTAGAAGTTTTTTTAATTTTTGGAACTCATTTAGTATTTTTTCGGGATTTATCTTCTTAAATTATTGCATAGGAGGCCCGGGATTATTTTGCAAATGAACTCCAAATCAAGATTTTATTTTTCCAATCTCTTCCAAATAATTTAAAAATGAGATTTGCAAATTTTCAAAATTTTTGGAGTTCATTTGCTATTTTTTCGGGATTTATCTTCTTGAATTACTATATAAGAGACCCGGAATTTTGCCATTTTGCAAATGAACTCCGAATCAAGATTTTTTTTGCCAATCTCTTCCAAATGGTTTTAGAATGAGATTTGCAAATTTTCAGAATTTTTGGAGTTCATTTGCTATTTTTCCCAAATTTTCCAATTTTGCCCTTTTACCTCTAAAACCCGATTTTACTCAAAACAAGTTCGATTTTCAGATTTTCTTCAAACTGAGCCTTGGGCTATCCTTTTTTAATCACTCCTCATCTATTAGGGGCTTTATTCCTACCGAGTTGGGCCATTTCTGTAATTCTTCCCAATTTTACCGAAATCCACCAAAACCCCTAATTCTCGGTTTTCTTCCGGATTGACTTTTCTTTCAGTTTTTCTTTCAAGTGGCTTCTCCATTACCTGTAGTCAGTGCTTATCTTTCATTTGGAACCTTCAATTTTGACCAATTCGATCGTTTAAGCACTTTTCCCCAAATTTCTCGGATTAGGGTTTTGTTTCTACTGAATCTCAATAACCCAACTTCTGAACTCCATATCTTTCGATGTAGACCTTGTATTATCAAAATTATTTCACCATTTTTCAATTGAAATTCAAATCTTGATTTTGAAAGTGGGTTGACTTATTCAATAGTTGACTTTTTAGGGTTGACTTTTTTCAAGTTTGACTTTTATGCTTGCCCTCTTAAACTAACTCTCGGAGTACCACTTGCAGGATGAAAAAAAGTCTTTTTACATTCTGAAACATCAATTTAGGACGAAAACATACCTGTTTTAGTGGTCCGAACAAAATTAGGTGTCTACAGCTGCCCCTCTTTGGCTATTGCTGAGAATCAAGAATCAGGCAAAGATAAATAAACACTAATTTTGTCCGGTTAGTGAAATCACATATGAAGAGAAGGGAAAGGGGTTTTCATTTTTTTCATTTTTTCATTTTTTCCATTTTTTCATTTTTTTTTTGTTGAAAAAACATTGTAAATTGAAGATTTTGTCCTTAAATTGAGTTCCCTGACTAACCAAGGCTCGACCCGTCTTAAGAAAACGAGTTCAATTTTCAAAATGAAAATTGTGCCCAGAGGTTTTAAAAATAGTGCCCGGAGGCCTTATCCGTGAAAAAAATGCGCTGCATGCGACTTTAAGAATAGTGCCCGGAGGTCTTAAGAATAATGCTCGGAGGCCTTAAAAATAGTGCCCGAGGGCCTTACCCGTGATTTGGGAAAATACGCTGTATGCGACTTTAAAAATGATGCCCGAAGGTCTTAAAAATGGTGCCCAGAGGCCTTAACCGTGATTTGGGAAAATGCGTTGTATGCGACTTTAAAAATGATGCCCCGAGGTCTTAAAAATGGTGCCCGGATTCCTTACCCGTGTTAAAAAAAATGCGTTGTATGCGACTTTAACAATAATGCCAGGAGGTCTAAAAAATGGTGCCCGGAGGCCTTACCTATGTTTAAAAAATACGCTGTATGCGACTTTAACAATGATGTCCGGAGGTCTTAAAAATAGTGCCCGGAGGTTTTATCTATAATTTAAAGAAAAATTATGCCCGGAGGTCTTAAAAATGGTGCCCGAAGGCCTTATTCATGAAAAAATGCGTCGTATGCGACTTTAAAAATGATGCTCTGAGGTCTTAAAAATGGTGCCCGGAGGTCTTAAGAATGATGCCCGGAGGCCTTAAAAATGGTGCCCGGAGGTCTTAAGAATGGTGCCCGAAGGCCTTACCTGTGATTAAAAAAAATGCGCTGTATGCAACTTTAACTATGATGCCCGGAGGTCTTAAAAATGGTGCCCGGAGGCCTTATCCGTAATTTGGAAAAAATACGCTGTATGCGACTTTAAAAATGATGCCCGGAGGTCTTAAAAATAGTGCTTGGAGGTCTTAAAAATGATATTTGAAGAATTGTTGAAAATTAACCTGAAGACTTTGAGAATATGCGAATGCTTTTGATGCTAGTGCAAATGATTAACAGGATACACCTACTTCATATTACAAATGTAAATGTAAATGTTTTGAATTGATGCAAATGTTTCTTGATGCAGATGTTGGATAAAATGCAGATGCTTCGTGGTGTATATGCAAATGACTTAGATTTATGCAAATGTTTATTGATGCAGATGTTGAATAAGATACAAATGCTTCTAAATGATGCAAATGCAAATGATCCTCAAATAACGCAATTACTTCTCAGAAGGATGCAAAGGTCAATAATGTGCAAATGCTTCTTTATGATGCAAATGCAAAAATTGGTGTTAACGCAACTACTTCATGGAATGATGCAGATGCAAAGATTAGCATTATGCAAATGCTTAGATCGATAATGATGCAAATGCTTCATGAAAAGATGCAAATGCCCCTGATCATTTTTCTAGACTTTGGCTTAGCCTTTCCAATTCATTTCTCCTTTTCAAATCAGAGTATATGTTCAATTCATTTTTCAATCTTTGGCTATTCTCTTTGCCCCAACAGTTTTCAAACTCTTATTGATAGAAGTCTATTTGCCGAGTTCTATTTCTTATTCTTATATTTGGAAATCAAGATAAACCCTAGTAGTTCCACACCTTTGGGTTAGAAAAACCCTTATCTCATGTCAACATCAAGAATGGGTGCTTCAAAAAAATATCTTTATTTGTTTTCTCATTTTGAAAACTTCTGAACAAAAAATATTAACCCCACAGTGTGTGATGTACAAATCTTTTGAAGACTGATGATCATAGTTAAAACTTCTTTAAGTGTCAATCTGGGTTTTTCAATTTGAATTGGCAAGCTTGGTATAACAAGATTTTGGTTGATCAAAGGAAATTTCATAACAAAAATGTATGTCCCTTCAAGGCTCACAAATGGAACAGGTTTTATAAATCTTGAATTCATTGAAAATCAAATAAATTCAACATTCTTTTAGTTTTCATATCAAGGCATTTTGACAAGCGTCAAGATTGGCTGGTATGTTTAAACTGGAAAGTTGATTTTGGAGAAAAAGAGTTTCAGTTTTTGAAATCAATCATCCGAATGAGAGTTGACACTTCGGGAAGTTCAAGAATTCCTAGATGTTCCTTGATGACCACTTCTTCAAGATGATTTTCTCTTTTGTGGTATCGGCACTATCATAGATGGCATCGAAAATTCCCATTTTACTCTAGACCGCTCATTTTTGGTTTTTCTCCCTAGAGTCCCATTCTTTCTCCCTTTTTCTTTTTCTTTTTCTTTTTTTTTTTTTTGTTGTGTTTTTCATTGTTTTACCATGCACTTGAGAATTCTAAATTATTCCTTAGTGAAATGATAATTCGATGAGATAGGATAAAATCCGAGGAAAAACCCTTCAAATTAAACATTCATGCTTGATCAAAATGGACTTTTAAAGCACGTAATGTAGGCCATGGTTTGTGGTTCAAAAATAAAGGATATATAGGCCCAAAATATGTGTTTGAGAATCAGATCAAAGGATCATTTCTTGAGGAGAATTCTTTTTGAAGCATTTGTCCCTTCTTGGACATTTCTTTCCTTTTTACTTTTGCTCTTTTCCTTAATTGCTTTTGGCTTTCATTTGCCCTACTTTTTTCAGACGCTTTTTCTTTTTTCTTCTTGGCTTCCATTTCGCCATCTTTTCCTTTTCCTTTTGACAGAGTGAGCCCTTATTCATTCAAAGCTCCATTTGCTTTGTATCTGTCTTTGAGCCAGGATTCATTCCTCCATGATCTTTAAAAAAATCTTCCCTCGCATTTGCCCCCCAGTGTAGAGGGTGATCCTTGATCAGGGTTCAAAGAAGAAAGAATTCTTTTGGCTCAAAATGGGTGACTATGGATAATTTCATTTTTATGAAAGGAATATGAAAGACGACCATTCATCATATCAACACAAATATTCTCATTGAAAAGCAATCCCCAGGGGAAATAGATAATCAAAATTTCATTTTGCACTTTGGAATCATTCGAATTCTCATATGCATGATATCACAATTTTTCTTCTTTTTTGCTGTTTTTGTTCGCATGCCCCAATGATTCATGCGTTAGTCCATCCTTATTCACCATGTATCCATCATTTCTACATATGATGCCCCACTTTGATCAACCATGAGAGTTTGTATCAACAAGGAACATAGCAAGTCTAGGTCTATTTTGAAAAGGCTCAGTTTCAAATTTGAGTTCTTTGAAGAGACAAAGAAAATACGACCTAAAAATGGGTTTTCTCTGGGACATGGGATAATCTAGTTTAATCATTGTGCCCCAGGGTGTCAATCATGAAGTGATGTTTGGGCAATTAGTGTTTTGTGGTTGTTGAAAATGACATGAATGGTTTTGGCACAACCTTGACATACACCAAATTACCATGATCTAAATTCTTGAAAGAAAGTCTCATTTGTTTGAATTTCAAGGAGTTCGAAAAAAATTCAAAAAATTCATTCCTTTGTTCATAGCCTAGACTAGGATCTACATCTTTGCTTATTCTATGATGACAATGGTTTTATGAAGTTCAATCATTCATATTCCTTGAAGCATTAGGTCTTTCAAGTGTTCTCGATTCAAGGGGTTTAGGCTTAGGAAAGCTTAAAAGAGAGGGGAGAAGGTATTGGGTCATTTGTAACAATGATCATCAATATTCTTGAGACTATCCCTTATTAAAACTTCCTTAATGCTTGTTTTTGCAAATTCAGATTATTGTTAAAACACAACAAACACAAAGCATTTAAAAAAATCAAAATTCATTTAATTCATATGAATGTCGACATGAGACAAGTGTTTTCATCACAAGGTTTGAAACTACATGCATCAAAATGCTCCTATTAACATCCTTAAAAGGTAGTAATTCTTCCCTAAAACCCTGAAAGAAACTGATTTACGGCAAAGCGGCCTTCCACTGATTGATAAGCTCTGGTGTCAAAATACCATCACGGATAAGACTTTCAATCCTTTCCTTCAGTTGTCTGTATTTTTCAGTTGAATGTCCAACTACCCCCAGGTGATAATCACACTTGTTGTTAGGGTCATAACTCCTCGCTGATGGATTCGGAGCTATTTTCAAAGGTATCGAGGTAAGGTATTGATTCTTTATTAGTAATGGCAGCAGGTTAGGGATGGGGATTGGAATTCTTTCTTGGTTGTCCCGCAGTCTTTTTCTGGAAGTAGGCCTTATTGCAAGGGCTGGTATAGGATTAGGTGTTTGGGTAGGTAGGTAAGGATAAAGGCTTGGAGATATCTCAGTAGGGTAACATGATTGCTATGAGGGAATATGGGACGAAATCTCCCATAGCTTGGACATCTTCCTCTTTCTTTCTAGGTGCCTTATTTCTCTCGGCATTGGATGTTCCTTCTCTTTCAAGTTTTCCACTCCTGATAGCATTTTCAATCATCTCCCCTAAGATTACTATATCCAAAAAATTCTTAGAGGCATTGCCGACGAATCTATCATAGTACGGGGCCTGCAGTGTATTCACAAAAAGGATGGTGATTTCTTTTTGTGTCAAAGATGGTTGTACTTGAGTAGACATGTTCCTCCACCTCTGAGCATACTCTTTGAAGCTTTCAGTAGCTCTTTTCTCCATATTTTGCAAAGTGAGACGATCAGGTGTAATGTCGGTCATATGCTTGTACTGGTTTAGAAAAGCCCTAGCCAAATCATTCCAAAAGCGAATCTGATCCTTGCTTAACTGACTATACCACCTAATTGCGGACCCGCTGAGGCTATCTTGAATGTAGTGAATCAGAAGCTTACCATTATCTATATGACTTGTAATCTTTCGGCAGAACATAGTGATGTGGGTTGACGGATCAGTCGTCCCATCATATTTCACAAAGTCAGGGACCTCGAATTTAGGAGGAATGACTAAATCGAGGACCAAGCATCGTTCTTTCGCATCCATACTCCCGAATACCTCTGTATTTTCTACTGCCCAAAGCCTTTCATCTAGAAACTGATATTTTCCTTGGGAATCTGCCAACTTTACCTTATTAATCATTTTCAACTTTGCCTGTTCAGCTGGATCATCTGAATTTAAGACATTGACAGGGTTAACTGTGTTCTGGGCATCCATCATTACGACCTCATTCTGACCTTTTCGTGCCTCTAACCCTTCTTTGGCGGCCAAGTTTTCAGTGTATCCCTTGATTACGGTGGACATTAGCTCCATCAATTTAGTCATTTGATCTTTAGATTCTGCTTGAGACTTTGCCAGCTGTTCTCGCAATTATTCTAGTACCCTTTCCATTCTTTCCATTCGGGCAACTTATTCATTCTCCATAGCACTAGCCTGTATTAAAAGGGGACTCAATACTTCTTATACCTCTGATTTGAAATGGAAATTCTTTCAAAGACTCTTAAAGCCAAGCCAACTTCTGTTTTATTCCCCCCAAAGTGCGTGTCATGATGAAGGAGCCATGAATGCAATTTGATGCACGTGAAGCCTAAACAATATGATGTATGGACATATATAGTGAAACATGCTGACCATGTATGTAATAAATGCAATCACGATGCCAAAATTATGCATGCAAATAATAAACAAATTAATGCATGGATATATGCAATGAATGACCATGTATATTTCAGCATATTTCCCAATCAATGATCATATTCACTATGAATGCAACACGATGTCAATTATGATGCATGTAAACAATGAATGATTGACACAGAGTATATACAAAGAAACTCATGATGACCATGTGTGTTATGAATACGACCTAATGCTAACATGATGTATGTAATAAGCAAATTAGTGCATGAACATATAGAGAAATTATGCTAACTATGCTTATCATAAATACCACCTGATGCTACCAAGATACATGTTTGAATGTATGGTATGACAAATAATTGATCGGATGCAAAATACAAAGGGAAAGATATCATGGAGGAAATAAGAATCGAAGGAACTTAATCATCAACATCTCATAAATTGAAGCACAACCAATTCATTCCCAAATCAACATTCACAATGGTATAAACCATGTTTACAAAATCTGAGTTGTGGTTAGAACTGTCTTTACAAGTACTTTATTCTTTCTAGCATCCTAAGGCTATAAGAGCCGGCTACTGAAAAAGTGAAATCCTATTACATCATATAAAATCGAAGTCTTTTCACCTCAATGCCGTAAATCTCCCAATCTTAATGATGCTTTCCCAGCCCTCTATCAATCAGTGTCGTTGGATCCAACCACTTGGCATATATAAGAGATTGTACTTTGTTCTTGAGTGCATTGCAGTGCTCAATGCTATGCCCAATAGTTCCACAGTGATAATCACATCTTGCATTCGAATTATACCACTTTGGGTATGGGGGTGACAGGGGTTTCAACGGCATATAGGCAACCAGGTGATTTTGGACCAACATTGGGAAAAGCTCTTGATAGCTGATTGGAAGGGGATCAAAATGCCTTTGGGTCTTATCCTGGGGTCATTTCTTAGTCACACAGAGCCTAGGAGTAAGGGCACTTGGTGGTGGCGCTACGGTCCGAACCGGAGTGTTTACATAGGGAGATGGAGAAATAACAAGGCAAGGATATGGATTTGGACATGGGGCCTTTGGAGGTTGTACATAGCTCGAGGTTCCTATCCCGGATGTTTGATAAGGTGACTGATGAGGGAAATAGTACGAACTGCCAGTTGGTGGTGATGGCATGGGATTCAGGAATCTCGTAGTGGTCATCCCAATGGACGATTGGACCATAGTAGGGTGGGGATATTGGTTTGGACCTAGAACAGCTTGCAGGTATGGTACAGGATCCGAGGTTTCTATCTTTGGTATTAGGCTCTCGAGCTTAATCATTTTCACAATTTTGTCCATAATTTCAACAGGATTGCAACCTTTGTGGCATTGACAAGCACAGGATCCACCAAGGATTGTGTGTTCTGGTCCTAATGGTTTTGGTTGATCCGAAGGCGATGCAGAGCCCTGAGAAAGTTCCACTTTACTCTTACCCATATCCTTAAACATTTTTAGCAATTTGGCGAGTTGTTTCTTCAACTCCCGGAGTTCATGTCCAAACTCCTCTTGATTGCGTTCCAGAGCACCCAATCGTTCCTCCGATTCTTTCCTCATATCTCGAACACCTTTCATGCAAATGAAAATGTCATGAGATTAAGAATAAAATTATGAATGTACATGCTCTATTCCTATGTGCATGAATATACTGATGATTAATGCATGAACATATACAGAGAAATTATGATGACTATGTATGCTATGGATGCAATCTAATGCCAACATGATGCATTTAAAAAATGAATAAATTGATGCACAGGTATATACAAATAATGACTATGGATGTCATAAACGTATTCTATAATGAATGATCATGCATGCTATGACTGTAACATGATGTCAAAATGATATACAATGCATAGGTATATACAAAATAATGACTATGGATGTCATAAACGTATTCTATAATGAATGACCATGCATGCTATGACTGTAACATGATGTCAAAATGATATATGCAAAAAATAAATGAATTAACACAAAGGTACGTACAAAGAATGACCATGTATATCACAAATGTATTCTACAATGAATAACCATGCATGTTAGGATTGTGACATGATGTCAAAATGATACAAATAAAGAATAAATGCTTTAACACCAAGGTATATACAAAGAAATCAATAATTACATGAAATTGATGGGACCTAAATCTTGATTATTCAAAAATCTCATTATGCAAGATTTGCCTCCAAATTTATGATTTTTTGAAACATGTTTTTCTATGAAAAACCAATCATATTATTTTCAAAAGAATTCCGAGGTAATGGATCCTACTATGGTAAAATGTCCAAATGTTCATGCAACACTACCGGTTTTATGAAATCATCAAACGAGATTATTATCACCATCCGTTTATTGCAAAAAACGAGATCAATAATACAACCAAAAATGTACATGCTCTATTCACACATGCATGAAATGTGCAAAATGCAAAAATGCTTGAAAAAGGATTTTTATTTTTTTCAAACAGTTAATGAACATTTGCCCCAACAATATCTACTTATATAGGTATCACAGTGCCTTTGGGACAGATTATCACATTTATTACGGGTGATGTACGTATATCGTTGCCCGATCTACCATGCTTATTCAGAATGTAGAGATACATGGTAAAAGATTAGAAGCATTCCTCCAAGTGTTCCTAACTTTGGTGCATCTAACAAAAATCCATCATGGCTTCGCCTAGGTTCACTATATGAGGGTGAATCGGTTTTAAAGGCCCCGAATTGCTCCTCATTGTCGCCGGTTAAGGCTAGTAAGGCACCCCGATAAAAGCGGGTTCAATTCGTTAGAATGTATTTCCCTAGCCCATGCGGATTGTTAATCACGAAGGCTTAGGTAACTTAGTACTCCGGAAGTGTTTCACTAGCCCATGCGGATTGTTAATCACGAAGGCTTAGTTACTTTGCTCCCATCTAAAAGGACAAAAATGGGTATAGGGCTCACGATATGCAAATGCACTGTGTGTGCAGGAACAACAAACCTTTCACCACCTATTCTACAAACCTTATTCTAAATGCCCTAGCAATTTATAAAAAAACATTCAAGAATAGTGTAACACATTAACCAACAAGCAATTATAATATACAATTATTAAATAACTAGAGAACAATAATAAAATGTATGCACATGAATATGGACATATTTAAAATATTTTATTATTTTCAAAATTTTCCTTATTATTTAAAAAAATGGGGGAATTAAAATTAAATACCAATTAAACCAACAAAACCGAGACTTTGATAGCAAACAACTAATTCTAGGCCTGACTCTCTAAAAGTCTCTAGTGGAGTCGCCAAGCTGTCGCAACCTAAAAAATAACAAGTCTCATCACAATACTTTATTATTCGTTAAGCATGACATAAAAAAAAAAAAAAACCGAGGAAAGTCGACTTAATTCATCTAGAAAAATGAAGGTTTTGAAAATGACCTTGAAAAAGACATGGAGTCACCACCAATCTTTTTTAGCTAGGTGTGATCGGCCACCTATTAAAACTGGTTTTATAAAATATTTTAAAATTAATTAAAACATTTTAAAAACCAATTTCAAGTCCGCGTTTTAAACTAAAGAAATAAAAAAAAACGGGTTCGGGACTCGGTTACGTGTGGGGAAGGATTAGCACCCCCACAATGCCCGTATAAAACGGTACCTTATTAATCATGTGTTACCTCAAGTCTCGGTAAAAAGTCAGTTTTAAATTTAGTATTTCAAGTCAATTCCCAATTTAAAGAAAAATAATTCCATTTTTAATTGAAAATGATATAAATTCAAAATTTTCCTATATTCCCCAACAAACGTGGCAAAACATAGAAATTTTTATTAGTTTGGAAAACTTTCCAAATCATTCTCATTTTAAAGAAGATATTCCGTTATTAATGATAATTGATGATATCCTCCCCAGCAAACCCAACAGAGAACTCATGAATTCTTTTAACTTGGGAATATCTTTATTTTATCGAAAATCATTACCTTTTTGAAAACATTTAAAAAAAATATGAATATAAATGTGTATGACATAAATAAAATGACATAGCAAAGTCTAAATAATATAATGCAACCTAAATGATATGATATAATTTAAATGTCTTAGCATATTCTAAATGAAATGGAATATCTTAAGTTATATGATATATTCTAAATGAAAAGAAATGACCTCGGTAACATAATATATTCTATATGAAATGCAATATCCTAAGTCATATGATATATTTTAAATGAAATAAAATATCTTAAATGACATAATATATCCTAAATGAAATGAAATGACCTAGGTAATATAATATATTCTACATGAAATGAAATGACCTAGGTAACATAATATATTCTATATGAAATGAAATAATTTAAATGACATGGCAAATATGAATGATATGGCATATAATTTAAATGACATGAAATATAAAATAATGCTATCATATAATATGCATGAAAATAATAATGCATGAACATAGTATATGCTAAATAATATGACCAAAAAAATAACTAAATAAAAAGTATAGGATATCATGAAATATTCAAAACCATATCATAAACAATATAACACCAAAAACATATAAATCAAAATAATAACAATACCATAGAAATTATCATAGCAAAAATCACATATTATATAAAATGCATGAATATGGAAAATGCAATGCATGAAAGTGTCTTTTTTTCTTTTAATTAAGGAAATCCGTATATCTAAAAAGATATCCGGCTACCTTAGGAAAATATATCAAATTAAATATTCTAAAATCAAAATACTTTGTGATTGTTTGAAAACAATTTTTTGAAAAGCTTAGATTAAACATAAAAACTTAGCTAAATCCTTTTTTAAATAGCTCTAATTTCCTAAGTTTAAAATCCCGGACTTGACCACCCTTAACCCGAGACTTAAAAAATTATTTTAAGAGTTTAAAAAGGCTTAGAATCTACCCTAAGTTAAACGCTAAACTTCCTAATCAGCCCCCCTCTAAGTAACTTAACCAAAACAGAAAAATGATTTTCCTTCAAATTCAATTATCACTCCACTATCTAGTTTTAAACCTCGATTTTTTACCCTATTTTTAAAAGTACTAAAAAATCTAAAACAAATACTGGAGAGTCAAGACATGTAAAACTACTTGAAAAAAATCGGCTTAATTTTTTGATTAAATATGACTGCCTAGAAAAATCAGGAAATTACGAGTACTAGGTGAAAAACTGTTTTGCCAAAACACATTTTTGCCTTTGATAAAATGATTTAAAAATCAAAGTAAAAATATTTAAAACTCTCTAAATGACTCACAAACAGTAGCTAGCACTTTTAAAAAGTTAGACAAAAATTGGCTAAGTAAAAAAAATCACAAAGGTAGAATAATCAATTTGACAACTCTTTAATTTTCCACAAGTATGCTCAAGAGAGCATGATTTTGAACCATTGATTGGCCTAAATTATAAGTCAAGTGGCATGGACATGAAATGCATGAAAAATACAGCAAATATGATGCATGAAATGTATGATTTTAAACCTAAATGTCATGAAAAATGCATGGCATCAATAAAATGACCTAGACCTAAATGAACTTGCATGACATTCAATGTAACGTAGGTCTAAATTGAATGAATATGCATGACAAAACAAACCAATCCTACATCT
The DNA here is from genome assembly GCA_030761205.1 of Fremontodendron californicum. Classification (NCBI taxonomy): domain Eukaryota; kingdom Viridiplantae; phylum Streptophyta; class Magnoliopsida; order Malvales; family Malvaceae; genus Fremontodendron; species Fremontodendron californicum. The sequence continues at coordinate 23,291,434 of JAULJL010000014.1, read as the reverse complement.
AAAATATGCATAGCAATAACACAAACACAAGGCATGCTTAAACCAAATACTCAACCAAATGTCATGAGAGTGCAAACCTATTAACTAACATAACAAAAATGCACACACAAAGCAAAGAAAGTGAAGTGGCCAAATGGCCTCATGTTCAAAGTGAGCATAGCATTTTCACAAACACTTGATATACTAACATACTTAACTAAAACATAACACTCAAATCATGCAAATATAAAGTAGAGGTATGAAAACTAACAAGCATTTTCACAAACACATGGATTTCAAAATATAAAACATAAACAAACTTAAACATTTTGAATACAGAAAATCAAAAATGCAAGAACATGATAATAGACTCATAAATGGAAATAAGCAAGCAACCAAATTAAAACAAGCTTCAAGTATATGTAGTAGAAGAAGATTTAAAGCATCAAGACTTATTTAATATAAAAAATAACATGAAATAACAAAGCAAAATAGCTACTAAAACAAAAAAAATGGGCCATTCGACCATGTCAAAGAACAAGGGGAAAAAATATTTCAAGAACTTTTTATGAGAAAAGATGAAGAAAGAACTTAAAGAAGAACATTAAAAACACTTATTTAAAAAGAAAAATCAAAAGAAACTCACCAAAATAATAATCAAAACAACAAATCAAGAATGAAAAATCAAAGAAAGTGCAAGAGTATGGTGCTGAAAGCAACCTCTAGAAGCTATCTTTCAACCTTTTTCTCTTCTAACTTTCTTTTCTTTTCTAAACTTTTCTTTTTGCTATTCAAAAATGGAGAGAAAATCAGCCAAAAGCAAGAGAGACTAGAGAATGAGAGTGTCCAAAAAATGAAAGAGAGAGTCCTTTCCTTCATAGTGTGGCCGAATGCCCCCTTCCTCTAGCCTAGGATGTTGTAATTTTTCCATCAACCAATTTTCATCCAAGGGCTATTGATCCAAGATGTTTAAAACATGAAATTATCACCCTTAGATTAGGCCATCATCTATCCACAATTACAGCTGTTCAAGAATCTTAAGCCATTATGTTGACACTCTCCCTCTCCATGCATTGGTCCATGTGGCTTATTTGCAAAGGCTTGATCAAAAAATCACTAACTAACTCTTCATTTTTGGCATCTTGATTAAAAAAATCGGAAACCTCCTTCCCATCCTTGGGCCTTGGCCGGCCAGCCCTCCTTCTTCCAGCCCATGTTTGATTTTTTTGAAAGGCAAGAAAAGCCCTTTTCGATTTCTTGGGTAAAATGACCTTTTTGCCCCCGAATGCAAATAAATGGAAAACGGACTCCAATTTCAAATTTTATATTTTAAATACTTTCAAAATAATAAAAAATTGAATTTTGGAAGTTTTCAAGATTTTTCGAGTCCATTTTCTATTTATTTGGATTTTTTCTTCCAAAATTGCCCTTTTATACCCCCAAATTGTACCATTTTTTAAACGAGCTCCAAATCAAGTTTTTTTCTTCACCAATCTCTTCCAAATAATTTAAAAGTGTGATCTGTAAGTTTTCATAATTTTTGGAACTCATTTGGTATTTTTTTTGGGATTTATCTTCTTGAATTACTGCATATGAGGCTCGGGATTTGGCCATTTTGCAAACGAACTCCGAATCAAGATTTTCTTTCGCCAATCTCTTCCAAATAATTTAAAAATGAGTTTTGAAAATTTCCATAATTTTTGGAGTTTATTTGCTATTTTTCCGGGATTTATCTTCTTGAATTACTGCATAGGAGACCCGGGATTTGGCCATTTTGCAAACGAACTTCGAATCAAGATTTTCTTTCGCCAATATCTTGCAAATGATTTAAGAATGAGGTTTGCAAATTTTCAGAATTTTTGGAGTTTATTTGCTATTTTCCCAAATTTTCCAATTTTGCCCTTTTACCTCTGAAACCCGGTTTTGCTCAAAACAAGTCCGATTTTCAGATTTTCTTCAAAGTGAGCATTGGGCTATCTTTTATTAATCACTCCTCATCTATTAGGGGCTTTATTCCTACCGAGTTGGGCTATTTCTGTAATTCTTTCCAATTTCACTGAAATCCACCAAGAACCTTGTTTCTCGGTTTTCTTTCGAATTGACTTTTTTTTTTCAGTTTTTCTTTCAGGTGGCTTTTTCATTACCTGTAGTCAGTGCTTATCTCTCATTTGGAACCTTCAATTTCGACCAATTCGATCGTTTAAGCACTTTTTCCCAAATTTCCCGGATTAGGGTTTTCTTTATACTTAATCTCCATAACCCAACTTCCGAACTTTATATCTTTCGATGTAGACCTCAGATTATCAAAATTAATTTGCCATTTTTCAATTGAACTTCAAATCTTGATTTTGAAAGGGGGTTGACTTTTTCAGTAGTTGACTTTTTAGGGTTGACTTTTTTCAAGCTTGACTTTTTATGCTCACCCTTTTAAACTAAGTCTCGGAGTTCCACCTGCAGGATGAAAAAAAGTCTTTTTACATTCTCAAACATCAATTTAGGAAGAAAACATACCTGTTTTAGTGGTCCGGACAAAATTAGGTGTCTACAATGTCATTTGATAATTGTTGTACATATTGTTGTTTTGGTCATGCTATGTGATGCTTGGTGTGCACATAATTTTTTTCTTGTATATGCTATGTCATGCTTAAATATATGCCATGTCATGAATATACTATGTCATAGTAGATTTTATCTTATGTCATGTCATGATAAATGTATGTGTTATGTGATTTATGTTCGTATTTAAATAACATTTGCATATTTATGATTATTTAAATGAATTAATTGCATAATAAAAATTAATATTTTTTTAATAAATAAGACAATATCCCCGAGTTAATATAATTCATGGATCCTTCGCCGGGTTTTCGGAGAGTCTTCATCAATTATTATTAACTAAGGAATACCCTTCTAAAATAGGATTATACGGAGAATTCCAAAACAATAAAAATTCTATGTTTTGCCGGTTTGCACGAGAATATAGAAAATTTTGCAATAATAAATTTTGGATCATTCTCGAAATAATACGATTGTTTCAAAGGGGATTATTTTAAAATAACGAAATTAAAATCGACATTCATCGAGACTTCATGATAACATCCGATTAATAAGGTACCGTTTTATATGGGTGTTGTAGGGGTGCTAATCCTTCCCTGTGATGTTATCGACTCCCGAACCTGCATTTTGATTTTCTTTGGTTTAACGTAGGCCTTAAAATTGAATTTTTAAAAAGGTTAATTAATTTTAAAATATTTTATAAAAATCAATTTTAGTAGGTGACCATCACACCTAGCTAAAAAGATCGGTGGCGACTCTAGTTTTTTCGAGGTTGTTTTAAAGCCCTTATTTTATTTACGAGGAACCAATTTTCTTTTCCTCTTCCCCTTTTTAACGTCATTTAGCGGTCCGCGAGGATCGTTATGATAGCTTAATGACTCTACTGGGGACATTTAGAGAGTCAGACCTAAAATTAGTCGTATGTGATCGAAAGTCTCGGTTGTCGGGTTTAATCGATATTTAATTATAATTCCTATTTTTTTAAATAAAAAAAGATTTGCTTTAAATAATAAAATGTTTTAAATATGTTCATGTTCATGTACATGCATATTATTATTATTGTTCTTTAGTTATTTAATCTTGTATATTATTATTGATCTTTGGTTAGTTCATGTTTACCTTATTTGATTGTTGTTTTATTAAATTGTCGGGGTATTTAGAATAACGATTGTGGAGTATGTGGTCAAAAGTTTGGTTGTTCCTCCTCACACACTACACATGAATTTGCATAACATGAGCCCTTATATCTGGATTCCGTTCCTTTTAGGTGGAAGTAAAGTAACTATGCTCCCTTGAAGTGATAACCTCCGCATGGGCTAGCGAAACACTTCCGGAGTAGTAAAGTACCTACGCTTTCGTGAGGTGATAACCTCGCATAAGCCTAGAAATATACTCCAAAAGGAAAAAAAAACGGCTCCGAAGAAAGAAATTAGTCAAATTGAACCTTTTAAATAGGGGTGCCTTACTAGTCTTCACAGGCGACAGTGAGGAATAATTTAGAGCCTTTAGAGCCTAATTTAACCTCATATATGAGCCGTATGGAACCAACCTAGGTAGAGCCATGCTGGATTTCTGATTAGATATCCCGAATTTAGGAACACTTGGAGGGACGTTTCTTACCTTTTACTACTTATTTTATGCCAATATTGCATTGTTTTAACTTTATTATACCCCTGTACTGACTTGTGCTCTTTGTTTTGTTTTCATTGCATGCATCATGATCATTTAGGAGTGTTTGCCTTAAGCCGGGTTCCAATCAAAGAAGTTTTCATTATAGTCATGGAGCGTCAGGATCTTTCACCAGTGTCAGTTTTTCCAAGACGTATCAAGAAGTCAGAATGGAGTCAGAAAAGAGTCAAGGTGAGGATTGATACTGTTTGGCCGGTGACTTCGTGTTCGTGCTTCCAGAGTCAGTTCATTTGGATTTGGGTCAGAATGATTTATTAGAGTTGGAGGAAATTTGGAGACAGTGGGGAGTTGCAAAGAAGAATGAGTTTATCGAGAAATATGGTGATATAACGTCACTTCTTCCGATCAATATAGATGAGCAGTTGATCAGGGCGATAGTTCAGTTTTGGGATCCGTCATACTGGTGTTTTACGTTCAATCAAGAAGATACGACACCCACTATCGAGGAGTACTCCACTTTACCTCGTGTCAAGTCAGCAAGCCTAGATAAGATCTATTGGAAAGAGTAGAAAGTAGTTAGTTACCAAAGAAAGCTTTCTAACATAATAGGTATAGAGATTCTGATGGATTCACCAGATATAAAGAAGAAGGGCTCGAGTGATTGTATCCTGTGGATGTTTTTGGGGGACTACATCATGAGTAACCCGAAAAGTGATCATGTCGTAGATGTATTCGCCTTGGCAATCTATTGTTTAGTCTTGTTCCTGAAGGTATTAGGGCATGTCGAAACGGCCATAGGGGACTTCTTCGAACGTTTGGACAAACATATTAATCCTTCCCCCACTATCCTTGCCAAGACGATTAGGTCATTCAATTTTTGTTGAAGAAAATACGAGAGACGTTTTGTGAGGTGTGCATAGCTTTTATATGTCTGGATCCAAAGTCACTTTTGGAGAAATGAGGATATACCACTCCACCCTTACTTGAAGACTTGCATCCCCTTTAAAGAATTCTGCAAGAAAGAATGCCGAATAAAGGGGATAAGAAGCAATGGATCATGACTCTCAGTCACTTAGCCAGGGAAGATGTAACTTAGAGGGCTCCATGGATGCCACTTGGGTCAATCTTGTATCGTTGTGGTGAGAAATTGTGGGTTCCGCTAATGGGAATTTGGGGAGTTATTAGCTATGCGCCACTCTTAGTACGGAGGTAGTATGGGTCTGAGTAGTTCATCCCAATGACTCATGGGCTTACTTTGTATATGGTGAACCCGGATATGTGAAAAAGATACATGAGGCGATCTAGGCATGGAAAAAGTTGCATCGATCAGAATAGGGTAGGTAAATCGACAATGCCACCTCGACATATCAGGTGTGGAGAGCCAAAAGGGTCCGTGACATTGTGCTTCCTTTCGAAGATACATCTGTTCATCCAGTAGTTCTTCAGCCCGAACCGATAGTGCCATCAAAAGTTGAGATTGTTAGGCAAGAAGTTGAAAAGGAGACGGGGAAATTGAAGCAAGAACGCCATAAGCTTCAAAAGGAAGTAGGGGATTTGAAGATCAAACTTGAGATCCAAGAGGTCAGAATGCAAAAGTGGGCAGAGAGCGAGACACGACACAATCTGATCTGAAGGGTTTGCACTAGGAAAACAAGAAGTTGAGAGCTAAAGGAAAATTTACAGGAACTAGCAAATCTCTTGGTGCACACGAGAAAGAGATGGAAAGGCTTCAAATGGAATTGAACTTCTGGAAGGGTATGGCTAATGAAGGCAAAGAAAAAGAGTTTAGATTTTCTCATGAGCGGTAAAAATAGGAAGATGCACACTCCTTGATCTTTGCCAAGTTGGAAAAGTGCCTACAAGAGAACTAGTAGTTAAAGGCCAAGTTGGAGAATGAGAAGGGGAGAACATCTATGATGCGCAAGGAAAAAAAATCACTCCATGCGATCATTCAGACCCTAGAGCAGCAGGTACAAACTTAGAAAGCCGATATTATCTCCATCATTCGAGAATACCGGGAGAGAGAAGTCGAATGGGGCCAAGCCAATGACTTAGCTATGGATGCCAGTATGAGGTGGAAGGTGGAAACTATGGGAAGACAACATTACATAGATCATCTGACTAGGCAGATCCACAAGGCTGTGGCTAAAGCAAGTGAGATGGTGGAGAAGGTGAAGGCTTTGAGGCAAAATGTCAACCCGGTTGGAGAGCATGGATAGCATCTAGTGAATTTCCTACAGGAAGCACAAGAGCAAATCAAATATTTTTATGTAACCCGAGAGTGATCGTTGATTTGTTAACAAAGTTTCTATGAATTAATAAAAAACCTTTGTGTTGGAACTTGATCTTATGGTGAATACCTTTAGTTGCATTTTCACATGCATGCTGCATAATCATAGAAGCATTCAATCTTTTGTTCATTCACTTATTCTTCCATTCATTCATACATTCATTCCTACAATACATTCATTAAATATAAAAGAATAATATGTCATGTAGTTCTAATCCTTGATGTTTAAAATAAGGTATAAAGATTGAAGGTCCTTCGAAAGATCCGGATATTCAATGCCAACATAATACTAGATTACAAGCTAAAATCATGGAGAATAAACAAACAACCCGTATAGAAAGGATGGAAACGGCACAAAGAGAACTACAAGAGCAACTGGTGAGGTCACAAGAATAGTTGGCGAGGTCCCAAGAGGAATCTAGGAAACATATGACAAAACTCATTGAGATGATGTTCGCCATACTCGAACAAAATGAGCATGGTAAAAATTCGACCTCGGGAAAAGAGGCAGGGAACCGAGGGGTTCAACATGAGGCCGTACTGTTAAACGATCAATCATCTCAGAGCACTGAAAACCTACCACTGGCAGCTGCAATGCCTTTCATCTATGTTCAACCCAATGCGGAATCACAGAATCAGGTGCTAACCGGTGCAAATCTTGGAGCTGCTCCGGTTAACCCCATTGAGGTCCTGGATTTGGATGACCTTGCCGAACAAGAGAAGCTGAAAATAGCTGAATTAAAGAAGGCCGAGTTGACAGATACACAGAACAAATACCGTCTATTAGAGGAACGACTACAGGCCGTAGAAGAGGCGGAGCTATTCGGCAGCCTTGATGCCAAGGAGCTGAGTTTTGTCAATGATCTGGTAATTGCCCCCAAATCCAAAGTACCAGACTTTGAAAAAATATGATGGGACCACTAATCTATCAGCCCACTTGACCATGTATTGCCAGAAAATGATTGGACATGGTGATGATGAAAAATGCTCATCCACTATTTCCAAGACAGTCCCACAGGGTCAGCCACTAGGTGGTATAATCAGCTCACCTGAAGCAAGATCCGCTCTTGGATGGACCTGGCTAGGGCATTTCTAGAATAGTACAAGCATGTATCCGATATGGTTCGTGATAGATTATCCCTACAGAACATGGAAAACAAAGCTACTGAAAGTTTTAAATAGTGTGCACAGAGATGGAGGTATATGGCTGCTCAGGTACAACCTCCCCTTACTGATAAGGAGACGACGGTATTTTTTGTTGATACCTTAAAAGCGCCATTCTATGACAAATTGGTGGGTAATGCCACGAAAAACTTTGTCGATATGGTGATATTGGAAGAAATGATCGAAACCGCTGTCAAAAGCAGAAAAATAGAGAGCGAGGAGTCCGCAGTTTAGAAAAAACCTACCCCTGCTAAGAAGAAGGAAGGGAAAACTCATACAGTCAACTTTGGCAACCGTCTTTTCACACATCCATCCCCCTATTCATTGTATCCAGCATACAACCCATACTACCTAGCCGTAAATAACCTCACCCAAAATCCTTTCACGTATACAGCCACACCCCAGCAAGTATACCTTATCGATATTTCGCTGCAAAATAGCTATTCCTCCAAAGACTATGTGAAACACTCAAAACACCACCCTGAGAAACGACCAACAACCCCCTAGGAACAACCAAAGGCCACAATTTGACCCTAACCCAACAATAAAAATTATATGTTTTGCCAGTTTATCAGAGAATATAGAAAATTTTGCAATAATAAATTACGGATCATTCTCGAGATAATACGATTGTTTTAAAGGGAATTATCTTAAAATACCAAAATTAAAACCAACATTCATCGAGAATTCATGATTACACTCAATTAATAAGGTACCATTTTATACGAGCGTTTTGTGGATGCTAATCCTTCCCCGAGACGTAACCGACTCCCGAACCTACATTTTGATTTTCTCTGGTTTAACGTGGGCCTTAAAATTGGTTTTTAAAAAATGTTTTAATGAATTTTAAAAGATTTTATAAAAACCTATATTAATAGGTGACCGATCACACCTAGCCAAAAAAATCAGTGGCGCCAGTTTTTTCGAGGTTATTTTAAAAACCTCATTTTATTTACGAGAAACCAATTTTCTTTTCCTCTTCCCCCCTTTTTAACTTCATTTAGCGGTCCGCGAGGATCGTTATGACAGTAACTCTTACTTTTTTTTTATTAATGATGAAGGAAAACCTGTAATCACATATTATATGAGTGATTGATATGCATAATTGGTAGTATAACCTTGGCAAATTCGATTGGCTCTAGGGCATACTCCAACAATTATTGTACCCAATATTTGTTAGTCTCTCATTGTACTCATTAGGCAAACACCCAAACCTTTGAGAGGTTCATTTGTTTGTAAATCACTTGTAAATCTTAGAGTTTATTTGGGATTGAGAGGTAGTTACCTAAGTCTAGAAAGCTAGAGAATTAGAGGTTGCAACCTAATCCTAGAAAGATAGGAGGATTAGAGGTTGCTACCTAAGCCTAGAATGATATGGAGTTAGAGGTTGTTACGTAATCCTTGAAAGATAGGAGTTAGAGATTATGTCTTAGCCTTGAAAGGTAGTTTGTAAAGATTGAAAAACACTAATTATTAGGCTCCTTGGCAAGAAAAGTTAATTAAGGGAGAGAACGTAAATGCTTTGAGGAAGAATCGAACCTCAATAAACAATTGTGAACCCTTATCCTCTTTAATTTCAAGTTAATTGTGCTTTAAATTTCATAAATTTCTCATATTTATTAAAATTTGTATTTTTGAAAGAAAAAAAATTTGGAGACAATCCAATTCAACCTTGTAAAATTTTTTAAATAATATTTTCTAGTGCTATTTCCGATTTTTTTTTTCGGGTTTGGGGGGTAGCAATGTCTTGATTGCGGAAATCGATTCATATAAGCTGCAGACTTGTGACTTCACGTGAAGGAATGATGCAATTACTTTATTGATGATGAGTTTGATCATGTTATTTTTTGTACATTAATTAGTTTGTTTAATTGTTATTACTATAATATGTGCAATCTCATTAGAGGATTTTTTATTTAAATATAGCTAAAAAAAAAAAAATTTCTCAAAATACCGTTACTTTTAGATTATTTCCCAAAATCCGCTGATTTAATACTAGCTGGGAAATCGCCACCCCCCATGGCGATTTCCCAACGTCAAAAAATATATTAAGGGAAATCGCCATGGGGGGTGGCGATTTCCCTTGGTGTTTTTTTGCAAATTTTGCTAAAAATACCAAGGGAAATCGCCACCCCCATGGCGATTTCCCTTGGTATTTTTAGCCAAATTTGCTAAAAATATGAAGGGAAATCGCCATGGGGGGTGGCGATTTCCCTTCATTGTATATTTTTTTTTGTAATTCTTGGGAAAATATCAAAAACATGCACAAATAGTAAACTTATTATGAAATGGTATAATGAATAAAAGTTATTTGAAAAAGAGAAATAAATAATTAGAAATTATTATAAAGAATATTGTAAAGACAAAATTACCCATAATGAAAAAACTTATTTTTCTTTTTTCTTTCATTAAGGAAATATTATTTTTTTTTTAAATATTAATTGAAAATAAATTTAAAAAATAAAATAAAAATTAATTTTAGGCATATTATTTTTATTTTTTAAAATTTTTTAATTAAAAAAAGTAAATAAAATTTTTTTTTTTAAATTAAAAAGTTTTTATTTTCAGAATATTTATTTTTTAATTAAAAATTAAATTAAAAAATAAAAGAAAAAGGGAAGAGAAGAGAAGAGAAGGTTTTTTTATCAAGGATAATTTTGTCTTTACAATATCCTTTATAGAGGTGCTCATGGGAAACCAAAAACAAAAAACAAACAAAAAAACTTGCATTACATTTTCCCTTATAATCCAAAGTACATGATAAGTTGAGAAAAACATGTAATTCATTTATTGTTGATGCGAAGTCTCCCCCAATGTGCCAAATCGATGCGGACAATTTCGACGGTTATGACCTTCGTTTCTGCATAATCCACAACGTTTTGGTTGGCCTTTCTCCCTGAGGTCCATTTCATTACGAATACGACTTGATTTTGGTCGACCATGTGGATTTCTCCGCATTTCTTGATTGGGACACACTTCTGGACCATCATATTGAGGCCAGTAACCTTCATTTCCAACAGCTTCGAACTCATGTCTATAAACATTCAATATAGTTTCCAGTCTATAGACTTTGTCCACATATTGCATGCAATCTACATGGACATGTGCACAGGCAGCAACTACATGTGAACAAGGGAACCTTTGTGCTTGAAACTTTCCACAATCACACCACATGTCACTGAGGTTGACTTTGTACTTCATTGCAGAAACACCCTCTTGTGGAGCAACTAACTCTTCAACCAGAAAAGATTGATTTGCTCGCGTAAAATTACGAACAATGTGGGAGTTAGCTTTCCTGCGATTTTCTTGCATAGCTTGTGTGACTGTTTCACAATATGTGTGCCCTCCCTCCATCATGGCAATTTGCTTGTTCCCCATCTTAACAAAAAGTGCAGCCAACCTATAATATGTTGATTGCACTAAAGCAGTAATGGGAAGATGACGCGTTCCCTTCAACACCGAATTGATAGATTCAGCTAGGTTGGTTGTCATATGGCCATAACGCCTTCCTTGATCATATGACTGCGCCCACTTCTCCTTGGGGATCCTATCAAGCCAGTTAGCCGCCTCTGCATTTTCTCCACGAAGATTGTCATACATGAAATGAAAATTCGGTCGCCTCAACTCGTATCCTAATAAATTTTAAAACAAAAAACTTGTGAATTTCAATATTATTTTATATGCTAAACGAAATATAAGAGATAAAATAACTATGATTTGATTCCATACCCATGTTAACAATTTGTCGACGCAATTCCTTATTGTTAAACTTTTTCATAAAGTTCGCTGCAATGTGTCGAATGCAGTACACTGAATATGCATGTGGAGGATTCCATCCACCATCGCGTCTAATCGCAGCTTTGATGGCTTCATGTCGATCAGACATCAAGCAAATGCCAGGCTGTTTTGTCACGTGTCTGCGCAAGTTACTGAGAAAGAATGACCAAGCCTCTGTTGTCTCACCCTCCACAATGGCAAAGGCAATTGGCAGTATGTTTCGGTTGCCATCTTGTGCAATAGCTAACAATAATGTGCCTTTGTATTTTCCATATAAGAAAGTACCGTCTATTTGCACAATAGGTTTACAATACGGATACCCTTCAATGCACGACTTAAATGTCCAAAATAGTCGATGGAATATTCTCTTACCCTGGACCAGTCGATCACCGTGATATGCAGGTACCGTTTGCAATTCCACAATTGTACCAGGTACGAAATGTTGCATTGCACCTAACCATTTAGGTAGCTCATTGTACGATCTTTCCCAATCGCCAAATACTCGAACAATTGCCTTTTGCTTTGCTTGCCATGTTTTCTTGTAGGAGGTGATGTATCCATACCGGATTCGCATCTCAGCGATCAAAACTGAAACGGAAATCTCCGGATTTGCTTGGACCAATGACAAAATGCATGAACAGATCATGTTACAATCTAACTTGCAATGATCTTGTGAAATCCTCCCCGATGTGCAAGTATGAGGCCCTTCATATTTTCTAATCTCCCATAAATGTTTCTTCTTCATAAAAGTTGCCCTTATTCTCCAATTACACCCATTCCCATACATTACGCACTTGGCATAATATTTCGTCGGCTCAGACTCAATTACTCTGTAATCTACAGAGTTTTTGATGTTATAGTGCTTGATAGCTGAAAGCACAGCCTCTTTCGTTGGGAATTGTAACCCAACACACAGATCAACTGCAGATGGATCAAATGTCAGAGGCATAGCGAATGTATGAGCATACTCTGGAAATTCTGGCACATGCATTGCCTCGAGATCCAGTGTATGCATATGGGATGCAGCCTGATATGGGGGAATATCTCCATGAGTGTTGATATCTCCATGAGTGTTGATCTCAGCAGGGACGACGTCTGGGTCAGAATCAGTATTGTCATCACTTGCGAATTCAGCATCCTCTTCCTGCTCACTAAATTCACCAACATCTTCACCATGGACTCCACGTGGACGAACATGATCAACACCAGCTGGCTCATCTTCGAGGGTAGTAGGAATTAGGGTTTGTGAGACTAATGAAGTCTGAAAAGTTGTAGCTTGAGATAAGGGCACGACTTCTTCTGTGGGAACGTCGTATGTAGTGTGAACATAGAACGACCCAGAATCATAATCTTCTATGGGAAAGTTTTCTGTTGTGCGAACATTTGAAGGGCCGCAATCATCGTCAACATCATCTATGTCAGCATATAACTCAAGGACACCAACATTTGCAAATGTCTCATGAGCATAAAACATGCATCTGACATCATCATCATCTTCAAGTGGAAATGTTCTATATCGGACACATCCTTCACCAATAGAAAGAGGATGCCTGTACTTAACCTCTGAAACTCTTTTTCTAGTTCCAGCTTTAATTTTTGTATGAATTTGCATCTTCAGTTCCTCTAATGTGACGTCGTCTTCAACACGAAAACTTTTTGGACGTTCACAATCAAAGGTAGCACCTTCATCAGTATTATGAATTTGGCCATTATAGTAGACCAATGCGATCACTCTATTGCTCATGTTGTGTAGTAATGAAACTAAGAAAGATGAGAATGTAGGTATTTTCACTCCGCAAAAGAAAGAAGAAATATAGAAGGACGAGAATGAGAATGAGGAGGTTTTAGCACTCAGGAAAAATCTGATTGAAAAACTGTTGTAGGGGGTATTGTAAACCTTCATAAGTATTATGAATTTATAATGGTTCATTATGTTGTACCATATGACAAATCCCATCCTTTGTATAGGATGGAATCTGATTCTGATATTCTGCCTAAGACTATTTGACTGAAAAAGTTATAACTTATTCAATGCAAAATGTGATTGATAAATCCCATCATTTGTCTCATCCATTGCAGAAAGAATCAAGTTTCAATATTTTCTGCAGCATTTGATGGACTGGAAAATAGCTGAAACCTGTCTAAAAACCTATATCATCAGTCTTATCCATTGCAGAAAGAATCAAGTTCCAATATTTTCTGCAGCATTTGATGGACTGGAAAATAGCTGAAACCTGTCTAAAAACCTATATCATCAGTCTTATCCATTGCAGAAAGAATCAAGTTCCAATATTTTCTGCAGCATTTGATGGACTGGAAAATAGCTGAAACCTGTCTAAAAACCTATATCATCAGTCTTATCCATTGCAGAAAGAATCAAGTTCCAATATTTTCTGCAGCATTTGATGGACTGGAAAATAGCTGAAACCTGTCTAAAAACCTATATCATCAGTCTTATCCATTGCAGAAAGAATCAAGTTCCAATATTTTCTGCAGCATTTGATGGACTGGAAAATAGCTGAAACCTGTCTAAAAACCTATATCATCAGTCTTATCCATTGCAGAAAGAATCAACTTTCAATATTTTCTGCAGCATTTGATGGACTGGAAATATAGCTGAAACCTGTCTAAAAACCTATATCATCAGTCTTATCCATTGCAGAAAGAATCAAGTTCCAATATTTTCTGCAGCATTTGATGGACTGGAAAATAGCTGAAACCTGTCTAAAAACCTATATCATCAGTCTTATCCATTGCAGAAAGAATCAAGTTTCAATATTTTCTGCAGCATTTGATGGACTGAAAATATAGCTGAAACTGATGATATAGTTATGGCCCGAATCACTATTCATTGGAATAAAAAAATAATTTTTTAATTTTTTAATTAAAATTAAATAAAATAATAATATTATAATAAAAATCACTGTTCCGGGCCGAGCCGGAACATAAATTATCCTGCCCAGGCCCAACCCAATACGGGCCGGGCCTGCCCGGCCCGTGAGCAAGTCTAATCCTTTATAATAATATTATTATTTTATTTAATTTTAATTAAAAAAAAATTATTTTTTTATTCCAATGAACAGTGATTCGGGCCTAAACGGGCGGGTCTGGGCAGAAAAGAAAAAAAAAAGGGCCGCGGCCCGGCCCATGAGCACCTCTATAAAGGATATTGTAAAGACAAAATTATCCTTGATAAAAAAACCTTCTCTTCCCTTTTTCTTTTATTTTTTAATTTAATTTTTAATTAAAAAATAAATATTCTGAAAATAAAAAACTTTTTAATTTAAAAAAAAATTAATTTTTTATTTACTTTTTTTAATTAAAAAATTTTAAAAAATAAAAATAATATGCCTAAAATTAATTTTTATTTATTATTTTAAATTTTAAAAAAAATATTTATTTAAATATTTTATTTTTTAAATTTATTTTCAATTAATATTTAAAAAAAATAATATTTCCTTAATGAAAGAAAAAAGAAAAATAAGTTTTTTCATTATGGATAATTTTGTCTTTACAATATCATTTATAATAATTTTTAATTATTTATTTCTCTTTTTCAAATAACTTTTATTCATTATACCATTTCACAATAAGTTTACTATTTGTGCATGTTTTTGATATTTTCCCAAGAATTACAAAAAAAAAATATACATGAAGGGAAATCGCCACCCCCCATGGCGATTTCCCTTCATCTTTTTAGCAAATTTGGCTAAAAATACCAAGGGAAATCGCCATGGGGGGTGGCGATTTCCCTTGGTATTTTTAGCAAAATTTGCAAAAAACACCAAGGGAAATCGCCACCCCCCATGGCGATTTCTCTTAGTATTTTTAGCCAAAATATATTTTTTGACGCTGGGAAATCGCCATGGGGGGTGGCGATTTCCCAGCTAGTATTAGATCCAGCGGATTTTGGGAAATAATCTAAAAGTAACGGTATTTTGGAGAATTTTTTTTTTAACTATATTTAAATAAAAAAACCTCTCATTAGATCTGATAATTTTGAATATGATATAATTATATGATACGAAAATAATATAAAAAAATACTTAAAACACGACATAAAACACAACACGACGCAAAAAATAAGATGAACACACCACGAATATACGAGCATGTCAAAATATACATAACACGAATTATTAACGTATCAAAATTTATATAAATATATAATACCTTAAACATGATTATCGCATAAAAAAATAACATGAACACAATACGAATACACGGATTACCAAATCAAAATCTCATAAATGAAACAAGGAATGTGTTTATTAATTTTGGTGCTATTATATTATGGGTTAAGATCACATCTATTACTTTTTAATATATTTATTATTATCATTTACATGTTTATGATCCAATCATAAATTATGAAAGTCATATTTACAAAGGTGATTAAAAATATATTAAAAAATAATGGGTTCATTATAAAAGGAAGTCAAACCCTTGTATTATAAAAAGGAAGACTTTGGACCGCCATTTACTTTGTCAAGATCCATTTAAAATTAACTTTACCATCCATATTCAAAGTCTATTTACTTTGTCAAGATCCACTTACATTTTTTTTTTGTCAGCAACACTATTATGCTTTTGTCGCCAAGGGAAAGACAAGGCAAGAAACAAGAAGGTAAAGTTCCTAATATTTGAATGATTTAACAAAAAAAAAAAAAAATGAAAGAAGAGGAAAACCAAAGGAACATGACAACTTATTTGCTCAATAAAAGATAAGTGAAGTAGACAGATTAGATTAAAGTTATTTAAACTCATTCAAACTCTTGTATTTAAAACTGTAAATTCCTTATCAACTTTTTATAGACTGCATTATAAATTTATATGCACTTGAATTGGGTATTATAAAACTAAAACTCGAATTAACTTGTTATTCGAGCAGTTCGAGTTCAAACTCCACTTACTAATGAATAAATCGAGTTTGAGCATTCAACGAATCAAACTCAAGTAATTTGATGTATTTACACTCTTATTTAAAAATTTAGATTTGAAAAAAATTAAAATATGTAAATCCATTTCCCTTCCATCTCTTCGTTTCCTCCTACCAAATAAAGATATATTCTTTTTCCTCTCGTCACTTCCTTCTTTTCTTTTTCCACCCTAGCTAAACACGATAATACCAAATTAATCTCATATTTTAATTGTTAGAGTGGCATGCCCCGAGGGGAACTCTTCAAACTAGATTCTCTAATTCTTTATCAATGTAATTAATCCTTTCTCTTGAGGTTAGTGTCATATGATGATTTGATGATCTGTTAATTTGAACAATAAAAAAGTAGTTAATTGAAATTAGGATTATTTTCCAATTAGAGGTGTTAATGGACTAGGCCAAGTTCAAGTCGGGCCTAAGTATGGTATCAATATCATATATGTTTGTCTAAGTTTGGTCCGGCCCGAAATATGATTCCCAAATTCTGCCCAAGCCCCTCCAATTTGTAAATAGATAGTTCAAGTCCGTTTAGGTCCGCCTATATATATATATATATATATATATATATATATATATATATTTCTAAAATTATTAAGCAAATATGTTATTTTTTATTTAATTTTTAGTTATTTTTTTTTTATAAAATCCTAAAACATAGATAACATATTTTTAAATATTTACACTATAATATTATATATATTTATTTTTTATATGATATAAATTATATAATATATATATAAATATAAAAATATATATTATATAAATAAAAAATGAGCCGGGCCGGGCTCGGGTCTTGATTGTTCGAGCTAAGACCCGACCCGTTTTCTGAACGGGTCTCATTTTTTCGCCCAAACCTATATTTTGGGTCTAATATTTTTGTCCAAACCTTCTCAAATATCGGACGGACCTTCGAGTTTGGACGGATAACCCGACTCTTGAATAGGTCTACTCCCAATTATATGCTTCCTAATTAAATGTAATAACCTTTTTCTCCTAAGCTAAAGTCAATGATCAATTTCTTAACGTTTGTATTTTGTAAGTTGAAAAAAAAAAATTATTAACATTTCAAAAGTAACCATACCTTTCCTATCTATTAAAAATTTAGAACTATTTTTCCAATGTTTATCGACATAATTTTTCCCTTACACATAAGCTTTGCTTATGATTTAAATAGTTTTACTTTTGAAAATGAGTAGAGACATTCACAAAACAAGGACATTACTCCATCTTTTAGCGACGGAATTCATCTATTTTTTACGGAAATTTCATCGGAAAAGGTTTCGACTCTTAGTGACGGATTTTTTGGCTTTTTGTGACAGAATTTTTTCGTCGCAAAATTCTGTCGCTAAAAGTTTGGCGGGGAGAATGGTCTTTCCGAGTAATCTTTTTGTGACAGAATTTCTATCAATTAGCGATGGAAATTTTCGTCGCAAAAAAAAAAAAAAAATTAAAAGCAATTTTAATTATTCTTTTAGCCCAAAATAATTTTCGATGGAATTTTTCATCGGAAATTATATTTTCAATGGAATTTCGTCGAAAATATCAATTCCCACAGAATTTCGTCGAAAAAAAAATGAATTTTCCGACAAAAATTTTGTCGAAAATATTATTTCCAACGTAATTTCGTTGGAAATAATTTTTTAAAAAATTAATTAAAAATAAATATTTATTTATGAAAAGCCTATTTCCGACGGAATTTTCATTGCAAATAAGTATTTCCGATGAAATTTTTGTTAAAAATATATTTTTTTGTAAAAAAATTAAAAATAAATATTTTTTATGTAAAAAAAATTTCGACGAAAATTTCGTCGAAAATAACTTTTTTCGTCAGAAAACGTTTAGACGAGAAATTATAAAACCTTAATTTTGGCGTAAAACAAAATTTTCAAAAAAAAATTAGCGAAGGAATTTCTGTCAGTAAAAGTAAAAAATTGAATCAGACTTATTTAACCCTTTTCCTTCTTTTTTTTTTTACTTTCATTTTTTCCTTCTCTCTCTCCCCGACCCCCTCTGCCCCTTACCTCTCCTCCCTCTCCCCTAGCAGCGCCCTAACCCTCAGCCGTCTCTCGCCCGTCCCCTCCGCGCCTGCTCGCCCCAGCACCCAGCCCCGCTTGCCCCAGCCTCCCCACGCCCCAATGCCCCAACACCCAGCCTCTCAACGCCCCATGGCCCCAGCACCCCAACCCTAGCCCTCCCTCCCCTCCCCTCCCATCCCTTTTCCCCTTCTCTCTTTTGTTTTTTTTTTATTTTTATTATTTCAATATTAATAATAATTAATTATATTATTATAATTTAAATTTAATATATAATTAGATATAATTACTTAATTTTAAATCAATAATGAAAGTTTAATTATTATAATACCCAAGTCTATGAAAAAATTGACTATATTATTATATAAATAAAATTACAAATAATTATTATTAAATTATATAAAAAAACTTTATTATTAAATTTATAAATAATTATTATTATTTTTCATCAGTAATAACAATTTGCAACGGAATGCTAAAATCACTCACCGAATTTTTTTTTGTCGAAAATAACTTTTTCGACGAAATTTTCCCTTGAAAATGCTATTATTTCCGACAGAAATTTTATTTTCGATAGAAAACTATCAGCAACTTGAGTATTTTCGACAGAAATTGAGCTCTTTCCGACGAAAATTTTCATCGAAAAAAGTCCGTTCTCTTGTAGTTTTAGCAATGTTTTTTTTTTTTTTTTTTCGGAATTTACAATAGTACAGTATCGTACCTATATAATAAATATTGTACTATTATATTGTATGATAAATGCTAATCTATCTTTTATACCGTGGAAAAATGCTACTTGTACTAAGATTTTTGTGAATCTGATCATAATTTTCAAATGACATACTATTTGAATTTGAGGTTCAAATTTATAGAATTTTTCGTAATTGTAGGCTATCATTATTTGAAATTGTTGTTTATAAAAACAAGCTAATAGATTTAGTTCTAAGAGAAACATACGGGTAATATCAATTAAGTTAAAGTGATCAGTTTAATTATGAGTTCTGAACATCTCATTTGGACCAATGTGATTAAGTAGTATGTACAGGCCTTAATTCGATAAAAGCTTTAATGGGAAGCTCTATTAGGGTTTTATATAAATATGACTAAGGTCCTTTTTTTCACTTGTAGCATACGTATTCTACCCATTGAGAGCCGTCTAAAGGATGAGAGCTTAGAAGAAGACCTAGCCTTGATCTAGGAATTTGTCTTAGATTTTGCTTGTCGATTTTAATAGCTCTAAATTGTTAATCTAATTTTTAAGTCTCATGTAGGTATAAGGTATCTGGAGTGGTAGATATTTTGCGGCTAGTCAGCTTTAATTTTGAAATTTTTTTATAGTCATGCTCAAAAGTTTTAAGATGTCATAATTAAAAGATTATTAATTATTAAGATAATTTACTTGGTAATATGGCATGCTAAGTGTTAATTTTTATCAATAGCTTGCTTTCTAAGCTTGACTTGAAAGATTTTGAAGGTCTTAAAGGCATTGTAAATTGTGTTTCTTCAGTGTGATCCATAGAGGTACATTTAGATCAATACCTTGCTTGGAGTGATCACATTTAAATCAGTACCTTGCTTGGAGTGATCACATTCATGGATGAACATAAAAAAAATCAATAGAACCATATGATTGTGAAATTTCTTATGTTGTTATGGGATTGTCTCTAAATTACTACATATGATTACCTGCCAAAGAGGGTGGTTATGGATTTTTGAAATTGAAACTTACATGGACCTAGGGAATTTATCTACCCAAAAGGGATAAATTTTTGAAACTTACATAACGTTATAAGTTTCTAACTGCTTTGAATTTAAATGGGAAAATTGGTGAATATGAAATGCAAACCTGTTGAATTGAGGAAAGGGAAGAAATGAGACCAGAATCATATAGATAAAGACAGAATTAGAGGCGTCTTGGCAAAGGGAGGGGGCAGGAAGCAAGGTGTAAACGGGAAGGCGCACGTTAAGGATATGCTCTCGGCTTATGTTAGCGGAAATTGCAGAAGCTAGAGAAATTTCCTTGTCCCCCCCCCCCAAAAAAATTCTCTCTTTTTATATCATTTTCACATCGATTTCTATTTTTTTCCCTTCAATTTCACTAGTTTTTTACACTGATTTCTTGATTTTGCATTGATAATTCATAATCTAGCTCCATTCAGCTTTCGATTTTGGGCAGATTCATAGCTATAGTGAGCGCGAAGATCTGAATTCTCTTTTCACGCCTTTTGCAACAACTCTTTGATCATCTGTAGTTCATTGTTGATTGATTATGGGGATCTGATGGCTTATTCACTGAAGAATCAAGGTTCGTCTATGGCCAGTCATGCTCGAGGAGAAACCTCCATGGAAAAACAAATCTGAGTCAGTTGTAACTTCTTCTACTAACATGACAACGATTGATTGGAGGAAAATTTTCTCTGTTCCTAATGACAATTCTTTACATTTTTTTCCTCCAAAAATTAAAGATGGTGCAGTGATGGTAAAACCCCCATCTGATGTGTTTGAGGAACGCAGTGACAGAACTCAGTGGTGGCCCAATTCATGGGGAAAATACCTAATTTCAGTCAGTTCCAAAAATTAGTCACTCTGCTCTAGGGAAAGGATGGCTCTGTTGACATCAAACCTGCTGGCTTGAATATGTTTGTGATCCAATTCTCAAGCTCAGAGGCAAGGGATAGAGTTATTGAGTCAGGACCCTGGCATATCCAAGTAAGGAGATGGGAACCTAGAATGAAATCATTAAATTTCAGCATGGATAAGCTCCTTGTTTGGGTTCACCTGGGAAGGGTGCCTCTAGAACTCTACACACAGAAAAGGCTCAGCTACATTGCAAGTTCACTAGGAACTCCATTATATATGGACAAAATCATTGCATCTCAGCAACGCTTGGCATATGCAAAGGTTTGTGTTGAGATTGCAGCAGACATGGAGATCCCTCGGACCATTGAAGTTGAGCTAAGGGATGGCACTGTTGCATCAATTGTGGTTGGAATACTGTGGCTGCCTCAAAGATGCTTCAATTTTAAGATCTTTGGTCATACTGACAAATCCTACCTACTATGGCAGCGGGGAAAGTCTGGAAGCCAAAAGAGAAACCCTAGGCTAAGAAGGAACCCCTTGAGGAAAATGCTCAGGGTAGTCGAATGATGCACTCAAAATAATGTATTTATATTAAATTTTGTACTAAAAAATCAATTGTAAAGTACAGTAGTTAGTAAGGGTCGAATTTACAGGGATTGGATTTTAATTTAGAAGTTATTAGTTTATCACT
Organism: Fremontodendron californicum; assembly: GCA_030761205.1. Classification (NCBI taxonomy): domain Eukaryota; kingdom Viridiplantae; phylum Streptophyta; class Magnoliopsida; order Malvales; family Malvaceae; genus Fremontodendron; species Fremontodendron californicum. The sequence goes on along the minus strand of JAULJL010000014.1, from coordinate 23,269,796 downwards.
TAAGTTCAAAAACAAGAAAATAAAAAGAGGTTTTGAGATGTTTTAAGATTAAATCAATATATAAAAGTAAGAAGCAAATAAGTAAGAGAATATCAAATATGAAAAATATGGTTAAGGTTTCATTCTCCATCACTAGACATCAATGAGAACCAATTTCATATCTATCAATATCAATTAGCTGTTGTCGCAACATAAAAAATAACAAGTCTCATCGCAAGATTTTATTATTCGTTAAGCGTGACATTAAAAAAAAAACCGAGGAAAAATCTGTTAGAAACAGAAACAGAATAGAAACAGAATATACTAAGAAAACTGAACAGAAACAGAAAATGCCAAGAGAGAAATTGGAAAAGTGTGTTGACTGTCAGCCCCCCCTTCCCTTCTTATACATCTATGTATTCTATACATGGAAAGCTCATCAATTACTCTACACTGTAATCCCTATCATTGTGCCTAAATATCTGGTATCTAATCCCTATCATTGTGCCTAAATACATGGGAATTAGTCCCTAATGTTCAGCCTATATACATGGGAATTAGTCCCTAATGTTCAGCCTATATACATGGGAATTAATCCCTATTATTCAGCTTATATAGACAGCTAATAGTCCTAAAATAGATATGGTAACATCCCCCCTCAAATTGATGCTGGTAAGTCAACCAGCAACAATTTGCCAACAAGAAATTGATGCCGCTGTCGAGTCATAGCTTTGGTGAAGACATCAGCCACTTGGAGATCAGAAGAGATGTGAGGAAGAGATATCACCCGATTTTCCAAGGTATCTCGAATAGAATGACAATCAACTTCAATGTGCTTGGTGCGTTCATGGAAAACAGGATTGGTGGCAATCTGAATAGCACTAGTGTTATCAGCATGTAGAGGAGTAGAAGTAGTCTGAGGAAACCCAAGCTCTTCAAGAAGACCACGTAACCATACAATTTCAGAACAAGCAGTAGACATTGCACGATACTCGGCTTCAGTAGATGATTTAGAAACACGATCTTGTTTCTTACACCTCCAAGAAATTAAAGCATCACCTAAAAACATACACCATCCCGTAGTAGATCGACGTGTATCTGGACACCCAGCCCAATCAGCATCACTATAGGCAACAAGTTGAAAAGAGGAGCCAGTAGGGAAGAACAACCCACGAGTAGGTGAACCTTGAAGATAGCGAATGATGCGTCGAACTGCAGCAAGATGTAGATGCCGAGGAGAAGACATAAATTGACTGACCTGATGAACAGCATAGGAGATATCAGGTCGCGTAGTGGTCAAGTAGATAAGACTCCCAACCAGGCGCCGATAGAGAGTAGGATCATCGAGAATATTCCCTTCATCTTTCCTGTATTTGACATTTACCTCCATAGGAGTATCAACAGAAGAAGTGTCCTCCAAACCAGCTAAAGTAATAAGATCTTGAATATACTTATGCTGGTTTACAAAAATACCATTGGCCCGATGATGGACTTCTAATCCTAAAAAGTATGTAAGCTGGCCAAGATCTTTCATATGAAAAGTGGCATGTAATATTTGCTGAAGCTTAGTAATCAAATTGCCGTCAGTACCAGTAATAATAATATCATCCACATAAACCAAGAGAAGGACTATACCCGATGCAGACGTATGGAAGAAGAGAGAAGAATCATACTGACTTTGTGTAAAACTGAAGGAAATAAGTGTACTGCGAAACTTCTCAAACCAAGCCCGGGGTGCTTGCTTGAGTCCATACAAAGAACGCCTTAGCTTACAGACATCATGAGGAGAAGAAGTAGTCATGCCAGAGGGAAGCTTCATGTAAATCTCTTCCTGGAGATCACCATGAAGAAAGGCATTCTTCACATCCATTTGATGCAGTTGCCACGACTGTGAAGCAGCAACAGCTAAGATGGTTCGAACCGTGGTCATTTTGGCAACAGGAGCAAATGTCTCCTCATAATCAATCCCATATTCCTGTTTGTTACCGAGAGCTACAAGGCGAGCTTTGTACCTGTCCAAAGAGCCATCAGAACGAAGTTTTACAGAGAAAACCCATTTACTCCCAATAGGTTTGACTGTAGGAGGACAAGGAACAATATCCCAAGTGTGATTCTCCTCAAGTGCTTGAAGTTCTACTCGCATTGCATTTTGCCAACACTCATGTTCCATGGCCTGTTTGTAGCAAGAGGGAATGGAAATAGTAGATAAAGTAGTAACAAGAGAAACAGGAGAGAAGAAACCATACCGATCAGGGGGTCGAGAAAGACGAGTAGACCGACGAAGAGTGGTGGAAGCAGGAGCAGGATCAGGTGCCGAGGCAAGATCGGAAGGAGGCACAGAGGAAGTGGAACCAGACTCATGTCTTCTCCGTCGTCCATAGACAAAACCAGGTTTAAACCTTTCTACAAGTGTTGGGGAATCAGAAAAACTAGGCAGAAGGGATAAAGATGCAGATGGCAGCTCAACATGAGATGGAAAAAAATATTGATTTTCAAAGAAAATCACATTCCTAGAAACTCTTATACGACGAGCTTGAGGATCATAACAAACATATCCCTTTTGAGAGATAGCATAACCAAGAAAAACACACTTAACAGACTGAGCAGTAAGTTTATGACGTTCATGAGTAGGGAGATGCACAAAACAAACACAACCAAAGGTACGTAGATCGGAATAGGAAGGAGAATGACCAAACAACTTAAAGAAAGGAGAAACATGATTTAACGTAGGAGAGGGTAAGCGATTGATCAAATGAACAGCAGTAGAAAGTGCTTCACACCAAAAACGAGGAGGAACAGATGATTCAAGTAAAATAGTTCTTACCACATCAAGAAGATGTCGATTTTTCCTCTCAGCAACACCGTTTTGTTGTGGTGTCGAAGGACAAGAACGCTGAGAGAAGATCCCTTTGCTTTGAAGAAAATTTTGAAACTCATTAGACATGTATTCACCGCCCGAATCAGAGCGTAATACTTTGATGCTGGTAGAAAATTGAGTTTCAATAAGTGCAAGAAAACGCTTAAAGACTAAAAAAACTTCGGCCTTAGCCCGAAGGAAGTAAACCCAAGTAAACCGACTAAAATCATCAATGAAGGTAACAAAATACTTGTAATGCGCATGAGAAACAATAGGTGCAATCCCCCAAACATCACTATGAATAACATCAAAACATTGTGATGCACGAGATGCATGATGAGGAAAGGGTAGAATTTTACTTTTGCCAAGTTTGCATGATGGACAATCAAAAGAGAGATCAAGAGAAGAACATGCTTTATTTCCCAATAATCCTGAATGTGACAAAGTACGAAGTACATCAGAGTTTGGGTGACCTAGACGTCTATGCCACAAATTATTTCTAGAACCAACAATATTACATGCAAATGAAAGTAAAGGAGAACTAGGGATAATACTGGAAGGAGAAACATGAAGAGGAAAGAGTCGGCCCACTTTAGGCCCCTTCGCGATCATCTTCCCTGACACTTGATCCTGCACAACACAACCAGAACGAGAGAAATGGACATTACAATTATTATCAACCAATTGACCAACAGAAATAAGATTTGTGGAGAGGGCAGGAGACACAAAAACATCAGTTAAGGAAGAGGAAAGATCACCAACAGCACTGATAGGCAGAGAACTGCCATCAGCGGTGTTAATTATCAGATTTCCATCGTAATTTCTGACATTGGAAAGAGGGACAACAGTATTGGTCATATGATTAGAGGCACCAGAGTCAAAATACCATGGCTTAGAAGAAACTTTATGATTACCTGAGAGTCCAAAAGTAGAAAAAGCAGAAATGATCATCTGTTGTACCATTTCGGGAGTGAGTGTGTTCGGGTTTGCTAAGGTTGTAGAAGAAGGAATAGGAACAACCGGCGAGGCAGCAGGCAATGCAGTAGAACAAGAAGCACCAGTGGAGGCATGATAGGCAGTACCCGGCTTCCGTTCAGGTCGAATGGGACAAGCAGAGATGATATGACCCTGTTTCTTGCAGTAGTTACAGAACTTCTTGGGACAATCCCGAGCAATATGACCAAAAGCTTTACAACTAAAGCACTGGACAGCACGCATATCTCTACCCTTATTCCTTCCCTGTGCTGCATAAGCCATAGAGACAGGTACACTAACATTAGCCCGATGTTCCATGGCAGCCTGAGTTACCAAACGCTGCTCCTCTCGAAGAAGTTCACTCAAACAGGCATCCAGAGATGGTACAGGATGACGATTCATCAGATTAGACCGAGCAATTTCAAAATCAGGTCGTAGCTTCATCAAGAATTGATCGCGCTTGCTAGTTGCATGCACGGCCTGGACAGCAGAGAGAGCTGCAACAGGAACATTAGCATAAACAATATCCGAATAATCAGCCCAAAGGGTTTGAAAACCAGAAAAATATTCCTCAATTAAGAGACTTCCCTGTGTGAAATTAGCCATCTCATATTCCATTTGAAATCTCCTAGCGGAGTTGTCTTGATTGTAAACTGTGTTGAGATAATTCCACATAGTAGCAGCGGTTTTATAAGGTTTCAGGTTGAGAACAAGATGAGGCTCAACCGAGCTAAGGATCCAAGTCATAACCCTACCATCTTTAATTTCCCACTTAGACAAAGCCTCCGCATCTAGAGGTGCGGGAGCACTCCCATCAATATGACCCCACAATTCTTTTCCTTTCACAAATAATCGAAATTGAAACTCCCAAGCAGAATAATTTTTGCCAGTAAACCTAATAGGAAACGATTCCAACTTATCCGATGACATGATGCAACCAAGATGCAGAAAAAATATCCCACCAAAAAAAAACACCTCTAGAAAAAAATACCCAAGAAAAAATAGCCACAAAATCGAATCAACACCCACTGTTGATGTCGACAGAAACCCAAAAAATACCCACTGACCGAATCTGAAACTCAAGAAGAACTGAAACCCAAGAAAAAAATTCCCAAGAAGAACTGAAACCCAAAAAAAAAAATACCCAAGAAGAACTGAAACCCAAGAAAAAAATATGCTCACTGACTGAAACTGAACAGAAGAACAGAAACCAAGAAAAAAAATGCCCACTGACCGAAACTAAACCCAAGAAAAAATCGAATCTGCTCTTGATACCATGTTAGAACCGAAACAGAAACAGAATAGAAACAGAATATACTAAGAAAACTGAACGAAAACAGAAAATGCCAAGAGAGAAATTGGAAAAGTGTGTTGACTGTCAGCCCCCCCTTCCCTTCTTATACATCTATGTATTCTATACATGGAAAGCTCATCAATTACTCTACACTGTAATCCCTATCATTGTGCCTAAATATCTGGTATCTAATCCCTATCATTGTGCCTAAATACATGGGAATTAGTCCCTAATGTTCAGCCTATATACATGGGAATTAGTCCCTAATGTTCAGCCTATATACATGGGAATTAGTCCCTAATGTTCAGCCTATATACATGGGAATTAATCCCTATTATTCAGCTTATATAGACAGCTAATAGTCCTAAAATAGATATGGTAACAAAATCGACTTAATTCCTCTAGAAAAACGAAGGTTTTGAAAATAACCTTGAAAAAGACATGGAGTCGCCACCAATATTTTTTGGTTAGATGTGATCGGCCACCTATTAAAATCGGTTTTATAAAACATTTTAAAATTAATTAAAATATTTTTTTAAAACCAATTTCAAGTCTACTTTTTAAACCAAAGAAATCAAAGAAGCGGGTTTGGGACTCGGTTACGGGTGGGGAAGGATTAACACCCCCAAAATGCCCGTATAAAACGGTACCTTATTAATCATGTGTTATCTCAAGTCTCAGTAAAAAAGTCGATTTTTAATTTGGTATTTCAAATTAATTCCCAATTTAAAGAAAAATAAATTTATTTTTAATTGAAAATGATCCGGAATTTATAAATTCAAAAATTTTCCTATATCCCCCAACAAACGTGGAAAAATATAGAAACTTTTATTAGTTTGAAAAACTTTCCGAATCATTCTCGTTTTAAAGAAGATATTCCGTTATTAATGATAATTGATGATATCCTCCCCAGCAAACCCGGAAGAGAACTCATGAATTTTTTTAACTCGGTAATATTTTTATTTTATTGAAAATCATTACCTTTTTCAAAATATTTAAAAATATATATGAATATGAATATGTGTGACATAAATAAAATGACATAGCAAAGTCTAGATAATATAATGCAACCTAAATGGTATGATATAATTTAAATGTCATAGCATATTCTAAATAAAATGAAATATCCTAAGTCATATGATATATTCTAAATGAAATGAAATTACCTAGGTAACATAATATATTCTATATGAAATGAAATATCCTAAGTCACATGATATATTCTAAATGGAATAAAATATCCTAAGTGACATAATATATTCTAAATGAAATGAAATGACCTAGGTAACATAATTTATTTTATATGAAATGAAATATCCTAAGTCACATGATATATTCTAAATGGAATAAAATCATTTAAATGACATGGCAAATATAAATGATATGGCATATAATCTAAATGATATGAACTGACATGAAACATAAAATAATGCTATCATGTAATATGCATGAAAATAAAAATAAAATAATAATGCATGAACATAATATATACTAAATAAGGTGACAAAAATAAATAACTAAATAAAAAGCATAGGATAGCATGTAATATTCAAAATCATATAACAATTAATATAATATCAAAATTTTAAATCAAAGACAATAACACCATCATGAAAATTAACATAGCAAAAATCACATATTTTTTAGTATGCATGAAAATGAAAAATGCAATGCATGAGAATGTATTTTTACCTTTAATTAAGAAAATCCGTATATCTAAAAAGATACCCGACTACCTTAGGTAAATATATCAAATTAAATATTCTAAAACCAAAATACTTTGTGATTGTTTGAAAACAATTTTGAAAAGCTTAGATTAAAAATAAGAACTTAGCTAAACCCTTTTTAAATGACTCTAATTTTCTAAGTTTATAATCTCGAACTTGACCACCCTTAACCCGTGATTTAAAAAAATCATATTTAGAGTTTAAAAAGGCTTAGAAACTATCCTAAGTCAATAGCTAAACTTCCTAATCAGCCCCCTCTAAGTAACTTAACCAAAACAAAAAATTGATTTTCCTTCAAATTCAATTCTGCCTCCAGTATCCAATTTTAAAGCACGATTTTTCACCTTATTTTTAATAATTAAAAAAAATTAAAAAAATTTACTGGAGACTCACGACATGTAAAACTACTTGGAAAAAATAGTCTTAATTTTCTGATTAAAGATGACTATCCAGAAAAATCGGGAAAGTACGAGTACTGGGTGAAAAACCTGTTTTGCCAAAACACATTTTTTTGCCTTTGATAAAATCATTTAAAAATCAAAGTAAAAATGTTAGAGACTCTCCTAAAGACTCAAAAACAGTAGCTAATACTTTTGAAAAGTTAGACAAAAATTGGCTAAAGTAAAAAAAATCACAAAGGTAGAATAATCAATTTGACAAGTCTTTAATTTTCCACAAGTATGCTCAAAATGAGCATGACTTTGAACCATTGATTGGTCTAAGTCATAAATAATGTAGCAATGACATGAAATGCATGAAAATACAGCAAATATGATGCATGAAATACATGATTTAAAACCTAAATAACATAAAAATGCATGGCATCAATAAAATTACCTAGACCTAAATGAACTTGCATGGCAATTAATGCAACCTAGGTCTAAAATGCATGAATATGCATGGCGAAGCAAACCAATCCTAAACCTAAAGAGTGCATGGCAATAACACAAACATATAGCATGCTTAAACAAAATACACAACTAAATATCATGAAAATGCAAACCTATCAACTAGCATAACAAAAATGCACACACAAAGCATACAATATGAGGGGTGGCCGAATGGTCCCATAAAAATGAGCATGGCATTTTCACAGACACTTAATATACTAACATGCATAGCTAAAGAATAATACTCAAATCATGCAAATATAAAGTAAAGGCATGAAAACCAATAGATATTTTCACAAACACTTAACATAGTAAAATGCAAATCATGAACAACACAAAAATGTTGAAAACAGAAAATTAAAAATGTAAAAACAAGGAAAATAAACATGAATACTAGATGAAAAAATCAATAATAGAGGTAAATAAGCAACAACATTAAAACAAGCTACATATTTTGTTATTTGAAGAAGGTATGAAATATCAAAAACATGTCAGACACTACTAACAACATGAAACAAAAGCAAAATAGCAACCATTAAAAAAAATAAGGCCATTCGGCCACTTAAAGAAAAAAATTAAAAAAAAAAATTGATTTTCCATAGTTTTTCAAGAAAGCATGAAGGATTAACTTGAAAAGAAAGCTTAAAAACACTTATTTTAAAATCCAAATCAAAAGAAACTCACCGAATATCAAATGAAAACAGCAAATCAAGAATGGAAAATCAAAGAAAGTGCAAGAGTATGGTGCTTAAAGGAACCTCTAGAAGCTATATTGCAAGCTGTTTCTCTTCTAACTTTCTTTTCTTTTCTAAACTTTTCTTTTTGCCTTTCAACAATGGAGAGAAAATCAGCCAAAAACAAGTGTGAATAGTTGAAAATGAAAAGAGAGAGACCCCTTCCTTGTAGTGGTCGAATGGCTTGTTATATAGCTAGGACGTTGTCATTTTTTTTTTCAACCAATTTTGATCCAAAGGCTATTGATCCAAGATGTTTAAAATGTGAAATTATCACACTTAGATTAGGTAATCAGCTATCCACAATTACAGCTGTTCAAGAATCTTAAGCCATTATGTTGACATTCTCCCTCTTCATGCATTGGACCATGTTGCTTAATTACAAAGGCTTGATAAAAAAAAATAACTACCTTCCTCTTCATTGTTGGCCTTTTTGATTAAAAATCAGAAAACATTTGCCCACCATTGGGCCTTGGCCGGCTAACCCCTCACCTTCCAGCCCATGCTTCATTTTTTTAAAAGGCAAGAAAAGCCTTTTTCGATTTCTTAGGTAAAATGACCTTTTTGCCCCCCCGAACATAAATAAATAGCAAACCAAATTCAAATTTTCTTTTTTCAATACTTCCAAAATAATAAAAAATTGAATTCTGGAGGTTTTCAAAATTTTTCGAGTCCATTTGCTATTTATTTGGATTTTTTCTTCCAAAATTGCCCTTTTGTGCTCCCAAACTTTATCATTTTTTAAATGAGCTCCGAATCTAGATTTTTCTTAACCAATCTCTTCCAAGTAATTTAAAAGTATGATCTGAAAGTTTTCATAATTTTTGGAACTCATTTGGTATTTTTTTCGGGGTTTATCTGCTTGAATTACTACATAGTAGGCCCGAGATTTGGCCATTTTGCAAACGAACTCCGAATCCGGATTTTCTTTCGCATATCTTCCAAATAATTTAAGAATGAGATCTACAAATTTTCAAAATTTTTGGAGTTTATTTGCTATTTTTTCAGAATTTATCCTCTTGAATTTCTGCATAGAGGACTCGGGATTTGGCCATTTTGCAAACGAACTCTGAATTCAGATTTTCTTACGCCAATCTCTTTGAAATGATTTAAGAATGAGATCTGCAAATTTTTAGAATTTTTGGAGTTCATTTGCTATTTTTCCCAAATTTTCCAATTTTGCCCCTTTTGCCTCCAAAACCCGATTTTGCTCAAAACAAGTCCGATTTTCAGATTTTTTTCAAACTGAGCCTTAGGCTATCCTTGTTTAAACACTCCTTATCCATTAGGGACTTTAATCTTACCGAATCGTGCCATTTCTGTAATTCTTCCAAATTTCACTAAAATCCACCAAAAACCCTAATTCTCGGTTTTCTTTCGGATTGACTTTTCTTTCAATTTTTCTTCCAAGTAGCTTCTCCATTACCCGTAGTCAGTGCTTATCTTTAATTTGGAACCTTCAATTTTGACCAATTTGATCGTTTAAGCACTTTTCCCCAAATTTCCCGAACTAGGGTTTCCTTTCTACTGAATCTCCGTAACCCAAATTTCGAACTCCATATCTTTCAATGTAGACCTCGGATTATCAAAATTATTTCACCATTTTTCAATTGAACTTCAAATCTTGATTTTGAAAGTGGGTTGACTTTTTGAGGTTGACTTTCTGAGGTTGACTTTTTCAAGTTTGACTTTTTATGCTCGCCTTCTTAGACTAAGTCTAGGAGTACCACCTGTAGGATGAAAAAGGTTTTTTTACATTCTGAAACATCAATTTAGGAAGAAAACATACCTATTTTAATGGTCCAGACAAAATTAGGTGTCTACAGCTGTCAAAGCTATCAACCGTAGATAACAAGAAGCTCTATTACCTCAATCTTTCCTTAGTTTATCGTTATATAGAACAAGCTCTCTATTTAATCTCTAACCATCAAACAACCTAGAATAAGCTCTCTAAATTCAATTTAATGGCAGCTTTATGATGAGAAAGATAGGTTAATCTAAGCAACAAACACATAAACATGGATTCATTCAACTTAGGTTATGTTCCACTTTGCAATTATTGAAAACTTGACCATAATCATTAGTCACAAATTTCTACTTATGAATAGGAAATCAAGATAATTACGGATTAAGACTCCTAAACTAGCATTAGATAATTATCAAGATATATCCACTTTACAACCTAAACAAATCAAGACAACATCCCAAACAATTCTTATAGAAGAACATAAGCAACTTTCATAGAAAATTAATGATAGATAGAATCTGAAAATCAATTACAAAACATGTCTAGGGCTTTGAAATCACCCTTAACCAGAAGAAAAATTTAGCCTAACATAGGCATTGTAAACACAAACATGAAATTAAAGAGAAAATAAGAAGAAAACTAAAAAAAAAAAAGAAGAAGAAGAAGAAGAAGAATATTAATTATTCAACCTCTTGCTCTCTCAAACAAAGAAGAAATAAAAAAATAAAAGCTTGTAGAAGTGTAGAATTCGGTTGCCCCCTTGTCTCTATTTATAGGCAGCAACTAGGGCATCCAATAGAAGATTTGTGGCTATTCCCCATCTCATAAGATGACTTGCGGCCAAAGCATGTTTTATAAGGAAAGGTGGGATACTTGGCAACCAAGGTTTAATTAATTTAAGTAAAATAAGGGTGACTTGCAGCCAAAGCATATTTAACAAGGAAAGATTACAAGCTTGCAGCCAAAGTAAGTGTAAAGAAGGAAAGTCTTGGCTGATTTATTCTCCTACTTTGACAAGGATAAGTTTTAAGGAAAGATTCTTGCAATTAAAGCAATGAGTAATAATGACAGCCACTAATCCTACTTTGACAAGGAGAAAACATATATTTTAGCTAGGGTATTTATCAAAGAACAAATTAAAGCAGCCCATGGATGGTAATAAGGAAGTGGCAGCTGAACTTCTTCAAGTTGAAAAATATCTTGCCGCTAGCCTCTATTTTGGTGTGGGAGTGGTTTTTTCAATTAGGATTTTTATGGATAAAGAGTATATGATAAGCCATTAGTTTATTTATGGAAGGTTTAGGTTAGGTTTAGCCACATAGAGTCTCCTTCATGGGCAGTCAGCTTTCTTTTTTGCTTGAAGCTTCATTTCTTATCCAAATTCATTACTTTCAACTCCATAGCGATCCTTATCATCCAAAACACCTACAAAACACAAAACCATAGTAAACTATCAAGGATTTCAAGGAACTAAGCATAAAATATAAGGAATTGATATATGAAAATATATGAATTTAAGCACTTATCATGGAGGGAATGCCAAGGAAATGGTCACTGAACCTAATCAAAATGAAGATCAGTTTATAAAACCTGGAGTGGTAGGCAAGGTAGTTTAAAAGCAAACTGATCTCACTGCTTTAGAAGGAAGTAAGCTCATCACTAAACAGAAAAAGTAGTTCCGAAGTTGGAAAATCTAGATCCACTAATAGGTTTGCAATTCTAGAGCAACAAAATGAGATTGAGGAAGGAAGAGATGAGATGAGGATATCACAGGTGAGGCTGAAATTGGTGATGTAGTAGTGGAAATGTGCTATCATTCACCAATGAAGCCAAAGACTGCCTCTGTTAGTGCTGCAGATCTCATGAGAGCCTTGAAGAACAACCGAAAAGGGCCCATTGACAAAGGAAATAAAACAAAGGCAATTGCTTCTACCTCATAAAGTAATTCAGCTTAATCCTCTCAATGAATTTCCTTATATGGAACACTATAGGATTTAACAATCCTCTTAAGTAGAAAGAAGTGGTTAGAAGACTAAGAAGTTTGAATGTAGAAGTAGTTGGTCTCCTTGAAACAAGAGTAAAAGTACAAAACAAGCAGGAGATTGTTGATAAGCATTTCACTAGCTAGAATCTACATCATAATTATTCAAAAGCTCAAAATGGCAGGATCTGGTTTCTTTGGAAAAGTCATTTACAAGTGGACCTAGTAGACATTACAGACTAGAGCATCACCTATGGTATTACCTACAATAGTCAAAAGTTGTTTCTCACAGTTGTTTATGCTAGTAACATAGGAATTGAGAGTAGAAACTTATGGTGCCATTTATACACACTCCACAACACTTTTTCAGTGAAGCCATGGCTAATTGCAGTAGATTTTAATATTACTGCATCACTATTTGAAAGTTCTAGGTTCAGTGGCTCTCAAACATCTAGCACATATATGAAATACTTTAGTGAATGCATGTAGAAGCTAGCTATTTCTTATCATTCATTTCTTAGCCCTTGCCATACATGGTCAAACAATCAAACTGAGGGCTTCATAGCAAAGAAGCTTGACAGACTCTTGATCAACAATGTATGGCTTGTCTCATTTGTTGATTCCTATGTTGAATTCCTAGGACCAGAAGTGTCAGACCATTGCCCTGCATTCATCAAACTCATCCTTTCCAGTCATTCGCCCCCGAATCTTTTAAATTTGTTAACTACTGGATTAGGCACCAAGAGTTCTTAAACACTGTTGAGGAATCTTGGAGAAAGCATGCCCCAGGTAATCTTATGGTCAAGCTGCATACAAAGATGAAGAGGTTAAAGCAGGCTTTGAAAATCTTTAACTTATCCCGCTTTGGGAATATCCAAGAGAAAATAGTGAGAAAGACAAATGAGCTTGAGGTTGAAATGAGCTTGAGGTTGTTCAAACCTCTATTCTGAACCACCCTTCTGTTGAGCTTGCTGAAAAAGAGAGGGTATTGATTTAGGAGTATAATGACCTGCAACTAGCTGAGGAGAGCTATTTCAAACAAAAATCAAATTGCAATGGATCCAGAAGGGGGACCAAAACACCAGCTTCTTTAACAAAATGGTTGTTTCTAAGCAATCTAGAAATACCCTTAAAGTTCTTTATAAGGACGAGGGTAACAGATTTGACTCATTTTCCAAAATCTCTGAGATGGCATTGTCTTTTTTCCAAAACCTTCTAGGGACAGCTGACTTAAGAGTTACAGAATGCTCAAATGAGTTTTTAGAAGAACCCTTGCAAGTTTCTCTCACTGACACTGATCAGCAAAATATTATGAAGCCAGTTACAAGTGAAGAAATCAGGAATGCCATGTTTGCTATAAATGGAGAAAAAGCTCTCGGTCCAGATGGATTCACCTCCCAAGTTTTCAAGTCCACATGGAGCATTGTTGGTGAAGACTTGATAGTTGCAATCCTCTATTTCTTCCAATATGGTGACCTCCTTCCAGCATTTTACTCCACCATCATAGCTTTAGTGCCTAAAAGCCAAAATCCTATAAGTATGAAGGATTACAGGCCAATTTCTTGCTGCTCAGTTGTATACAAATGCATTACCTCAATCTTAGCCATCAGACTCAAAAGTGTCTTGCTACTCTCATTACCCCAAATCAGAGTGCCTTCATAGAGGGCAGAAGCATTACAGACAACATATTAATGGCGTATGAGCTTGTAAGAGGTTATAGTAGAGCCTCTATTTCGCCAAGATGTGATGTCAAAGTGGATCTCCAGAAGGCCTTTGATTCACTTGACTGGGGGTTTATAATTTTAGTTTTAACTACTTTGGGCTTCCTTACGGGTTTCATCAAGTGGATTGAATACTACATTACTACTCCCAGATTTTCATTTTCTGTTAATGAGGGGCTTGTGGGGTATTTCCAAGGTGCAAAAGGATTGAGACAAGGAGATCCTCTCTTCCCTTGTTTGTTTGTTATATCAATGAATGTCCTCTCCAAACTCTTGGATGCTGCAGCCAAACATGGAGTCTTTGCTTTTCACCCAAAATGCAAGAAGATTAGCCTTACTCACTTCAGCTTTGCAGATGACCTGCTTATTTTTACAAAAAGGAATCTGGAATCCATCATTGGTGTACAAGAAGTGTTGAAAGTCTTCTACTCAATGTTTGGCTTACAGTTGAATTGTGCCAAAAACGAGCTTTTCTCCTCAGGACTAAGCCCAGAATCTTTACAGGCCATTCACTAAACACTGGTTTTCAGATAGGTACTTTACTTCTTAGATATTTGAGGGTTCCTAATAACTCTAGGAAATATAGTTATTTTGCCACCTTTTATGCTTTTGAATCGGCTAAGTCCTTGAGGATCTTATTAGGATTTGATTAGTTTTATATATTTTTATATTTATTTTAATTATCCATTTTATGTTTAAAAATAGTTATTTAGTTGTTATTTATGTGTTTTTATAGGTCCAAGGTGATCTGGAGCTGCGAGGTGCAAAACGAAAAAAATCGGTGCATTCCCATAAGATAGCCACCATCAACTTATCTCAAGAAGATTGGAAGCTTGAAGATTGAAGACTCAAGAATTGACAACTCTTATTTTTTTTCTCTTTTTTTTTTCTTATGTAGTTGATGATGGTGAATCTATTTGATTATTTGTTTTCATTAATTATCATGAACTAATTTTATTTTACTAGGATTTCAATGGAACTCAACACATAGTTTGAATTTACTTTCTCTCTCTAGCTTGATTTAATGGTTTATTGAGTTGTTTGTTCATTTTTTGTTCTTAATGCTTCTAGTTGATTGGCCACCAATTAGATTGATTTGTTAACCTAAATACAACTTGGAAAAGGGAGTTTAGTGTTAGACATGGATTGAATGACACATGTTTCATATTCATTTATTAGGATGAATTGATCTGCAGGTAGGGTAGGAATACACTTACTTGTCATGTGTAACCATTGTTAGAGCCTAAGCTTAATGAGTTCTTCTTTAATTCAATTATCATAGGAATATAGTTAATTGGTTAAGAAGGATATTCTTATGAGACCATCGGAAGACCCTTATAAATAAGATAGGACTCTAGGTTAACAATTCAGGATCATTAATCAAGTGAAGAGGTAGAGAGAGATTCAAGCGAAATGTTGAGGGAAGTTGTAATCCTAGGCTTTTATAATTAATTGAATTCACCCTTTTTAATTTACTTGCTTTTAATATTAGTTTATTTTAATTTAGTTTTTGATTATCATCTTTATTTAAGTGTTTAGATAAGATTAAGTTTGTTAATTTTAGTACTTAGCAAAATTTAATAGCAATTCCTCATGGGTTCAACAATCTTACTTTTCATTATATTACTTGTCAACGATACTTGCACTTGCGTGATTAAAATCGAGAACAATTTTTTGGCACCGTTGTCGGGGAATGATTTATTATTTTTGTTAATATTAATACCAAGCAACCTTAGTCTTAATTTAAACTTTCTTTTTCTTTCTTATTTTCAGGTACAATGGCTGAAGCTGACGAAACAAAGACTTTGTGAGAGTATGGGGTTCCTCTCATGCAACATCTTCAGACTAGTATTCAGAGGCCTGCCATCTAGGTCAATATGTTCGAGATAAAGCCAGCCATCCTTCAGATGATCAATACATCAGTTCAGTTCAGCGGCTTACTGAACGATGACCCGAATGCTCACATCGTGAATTTCCTGGAAGTTTGCGATCTTTTCAAACAGAATGGTGTTACTGATGATTCCATTAGATTGAAACTCTTCCCTTTCTCACTTCGAGATAAGGCCAAGAGTTGGTTGAACTCTCTTCCTGTTGGCTCTATTACCACTTGGGCTGATCTAGCCCACAAATTTATTGCCAAATATTTTCCTCCTGCCAAGACAGCTAAGATGCAGAATGATATCACATCTTTTATGCAATATGATTTGAAATCATTATATGAGGCTTGGGAAAGTTACAAAGATCTGCTTTGACGATGTCCTCATCATGGGATACCTGACTGGCTTCAGGTAAACACCTTCTACAATGGGTTAATGGGTCATACTAGAAGTTCTATAGATGCTGCAGCAGGTGGGTCACTCATGGGCAAAGAAATTGATGAGGCTTATAATTTAATTGAGGTGATGGCATCCAATAATTATCAATGGTCCACTGAGCGAATTTTGCCATGAAAAGCTCTAGGCAGTTATCAGTTGAATGAGATCAGTGCTTTATCGGCATGGATGGAAGCATTATCCAAGAAAGTTGAAACCTTGAGTGTACAAGCAGTCCAAAGCCCGTTTGTATCATGTGAATTATGTGGTGAAGGACATACCAGTGACAGATGCCCAACCAATGCCAAATCAGTTCAATATGTTGGAAACTACAATAGACAGCAAAACAATCCTTATTCCAACAATTACAATCCAGGTTGGAGAAATCATCCCAACTTTTCTTGGAATAATAATCAAGGGCCTACTTTCGCCACTAAGCAAGCATCCCCTCCTACGTTTTCTTCACAACAAGCTCATGCTCCTGTCCCAGAAAAGAAGCCATCTATGGAAGAAATGCTTATGCAATACATGGCATCAAACAATGCCACACTTAGAAGTCTTGAGACACAAATAGGCCAACTTGCTAATGCAATTAACAATCGTCCCCTGGGAACTCTTCCAAGTGATACTGAAACCAATCCTAAGGGCTATGGGAAAGAGCAATGCAATGCCATTACATTAAGGAGTGAGAAAGAAGTAGAAGTGGGTAGCCAAAAGCATAATGAGAGAATTCAAGAGAAGACACCTCGAGGTTACCCACCACCACTCTTTCCTCAACGTCTTCAAAGAAAAGTGCCAGAATTGCCGTCCAAGCCTCTGGAAGTTGAACATTTGGGGGAAATTTTTTTGAAAAGGCACAAGAAGAAGAGAAAAAGCCTACAGTCTATTAACCACCACCTTTTTCTCAGCGCCTTCAAAAGAATAAGCTTGACAAACAGTTTCAAAAGTTTCTTGAGGTATTCAAAAAGCTCCATATTAATATACCTTTTGCTGAAGCTTTAGAACAAATGCCTAAGTATGTCAAGTTTATGAAAGAAATTTTGTCTAAGAAGAAGAAATTGGATGAGATTGAGATAGTTGCACTTACTGAAGAGTGCAACGCTATTCTTCAAAAGAAACTCCCACCCAAACTCAAAGATCCGGGAAGCTTCGCCATCCTATGCGCTATTGGTGATAAATTTTTTGGTAAAGCTTTGTGTGATTTGGGGGCGAGTATCAATTTAATGCCTTTT
The DNA here is from genome assembly GCA_030761205.1 of Fremontodendron californicum. Classification (NCBI taxonomy): domain Eukaryota; kingdom Viridiplantae; phylum Streptophyta; class Magnoliopsida; order Malvales; family Malvaceae; genus Fremontodendron; species Fremontodendron californicum. Next base: position 23,252,347 of record JAULJL010000014.1, on the reverse strand, counting down.
TCTATCTATCGCAAGCTTGGTTTGGGGGAAATAAAGCCCACTACAGTGATGTTGCAACTTGCTGATAGATCCATCAAACATCCAAGAGGCATGGTTGAAGATATGCTAGTCAAGGTTGACAAATTCTTCTTTCCTGCTGATTTCATTGTGCTTGACATGGAGGAGGATAGTGAAATACCCATAATTTTTGGGAGACCATTCTTAGCCACCAGTAGAACTCTCATTGATGTGCAAAAAGGAGAACTTACCATGAGAGTTCTAGACCAACATGTAACTTTTAAAGTTTTTAAGGCTATGAAGTTTCGTAACGAATTTGATGAATGTTTAGCAGTCAAAATGGTGAATAGGGATTCCAAAGAAGCATTTAATGAAAATTGTTCCACTACACCACTTGAAGCAATTTCACATTCTACTTCCAAGATGCATGGTAGCCACAATTTTGTGAATGCAAGGCCTCATAAAGCAAAGAAAAAGGGGGGGCAATGGTTCAAGTGGAAGGATGCCGGTTAATGGACATGAGATAGTCAAGCTGATGACTATAAATCAAGCGCTTATTGGGAGGCAACCCAAGTTCTAACCTTTTTTATTTTTCTTTTATTTTAATTTTTAGAGTATTCCTATTATTATTAATTTATTTTTACTTTGTTTTCTTTTATAGTGACTACTCACCCAACTTGGACAAGCATGATAAAGTCTAAGACGAAAACTAAAGCTTTTCCTACGTTGCTTTCATCGATAGGGGAGTTTTCTTTTTCTTACTCTTTTTATTTCTAAACATTGAGGACAATGTTTGTTTTAAGTTTGGGGTGTGTCTTTAGATTTATTTTAGTTTGTGTGATTGTCTAATTTTTTCAGGAGTCTAAATTATTATTTTTTTTGTTTGTTTGCTTGAGATATTTTGCACTTATTATGATGGAATCTTTATCCAATGATGAATTTTAGTTATTGATTTATCTTGATTCTGGGGAAAACATAAGCATGAGAAGAATTTGTGTTAAATTCTTTTGTTAGTTTCATGTTAGGATATGATTTTCACAAATTAAGCACTTAATCTCTTGCTTAGATTTGCATTGCTTATTTAAAAACTGATTATGTTGATGTGAATTGCAATTATGTCTAGACCCTAGAATTTGTTTGATTCTCTCTCAAGGCGAAATCCTAGACAACACTAAGTTGAGGAAGTGATTTAGGCCATCTTTGGATCGTTTGAGCCTTTCAAGCTTACCTTTATATATGATTATCCTTAGTCCACCTCTTTGTGCCTAATTGATATATATCTTTTCTTTGATTGCCACATATTTTAGCCTAGCCAAATAAAAAAAAAACCATGATTAACCCTCACTACATAGGCATGTAATGATATTATAGGAAACAACTATGAGCCATGTCAAATTTGGGTGAAATAGTGATGTGAAATTTCTCTATAAAAAAAAAGTTATGATTCTTCGAAAACGAAGAATAGAAAGAGAAAAAAAAAAGGGATAAAGTGGTGAAGCAAAAAGAAAGTGTATTCAAAGAATGGAGAATGTAATTTGAGGAAAAGACTATGGCTCTCAAAAATCCTGATAAAAATGTAAAGTGTCTATAGGTGAACTTAAACTGAAATTTATCCTTTATCACACCTTGACCCTAGCCTTACATTACAAGCTTAATAAAGACCTACTTGATCCTTGATGAAGTGTTAGTCTACATTAGTGGAGAGAGAGATGAAAAGCAAACATATGAGAGTCTAGTACTAATTCGTATTTTTCATTGATATAAACTTATTTGGATTGCATGCATTGATTACACAAGAGATTATACACACACACTGAAAACGCATTCAAGCATGAAGTTTACGATTGAATTGAATCATAGATTTGGATTATGTTTCTGTTTATGTTCTAACTTGAATCATGATTTTGAGATAACTTTTGAGGAAAATAAAGAAATCATTGTTTGAGTGCATTTATCATGAGTGATGTTTTGTGTTAGGTTATTTAGTTAGTTTGTTTTGTTTTGTTTTGCTATAGGACTAGCAAAATATTAAGTTTTGGGGTGTGATAACTCTAGGAAATATAGTTATTTTGCCACCTTTTATGCTTTTGAATCGGCTAAGTCCTTGAGGATCTTATTAGGATTTGATTAGTTTTAGATATTTTTATATTTATTTTAATTATCCATTTTATGTTTAAAAATAGTTATTTAGTTGTTATTTATGTGTTTTTATAGGTCCAAGGTGATATGGAGCTTCGAGGTGCAAAACAACAAAAATCGGTGCATTCCAATGAGCAGGCAGATTTGACCTCTGGAGCTTCTTTCAAGAAAAACTCAAGCTTAAAAACTTCAAATGAGAAAACTCCCCTCTTTATTTTTGAAGCTGACTTCCATACCTTTCAAACGGTGAAAGGCTCATTAATATCGGACAAGATTTGCCCAGTCAAAACAGTTGAAAAATTTTGAAAAGCCAACAGGAACCAATTTCGGACAAACGGAGGAGAAACACCAAGGAGGCAGTAGCAGTGGCGCCACGGCACCGGGAGCTTGTGAACAGTACCACAAAAATGTAAAAAAATGTAAAATTTACCTATTTTTCTTGGGAATTAAGTTTCGGACTCCAGGAGGCCTTGGACACTTTAAATAGGACTCTTTTAGGTCGGAATAAAGGGGATTAGACATCAAGAAACCTAATTCTCTCTCAAAAAGATAGCCACCATCAACTTCTCTCAAGAATATTGGAAGCTTGAAGATTGAAGACTCAAGAATTGACAGCTCTTAGTTTCTTCTTTTCTCTTCTTTATTTTTCTTGTGTAGTTGATGATGGTGAAACTATTTGATTATTTGTTTTCATTAATTATCATGAACTAATTTTCTTTTACTAGGATTTCAATGGAACTCAACACATAGTTTGAATTTACTTTCTCTTTCTAGCTTGATTTAATGGTTTATTGAGTTGTTTGTTCATTCTTGTTCTTAATGCTTCTAATTGATTGGCCACCAATTAGATTGATTTGTTAACCTAAATACAATTTGGAAAAGGGAGTTTAGCGTTAGACATGGATTGAATGACACATGTTTCATATTCATTTATTAGGATGAATTGATCTACAGGTAGGGTAGGAATACACTTACTTGTCATGTGTAACCATTGTTAGAGCCTAAGCTTAATGAGTTCTTCTTTAATTCAATTATCATAGGAATATTGTTAATTGGTTAAGAATGATATTTTTATGAGACCATCGGAAGATCCTTATAAATAATATAGAACTCTAGGTTAACAATTCAAGATCATTAATCAAGTGAAGAAGTAGAGAGAGATTCAAGCGAAGTGTTGAGGGAAGTTGTAATCCTAGGCTTTTATAATTAATTGAATTCACACTTTTTAATTTACTTGCTTTAATATTAGTTTATTTTAATTTAGTTTTTGATTATCATCTTTATTTAAGTGCTTAGATAAGATTAAGTTTGTTAATTTTAGTACTTAGCAAAATTTAATAGCAATTCCTCATGGGTTCGACAATCTCACTTTTCATTATATTACTTGTCAACGATATCTGCACTTATGTGATTAAAATCGGCAACAGTTCCCCTGGTTACTAGAAAACTAACAGAAAGAGATTGTGCCCCTTTGATAGAGAAAGTGACAGCTAGAATCCAGAGCTGGACTGCTAAGTTTCTATCTTATGCAGGTAGGATGCAAGTCATTCAGTCAGTCTTATTCAACATTCAAAACTTTTGGTGTAGACACTTCATCTTATCAAAGAGTGTACTAACTAAACTCAACCAGCTTTGCTTAAGGTTCTTTTGAACAGAGAAGGATTCTACGACTAGAGGAGCAAGGATTTCTTAGCATGACATTTATTTCCTACAATCAGAAGATGGTCTTGGATTTAAAGATCTTTCTACTTGGAACCAAGCATGTATGCTGCAACACATCTGGTCCCTCTTCTTCAAAATATGCTTTCTATGGATTGCCTGGATTCAAGCCTATATCTTGAAAGGGAGGTCATTCTGGCAAGTGACAGCAACCCACAGTAACAGCTAGAGTTGGAAGAAATTGCTAAAGTTGAGGCACTTGGCTACTCAATTTATGAGGAAACAAGATAGAAGGTGGGTATGGATGCATTCAATGATCTCATACTCAGCAACAAAAGTCTAGCTAGAGATTAGGCAAAAGAAGGAGAAAGTTGGTTGGGATAGGCTCATCTGGTATCCTCATCACATCCCAAGGCATTGATTCATCTCTTGGATGGAAAGAAATACGAAATAGGCTACCTACAAAAGACAGGCTTATTTAACGAGGGATAGAGATTGATACAGCTTGTATACTCTGCCAGGAAGAGTTAGAAAGTCCTGGCAATTTGTTCTTTGAGTGCAGCTATTCAAAGGCAATCTGGATGGAGATATTGTTGGTGTAAGCCCTGCAAGCCAATCAAGTTGGGCTTGTAAAACATTATTTATATATTCATGTATTGCACATTATAGTTTATTAATGATAATTGAGGTGTTTCTTTGTCCATAAGTTTTTTTATAATTGTTATAAATCATTTGTGAAGATAAAGCCCATGAAACACAATGGCATTGCAAAGGAATTGTAAGGAGTTACAATTATGAGGATCCTTATGCATCAATAACGTGTTTCTAAAACTGTTCTTGGTCATTGTGTTGTCAAGACAGGGCATTGACAATGCTTAAAGACTGGCATATGTTAAGCCTTCATGCACTTGATGCATGCAACCGATCTTATAGGTTGAAAGTATAGAGATACTTGGGAATAACATATGGGTGCTTTTTAGTTGAACAAGTTCACTGAACATGACTTGCTATGAGAGTTCCATTTTGTATTTCACTCAAGTGTCTATGGAAAATATTTTCATGTGTCAATAGTGTAAGTAATCCTTTGACTTGTGACACCAGGTCATCTTGTATGTGAATTGTCATACTTAGATTTCATCACGAACGGGTCCGAACAAGAGGATGCTTATAGTAGGGTGTTATTGGGTATGACATGAAGCATACAAAGATGAATGAGTGGTCCAGAGAGGATTCATCACCCCAAGTGATATGAGGGGACATATCTCACATGTATCTAGCTTATATTAACTTATAGAAGTCCTTGGCCAAGGCAATACTTAAGGAGTTAATATTAAAGCTGCAGATCTAATATGGAATGGGATAAGAGTAGACATTGAACCATGCTCTTTCCTATCTCGGGATATTTGATGAAGGGATCGAATTACATAGACATATTGTACACAAAAGCCTTCTCGAACCTTGTTGACTCTCTCGATATTTGGGTGGTCATGATGCATTGCTAGATGCCTATCATGATCTATAAATATAAATAGGAAATTCTTAAATGGATTTAATTTATATTTATTGACAACATGTTGGGGGCTTAATGGGTTACACACAAAAGGTGATTAATGAAATTAAAATGAGATTGGGCCAGATTAAATATTCATTAAGTGTTATGGGCTTATTGTGAATACTTAATAATATGTATAAGGGCTTTAGTGCATTTAGTCCAATAGTTGGCATACACTAAACCTGGTTATATATATGCCTTATGTTGTTGTCGCCTCCCCCTAAGGAAACCCTGGTGGCATGCCTCTCACCTCCTTGTGAGAATTGGCTGCATAGTGAAAAGAAAAGGAGGAATCTGTTTTCTTCCTGCCTGCTTCTTTTCGGCTAACTAGAGTAAAAAGAGAAAGGTTTCTCACAACCTAGACTACTCGCATCGTCTTAGCAAACATAATCTCAACCTTGTGAAGGTTTTCGAGTCACCTGTGTGGATTACTGCTAGAGGCCAGACAATTGGACAGCTTTGGTTTACGACAACCGGGCTTTGTGTGCAAGAACAAGAACATCAAGAATCTGACTTGAGGTTTCGGCAATCTCAAGATCTCAGGTATGAGAATTTTGTTTGTTATCCGTTCTTGTAGATTAAATTATACATTATCTCTATTTGAGTATGATCCGAGTCCCAACAAATATTGCAGCTTTGTCAACTACAAAGAAGAGCATACAGTTGGGAGAATGAACTTTCTTGGGCTACTAGGAGCTTAAAGGGAAAATCCCTACTCACTACAACATTGAAACTTGCATGGAATGCAATTATATACCAGGTATGGAGAGAAAGAAATTACTGAATCCATGGCAACCCTCAACAGACCCCTCATCAACATCTAGGTAAGATCAGGAAGGAAATCGGACTAAGACTAGCAGGGCTAAAGAATTTAGAAAATAATTCTGTAAATAGATCATAGCTTGGAGTTTTTGCAACTCTATTTTTTCTGCTTCATTCATTCTTTTGTATAATTCTAGCTTGAAAGCTAGTACAATGATGATGTAGCAGTTTACATTGTTTCTTTGGATAAATAAATAATTGCTTATCCCAAAAAAAAGTATTTTTGAATTTAAGTTTATGGAAAATACAAGGTATAACATATTTTCTAAATATGAGCTTGGGTTATATAAAGTTTATGATATTGATAAGACTAATGATAACTCGTATAATTATATAGTTTTTAGTTATGTTTTATTATTGTTTTGTGTCAAATACGAGTTATTATTGCTTAGTCTAATTGTGTTTATGATTTTTTATATTTTTATGTAATTTGGTGTTTTTCACGAGTTTCTTTGAGTGATTTCAGATTACTAGGTTAAATCAAGAATTAAGGGCAAATCCAGTTCAGTTCCAGTTCCGACACCTTTTACCATATCCGCTATATCTGGAGTTTTACTGAAGCAATAAGGCTGAATTTTTTACAGTGCAAAGTTAAGAGGCATATCTATCTTTTTCATGTTTTACACTTCTTGAAACGGAGTCGTTTTCCCTAGCGAAATCGACCATCAAGTTGGCTGATGTGCAATGATGTCTGTGCTGACCTGTTTTGGTATTTTGACCATATCTTCCGATCCACATGAGCCAATGATCTGATTCCAACGGCTATGGATTCGTAACTGATAGGGGTATATTTTTCTAGAAGACCATTTGATCAGATCGAGCCTCCAACATTGACAAAATCGACCATCAAGCTGGCTGATCAGAATTGTCATACAATATGACGAAAATTGTTAGAAAAATGCACCCACCTATTATACCTACCTTTGAAATTTATAAAGCTTGTCTCTTGTCATTTAGCTCTCCAAAATGTGTATAAATAGAGGGCCTTGGATGAGCATTAAAGGTAGATTGGTAGGATATTAGCCATTGTAATAAAATTCTCTAAGTTTTCTTCTTCTTTCCTTTCTCTAGTTTTCTTTTTTTATTTACTTATGCTTCTTACATTTCTTTTCATTTTATTCATATCTAGTATGTGTTGCTAATCATATTGTTGAGGTGATGAGGTGAAGCTCTTGGTAAATGCTAAGGTTAGTCTCTTAAACATGAGCTAAAATGAATCATCATTTATAAACACTAGTATAGATAATATTTTCTTTTGGTTTAAAATCATACTTGCAAAGTAGGGATCTTGATTCATTATTGACAATGAAAATGGCACAGTAAATGCTTGGTTTCATAACCTTGATTTGTTGTAGATATATACCTTGGCATAAGGAATGCTTGGACTCTTTTTATGAGTTTTGAGGACACCAAATGAACATAATATCATATGCTATGGACGTTGGACAATTTGGACTGAATTGCTAAACCTTCCGATTGGAATCTCCCTTATGTGTGAATTTCAATTGTGTAATAAAACAAGATTAATCTTAGCATAACACCAAGAGTGGATTCTCTAACCTCAACATCTTTTCTTATTGTTTTTTTCTATCTTGTTTAATTTCTTTTATATTTTGTTTATTTTGTTCTCTAATATCTTGTTTATCTTATTTTGTTGTTGATTCCCTAATATCTTGTTTATTTTCTTTTTCTTATATATTTATAAACTTATACTTACTAATACGCTTCCCTGTGGTTCGACCTCGGACACCCGAGAATTTATTACTTGAACATAACCTACACTTGGGTTTACAACTCTTAATTGAGTCTCCATCAAGTTTTTGGCGCCGTTGCCGGGGAGGCAATACTAAGTATATAAGTTTATAAGTATATTTATTTTTATTGGCTGGTTATACCGCCTATATTTATTTTTATTGGCTGGTTATACCACCTAATTTTCTATATTAACTTTGTTTTATTTCTATTGGCTGGTTATACCGCCTAATCTGTATATTAACTTTGTTTTATGCTTGTTTGGCGACGTGATTTTAGATCTCGTCGTTTAGTTAGATTTTATTGTGAAACTTTTTCAGGTAATCTTTCTAATACAACTCCTACCATGGCTGACAATGAAAGTGTTCATGCTGAAGATGAGAACAGACAAGTACGCACCATGCGTGACTACTTGCAACCAACTCGAAGCTCATCACCCTCTTGTTTTATTTTTCCTCTCAATGCAAACAACTTTCGTTTTAAACCAGGTATGATAGCTTTGCTTCCAAATTTCCATGGGTTAGAATCGGAAAGTGCTTACTCGTTTCTAAAAGACTTTGAGGATGTATGTGTCACCTTTAATGACCAACAATGTACAAATGAAATTGTCAAGCTAAAATTATTTCCTTTTTCTTTAAAAGATAAAGCAAAAATTTGGCTTCATAATTTAAAACCAAGGTCAATTGGCACATGGCAAGAATTACAAACTGAGTTTCTAAAGAAATTTTTCCCAGCACATAAAACTACTGCTTTGAAAAGACAGATTCAAAATTTCAATCAAAATCAAAATGAAGCATTTTTTCAGTGTTGGGAGCGTTTTAAAGATTTGTTAAGTTCTTGTCCACATCATGGTTTTGAAAAATGGCATCTTATTAGTTTCTTTTATGAAAGTTTAACTCCCGAAACTAAACAATTTGTTGAAACAATGTGTAACGGTGAGTTTCTAGAAAAAGAACCTGAAGAAGCCTTTGACTACCTAGACCATTTGGCAGATAACTCTCAAGCCTGGCACACAGATAATTCCTCTGAAAGTTCCAATAGATCTAATCTTGTTTCTAACAGAGGTAAATATCATTTTAGTCAAGAAGATGAGATAAAAGCTAAAGTAGCTAATTTGGCTAGAAAGATTGAAGCCATGGAACTTAGAGAAGTAAAAGAAGTCAAAACGGTTAAAAATGAAGAAAGTTGTGGAATTTGTGAAATCATGGGACACCCCACTTCTGAATGTCCAAACATTCCCATTCTTAAAGAAGCGTTGCATGATCAAGTAAATTCCATAAACACATTTAAAAAGCCTTTTCCTTCTCCTTACTCTGAAACATATAACCCTGAATGGAGAAATCATCCCAACTTCAGTTGGCGGAATAATAATCATGTTCAGGTACCACAATCTCAAAAGTCGAGCAACACTTTTTCCTATCAACCTTCACGTGTACAAACCTTGGAAGAGACATTGCAAGCATTCATGCAAACACAAGCAAATGTGAATAACCAAACTTCACAGGACATCAATGAGATCAAAAACACCTTGTCCACATTGACAGCTTCATTACGCACTCAAGAAAAAGGTAAGTTTCCTGCTCAACCTCAGCCTAACCCTTCTACTCAATGTCTTGTTTCTTGCACCAATGAAACTCAACAGGAAAATGCCAGTTCTATCACAACTCTTCGAAGTGGAAAGGCAATTGACAAAAACATTCCATCAAAAGACCAAGATCCTTCTTCCCCTCCGAAAAGTAATGGTAAGGATGATGGTAAGTCTGAACTTCTTGAAAAGTTGGACAAAGAAAAAGGTATGCATCCTGCTCATTTTCCTCAAAGGTTGCAAACAATAAAGAATTTGAATCAAAATGCAGAAATTTATGAACTTTTCAAACAAGTTAAGATTAACATTCCTTTATTGGATGCAATCAAACAAGTTCCATCTTATGCTAAATTTTTGAAGGACATGTGCACATCTAAAAGGAAACATAATGTACAAAAGAAAGCATTTCTGACGGAAAGTGTGAGCTCAATCATTCAGCACCTTACTCCACCAAAATTCAAAGATCCTGGATGTCCAACAATCTCATGCATCATTGGAAACACTAGAATAGAACGTGCATTGCTTGATCTTGGTGCTAGTGTTAATCTTTTGCCTTTTTCTGTTTATCAACAGTTAGGTTTAGGTGAACTCAAGGAAAAATCTGTTACACTTCAACTAGCTGATCGTTCTGTAAAAATTCCTCGAGGGATAGTTGAAGATGTTTTGGTTCAAATTGATAATTTTTACTTCCATGTTGATTTTATTGTTTTGGACACACATCCTGTTTCAAATCCAAATGTTCAAATTCCTGTTATATTAGGCCGTCCATTTCTTGCAACTTCTAATGCTCTGATAAATTGCAGGAATGGTAATTTGAACATTTCTTTTGGAAATATGACTTTAGAATTAAATGTGTTCAACATTTGCAAGCAACCTGGTGATGATTCAGAAGTACATGAAGTGGATTTCATTGAAGAACTTGTTCATGAACATCTCACCACTACCACATTCCATGATCCTTTAGAAGCTTATTTAATTGAATGTGAGTTTGATAATGCTTCAGAAATTTCACACACTGATTCTTTGTTAAATTCTTTTCAGGATAAGCATTGTTGGAAACAAAAGTTTGAGGAACTTCCATCACTCACAAATGTCACTGTACCATCAACTATTGAACCACCCAAGCTGGATTTAAAACCATTGCCATCCGAGCTAAAATATTCTTTTTTGGGTGAGAATGAAACTTTTCCAGTCATAAATGAACTTGAGGAACTCAGAAATGATGCATATGAGAATTCTAAAATTCATAAAGAAAGAACTAAAGCCTTTCATGATGATGGAGACTCAATTAAGAGTTGTAAACCCAAGTGCAGGTTATGTTCAAGTAATAAATTCTCGGGTGTCCGAGGTCGAACCACAGGGAAGCGTATTAGTAAGTATAAGTTTATAAATATATAAGACAAAGAAAGTAAACAAGATATTAGGGAATCAACAACAAAATAAGATAAACAAGATATTAGAGAACAAAATAAACAAAATATAAAAGAAATTAAACAAGATATAAAAAACAATAAGAAAAGATGTTGAGGTTAGAGAATCCACTCTTGGTGTTATGCTAAGATTAATCTTGTTTTATTACACAATTGAAATTCACACATAAGGGAGATTCCAATCGGAAGGTTTAGCAATTCAGTCCAAATTGTCCAACGTCCATAGCATATGATATTATGTTCATTTGGTGTCCTCAAAACTCACTAAAAGAGTCCAAGCATTCCTTATGCCAAGGTATATGTCTACAACAAATCAAGGTTATGAAACCAAGCATTTACTGTGCCATTTTCATTGTCAATAACGAATCAAGATCCCTACTTTGCAAGTATGATTTTAAACCAAAAGAAAATATTATCTATACTAGTGTTTATAAATGATGATTCATTTTAGCTCATGTTTAAGAGACTAACCTTAGCATTTACCAAAAGCTTCACCTCATCACCTCAACAATATGATTAGCAACACATACTAGATATGAATAAAATGAAAAGAAATGTAAGAAGCATAAGTAAATAAAAAAAGAAAACTAGAGAAAGGAAAGAAGAAGAAAACTTAGAGAATTTTATTACAATGGCTAATATCCTACCAATGTATCTTTAATGCTCATCCAAGGCCCTCTATTTATACACATTTTGGAGAGCTAAATGACAAGAGACAAGCCTTATAAATTTCAAAGGTAGGTATAATAGGTGGGTGCATTTTTCTAACAATTTTCGTCATATTGTATGACAATTCTGATCAGCCAGCTTGATGGTCGATTTTGTCAATGTTGGAGGCTCGATCTGATCAAATGGTCTTCTAGAAAAATATACCCCTATCAGTTACGGATCCATAGCCGTTGGAATCAGGTCATTTTCTCTTGTGGATCGGAAGATATGGTCAAAATACCAAAACAGGTCAGCACAGACGTCATTGCACATCAGCCAACTTGATGGTCGATTTCGCTAGGGAAAACGACTCCGTTTCAAGAAGTGTAAAACATGAAAAAGATAGATATGCCTCTTAACTTTGCACTGTAAAACATTCAGCCTTATTGCTTCAGTGAAACTCCAGATATAGCGGATATGGCAAAAGGTGTCGGAACTGGAACTGAACTGGATTTGCCCTTAATTGTTGATTTAACCTAGTAATCTGAAATCACTCAAACAAACTCGTGAAAAACACCAAATTACATAAAAATATAAAATATCATAAACACAATTAGACTAAGCAATAATAACTCGTATTTGACACAAAACAATAATAAAACATAACTAAGAACTATATAATTATACGAGTTATCACACTCCCACACTTAGATTGTTGCTAGTCCCTAGCAACGACTCAATAAAAATAAAATAAGAAAATCTAATCTAATCCATTTTCGTTGGAAATCACGGTGGCACTTAGCATGTGACACAAGCCTTTAAACCCCTAGGTGTCCCTAGTGGACGAGTTTAGTCTCGTGAGGGTTTTGATAACTCGTATAATTATATAGTTCTTAGTTATGTTTTATTATTGTTTTGTGTCAAATACGAGTTATTATTGCTTAGTCTAATTGTGTTTATGATCTTTTATATTTTTATGTAATTTGGTGTTTTTCACGAGTTTATTTGAGTGATTTCAGATTACTAGGTTAAATCAAGAATTAAGGGCAAATCCAGTTCAGTTCCAGTTCCGACACCTTTTGCCATATCAGCTATATCTGGAGTTTCACTGAAGCATTAAGGCTGAAATTTTAACCGTGCAAAGTTAAGAGGCATATCTATCTTTTTCATGTTTTACACTTCTTGAAACGGAGTCGTTTTCCCTAGCGAAATCGACCATCAAGTTGGCTGATGTGCAATGACGTCTGTGCTGACCTGTTTTGGTATTTTGACCATATCTTCCGATCCACATGAGCAAATGATCTGATTCCAACGGCTTTGGATGCGTAACTTATAGGGGTATATTTGTCTAGAAGACCATTTGATCAGATCAAGCCTCCAACATTGACAAAATCGACCATCAAGCGGGCTGATCAGAATTGTCATACAATATGACGAAAATTGTTAGAAAAATGCACCCACCTATTATACCTACCTTTGAAATTTATAAAGCTTGTCTCTTGTCATTTAGCTCTCCAAAATGTGTATAAATAGAGGGCCTTGGATGAGCATTATTATACATTGGTAGGATATTAGCCATTGTAATAAAATTCTCTAAGTTTTCTTCTTCTTTCCTTTCTCTAGTTTTCTTTTTCTTTATTTACTTATGCTTCTTACATTTCTTTTCATTTTATTCATATCTAGTATGTGTTGCTAATCATATTGTTGAGGTGATGAGGTGAAGCTCTTGGTAAATGCTAAGGTTAGTCTCTTAAACATGAGCTAAAATGAATCATCATTTATAAACACTAGTATAGATAATATTTTCTTTTGGTTTAAAATCATACTTGCAAAGTAGGGATCTTGATTCGTTATTGACAATGAAAATGGCACAGTAAATGCTTGGTTTCATAACCTTGATTTGTTGTAGACATATACCTTGGCATAAGGAATGCTTGGACTCTTTTTATGAGTTTTGAGGACACCAAATGAACATAATATCATATGCTATGGACGTTGGACAATTTGGACTGAATTGCTAAACCTTCCGATTGGAATCTCCCTTATGTGTGAATTTCAATTGTGTAATAAAACAAGATTAATCTTAGCATAACACCAAGAGTGGATTCTCTAACCTCAACATCTTTTCTTATTGTTTTGTTTATATCTTGTTTAACTTCTTTTATGTTGTTTTGTTTATTTTGTTCTCTAATATCTTGTTTTGTTGTTGATTCCCTAATATCTTGTTTACTTTTTTTTTCTTATATATTTATAAACTTATACTTACTAATACGCTTCCCTGTGGTTCGACCTCGGACACCCGAGAATTTATTACTTGAACATAACCTGCACTTGGGTTTACAACTCTTAATTGAGTCTCCATCAAGTTTTTGGCGCCATTGCCGGGGAAGCAATACTAAGTATATAAGTTTATAAGTATATTTATTTTTATTGGCTGGTTATACCGCCTAATTTTCTATATATTTATATTTATATTGTAAAGTTTATATTTATATAAATATATTATCTGTATATTAACTTTGTTTTATGCTTGTTTGGCGACGTGATTTTAGATCTCGTCGTTTAGTTAGATTTTATTGTGAAACTTTTTCAGGTAATCTTTCTAATACAACTCCTACCATGGCTGACAATGAAAGTGTTCATGCTGAAGATGAGAACAGACAAGTACGCACCATGCGTGACTACTTGCAACCAACTCGAAGCTCATCACCCTCTTGTTTTATTTTTCCTCAATGCAAACAACTTTCGTTTTAAACCAGGTATGATAGCTTTGCTTCCAAATTTCCATGGGTTAGAATCGGAAAGTGCTTACTCGTTTCTAAAAGACTTCGAAGATGTATGTGTCACCTTTAATGACCAACAATGTACAAATGAAATTGTCAAGCTAAAATTATTTCCTTTTTCTTTAAAAGATAAAGCAAAAATTTGGCTTCATAATTTAAAACCAATGTCAATTGGCACATGGCAAGAATTACAAACTGAGTTTCTAAAGAAATTTTTCCCAGCACATAAAACTACTGCTTTGAAAAGACAGATTCAAAATTTCAATCAAAATCAAAATGAAGCATTTTTTCAGTGCTGGGAGCGTTTTAAAGATTTGTTAAGTTCTTGTCCGCATCATGGTTTTGAAAAATGGCGTCTTATTAGTTTCTTTTATGAAAGTTTAACTCCCGAAACTAAACAATTTGTTGAAACAATGTGTAACGGTGAGTTTCTAGAAAAAGAACCTGAAGAAGCCTTTGACTACTTAGACCATTTGGCAGATAACTCTCAAGCCTGGCACACAGATAATTCCTCTGAAAGTTCCAATAGATCTAATCTTGTTTCTAACAGAGGTAAATATCATTTTAGTCAAGAAGATGAGATAAAAGCTAAAGTAGCTAATTTGGCTAGAAAGATTGAAGCCATGGAACTTAGAGAAGTAAAAGAAGTCAAAACGGTTAAAAATGAAGAAAGTTGTGGAATTTGTGAAATCATGGGACACCCCACTTTTGAATGTCCAAACATTCCCATTCTTAAAGAAGCGTTTCATGATCAAGTAAATTCCATAAACACATTTAAAAAGCCTTTTCCTTCTCCTTACTGTGAAACGTATAACCCTGAATGGAGAAATCATCCCAACTTCAGTTGGCGGAATAATAATCATGTTCAGGTACCACAATCTCAAAAGCCGGGCAACACTTTTTCCTATCAACCTTCACGTGTACAAACCTTGGAAGAGACATTGCAAGCATTCATGCAAACACAAGCAAATGTGAATAACCAAACTTCACAGGACATCAATGAGATCAAAAACACCTTGTCCACATTGACAGCTTCATTACGCACTCAAGAAAAAGGTAAGTTTCCTGCTCAACCTCAGCCTAACCCTTCTACTCAATGTCTTGTTTCTTGCTCCAATGAAACTCAACAGGAAAATACCAGTTCTATCACAACTCTTCGAAGTGGAAAGGCAATTGACAAAAACATTCCATCAAAAGACCAAGATCCTCCTTCCACTCCGAAAAGTAATGGTAAGGATGATGGTAAGTCTGAACTTCTTGAAAATTTGGACAAAGAAAAAGGTATGCATCCTGCTCCTTTTCCTCAAAGGTTGCAAACAATAAAGAATTTGAGTCAAAATGCAGAAATTTATGAACTTTTCAAACAAGTTAAGATTAACATTCCTTTATTGGATGCAATCAAACAAGTTCCATCTTATGCTAAATTTTTGAAGGACATGTGCACAGTTAAAAGGAAACATAATGTACAAAAGAAAGCATTTCTGACGGAAAGTGTGAGCTCAATCATTCAGCACCTTACTCCACCAAAATTCAAAGATCCTGGATGTCCAACAATCTCATGCATCATTGGAAACACTAGAATAGAACATGCATTGCTTGATCTTGGTGCTTGTGTTAATCTTTTGCCTTTTTCTGTTTATCAACAGTTAGGTTTAGGTGAACTCAAGGAAACACCTGTTACACTTCAACTAGCTGATCGTTCTGTAAAAATTCCTCGAGGGATAGTTGAAGATGTTTTGGTTCAAATTGAAAATTTTTACTTCCCTGTTGATTTTATTGTTTTGGACACACATCCTGTTTCAAATCCAAATGTTCAAATTCCTGTTATATTAGGTCGTCCATTTCTTGCAACTTCTAATGCTCTGATAAATTGCAGGAATGGTATTTTGAAGATTTCTTTTCGAAATATGACTTTAGAATTAAATGTGTTCAACATTTGCAAGCAACCTGGTGATGATTCAGAAGTACATGAAGTGGATTTCATTGAAGAACTTGTTCATGAACATCTCACCACTACCACATTCCATGATCCTTTAGAAGCTTATTTAATTGAATGTGAGTTTGATAATGCTTCAGAAATTTCACACACTGATTCTTTGTTAAATTCTTTTCAGGATAAGCATCGTTGGAAACAAAAGTTTGAGGAACTCCCATCACTCACAAATGTCACTGTACCATCAACTATTGAACCGCCCAAGCTGGATTTAAAACCATTGCCATCCGAGCTAAAATATTCCTTTTTGGGAAAAATTCCTTTTCAATGGAGCCCCCAAGATAAAAGGAAGTTTCTGAATGAGGTAAAGAAGTTCTACTGGGATGACCCTTACTTGTTCAAATATTGTCCTGATCAAATTTTTCGAAGATGCATTCCCGACAATGAGGTAAGTAGTGTAATTAAGTTTTGTCATTCCGAGGCATGTGGTGGTCATTTTTCATCAAAGAAAACTGCTGCAAAAATTTTACAGTGTGGATTTTACTGGCCAACTTTATTCAAAGTTGCATATGAGAATTCTAAAATTCATAAAGAAAGAACTAAAGCCTTTCATGACAAGTTAATTTCAAGAAAAACATTTGATGTTGGGCAAAAAGTTCTACTTTATAATTCTAGACTTCACATATTTCCTGGTAAGTTGAGATCAAGATGGACTGGCCTATTTGTGGTTAAGCATGTGTATCATTATGGAGCAGTTGACATTGAGAATCCTCAAAATGGTAACTTATTCAAGGTAAATGGACAAAGACTCAAACTCTTTTTGGAAAATCATGTTACTCAAGAAGAGGTTGTTTTTCTTTCTGATCCTTGTTTTGAAAATAACTAGATGTAAATATAATTTTTACTAATTTCCAAAAAAAAAAATAATAATAATAATAACAATACATTTTTTTTAACCCCGGTTAAATGGCGGATAACGGTACTCCGTGATTATTTAAGTCGGTTCCATCAGCTACCCACAAAACTGATATTGTATATAAATTTCTCTTTCAATTTCTCTTTCATTTTTTTTATTTTTTTTTTCAGGATGGATGATATTCTCAAAAGATTGCAGAAACGATTCCCTCCTTTTCCTCAAAATATTTTACTGAAGCTTTACCAAGTTCGATTTGAAAGATTAAGAATGCTTATGCACAAAGGGATTCCTGAAGACATACGTTGGATAATTGAAGCCAAGGTACGTGAAGATGAATATCTTCCTGTTTTGCATTTACCAGGTACAGGTAGAACCACTTTTGCAAAGAAGCGACGAGCAAAGCGCATGAGTTCAAATTGCCACAAATGTGCACGATGGACGTGTAAGGGTAAATGTCGTTCTATTGGGATTCCGCCCTCTAATCGAGATGATAAAATTGAATTCATTAAGGATGGACTGAGTAAGGAGAATTTGGGTAATATCCAACTTTCTCTTGAGACGCATCCTAGTGGAGACGTACAAAGAGAAATTCTTGATTTATGGCCGCAATTCCAAAGGGAATGGCAACATCTTGGGAATCTGATGTTAAAAGACCCTGTTTGCCAGCTTGTAAGAAAACTGGATGGGAAGCATATCCTCGACTCATAGAAGGCGTTTAAGCCGTTTCTGGACGTAAAACCAGAGGAAGATGTGAGCCACAATCACAACTACAATAAATGACTTCTCAACTTTTGGTTTGATTTGCAATAACTTCATTTCCGTTTAATTTACGTGTTGTTCGATTTGTCTAATTATTCTCGTTTTTTTTTTTTTTTTTTTGCATTGGTCTTTTACGGTTGATTTTTCTTCTCTTTTTGATTTTTTCCTGAAATCACGCAAAAATCTTTTGTTAGGTTAACATTTTCTTCTGACAGGTCAAATACACTTTCGGCGACATTATTACTCTTGTCTGATTCACTACTCAGTCCTCTATATATTACACCATGTACTCATTCTCTTTCAGGCACTCGAAAAAAAAATGGAAAGTACTTCGTCCCAGCGCATTGAAAAAATTTGTGTCTTTGGAGGTGCTTATCCAGGGAAAAATAAAATATTCGCTGATGAAGCCATAAGAGTTGGAGTAATACTTGCCCAACAAAAGATCCAGTTGATTTATGGAGGCGGTAGTACGGGTTTAATGGGAGCAGTCGCTACATCAGCACACGCCGGAGGAAGTCCAGTTCTAGGAATCGTGCCAAAACTATTCACAGGTTTTTGTGGACCTACCGTGGGTAAGGAAATACAAGACTGGAGTATCCCTGAACGGATAACAATCATGTACCATTCTGCCGATGCATTCATTGCTTTACCAGGAGGTCTGGGTACATTGGAAGAAATAGCTTGCGTGGCTTCTTGGTCATCTTTGGTCACAAATAAGAAACCCATTGGTTTGCTTAATATTAATGGTTATTTTAGTAATTTGCTTTCATATTTAGATAATGCTGTGGATAATGGATTCATGTTTTCAGAGGCAAGGAGAACCATAATTTCTGCTACAACCATTGAAGATTTACTCAAAAAGCTCCAAGCTTATGAGTATTTATCTGCTACGGTTGTTTCGCAAACGCTCGAAAAAAGAAAAAGAGATATGGACGAGCAAGGAGTGGATTGCACTCTGTCTTTGTGACATTATCTAACATTTTGTTTGTTGTGTCTCAGTTATAATAAGTGGTTAGCAACCTCTGCAGGTAATATCTCCTAAATTCTACCTTTAGTAGGGGGTAAGGGACATATTTTGCTAATTTAAAAAAAAAAAAATTGATGTGTTTTAAGCCATTTAGAAGTATTCATTCTGAACAAGGTCTGAGTAAGGGAGACTTGATACATACCTTGTCAGTTTGATTTCTTCTTTCAAAAAAAAAAAAAAAAGTTTGTTGTGTTTTAAGCAATTTAGAAGTATTCATTCTGAACAAGGTCTGAGTAAGGGAGACTTGAGACATACCTTGTCAGTTTGATTTTAATCTTTTTATGTTTACTTGTTAATTTTTGTTTAGTATTTTAGGATTAATTAGGTTGCATGAGTTTGTTTTGTTTTGAGTCTTAGTTATTCCTATTCTTATGTTATTAGTTCTTTTCTCTTACACATGATTCTTTCATTTGGGTTAATAGACTTACATTGAGGACAATGTAAGAATTAAGTGTGGGGGGAACGATTTAGGATTTCTTTTATTTTTGTCTACTATTTTTTTTTATGAGTCTTTATTATTATTATTATTATTTTAATGTGTTCTAGTTCCTTTTTAATACAATGATGAGATATGAATTGCATAAGTCTAAAACAGATTTATTAGTGAGAAGATTTTCATGAGAATTGAGCTTGATGTCAACCTTTTTATGAGCCAATGTTAATATGATATGTTGATTGAGAAAGAAGCATGTTTAGACTTAATCTGACTTGCATAATCATCCTTGTGAGTTTTTGAGCCTATAATGATTGATGCATTATACAAATCAATATAATTTCTTTCTTGAGTGCTCTTATGATTACATGATTCTCTAGAACTTGCTTTAAACCGTTTGAGACTATATTGATACATGTGACAACATGAATATGATAGAGGCATTAGGATTATAACCAGAGCCAAACAGCCATCCATTATTAATGTTCTAAGAGAACATCCCCACTAGTGAGCCAATTTGAGCCTACATTAAATATGCTATTTTATTGGTAACCAGAACTTACACCTAGCCTAAATATACTTATATCCTTACCCTTGTTCTAAAGATGGATTATATATTTTGAGACATATTGCAAAAACAAGGGATACTTTTTGAAAATTTGGGTTAGAACGAAAGATAAGTGTGGGGGAGGAGAGAGGCAAAAGTCAAGAGAAAAAGAAAGGGATCATTGTCAAATACATTCCCATATAAAAAAAAAAATCTTCTCTTGAACTTCTAGTTAAAGTAAAGAAAAAGATGTTACAAAGTTGGTTAGAATGAAGCAAAGGCTCAACATGAATATTTAGCCTATGTTATTATGTGCTTTATAAGAGTTTTGAGAAGTTTTATTTGTATGATCTTATTATGTCTCTAAACTCTATGAACTCTTTGGAACCTTTGTGATATCTTTATCCTTTTGTTCTTTAACCACATTATAACCCTTTGGCCCCATTACAACCTTGAAAAAAAGACCTCTTGATTTATGAAGTTGTATGATCTAAATAGTGGAGAATAGGTGGACAAACAAGCATATGGTAGAACTGTTTTCATGAGATTGATTGAGTGTAAACACTTTACCACTACTTTAAAGAGTGAAAATCATGAGAGTATAGTGAGAAGTTGAGATTAAGTTGAATATGCACTATTTTGATTGAAATATGTTATGTTAATATTGGCTTAACTCATTTATTTACATTCAAGCATGAATTTTTGTGAAATTCTTTGAGCTATTGATTAGTTTATAAGACTTGTTCAAAGATTGTCTCTAATTTATATTGAAAGGATTAGGAGTAAATATTTTTAGTGTATGTAGTTTACTTATATTTTAGTTTTTCAATGTTTGTGGGTATCGTTCTAGCAAACCTGATGGAGACTCAATTAAGAGTTGTAAACTCAAGTGCAGGTTATATTCAAGTAATAAATTCTCGGGTGTCCGAAGTCGAACCACAGGGAAGCGTATTAGTAAGTATAAGTTTATAAATATATAAGAAAAAAAAAGTAAACAAGATATTAGGGAATCAACAACAAAACAAGATAAACAAGATATTAGAGAACAAAATAAACAAAACAACATAAAAGAAGTTAAACAAGATATAAACAAAACAATAAGAAAAGATGTTGAGGTTAGAGAATCCACTCTTGGTGTTATGCTAAGATTAATCTTGTTTTATTACACAATTGAAATTCACACATAAGGGAGATTCCAATCGGAAGGTTTAGCAATTCAGTCCAAATTGTCCAACGTCCATAGCATATGATATTATGTTCATTTGGTGTCCTCAAAACTCATAAAAAGAGTCCAAGTATTCCTTATGCCAAGGTATATGTCTACAACAAATCAAGGTTATGAAACCAAGCATTTACTGTGCCATTTTCATTGTCAATAATGAATCAAGATCCCTACTTTGCAAGTATGATTTTAAACCAAAAGAAAATATTATCTATACTAGTGTTTATAAATGATGATTCATTTTAGCTCATGTTTAAGAGACTAACCTTAGCATTTACCAAGAGCTTCACCTCATCACCTCAACAATATGATTAGCAACACATACTAGATATGAATAAAATGAAAAGAAATGTAAGAAGCATAAGTAAATAAAAAAAGAAAACTAGAGAAAGGAAAGAAGAAGAAAACTTAGAGAATTTTATTACAATGGCTAATATCCTACCAATCTACCTTTAATGCTCATCCAAGGCCCTCTATTTATACACATTTTGGAGAGCTAAATGACAAGAGACAAGCTTTATAAATTTCAAAGGTTGGTATAATAGGTGGGTGCATTTTTCTAACAATTTTCGTCATATTGTATGACAATTCTGATCAGCCAGCTTGATGGTCGATTTTGTCAATGTTGGAGGCTCGATCTGATCAAATGGTCTTCTAGAAAAATATACCCCTATCAGTTATGGATCCATAGCCGTTGGAATCAGATCATTTGCTCATGTGGATCGGAAGATATGGTCAAAATACCAAAACAGGTCAGCACAGACGTCATTGCACATCAGCCAACTTGATGGTCGATTTCGCTAGGGAAAACGACTTCGTTTCAAGAAGTGTAAAACATGAAAAAGATAGATATGCCTCTTACCTTTGCACTGTAAAAAATTCAGCCTTATTACTTCAGTGAAACTCCAGATATAACGGATATGGAAAAAGG
Organism: Fremontodendron californicum; assembly: GCA_030761205.1. Taxonomy (NCBI): domain Eukaryota; kingdom Viridiplantae; phylum Streptophyta; class Magnoliopsida; order Malvales; family Malvaceae; genus Fremontodendron; species Fremontodendron californicum. The sequence goes on along the minus strand of JAULJL010000014.1, from coordinate 23,230,212 downwards.
TGTCGGAACTGGAACTGAACTGGATTTGCCCTTAATTCTTGATTTAACCTAGTAATCTGAAATCACTCAAACAAACTCGTGAAAAACACCAAATTACATAAAAATATAAAAAATCATAAACACAATTAGACTAAGCAATAATAACTCGTATTTGACACAAAACAATAATAAAACATAACTAAAAACTATATAATTATACGAGTTATCACACCCCCACACTTAGATTGTTGCTAGTCCCTAGCAACGACTCAATAAAAATAAAATAAGAAAATCTAATCTAATCCATTTTCGTAGGAAATCACGGTGGCACTTAGCATGTGACACAAGCCTTTAAACCCTTAGGTGTCCCTAGTGGACGAGTTTAGTCTCGTGAGGGTTTGCTAGAACGATACCCACAAACATTGAAAAACTAAAATATAAGTAAACTACATACACTAAAAATATCTACTCCTAATCCTTTCAATATAAATTAGAGAAAATCTTTGAACAAGTCTTATAAACTAATCAATAGCTCAAAGAATTTCACAAAAAATCATGCTTGAATGTAAATAAATGAGTTAAGCCAATATTAACATAACATATTTCAATCAAAATAGTGCATATTCAACTTAATCTCAACTTCTCACTATACTCTCATGATTTTCACTCTTTAAAGTAGTGGTAAAGTGTTTACACTCAATCAATCTCATGAAAACAGTTCTACCATATGCTTGCTTGTCCACCTATTCTCCACTATTTAGATCATACAACTTCATAAATCAAGAGGTCTTTTTTCAAGGTTGTAATGGGGCCAAAGGGTTATAATGTGGTTAAAGAACAAAAGGATAAAGATATCACAAAGGTTCCAAAGAGTTCATAGAGTTTAGAGACATAATAAGATCATACAAATAAAACTTCTCAAAACTCTTATAAAGCACATAATAACATAGGCTAAATATTCATGTTGAGCCTTTGCTTCATTCTAACCAACTTTGTAACATCTTTTTCTTTACTTTAACTAGAAGTTCAAGAGAAGATTTTTTTTTATATGGGAATGTATTTGACAATGATCCCTTTCTTTTTCTCTTGACTTTTGCCTCTCTCCTCCCCCACACTTATCTTTCGTTCTAACCCAAATTTTCAAAAAGTATCCCTTGTTTTTGCAATATGTCTCAAAATATATAATCCATCTTTAGAAAAAGGTAAGGATATAAGTATATTTAGGCTAGGTGTAAGTTCTGGTTACCAATAAAATAGCATATTTAATGTAGGCTCAAATTGGCTCACTAGTGGGGATGTTCTCTTAGAACATTAATAATGGATGGCTGTTTGGCTCTGGCTATAATCCTAATGCCTCTATCATATTCATGTTGTCACATGTATCAATATAGTCTCAAACGGTTTAAAGCAAGTTCTAGAGAATCATGTAATCATAAGAGCACTCAAGAAAGAAATTAGAATCATTATAGGCTCAAAAACTCACAAGGATGATTATACAAGTCAGATTAAGTCTAAACATGCTTCTTTCTCAATCAACATATCATATTAACATTGGCTCATAAAAAGGTTGACATCAAGCTCAATTCTCATGAAAATCTTCTCACTAATAAATCTGTTTTAGACTTATGCAATTCATATCTCATCATTGTATTAAAAAGGAACTAGAACACATTAAAATAATATTAATAATAATAAAGACTCATAAAAAAAAATAGTAGACAAAAATAAAAGAAATCCTAAATCGTTCCCCCCACACTTAATTCTTACATTGTCCTCAATGTAAGTCTATTAACCCAAATGAAAGAATCATGTGTAAGAGAAAAGAACTAATAACATAAGAATAGGAATAACTAAGACTCAAAACAAAACAAACTCATGCAACCTAAATAATCCTAAAATACTAAACAAAAATTAACAAGTAAACATAAAAAGATTAAAATCAAACTGACAAGGTATGTCTCAAGTCTCCCTTACTCAGACCTTGTTCAGAATGAATACTTGGACTAAATTGCTAAACTTTCGATTGGAATCTCCCTTATGTGTGAATTTCAATTGTGTAATAAAACAAGATTAATCTTAGCATAACACCAAGAGTGGATTCTCTAACCTCAACATCTTTTCTTATTGTTTTTTTCTATCTTGTTTAATTTCTTTTATATTTTGTTTATTTTGTTCTCTAATATCTTGTTTATCTTATTTTGTTGTTGATTCCCTAATATCTTGTTTATTTTCTTTTTTCTTATATATTTATAAACTTATACTTACTAATACGCTTCCCTGTGGTTCGACCTCGGACACCCGAGAATTTATTACTTGAACATAACCTGCACTTGGGTTTACAACTCTTAATTGAGTCTCCATCAACTAATAAATATGTTAGATTGATAAAAGTCTTTTATGTTTGGACCATTTATTAGCCTTTAGCCCTTTATACTCATTTTAAGTTCATTTAGATAATTATCATGATAATTTAATCTTACTTAAGTAATAGGTTCTTGGATATTTTTTGCAACACGATAAATGCTTAAATTGTTAGTCGCTTTAATGTATAACAACTTGGAATTTGCATTTGATGTGTTGGGCCTTGTGATAGCCAAATTGGCTAGTTTCCATATGACAATGTTTTTAGACTTGTTATATGATATCTCATTTTTAATATTTTTAAGTTAAATTGAGAGTTATTGAAATACAATTTCATTTTGAAAAATATTATTTTTGGTTGTTTAACTCTCTCTCAGTTAAGATACTGGTTTAATTATCTTAGTTAATACCATCAAGCTTAATAAACTGAAAATTTTCTTTTAAAAAATTCACATGTGAAGGAGGGGGAGAATATTACTAATTACACATGTGAGAGTTTTGATGAAATGATTGTATGCAAATAAGCGAACGATTTGTTTTGTATTTATTGGGTTAATTCCTTTCTTGATAATCTTCCTTGAATTTTGTCTTGATTTATACTATTTATTTCATGCCTAAACTAAATTGATTTTGTAAGAGACAATAAAAATTTTATAATTCCTCTCATTTCACTTTCTTTTTATATTGAATAAAAATCTGAAAGTTTGTAAAGAAGAATTGTGTAAAGTTTTTTACTTCTTTTTATTTTATTAATTCAAAAGCTATTCGTTTTTAAAGGATGTAAAATTCATAGGGAGTTCTTATTGGAATTGGGTTTGGAACCAAACATATGAATGTAAAATTGATCTCTTTATATAGTGCATGATCCAAATACATTATTTATGGTGTGTTCATGAATTTCATAATTCATGAACTTAATTTATGTCATTCATGAATTTATTCATTCATGTACCATGTATGTTCATTCATGTACTATGTATATTCATCATAATTAATGTGCATTCATGTATCATGTACATTCATTTGGGTAATTAAAGTTTAGGTTCCTAGAGTCCTATAAAAATAGGTGCTTTGTGATTATGGGAATCTCATTCAACCATTCAACAATTCAACAATTGTTTCAACAATTCTAAAAGTTATTTTCTTCTTTTGTTCTTTCAACTCTTGAGCTTAGGAATCTGTTATTGTAGAGAGAAAATTGAGTCAATTCCTTAAGTTCGTGGACTTTGAAAAGGTGTGCAACTTTTCAAAGTGGTGTTGTTGAATTCCTGACTGGCAATTGCATTGTATCCGTGTGCACCAAGTGACGGGCAATTTCGCCTTAAGGACAAAGGGTTCAATCCTTGGCAACAACGTAAAATTCTTAATTCTTCAATTTTTTATTCAACAAGAGCCCTAGCGGGGGCATGAGTGAGTGCACCTGAGCCGTGCTTGAAGTAGTTGAAAGAGACCACAGGGTTAAACGTGGATAGCGGGCCAAGACAATGGTCTTTCTGCAGATGTAGGTGAGTTTGAGATGGCCAGCGGGCCAACTGAGTTAGTGCTGGTTAGAGGACCACCGAGTATGAGTAGGTTCTCTAATATTCTATTTAAGGGCATGCTATTTAATTGTTGCAAGTAAATATTTTCAACAAGGTTTTTACAAAAATACAAAATATCTCCAACAATCTTAAGGTGAAATCTTTCTTCCTTTTATTTTGTTTATTTGTTTCCTTTGTTGAGTTACCTGTTTGGTTTCAAGTTTGTTATAATCAATATTTTTTATATTGGTTTTCGATAACATGGCATCTACTTCTTCTCATACTTCTGAAAATGCTGCGGCTATGACTTCTTCGGAAGGGAGGATTCCACCATCACCCTTGTTGATGCATGGTGAGGAATCTGAAAAGTTTGATGGATCAAACTTTAAGAGGTGTTAGCGAAAAATGTTATTCTATGGAATCAAGTACATTGCTTCAAATACCTCAAAATGTGTGGGTGCCTTGCCAAGGTAGCAATACCTGATCCCAAAAAGGTTACGATAGGACCTAAAACTGTGTTCAGTGCCTCATTTGATGGGATCATGACCTAGTCCTTGAAGGCAAGAGAAGGACATGTGAGATAATGTCAACTTTGTGCAATAAGGGTACTCGGGTGTGATCTTGGCGTCGATGAGGGCATTGATATAGTAAGTGGGGGAGAGTGTCATGGTCTGGCATCGGCATGCCTTGGTGCTACCATGACTACCCCATTGCGGAGCAAAGGTCGAGACCTTGTCCATGGTATTGGTGATCCCTGATGGTGCGAAGAGTGGCACAAACCTTAAAAGCAAACCATTAGGTTGTAAATTGATGTAAAAACAGCTTTCCTAAATGGTAAACTTGAAGAAGAGGTTTATATGCAACAACCCGAGGGTTTGTTGTTAAAGGAAAAGAAAATAAAGTGTGTAAGCTTGTCAAGTCATTGTATGGTTTGAAACAAGCTCCTAAACAGTGGCATGAAAAACTTGACAAAATTATGTTTCCAAATGGTTTTAAAATCAACGAGACTGATAAGTGTGTCTATGTGAAGAACACTGATAAGGGTTGTGTCATTGTATGTCTATATGTAGATGACATGTTGATTTTTGGCAGCAATGAGTACATGATCAAGTCTACAAAGAACGTGTTAACTAAAAGGTTTGATATGAAGGACTTGGGTGTTGCAGATGTCATACTAGGAATTAAAATTTCTAGGACATCTGATGGATTTATATTGTCCCAATCTCATTATGTTGAGAAAATTCTCAACAAATTTTCTAAAGGTGACAATAACATTGTCAAAACACCAATGGATTTGAGTGTACATCTGTCCAAAAATAAAGGTCAGGGAATACACCTTTGACTATGGACTTCACTATACTGGATATCCGGGAGTGCTAGAAGGTTATAGTGATGCAAATTGGATATCCGACACTAAAGATTCAAAATCTACTAGTGGATATGTTTTTATGCTCGGTGGAGCAGCTGTGACTTGGAAATCCTCTAAACAAATGTGTATTGCAAGATCCACGATAAAATCAGAGTTTATTGCTCTTGACAAAGCTGGAGAGGAAGTCGAATGGCTTAGGAATTTCTTAGAGGATATTCCATGTTGGCCAAAGCCAGTGCCAGCAATTTATATCCATTGTGACAGTCAGTCAGCAATTGAAAGGGCACAAAGTAGCATTTATAATGGTAAGTCTAGACATATACTTCGTAGACATAACACCATTAAACACTTGCTCTCGAATGAAATTATTTCCATTGACTATGTAAAGTCAAAGGAAAATATTGCAGATCTGCTAACAAAAGGTTTAACAAGAGAGCTTGTGTATAATTCATCGAGGGGTATGCGCTTAAAGCCTTTAAAAGACAAAGAGTGTTATGATGGTAACCTTAACTGGTTGACTGGAGATCCCAAGATCTAGGTTCAAAGAGAAAACTAAGTCATATTGCACTTTAAGTAGCACTTGGAAATTGTCATTTCCTGCTTATTCTTATGACGAAAAACTGCTAGCTGTAGCGAGATAACGATGAGCTATGCTCTTAATATTCTCATATCTTGGTTTCCAAATGGGGTATAAGCAGAATACTCTTAATGAGAAATCACCTTTATGAATGAGAAGTATGGCCGTTTCTTTGAGAATTTTGAAAAGGCTGAATTCTCTAAAGCACTCGTGAAACCAAGAGTTGTTCAGGGCCAAAATGAACAAAACAGTGAGAACGAATGGAATCTCTAGGGAGAGACTATGTGAGTACTATTGTCTTGGTTTACACAAAAGGTTGAATAGTTCAAGACATCGCGTTCACTAGTTAGCCGAGTAAATCCGATAGTACTTCACTAAGGAAGGTTCAAAGCCAAAAGCTACCTCTCCTGATGTAATTTTCTTCCACTTCAATTTTCTCTCTACAAATCCTTTGCGTCTTTGTTCTGGTCATCAATTTCCATTCATGTGGGGGATTGTTGGAATTGAATTTGGAACCAAACATGTGAATGTAAAATTGATCTCTTTATATAGTGCATGATCCAAATACATTATTTATGGTCTGTTCATGAATTTCATAATTCATGAACTTAATTTATGTCATTCATGAATTTATTCATTCATGTACCATGTATGTTCATTCATGTATTATGTATATTCATCATAATTAATGTGCATTCATGTATTATGTACATTCATGTATCATGTACATTCATTTGGGTAATTAATGTTTAGGTTCCTAGAGTCCTATACAAATAGGTGCTTTCTGATTATGGGAATCTCATTCAACCATTCAACAATTGTTTCAACAATTCTAAAAGATCTTTTCTTCTTTTCTTCTTTCTACTCTAGAGCTTAGGAATCTATTATTGTAGAGAGAAAATTGAGTCAATTCCTTAAGTTCATGGACTTTGAAAAGGTGTGCAACTTTTCAAAGTGGTGTTGTTGAATTCTTGGGAGACAATTGCATTTTATCCATGTGCACCAAGTGACGGGCAATTTCGCCTTAAGGACAAAAGGTTCAATCCTTGGGAACAACGTAAAGTTCTTAATTCTTCAATTTTGTCTTCAACAAGAGCCCTAGCGGGGGCATGAGTGAGTGCACCTGAGCCGTGCTTAAAGCAGTTGAAAGAGACCACAAGGTTAAACGTGGGCATGCTATTTAATTGTTGCAAGTAAATATTTTCAACAAGGTTTTTACAAATATACAAAATATCTCTAACATTTCTCTTACTAATGTTTTTAAAAGTAATGAGAACCCATAAATACCCTAAAGTTATTGTTTTTGGAGATATCATATGTTCTAAGGTCAGTGGGAGTTCATAAGCTATTAGTTTGACACTTTCTTCAAAAGCACATTGTTTTGTGACCTACAAGATATATAATTAGTGAATTTAGAAATTTGTGGAAAATGGAGTCATGTTGAATTATTTAGAAATATGAATTATATAAATATACAGATATGAGATTTTTTCTCATAACATGTTAGTAGTTTTGCAAGTGATTTATTAATGTGACATGGAAATCCAAAAACATTAGGTAATTATCACATCTAGCATGAAGGCAAACAATCTATAATTCGTTACAACTCCATTTTTCATTGAGCTCCTCGTTCAATGTTTGAAATCTTATTGGAATATGTTTATGATACACTAGTGTGAGTCATTATAATTTGATTATATGATGACATATTTCCTTGAGAGGATTACAGTAATATCCAGTTGATAATATGTTTCATGACACCATCAAAGAACCTCGAGGTATAAAATAGGAGATATACAATAACATATGGATGTCGCATAGATTTCTAGACAAGTTTAGAGAAACCAACATGAGGGCCGACAATGAACAACAGCATTAGACCTGCTCATGGGTCGGACCGCAGTTCAAATTTTTTTTTTGTTTGCCCAGACTCAACCAGGGACGGGTTTACGCCCGCAAATTTACTGTTCGTAATTAATAAAAAATTAAAAAATAATTTTATATTAATATTTACATATTTTTATAATTAAACTAAAATAATAAAAAAAATATTTTATAAACAGTGATTCGAACCTAATCGGACGGGTTGCCTGACCAATGAGCAAATCTAATTTGAGATTTATTTTCTTTCTACACAGTTACACTGTGATCCGTTATCGATAGGATTATTATTGTAACCATGAATTAGTCTTGTGTCATAAAAGGGCACAAAAGCTGCCATGATTTCATATTTGATGATCTTATTGGACTAGATCATGCTTAAAGATGTTTCTATGGACTAAATTATTTATCAAAATTGTGGCCACGACAAGTTCAAAAATCAGCTTAGAATTATTGTTTTGAAAATCAGTTGTTTTCTTAAAATTGAAAATCTCAATTAATGTTGTCCAAGTGAGAGAAAGTTAGAATTTTTCATACTTGTGGACTACCATTAATTGAAATTTTTGTTTATAAAAATGGGCTCATAAATTTAGTCGTAAGAGAAACATACGGGTAAGCCAATTAAGTTAAACTGAACAGTTTAGTTATGGAGTGTAAACATCTCATTTGAATTAGTGTGGTTAGGTGGTGTGTGTAGGATTTAACCCAATAAAAACCTTAATAATATGGCTAAGGTTCCTTCTTCACTAATAACACACATTCTACCCATTGAAAACCAACTAAAAAAGGAGAGCCAAAAAGAAGACCTAGTAAGAATTTGTCATAGTTTTTGTTTGTTGATTTTAACAGCTTTAAACAGGTATATTATTTTATTGCGATTAATTTAGTCTTCACATATGAGATTTGGGAATTTGGAATTAACTTACACAAATCTTTTTATGTGTGAGTTTAATTTAATTTTATGTGAAATTTTTTAACTACATACAAGTTTATTAACTCGTTTGTCTACTTGGTTTATTTTATTGAGTTTTTATATGAGAAGTAATATTCAATGGCAATTATAAATGGAATTTGAAAATAAAATTAAAAGAAAAAGTATGAACAAAATCACAACAACAAAAAAATCACTTTTAAACTCTTCATCTATATACATCTATTATCTATTACTATATATAAAAACAATCCCCAAAATTAAATGAGATGAGAGAATTAAAGATTTTGGGTTAAGACTTAGGTGACAAGTAAGCTTAGGTATTAAGGGGATTGGGGGGTTAGTTTGGGTATTTATTATTATTATTATTTTTTGATTAGGAACGAAAGAAAAAGAAAAGAAAAGAAAAGAAAGAAAAAATTATGTGTTTGTGTTCGTGTTACTTTTTGTGTTCAAAATATTATAAATTTATATAATTTTTACCCGTTGATAATTCGTTTTATATAGATTTTGACACGTTCGCATATTCGTATCATATTCATGTTACTTTTTATCTGTTCAAAATATTATAAATTTATATAATTTTTACATGTTAATAACTTATTTTATGTAGATTTTGATACGTTCAGATATTCGTTCGTGTTCATATTATTTTTCGTGTTCGTGTTATTTTTTTATGTGTTCAAAGTATTATTAATTTATGTAAATTTTTACATGTTAATAATTCAATTTATGTAAATTTTGACACGTTCGTGTATTTGTGCTATGTTCATGTTATTTTCGTTTCATGCAATATTTTAATTATTTTTTTCATGTGTTCGTATCGTGTTTCAATTCATCCAAATATTTTGCATAGTTTGTCATGATAATCCAATTTAGAGAAAATTTTGTGTGTTCATGTCGTGTCTCCAAATATTTTGCATTGTTTGTCATGGTGGTCCAATTTAGAAATTTTTTTTTGTGTTCATGTTGTGTCTCAATTCATCCCATATTTTGTATAGTTTTTTATAATTATTCAATTTAGAGAAAAATTGTATGTCCGTAACATGTTCGTGTTATTTTATCATATATTTTAAATATTATAAATTTATATAAATTTTTACAAGTTAATAATTCATTTTATGGAGATTTTGACACGTTCGTATATTTTGTGTCGTGTTCATACTATTTTGTGTATCGTGTTTTAATTATTTTTTCATATTGTGTTCGAGTCGTATAATCATGTTGTGTCCGAAATTGTCAAGTCTAATTGACACTATTCAAATAACTCAAAATTTTGTGTCACGCGGCATCATATTCGTGTTATTTTTTCTATTATAATCGTATTCAAGGTATTATATATTTATATAAAATTTGACACGTTAATAATTCATTTTATGTAGATTTTGACATGTTCGTGTATTTTTGTGGTGTTCATGTTATTTTTGTGTCATGTCGTGTTTTAATTATTTTTTCATGTTATGTTCGTGTCGTATAATTATGTTGTGTCTGAAATTATCGAATGTAATTAACCATATTCAAATAACTCTCAATAAGAATTATTATTTTTCTAAATTATTATTTTTACTACTCTTGCTTTTTTATCTTCTAAATTTATTACAAAATGTTAATTCAAATCCGATAACATTCCGCAACGAAGCGCGGATATTATCTAGTAAGATGAAAACAATCCCCGTTGATTATGTGATTGAAGGGCAATTGCTTGTTACGGGTGTGACAAGCAATTGTGAAGCTTTATTATTTTTATTTTTTTAAGAAGAAAGAAAGAAAAGAGAAAGAGAAAGAAGAAATGAAAGGACATGAAAAAAAAAAAAAGGAAAGGAAATAAGAAGGAAAGAGAAAAAAAAAAAAAAAAAGAAAGAGAGAAAGATTCGTGTATTTGTATCGTGTTGGTATTGTTTTTTGGTGTTATTATCATATTCAACGTATTACGTATTTATATAAATTTTGATACATTAACAATTTATTTTATATAAATTTTGACACATTCGTGTATTCGTGTCGTATTCGTGTTATTTTTTCGTGTCGTGTTGTGTTTTAGTTATTTTTTCGTCTCTTGTTCGTTTCGTGTCCAAAATTGACAGGTCTAATTGGCATTATTCAAATAACTCTCAATTTTATGTCACGTGTCGTACAATAATTGATTCTTTAATAGTTTTTGAAAAAATAAGGTCATATTAATTTTTTTATAGTATTGAATTAAAAAAAATATTGTATTGTTAAATGATTGTTAAAAAATTAAATATTGAATAATAATATGAGATGGGTTGATGTAAGTGGAATTAAAAAAAAAAAATAGATATTGAATCAAAAGAAAAATATTCTAATGGTTAAATGGTAAAAAAAAAAACCTATATTAAATGATGTTATAAGTTATGAGTTATTGTATGATAGTTATTGGATTTATATTTTATGATATTATCATGCATGTCTTTATGAAAGAATTTTATTTCAACTCAAAAGTTTATCAAATACAAGAATTTTGATCAATTTATTTAAAAATAATTAAAAATAGATACTCATTTTAATAAAAGATAATTAATATTATTTTTAAATTTTATAATAATTTAAAATAATAAAAAATATAATAAAACATTTTAGTCAATTAATTTTTTTTTTTTTTTTTTTAAAAATTAGTGTTTCATAAGGTGAGAATTTGTTATTAGATTTTAAACATTTTTCATGATTTTTATGAAGGTAATAATGATGATATTAAAAATTAATGCCGATTATATTGTTCAAATAAAATTATGATTCATTATTTTAATGGTCATTTCATTATTATTTTTAAAAAATTTAAATTTTTCAATTTCTTATATTAAATATTTTTATTAATATAGTACTATATATAATATATTGTTCAACTTGAAATCAATCTTTTATTTTTTACTATTATATATATAGTTTTATTAAAAAAATTGACTCAGGCAAAATGGGGCCACCATTTTCTAGTACCATTATTAATTCAATCTTTTAACTTTTAGATTAATACTATTACCATGGAAATAATAAATTAAAAATATGAAATCTTTTTGGATGATGTAATTACGGGAGAGTAGCATGCATGTGTCACGGTCCGCGCGAGTTCGCGCGAGTCCGCTCGGGTCGGTTACACACACAGCAAGTCCAGATTCAGAATCTAAGTTACAGGTAGCATCTTCACCCACCAGACCAGGCCCAGTCCTTAGAGCATTCTAAAAGGCCCTAGAAGATAGAATTCTCCTGAGGTTCTAGAAGCTTGGAGAGCCAACAGTTTCAGCTTATCTAGGACTTTAGGTTTAAGAGTTTAAATTATTTGTGACTTTAGATAATGTATCTTAGTTGTACACTTATAAAGATCTGAACCGTTGATGTAAGGAGACTCAACTATAAATAGAGGCTTCCCCCAGCCTCATTTGTATCATTCAACGCTTGAGTATCAATATACACTGAGCATTCTTCTCTAGCTTCTCTTGTTTTATTTTTTTGCTTAGCCTTAGTAACTTTTAGTTTTCAGTGCCTTGGAGTGTTCCTCTAGACAGACCCTCTTCCTGAGTGATAGTAGGCTGACTTAGGCATATAAGGAAGTGATTTCCAGCCTAAGGTCGCATGGTTCATAAGGCTAAAGTTTCGGGCCCGTGACAGTTGGTATTAGAGCTCGTGGTTCATGAAAGGTGCTGATTAGAGTGATGGTGTCTCAAGCAGATAACCAGACACACAAGGTCCTAGAGACTCATGGAAGGAGTAAGAAGCTAGTAATTCGAGCGATGTTCTATCGTCCATGGATGGCAGGGTGGCTAAGCTCGAACTGGCCATTGGGGATATGCAGGACAAGTTCAAGGATGTTGAGAGTCACATCCTACAGTTAGACTTCTCGGGGGATGACTCAAGGAGAGGGTGCAGTGTGCTCTTAATCAGGTGATAAACATGTTGACTCAGAAGAATGATGCTCTAGAGGCCATGATGGTGGCCATACGGAAGGAGATGGAGGAGCTCAAGAGAGAGCTCAAATCATGCAAAGCAGCCATATGGGGTGGCGTGCTAGCTGTGACACCCAAGCACAAGATGGAGGTCCCTAAGCCAAAAGAGTTCAAGGGAACCAGATCGAAAAAGGATATGGACAACTTCTTGTGGGGATGGAGCAATACTTCCATGCAATGGGCATTGATGATGATGCCACTAAGGTAAACACAGCCTCCATGTATTTTATTGATGTTGCTCTCTTATGGTGGCGTTGTAGGTGCAACGATGAGAGGCATGGAGGTACTACCATTAGAACCTGGGAGGTGTTCCAAACTGAGTTTAGGCAGCAGTTTTACCCTGAGTATGCCGAAGATAAGACGCGTGCAAAGTTGCGACGACTTATGCAACAAGAGACAGTTTGGGAGTATGTGCGGGAGTTTAGTGAACTCATGCTCCAGATTTCAGATCTAGGGTAGAAGGAGGCATTCTTCTCATTCATGGATGGACTTAAACCTTGGGCAAAGCAAGAGTTGCAGCGGAGAGGTGTCCAGGACCTGACCAAAGCCATGGCTACAGCTGAGTCCTTGATCGACCTCAGTTCAAAGAAGTCGGACAAGTTCGAGTCTTCCAAGCCCAAGGGCAAGGGCAATGGTAGGGAGACAAGGATCGACATTCTAAGAATGGTGATGGGAAGCCACCGACAGGGAAGTGGAAGTCCAACAAGCAATCCTACAAGAAGAATGACAGAGAGCCAGTGGAGTGTTTGCTATGTGTAGGCCCACACATGATGCAAGACTGTCCAGAGCGAGCCAAGCTGTTCGCCATCAACAAGGAAGAGGATGCGCCAGAGGATGAGACTCTGAAGCTTGGTTTCATTATACTTAGTTCTGTGAAGGCCAAGAGGTGTCGGAAGCAGAAAGGGCTGATGTTTGTGGACATCCCCATCGCAGGCAAATAGAGGAGTGCTTTAGTTGACACAAGAGCATCTGACCTATTCATGTCCGAAAAGGCTGCCAGGAAGCTTAGCCTAAAGGTTGAGAAAACAGCCGGATGGATCAAGACAGTCAACTCTAAAGAGGTCCCAACCATGGGTGTGGCACAAGGAATAGAGCTACAACTTGGAGACTGGAAAAGCAAGGAAACTTTCGAGGTAATATCGCTCGATGACTATGATTTTGTGCTTGGCTTAAATTTTCTTGATCGGATTAATGCTCTCCTTGTTCCATTTGCTGATTGCATATGTATCTTGGATGTCCGATGTCAATGCATTGTGCCAGTGAATAGAGATAAAGCCAAAGTACTATCCGTAATCCAACTTGCCAAGGGTGTGCCTAGAAATGAAGACACATACTTTGCGCTCTTGAAGTTTGATGAGCCTCAAGAACCCAAGGACGAGACCTCCCTAGAGGTGCTAGAGATGCAGCAGTCCTTTGAGGATGTAATGCCTGCAGAGTTGCCTGAGGGGCTTCCACCTAAGAGAAAGCTGGATCACACTGATGCATCGGACTTTGCTAGTGAAGAAGTCCTAACGCAAGATAGACAAACAGTGGTGTTAGAGAACCAAAAGCTCGATGAGATAGAGCAATGTTGCACAATCTAGGAGAGAGCCCAGTTGGAGGACCATTATTACTGACTACACATGTAGGAAGATGTTGAGGCCTATGTAAAACTTGTCTAGTGTGCCAACAAGACAAGGTTGAGCTGGAGACACCACCTAACTCTTACAGCCATTGTCCATACCGGAGAGCCCATGTAAGAACGTCTCCATGGAATTTATTGTAGGTTTGCCCAAGGCGGATGAGTTTGAGAGATTTATGGTGGAGAGATTTTACAAGTACGGGAGTTTCGTTCCAGCAACCAAAGAGTGCCCAGCGGAGGAAGCAACTAGATTGTTCTTGAAGAACGTGGTGAAGTACTGGGGAGTACCGCAGATCATTGTTAGTGATCAGATGGGCGACTCATGGGACGGTTCTGGATAGAGTTGTTCAAGCTGTTGAGGTTAGACTTGAACTTTTCCACCAGTGTCCATCCCCAAACAAACAGGCAGACCCAGAGAGTGAATGCTTTATTGGAGGTATATCTCAGGCACTATGTGAGTGCAACGCAGTGAGCTAGCCAAAGCTGTTGGATGTAGCACAGTTTTCTTACAACTTGCAGCGGAGTGAGGCTACAAATTAGAGTTTGTTCGAGATGGTGATAGGGCAGCAGCCACTTACACCAGTGTTGTTGCAACAGGTTACACTAGACCAAATCCAGCAGCATACAGGTTTGTTAAGCCTTTTCAAGTTGATCAAGAGGATCCAGCCAGGGGCAAGTCGCAACGCGCACCAGTAGGAGTGAACTCCTCCTACGACAGAGATATACAGTGTATACTTGTAGATCGAGTAGTACGGTGAAAGAACTACAGGCCAAGGCATGAGTGCTTTGCCCAGTGGAAGGGACTACCCAACAGTGAGGCAATTTGGGAACCAGCCGAGGCATTATGTCAGTTACAGGATCAGATTGAGTAGTTCCATTCAAAGAACGCAACGAGGGCATTGCTGGAACAGATGGGGGAGAATATCACGGTCCGCGCAAGTCCGCTCGGGTCCGTTACGCACACAACAAGTCTAGGCCAAGGATCTAAGTTACAAGTAGCATCCTGACCCACCAGACCAGGCCCAATCCTTGGAGCATTCTAGAAGGCCTTTTGAAGATAGAATTCTCCTCAAAGTTCTAGAAGCTTGGAGAGCCAACAGTTTCAGCTTATCTAGGACTCTAGGGTTAAGAGTTTAAATTCCTTGTGACTCTAGATAAGGTATCTTAGCCGTACACTTGTAAAGATCTGAACCGTTAATGTAAGAGAACTCAACTATAAATAAAGGCCTCCCCAGTCTCATTTGTATCATTCAACACTTGAGTATCAATATACACTGAGCATTCTTCTCTAGCTTCTTTTGTTTTGTTTTTCTGCTTAGCCTCAGTAACTTTTAGTTTTCAGTGCCTTAGATCTTTTATTTTGTTTTTCTGCTTAGCCTCAGTAACTAAAGTTCTGAGCTCGTGACACATGCAGGAGATAAAAATAGTGGTCCATGAGAAACTTGAGGCATGAATCTTGAAACTTGATATATATTTTCGTAAATGTTGATTTTCAACGCTTTATCGTCAGCGGTTTGTCGATCCAGCCCCTTTGTTTTACTCAATTTTCGGCCAATTTGGAATTTGCATCATCCATGATTCCATTCCATTCCATTCATTGTTCATGCCATTGCGAACCACACAATTCAAAAAACAAACAAATTAAGTTAAAGCCATGCATCATAAATTAGAAATAAATTGGTTAAATTCCTTTAATCGATAATTAATCTCAATTTGACGTAAATGATTTTAATTATTTCTTTGAAGATGATTTGTTTTAATATCCTACGTTAATGATGCAAGAATCATTAGAATGCATCGAAATATCGTATTTTTTTAAGACTTAGGCGTAATCTCTGTCACATTTTTGTCAAGATTTTGATCTAAGCCTTTGAATAAAAATAAAAAGAGAAAAAGAAAAACACATCTATGGACTAACTTGAATTGTAATAACTTATTGTTTGACTTTTTTTATTTAGTTCGAGTGTGACACAAAAATTTCAAATTTAAAATTTTGACTTGACTTTCGTGTAATCCAATTAAATCGAACTTAATTATGTACTTATATCATTGAATTAAATATATATTTTAATTGATAAAGCAATTAACCCATTCTTTAAGTGTTGAAAATATATTAGCTTAGTAAAAATATTATTTTAGCGAGTTATTTTCATCACATCATCAATAGTAAAAGTATGGCTGCAAAAAATACAAGTAGCTATATCAATGATGCAACAACATTGAAAAAGTTATTATTCATGTAAGTGTAAGGAGACTTTTCTCTTAAGAGTTAAACCTAAAATTACCAAGAAGTAAAATAAAAAAGATTAAGTTTTTTTCCTTTTGCCATAAAAAAGATTAAGTTTAGATAAAATATATGTCATCAATCTGTGACAGTTTCAAATACCAAAAAAAAAAAATAAATGACAATTGTAGTTAATAGCTATGGATATTGTATTTACTCATGTATATGTGTATTTACTATTATTAATGTTATTATTATTATATTATTTGTAGTTCAATTGATTAGGATCAAGAAATGAGAGACCTTCGAATTTTGGACTTCCCCTTTGAATAAGTACTCTTTCCTTTCCTAATTTTTATCTCTATTTGAATTCTAGTCATGTTATAAAAAAAAAAAAGTTTGATTTTAGTGCATTTTATGAAAAAAAAAACATAAAAATTGTAATAGGGACTTTAATATCAAAAAGTAAAAAGAAAAAATCATTAAAAATAAAGAAAAAGTAGGAGTATACATTAAATGTAAAGAAATGAAAAGAGAAGAAGAGTTCATTGTGAAACATTTTTTTTTTGGATAAGCAAAGTTTTTATTTATCCAAAAGCAGCATGCACTGCTACATCAAAACAACCAGCATAGCTGGCAAACAAATGTACTATTTTACAATGTCTTTTTTACATAGCTAAGAACCAATTATGCTATCAGTGAGCTTTTTAACCCCCATGCTACATGCAAATCTCTATTAACAGTTTCATCTTTTATGGTTTTCATCCCCCCTAGTCTATAGCTAACCTCCTCCTTGATTTTCTCAAGCATTTGCATACATTGCTGAGATTGTTTACCAAACCTGCGGTTATTCCTCTCCCTCCATACATGATATATGAGAGCATTCCAAGCAATTCGGAGCACTGTAGCAATAAGAGATTTACCCTTTAGCTTCCTCTTTGCCCATTGAAATTCAAAGTCCCAGCTTCTGATGACTCTATGAAGCTTACATAGGTGCAGAATCTCCCTCCATACTGCCTTAGAATACTCACACTCAAAGAATAAATGGTCTCGAGTCTCCATTTGTTGACTGCACATATCACAAGTTCCATTAAGTTCCATTCCCCATTCCATCAATCGATCTTTAGTAGGAAGCTTGTTCTGAATTGTCATCCATGATATATGGGAATGCCTTGGAATATGGTAGGCATACCATACCAATCTATCCCAATCCACCGTTGGCTGCCTTGGCCTGATTTGCTGCCACACTTTAGCCACTGAAAACCTGTCCCCAGGAAATTTCCAAGCTAATCTTCCATTATTCTGATAGGTAAATTGAGCTGCTAAGGGTCTCAATTGTAGGATTTTCCTCCATATCCAGCTACTTCCCTGGGTGAAACATTTCACACTCAAAAAAGGGAAGAGTAATTTTTAACAAATTTTATATGTTATACTATGTACAATTGTTGCTATTTTCAAATGTAGGTGGATCAGCCGAGGTAGCATGGCCTAAAAGGCATGGCATTTGCTAAGTGGGTTGGTGAGAAATGAGATGCGTACATCAGACATCACATTCGAAAACTCGTTGTGTGTATGATGCCCTATAAATACCCATCAATGGCATGAAGAGTACTTCACCACCTCAACCTCGAATTAGCTCATTCTATTCATATTTCAGAACCAACTCTCTCTTCACTGTACTCAGAAAGTACGTACTACAACCAATGGCTCCAACCATAGTTGATCAACAATTCACTGATTCCTCAGCTCTAACTGATTTTGTCATAAATCAAGGGAATGGAGTGAAGGGTTTGTCAGAATTGGGTCTCAAAACCCTCCCTAAACCTTACATCCAACCTTTGGAGGAGAGGATGTGTATGACCAAAATCATACCCCAACAATCCATTCCCATCATCGATATGTCCAATTGGGAAAACCCCAAAGTTGCAAAAGCAGTTTGTGATGCAGCAGAGAAGTGGGGTTTCTTCCAGATTGTCAACCATGTTGTTCCCATTGAAGTGCTGGAGAATGTTAAAGATGCAACTCATCGCTTCTTTGGGTTACCCGCCGATCAAAAAAATAAGTATTCCAAGGAACACTCAGCTTCCAGCAACGTGCGGTTTGGCACAAGTTTTAGCCCCAAGGCAGAAAAGTCTCTCGAGTGGAAAGATTACCTTAGCCTCTTTTTTGTATCTGAGGAGGAGGCTTCTGCGTTTTGGCCACCTATTTGCAGGTAATTAAATTAACCACTCATCAAATTAACAAAAAATTGCGTCCCATGCATGCTTTAAAATATATATACTATAGTATATGACTTTAAATTTCTTCTCTTATATTTTCAGAGAGCAAGTGCTAGAGTACATGAGGAGGTCTGAAGTTGTTATTAAACAATTATTACAAATGCTAATGAATGGGCTAAATGTCAAAGAAATTGATGAAACAAAAAAATCTCTCTTGATGGGTTCGGTAAGAACTAACTTGAACTACTATCCCATTTGTCCTAACCCTGAATTGACTGTGGGAGTAGGGCGTCATTCCGATGTCTCAACCCTCACCATCCTCCTCCAAGACGAAATTGGAGGGCTTTACGTGAGGGGAAACCAGGGTGAAAGTGACAATTGGATTCATGTTCCTCCCATTAAGGGATCTCTTGTGATCAACGTTGGAGATGCATTGCAAATACTAAGCAACGGTCGGTACAAGAGTGTCGAGCACCGTGTGATTGCCAATGAAACTAAAAATAGAATTTCAGTTCCCATTTTCGTCAACCCAAGACCCATTGATATCGTCGGCCCCTTGCTTGAAGTGCTGCAAAGTGGTGAAAAACCGATTTATAAGCAAGTTTTGTACTCGGATTATGTTAGACATTTCTTCCGCAAGGCGCATGATGGAAAGAAGACGGTTGAATTTGTTGAGATATGAATATAATCGATCTGCTAGAAGTGGTAATATGAACCCAAATTCAAAACCTCAAATCTATATCCGATCAAACCCCAATTAATTAAAATGTCAAAAAAAAACCCTGAATCCAAAATGGTTCGAACATATATTAATTCGAATCAAAAACAAGTTGAATTCGAAAGAATTTCAATTCAAATAAACTCAAACTCGAAACAATTCGACCTGAAAATAATCCGAACCCAAAATGATCTTTCTTGAACTTCTATTTGCCACCTTTAATATATATATATATATATGCCTGTTCTAGAGTAATTGTTACAAGCTCTTGAGCAAAAGTCCATTAGTTTATACTTTCCTTTGCCTGATATATAATAATTGTTACAAGCTCTTGAGCAAAAGTCCATTGGTTTATGTATCTATCGTATGAAATAAAATGGTTTATCTTTTAGGTAGTACTATATTTTAAGCTGTTCTTCTCCTCCCATTTCTCAGCTTATAATATATATATATATATAATCAAATAATTTTTATATTAAAAATCAATAATTAATCAACTAACAATTCAGTATATATAAACATAGTGCTTAATGTCAATAATTTTCAAAGGCATTACAAACATACTGTCGTTTAGGTGTGAATGTGCATCTAGGTTGAATAGTTAGAAAAGATTTGTTTGTTTATATTGGCCAAAAAAATATATGACAAGTTACTAAAAATTAGATATGATAACTTTAGATACGATACGATTACATGACACGAACATAATACGAAAAAATAACTAAAATACAATATGACATGAAAAAGTAACACGAACACAACACGGATACACGAACGTGTCAAAATCTATATAACACGAATTATTAACATATTAAAATTTATATAAATATATAATACTTTAAATATGATTATGACACGTAAAAAATACACAAACACGATACGAATACACAAATTATCAGGTCTACTAAAAACTCAATATTTTTTCGATAAAAATATTGAAGAAATCAACAATAATACTCACTATTAAGTGAGGATAATTGTTTTAAAAATATTTTATAAAGACATATCCATACTATAAAGAGTAGATTTTTTTTGCAAGGGGAGACTATCCACGTCTCCCTACTGTTCACCTTTTTTATTATTTTTTTTGAGAGAAAGAGAAAGAAAGAAAAGGAAAGAGATAAAAAAAGAAAAAAATGAGAATTTTTTTTTTTTTTTTTGTATTTGTGATAAATTTTTTTGTGTTTAAAATATTATAAATTTTTATATGATAATAATTCATTTTATATATATTTTTATACGTTCGCTTCTTCGTATTGTGTTCGTGTTATTTTTCGTGTTGTGTTTTAATTATCTTTCCTATGTTGTATTTGTATCGTGTCTCAATTCATCTCATATTTTATATAGTTTGTCATTGTGATTCAATTTAGAGAAAATTTTGTGTATTCGTGACATGTTCGTGTTTGTTTTATTTTTTTATGTTTTCAAAGTATTATAAATTTTTACACGTTAATAATTCGTTTTATGTATATTTTTACATGTTTGTGTATTCGTGTTGTGTTCTGATAACTCGTATAATTATATAGTTTTTAGTTATGTTTTATTATTGTTTTGTGTCAAATACGAGTTATTATTGTTTAGTCTAATTGTGTTTATGATCTTTTATATTTTTATGTAATTTGGTGTTTTTCACAAGTTTCTTTGAGTGATTTCAGATTACTAGAATTAAGGGCAAATCCAGTTCAGTTCCAGTTCCGACACCTTTTGCCATATCAGCTATATCTCGAGTTTCACTGAAGCAATAAGGCTGAACTTTGTATCCCTGCAAAGCTAAGAGGCATATCTATCTTTTTCATGTTTTACACTTCTTGAAACGGAGTCGTTTTCCCTAGCGAAATCGACCATCAAGTTGGCTGATGTGCAATGACGTCTGTTCTGCATCGTTTTGGTATTTTGACCATATCTTCCGATCCACGTGCGCAAATGATCTGATTCCAACGGCTATGGATCCGTAACTGATAGGGGTATATTTTTCTAGAAGACCATTTTATCAGATCGAGCCTCCAACATTGACAAAATCGACCATCAAGCTGGCTGATCAGAATTGTCATACAATATGACGAAAATTGTTAGAAAAATGCACCCACCTATTATACCTACCTTTGAAATTTGTAAAGCTTGTCTCTTGTCATTTAGCCCTCCAAAATGTGTATAAATAGAGGGCCTTGGATGAGTATTGGGATACATTATACATTGGTAGGATATTAGCCTTTGTAGTAAAATTCTCTAAGTTTTCTTCTTCTTTCCTTTCTCTAGTTTTCTTTTTTATTTACTTATGCTTCTTACATTTCTTTTCATTTTATTCATATCTAGTATGTGTTGCTAATCATATTGTTGAGGTGATGAGGTGAAGCTCTTGGTAAATGCTAAGGTTAGTCTCTTAAACATGAGCTAAAATGAATCATCATTTATAAACACTAGTATAGATAATATTTTCTTTTGGTTTAAAATCATACTTGCAAAGTAGAGATCTTGATTCATTATTGACAATGAAAATGGCACAGTAAATGCTTGGTTTCATAACCTTGATTTGTTGTAGACATATACCTTGGCATAAGGAATGCTTGGACTCTTTTTATGAGTTTTGAGGACACCAAATGAACATAATATCATATGCTATGGACGTTGGACTGAATTGCTAAACCTTCCGATTGGAACCTCCCTTATGTGTGGATTTCAATTGTGTAATAAAACAAGATTAATCTTAGCATAACACCAAGAGTGGAGTCTCTAACCTCAACATCTTTTCTTATTGTTTTTTATATCTTGTTTAATTGTTTTTATGTTATTTTGTTTATTTTGTTCTCTAATATCTTGTTTATCTTATTTTGTTGTTGATTCCCTAATATCTTGTTTACTTTCTTTGTCTTATATATTTATAAACTTATACTTATTAATACGCTTCCCTGTGGTTCGACCTCGGACACCCGAGAATTTATTACTTGAACATAACCTGCACTTGGGTTTACAACTCTTAATTGAGTTACCATCATGTTCATATTATTTTTCGTATTGTGTTTTAATTTTTTTTCTGTGTTGTATTCGTGTCGTGTCTCAATTCATCTCATATTTTACATAATTTGTCATTGTGATTTAATTTAGAAAAAATTTGTGTGTTCGTGTCGTGTCTCAATTTATGATATATTTTACATAATTTGTCATAATAATTCAATTTAGAGAAAAAATTGTGTTCATGACGTATTCGCATTCATGTTATCTTTTTGTGTTTTCAAAATATTATAAATTTATATAATTTTTTACACATTAATAATTAGTTTTACACGTTAATAAAATTAATATAAAGTATTAGAAATTTATATAAATTTTTACACATTAATAATTTATATAAAGTATTATAAATTTATATAAAATTTTACACGTTAATAATTCATTTTATGTATATTTTTACACGTTCGTGTGTTCGTGTCGTGTTCATGTTATTTTTCGTGTTGTTTTTAATTATTTTCCCTATGTTGTGTTCGTGTCGTGTCTCAATTTATTTCATATTTTATGTAGTTGTCATTGTGATTCAATTTAGAAAATAATTTATGTGTTCGTGACGTGTTTGTGTTATTTCTTTTTACAGTATTATAAATTTATATAAACTTTTACACGTTAATAATTTATATAAATTATTATAAATTTATATAACTTTTTACACATTAGTAATTCGTTTTATGTATATTTTTACACGTTCGAGTATTCATATCGTGTTCATGTTATTTTTCGTGTTGTGTTTAATTCTTTTTCTATGTTGTGTTCATTTCGCATCTCAGTTTATCTCATATTTTACATAGTTTGTTATTGTTATGTAAAATTTAAATTGAATTACACGTTAATAAATATTTTTTTAGTTCGAATTGAAGTGGACAAACATATGTTGTGTTCAGGTAAGCAATATTCTTTTCTAATTTTTAACATTATCTCATTGTTTATATATTTTTATTATGATATTATTTTACTTTACATATTTTTATTAATGTAAAGTAAAATTATTTTTTAATTAAAAAACTTAAAATAAAATGTAAATATTTTCACCCGCAACATAATATATGTTGCGGGTCTATATTTTTACTTCATATTAATATTAAAATTGTTTTTAAAATGGCAATGTTAAATTGAATACATTTCATGTTCTTTTCTGGTTTTAACATATAAGAAAGCTTTGAGTAAATATAGTTTCGCTTTGCCTAATCAATGTTAAAGTAAAAGATCATATATTAATAATTTAATCATTATTCAAAGGTATGATCTCACCTACCTACTTTGCTGTTAATATATATAAGCAAATATATTTTATATTAATTAAACGGTTGAAAATCTACATATTTCATAGGCCGTCAACTGGCGGAAAATATACATTTAACAAATCAGCTTATATTATATATATATATAAATATAAAATTTTACGTTCCGAATACGATTATATTTTTAAATTTAACGATCGATTTATTAAAATATTAATCGCACATAAAATTATAAAAATGTATAAAATTAATTAATTAGAGTACGTGTTATGAGGAACCAGTTTGAAGATATTGTTTCCTTAATCCATCCAAATTTACAAAGTATTTACGTTATGTATTTAACTAATAACTAGTCTACAGTTCATTTTCATATTTTTATTATGTCTTTTTCTCATATAAAAGAAATCATCTCCAATTTTATCTTCCCAAAGATTCTTCTTTCTTCTTGCATGCTCTCTTCTCAATTGATTCACTTCTTCCACTTCTATCACTATTTACCCAGCAACACCTTCCTCTTCTTGTTATCAAATTTCATATGAACCTAAATTTTTAATATATTTGAAGAACCTTTTTTGCTTCACAATCATTGTAATGTAAATCGTTCAATTGTTGGGATTTAAATAAAAAATAATTGAGGCATATATACGTAGCGGAATTTTAAAATATTTTTCATCTCTCAAAACACAAGATTAAGCATTGATATCATGATACAGAACAAACATGCATTCGGCTAAGTGCAGAATTTCGCTTAGAAAGTTTTTTCCTTTGTGTCCAAGATCACCAAGATTGCTGTAAACCTTCAGTTGTCCAAGCGTCCAGCCTCTCACGAAAGTTCACACGAACAATGAGTGAGAGAGCCTTGTTTGTGTCTAGTAATTGCTAGGTCTTACACATTATGATTGTTTGACGACTCCATTAAGAATTTAGAGTGTCGAGCCATAGATTATCTTGTGATACCTTAGGTCCTAATAATTGATATTAAAATGGTTTTTTTTTTTACTCATTTTTAATTTTAATGTTTTATTTTACTAACAATTTTTGTTTCTTCTTCTTGTTTATGTTCGGGGAAAAGTTAAAGGTTTGTTACGTTCCTTCGCACAAACATTACACAAAGCATTTTCATAAGCTCTATACCTGAGCTTGTCCTTTTAGGAGGGGTAAAGTACTTTCGTGAGGTGATAACCTTCGCATGGGCTAATGAAACACTCTCAGGGAGTAAAGTACCTAAGCTTTCTTGGGGTGATATGGGCTAGAAAAATAATCTCACTCAAATTGAACCATTTCTGCTTGGAGCCTGTGATGGGCGAGGATCAGGGTGCCTTACTAGTCCAAAATTGATGATATAGAGGAGCAATTTGGGGACCATTTTAGATTGGTCAAATATCTTACCCAGCATATAGATAACACCTAAATGGCCAACCTTAGGATAAAGCCTTGCCAACCTATTCTATATAAAACAACCTAAAATTGGACACATGAAGGAACACCTCTTACCCTTTTTATCCCATGTATACTTTTAATTATTTACCATGTTTTTCTCATTTATGATTTTATTTATTATGTAACCTCCCTAATTATCTTCTTTCATCCTTCATGCATTTGCATCATCAAATCATCATATGAGTATTTTTCCACATAACAGTTATTGATAGAATCTTCACTGACATCCATGAAAAGCCTAGCAAAATCTGAGTATGCTAAGTGTGAATCTTCAAAAGGTTTGATGCTTAGATCTGAATGTTGGTGTAAGGCGCAAGTCAATCTAGTTGGGCTTGTAAGACACTATTTATATATTCATGTATTGCATATTATAGTTTATTAATTATAATTGAGGTATTTCTTTATCCATAAGTGTTATTATAATTGTTATAAATCACTTGTGAAGATAAAGCCCATGAAATACAATGGCATTGCAAAGGAATTGTAAGGAGTTACAATTATGAGGATCCTTATGCATTAATTCAGTGTTTCTAAAACTGTTCCTGGTCATTGTATTGTCAAGACAGGGCATTGACAATGCTCAAAGACTGGCATATGTTAAGCCTTCATGCACTTGATGCATGCAACCGATCTCATAAGTAGAAAGTGTTGCAACCTAAAAAATAACAAGTCTCACTGCGAGACTTTATACTCGTTAAGTGTGACAATGGAAAAACAGAGGAAAAGACGACTTAATTTCTCTCGAAATAAAATAAAGGTTTGAAAACAACCTCGAAAAAAGGCATGGAGTCGCCACCAATCTTTTTTTGGCTAGGTGTGATTGGTCACCTATTAAAACCGATTTTGTAAAACATTTTAAAATTAATTAAAACATTTTTAAAACCAATTTCAAGTATGCGTTTTTAAACCAGAGAAAATCAAGGAAACGGGTTGGGACTCGGTTACGTGCGGGGAAGGATTAGCACCACCACAACGTCCGTATAAAACGGTACCTTATTAATCGTGTGTTATCTCAAGTCTTCGTAAAAAGTCGGTTTTAGATTTGGCATTTCAAATTAATTCCCAATTTAATGAAAAATAATTCCATTTTTATTTGAAAATGATCCATAATTGATTAATTCAAAATTTTTCTATATTCCCCGGAAAAATTGGCAAAATATAAATTTTTTTATTTATTTGAAAAACTTTCCGAATCATTCTCGTTTTTTTTAAAGAAATATATTTTTTTATTAATGATAATTGATGATATCCTCTCTAGCAAACCCGGTAGAGAACTCATGAATTATTTTAACTCGGAAATATCTTTATTTTATGAGTTATAATAGCACCAATAGTCCCCAAACTATAGGGCATATTTTATATTGGTCCTTAAACTTCAAAACGTATCAAATTGATCCTTACTTACAAGTATCATAATAAATTGATCTCTTCCGTTAGCTTTTTCGTTATCTTTACTGTAGCAATCAGCTTAGTGACAAGTGTCACCAGCTAATTGCACCACAATTCTCTTCATTTTTTCCTTTTTCTTTATTTCTTTATTATTTTTTCTTTGATATTTTTTAATAAATAAATGTAAATAAATATTTTTTATAAAATTAATGTAAATAAATACTTATATTTTATAAATTATTTAATTATTAAAAAATTAAAAAATTAATTTAAATTATTATTTATGTTTTGTATTTATTTATAAAGAATAATAAAGAAAAAGGGAAATGAAAACATTAATAAATACAAAAGATAAATAATAACTTAAATTAATTTCTTAATAATTAAATAATTTATAAAATATAAATAATTTTTTACATTAATTTTATAAAAAATATTTTTTCTTTTTCTTTTTCTTTTACTTTTAGTTTTACTTTTTCTTCGTTCTTCTTTATTTCTTTTTCTACATAAATTAATTTCGTAAAAGTTAAATAATTTATAAGTATAAAATATAAAATATTTATTTACATTCATTTATTAAAAATATATTTTTTACTTTTTTATTTTCCTTTTCTTTCTTTCTTTTTCTTTCCTTTCTTTCCTCTTTTCTTATAAAATTAATGTAAATAAAATATTTTATATTTTAAAAAATAAATTTAAATTATAGTATGAATTATTATTTATTTATATTTATTTACAAACAAGAGAAAAAGGGAAAAGATAAGAAAGGAAAAAATAATAGCTTATAACTATAAAATAAATATTTTATATTTATAAACTATTTAATTTTTAGAAAGTTAATTTAATTTAATTTAATTTAATTTAATTTAAAATATAATATAATATACTTATATATATATTTTGTATTTGTTTATAAAGTAGAGAAAAAAAGAAGAAAGGGAAGAAAAAAATAAAAAAATAAATATTTTTATAAATTAATGTAAATAAATAGTTTTATATTTTTTCAATTATTTGATTATTACAATATTAATTTAAATTATATTGTAAATTATTATTTAGTTTTTAATATTTATTTATAAAGAAGAGAAAAGCAACAAAACAAAAAAGAAGAAGGAAGAAACGAAAAAATTAAAAATAGTAATTATCAAATTAAAGTAAATAAATATTTCATACTTTTTAAATTAATTATATTTTTAAGAAAGTTATTTTAATTTATAATATGAATTAGTTTTTCTTTGTATGTATTTATAAAACGAAATCAAAGAAAAAATAAAAAAGAAATAAAGCAAAAGGAAAAGGAAAAAAATGAAGAGACAAGTTGGAGCAATGAGCTGGTGACACGTGTCACTAGCTGATTGCTACAGTAAAGGTAACGAAAAAACTAACGGAAGGGACCAATTTGTTATGATTGTTGTAATCAAGGACCAATTTGATACGTTTTGAAGTTTAGGGACCAATATAAAATTTGTCCTATAGTTTGGGGACAATTGGTGCTATTAACTCTTATTTTATTGAAAATTATTATCTTATTTTAAGACATTTAAAAAAAATGAGTATGAACATGTGTTACATAATAAAGATGACATGGCAAAATCTAAATGATATAATATAACCCAGATGACATAATATAATCTAAGTGACATAACATATTCTAAATGAAATGATATAACCTAAGTAACATATATACTCTAAATGAAATGAAATAACCTAATACAATCTAAATGGCATGAAATGAATATAAAACATAAAATAATATTATCATGAAATATGCATGAAAATAAAAATAACAATGCATGAACATAGTAAATCCTAAATGATGTGACAAAAATAAATGACAAAATAAAAAGCATAGGATAACATAGAAAATCCACAACCATATAACAATCAAATATAACACCATGAATATAAATCAAAACAATAACATAGTCATAGAAATATTCATAGCAAAATTCATATATCATATAATATGCATGAACATGGAAAATGCAATGCATGAAAGTGTATTTTTTCCTTTAAATAAGGAAATTCGTATATCTAAAAAGATATATCCGACTACCTTAGGAAAAAACATCAAATTAAATTTTCTAAAATCAAAAATACTTTGTGATTAGTTGAAAAGAATTTTGAAAATCTTGGATGGAAAAATGACCATGGCCGAAACCTTTTTTCAAATGGCTATATTTTCCTAACTTTGAAAACCCGGACTTGACCACCCTTGACCGAGCTTTATACAATCATTTTTCAAAATTAAAATGACTTAGAAACCAACCTAGAAAAGTATCTAAGGTTCCTACTCAACCCTCTCATAATGCCTTAGACAAATACATAAAATTAATTTTCCTTGAATTCAAATCTGACTCTACTAACCAGTTTTAAAACGTGATTTGTTAACCTATTTTTAAACTTTCAAGAAAATCTAAAAAAACATGGAAGACTCAGAACATGTCTAGATCTATGAAAAAAATTGGCTTAATTTTTAGACTAAGGATAACCTCCCAGAAAAATCACGAAAGTTAGAACACTGAGTGAAAAAACTATTTTTCCAAAAATCATTTTTAAGCCTTTGATAAAATCATTCAAAAATCAAAGTAAAAATATTGGAGACTCTTCTAAGGACCTACAAACAGTACCGAAAATTTCTAAAAATTTGGAAAAAAATTGCCTAATTAAAAAAAATCACAAAGGTAGAAAAATCAACTTGACAACTTCTCAATTTTTCACAAGTATGCTCATGTGAGCTTGACCTTTAACCATTGATTGGCTTAAGTCAAAAATCAAGTGGTATGATATGAGATGCATGTACAAACAAAAAATTTGATGTATGAAATGCATGATCTAAAGACCTAAATGATATAGAAAATGCAGGGCAATTCAAAATGACCTAATGCCTAGCATAAGCTTGCATGGCAATAATGCTTCCTAAACCTAATATGCATGAGATGCATGGTAATGTAAATGTAACCTAGACATAAAGTGTCATGAAAATGCATGGCAATACAAAGTTGTCCTAATGCCTAGCATGAACTTGCATGGCAATAAATGCTACCTAAACCTAATATGCATGAGATGCATGGTAATACAAATGTAACCTAGACCTAAAATGTCATGAAAATGCATGGCAATACAAAGTTGTCCTAATGCCTACTATGTCATAGAAATTTTTTAAAAAGTGTTGAGATTCGGTTGAGATCTGTTTCTTTTCGGAGTGTTGACAAGAGGAAGTTCGGGTATTCTTTGGTTGGAAAATCTAGGTTTTTCTGGGTTTGCGTTGATTTTTCTGGCGAAGTTTGCATTTTTTGGCAAAATTTTAGACAAGGTTTGAAGTTGCCGATGAACTTTCCGACGACGCTTGAAGATTCTTGTAATGGAATCTAAACATCTTTGAAGTTAGCACCGGTTGAAGTTTCTGGCACCAGATTCTGGAGATTAAGGAGACAGGCACGGCGGACGGTGGCGGCCTAGTTTTCCAGCAGCAGATCGTGGAAGAGAGAAGACGGAGCTGAAGTTTTTTTTCTCTTAGCAAGTGAGAAATGAGTAAAAAAATCCTAGTCTTTTATAATGCTGGGTTCGGGTCAGGCGTTAACCCACACGTCAACCTGCTTTGGTCTGCGCTCTGACATGACCCTCATGCACTAAATTCCTTTTTTTTTTATCATTTTTTATATACTATTTATTTTTTTATTAATTATTTTATGCTTAAATGGATTATTTAATTTTATTACTCTAGGATTTTATTCTCTCAATTCACAATAAAAATTCAGGAAGATTAAAATAGAATTCCATTCGCATAATTGGTAATTAATCGTATTAGGAAATAAACTCCAATCTTTACGGCGATGAAATCTTTAAAAAGGCTACGCTTGAGTAGACTTTTAAAGAATTTTTAGGTGCGAATATTTTTTTAAATTTCACTAGATTGATAGCAGGTTTAGAAAAGAAGTTCAGTATCAAAAGATCAGTATTTATTTTCTTGGTAAATTTCTAACACGGTATAATATTTGTTCAAAAGCCAAGTTATAGGATAATTTAGAAAATAATCTAAAATTAGTTGAAATCTTTTCGATGATGGAATTCTCAAGAGGCTACGCTTGAGTGGATTTTTAAGAAATTCCTAAGTGAGAATTTCTTTTTAAATTTGATTAGATTGATTGAAGATTTAAAAACAAAATTCAATATTTAAAGACTATATTTGTTTATTTCTTTAGAAATTTTAAATAAAGCCAAATAACCTCTCTAAAAGGAATTAAGCATTGAATTTTAAAAGTTGAGATTTTCTTCGATGATGGAATTCTAGGGTGGCTAAGCTTGAATAAACTCTTAAGAAATTTTTAGGTGAAAATGCCTTCGTGAGTTTTACCTGCTTGATGGAAGATTCACGAAAGTAATTCAATACACGAAAATCAACACTTACTAAATAAAATCCCTTTAGGAAATTGAGACCTTTTAAATTATGACCTTTAAGATAACATGGGATTAACCAGATATTATCCTTGAGATAGGCGTTGTGAGGGTGCTAATCCTTTCCTACACGTAACCGAACCCAGTTCTGAACGTAGACTAAAACCTATTCTTTTTAGGGTACCTTAGTCAAGCTTAGGACTACTTTAGAAAGAATTGATTCATATAGATGACCTAATCACACCTTATAAAAGATTAGTGGCAACTCCATAATGTGCGTCTAGCAGCCGAATTCGTATTTGGCATGTTATGACAATCTGGAGACTCCGCTGGGGATATCAAAAAAGTCGAGCCATGGGTTAGTCTTATGAAACTATAGGTCTTATTAATTGGTCATGGAATGGTTTGCTTTTACCTTTGATTCTCTTGTTATAGGAAAATTAGAGGTTTTCCATTAAGTTAAGTTGAATGTGAAAGATTCGCCTGCACATTGTATTGAGGTCGAAGAAGAAATTGATGGGAAATCATGGTACCACGATATTTTACAGTATATCAAGCATCAACATTACCCGAAGCATGCATCGGACAATGAAAAGAAACTCATCCAAAGATTGGCTATGGTTTTTTTTCCTTGACGGTGAAATCTTGTACAAAAGAGTCGGGATCACGTGCTCTTGAGTTGTGTAAATACATCAGAAGCACAGAGAATACTCGAAAAAATGCACGATGGAGCCTGTGGGCCACATGTTAGCGGGCACATGTTAGCGGGCACATGATGACTTGGCAAATTATGAGGGCAGGCTACTATTCGTCGACTTTGAAAGGTGATCAAATTTCCTTCATCACTGTGTTATTCAGATTGCGGACATTATCTAAAGTAGTCCTCTCTGGAAGTCCATATTGACAAATTACCTCCTTTTTTATGAACTTGCACACAACTGCCCATGTCACACTCGCATATGAGGCTACCTCCACCCATTTCTTAAAGTAGTCGATGACAATAAAGATGAACCTGTGTCCATTCGACGCTTTCAGAGTGATTGGTCCAATTACGTCCATGCCTCACATTGAGAAGGGCCACGGAGGCACTAGGACATGCCAAGCATTCGGAGGGGCGTGAATCTTTTCGGCATAGATTTGGTATTTATGGCATTTCCTAGCGTTCTTTGTGGCATTGCCAATGAGCTTATCATAGTACGGGGCCCGCAGTGTGTTCACAAAAAGGACAGTGGTTTCTTTCTGAGTCAGGGCGGTCGTACTTGGGTAGCCATGTTCCTCCACCTCTGAGCATACTCTTTGAAGCTTTCAGTAGCCCTTTTCTCCATATTTTGCACGGTGAGACGGTCAGGTGCCATATCGGTCATATGCTTATATTGGCTTAAAAATGCATTAGCCAAATCAATCCAAGAGCGAATCCGGTCCTTACTTAACTGACTATACCACCTAATTACGAGCTCGCTGAGGCTATCCTAGAAGTAGTGGATCAAAAGCTTATCATTATCTATATGATCCGTCATCTTTCAGCAAAACATAGTGATGTGGGTTGACGGATCGGTCATCCCATCATATTTCTCAAAGTTGGGAACCTTGAATTTAGGAGGAACAACCAAGTCAAGGACCAAGAAACGTTCTTTCGCATCTACACTCCCAAATACATTTGTGCTTTTTAGTACCTGGAGCCTTTCATCTAACAGCTGATATTTCCCTTGGGAATCTGCCGACTTAGGCTCCTTCAATTCAGCCATTTTCAATTTTGCCTGTTCAGCTGGATCATCTAAGTTCAGGACGTTGACAGGATTAACTGTGCTCTGAAAAGACTGGGAATCTAACATTATGACCTCATTCTGACCCTTTTGTGCCTCCGACCCTTCTCTAGCGGCCAAGTTCTCAGTGTATCCCTTTCCTTTGATTGAGGTGGACACCAGCTCCATCAGTTTAGTCATTTGATCTCTAGATTCTGCTTGAGATTTTGCCAACTGTTCTCGCAATTCTTCTTGTGCGCTTTCCATTTTTCCATTTGGGCAGCTTGTTCATTCTCCATAGCTCTGGCCTACATTATAAAGGTGCTCAGTACTTCTTATACCTCTGATTTGAAAGAGAAACTTCTTCAAATCTCTTAAAGCCAAGCCAATTTCTGTTTTATCCCCCTAAATATGTTTCATGATGAATGAGCCATGAATGTCATGAATGCAATTTGACGCATGTAATGAATAAACAACTCAATGCATGGGTATACACAGAGAAAAAAATGCTGACGATGTATGTTATAAATGCAATGTGATGCCAATATGAAAAATTAATGCATGAGCAAATACAGAGAAATCATGATGACTATGTATGCAGTGAATGCAACCTGATGTCAACATGATATTTGTAAAGAACAATTCAATGCATGGAAATGCACAGAGAAATCATGCTGATTATGTATGCCATGAATGCAACCTGATATCAGCATGATGTATGTAAAGAATAATCAAATCAATGCATGATCATATACAGAGAAATCATGCTGACTAATGCTTGTCATGAATGCAACCTGATGCTAACATGATGCATGTAAAGAATGCACAAATTGATACACGGGTATATACAGATAATGACCATGTATGTCACAAATGTATTCTACAATGAATGACCATGCATGTTAGGACTGTAACATGATGTGAACATGATACATGTAAAGAATAAATGAATTAGTCACAAGGGTATATACAAAAAATGACCATGCATTTCACAAATGTATTTTTACAATGAATGACCATGCATTTTAGGATTGTAACATGATGTCAATATGATACATGTAAAGAATAAATGAATTAATCACAAGGGTATATACAAAGAAATTAATTAATGATAAAACGAAATTAATAGGACTAATCTCGATTATTCAAAAATCTCCTTATGCAAGGTTTGCCCCCAAATTTAATCCATGATTTTTTTGAAACATGTTTTCTCCACGAAAATCAACATATTATTTTTCAGAAGAATTTCGGGATAGTGGATCCTATTATGGTACAATGTCCAAATGTTTACTCAACACTACCGGTCTACAATTCTTATTCAACCAATGAATGTTTATGAAATCAAATGAGATTATTATCACCATCCGTTTATTGAAAAGAATGAGATAAAAAAAAAACCATGGATGTACATGCTTTATTCACATATGCATGAAATGTGCAAAGTGCAAAAATGTTTGAATTTTTTTTTTTTTATATTTTCAATTTTAAAAAAAAAAAGTCAGTAGACATTTTCCCCAACAATGTGAACTTATTTAAGCGTCTCGATGCCTTTGGGGCGACATACCAAATTTATTACGGGCGATGTACATTCATCGTTGCCCGATCTACAATGCTTATCAGAATGCAAAAATAAATGGCAAAAGATTAGAAGCATTCCTCCATGTGTTCCTAGCTTCAGTATCTCTAACGGAAATTTGGCATGGCTTTGCCTAGGTTCAGTAATGAGGTTGCATTAGGTTCTAAAAAGGCTCCAAATTGCTCTTCACTGTCGCCGGTGAAGGCTAGTAAGGCACCTCGATAAAAGCGGGTTCAATTTGTTAGAATACATTTCCTAGGCTAATGCGGACGTTAACACCTCACGAAACGTAGGTAATTTGTACCCCGTGAATGTTTCACTAGCTTATGCGGAGGCTAGTGTCACACGAAGTATAGGTACTTCACTCCACCTAAAAGGACAGAACCCGGGTTGAGGGCTCATGTTATGCAAATGCAAGTATAGTCTGTGAGGAGGAGCAACAAGCCTTTTACCACCTATTTTACAACCCTTAATCTAAATGCCTTGGCAATTTATTAAAGCAAAGATCAAGAATAGTGTAACGTATTAACCAACCAGAAAGCAATAATAATATACAAGGTTAAGTAATCAAAGAACATTAATAATATACAAGAGAACAGCGATAATATGCATGTACATGAACATGAACATATTTAAAAACATTTTCTTATTTAAGGAAAATCCTCTTAAAAAATAAAATAAAATGGGAATTATAATTAAATACCAATTAAAATCGACAAACCCGAGACTTTTGATAACACACGACTAATTTTGGGTCTGACTCTCTAAAGTCCCCAGTGGAGTCGCCAAGCTGTCGCAACCACTTAACAAATAATTAACAACGTCCCATCACGAGACATTTTACTCGTTAAGCGTGACATTGGGGGAAATAGAGGAAAAGACGACTTAATTCCTCTTGAAATAAAATGAGGGTTTGAAAACAACCTCGAAAAAAACATGGAGTCGCCACCAATATTTTTTGGCTAGGTGTGATCGG
Organism: Fremontodendron californicum; assembly: GCA_030761205.1. Taxonomy (NCBI): domain Eukaryota; kingdom Viridiplantae; phylum Streptophyta; class Magnoliopsida; order Malvales; family Malvaceae; genus Fremontodendron; species Fremontodendron californicum. The sequence continues at coordinate 23,195,085 of JAULJL010000014.1, read as the reverse complement.
CCACCTATTAAAACCGGTTTTGTAAAACATTTTAAAATGAATTAAACATTTTTTAAAAACCAATTTCGAAGTCTGCGCTTTTAAACTAGAGAAATCAAAGAAGTGGGTTCAGGAGTCGGTTTCGTGCGGGAAAGGATTAGCACCCCCACAACGCCCGTATAAAACGGTACCTTATTAATCGTGTGTTATCTTGAGTCTTGGTAAAGATCGGTTTTGAAATTGATATTTTAAAATAATTCCCATTTTAAAGAAAAATAATCCCATTTCTAGTTGAAAATTATCCAAAATTTATTAACTCAAAATTTTTCTATATTCCCCGGGAGACCCGACAAAACATAGAAATTTTTATTTACTTAGAAAATCTCCGGATCACTCTTGTTTTTGAAAGAAAGATATTCCGTTTTTAATGATAATTGATGATATCCTCTCCACAACCCGACAGAGAACCCATAAATTATTTTAACTCGGGAATAACCTTATTTTATTGAAAAACATCAATTTTCAAAAAGTTGAATAATCATGAATATACAAATTAAAACATGAATATATAACATGCATAAATAACATGGCATGGCATGGCAAGGCAAGCAATTTACTATGAAAAAATTTAAATGACATAGTCAAAGAATAAATGATATGAAATATGAATGACATGGCATGGCATGGCATAAGAATGAATGTCATGTGAATGGAATTGACATGGCATACAAAATGTCATGGCATATAAATGACATGGGACATGAATGAATATCATGTGAATCAAATCGACATGGCAAACAAAATGATATGGCATACGAATGATATGGCACATGAATGAATGCCATGTGAATGAAATTGACATGGCAAATAAAATAACATGGCATATGAATGACATGGCATGAGAATGAGTGTCATGTGAATGAAAATCGAAATGGCAAACAAAATGACATGGCATGAGAATGAATGTCATGAGAACCCATGAATTATTTTAATCGGGAATAACCTTATTTTATTGAAAAACATCAATTTTCAAAAAGTTGAATAATCATGAATATACAAATTAAAACATGAATATATAACATGAAAACATGACATGACAAGCAATTTATTATGACAAAATTTAAATGACATAGCCAAAGAATAAATGACATGAAATATGAATGACATGGCATAAGAATGAATGTCATGTGAATGGAATCGACATGGCATACAAAATGTCATGGCATATGAATGACATGGGACATGATGAATGTCATGGCAAACAAAATGACATGGCATACGAATGATATGGCACATGAATGAATGTCATGTGAATGAAATTGAAATGGCAAATAAAATGACATGGCATATGAATGACATGGCATGAGAATGAGTGTCATGTGAATGAAAATCGACATGACAAACAAAATGACATAGCATGAGAATGAGAATGAATGTCATGTGAATGAAATTGACATGGCAAACAAAATGACTGGCATATGAATGACATGGCACATGAATGAATGTCATGTGAATGAAATCGACATGGCAAACAAAATGACATGGCATATGAATGACATGGCATAAGGATGACATAGCAAGAGCATGAATGACATGGCATGACATATACATGACCTAATCTATGGATGGCATGACGCAAATGACATGGCATGGGCACATGGTGACATGGCCGAATGAACATGGCATACTAAATGAATGACATGGCATAAACTAAATGACATGACATGTGAATGACTAACATGACATAATTTAGATGACATGACACATGAATGAATGACATGGCATAATTTAAATGACATGGCATGTGAATGAATGACATGGCATAATCTAGATGACATGGCATATGAATGAATGACATGGCATAATCTAGATGACATGGCATGTGAATGAATGACATGGCATAATCTAGATGACATGGCATGTGAACGAATGACATAGCATAATCTAAATGACATGGCATGTGAATGAATGACATGGCGTAATTTAGATGATGTGGCATGTGAATGAATGACATGATATAATCTAGATGACATGGCATGTGAAAGAATGACATGGCATAATCTAGATAACATGGCATGTGAATGAACGACATGGCATAATCTAGATGACATGGCATGTGAATGAATGACATGGCATAATCTAGATGACATGGCATGTGAATGAACGACATGGCATAATCTAGATGACATGGCATGTGAATGAATGACATGGCATAATCTAGATAACATGGCATGTGAATGAATGACATGGCATAGTCTAGATGACATGGCATATGAATGACATGGAAAATTCTTGATGACATGGCATGTGAATGACATGGCATATGAATGACATGGCAAATTCTTGATGACATGGCATGCGAATGAATGACATGGCATGTGAATGACTTGGCATATGAATGATGTGGCATATACTTGATGACATGGCATATGTATGACATGGCTTGTGAATGACATGGCATATGAATGACATAGCATATACTTGATGACATGGCATGTGAATGACATGGCAAATTCTTGATGACATAGCATGTGAATGAATGACATGGCATAATCTAAATGACCTCGCTTGTGAATGAATGACGTGGCTCTTGAATAATGTGGCACATGAATGAATGACATGGCATAATCTAAATGACATGGCATGTGAATGAATGACATGGCACACGAATGAATGACATGGCATGCTAGACATGGTAAAATCTAATTAAGGCAACATGAACGCAAAATGACATCAATATGCAATATTCATGGAAATATAATTTTCATGTGAGGAATCATACAAATAGCATACATCGGAAAATATTACCACACTCTCCAGCAAACCCGGCAAAGCTCGGAAAATATTTTTTCCTTACGGTATTTTGCATGATTCCAAATAAATAAATAAAAAATCCAATATTTTTCAATTTCATAAACACGTGTGTTGAAGAATTTCCTAACCTCCCTAGCAACCCGGCAAAGATAAAGAACTAATTCTTGCCAAATGTTTAGGAAATCGAAAAATACGTTTTATGTCAAATTACAATTTAAAACATTTTAAAAATGCAATGCATGGAGATGTATTTCTTCTTTAGAGTAAGGACATCCGTATACCTAAAAAGGTATCCGAATACCTTAGTAAGAGACTTAGATCGGATTTCCAAAATCCAAAGACTTTGGGCTGGAACTAAAAACAATTTGGAATTTTTTTTGGATGAAAAAGGCCTCATGGCCGAAATCCCTTTTTAATAGGCCCTATTTTCCTAGTTTTGAAACCCGAGTTGATCACCCTTGACCCGACTTTTATAAAATCAAATTTTATGATTGAAATGACTTGGAAATCAACCTAAAACAGTAGCTAAAGTCCCAAATCAGCCCTATCTTAATATACTAATAAAAACAGAAAATTAGAATTTCTTAAAAAAACAATTTTGACTCCCATTGGCAGTTTTGAAAACCGATTGTTTTAACCCTCTAAAAAATTTCAAAAAAATCTGAAAATATTATGGTAGACTTAGAACATGTTGATCTACATGGAAAAAAACCAACTTAATTTTTGGAGCATGGATACTATGACCGATTTTTACCAAAATCAAGACAGTGAGTTAAAAACTACTTTGTCAAAATCTATTTTTTCAACCATGATAAACAAAATCTAAAAATCATGTGAAAAATACCATGGCATCCCCTAAATGGCTACTGCATTGGTAAAAAAATAAATTTATTTTGACTATGGATGAGTAGTGAAAAAAGATCCCAAAGTCAGAATACCCAATCTAAAATATTAATCTTCCAACAAGTATGAGCTAAGGGATTTTTGGCTTGAGATCATTAATTGATCTTGGCCAAAATCCTAGTTGAAATGTCATGAAATGCATGATTTTCAGCCAACCAAACATATAGCAATGAATCAATCAAGAGTTAAGAACATGAACACAACCAACCAAGCAAGAGATATCAAGCAAGAACAAGCACAAAAATGGCCTTCAAATTTCGGCCAAGACTAGATATGGGAGAAATTTTTTGCTAAACCTTGTTATTTGATAATAAAAAAAAAGAAGAAATCTTTTGGAACTTGTTTTGAAAAAAAAATATATTATTTCATGAATGAAAATAAATAAAAAAAAATCATAAAAGAATAACAAAATCATATGAACAAAGCATGGAGGAGGGCATGGAAGAAAAAATAATGGAAGAGGAAGGAAAGAAAATAGCTACCTTTCTTTAGCTTTCCAAATCAAAGAGTAGTAAGAAAATGCCTAGCAAAAAATAAAATTCCCCCTTCTCTTTCTCTCATGGCCTGCTGCCCCATAAATGTAGAGAGTGTGTGTGCTTTTTTTCACTAAGACATGTTTCCCATGCTCCTCCAACATCCTTTACCCTTGGATGATATGTGCTCCTTTTTCTCCAACAATCTAAGCCATTAGATCAAAGATATTTTCATGACAATAAAAATGACATCTTGCCGTTTGATCTTGGTCATTGAAGGATGTACTCATCTTTTTATAAAGCACCTAGGCCAATGGATGGAAGATATTTTCATGACAATAAAAATGACATCTTGTAATTTTATAGTGACCATTGGATGAAATTGATCAAATGATGATCACACTCCCTCTTTAAATCAGCTGCTGGCAGAAAATGACCTGGAAATTTCCAAGCCATTCAACTTGTTTTATTTGCAAATTGGCCCTTTTCGGTTTCTTTGGTAAAATTACCTTTTAGCCCCCCAAACTTAATTTAATTGCAAATGGATCCCAATTCCGGATTTGTCTTTTTCAACTCATCCCATCCAATATAAAACTTGGTTCTGGAGGTTTTCATATTTTTCGAGCTCATTCGCTAGTTTTCTCGGATTTTTCTCTAAAGTTTAGGTTTAGTGCCTCCCAAATTTAGCCTTTTTCATTTGAGCTAAAATTCTAGATTTTTCTTCACCAATACCTTCCAAAAATTAACAAACTCATATCTGGAAGTTTTCATAATTTTTCGAACTCGTTTCCTATTTTTTCTAGAATTTTCTTTTGGAATTTCGGGTTAGGGCACCCAAACTTTGCCATTTTTCATTGAGCTCCTATTCTGGATTTTTCTTCACCAATACCTTCCAAAAATTATAAAACTCAGATCTGAAAGTTTTCATAATTTTCCAAGCTCGTTTCCTATTTTTCACGGGATTTTCTTTTGAAATTTCAGGTTAGAGCACCCGAACTTTGTCATTTTTCATTTGAGCTCCGATTCCGGATTTTCTTTCTCTAATACCTTTCAAAAATTATAAAACTCAGATCTGGAAGTCTTCATGATTTTCTGAGCTCGTTTCCTATTTTTCCCGGAATTTACCCGAACTTTGTCATTTTTCATTTGAGCTCTGATTCCTGATTTTCTTTCTCCAATCTCTTCCCAAATATATAAAACTCAGATCTGGAAGTTTTTATAATTTTTCGAGCTCGTTTGCTATTTTTCCGAAAATTATCTTTGGGATTTTTCGAGATTGCCTTTCAACCTCTGAAACCTCGGTTTTACTCAAAACGGGTCCGATTTCCGGATTTTCTTTTTCCACTTTCTTTGTCCTATATTGAATTTGAGTTGGTTCGAAAACGCCCAATTTTTACGATCAAATTCCCCTCCGATTTAGTTTTTCCTTTTCTCAAACCATGAGAATTTTCTCATTTTTTTGTTTTTACTCTAACTGGCTTTTCCTTGGGATCCACTTCAAATGGACGTTGGGCTATTTCTGTTTATTCATCCTTTATCAACTAGGGGCTTCAATTTCATCGAATCGGTCCATCTCTGTAGTTTTCCCCAAATTTGCCGGATTAGGTCTTCCCCTACACTGAATTTCTGCAACCCGTCTTCCGAACTCCATATCTTTCGTTGTAGAGCTCGGATTATCAAAATTCTTTCACCATTGTTCAATTCAACTTCGAATCTTGATTTTGAATGGGAGTTGACTTTTTAAGGTTGACTTTTTTGGGTTGACTTTTTTGGAGTTGACTTTTTTCGAGTTGATTTTTTGTGCTGACCTCCGAAACAAAGTCTTGGAGACCCATCTATGGAATGATGGAAGTCTCTTTGTGTTCCAGGAAGTTGAAAGGGAGAATCTGCCTGGTTTAGGGGGTCCGGACAAAATTAGGTGTCTACAGCGATCATCAATAATCTCAAGACTCCCCATCATTTCTTAATGTGAAGAAAGAATTTTCTTTTAAGAACACATTCTTTATTTTTCAATTTTTACAAAATCAAGAATTCCTTTAATGTTTATTTTTGCAAATTTAAATTATTGTTCGAACACAATAAACACAAAACATTTGAAATTCAAAATTTATTTATTTCATGTGGATGTCAACATAAGACAAGTGCTTTCATGATGAGGCATAGAACTACATGCATATTCCTCAATGCTCTTGACGTGCTTTTAAAGATAATAATTCTCATCCTCAAAACCCCTAAAGAAGAAACCGATCTATGGCATGGCATATTTCCACTGTTCGATAAGCTCTAGAGTCAAAATGCCATCGTGGACAAGGCCTTCAATTTTTTTCTTCAGTTGTCTGCATTTTTCAGTTGAATGTCCAATTGCCCCCATGTGATACTCGCACTTGCTGTTTGGGTCATAAATCCTTGCTAATGGGTTTGGAGCTATTTTCAAAGGCACAGGGGTAAGGTATTGATTCCTTATTAGCAATGGAAACAGGTCAAGGACTGGGATTGGACTTTTCTCTTAGTTGTCCCGCGGTTGTTTTTGGGAAGCAGGCCTAGTTGTAGGGACTAGCATAGGATTAGGTGTTTGGGGATGAATATTTGGTAGGTAAGGATAATGTCTTAGAGAGACATTGGTAGAGTAACATGATTGATATGAGAGGAATTGGGGATATGGGGTAAATTCTCCCATAGCCTGGACATCTTTCTCTTTCTTTTTGGGTGCCCTATTTCTCTCGAAAGTGGATGTCTTATCTCCTTCGAGTTTCCCATTCTTGATAGCATTCTCAATCATCTCTCTTGAGATTACCATATCCGCAAAATTATTCGTGGCATTGCCGACGAGTCTATCATAGTATCGGGCCTGCAGTGTATTCACAAAAAGGACAGTAATTTCCTTTTGAATCAGGGGCGATCGTACTTGGGTGGTCATGTCCATCTATCTCTGAGCATATTCTTTGAAGCTCTAAGTGGCCCTTTACTCCATATTTTGCAAGGTGAGATGGTCAAGCATCATATCAGTCACATGCTTGTATTGGCTTAGAAAAGCTCTAGCCAGATCATTCCAAGAACGAATCTGATCCCTGCTCAATTGACTATACCACCTGATCGCGGATTTTCTGAGGCTATCCTAAAAAAAGTGGATCAAAAGCTTATCATCATCCGTATGGCCCACCATCTTTCGATAGAACATAGTGATATGGGCTGACGGATCGATTTTCCCATCATATTTCTCAAAGTCCCTACCTTGAATTTAGGAGGTGTCGCAACCTAAAAAATAACGAGTCTCATCGCAAGACTTTATTATTCGTTAAGCGTGACATAAAAAAAAATCGAGGAAAAATCGACTTAATTCCTCTAGAAAAATGAAGGTTTTGAAAATGACCTTAAAAAGACATGGAGTCGCCACCAATCTTTTTTAGCTAGGTGTGATCGGCCATCTATTAAATCCGGTTTTATAAAATATTTTAAAAATTAATTAAAACATTTTAAAAACCAATTTCAAGTCTGCGTTTTAAACCAGAGAAATCAAAGAAGCGGGTTCGGGAGTCGGTTACGTAGTCAGGTGTGACGATATCAGCATATCTAGCTATCTCAACCCGATGAGTTTCCTTCCATGCCACCACAATCTCACGGACCTTACCCGAATATCCATCTTCTCCGTAAGAAATTCCAAATTACCAAGGTCATGGGTCATTGGAGTAAACTGACGAGATTCTGATTGCCTCAGTACTAATAGTGGTGCATAGCTTACTCCTCCCCATACTCCCAATAATGGAACAGAGGCTTTGTCTCCGCATTTATACAATGTCGGTATAGGAGCTATCCATGGAGCTCTCCAAACTATCATCTCAGCCCTAATATTCCGAAATATATTGATCCATTGCTCCTTAGTCCTATTCTCAAGCCAATCCCTTTTAAGAAATTCGCCAATTGGTGCAAAAGATTTCCAATATGAACGAAGAGGGAAATTCTCCTGTTTACAGAAATGGCTCTGAACCCATATGTAGAGGAGCTGTATACATCCTAGAAAATGACCTTTGCCTTCCCGTCTACAGAAATTCAGGGATCGGATTGTTTCTACTATGATTGCCGGGGCTGGGTTTATCCTTTGCTCAAGCCTCTCGAAAACATCTAATATCGCCACATCCACATACCCTAGTGTCTTCGGGAAGATAACTAAACAATAGATAGCCAAAGCAAAAATATTCCTAACTGTCTCCTTGCTTGAATGGCTATGGATTAAAGCCCGTAAAATGCCCCATGATATGCAGTAGCTTTCTCCTTTTCAGACAACATGGCTTTCTACCCAATTTCTTTCCACTCCCAAAATCTTCGACATCTTTTTCTTGAAACCCGGTGTCTTTGTATCCTTCAAATAAATACGATCGGGAATAACATCCTCAATATGTAGCAAAGTCGAATAAACCTCTATGGTTGGAGTCATATCCTCTCGGTTGAAAGTAAAACACCGATAAGCGGGATTCCAGAATTGTACCACAGCCCAGATCACCTCATCACTGACCTTAACCTGAGCTAACAGGGCTATGTCCCCATATGTCTGAGTGAAGGCTTCTTTTTTCGATATATTCCACTGATTCCATATATTAATCAAATCCCGGAGATCATTTTGCATGATAGTAAGATCAACCTCAGCTGGCAATGCTGACACATATCCCATCTTTAAACAATCCCCATTATCCTGTTGAAATTTCTCGGACTGTTTCCTAACCTCTAAATGTTTCTCGACCACTGAGACACTCTGACCCTCCATGAAAGCCCTTTTGGTTGAATAATATCCCGAGACCAATAACCTTCAAATGTGAAAAAATGATGGCAAGATGCAAAAGAAACACAAAAAAAAGAAAATGAATTAGTAACAGGAATAAATATGAATAATACAAAAACATATAATTCAAAGCAATAATTATCCCTGAGGATGCCAACAAAATTTCAGCATTATAACCCCCCTGGGATGAAATATCAACATTTATTACGGACATTGTGATGTACGTTCATCATTGTCCGAAAAATGAACTTATTCGAAAAGTAGAATAGAAGGTAAAAGGATTGGAAATATTTCTCCATGTCTTAACTTCGGGATATCTAATTGGAAATCCGTCATGGCTTCGCCTAGGTTCACTATATGAGGGTGAATCGGTTCTAAAGGCCCCGAATTGTTCCTCACTGTCGCCGGTGAAGGCTAGTAAGGCACCCCGATAAAAGCGGGTTCAATTCGTTAGAGTCTATTTCCCTAGCCCATGCGGATTGTTAATCACGAAGGCTTAGGTAATTTAGTACTCCGGAAGTGTTTCACTAGCCCATGCGGATTGTTAATCACGAAGGCTTAGTTACTTTGCTCCCACTTAAAAGGACGGAACCCGGGTATAGGATTCATGATATGCAAATGCACGTGTAGTGTAGTGTGTGAGGAGAAATAACAATCCTTTCACCACCTATTCTATATCCCTTATTCTAAATGCCCCAACAAAATTAAACAACATAAATCATCAATTAATCAATAAATAAATATATGCACCAAAATAACCAGAGAACAATTATAATATGTATGCACATGAATATGAACATATTTAAAAACATTTTATTATTTTTTGAAATTATTCTTATTTTTTAAAATGTGGGAATTAAAATTAAATACCAATTAAACCAACAAAACTGAGACTTTGATAACACACGACTAATTCTAGGCCTGACTCTCTAATATGTCCCCAGCGGAGTCGCCAAGCTGTCGCAACCTAAAAAATAACGAGTCTCATAGCAAGACTTTATTATTCGTTAAGCGTGACATTAAAAAAAATCGAGGAAAAATCGACTTAATTCCTCTAGAAAAATGAAGGTTTTGAAAATGACCTTAAAAAGACATAGAGTCGCCACCAATCTTTTTTAGCTAGGTGTGATCGGCCACCTATTAAAACCGGTTTTATAAAATATTTTAAAATTTAATTAAAATATTTTAAAAACCAATTTCAAGTCTGCGTTTTCAACCAGAGAAATCAAAGAAGCGGGTTCGGGAGTCGGTTAAGTGCGGGGAAGGATTAGCACCCCCACAACGCCCGTATAAATCGGTACCTTATTAATCGTGTGTTATCTCAAATCTCGGTAAAAGTTAGTTTTAAATTTAGTATTTCAAATTAATTCCCAATTTAAAGAAAAATAATTCCATTTTTTATTGAAAATGATCCGGAATTTATAAATTCAAAATTTTCCTATATTCCCCAACAAACGTGGCAAAATATAGAAATTTTTATTAGTTTTGGAAAATTTTCCGAACCATTCTCTTTTTAAAGAAGATATTCCGTTATTAATAATAATTGATGATATCCTCCCCAGTAAACCCGGCAGAGAACTCATGAATTATTTTAACTCGGGAATATCTTTATTTTATTGAAAACCATTATCTTTTTTTGAAAACATTTAAAATAGTTGAATATGTATATGCATGACATAAATAAAATGACATAGCAAAATCTAAATAATATAATGCAACCTAAATAACATGACATGATTTGAATGCCTTAGCATATTCTAAATGAAATGGAATATCCTAAGTTATATAATATATTCTAAATAAAATGAAATGACCTAGGTAACATAGTATATTCTATATGAGATGCAATATTCTAAGTCATATGATATAATCTAAATGAAATAGAATAACCTAAGTAACATAACATATTCTATATGAAATGAAATAACCTAAGTAACATGATATTTTCTAAATGAAATAAAATATTCTAGATGACATAATATATCCTAAATGAAATGAAATGACCTAGGTAATATAATATATTCTACATGAAATGCAATATTCTAAGTCATATGATATAATCTAAATGAAATAAAATATTCTAGATGACATAATATATCCTAAATGAAATGAAATGATTTAAATGACATGACAAATATGAATGGTATGGCATATAATTTAAATGACATCGAATAAAATAATGCTATCATATAATATGCATGAAAATAAAAATAATAATGCATGAACATAGTATATGCTGAATAAAAATAACTAAATAAAAGCATAGGATATCATGAAATATTCAAAACCATATAATAAACCATGTAACATCAAAAAATATAAATCAAAATAACAACAATATCATAGAAATTATTATAGCAAGTATCACATATTATATAAAATGCATGAATATAAAAATGCAATGCATGAAATGTATTTTTTCCTTTAATTAAGGAAATCCGTATATCTAAAAAGATATCCGGCTACCTTAGGAAAATATGTCAAATTAAATATTCTAAAACCGAAATACTTTGTGATTGTTTGAAAACAATTTTGAAAAGCTTGAATTAAAAGTAAAAACTGGGCTAAATCTTTTTTAAATGGCTCTAATTTCCTAAGTTTAAAAATCCGGACTTGACTACCCTTAACCCCGGGACTTGAAAAACCATTTTTAGAGTTTAAAAAGGCTTAGAAACTACCCTAAGTCAGTAGCTAACCCTCCTAATTAGCCCACTCTAAGTAACTTAACCAAAACAGAAAAATGATTTTGCTTTAAATTCAATTCTGACTCCACTGTCCAGTTTTAAGCCACGATTTTTTACCCTATTTTTAAAAATTCAAAATATTCTGAAAAAAATACTGGAGATTCAAGACATGTAAAAATACACGGGAAAAAATTCGCTTAATTTTTTGATTAAAGACGAATTCCCAGAAAAATCGGAAAGTTACGAAAACTGGGTGAAAAAAAAAACTGCTTTGCCAAAACACATTTTGCCTTTGATAAAATCATTTAAAAATCAAAGTAAAAATATTTGAAACTCATAAAATGACTTACAAACAGTAGCTAGGACTTTTTGAAAGTTAGATAAAAATTGGCTAAGTAAAAAAAATCACAAAGGTGGAATAATCAACTTGACAAACTTAATTTTCCACAAGTGTGCTCAAGAGAGCATGACTTTGAACCATTAATTGGCTCAAGTCATTATTCAAGTGGCATGAACATGAAATGCATGAAACAATACAGCAAACATAATGCATGAAATGCATGGATTTAAACCTAAATGTAATGAAAAAATGCATGGCATTCATAAAGTGACCTAGACCTAAATGAACTTGCATGGCATTTAATGTGACCTAGACCTAAAATGCATGAACATGCATGGCAAATAAACCAAACTTAATAACTAAAATATGCATGGCATTTTCACAAACACAAAGCATGCTTAAACCAAAAACTCAACCAAATATCATGCAAATGCTAACCTATCAACTAACATGTCAAGAATGCACATAAAATGCAAAAATTCAAGGGTGGCCGAATGGAATAATGCAACAAGAAAACATGGCATTTTCACAAACACTTGGCATACTAGCATGTAAAACTAAATCAAATGACATGCAAATGCAAAAACCTACCAACTAACATGACAAAAATGCAATCACACAATGCAAAACACATGGAGTAGCCAAATGGCCTCAAGCTCCAACAAGCATGGCATTTTCACAAACACTTGGTATACTAACATGCTCAACTAAAATATAACACTTAAATCATGCAAAAATCACACAAGCATTTTCACAAACACTTAATATACTAAATCTAAAACATGCTCAACTAAGATATAAAACAAAAAATCATGCAAAGACCACACAAGCATTTTCACAAACACTTGATATACTAAATCTAAAACATGCTCAAATTTAAACAATATGAAAACATAAAATTAAAAATGCAAAAACATGATATTTAAAACATAAATGGCAACAAATAAAGCAACCAAATTAAAATATAACTCAAGAATATGAAGTTACATAACATTTAAAACATCAAAATCAAAGAAAATAACATAAACAATATGGTAAAATAAATCAAAACAGCAACTTAAAATAAATAATGTAGGCCATTTGGCCATGGTGAGTTTATTGTAAAAATAAAATGTAAAAAATATACTTAAGAAAGAGATGAATGAAGAACTTAAAAGAACAATAAAAAAACATTTATTTAAAATGGAAACTCACCAAATAGAGATCAAAATAGCAAAAACAAGAATAGAAAATCAAGAAAGTGCAAGAGTTGGTGCTCAAGAGCAACCTCAAGAAGCTATCTTTCAAGCTTTATCTCTTTAAACTTTCCTTTTTTTTTTCTAAACTTTTCTTTTTTGCTCTCAACCAAGAAGAGAAAAACTAAGAAAAAACTCCAAGAACTCAGCAAAATGAAGATGAAAAAATGAAATTATGACCTCTAAACAAGGGCTGGCCAAATGGACCCTATAATGGCTTAAGGATGTTGTCATTTTTTTGTAACCAATTTTCCATCAAATGGCTAATAATTCAAGGTGAAAAATCATGAAATTACCACCTTTAGATTAGCATCTCAGCTCTCTCAAATTACAGCTGTTAAAGAATAATGTTGACATCTCTCTTGGCCTATGTGGCTTAATCACCATGGCTTGATCAAAGAGAATCTCTAACTAACTCTTGATTTCTAGCCATTTGATTGAAAAATCAGAAGCTTCCTCCTTCCTTTGGGCTTGGGCAGGCCAGCACTTCTCTTCTCCATCCCAACTCTGATTTTTTGAAAGGCCCAAAGAAGCCATTTTCGGTTGCTTGGGTGAAATGATCGTTTTGCCCCCCGGATGCAAATAAATATCAAACGGACTCCAAATTCAAATTTTATTTTCTTAATAATTCCAAAATAATAAAATATTGAGTTCTGGAAGTTTTCAAAATTATCCGAGTCCGTTTGCTATTTATTTGGATTTTTTCTTCCAAAAATGCCCTTTTATGCCCCTGCATTTTACCATTTTTTAAACGAGCTCCAAATCAAGATTTTTCTTCACCAATCTCTTCAAAATAATTAAAACGTGTGATCTGGAAGTTTTCAGAATTGTTGGAGCTCATTTGGTATTTTTTCGGGATTTATCGGCTTGAATTACTGCATAGGAGGCCCGGGATTTGGCCATTTTGCAAACGAACTCCGAACCAAGATTTTATTTTTTCGATATCTTCCAAATAATTTAAAAATGAGATTTGCAAAATTTCAGAATTTTTGGAGTCCATTTGCTATTTTTCCGGGATTTATCTTTTTGAATTATTGCATCGGAGGCCCGAGATTTGGCCATTTTGCAAACGAACTCCGAATCAAGATTTTCTTTCGCCAATCTCTTTCAAATAATTTAAAAATTATATTTGCAAAATTTCAGAAGATTTGGAGCTCATTTGCTATTTTTTCGGGATTTTCCTTTTTGAATTACTACATAAGAAGCCCAGGATTTTGGCCATTTTGCAAACGAACTCCAAATCAAGATTTTCTTTCGCCAATCTCTTTCAAATGATTTAAGAATGAGATTGAAAATTTTTAAGAATTTTCGGAGTTCATTTGCCATTTTTCCCAAATTTTCCAACTTTGCCCTTTTGCCTCTGAAGCCCGGTTTTGCTCAAAACAAGTTCGATTTTCAGATTTTCTTCAATCTGAGCCTTGGGCTATCCTTTTTAATCATTATTCATCCATTGGGGGCTTTGTTCTTACCAATTCGGGCCATTTTTGTGATTCTTCCCGATTTCACCGAAATCCACTAAAAATCCTAATTCTCGGTTTTCTCCCGGATTGACTTTTTTCGGTTTTTCTTGCAAGTGACTTCTCCATTACCCGTAGTCAGTGCTTATCTTTCATTTGGAACCTTCAATTTCGACCAATTTGATCGTTTAAGAACTTTTCCCCAAATTTCTCGGATTAGGGTTTCCTTTCTACTGAATCTCCAAATCCCAACTTCCGAACTCCATATCTTTCAACGTAGACCTCGGATTATCAAAATTCTTTCGCCATTTTTCAATTGAACTTAAAATCTTGATTGTGAAAGTGGGTTGACTTTTTCAGTAGACTTTCTGGGGTTGACTTTTTTGGGGTTGACTTTTTTTGGGGTTGACTTTTTCATGTTTGACTTTTTGTGCTCGCCCTCTTAAACTAAGTCTCGGAGTACCACCTGCATTATGAAAACAGTTTTTTTACACTCAGAAACATCAATTTAGGAAGAAAACATACCTGTTTAGTGGTCCGGACAAAATTAGGTATCTACAGGAGGAATGACTAAATTGTGTACCAAGCTAAGTTCCTTTGCATCTATAATCCCAAACACCTTTGCGCCTTCTAATGCACTGAGTCTTTCCTTTAACGGCTGATATTTCTCTTGAGTTCTCACAGTTTGGGAGGTCTGATCTTTGATTAGTGTTGAACCAGGCGGACAAGAGAGGTCATCCTTCAGACTGTTTCCCATGGTTTCCAATCCTTTCACAGCAGAACTCTCAACATGCCACTTTTCTTTGACAGTGGTGGATATCAATTCCATAATCTTAGTCATCTGTTCTCGAGATTCCTCTTGAGACTTTGCCAATTGTTCTTGTAATTCTCTCTGTGCTCTTTTGATGTACTCAAAAGAGTATATCTTATTTAATCCTTGCAGTAAAAATAATATCAATTGTAAAGTATAGGATAAGCAAGGGTCGAGTCCACAGGGATTTGCGTTTAATTTAAGAGTTATTAGTTTATGCTTAAATTTAAGGAAAACAAAATAAAAAAGGGAGGTTCTAAAATCAGTTTAAACTAAAGCAAACAATCAAAAGAAGAAAGCAAGTAAATAGGAAGTAATCAAATATGAGAAAAGTATGGTTAAGGTTTCATTCTCCACCACTAGACATCGTTAAGAATCAAATTCAGATCTATCAACATCAATTATCTATCAAAGTAAACAACCGTAGATAACAACATCCTGTGTTACCCCAATCCTTCCTTACTTCATCGTTAAGTAGGACGAATGCCACTACTTAATCTCTAACTATCAAATAACCTAAGATAAACATCATTAGATTCAAAATGATAGTAGCTTTATGATGAGAAAGATAGGTTGATCTAAGCAACAAATACATAAACATGGATTCATTCAACTTATGTTATGTTCCACTTCATAATTCCTGAAAACCCAACATAATCATGAATTACAAATTGCTACTATTGAATAGAAATCAAGACAATTACACGAATCAAGATTCCTAAACTAGCATTAGATAATTATCAAGATCTGTCTAGTTTGCAACCTAAACAAATCAAGACAATATCATGAACAATTCTTGTAGAAGAACTCAAGCAACTTTGATAGAAAACCAATAATAGATAAAATTTCAAAATCAATTACAAAACATGTCTAGGGCTTTGAAATCACCCTTAACCAAAAAGAAGTTAAGCCTAACATAAGCATAAATAATATATACATAAAACTAAAAAGAAAATAAAAGAATGCAAAAGAAGAAGAAGAAAATTGATGATCCCTTGAGTCTCCTCAAAAGATTATAATAGTTTGTGGCTCAAAAGATGGTATTTATAGAGTTTTTTGACCTTGGAAACCCTTTCTTGTTGATCAAGGAAGCTAAGAGGCAAAATAAGGCAAGTTTGGACTTTTTCTTAATTTTTCTCGGTTTTGGAGGCAGTAAGGTCAGTGCCGCGACGCCGAATGGGCTGACTTGGCGATTTTGCCCTCTGACTTTTATTTCGCGACTGCTGCACTGTCTCGCACTTCGTCAGCTGATTTGGATAACCACCCATTGTCCGATTTAGGCGTGTAAGCTATCGTTGTAAAGGTATTCAAGTCAGCTTCAAAATTGAAGAGGAAGTTTCTTCAAATAATGATTTAACCTAATGATTTCCTTGCAACAAGATCCGGAGGTCAAATCTGCCTGATCATCTAGCACTAAGAATTTGATCTTTTTGACTCCCAAATCTTCTTCCATCTTGTGATTATGATTTTGTAAGCTCTTTACCATCATTATTGACATATTTTGACTTCATTCTTTTAAATATACATATAATTCAAAAATATAATATAAATAAACAAGATAAAGATCAAAAACCTAACAAAAACTAAAGGTAGAAAGGCATAAAATGTATATTTTATGAGCTTATCAAATACCCCCACACTTAGCTTTTTGCTAGTCCTCGAGCAAAAAATAATAATAATAAAATAAGAAAATCTAGTTTAATCCACTTTCGTAGGAACACGGTGGCACTTAGCATGTGACACAAGCCTTTAAACCCCTAGGTGTCCTTCTTAGACGAGTTTAGTCTCGTGAGGGTTTACTAGGACGATACCCACAAACATTGAAAAACTAAAATAAAAATAAAATATACTAAATATAATTACTCCTAATCCTTCCAATATAAATAAGAGATAATCATTAAACAAGTCTTATAAACTAATCAATAGCTTAAAAAATTTCATAAAAAATCATGCTTGAATGTAAATAGTTTGAGTTAAGCCAATATTAACATAACATATCTCAATCAGAATAATGCATATTCAAACTTAATCTCAACTTCTCACATGGGATACTCTCATGATTTTTACTCTTTAAAGAAGTGGTAAAGTGTTTACACTCAATCAATCTCATGAAAACAGTTCTACCATATGCTTGCTTGTCCACCCATTCTCCACTATTTAGATCATACAACTTCATGAATCAAGAGGTCTTTAATCAAGGTTGTAATGGGGCCAAGGGGTAATAATGTGGTTAAAGAATAAAAAGGAAAAGATTTCACAAAGGTTCCAAAGACTTCATATAATTTAGAGACAAAATAAGATTTTGCAAATAGAACTTTCTCAATATTCCTTGGAAGTACATAATCACATAGGCTGAATATTTCATGTTGAGCCTTTGCTTCATTCTAACCAACCTTGTAACATTATTTTTCTTTTCTTTAACTATAAGTTCAAGAGATGATTCAATTTTTTTTCATTTTTTTATGGGAATGTATTTTTTTTAAATGTTCCCTTTCTTTTTCTCTTGACTTTTGCCTTTCTCCTCCCCCACACTTGTCTTTGTTTCCAACCTAAATTTTCAATAGATATCCTTGTTTTTACAATATGTCTCAAAACATTCAATCCATATTTAGAACAAGGGTAAAGATATATGTGTATTTAGGCTAGGAAAAAGATGTGGTTACCAAAGAAATAGCTTAATCAATATAGGCTCAAATTGGCTCACTAGGGGGATGTTCTCTTGGAACATTAATAAGGGATGGCTATTTGGCCCTGGTTATAATCCTAATGCCTCAATCATATTCAAGTTATCACATGCATCAATATAGTCTCAAAAAGGTTTAAAGCAAGTTCTAGAGAATCATGTAATCATAAGAGCATTCAAGAAGAAATTAGATTGATATATATAATACATCAATCATATAGGTTCAAAACTCACAAGGATGATTATAAAAGTCAATATTAAGTCTAAACATGCTTCTTTCTCAATCAACATATCATATCAACATTGTCTCATAAAAAATAGTATCAAGCTCAATTCTCATGAAAATCTTCTGACTAATAACCAGTTTTAGACCTATACAATTCATATCTCATCATTGTATTAAAAAGGAACTAAAACACACTAATAATAATAATATTAATATTAAAGACTCATAAAAAAATAATAGCCAAAAATAAAAGAAATTCTAAATCCTTCCTCCCACACTTAATTTTTACATTGTCCTCAATGTAATGCTATTAACCCAAATGAAAGAATAATGTGTAAAAGAAAAGAACTAATAACATAAGAATAGGAATAACTAAGACTCAAAACAAAACAAACTCATGCAACCAAAATAATCCTAAAATACTAAACAAACAATTAACAAATAAACATAAAAATATAAAAATATAAATAAAATAAAAATAATAAAGGAAAAAGGAAAAAGGAAAAGAAAGCAATTCTGAGTATGGCAGGTTGGTAATCTCTTTATTAATTGGGCTGCCTTCCCAATTAATACTTGAGTTAAGTTGTCCACCCTAACCAATGCCCCTTCTTGGCTTTTTAGGCTTGTCAGGCTCATACATGAAACTTCCCAAATTTGTGCGTTTGATAGGAAGCTTTCTTAGCACAAAAGTGGATGCATTCTCCATTACAAGTATTATTCCATCATCTTTGTGGTGCATTGCTCATTGAGGAATGGAGCATATTTTGGTACTTGTTGAATGATATCCAAAAACAAGCTATTTAAGGTTTCCGACATGTGTTGTTCATGTTCCTCCTCCTTGAACTTTGCGAATCTACTAGGAAAAGGTGAAGAAGAAACATTAGTAAAAATTGGAACCTTAAAAGTTACCTCAGGTGCTGATGTACTCTCGTTTGAAATTGAAGCTTCATTATCTTCAAGAAGTAAATCTATCTCTAGTTCTTTCTCATCCTCAGGTTCCCTTGGATTTTCTGATTCATCCTCAAGTTGTGTGGCACTAACATTCTCCTTTGGATCAATCATAGTTTAGGAAGAGAGTTGTTCATTTTCCTCAGATCTTTCTTCTACCCATCGCACCACACCACTAGCCAATTGGCTCATTTGAGTCTCTATTTGACTCATCCTTGTTGCCATTTGCCTGTTTGTTTCCCTTATGTCCTGTTGCATTTACAAATGGTTAGTAGCAAAGGATTTGACAAGATCTTCTAGAGACTCACTTGAATTTTGTGATTGAGGCTGAAAAAGATCTTGTTCTTGAGACCATGATTGATTGAAGCTCGATGGAAGATTGTAGTTGGCATAAGGATCTATTTCTTGATAATTTCCCGAGTAGCCAAAATTAGGATGATCCCACCATCCCTCATTGTAAGTGTTTGGGAAAGGATCTCACTGTTGTTGATGGAATCCTTGTTGGCTTCGGTATCCTTCCATATCATAGGCTGGTTCAAAATTATCTTTTTGGTAGTATGGGCACCAATTGGTTGGATGATCCATCATGGAGTACACTCCACACTGCCTTGATTGTTGCACATTACCTATGGCCAATTGTTGAACTGGGGAGGTGAGATTGGCTGGCTGGTTTTCCATGCTCATGTATGCCACCAACTCTTCAAGTGTTAGATTGCTCAAGTCCATCGTGTTTTTCTCAAAATTTGAAAAGAAAAACCTGTATGTACAAGAAAAATAAAATTAATTACAACTGAAAATAAGAATAAACCAAATAACTAATAAACTAAATAAAGTAATCCCCGGCAACGGTGCCAAAAACTTGATGCACTCAAAAGAGTATATCTTATTTAATCCTTGCACTAATAATAGTATCAATTGTAAAGTATAGGAGAAGCAAGGGTCGAGTCCACATGGATTGGTGTTTAATTTATGAGTTATTAGTTTATGCTTAAATTTAAGGAAAACAAAATAAAAGGGGAGGTTTTTAAAACTAGTATAAACTAAAGCAAACAATCAAAAGAAGAAAGCAAGTAAATAGGAAATAATCAAATATGAGAAAAGTATGGTTAAGGTTTCATTCTCCACCACTAGACATCGTTAAAAATCAAATTCAGATCTTTCAATATCAATTAGCTCACAAAGTTAACAACCGTAGATAACAATATCTTGTGTTACCCCAATCCTTCCTTAGTTCATCGTTAAGCAGGACGAACGCCACTACTTAATCTCTAACTATCAAATAACCTAAGATAAACATCATTAGATTCAAAGTGATAGCAGCTTTATGATGAGAAAGATAGGTTGATCTAAGCAACAAATACATAAACATGGATTCATTCAACTTATGTTATGTTCCACTTCATAAATCCTGAAAACCCAACATAATCATGAATTACAAATTGCTACTATTGAATAAAAATCAAGACAATTACACGGATCAAGATTCCTAAACTGGCATTAGATAATTATCAAAATCTATCTAGTTTGCGACCTAAACAAATCAAGACAATATCATGAACAATTCTTGTAGAAGAACACAAGCAACTTTGATAAAAAACCAATAATAGATAAAATCTCAAAATCAATTACAAAACATGTTTAGGGCTTTGAAATCACCCTTAACCAAAAAGAAGTTTAGCCTAACATAAGCATAAATAATATATACATAAAACTAAAAAGAAAATAAAAGAATGGAGAAGAAGAAGAAAATTGATGATCCCTTGAGTCTCCTCAAAAGATTATAATAGTTTGTGGCTCAAAAGATGGTATTTATAGAGCTTTTTGACCTTGGAAACCCTTTCTTGTTGATCAAGGAAGCTAGGAGGCAAAATAAGGCAAGTTTGGACTTTTTCTCGGTTTAGGAGGCAGTAAGGTCGGCACTGTGGCACTGAGTGGGCTGACTTGGTGATTTTGCCCGTTGACTTCGGTTTCACGACTGCTGCACTGTCTCGCACTTTGTCGGCTGATTTGGATAACCATCCGTTGTCCGATTTAGGCTTGTAAGCTATCGTTGGAAAGGTATTCAAGTCAGCTTCAAAAGTCAAGAAGGAAGTTTCTTCAAATAATGATTAAAATAATGATTTCCTTGAAACAAGCTCTGGAGGTCAGATCTGCCTGATCATCTAGCACTAAAAATTTGATCTTTTTTACTCCCAAATCTTCTTCCATCTTGTGATTATGATTTTGTAAGCTCTTTACCATCATTATTGACATCTTTTGACTTCATTATTTTAAATATACGTATAATTCAAAAATATAATATAAATAAACAAGATAAAGATCGAAAACCTAACAAAAACTAAATGTAGAAAGGCATAAAATGTATATTTTATGAGCTTATCATCTTTCCATCATATCCAGTCTGTTTTGCTCATTCTCCATGATTTCGAATATTGTACCTTATTTTTAAAAATGAACTTTCTTTAGAATGCTCTTAAAGCTAAACAGACTCTTATTTATCTCTCCAAATTTACTGGCGTGTATGCTTATGAATGAATGCGTGCAACATGATGTTAGCGTGATGCATGTGAAGAATAAACAAAATAATATACAAGTATACACAATGATTATACAATAATTAAATTGGTTGGACAAATCTTAATTATTTAAAAAACCTCATTATACAAGATTTGGCCCCAAATTTGATCCACGATTTTTTTAAACACATTATCACCATCCGTTTATCGTAAAGAAAAAGATAAAAAATACAACCCTAAATGTTCATACTTCATTCACATGTGTATGAATGCAATGATGATCAATGCATGTGATGTACAAAATGCAAAAATGCTTGAAGAAATGAATTCTCATATTTATAATTTCTCAAATAATATGAATATTATGCAAAATGCAATGAAAAGATCAAGACAATATATATTTTTTAATTTTCTTTCTTTTTTTACTTTTTGTTTAAATTTTTTGCAAATTTTTTTTTGGGATATCTTTTCTTCTTTTTTTCATATTTTTTTTAAATGTCAAAACTAAAAAGAAAATTTTATTTTTCACAAAACTACTCCACCAAAAAAAAAAACTTTTTTCATTATTCTCTTTTCGTTTTTTCATTTTTTTTCTTTTTCTAAAGAAGAAATATTTTCATTATTTTCATGAAATAAAAACTCTTTTTTTCTAAGAATTTCCTACAAAGGCAAATGTATAAAAGAAAAAAAAAACTTCTTTTTTTTTTTCAAAACAATAGAGGAAAATAACTTAAATAACCTAAAAACACTAATTTTCAATATTATTGACAAATTATACCCGAAAAGAAAGCAAAGAGTAAAATCATCAATACAAAGTAAGAAAATTAATGGATATTTGCCCCGATAATATCAACTTATTTAGGCATCACAATGCCTTCGGGGCGAAATATTAAACTTATTGTGGGCGATACGATGTACGTTCATCATTGTCCGGTTTACGATGCTTATTCGGAATGTAAAATAAATAGCAAAAGGTCGGAAGTGTCTCTCCATGTGTTCCTAGCTTCGGTGTATCTAACAATAATTCGACATAGCTCCGCCTAGGCTGTTTCTTATGGTTCACTATATGAGGTTCATTCAAGTTCTAAAGGCCCCAAATTGCTCCTCACTGTCGTCTGTGAGGACTATTTAGAGTATATTTTCCTAAGCCCATACAGAGGATCATCACGAAGGCTCTAGATACTTTATACTCCTAAAGTGTTTCACTAGCCCATACAGAGGATCATTACAAAGGCATAGTTACTTTACTTCCATTTAAAAAGGACGGAGCCCGGGTATATAGCTCATAATATGCACATGCACATGCATGTGAAAGTTTGTGGGAAGGAACAAACAAACCTTTCATCACCTATCCTACAACCTTTATTCTAAATGCCCCAACAATTATTAAAATAAAAAATAATAAAGAAATGACAAAATTAAAAAACATGAATAAAGAATTAATAAATATCAAGGCATGAATGCAAGCAAAATAAAAAAATTAATTAATAAAAAAGATTAAGGGGATTAAAATTAAATATCAATTAAATCCACTAAATCAAGACTTAGGATAACACAAGATTGATGTATGGCTTGACTCTCAAAAAGTCCCCAGCGGAGTCGCCAAGCTGTCATAACGGTTTTTCAATCACTAGACGATTTTTAAAAACAACTAACGAGACTTACCAATCTTTTTTGTTTAGGTGCAATTGGCCACATAGGAAAATTTATCCTTTAAATAAAATTCTAAAATAAATTAAAATTTATTAAAAATAATTTTTTTCTACAAAAACAAAATTGGGTTCGGGAGTACGGTTACGCGTAGGGAAGGTATTAGCACCCCCGTGACGCCCGTTTAGAAAACGATACCATTTAATCATGTGTTATCCTTTAATCTCGATAAAACGATTTTAGTTTTGATATCTAAAAATAATTCCCAAAGTTCTCTTTATTGCAATTTTTGTATTTCTAAAAAAAAATCATTTTATTTAGGAATAAAATAAAAATCTTTGGCATCGGAAACCTTCTCTGAATTCTCTAACATCTAGGCAGAATTCAGGAAGAGTTTTCTCACTTTCGAATTTGCGTAATATTCCTCTAAATAAAATAATGTTCCTTTGTAAACAACAATTATTCAAAATCCTCCAACGTCTAGGCAGGATACCAATATTTGTTTTTACTTATAATATTATTTTATTTGTTTCGTAGGATCTTTTGAAACTCTCAATTTTCCTTTTTTTTTTTATGATAAAGTGCGGTATGCAATGAATAAACATAATAAGCGATAATAATGAATGAGCATATACAGAAGGATAAAGAGTAATAACTTAAACAATGAATTGTTTGGTTTTAGAAGTAAAATTTTATTTGGGTGAGGATAGGAAGCTTTGGTGTGAGAGCTTTTCCAAATTCCCTATCGTCTAGGCAAAATTTGGAGAAGATCTCTACATTTGAAATTCTTATCCTGGTGCTTAGCATTGGCGTGTTACCATTCTTTTTTTATCCAAAATATACAATAATGTGGATGATGAATTAATTAACTTGTAAAATGAGATTTTATTTTTAAGGGTCGGACGAGAATTCTTGGTGTGGGAGCTTCCCCAAATTCCCCATAATCTAGGTAGAATTTGGAGAAGATCTCTACCCTTGAAAACTCTTATCATAAGCATATTATCATTATTATTTAGGAAAATTCCCTTTTTTTTGTTTAAAATTTTATTTAATAATTGAATTGCGTAACATATTACGAGTTGAACAAATGACGTTACCATAATAACCAATGACAAATAGATAAGCGTGGATGAATAGATGACATAACAAATTGATTAAAAATATCTTTATTTTTATTTTATTTTTATTTATTTATTTTAAATAAAATGCGAACCCTCAATTTATGTGAGAGTCTTCCCAAATTCCCCAACGTCTAGGTGGAATTTGAAAAGAATCTCTACACTTGAAAGTCCCTATAATAAACCTTAAAATGACCATATTCTTATTTTACAAAAATATTGGGATCCCTCCAACATCTAGGCAAAGATCCATAAATTGTTTTTACCAGATATATTGTCTTATACAATTTTTTAGAGAATAACTTTTTACCAGTAAATTTTTTTTTTTAAAAAATCATTCTTTCCTATCTTTTTTATTATTATTAAAAAAAATGTAAAATGTGTGGCATAAGACATAACCAAAACAAATCTTATTTAGTCTATTCATTTTTTATTTCAGTTTTCATAAAAAAGAAATTTATTATTATGTACTATTTGTTTTTCATAAAAAGGATCCAACTAATTGACTTTTTTTTTTTAAAGAACACAATCACCAAGATGATTTTTTTAGAAGTGATAAAAGTTTTTTTTTTAGATTTAAATATTTTCCAAAAATATTATATATATACATGTTTGCAAGAAACTTGATTAAATAAATTTTTTTATTACTTATTCATTTTCTTTTTTTTAATTTTTTAAATATATATATTATGAATTATTTTATTTAAAAAAGAAAAGAAATATATATATATATATATATACATCCATGTAATAAAAGGCTTAAAAGAAATATAAACAATTGGGCCATCATGCAATAAAAGGCTTAAGAGAGTAAATTCATACCCAAACAACCAATATGCCTAGGCCCAAAGCAGGAGGCCCACTGTGCAAAGCCCAACGGGTCAAAGCCAAACTTTTGCCAACCAGTTGGGTCGGGTCTACGGTTTGCCCTTTTTCTTCATTTTTTTTTTTTAAAAAAGGGTTACATACAGGTCGGACTATCTGTGGTGCAACGCGCGGATCTTCTCCAGATTTCCTTTTAAAAATAAAAACTCTAAAACGGCACTGTAATAGTGCCTTTTATAAACCCAAATCTTTTTTTTTTCTTTCTCTCTTCTCTCTCTACAACCAGAGCCCCTCTCTCTAAACAAAACCAGCCCTGTTCTTCAAGTCACCGAAAAAACCATCAAAACCCAGATTTCGGCCGGCGACCATCGCCGACACCGCCTTCACCGTCGTCCACCGCTGACGACTCCAGTGGCTCCCAAAACTTCACCCTAGCTTCGTTTTGGCCTCATCTTTCCGATTCTAGGCTTTGTTTTGCCTGAATCTGAGCCGAAACCCCTAGATCTAGGATTTTAACCCGAAACTTCCACCTTAGATCCGACCGCCAACCACCGTCAGATTTGGCTGAAACTCCAGCCGAGTCTTTCTTTAGGCCCTCTCTTAGGTTTTCACTGTTGTAATCTTCAAAGTCACTTCCCAAAACCCCCCAAGCACAAATAGGCCGAACCTAACATTTTTTTTTATGTGTTTTACTTTTTTTTTTTTTTTGGTTTTTGTGATTGATGTGTTGTTGGCTATTGTGTGCTCTTCTTGTGTTTTGTGGGTTGGGTTTGTTTCCTGGGGGTGGGAACTGATACAGGGGGTCCTGGCGATGGTGTCGGGTTACTGAAAGGTTTCGGTCCCCTTCTTTTGCTACTGGGATCCCCCTGTTTTTGAAGGATTTTGGTTCCAAAACCCCAGGATTTGGGATTTGGGTCCCCGAATTTTGGGGATGGGGATGTTTCTTATAAGCATCCAGTGGCGTAGGGGATAGGCTTTGCAGAGGGGCTGCTATGGGCATCCTAGGGTGGTGGCGTGGAGGGTTCGGTTGGCAGGGCTATGGTTTGGGTGTAGGGCATGGTGGTGGCGTGTGGGGGTAGTGCTGTCAGGTGCTAGGACAGTTGGAAGCAAAAAGGCCAGGCTGCCTGCTGGCAGGCTTGGGCAGTGACAGCAGGCCTGGTGGGCCAAAAGGGCTTGATAGCCTGCTGATGGTGCTTGGCCTGGGGTCTGGTGCTTGGCAGGCCCATTCGCTCTAAAGCCCAATCGAGCTTGCTGTCTTGCAAGCCCAATTGACCTGTTGGGTAGGTAAGTGGGCCTGCTACTTGACAGGCCCAGCAGTTCGGTTCAAATCGGGTTTGATCCTAACAAAATCCGATTGCTACAAAATTTGTTATCAAGAACAACAGGAAAAGAAACAAATCTTTGTAAAAAAAAAAAAATTAGCTCAAACCAAAATCTAAATGGCACAAATTTCAGTGATAATCTATCCAAAGATAAGATTCTATAGGGAACAAGGCAAGAATGAAAAGAAATGAGACATATTAATTGGTATTCTCGAAATTTCTAAAATGATAATTAAATCATTTTTAATTGGTGTCTACAAGCATATGTTAACCAGTGTTAAAAAAATTAGATCGGATCGATTGAACTGAAAATTGACAGTGTTGTAAAAATTGGACCGATTAAATTGAGAAACGGTGACCTATTCGGTTCGGTACGTATTAAAGAACCGGGTATACATTGAATCGGTTCAATCGGTAAAAAATAGGATTAAACCGATAAAAAACCCGTTTTTTATATTTATTATTAAAATTATTTTTATAAGTGATGAGATTTGAATCTTTAACCTCTTAAACATATATTAAATACCATACCATTAAGACAAATACATATTTTTATTAACTAATTATTATATTTAATACTTATTTAATATCAAAATCACATATTTAATATTTTGTTTAATTGAATAATCTGGTTCAATCGGTTGGATCAGTTTGACTTTCTGTCCGGTTTTTATTCATTGGAAATCTTAACCTGTCCGATCCGGTGCATATCTTAGAACCGAGAATTTTTTGAACTGGTAAAAAACGATTTTGCACTTGCTTTTAAAAAAAAATTATAAGTTCTATTATATGTGATGAGATTTGAACCTTTAACCCCTTAAAGCTATATTAAAGATCATATCATTTAGTCAAATACATATTTTTACTAAATATTTACTATATTTAATATTATAATTACTTATTTAATATTTAAATTCTTTTTTTAATGCAATCGGTCGATTCAACCAATCCAACCAATCGGATTGGTAATCAAAAATCTCACCAGTTCGACCTCGGATTCGATTTTTTTAAACGTTGCCGTTAACCAATTTTTTTTTTTTATAAAAAAAAAAAAAAAAAAGAGCATTTCATTGTGATCCATAAATGATTAAATATACTATTGCTGGGAAATTATCAGAAAAATACAAACAAATAAAACTCTCACTTTGAGTATTTGAAAGTTTTTTTTTTTTTTCTTTCTTTTGGTTTAGAGTGGTCGAAATTAGAGTAGGTTTCTGGAGACTTGCAAATTCTTTTTTCAAATCATGTTTATCACTAACCTCTCTAAGAATCAATAACCATAAGCACCATGACCAATTATTGACACTTATTTATTTACATTTTTTATGTACAAAGATTTTAAGTTATATAATGTGAGAGTCTATTTCGTCCCATAAATCTCATACCATTTTATTTTAAGATTTAGATACAAAATCTTCAAAATATAATCTTAAACTTTAATAGTTGACATAATATTGTTGTGCCAATAACTGTGTGCTATATTGATATCGGACAACCTTTTTTTTTGTGGTTTTCCTTTATTATTTCCTCCCTAATCTTTTTCTCTCTGTAATGGGTGCCTTAAGTCGTCCTTAATCTTTTGACAAAAGAAAATTATCCTCATTAACATGACATTAGTGGCAAAAAAAATGAGATTCCACTTTCCCAAATTAATATTACATTTTGATCCATTTAGACTTGTTCAAGGCCGAGCGGGTAGGCCCAACTCGTATTGGACCGGGTTTGGATAACCATTTTTTAAATTCGAGTTGACTCGGCCCTACTTGAATTATTATTTATTAATAAAAATATTTAATTTAATTATAAAAATATATAAATATTAAAATAATTTTTTTAAATAGTGATTCGGGCTTACAGGCTGGCTAGAGCCCAACCCGAACTTGGATAAAGGATGTGGAAAAAAAAGCGAGCCGCAACCCGACGTGTCCCGACCCATGAACACCTCTAGATCCATTTGCCTATTTTTTCTTTTCCACACAACATATATCATCTACTTTCTAGCTAGTATGACAAAATGAATGCTACAATATTTCCTAGACAATATATTTTTTAAAATAAAAAAAAAATAAAAAAAACAAATTTTTTTGTTTTATTAAAAAGAAAGAGAATTTCAAATTCGACACCATGAGTAAGGAGATATGTGATTGCACATGTTTGAAAATCTAATCTAAACCTAAAAAACAAAAGATAGATGATCAATGTGTGATCATAATTTCCATATGAAAGGAAAAATAATTAAAAATGTTGTTTTTATTCTAAGCATCACAAACGCTCATAACCAATATGCCATAAATGCATGGCCAAAATCACATTTCAGCTTATTTTGAGTAAACTTGTCCAAAGCTCGGGTTATCCGTTCGATTCAAATTGGATCGGGCTTGGACCAAAAAAAATTCAATTCAGGTCGACCCGAATCATTGTTTATTCAATAAAAAAATATTTTTATTTAAATTTAATTATAAAATATATAAATATTAATATAAAAATAAAAATAAATTTTTTAATATTTTTGGACAATAAAACGGACTTACAAATCAACTTGGGCTAGACTTAGATAGGAAAAAAAAATTGGGCCATAGCTCGACTTAGCCCATGATCAAGTCTAATTATGAGATCCAATCCTCCATTTATCAATGCAAAATAAAATTAAACGAATAAAAAAAATATTTTATCCGTTTATTAATAACACAAAGATAATAAATACATAATTTTATGAATATTTATTCGTTATTTCTAGTCGGACCCATCAGTTGATCAACTGATTAGCTCTTTATGATCATTTCTCATAAAACATTGCAATTATGATCTGATTCATATCTTAGTGAGCAGGAAATGACATTCCAACTCCCACAAATGAAATTGGTCTGCTTAATTTTCCAACGCGACCGTACTCAAATACTTGCTTAATTTTTTGGAATCCAAACTCAACCTGATTTGATTAAAAAAAAAATTCAATAATTTGAATTCGTCCAATTTGAATTTAAATTTAACCGAATTCAAATTGATTTGAATTCGAATGATTCAAAATACTTATTGGCCGAAATGAACAATTAATTAATTAATTTCATATAATTTATATATTTACTAATAAGAATAACTATAAAAATTAATTACTAATTTTAAACAAAATATAATTTAGAGGTAGACTAATAATATTATATATATATATAGTCATTTTAATTATTAAATATAATAATCTTATAAGATATAAGTATTAAGATTAGTTGTATTAAACAAATAACTTATAAGTTTTTTATGAACAAAATTTAAAAAGGTTATATAGTATAATTTGTATTTATACAATTATACTTATATTGTTATACAAAGTATTAATTATAACTTAAAAGTTAAAACCAAGCCAACCAAGTCATGCTATGCCAATAGGCAATAGACAATATGTCATCTTCAATTTTATTGTACTATATATTTGCTATTCAAATGGGGTCAATTATTAAAATTAGATTACTACTATGTCAAATAATTTTGATATTTTAAAAATAAATCTTTAAAGTATTAAGATTAGAGCATTAGGTCAATTAAGTAATCAATATCATAGTACTTTTTTTGACATTATCTTACTCGTTAGTGATGAGTCTTCTTGAAAGTATTTAATTATTTATCCATTTTTAATTCATTATAAATGAGTAATGTGGACTAGTACGATTGTATGAAATATTAATATGAATCCACTATAATAAATTAATAATTAATGCATGAAATATTGTCAATAAATATTAAATATTAGCCAATAAAAATTTATTAATAACTTTTATCATTAATAACTCGAACCCGTTCAACCCGAATCCAAGTTGTCCAAACACGAAATGATCCGAACTCGAATGAACTGGAATACTTACCCAAAATATCGGTTAATTAATTAATTTAATTTAATATCTCACATTTTATTAATTTATTATTGTTTACTAGTAAGTAATAAATATAAATATAAAAATTAATTATTACTTTTAAAAAATATATAATTTAGAGGTTGATTCATTATATTATGTATTCATTTTAATTATTAAATATAATAATCTTATAAGATATAAGTATTAAGAATAGTTGTATTAAACAAATAAACTTCTAAAGTTTTTTATGAACAAAATTTAAAAATATTATACAATATAATTTGTACTTATATAATTATACATATATTGTTATACATAAAATCAACACTCAAAATCAAAGGTTATAATCAAGCCAACCAAGTCAAGCAATGCCAATAGCCAATAGCCAATAGACAATATGTCATTTTCATTTTTTTTTTTTTTGTACTATTTGCTTTTCAAATGATCAATTATTAAAATTAGATTAATACTATATCAAGTAATTTTGATATTTGATATAATTTTTTTTAAAATATTAAAATTAGACCATTTAGGCCGATTAAGTAATCAATATCAATAGTACTCTAATGAGTAATGCGGATGAGTACGATTGTATGAAATATCATTAATAAATATTAAATATCAATCAATAAAAAATCATTAATAATTTTTATCATGAACAAAGTTAATTTTTTATTTATAGTAACATAATTTCATATTAGCAAATGATTTTTGATTCATTTAACTTTGACATTTTATTTTTTATATACTATAATTTTATTTATTTGATTTTTGAAGTTAACAAATTGAACTTGAATGACATGAGTGTTAAACTTGGAATGATCTAAATTCAAATGACTCGAGAGTCAAATCCAAATAATCCAAAACTGAAATGATCTTAGATCAAAATAATCTGAATTTGAATTGACTCAAACCTAATATAATCCGAACCCAAATTGACCCGATCTGAAATGATCCAAACTTAAAATGACCTGAATTTTTTTTTACTTAAATCCGAAATAATTCAAATTTTCCTTAACCCAAAATGATTCAATCTGAAATGACTGAATCCAAAGTCCAAAGTCAATCCCATCAGCTCATTTATCACCTCTAAACACAACAAATGTTTATAAAAACTAGTTTGTAATTAATAGCCAACAACTATATGATTTGATGATAAAATATCAGATTTTTAATTTCAATAATCAGAATTCGAGGTAATCTTAATTACTTAAAATCTATTTTGTAATTATATATTTACACTTTCGATTTGTACATCTGTGTAATTTGAGTGAATGAAAATGATTTTGTACAACCAGACTCCGAGATTGTGTCTAATTTATCTTCCAATATATAAAAAACCAAAAGCATCCCAAAATTTCTCAACCTTATATTTTACAAAGTTCTTGGCCTATTTACAAGATTGAATTTCAAGGGTGGGGCAAAACAATGAATGGACATTGATGTGCAATAAAAGAATCACTTTGCTATGAAGAAATGTCCCGTTCAGCTGGAATTCACTTCTATCAAAATTAAAAGATAATAAGGGCACCATACTTTAAGTAATTGGTAGTGCCCGTTGGGCCTGGTTTTTATAAGTGTCTTTTTATATTAATCTTTATGTAAATTAGGGTTGGAGCCTTGGAGGGTATTCATTTTTTATTTTTATATTGAAATTTGATTTTTTTTGGATTTCCATATTTGGTCTTTTTTAAAGTTTGATAATGATTGTTGAATTTAAAAAAATTATTGTATTGGTATGTTTTTTAGTTTTAGTTATTATGAACCCGTTGGATCTTGATTTTTATATGTGCGATTTTTATGTTGATTTTAAGATAAATTGGTGTTGGATAAGTATAAATTTTTTTATATTTGGTATTTTTAAATTTTAATAATAATTATTGAATTAAAAAATTATTGTATAGATAAAAGGTTAGTAAAAGTTAAAATATTCAATATATATAATTAGAACTTCTTTTAATTTTAGGTGTTGAACTAAAGAAAAATATTATGATAGTTAAATGGTAGAAAAAATTAAATTAAATGATCTTATGGCTTATGACTTAGACGTGTAATAGTTTTTAATTTTATGATTTATTATTTTTATCAAACATAGTCTAAATAAATTAAATTTAATTCTCTAATTTTTTTTTTGATATTCCATCATTATTTTATTTTTACATATAACTTACAAACATTTTTTGTACATACTAAAATATAAAATATTTCAAATATATATTAATGATAATTAAATTTATTGTGATTTTTAAATTTATATTTTTATAATTTATGATGTAAAAAAATTGACCCGAGCTGAACACTAATAAATAAATGAAAATAAAGCCGAAAACTATTGCAGTGGAAGTTAATTAAAATTAATTGAAATTAATCTATTATTCAAATTTAATAACTTTAAATTAAATAAAAAATAATTAAAATTTGAATAAATATTGACTATAAATTTATTTGGAAGTGCATGTATCATTTTTGGATGAAATAGTGGAGACGGGAGAGGATCCTTTTCCAGTTTTTGTTTGGTTATTGTGATTTGAGTAAAGTGACTTAAGAGAAAATGACAAACGATTTTATCTTCAAAGAAATTTCTGGTGACTACTAATATGATAATCTTACAATCAACAGTGTATATAGTGATTTTGATATTCTTTCCTTGAAAAAAAAAAAAAAAGTTGGTGACGAGGATTGATGTTCCCCTAAATACCGTAAAAGCATTTTTGTTCACGCCATAAAAGCAACTTTTAAATCACTTTGTTGGGTAGATTAAAAGAAAAGTATTAAACTTTTCAAAAAACGTGTATTATGTAGGTAGAAGAAAATGGTATCATCCATCAAATCACTGCTCCTTCATCTCAACAAAATGTTATTGCGAAACGCAAAACCGAACGTTGAAAGAAATGATTAATGTTTTGTTGATAAGTTCAGGGTTACCTCAAAACTTGTGAGGGAAGCTATTTTAACAGCTAATTATATATTAAATAAAATACCCCACAATAAATCAAACAAGACACCATATGAATTATGGAAGGGTCAAAAACCATCCTACAAGTACATGAAAGTGTGGGGGTGTCTTGCTAAGGTAGCGGTTCCTCCGCCTAAAAAGGTCATGATAGGACCTAAAACTGTGTTCGGTGCCTCATTTGATGGGATCATGACCCAGTCCTTGAAGGTAAGAGAATAACATGTGAGAAAATATCAACTTTGTGCAACAAGGGAACTCGGGTGTGATCTTGGTATCAATGAGGGTATCGACATAGTAAGTGGGGAAGAGTGTCATGGTCTGGCATCTGCATGTCTTGGTGCTACCATAACTACCTCGTTGTGAAGCAGAGTATGAGACCTTATCCATGGGATCGGTAATCCCTGATGGTGCCAAGAGTGGCACGGGCCTTGGAAGCAAACCATTAGGTTGTAAATGAATGTAAAGACAACTTTCCTAAACGGTGACCTTGAAGAAGAGATTTATATGTAACAACCCGAGGTATTTGTTGTTAAAGGTAAGGAAAAATACTGGTTACGCAATATCTCAAATAGAATATTCACGGATAATTGGTATGTATCTCATGAATTGCACAAGACCAGACATACCATATTCAGTTAGCAAACTGAGTAGATTTACAAGTGATCCTGGAAAGGATCACTGGAAGGCCATTGTGAGGATACTCGCTGGTGGGTGACGTCGATATTGCAGTATTCGTTCGAGGCTAGATAATCTAGCGGAAAGCCAGATTGTACAACACAGGTGGTGAGGCTAGGAAAAAAAATCTACGCAAAGCCAACCCGGGGCTCAGGTGGTGACGCCGGTATTCAGGGGCTAGATTAAGCTAGCGCAAAGCCCAACCTCCGTGGGCGCGGGACTGCGGAGCGTGGTGGACTGTTATGTGCCCAATTGCAAGGTATGGGACTTGGATCCCACATTGGAAAATAAAGGGTTTCTTTGTGAGGTTTATATGGATTTAGGCTCTCCCACCTCAATAGCTAGTACAATTTCTTATGGTAGCACAAAGTCTACCTTTGTTACCAGAACACCTTCCAGACAGGAAAGGAAGGAAATAAGGTGAAATAGGTTGTGTATGTGGTGTGGCTCGAAGTATATTTTGGGCCACAAATGTGTCAAATCACAGCTATATCACATCCTACTAGATACTGATGGTGAGGTGAGGTGAGGTGGAGGGTGACAATGAGGAATTCTCTAACTGTTTAGAGCATATTGAAGAAGCTGGCAACCCTAAGGAGAAGGCCCCTATAATCTCATTACCTGCCTTGTTTGGAACTGAGGGCTATTATACCATGAGAGTCCAAGGTCGACTCAAAAACAAAAATATAATTATTCTGGTGGATACTGGGAGTACCCATAATTTCATCGACCAAGGTTTAGTCAAGAAGCTGGGTTGTGAAGTGTAAGAGATTCGAAGGGTCTCTGTATCGGTGGCAAATGGTGCTAAAATGGGATCATAGAAAGCTTGCCTGGGGTTGAATCTAGAGGTACAAGGAAGCACATTTTCAGCTGATTATTTTGTACTAACTCTGCAGGGTTGTGATGTAGTTCTTGGAGTTCAATGGTTGATTACTTTGGGACCAGTGGTATGGGATTTCAAGAACCTGGCAATGCAATTTGATATGCAAGGCATCAAACCTTATCTGTTTATGAAAAAGATATGTTAGCCATCTTGGTTGCAGTGAGGAAGTTGAGTGCTTATCTAATTGGTAGGCGTTTCCTTATTAAAATGGATCACCAGAGCCTTCAATTCCTTCTTAATCAACAAACTCAAACCCCAGCACAACAACAATGAGTTTTGAAGATGATGGGATTTGATTATAAAGTGGTTTATAGGAAGGGAACCTCAAATGTTGCTACTGATGCCTTGTCAAGAAGAACTCACCCTGAACTTATGGCAGTCTTTGAAGTGCACACTGATCTATTCCAAAGAATCCAATTGGCTTGGTCCAGTGATCCTAAGTTGATTGCCTTGATCAACAAGCTTCAACAATAGCTTGGAGTTCAATCCAAATACCAGTGGCAGTACAACCAGTTAAGAAGGAAGCGCAGATTGGTTGTTGGTGATGTTCCTGATCTCAAAACAGATCTTCTACAGTTCTTTTATGATTCAGCTCGAGGGGGTCACTCGGGGGTTACTGCTACCATGAACAGATTGAGTGGAGTGGTGTACTGGAAAGGGTTAAAAAAAAAAAACAAGTCAGGCAGTATGTCAGGGAATGTCCAATATGCCAGCAATTTAAGTACGATAATGCAGCTTCTCCTGGACTGTTGCAACCCTTGCTGATATCAGAAAAAATTTGGACTGACATTTCAATGGACTTTGTTGAAGGATTGCCCAAATCTGGTGGTAAGGATATCATCATGGTGGTTGTGGATAGATTGAGCAAATATGCTCACTTTATTCTGCTAGCTCATCCGGTTTCTGCATTGATTGTGGCCCAGGCTTTTATGGATAATGTGTATAAGTTGCATGGGATTCCAAACTCCATTGTCTCAGACAGAGATAGGGTATTCCTTAGTTCTTTTTGGCAAGAACTCTTTAAGTTTTGGGAACCAAGTTGAAGATGTCGACTTCCTACCACCCACAAACAGATGGCCAGACTGAGGTGGTAAATAGGTGCTTAGAAACATACTTGAGATGTATGGTTGGAGAGAGACCAAATAATTGGGCAAAATGAATTCCTTTAGTTGAGTATTGGTATAATACTTGTTTCCATTCATCAATCAACAGTACTCCTTTTGAGGAGGTGTATGGGCAACCTGCTCCAATTCATATGCTCTACTTGCCTGATGATTCTAAGGTAGCTACTGTGGACAGAAGCTTACAAGCTTGAGAAGCTGCCATTAAGCTACTAAAATTTTATCTCAACAGGGCCACAAACCGGATGAAACAATAGGCGGATAAAAAGAGGTCTGAAAGATCATTCGAAGTTGGGGATTTGGTGTATCTCAAATTACAACCTTATAGGCAAAAGTCTGTTGCCAATAGACTGTGCCTCAAGCTTTCAGCAAGGTTCTTTGGACCTAATCAAGTAGTTGAAAAATTGGAAAAGTGGCTTACAGGTTGAATCCTCCAGCTGAAGCTAAGATACATCCAGCGTTTCATGTATCTTAGCTTAAGAAACATGTAGGTCCACACCCTACTCATCTAGATTTCCTATGATTGATGAGGATAGAGTGCTAGCTAAAGAGCCAATTGGAATCACTGATCGGAGAATGGTCAAGAAAAACAACAGAGCTGTCACAGAGGTATTGGTTCAGTGGAGCAACTCATTTTCTGAAGATTCCACCTAGGAAACACTGTCTGAGCTTCACACTCGATACCCACACTTCCATCCTTGAGGACAAGGATGCTGTTGAAAGGGAAGGTAATGTTGTGTGTCCTGTAGGAATCGAATTTAGTCCGGGCCAAACCCGAGTTAGGCCCAAACTGTTTGCTTGGCCCAATAAGCCACATACCCCCTACCTAGCAGGCCTGGTACCGGGCCATCCATGATAGCAGGCCACCGGGCCCTTTTGGTCCAACAGGCCTGAGGGCCCAATACAACCAACACCACCAGCCTCCAGCCAAGCCCAGTCACCCTTACCCTATCCAGATTGGGCCAGTCAGGCCACTAAGCCCAGCGGCCCAAATGGCAACCCCACCAGGCCTGCCAGCCAAACCTGCACCCTAGGCCCGAGCCCAATAACAAACCCTAGCGAGCCCAGCACCAAATCCTAGCAAGCAGCAGCCGCCACTAGCCCCCTGCCGGACTTGCACATGCCAGCTACCCTAGCCCTCTCCCCCTACCACTACTCAGCAACCTAAAACACGCCACCCCTGCCACCACCCTAGCCAACCCTTTTCCCCCACGCAAGCCACCTGCCAGCCACCACCCTTGGGCAGGCCCCCTAATAGGCTTGAGGGCCCAAAGCAGGCCACCCAGCAGGCCACCTAGGCCTACTGGCCCAATCTGGCCTAGCCTATTGGGTAGGCCCCTAATCAAAACCACCAGGGCTGCTGTGCAGGCCCAATCCCAAGCTCTGGCCCAACCAAACCCTAGCAAACCCTAGCCTTGGCAGCCACCCCCTATCAGGCAGCCACTGTAAGCCACACCCCCTGCTGCCCCAACAGCCTTTTCCCTTGCACGCCAACCCCCTAGCCCTGCACAACCCCCCTACACGCCTCTAGTTGCTTGTAAGCAACCTTCTCATCCCCAAATTCGGGGATCCAAGTCCCAAACCCTAGGGTTTTAGGAACCACAACCGTTCAAAAACAGGGAACACAGGCAAAAAAAAAACCCACGAGGAATCACCCTAAAAAGAACCAAGCAGCAGCAAAAAAAAAGGAGAATAGTAGCACAAAAAAAAAGAGCAAAGCAAAAAAAAAAAGAAATAAAAAAGAAATAAAGGGTTCCTAGGTTTTGATTTCGGGTATGGTATTTTGAAGCGATTCGAATCGCTTGCAAGGGGTCTAGGACTAGTAGAGGTCACCGGGGGAGAATCGTACTCGATCCAGCACCCATTCGGGCCGGATCGGGACTTGTTAGTGGAAGGTCTGTTTCCTATATCTAGGGGTTTTGGGTCCGATTCAGGGAAAACGGAGCCCAGAATCGGATAGAGGAGAGCACGACGAGATTTTTGGGGCCACTCAGAGACGAAGAACTCACCAGAGCACGGTGGCTCACAGCGGTCCACAGTGGAGCCCCACTGGATTCTGGGTTTTCTCGTCGGAATTTGGGAAACTTTGGTTTTTCGACAAGAGGGGGAAGAATAGGGGAGAGGATTTCGGGGTTAGAGAGAGAGTGTGGGTCTAAAAAAATGATTTTTGGCTTTT
This sequence comes from Fremontodendron californicum, assembly GCA_030761205.1. Taxonomy (NCBI): domain Eukaryota; kingdom Viridiplantae; phylum Streptophyta; class Magnoliopsida; order Malvales; family Malvaceae; genus Fremontodendron; species Fremontodendron californicum. The sequence continues at coordinate 23,156,668 of JAULJL010000014.1, read as the reverse complement.
GTGTAAGTAGCGAAACACTGCGTTTTGGAGCAGGCGGATCCGCGTGAGGATCCGCGCGTCCACTCGCCCAGGGTCCAAAACCCGCGCAACCGACCCTGTTCACCAAAAAAAAGAGAAAGGAAAACCAAAACGATGTAGTTTTGGTGTGTAAAAAAAAAAAAAAAAAAAGGCAGGGGGCAGGATCCGCGCGTGTTACCAGGAAGAGATCCGACCCGGGCGACCCGTGGGCAAGGGGAAAGAAAAGAAGAAGAAAAAAATGAGAAAAAAAAGAAAGAACGTAAAGCAAAAAAAAAACTTGGGCCCAAGCCCAGCTTTCTAGTAAGTTCCATCAGACCTGGGCCATATTTCAAGTCCACTTAGGTAAAATTTGCTTCTATTTTTTTTTTTTATATTTGTTCATGTTTTAATATGCTCCTTTATTTATATATATTAGTATTTTTGATATTGTAACATATCTTGATATAATTTATTATTTTAGTACATTTGTTTGTTTAAATGGCGCAATGTATTTTAACATATTTCTTTATTTTTATGTGTTATTTATTTTGAATATTGTAGCTTGTCTTAATATATCTTAATATTTTGATGTATTGTTTATTTTAATGTTATAGCATACTTTCATATATTTTATTATTTACTTTAATATAGTAGTATATTTTAATATATTACAGTATTATGTATTTATTATGTATTTCAAATATAGTTGTATTTGTTATGTATTTCAAATGTCATATCCTATTTTAATATATTTGTATCATTGATATTTATCATTTGCTCAAATATAGTAGAATATTTTAGTATCATAAATACGAGTTTGTTGTAGAAGGCCTAAAGTATTATAGCAAGAAATTAATTTTAATAAATAAACATAAGGGGTGAATACGGATTTACTGATGACGGAATTCGAAGGATGTCGTAGTGTTTATTCCTAAGATATCCCGAGGTGAGAGAATTTTGTTAAATATCACCACGAGTGGTGGGAGTATTTAGCGATATGCTCAATACAAAAAATTCGGTTTCATTTCAAAATGGAAATAATCAAAATAAATAAATGAATAACTAATGAATGTTTACGTGCTTGATATTTTGCCATGCTCGTGTTTTTTTTTAATATTATGCTTCATATGTTTAATCGTGTAATTATGTATTTAATCACATGTCTTACATGCTTAATTATGTGCATCCCGTGTTTAAATATCCACATTATACGTATTAAATAAAAATGGATGTAAATTGCCGACGATGGAATTCGAAAGATGTCACAGTGGTGATTCTTAAGATTTCTTGAGGTGAGAGGATCTCGTTAAATACCACCAAGAGTGTTGGGAATATTTAATGAGTTTCTCGATAAAAGATTTGTGTTCGCTTTCATTTTCAAAAAAAAATAATAACAAATCCTTTTTTTTAAATAATAATAATAATAAAAAACATGTTTTGAAAAAGAAATAAAAAGAGAAATAATTTTAAATACCACTGTTAAGTCCATTAAATCGAGGCTTAGGATAACACATGATTAAATGGTACCGTTTTTCTAATGGGCGTCGTGGGGGTGCTAATACCTTCCCCATGTGTAACCGTACTCCCGAACCCGTCATGATTTTCTCTGGTTTCCAATCGCAAACTTCAAAATTGTCTTTTCAAAAGGTTTTAATTAATTTTAAAATTCTTTTTCAAAGATACATTTTCTTAGGTGGCCAATCACACGTAGAAAAAGATTGGTGCTGACTCCATTTTGTTTTTTTTTAAATCGTCTAGCAGTCAAAAAACTGTTATGACAATTTGGCGACTCCACTAGGGACTTTTGAGAGTCGAGCCATAAATTAATCATGTGTTATCTTATAATCTCGATTTAATGGATTTAATTGGTATTTAAGAAACAGCAGCAAAAAAAAGAAAAAAAAAAAAGAGAAGAGCAAAAGCCAAAAAAAAAAGAAAAAAAAAAGAAAACTAAACAAAAAAAAAAAAGAAATTAAGGGTCTCTAGGTTTTGATTTCGGGTATGGTGTTTCGAAGAGATTCGAATCGCTTGCAAGGGGTCTAGGACCAGTAGAGGTCACCGGGGGAGAATCGGACTCGATTCGGGCCGGATCGGAGACTTGTTAGTCAAAGGTCTCTTTCCTAGATCTAGGGGTTTTGGGTCCGATTCAGGCAAAATAGAGCCCAGAATCAGAAAGAGTGGAGCACGAGGGGATTTTTGGGCCTACTCAGAGCCGAAGAACTCACCGAAGCACGGCGGCTCATAGCGGTCCACGGCAGAGCCCCACCGGATTCTAGGTTTTCTCGCTGAAATCTGGGAAACTTTGGTTTTTCCGACGAGACGGGGAAGAACAAGGGAGATGATTTCGGGGTTAGAGCGAGAGGGTGGAAGAAGAGAGAGTGTGGGTCTGAAAAAAATGATTGGTGGGAACTCCATTTTGTTTTTTTTTTTTAAATCGTCTATCGGTCAAAAAACTGTTATGACAGCTTGGCGAGTCCATTGGGAACTTTTGAGAGTCGAGCCATAAATTAATCATGAGTTATCTTAGAATCTCGATTTAATGGATTTAATTGGTATTTATTTTAATTCTCCTAATTTTATTTTATTTTATTTTAATTTTTATTGTTCATTTTGCTTGCATTTATGTCTTGATATTTGTTAATTATTTATTCATGTTTTAATTGTGTTATTTATTTATTATTTTTTATAATTATGGGATGTTTAGAATAAGGGGTCGTAAACAAATAGTCAAAGGTTTGTTTGCTCCCTCATGCACACACCTACACGCGCATTTGCATAACATGAAATCCTTATACCCGGGTTTCTGTCCTTTTAGGTAGAAGTAAAGTACCTACGTTCTCGTGAGGTAATAACCTTCGCATGGGCTAGCGAAACACTTCCGGAGTAACAAAGTACCTACGCTTTCTGAGGTGATAACCTCCACATAAGCCTGAAAAATATACTCCAACAATTAAACCCATTTAAATCGGGGTGCCTTACTAGCCTTCACGGGCGATAGTGAAGAGCAATTTGGTAACCTTTTAGCTTGGTGTCGGACTTGAACCCAGCATATAGAAAAAAAAACCATATAAAAACCAACCTTAGGTAGAGCTATGCCCGTGTTTTGTAGAAATTACCCAGAATTAGGACACGTGAGGGGGCACTTTTGTAAGAAATCATACCTCGCATAATTAGTATGGATTCAAAAAAAATCTTGAACACTTGAAATTTTTATTTTTGTCTTTTGATATTTCTAAATGTAAAGTAAATTACCTTAAGTTTGTGCAAAGTTCCTATTTATTTTTCTCTTTCCAAAATTTCTGTACATTTTCATAAAAGAAATTTAAAAAAAAAAATCATTTTCAAAATATTTCATATTTTCTTCCTTTATCTTAGCAAAAAAGATTTTATTTTCTTCAAAATAAATAAAATGATAATTTCTTAATGTTTTTTCTTAATTCTAATCTTGTTTTCTTCCAAAAAGTCACAAAGAATAAATGAAACAAAGAAGTTTTTTTTTTTCCTAATTTATTTTCACAAAATAAAAAAATTCATTGATTTTTTTTTCCTTTTTTCAGAAAAATAAATCAAAGTTAAATTGAAAATTTTAATTTCTTCCTTTTATAAAAAAAAAAAAAAAGAACTCAATAAAAATTCTTTCATTTCATTTTTTTAAAAAAAAATTATAAAAATAAAGTATTTTCCTTAATCCTTATTTTTTTTTTCTTAAAAAAAAAAAGGAAAGGCAGAGATGTTTCCATTGCTCTCACATTTTCAAAATTAAACAAAAATAAAAATGAAAAAATAAGTTTGGATATGCTTTTTTTTTTTACATTATGTAGTGTTTGATTTCATATTAACATTTTTTTTTCATATTCACAAATGACATGATTTTAAAAGACAAAAAAAATTGATCTTCATCATATTTGCATTGTACATAATATTTCATGAGAACATGTTTCTTGCATAAGTGTCATTGCATCTCATGTAATTCGCATCATCCATCCATTTGACTTGCATACATGTGAAATATTACTCGATTTCACGGACTTAGTGAAGAGGGATAAATCGATGAATGATTTAGGAAGTAAAGAAGATTCTGAGAAAGGCAAAATCATAGTAGAATTTTGGTTGAGCCGTAAATAATGTTTTTTGAAATGTCTAGATTTAATCCATCCCTGGTACCTTAATTCAATGTGTCAAGACTCTAACTTTTGGGTTGTGCCAAATATGGGGCAGTTTTCTATATGTATATATTTTTGTATAGATTTACATTATTATGTCATGATATATTATTTGTAAGTAAATTTTTTGAAAAATAATGAAAGTTTTTGAAAATTTACAGTTTTGTATTCTTTCATTCTTTCATGTTGTAATTAGGGTTAATACTTTTTTTTTTTACTATATTTTTTCATGTATAGAAGAAATCATATTGAGGGTTTGTGTGTGACACTGATTGATTATTTTTTATTTATTCTTTTGGAAAGATTTTCTTTGAAAATTAAAATGTTTGTTTCGAATAAGGTCTCATATAATTTGTGTTAAAAAAAAAAGAGTCGTGTCCAAAATAAATAAATAAATCTCGAAAGAATTGGTGATTACTGTTAGGAATGAAATCACCCTTCCAAAGACTTAAATCTTTCATCCAGCATTCTCACATCTTGAACCACTTGAGTAAATACCATTCAAGGACTTCAAACCTCATGAACTTTGGCACAATGCTATACCAAATGATGAAATCTTTATCTAGACAATGAAGCAATGAAACAATTAATTTGGAAAACTCTTTCTTGAATTCCTTGAAATCCAAGTGAACATGACACTTTCGGAGGAATCTAGACTTTGATAATTTGATATGAGTCAAGACCATGCCATAACATTAACCCCAACAAAAGAAAAAAAACTTTTTCAACCTTTTCGAAGGTCCACAAAGCATGAATTTTTCGCCCATTTTTCTTTACTAACTCTTTCGGGCACATAGATAAAAAAATTCCAAATACTCAATACCCGTAAAAATATCCCTGTTTGTGAAATATCCTTTCTTCTTTCTTGCTTGGTGGAAATGACATGACAAACTTGAGACCAAAATGGTTCTTGCGATAAGAAAGCTTGTGATAAAAACATGAGTTATTCCTCAGAGCAAGTCGAGGCATCTTTCATGTGACATTTGAAAAGTTGTAGTGAAAGCGAAAAAAAAAAGGAAAAAGAAAAGAAAAGAAAAAATGATTGAAAACATGCATTTGATTTATTCAAAGGATTCCAAACAAAACCACAAGAAAACAAAAATAAACAAAAAAAGAAAGAAAGAAGAGAGAGTTTTAAGTCTCACACAAGATTGCTCTCCAATGTAAGTGACCATGTTTGAAATGATGAATGACCATCTTTCAATTTCCTTTCACATGAGTAAAATTATCCACTTGTCACCCTTTTGAGCCTAATGAATTCTTTCAAATGAACCCTGACCAAGGATCACCCTCCACATTGGGGGGCAAATACGACGGAAAATTTATTGTAAGAATCACAAATGATGTAATCCAATTTCAAGAACAAAAAGAATGCATTATGTTGACGGCACACATGAAGTGAATTGAGATCTGAGAAATTCGAAATCACTCAAAAGTGGGAACAGACAAAGAAAAAGCAGAAAATGAAAGAAAAGACAAGAAATGAAAAAATGAAGAAGTAAAAGGAGAAATAAAGAGAAATGGAGTGAGGGAAATGAAAATTTTGAGAAATTCGAATGATATGATCCTCGGTTCGAGCACCATTAAACATATTTTGGGCCTGTTTATCCTTTGTTTCGAAACCCCTAGCCCAATCCTACATTACGTGCCTTAAAAAGTCCATTTGGATCAAATGTGGATACTTAAATTGAAGAGTCTTACCCTTGCAAAGATGTATATGAGGCTTGAACACATTATATTGATAAGATTGTCATTGTTGGAAATTTTTGAATTCCCAAGTGCATGATAAAAAAAATATAAAGAATGAGACTCTAGGGTAAAAACCCTAAAGGGCAGTCTAGAGCCAAATTGAGAATTTTTGAAGTCACGATGTTGCCAAGGCCATCAAAAAATGAGAGATCATATTGAAATAACCAATGAGTATTGAAGACCCTTGAGAGATTCCAGAATGTCAATTCCAGTTAAAGCTCGTGATTAGTTAAAATATTGAATTTGAAATTTCAGCCTTCTCTCCCTTTTGAAATGACCTTCCAAAACCTTGAGCCTATCATGGTTGGTTTTAATGCATATCAAGGTACCATGTCTAGAAACCAAGAGAATGTCAAAATTGATTATGCTTGAAAAGAAATATTTTTCTAAATACTTGATTCTCAAGGAAATAATTTTTCTCAAAAAGAGGGGTCTTGTTTCATTGCTGAGCCTGGATAAAGATTCACCTCTCCATCAAGTTGCGATTCTTGTAAAACCTTGATGATCGAGATCTTGATGTGTCGGACTATCACTTGTTGGAAGATCTAAACCCTTAGTCACATCCTTCAAAGACATTTTAAAAGGTAATCACTATTTTTCAAGAGATTCAGTGTCACATTTCTTGGACACTTTATTAACTTTGAACATGGAATATAGTTGTGTGAGGCAATTTTGTTGTCAATTTTTTAAAATACGAAAGTTTTGAATGATTAGACATATTTCTTTTTCTTTCTTTTTTTGCAAAGAATAAAGAGAATATTTTTTTTTCTTTTTCATGTAAAAAAAATTTGTTTGATATATGGTGAGGATTTTGGCTGTGAGTTGAGATTAGCTCTTTTTCATAGAAAATTTGATAGGAAAAATAAATATTTTTTTTATATATAAAGAAAATAAGCATTTTTTTTTTTGAGAAAATAAATACATTTCAAGAGAAAAATTAAAAGATCAATTTTGAGAAAAATAAATGGCATCATTTTCCAGAAAAAAATAAAATATAAAAGTTCATGTGATGAGAAGGTATGAAATCATTGAACTTAGAATTTGAATAAATATGCATGTATTTTTGGGGCAAGAAGAATGTTGAATCTAGATGTAATTGGGAAGTAATACAGGGGGCAAGATGAGGAAAGATTAAAGAGACAATTGAGAAAAAAATACATGAGAGGAAATGCATGAAAAATGTATTTATCAATTCGAGGAATATTGAGGAAATTGGATAGTTTGTTTATTTTTTTATTAAAATGGAAATAAGAGCAAAAAAAATTAGAGTGAAATGGAAGAGAAGTTGAATAGCCCTAGTTGGGAAGGATAAGTGAGAGAATAAAAAGGATTTCGGGAAACTTGAAAGGAAAGATTTGCTTAGGATGGAAAAATAAGGAAATGATAGGAATTGAAGAGAAATTTTAGATTATTGAATTAACATCATTAGTGGACACTTGCATGATAGTTTTGATCATCAGCATTCACAGCATATATTTTTAGGCATTTGAGCAATTGCATCATTTCTAAGATCACTGCATCTTCAATGCTTGGTAACTGCAGTTACACCATTCACGAATCGCAAACATGTAAACCATTAAAGACAATTCGAAGACATTTGCATTTGCACCTTTTTCAATCTCGGCATTTGCTTCAAGAAACATTTGCATCAATCAAATACATTTGTATTCGTATCATGAAGCATTTGCATCATTGTTAACCTCTATATCTGCATCAAGAAGCATTTGCATCAATCAAAGACATCTGCATTTGCATCATGGAGTATTTACACCTTTTTCGGTCCATGCATGCATATGCATCTTTTCATGAGCATTTGTGACATTATTAATTTCCGCATCATTTCATGAAGCATTTCATTATTCATGGGTACTTGCGAATGCATCATTAGGGAGCATATGCATCTGTTTATATTGGCATCGCATGACATTCGCTATATGCATTGCATTTCGTGCATGACATTGGCTATTTGGAATTTTGACATTTGAATTTGAACCTTCAATGAGATTTTCTTTAAAGATATGATTGTGAAAGATTTTCAGGTACGATCACCAAGACCTCCGGGCACCTCTTTTTGAAGACCTCTGGGCATCATTTTAAAAAAAAATACATTTAAGACCTCCGGGCATCTGTTCTCAAGACCTCCAGGCACTATTCTCAAAAATTATGGATAAGACCTTCGGGCACCATTTTCAAAGAAAAGATATTTTATAAGACCTCCGGGCCTCTGTTCTCAAGACCTCCGAGCACTATTCTCAAAAATCATGGATAAGACCTCCGGGCACCATTTTTAAAGAAAAGATAATTTTATAAGACCTCCGAGCATCTGTTCTCAAGACCTCCGGGCACTATTATCAAAAATCATGGATAAGACCTCCGAGCACCATTTTCAAAGAAAAGATAATTTTATAAGACCTTCGGGCATCTGTTCTCAAGACCACCGGGCACCATTTTCAAAGAAAAAACATTTCTTATGACCTCTAAGCATCTGCTCTCAAAAACCTCCTGGTAACATCTCTCTAAATGATATTTTCCAAGAACTCCGGGTACCATTTTCAATTCTTACAAAGTCGAACTCGTTTCCTTAAGACGGGTAGAGCCGTGGTATGATTGGTCAAGGTAATCTCTTTAAGGCAAATCATTTTATCACAAGTTTTCGAAGAAATATGACAATGACAAAAAATGAAAATTTGATGAAATTGACAACAAAAAAAAAAAACTCCTGATCTTTCCTCGACGATGAAACAAGAGCCTCTCTGAAAATGAACCTTTATAACAAGACAAAATTGGTTCTATTGTCTTTGCCCAATTCCTTATTCTCAGCAATATGCCAAGAAGGGTAGCTGTAGGAATCGAATTTAGTCCGAGCCAAACCCGAGTTAGGCCCAAACTGTTTACGGGGCCCAATAAGACCCATACCCCCTGCCTAGCAGGCCCGATATCGGGCCATCCATGATAGCAGGCCACCGGGCCCTTTTGGCCCAATAGGCCTGAGGGCCCAATACAACCAACACCACCAGCCCCCAGCCAAGCCCAGTCACCCTTACCTTATTCAGATTGGGTCAGTCAGGCCACCAAGCCCAGCGGCCCAAATGGCCATCCCACCAGGCCTGCCAGCCAAACCTGCACCCTAGGCCCGAGCCCAGCACCAAACCCTAACGAGCCCAACACCAAACCCTTGCAAGCAGCAGCAGCCGCCTCTAGCCCCCTGCCGTACCTACACACGCCAGCCACCCTAGCCCCCTCCCCCTAACACTGCCCTGCAGCCTGCAACACGCGACCCCTGCCACCACCCTAGCCAACCATTTCCCCCACGCAAGCCACCTACCAGCCACCACCCTTGGGCAGGCACCCTAATAGGCCTGAGGGCCCAGAGGGTCCAAAGCAGGCCACACAGCAGGCCACCTAGGCCTGCTGGCCCAGCCTATTGGGTAGGCCCCCAATCAAAACCACCAGGCCTGCTGTGCAGGCCCAATCCCAAGCCCTGGCCCAACCAAACTCTAGTAAACAATAGCCCTGGCAGCCACCTTTCCCCAGGAAGCCACTGTAGGCCACTCCCCTGCTGCCCCAGCAGCCCTTTCCCTTGCACGCCAACCCCCTTAGCCCGACACAACCCTCCTACACGCCACTGGTTGCTTGTAAGCAACCTTCCCATCCCCAAATTCGATGACCCAAGTCCCAAACCCTAGGGTTTTGGGAACCAAAACCCTTCAAAAACAAGGAACACAGGCAAAAAAAAAACCACAAGGAATCACCCCGAAAAGAACCAAACAGCAGCACACACAAAAAAAAAAGAGCAAAGCAAAAAAAAAAAAAACAAAGAAATGAAGGGTCTCTAGGTTTTGATTTCGGGTATGGTGTTTTGAAGCGATTCGAATTGCTTGTAAGGGGTCTAGGACCAGTAAAGGTCATCGGGGGAGAATTGGACTCGATCCAACCCGGATTAGTCAGTTTCTTTCCGAGATCTAGGGGTTTTGGGTCCGACTCGGGCAAAACGGAGCCCAAAATCGAAAAAAGGAGAGCACGACGAGATTTTTGGGCCCACTCAGAGTCGAAGAACTCACCAGAGCACGGCAGCTCACAGCAGTCCACGACGGAGCCCCATCGGATTCTGGATTTTCTCGCCGGAATCTAGGAAACTTTGGTTTTTCCGACGAGAAAGGGAAGAACAGGGGAGAGGATTTCGGGATTAGAGAGAGAGGGGGTGGGAGAAGAGAGAAAGTGGGTTTGAAAAAAATGATTTTTGGCTTTTGTATAAGCAGCGAAACACTACGTTTTGGAGCAGGCGGATCCGCGTGAGGATCCGCTCGTCCACCCGCCCCGGATCCGAAACCCGCGCAACCGACCTGGTTCACCAAAAAAAAGAGAAAGGAAAACCAAAACGACGTAGTTTTGGTGTGTAAAAAAAAGGCAGGGGACAGGATCCGCGCGGGTTACCAGGAGGAGATCCGACCCGGGCAACCCATGGGCAAGGGGAAAGAAAAAGAAGAAAATAAAAGAAAATAAAAAGAAAATAAAAGAGAAAAAAAGAAAGAACGTAAAGGAAAAAAAAAATACTCGGGCCCAAGCCCAGCTTTCTAGTAAGCTCCATCAGACCTGGGCCATATTTTAAGTCCACTTAGGTAAATTTTGCTTCTATTTTTATTTTTATTATTATTTTTATTTTTGTGCATGTTTTAATATGCTCATTTATTTATATAAATTATTATTTTTTTATAGTGGAACATATCTTGATATAGTTTATTGTTTTAGTACATTTGTTTGTTTAAATTGCGCAATGTATTTTAACATATTTTTTTATTTTTATGTGTTATTTATTTTGAATATTGTAGTTTGTCTTAATATATCTTAATATTTTGATGTATTGTTTATTTTAATGTTATAGCATATTTTCATATATTTTATTATTTATTTTAATATAGTAGTATATTTTAATATATTACAGTATTATGTATTTATTATGTATTTCAAATATCATATCCTATTTTAATATATTTGTATCATCGATATTTATCATTTGCTCAAATATAGTAGAATATTTTAGTGTCATAAAATACGAGTTTGTTGTACAAGGCCTAAAGTATTATAGCAAGAAATTAATTTAATAAATAAACATAAGGGGTGAATACGGATTTACCGATGATGGAATTCGAAGGATGTCATAGTGTTGATTCCTAAGATATCTCGAGGTGAGAGAATTTCATTAAATATCATCACAAGTGGTGGGAGTATTTAGCGATATGCTCAATACAAAAAATTTGTTTTCATTTCAAAATGGAAATAATCAAAATAAAGAAATGAATAAAATGAATGTTTACGTGCTTGATATTTTGCCATGCTCGTGTTTTTTTTAAATATTATGCTTCGTATGTTTAATCGTGTAATTATGTATTTAATCACATGTCTTACATGCTTAATTATGTGCATCCCGTGTTTAAATATCCGCATCATACGTATTAAATAAAAATGGATGTAAATTGCCGACGATGGAATTCGAAAGATGTCACAATGGTGATTCTTAAGATATCTTGAGGTGAGAGGATCTCGTTAAATACCACCAAGAGTATTGGGAATATTTAATGAGTGTTCTTGATAAAAGATTTGTGGTCGCTTTCATTTAAAAAAAAAATAATAACAATTCCTTTTTAAAATAATAATTATAATAATAAACATGTTTTGAAAAAAAAAATAAAATGATAAATAATTTTAAATACCACTGTTGAGTCCATTAAATCGAGGCTTAGGATAACACATGATTAAATGGTACCTTTTTTTAACAGGCGTCGTAGGGGTACTAATACCTTCCCCATGCGTAACTGTACTCCCGAACCTGTTATGATTTTTCTTTGGTTTTCAATCGCAGACTTCAAAATTGTCTTTTCAAAATGTTTTAATTAATTTTAAATTTTTTTTTTCAAAGATACATTTTTTTTTATATGGCCAATCACACCTAAAAAAAAATTTGTGCCGTCTCCATTTTGTTTTATTTTTAAATCGTCTAACGATCGAAAAATCGTTATGACATGTCCAATTCAATAATTGTTATGTAATTAAGATCAAAATGATTTAAAAATTAATTAACTGATTAATAATGTAATTAGTTACGATAGTGACGTCAGCTTGTAACCGTTGATGACTTTATATACCAAAAAGTGATGGAATGAAGGACACAAAAAAATTCAAAAACAAAATATTCTCTCTCTTCTCTTTCTTTCTCCCTCAATTCTTTCTTTTCTCTCGGTTACATTTGGGAACCCACCAGAATTTTTTGGAAGAATTTGAAAAATTACAACGGTAAAATCCTAGGAAAAGGGTAGAGAAAGACTCGATAAAATTTGGTGGCCATCGATGGCAGTAGATCTAGATTTTCAAATTTTGATCTTCTTGAATTTTTGTGTGAAAAAAGAGAAGTTTTTTGGAAAATCAAAGTCGATAGGTTTGTAGAGGAAGTTGAGAGGAGTATTTGGATAAAATTTGAAACAATTTCATCGTCGATGACAACAGAAGATGACTAACGTGGTATAATGCTTGGGGATATCGAGGGAAAAAACAAATTAGGGTTAAAATTGTCAATTTAAGTTTAATGATTATTTTTCTCTCACATTTGAAATAATTGAATTTAAATGAAGAAAAATATACAAATTCATTCATTTTCCTTCTTTTTTTTTTTTATTTCTTTCTTATCAAACGAAAGATAGAAAGTAATTTTTTCTTCCGCAACGTTTACTTCCCTCTTCTTTTCCTCTTCTCAAACTATATAAGAATACCCAACAATTAAAATTTGAGATCTAAAGGATTGAAGAATTGGTGTAGTGGAGTAATATTAATATACGTTCTACAACCTGTTGGAGTGTTGACTGTTGAGGACTAAGGGTTGTATAATAGCCTTTTAAATTTGATTTAAAAACTTAATTTAATTGTAATCTATCTATAAATGTATCTGAAAAAAGATATAAAATAAGAATTGGTCAATTATCATCAATTATTAGAAACATTTGAAATTAACACTTGAGCATTTAACTCAAAAGAGCTGAGTTCATCAAATCACTCCATTTTCAATTAAAAAAAAAAACATTTAAAACCAAATCACTCATATGATCAACCATTTTGAAATAAGAAAAAATTATAACTAGAAACATGAGAAAATTTGCACTGTTAATTAGAAATTTTAATTTCACACATATGAAACAAACAATTTCCTGATTCATGGTTAAGCATTCATCATGCATTTTTGGCATACCAAACCCTACAACAATTCTTTCTATTCTATTTAGGATTTAAACTACGGACTTAAATTACAATTGCGGATGCATTTTCAGTCCTATCTTGTTTATCGCGGTTATGGGTCTAACAAATGCTTTCGCAATCAATTATGATAAATATCGACAGTGAAAAAAAAAAAAAACCAAAATCGTAAAATAGCGACTTTAACATCACGTTACGATCACTTATTTGAATCCTGATTCTACCAAAACAAAAGCAAGAAACCGAAAGCAATGGATGGGAAAAACAATAATTTCATCTAAGGTAGGATTCCCATTCTACAACATGGACAATGAGCATTATTCTCTAGCCATGGGACCAGGCACCTTGAATGAAACCGATGTGCGCATGGGGGATGAACCAGGGTCTCACCAGCCTTAAACCCTTCCAAGCAAATGACACACTCATCTTGATCCGATGCCTTCCAACTCAACTTGGCCCAACTGAACCTCTTCTGACCACTCTTCTTTGATCCAAACACTTCTGTATGCAACTCCCCTTGAATCAAACATCTCCCATCCACGCACTTCATGCTTTCTTTGCTATTTTGCCTGATTTTCAATGCCCAAAACAGGCTAATAAGTGCAAAAACTAAAGAAAACTACTTAACAGTCATGTGCCTTAATGTAAATAAATATTCTGCCATATTAGTACCTTTTGGGTTCTGGTTTTCTTTGTGATCTCAGCCTCTCATCCAATCTTTCCTTAGCTTCTCTTGCTACCCCTCCAAGCTTCTGATCTTGATAGGCATGAATTAATATGCTCCTTTGCTTTAATTTATTTTCCAAATAAAACCCAAGTTAATCCCAATCATAAATATCTCCTCCATATGGACACAAAAATTAGTGTATAATAATCAGGAAAAGACGAAGTACCTGTGAAGAAACAGAGCTATGATGAGTTTCATGGTTGCTTGTATACAAACAAAAAGAGGGCCTCCTTGTCAAGCCAATAGCTGTCACGCTTGGTGAATCAGATGAACCTCCGCTTTGATGGAACCGTCTTCTTCTAGCACATTCAACACCAGGAAGCATACCAGCCATTGATAAAAGATAAAATATAACTCTGAAAGAGACTATTAATTAAGATCAGTATCTTTTATTTGTTATATTCAGGGTTCAGGGTCTAGTCTAAACTGATTTTGTCTGCCTGTTTGAAGCTATCCTGAAACAAGGAGGAAATTAAAGGAGTGATTATAAAGAGAAGAGAAACAGTAAAGAATTGCAAGAAGAATAGATACCAAAAAAGGGTTATGACTGAAAAGGGATTCAATCTATAAAAACAAAGAGAAATAACAGTTGGTACCTAATAGAGGATAGTGGGAGACAAAAGCGGGTCCCTGCCATTGTTTTTTTGAAGAAACAATCTTTCTCAATCATTTTCTACTTTCACCCATTGAAGATAGAACTACAAGAAGAAGAGTTTGTGACATGTTACTGTGAAAGAGCCCATTATTACATTACATTAATTAAATATTGGAAGGACACAAGAGAAAGTAAATTAAGAAGGGACAAGGAAGCTTCATAGCAACTTGCCAATCTACCGGCCGTCCACCAGATACCCTGCTGTTGCGTATAACGATACAAGGGTAACCCTCTTACTAGCTTCCTGATTCATGCCTAGATCTGCTCATTGTTCGAGTCGGATTGTGACTCGGATTTTTTTATCCAGATTTGGTCTGTCGATCCGATACATTATTTACAATAGTAATAAAAATTAAAAAATTATTTTTCTTAATAATATTTATATATTTTTATAATTAAATTTAAATAAAAAATTATTTTTTAATAGATGAACAGCTATTCGAAACAGACCAAATCACTAAAATTCTTGTCAAAGGCTCAACTCAATTCGAGCCAAGCCTGTCGGACTACCATGTTCATGAGTAGGTCTATTCATGCCGAATTAGTTTTAATTGTTTAAATATCAATGTATACACACAAATTAACATTATTTACAAAATTATATCAAAATCTTTGATACTTATAAGATGGATAAAATTTAAATCCAATTGACATCTCATAAAAGTTTAAATTTTTTTTTAAATTGACAAAATTCTAAATATTAAATAATATTATTGAAAAAAAAAAGAAAATGATAAAATAAATAAGTCTCTTTTGAATCAAATAAAAAATTTCAATTTATAGTTTACACCATCTTTATCTGTAATAGTATCTATACATATGTAAGTTTATATCAAATAAAGATAAGTTATATGTATTTGAGAGAAATTATGAATTAATATATTCAAATAATGTAGTGATTACTTATTTGCGTGTAATGTAAGAAATCATTTTCCTTAAGTATTATTAAAAGATTGTAATTTTATTATGTTATTATCTATACTATAAATAAAAGGAGTGATTGAGTTGGTGTCACTGAATCAAGTGACACTAACTCAGTCACTGAAAATATCAAAAAATCATTAAGTGTTAAAAAGATAAAAATAAAAAATAAAAAATGATATATATATGTCTTTTAATATTTATATAATAATTTTTTTATAAAAAAATTACTTATTTTTACTTTTTAAAAACTATTTATTTTTTAAAAGACTATCCACTTACAAAAAATATCTATTTTTTTTACATTTAATTTTTTTAAAAACATAATTTATTATATTTTAAAATATATATTTTGACTCACATTGTGAGTGTGGAATTCTAGTTTTATTAAAAAATTAGAATATTATCACACGTTTTATTTATTTATTTATTTATATTATTATTAATAATTTTTAAATATATAAAAAAATCCGATGATGAAGTTTAAAAGTTTTATGGATATGATGTATTAAGTATTTCACTTTATTAAAACATTATGCCAAAAAAATAAATAAATAAAACTATATCATACAATATCCATGTCATAAAATAACTAGACAATGTTAGACATGCAACTCAAATTTGTATTTCATGAAGATTTATGTCACTAGTAAGTGGTAAAGTTGAATTTAACTAAATCAAACAATAGTATATCAATACGAAGCCTTTATATATAAGAAATAAAATTTAGATTTTACCCGTTTCAATGATGGAGACCTAGAGAAGATTCACCTAGAAAAAATCAAAGATACATAAATTTCAAAGGTAAATGTTAAAGAATGTTTTATTAAAGTGATATTTATAGAAAATTTTTATATTTAATAATATATTGCCTCTTCTTAAATTTGAAAAAAAAAAATAGTACTTTAAATAAAGTATTTTAAAAATAAATTTAATTAATTTTAACAAATATTCATAAAACCCATTATCAAATCCAATTTTAAATTAAATACTACCCATAATAGTTAATTAAGCTTTAATGTTTTTTTTTTTTTTTTTGGAAAGTACAAACAAGAATAAATTGGTGAAAGATAATCCCACCAAGAAATCATGATTGAGGATTCACGAATGTGGGAATCGAAAAAGGAAACGAGATGTGTGATCTCATCCCTCACTCAGTGCAAATATTTTATTGCATGATATCTAGACAATGATCCGTTTCTCATGTGAAAGAAAGAGAGGAGCAACGCATGTACAAAGAGAAAAATCAGATAAGTTGTCAAGTGACAAGGATAGTGAAGATTCAGGAAGGAAAAAAAAATCATGTAACCCTTGATTTTATTATTATTATAATAGTACTGTATTGGGCCTTTTTATTCTACAGCACAGCATTATTTTATTTTAATTCATTGAAGAGTGCATTAATTTGCCCATAATCTCATAATAATAATATATAGTACTTTTTTTTTTAAAGGAATATAATACTTTTTGATAATTGGGCCAGAAAGGAAATCAACAGAAAAAAAAAAATGAAATGATTATTTTAGGTTAGCATAAATTATTGTATTTTTTTATTTAAATTATATTAAGTAATTAAATTTTAAAAAAATAACTATTTATTATACATTATATATAATAATTAAATAATAAATATTTATTTCAATAATTTTTAATAATTTTTGTAATAAATAATTAATTTTTTTTATTTTAATTATGTGATATAATTTTAATAATAAATATATATTAATATAAAATAATCGTTTCATATAATTATTTATCTTCTACTGAAATAAAAAATTTTGATTAGACAACATCTGATTACCTGCTCATCACTTTGTCAATGTTCTCTTAATTAAGGAAAAGATTGATGACCCGTTTAGGCTCCCGCCTGTCATTCCGCTTAACCTAAATTGATAAAAAAATAAATAATATGAAAAATATGTATTTTATAAAAATTAAAATAAAATAATTTTTGATAAAATGAAACATTCAATTAAAATAAAATAAATTTAATTTATAAATATTTTTTTAAAATAAAAAAAATCAAACGGAACAAAATATGGATCAAATGGGACGAATCATGCAGCATAACTCCTTAATTAATATCTAGCCACAACAGCCTGATTTGTTTGAAATACTTTTTGAACAAGAGTTTATTTTTTATACATGGATCTGAGATTTTTTATTTATTTTATAAATAGAGTTAAAAGATTATTATATATTTTATTGTAATATATTTTAAAGGATATATGTAGATTTATTTATGGGTCGGATCATGTTGTTCTCGATTTTTTTCTCTTACCCAGCCCGAGCCGATCCATAGATTAGGTTTACTGTTTATAAATATTAAACTTAAAAAAATATATTTTTATTTTTATATTAATATTTATATATTTTTATAATTAAATTTAAATAAATTTTTTATTGGATGAATAGTGATTTGGGTCAAGTCGGTCCGAATTGAAAAAAATAATGTTCAGGCCCGTCCCAATTCAGGTAGGAATCTGATCCTTGGACAGGCCTAGATATGTGTCATTCTGTTAACCTTACTTATGAAATCTGAAAAATTTATTGACCATATTTGAAATAATTTCTCTTTGAATAAATAATTTATCAATATATAATAATAGAGTTTGTTAAAGGATGTATTAAAAATACTTCTTAATATTTACTAGTTATAAATTATTATTTAGTGTAATATTTTTTATTAAATATAACAATTAAATAATTAATTTGATGAATATTATTATATTAAGAAATACCAAATTTAGCTAAATAGTTTTTATCCTTCAAACAAAGTTAAGGTTTAAAATTTAACTTCACCTTTGCTGTCCAACTTCAGAGGTCGTGGCTTCCAATGGCTTTAGATTTGGTTCGAAAAGGAATATGTTAGCTTAGCACGCTCAATGATGATTTGAATTAAACCCAGCTGAGCCTTTTCTTTTGCATCTTATTTGTCAATGCATACAGAGCTGTTAATTATTTGTAATACTTTGGGAAACCAAAAAAAAAAAAGATTATTGTATTTTGGTATGTTAATTATTGTATATAAAAATTTCAATTTTTATTAATTTAAAAGAGAATCAAGTTAAAAATAATGTAATCATATCGTAATTTTTAATTATAATAATTACATTAACATAAACATATATAATAAAAAATTTAAACTCTTTGATAAATGTATCCATTCAGATCGAAACAAAAGAATCATAGATAATTCCGATAATTAAGATGACGAGGATATATTCCTATATCCAAGAACAAGAAGGATCGATAACGTTGTTACGTTACAGAATTAGGGTCATTTTTACCCCAACTAGCTCAGTGATGTGGACAAAAGAGTGTTAGCTTCAGCCTGCAGGCCTTGACTTGGCGCCACCAACCAACATGGAATTGACATCAAGCAGACATATGTCACCCATGCGTAGTCAGATCATCAGATGATACTTATATAATCTCTCTCAATTGTACATATGAAAAGGACTCCCTAAGCTTTATATAAGCTCAAGCACCCATTAATTACCATCTAATTATAAAAAGGTTAATCACTGAACTTGATCCCTGGAGTTTATAGAATTATCAGACTAATTTTGTTATGTTTCGTTCATGTATATATAGTTGCCTACCCCTCTCTTTGGCAACAAACTTGGATATTAACCCTTCAATTAAACGTACAGAATCAAAAGAGAAAACATATATTTATATAATACATTGAAATTGAAATCAGTTGGCCAGACTTGACCAGCATGCACGCAAGTTCCGAAAGCTGGCACAATTCTTTAGACTTCGGAAATATTTATGCCCCTCGATCGCCTATGATAACCATTTACTTTTGCTTTGGGGAAGGTGGTATACAAAGAGAATTTTTGTTTTTTTTTTTTTTTATATATATTTAAAATTGTTGGTGATTGAATTTTGATTATTAAATCTAAAATTTTAATAGTTTATTAACATATCACAATGTTATATTGCATTAGAATCGTTGCTATAGTGTACTGAGTACTTGATTTGTTGTCGGAAACAAAACAAGATGTGGCCAAATTATCAACGCCAAGATATCAAAGACTTTTAAGAGAGATATAATTGATTCAAATAAGGGTAAATTTGAAAAACCTATTTTTCCTTTCTCCTCCATTAAAAAAATATTATTTTTTAAAAATTTTAAAAAATAAAATATTTAAATATTTATTTTTTTAAAATTTAAAAAAAGAAAGAGAAAATAATTTTAGAAAAAATAATGTTATTTTTAAAAAAAATTAATTAAAAAAAGTAAAAAAAATGAATATTTTAAAAAAAATATTTTTTAAAATTAAAAAAAAAATATTTTCAGAAAAAATTATTTTTTAATTAAAAAATAAATTAAAAAATAAGAGAAAAAGAAAGGAGAAAGTTTTTTTATAAGAATAATTTTGTCTTTAAATTTTTTTCTTAATAATTTTTTTTATTTTTTTAAATAATTTTTACTTATTATACTATTTAATTATAATTTATTTATTGACAACATGTTTTTTTTTATTAAGGGTAATTTTATTTTTACAATATCCTTTATAATAATTTTTAATTGTTTATTTTTTTTCAAATAATTTTTATCTATTATATCATTTAACAATAATTTAATTATTGATATCATGTTTTACAAATTTACCCTTCAAATAATCAGCCAAAAAGATCTTATATCACAATCACTTCATATCACCCCAAAAACAAAAACAAATCATGTTATAGTCCCAGTCCCTGGTCATCACAGCTGCATTACTTCGGACGTTTGGGCACAGACAAAAAGGCATATAATCATGTTATAGTCCCAGTACCAACCTGGTCATCACAGCTACATTACTTTGGACGTTTGGGCACAGACAAAAGGGCATATAATCAAGCAAAATGTTAATCAATATCATTAATCACTGATTAAGAAAATATTTATAAAAAATATATAATTAATATATTATTTTTTTAATTTAATAAAAATAATATATTAATGTAAAAAAAATTAAAATGATAATAAAATAATCTTTAATTGATGTCTATAGTTTATAGGCATCAGTTAACCAGATTCATAATCAAATGGAGTTTTTCTGAAGTGAAATTTTCAATTATAAATTATAACTAAGCATGTTTTACCTCACCGTTTTCGTTAAACAGATATTAACTCTTTATATATTGGCATTTGAATATTTAGCTGAATGATAGCTGGTGTTTCTCTCTAAAGCTCAAATTTGAATCTTCCTTTTCTAAAATTTTAAAAAAAAAAAAAAAAATTAACTCCTTATTCTCTTCTCCAATGAAATCCATTTTCCCTAAAAATATAAACACACGCCACACAAATTACTCATAAATAATTTTTAGAATACGAAATTATGAGAACAAAACTTATAATATTGAATTTGCCTAAAAATACTAGTAATATTATGAGTTTATACTTCATACATTGCAATGTATATATTTATATATGACCAGTGAAACATATAATATCACTTCTTTAATGACTAAATATAAAAAATAAATTAAAAATAAATACAACAAACTTTATGTTTTTTAGTTAAAAAGTTGAGTTTGGATAGAGGCTATATTTATTGGAGCTCCAAACCTATGGAATCATTTAAACTTTTATATTACTTTAAAGGAATATTCAAGACTTCTTTTTCTTTTCTTTTTTTGCTTTCTAAATTTTTATTATTAATTGTTAAAAATTTCCTTGACTGATAATTATCAAGTTTTGGAACTGTTCACTCTTTTCTCTTCAAAGATGAAATTTTTGGGTTTCTTTTATTTGCATCAGAGAATGGATTTTGAGAGGAAGATGAGTTAGGTTATTGACTAGCTATGTACTTGTAAAGTAATAATAAGATATTAACTAGCTATGTTACTTTGATTTTTTTTTTTTTTTTTTGAAGTATTCTTGTCCAAAACATATTGAATATGGGTATAAGAATATAATCTCTTAAGAATCTTTTCAATATATTGGTCCATCATATTTGAAAACACTCCTTTGAATTATCTTCTCAGTTTTTGCAAAATGAAGGATAAAGGGAAAATTTATTATGGATTTGGTAATGAAGCATTAAACATAAAGTTGTTCTTCTCACTTTTAAAAGGTTCATTAAATGTCATCTGCAAACTTTGAACAAATTGGTCTCTTCCCACTTATTGTTGGATTATAACTTATAAATATAACTGATTGATTAGACTTTATACATTGACTGTGAAATCTCAAATGATTGTTATGGAAATATTAGTTACGATTTCTGGTATATTATTAGTCCTTTCAAATTGTTGAGAGCAGTAGTGAGCTAAGTATGATGAAAACTAATGGGTGAGTGCATGGTAGTGCACCCTCTAAGACATTGCTGTTATAGATCGTTTTTCTTAAATTGATACCTGAAGGCTCTCTTGCTTTTTTTATTGGTTTTAATGATTATTTCAATTTCATTCTGAACTCATTCAATGGATTCAGTTCTCTCGCCTAGTTTTTAGTTCCAGGTTGGTGATTTGGGCCTATCCAAGGTGAAATGTCAAATTCTGATCCAGGGATTTAAATTACGATCACGTTTGCGTTTTCGGTCGCGCCGCGTTTATTGTGATTGCGAACATAAAGAATGCTATCACGGTCATTTCGATCGTGAATTTTTCTCAAATTTGCACAACTTATTGTATAACATAACAATTATAGTTATAAACATAAAATCTCTTTTTTATGATTTTTAAAATAATTTATGACATTGTATAATCTTTTATTATATGAAAAAAAAAATTATTCATAAATTTTCGTCATTATAATAAAATATTTATACTTAAAAAAGTATAATTATTTTTTATCTAAATTATACAAAATTTACTTTAATTAAAATTTTTTCCAAATAAAATAATATATAAAATATTTTTTCCTATAAATTTTCTAAAATTTTACCCCAAAAAAATCCTTATCTCCCAAGTCCCAACTAACCCGACCCATCCACCCCCGACAAATATAGGCCCTAACACCTCTTCTCTCCCAAATGCTCAAGTCCCAACCAATCTCTCAAAATCCCTAGAGGCCAAGACCCACACCCAGTTAGGCAATCACAGACACTTCTTCTCTACGATCTGTGTGTCTACTGCCTTCTGCAGCTTCTCCTTCGGTCTGCTCTGCCATACCGTCACATTTTTTCTTTGCAACCTGCGTGCGTGACTGCTGCCTTCTGCAGCCCCTAAGTTAGTCTCATGCCTCAACTTCAACAGTCAACCCTCAACCCTTCAACTCAACAGTTAACCTCTTGCTTGTACTCTCTCACTCTCTTTGTTACTCTGTTGTGGTTGTAGTTTAAAATAATATTTTTTAAAAATTTATAACAGTGTAGCGGAAATAGCAGGCAGCTACGATCGCTATTTTTCGTTACACCGCTATTTGCTGCCGCGACACCGCTATGCGCCCCTATTTAAAACCCTGCTCTGATCTTAGGTGGCGTGCGTGGAACACTTCCATGGATGGCATCAGAACTTCTGAATGGTATAGCAGCAACCAGCAGCCTTGTCTCAGAAAAGGTTTGTGATTTGCACATTTTCTAGTGCCCTCTTATCATTTTATTTTCTTACCTAGTCTTACTTCTCTCCTATATAATCTATGTTACTCCACCTCTTCATTTTTCTTAAAGTGTTCGTATCCGACGCATATCCAGATATGAGTATGAGGATATGGTCCTCCAAAGACCCTCCAAATATATGAAAATTTTTTTTAAAAAATTGAACATACCCGTATTGGACACATATTCGTATTCGATACTCATACCCGAATTCGAGTAACATATTAATCATGAGAACTTTTTTTTTTCTAGATATGGTTAATCATAAAATTCTTGTTTCGTTATTTCCTCTAATTTACGTTAATGTTTTCTCATTCGGTATTGTGATGTGGGAGCTTAATTCTCACTGGAGAAGAACCATATGCAGACTTACACTATGGTGCTATTATTGGTAATTGCATTACTTGTTAATGCAATCGCGAATTCTATTCTTTGTGCTTTGATGGATCAATGTTCGTCTCATTGATCATTTGCCTGGAATTCTGTTTAGGTGGTATTGTGAGTAATACGCTACGCCCACCAGTTCCAGAATCATGTGATCCACAATGATAGAGGTGAGCATTCGATCGGTTCGATTTTGAAATTTCAAAAATCAATTAAACCAAATAAACATATAAAATTGACCGAACCGACCTATAACGATTTTTAAAACCGAATTAACCGAACCGAACTTAACCAGTTCGGTCGATTTGTTCGGTTTGACCGAATCAGGATGACCAAATACCAATGGATTATAATTATGGGCTTATGATCTTATGAGTTTTGGTTATGGGTATGGGTTTCTTATAATGGGTTATGAGTTTAGATTTAAATAATATTATTTCTTTTTTAAGTAAATGTAGATTTTTTTATCAGTTCGGTTTTTAAAAAAAAAAACTATAAATCAATCGAATAAACACGTTTAAATCGAATTTGTTAACTGAACAAATCAAACCGAACGAACCAAATAACGTCGGTTTCGATCGATTTGTTTAGAATACCGACTTTTTGCACACCCCTACACAATGGAGAGATGCTGGTCATCAGAGAGACCAAACTTCACCGAGATCGCGAATGAGTTACGTTCAATGGCTGCAAAAATTCCACCTAAAGGACAAAACCCACAGTAAAGAACAGAAGCCTAAGTTTCAACATTATTTTAGACAATCCGCTCACTGTTAGCATCTCCTGTTTCCTTTGCATGGCAGTTGGAGGAATGTACACAGAGAAGTAAGGTTTTTTTTTTTTTTTTTTTTTTCCCACTGCTTTTCATAGAAATTATACTGGCTTGATTGTGTCGCCATTACAATTCTAAGTGAAAAATGTCTTTATATGCAATATATTGTTAATTATGGTGAAATCTTACATCTCCTGCAACCATACAGGGTTGAATTGTTTGCATTTCGGGTTTCTTGAACCTAAATTCTCTGTTCTCAAAGCTTATAGTTATAGATGTGCAGAATTACTACGAATTTTAAGATATTATTTCCAGATTTATTTTTTAAAAGAATTACCACGACATTTTAAATGGAACTAACGGCTCTTTGGTTCTTGGCCAAAAAAAAAAAAAAAAAAGCTCTTTGGTCGAAAAATAAATTCTCCAAAAAGTATTTTTTTAACGTGTAAAAATTTATATAAATTTTAATACTTTAAAAACACAAAAAAAAATTACACGAACACACAAATTTTGTTCTAAATTGAATAACTATGACAAATTATATAAAATATTTCATGAATTGAGACGTGATATGAACACAACATAGAAAAATAATTAAAACACAACACGAAAAATATTATGAACACGACACAAATATACGAACGTGTGAAAATATACATAAAACGAATTATTAACATGTAAATTTTTTATAAATTTATAATAGTTTATATAAATTATTGTGTAAAACTAATTATTAACGTGTAAACATTTATATAAATTTATAATACTTTGAAAACACACAAAAAAAATACGAACACGTCATGAATACAATTTTTTATTAAATTGAATCACTATGATAAATTATGCAAAATATGTCATAAATTGAGTCATGACACGAACACACAATTTTTTTCTAAATTGAATCACAATGACAAACTATGTAAAATATGAGATGAATTAAGACACGAACACAAAATTGAAAAAATAATTAAAACACAACACGAAAAATAACATGGACACGACACGAATATACGAATGTGTAAAAATATGTATAAAACGAATTATTAACGTATAAAAATTTATATAAATTTATAATATTTTGAAAAACAAAAATATAAAATGAATACGAACACGTCACGAACACAACATAAGAAAAATAATTAAAACATAACACGAAAAATAACACAAACACGATATTGATACACAAACGTTTAAAAATATACATAAAATGAATTATTAACGTGTAAAATTTTATATAAATTTATAATATTTTAAACACACAAAAAAAACAAAACACACAATTTTTCTCAATTTTTTTTCTCTTTCCTTCCTCCCTTCCTTCCTACCATCTTTCTTTTCTTTTTTCTTTTTCTACCCCTCAACAACCCAAAAAAAAATTTAAAGGGAGCGACGTTGTCACCCTATCTTTGCATCAAAAAATGCAAAATTTATTTTTTAGATGTTAAAATTTTAAATACAAATACGATTTATGTATTAAATATTTTATATTAATTATCTTTAAACAAATCGTGCTATGTTTATTTTTATTTTTGGATAATTGAATTTCATTCCAAACATCCAAAAAAAAAAACAGTAAGTCCTACTGCATAGAACCAAGGTATAGCCTTACATTCAACATTCTTGGCTAACACCCCACTGGAAACTAAGTGTATTATTTACAACAGAATCAACAATATTAGGAAAAGCACAAAATCGAGATTTAACAATAACAACTATTCTTTGAAATAAGTCTTCCGGGGATCTTGTTGTAGAATGTTTCTTAGAATTCCTCTCCCACCATATGTAATATATTGCAGCTGTCCAGGCTAACTTCATCAATGTGACCTTGAAGGAGTTCCCCTTGAGGTGTGAGAGAGCCCAGTTCAGCTCATCATGCCAGCAATCAACTTGTCTATTAATTAAAGAAGTGGCAAGATCCTTTTGCCAAACCTGCAAGGAAAATCGACAAGCAGAAAATAAGTGATCCCTACTCTCGTCATGTTCATTACAAACAAGCCATGTAATCAAGGAAAACTTTGGCACTTTTAGAGAGAACCAAACCAGATGATGCCAAGGGACTTTATCCTTTCTAGCCCTTAAGCGTTTCCAGGCAACAACAATAGAGAATTTCCCAGAAGAAATTACAGGTCTAATAATATTAGCAGATGCACTGTTGGGATCAAAAAATAGAGTCTGTGTTGTTCTTCTGAGTTTAAAAATTTTCCTCCAACCCTAGCTACATAAATGGGGCACTTTTGCTTACCACAAACTAGTTCCTTCTCAGTGGATAGGCTTTCACCCATGCAACCCAAATGGATCCTGATGTACAGAATAGAGATCATATGTGCTTCAGGATACAAGCAATATTCCAGATTGTCAAGTTTTTCAAGCCCAACTCTCCTTCACTATTGGGGTTACATATGAAGTTCCAACTGACTTTAGCTCCTTTTGCATGTGTTTCTTTTCCTTTCCAAAGGAAGGCAGAGCAAAGCTGGTTAATTTTCTGAATTACTTGCTTTGGCAGTATAAACATGGAGCACCAGAAGTTCTGTAAATTAAAAAACACCGACTGTATAAGTTGTAGTCGACCCGTATAAGATAACCTCTTTGATGACCAGTTATTAATTCTTTTGGAAATGTTTTGAATCAATGGATCACAATGTCTGGCTGTTAAACGACCTGAAATTAAGGGTATGCCAAGATATTGAACAGACAAAATACTCATTTTAAAGCCTGTATTGTACTGTATGAAATGCAGAGCCTCAAAATCTATGTTTATTTTATTATTTTTATATTTATTAAATATGCCGTATATTATATTTTTATATCATGTTCAAAATTGTTAGGATTGTTTTATTGACCATACCATTTTCTTAATAGACGTTTCACACGATCTTCCACTTTCCAAGCGCGTGAAGTGATTGCCTCCAATAAGATACCGCGTGCTGAATGGGTCAAATTCAAGTCTTGGAGCCTATGATTATCCAGTTCCCACTAATTAGAAAGTGTTATGAACCTTAGATGAATGACCAATAAAAATGACCCATGTCAGCATTAGAAACCGAGATTCTTCTTATTTCAAACAGGTGGCACTTTTACATTGGGCCTTCATAATTATCTATCCTTCTCAAGGTATCCCAACTCATGCTGTATTTAATTTCCACCTTCTTTGATATTTCCTTGCTTGTTTCTCTTCAACTTCCTTACATGGCTTCCTCCTCTAAAATTCTCTTCAACTTCCTGTTACCCTCTTTTAGAACTTCTCCATATAAAAGCCTCTTTTTATCCCAATCCAAAACCACAAGTCTTGTTTTTCTTTCTTTTTGGTTTCCTTCCCATGGCCAATTCTGAAGAGAAACCAATCTTCATGCACAAGAATTCAGCATCATCAAAGCATCAAGACATTAAAGGAGAAGATGTTGATGACCAAGAAGAGGAAGTTTGGGGTAAAGGGTGTGATTGGTTCAGTCTCTTCTGCCTCAAATGGCAGCGAAACGACATCGATGAAACCGATACCTTATTGCACCAGAGAGGAGAGCACAACACAGAGACATGGTGGAAAAGCAAACTGAATAAACTGAAACAAGTGTCGGAAAAACTAGCAGGGCCAAAGTGGAAGAATCTTATCAGGAAGATGAGTGGATATTGCAATAAGAGGAAGACTCAAAAGAACAGGTTTCAGTATGATCCTTATAGCTATGCTCTCAACTTTGATAATGGCGCTGATAAAGAAGGATCGAGATGATTTGCTTCAGGATTTCTCGTCCAGGTTTGCTGCTCCATTTGCAGATGACAGACAACGAGCCGGGTCAGGAATGTATCATACTGTTTTACTGATTGGCATATCTTTCTCATCCACATATGTAAAACCAACGATACGGATCGAAATGTTTGCACATGTTTTCCTTATATCTTTCTTAGAATCCATGTTTACGTATAGTAATATTCTTTGATTTATTTTGATTCTTACAAGCCTGTATACCTAATTATCGTAAATTTAACGCCAAGGTATGGGAGTAATGTCAATTAATTGGTTAATATGTAGGGCCTCTGAATGAAGTTTGGACAGAATCTGTTTATGTTTTGCACCTTAAGCAATGCCTGTTTTTCATATATGGCAAACCTGTTTCAGGCATGGATAACTCCAATCAATTCAAGATCTCGATATAAAAGGTAATTAGCAACGTGGCATAGGGGGACAAAATGTTAGACTAGATATTCTAGGATTGATAAAAGGCAAATTCATACAACTTAGTTACTTTACCTGGTGAAAAGATATGAAGACATCGGAGCAATGCCTTGATTGCTTGGCATAAGAAATTTGCATATTTTACAAACATGCTACATGACAATTCAGCAAAAAATTGTGGTTGTTGGAGAAACCATATAGGCGAAACTGAAAAAGTAGACAACTATAGCTTGTCTTTTTGCAACCGGGCAATAAATGAAGAAATTTTTGAAGCATGATATATATATATATATAAAGGAGGTTGAAGCCTGAGAAATGAGAATAGGGTGGCTAGTGGTTACATGAATCAATTGGGCTAAATCCTGGGTTCAAGCATGATATATTTTACTTGGCAGCCAAAGGCTTGTAAAAGTTGGTCAGTTAAAAATAGAGGCCTGCAGCTAATCTTTGCTGATAAATTGTTACTCAGCAATTGTCTCTCCGACATCTCAAAATGCTTTGCATCTATAATAGCCTTACATGCAGATGGAGACTTGAGCGAAATTTTGAAGCATAGTTGTTTGCCTTTTCTTGTTAAGTTACTAATAAATGTATTTGGTTTTTGACTCTATATTTCTATTTGTTTCTTTGTACTTTCTGCCAATCTTCTAATGCAGCTGGGTTTTATTCTGTAACACTAAAAGGGTTTCTTGCTGGCTTTATGATGAAAGAAATTTCACTTATCAAAATACATGCCTGCCAAGTAGGTTATTGTTAGAAGTTCCTTTGTCTGATAGCAACCCCTTGCTAGCTTATTATTGTTCCGTTAAACAAATTTTATTGATCTTGATTATCCTTTCTCTGTTAGAGAAAACTAATTTATAAGTGGCAAACCGCTGATGCCAGCACAGACAAACAGAACAATGGAACTATTCCACAAATAGAAGATATGGAAGTTACACCATAACTCCACAAAGGTGTCTTTTAAAATTTTGACCACTTGAAAATGAGACACCTCAAACTTAGATCTGACAAATTGGTTTATTCGTATCATGTTCGTGTTATTTCACATGTCATAATCGTGTTTAAGGTATTATATTTTTATATAAATTTTGACACATTAATAATTCGTGTTATATAGATTTTGACATGTTCATGTATTCGTACAGTGTTTGTATTATTTTGTCATGTCGTATTTTATATCATGTTTTAGTTATTTTTCTTAATGTGTGTAATTGTATTGTTTAACATTGACAATTCTACTCAAACCTCATGTCCCTTCCAACATGTTATTGCAACCCATTACCCTTCAATCACTTAACTGGTAGAAACATTAATTTTATATATGAAAAAGTAGATAATTACATTATAAAACCCATGACTTCAAGCCATTCTTGTCCACAGATATCAAAGCATGAGACAAAAATTACAGAACCATCTATATATGCTACCTTAATGCTATGCAGAGGGCTTTTCTTCCAGTATTACATGCTCTAAATTTAAGCATTTAAAACAACACAGTTTACACAGATATCATTACCTATCAGCAGATTACCCATAGACTAGAACTGGTTGGTTCTCATGTTAAGCAATTTGTAAAACTGAAAAGCTTACTTATCACTGAGGAAAGCTAACCATATGAATAAAATAAAACACTTGACCAAAGTTGTCTTATTGCTGGATTTTCCCATTGCAATAGCCTCTCTCTAATGCATGCTCTGAAGCTGAATTTCCACTAGTGTGGACAGAAAGCGAAACATGGAG
Source organism: Fremontodendron californicum (assembly GCA_030761205.1). NCBI lineage: Eukaryota > Viridiplantae > Streptophyta > Magnoliopsida > Malvales > Malvaceae > Fremontodendron > Fremontodendron californicum. The sequence goes on along the minus strand of JAULJL010000014.1, from coordinate 23,126,609 downwards.
TTTTCTATAGGAGTTCTTTCATTTACATTAAGCGTTCAACACTGGTTTAACCTGCATTAATTCGTTTTCAAAAATTAAAGGCGGCCAATGGTTCTCGAGAAAAGCTCATTTTGATCGAGAAACATATACACCCATAAGCAGCCTACCTCTTACGTTTGCTCTTCAGAGAAGTAGAGGGATTACTATGCCAATTCCTTTTTCTCTGGTTTATAAACCAATTATTAATCTGCTTTAACTGCAACCCTGTTTCCTGCACTAATCTTAATTTGTCTTCCTCCTAAAGCAACATTTAGAAGATAACACTTTGTCAGAAAACTGTTGAAAAGAACATATCTTAAGGATCAGAGAGCTACCTAGGAAATATATCACACTCACAGTTGGGTAAGGCCATTTGGAATGTGATCGCCACCAAGCTTTTAAAAAGGATGTGGTGTCACCTGGTAGTTTTCCAACTCTTCTCTTACGCAGAATTTCCTCTCTAATGTCCACAATTTTCTCCTTGTAACCCTAAAAGACAGAAGAAGCACATTTAGCTGCAGTTTATATGTCAAATTATTTTACTATTAAGTTTAAGAAATCATACCTGTTTCAGCTCATGCTTCAGTTCTTGCCTAACACGCTCCATTAAGGATCTCTCAGTTTCAGATGGGACGAGAGAGCCAAATCCCATGCTGTCAATCCCATCGAAACTTCCATCAAACAAGCTGGTATCACTATCTACAACTTCATCTTCATCATCAGACATGGTTGCACCAGTGCCTTCACCTGGAGATACACCTGTTCATGCTTCATAGTTTAGCTCTAAATTTTGCTATTTAATCCATAGTTAATGCATAATATATACCGAAACATTAAAAATAATCAGGGAAGGATAAGTTTATTATTATGAATTACAGTAAGCAGGAAAGCTAGATGTAGACTTCAAAGACTGAAACCAACTTCTATGGCTTATGTAGAGACCTTTTTCCAGCTCCCAGAGAGAGTGGCTTGACAATCTACAACTAATTATATAGCTTGGTGGAATCTCAACATAATGTTCACTAGTAGAGAGCTAACAAGCACAATTGTGTATATAATTGGTTGAACTCTGGACCAAGAGGAATGGTTAACTGTCAAAGATAGTATTGGTCCTATAAATGTGACCTGCTATTAGGAAAAGAATTGCAATAGCTAAAAGATGGTGTGCAATATCAGTCAACAATATATCCCCAGTCACTGGATTTAATCCTCTACGGAAAAAAAAAAAAAAAAAGAAATTTCGCATATTTTGACCAATTCAAGGTAAAAAATGGGACTGCTCCCTCGGCAAAACTGAGATAAAGTTGAGTCAAAAGATCACAATTCAAGATAAATTCATGGGGAAGTGGGATCTCTTTAGGGTCTACTCCAGCATTTAAAATTGGTTAATCGGTAAAGATACAGATACTTGATGCCCCGCCCAAGAAAGGGGAGGGGAAAAAACAACAAGCCAAGGATAAAAAAAAATTCTAAAGAAAAAAAATATGAAACTTTTAGATATAAGAGATAGCGAGGACCTAAGATAATGCATATGCTTCGACCGAAATTTCCAAAATATCTCCTGATAGAGGAAAGGCGAAACAGGGAAGATTAAGTAGAATGGATTTAAAATGGAGCCTGGAATACTGATCTTACTATCCCTCACTCACACTTGAATAGTTGGAGCATCATTTATAATCCAGGAAAACCAAAGTGCATAAGCAAATAAAAGATGTAACCATTACGGATAACATAGCTCCAGTCTATATTACTCGGATTCGGGTGTGAGTGTCGGACACGAGTATATGCCCGACATGGTTTATGTTCAATCTTTTCTAAGATTTCCATGTATTTGGAGGATCATATCCCCATGCCCATGTCTGGATATGCGTCGTACACAGGCGTCGGACACAGATACTTCAAGAAAAATGAAGAGTCGAAACAACATAGGCTTCGGTACATAAAAAGATGCAATGGCATGTTACTTCTACTTTCTGCTATCTATTCCAAAAACTGTTTACAGTACGGTGAACCATTTACCTGTTAAACTTTGAAGTGATTGCTCAAGATCCCAACAAGCCATAACTGCTTCCATTGCATGAACACGAACATGTTGTTGCAATTGGTCTTTAAAGAAACCAAGTAATAGAACATAATTTGCCTACATTAAAGGGAAAAGAGAGAGAATAGTCAAATGAAAAAGATGACAATGATCACAATAACATGTTTATATCAGAAAGCTTAAAAAAATGCAAAAAGGAAATAGACCATCTCATAAACCCTCTTAAATAGTCGATAAACTTATTCAATAAATACAGTATCTTTTTAAAAACTTTAGTGGATTGACATACACTTTATGCAACTATGCGAAACATAAGTGGACAGGGTTTTTTAGCAAAAATGGACAATAATCCACCATTAGTCATTGTTTCATGCAAAAACAATGGTACATATATCATGTCTCACTGACAACTATTAACAAGGTCTGATTTCAGATTCACAATTAAGATACCAATTGAATGCCTTCTATATTTTCCAGGACGAGACACTGTCAATGACTAAATGAAATTTTGACTCAAAATACTTCAGCAGAAAGAATATCTTCTATCAATTAATTTATGCTAAAACCAAATTCCTTAGAATAGGAATGTTCACTGCTTAGGCAATTACTCTTTCATAAAAAGTTACACATGATGGTTCCAAATATATCAAGGTTGATAAGATCTGTAATCTGCTTTCTACAATTATCTCTTCAACTTTCTTTTTTCTTTTTTTAAGAATTACCTACATGATTCAAGATGCTTTACTAACTTTCAAACGCATTAAACATAGTAAAAGCAAGGTCCATGTACTAACTACTAAGTATCATGAAGTCCTTTCCTAAATATATATAAAACATTTTGGACAATAAAGTCCTTTCCTAAAATCTTTAGCTTGAAGAGCAATACTTTCCTAAAATAGTCACATGCTGCTTTAAAATAAAACCCATAGTAATGAGACCCAACTAATCATTAAATGCAAATAATTAACAAACAAGAGTTTGTACTACAAAAAAGAAAATCAGAACAAAAAACTCAGTATAACCCATGGATCATGATTAAACAAAGAAAAAGGGAAGAAAAAAAACCCTAAAACCAACAGGTCAACGATGATCCAAATAAGAAAGATAATCAAGAACTGAGCAAAAAACAAAGAACCCAAATCAGGAAACAAGAAGAGAAAAGGGTTACCATGAAGTGATCGAGTTCTTCCTCAGCAGCACCGGCAGCAGCTGGTGGGTACTTAGCCAAGACTTCTTGGGACCCACACAACTGAGCATCGATCTTAGCAAGCTGGTCAACAGGCGTGGCAACACGTAGACAAGCCACGTGTGCTTCCAACAACTGATCGTACATGCGATGCCCACTTATCTCGGCCTTGCATTTGGCTCTTTCCCAGTGGTCGACGTTGGCAGCTGAGGCGGAAGCTGATGCTGCTGGTTCGTTTAGAGCAAGGGTTTGCATGCGTTTGGTTTGGTCGGAGACAAAACCATCGAAGGCCATGTTTGAGAAAACTGGAGAAGGAAGATAAAGGGAGGTTTGAGTTTAAGTAAAGAAGAAGATAAGGGGGAGAGAGAGAGTGCGTGTGTTTTGGAGAAGGAAAAAGAAGAGGAAAGCGCGGTTGTTGGAGGATTGGGTAATAAAAGACAAAGGGGGATCTATGATATGATGTAGGAGGGGAACAACTATTGACGTTTGAGTTAAATTTCTAGGTCTTAGGTGGTTAATTTAGTTGGCTTTTTTGTCTCTTCTCATTTCACCTCTTTACCCCATTTAATTTCATAAAAATATCAATCAATAATTAAAAACAAAAACAAAAAGTTACTTCTATTCGGATTATTTGTGAAAACTCATCCCATATTTAAGAAAATTTAAATAAAAACATTAATACATTAAACGAATTTGAAAAAATAAAATAAAACTCATTAAAAAAATGATTTAAATCTTATATAATTTTTTATTATCAAAGACAAATATGTAAAATACTATAATGTAAATATAAAAAAAATATTTATATTTAAAAATTTAATAAAAAAATTATACTAAAGATTAAATTTAAAAAATATAATTTTAAAAAACAGACTATACCATTTAATAATGTGAGAGGACCTGAACTCTACCATTTTGATAATTATTATATATTTTAATTAATTGTATTTTTTTAAATAAAAAAAAAAGTGATTTGGTATTTACTCTAAATATTAAAAATGGGATTCATAGTTTCCGTTATAAAGTTGATTTTCATGGTTATTATTTATTACCCAGAAAGTCAATGAAAAAATAATAAAAAAACTCAACAGAAAAAGATTAAATTTGCTTAAAAGTATTTTTATCGGTTAAGCTAGAGTGAATTTGGGTCAACAATTACCCAAGTTCGGCTCAACCTTTGAAAAAAGTGGAACTCATGTCAGGTAAGATCGATCTTAAAAGTTAAAAGTTCAAAGTAACCAAATCCAAACTTAATCGTGAAAATCGATAATTTAATATATTTTGATATTTAAAATTATCAGATAAAAAATTATTAAATTGATATCAGATAAGTCAATCAAAAATTTTATTTAAAAATTAAAATAAAATTATAAACGAAAAAAATAAAACTAGAGGTGTTTATTTTGTTTATCTTTTTTTTTTATATATAAAATCACATTTATAAGAAAATTATTATATTTAAACTTTCTTTATTTTTTAAAAAATAAATAAATATTTTTAAAACACTCTCTTAGTGGATGCCAGAATTTATTAGAAAAATATCTATTTTCTATTACTTATAAGTTATAACTTTCAAAATATATTATCTAAAGAAACCTTCAAATTTTAACCTAAGCTCAATCAAAATTTTCTTCAAATTTAAAACTTTTACTTAAATCAAACAATATACGAAAAATAGGTGTTCGAACTTATCCAACATTTAATTAATTATATGAATTTAGGTATCTTGATTTGCTTTTGAAATTCGGGTAAAGATCTTCTCATTATTAAAAAGAATTGGTGATATACACTACTTAATTTTAAAAAATAATTAATGCATATTGAAATTTAAATCACTGTTAATTGAATAAGAAAAATAAATGAAAATTACAAAAAGAAAAAAGATAAATGAAAATACATTAAAGTAGAAAGGGAAGCAACAGCAGCAGCCGCCCCAGAAGTCAAGGTTCTCCAGAGCACACCACAAGTAGGGATCGGAATTGAACGGAGCGGAACAGGGATTGTTTTAATCATTTTTATTTTATTTTTGAATGAATATTAAAAATATTCACTTTCATGAATATCGGTTATATCTATAATCGTTTCATGGTGTTCCATTCCGTTACATTTCAATTTTTATTAATTATTTTTAACTTAATATTATAAAAAAAATATATTATAATTTATTCAAGAACATAATTTTAATACATAAAATTATTTAATATATATAATATACATATATATACTAAAAATATATATATATAAAATATTAGTATGTATATAATTTTAATATATATATATATCTAATATTATATTAAAAATATATAAAATATTTTAAGGGGTAAGATAGTAATTTAAAAAAGCGGGGTGAGGCGGAGCGGATCAAGCATTTATCAAAATCACCTCTGCTCCACCACACTCCGCTTTTGAAAAAAAAAAAAAAAAACCTCTTCATTCGAAACGGATCGGTACAAAATCTATCGATGAAATCGAATTTTGTCATCTCTAATCACAAGAAGCCAACAAACATTATGATGAGCTCCGTACAATTACACGTGTCGCTCTCGTATTTCATTGGACCACCGGTGGGACTATCTGGGATAACGAACTACACCCCTACACCTGTAAAATTGCACGGTAGCCGGGTACCACGCCATGCAAGTAAAAGAAAAAAAACAATATTCTTTTTTATGATATAAAAAAGAAATGGAGTATTATTGATCATATAAACTTTCTTTACAATAATCAGTCAACAAATTAATCTAACTGCTGAAATCATTCTATATGTACAAGTTTATAAATGGTAGGGATGGGGATGGATAGTAAAAATTTAGATATTTCATATATTAGATTTGATTTTGTGAATTTGGATATTGTGGATTCGGATATTAAATTTATTATTCATAGTTGATTTGGATAGGAACCTTTGAATATTCGATATCTGAATTCATTTTGATTTTGTTCGGATACTGTCGAATATCTAAATTCGTTATCTGAATCCGTTTTACTTACACGGATAACTGACTCGAATATCCGAATCTAATATCCATTTACATATTTAATTCTTGTTTAATTTTATATTTTATCTTTAAAAAATTGATTTAATAAATTCAGATTTTTAGTGGATTCAGATATCCGATAAATATTATGATCTAAATCAGATGCGGATTTGGATAATAATAATCAGATAGTAAACAAATAATAAACGAATTCAGATATCATATAAATTAAGCGAATTCGGATTTGGATATTTCAAATATTGTAGATAGTTGATCCGCTGTCATTTCTATAAATGGGTTAATACCCTATTTGACACCTAAATTATAGTAAATTATCTAATGTGTAATATAGTACTTATACTATCATTCCGTCTATCAATGTGGTACTTAAGTCTAACACTGTTAAATAAAATTATGCAATAATAGTCATCCAATCACATAATGACACATCACATATTTTGACATTTAATTTTCTATACACAATTTTAATCATTACGTTTTTAAGTTATCTATAATTATTTTTATGTTATACTATTTATCTTTTAATTTATACTAAAAAAAAAGTTTAAGTTTAAAAGAATTTGTCTAGATTTGTCCATACTATTATATTATGATATTAATTAATTGAACAAAACTTAGTCAAGCAAGAAGAAAAAAATAGAGAATTGGGTAGGGTTTACAATTGGTGGGTCATTTGAATTTTGAGTTGTAAATTAACAATAAAAAAAAGAAGAAAGTTAAACAAAGTTTTTATTCCATTAATAATTTGTTCATATATGTTGCCACTGCCAAATAGAATGAGAAGAACTATATGTAATTCTAGTATTTTATGATCTCCACACCATTTTATATAAATGACATGGTTAAGTTTGTGACTTTCCAATGGCTTTGCTAGCAACTAACTAGAGTAATATTTTCTTTATCAAATTACTAGAATATATTTCCATCAACTCCAACCAACTATTTAATTTCAAAGTAACTTTACCTAACCTTGACTAAGCTACTAAGATAGGTAAGTTATTCGTTAACTAGCAATGACTAAGCATCATTTGGCACTATTAAATTTGTCGGTAGGGCCGCAAATTATTTTTTTTTTATATAAAAAAACTATAATAAATAAATAACTACTTATACAGTGTTGAAAAATTGAATTGAAATGATCGGTTAGATCAGTTCAATTGAGAATCAAAGGTCTATATGGTTTGATATATTATCTTTAGATTGAGTATTTAGTGAATTGATAAAATAAAATAAAATCAAACAGGTAAAAAATGATTTTAGGTTTATTTTATTATTTTATTATTTAAATTTGTTGTAAATGATGAGATTTGAATATTTTAATTTCTTAATTTTATATTAAAGATCATCCGATAAATTATTTTTTTATTATATTTAATACTTATTTAATATTAAAATTATATATTTAATATTTATTTTTTTATTAAACTAATTATACTGATGATAATAAAAAAATTTACCAAATCAACTTTCAATCCAAATTTTTTAATCATTGATTGGTAATATGAATCATTAAAAAAACAGTGGAGCGCAAGGGAGGAACTAAGTCATTCGTAAGTTTTTGAAGTTTGAAACATTAATAAAGTTGATGGTATAAAAATGAAAAATGGACCCAACTTGCCCCCTCTTACTCACCATATTTAAAACAGCTTTTTTTGCTCCCAAAGTTTATCCATCCATCAATAATGAAAAAAAAAAAAAAAAATTATGTATCTTTCGCTACAAGTCGAACTGTCGAAGGATCTGACTAAGAGACCACCTTCTATTTTTGATTTGATATACTAAAGATTTTCTCTATTCAAGTGAGGGATGACATGCATGTCTGTCGTTTTGTGGTAGATATTCAACATTTTCTTACCTACTTTAGCCCTTTTCCAGCTTTCAATAGTTATTGTTAAATCGGATAATTTTAGACATTATAAGAAAATACAATATGTGTTAATATTTATGAAAATAATGTAATAAATTATACGTATTATATTTTTATTTAAAATTTTGATATATTTAATAATTTATATTATGTTTATATTTATATGACTAACGAGATAGAATTCATATAGAATTGATAAATCTAGTTATTATATTAAATTATATTTATATCTATATATCACATAATAGAATAGATTCAATTTTCTCAATGACCTTTCGAGATTATAAATAAAATTTATGTGAAAGCTATAATTGATTTTTTTTGTAAATTTTCGAAACCAAAGTAATTTATGTGACGGACCAATCGGGGGATTCTGGGTTCTTTGGTGGAGACGTTTAGGGAAGAATAAAAGGTGAGAGAGAGAGAAAAAAAAAATAAGGGGGAAATGAAGAAATTAATTTAATTTTGTTTTTTATAATCCCCTTGAAGTGCTGCGGTTTAGAAAAGAAGAAAAGAGTTGCTGACCCGCGCCTCGACTTGTGACTCGCACTCGCAACCTGGATCAACTCCAGCATGACCTGACTTGGGCTTGGATAATATTTGACTTGGGCCAAAAAATCAACCCAAGCCCAATATTAGTCTTGGACCTATTTTTTGGGTTTAGCTTAATTTTGATAAAATTTTAAGTTTTATTTATTATTTATTTATTTATTTCATTTACATGCAATATTTTAATTTTAAATTAGGAACATGTTTTAATTATTTGAAAATATAAAAAAAACTAAAATATATGGTTTAATAAAATAAATTTGCAAATTTCTGTGTATGATTATATTTCATTATTTGTATTCATGTAAATTTAATAATTTTTTTTTAAAAATAAGTGAAAATTTCCAAGTGTGAAATTAGAAGAGTATTTCAAGTTATGATCTTAGCAAATAATGATATTAACACACGTTTAACATAAGCTAGTACTCTTTAAGAAGAATGAGATTCAAAATTCGAATCCGGCTACCTCCTTTACCTCCCATGTGTATCAGTTACCATTTCTAATGATTATATATATATATATATATATATATATATATATATAATTCCGAGAGGAAAAGGCCGACATGACTGGTGGTCAGTTATTATTGTCTCGTTACACAGGTTAATTAAGTCCCGACTTTAGCATTAAGTCGTGATCAACCATCAACTTGGTAACATGTTATGTCGGATATAAATATGTGTTTAATATGGATATACTCGATTATTTTAAAAGTTTTTTCATATATTTGGAGTATCATATCGTCCTATTTATGTTTGAATATGTATCGAACATAAATGTCGGATACGAATACTTTAAGAAAAATAAAGAATACGGATAACATAGGTGATATGTAATTGAGAAACAGATTTAAATTCTTAAAAAAAAAAAAAAAAAGAAAAACAAACAGAATTACAAGATGGAGTAGGCACTACAATTTTGCTGTAAGGGATGATGAGAGAAGAAAAAAAAAAAAAAAACTGCCTTACCTTGCCATCGTTTGTACCATGCAACTTTACTCCTAGTTATAGGCACAGGAAATAGACAAATTACATACTTTGAACTGCTGCAATATTCTTCTTTCTTTCATGCATAGATGTTATTAACAAATTTTTTTTCTGCAAGATTGGACAAATTAAGTACAAGAGTTTATACATGCAAATGAAGGGAGGCTATAGAAAGAATACATAAATTAATGTATTTTAAGGCAGAGAAGGTGACATTGAAGGCTTTGTAACTTGAAGCTCTCTCCAAAGTCACTGATATAAACAGTTTTAAGAGGTCTATTCCATAATGTGCGGCCTTTCTGTGCTCTTTCGGAAGGTCTGTATGTTGGCATGGAAGCTATAGCTGTCACAACATCCAACCTATTGACCTGTTCACGGCCAAGTAGCCCGCCCAACCTGGTTGGCTTGGCTCATATTGGGCCGAGCTTGAATAAGGTATTTTGTAATTTGGTCCAGCCCGAATTACTATTTATTAAATAAAAAATATTTTTTATTTAAATTTAATTATAATATATATAAATATTTAAAAAATAATTTTTTAATATTTTATTGAATAGTAAAATAGACTTACATGCGGGTCTAGATCTTGTCCGAAACGGATTTGGACAAAAGAAAAAAAAAATTCGGCCCGCAGAACAGCACAGCACATGGACACGGCCTGAAATTGAAAATGGAAATCAAAGGTGGCCAATTATTTCTTAAAATCTAGACAATTAGAGGGCAATTTATATCGCCATGATACATAGAGAGACATGTGCCATACTAAAACTGTGGCATTTAAACTTAATAAATCCAAATTATGCACTAAAATTCACAGCAATGAACCCAAAGCACCCCAGCGAGCAACATTTGCTAAAACTGAGCAATTTTATAAAAAACATGATTCAGATAAAGAAGTTCAGGATTCTGCTAGTGTTTTTCTCGTTTCAGGATTAGTTTGGTTCTTTAAAGTATGCATGGCATCTTCGAAACTTTTAACGTTTGTCTGTAGATATCAAGGATTATTAAGGCTCCTGATTAACAGGCTTGAATATCAAGGATGTGTTATTTTAAATCAGCTGCCAACTTGGATTTCAAGGATAAGGGTTGTGATAAACAATGGAAGTTTTATTGATGAATCTATGACGGATGAGACTTATGCAGCTGCAGATGAATAGTGTTTGATTATGTCTGCAGTGCCTATGAAAATGGAAAATATTGCTTCTTGATTTTGTGATGGGAGGTGTTTTCTTTAACTGTAATGAGTTTTCATGCTTTGGTTGTGATTGAATTCCTACAAAGTTGTTTCAATTTCTGTTCCTTGATCAGGGAATGCTTGGCTCAAGTTGGTGCTATAATGTTAATGGCATTGAGTCCTGTTACTGATGCTTTAAATGGTGTTGAAATCTAATCTTGATCTTATTGGACTAATATGATTCCTTTGGGTGGGTTTCCAACTGGATTTGTGGTTTGATCTTCTGATCTTCTTGCTCTCTGGTGAGTCGACACTCGGTGTTTTATTATGGTGGACGAATGTATAGTGGGAGGTATTGTGAGTAATCGATTGTATGAGGTTGGGAGGCTGGTAAGTTATTTGAGTTACATCTCATGCAGGGGTTATATGGGGGTCTCTGTTTGGTCTGTTGGTGTTTTTGCTGTAATGGGTGACTCTTTATGATGAATAAATTGATTGACTTGGAAAAAAAAGATAAAGAAGTTCAATTCTTAAGAGATGCCAACCAAATGCATTTTTAATGCTTTAGATCACGCAAAGCTTATAATTGTGAGGGAATTAGAGAAAAAGACACTCCAAAAATAAGAATTAATATTAATAAAGTTCCAAAATTAATGTTGTCCAAGGACTACATTCCTAAATCCGATGTCCTAATCCTGCAACACTGTGTTCACAATTTTGACAAGGAGAGGATATAAGGACGTTGTTTACTTTTGAGAAATCATTTAAATAGAATTAATTTCGGTTTTTCAGCAAAATTTAGTAATAGCAGAGTTTGAAGCTTTGAGCATTTGATAATATATACACGTGTGTTGCATCAGGATAAGTGCAGAACCACATGCTAGAAGTCTTATGTGTTTTAAACCAGGGTTCAGTTCGTTTGGTTCATATAGCCTCTTTAACTAGTGACTCTTTTCAGATTTGAGATTCAAATCCCAACAATCCTTTTCGTTTATCTCAAGCTACACAAGGAAAGCTGTGGCATGTGCTTCGCTAGAAAGGCAAACCATAATCTATGTTACTCAGATTCGAAGTGAATATCAGATGCGGATATGTATTTGACACAAGTATGATACATTTTTTTTTTAAGTTTTTTCTTATATTTGGAGAATCGTATTCCGTACCCATGTCCAAATATGCATAGACAACAACAGACGCAAGTCATTAGAAAGCAATATGCATAAAAAATGAATCCGACTTGTATCCCTCATCCAAACACATTCTAAATATCATCTTAATATGAGTATTGGACTTATTTCGAATTTTTTAAAGATAAAAAGTATATCTGAATCATGTTTTCGTAAAATTGCTCAAGTTTAGCAAATGCTACTCTTCAGGGTTGAACCACATGAATATACCAAGGGTGCTTTGGGTTCATTGCTATGATTTTTGGTGCCTAATTTGGATTTTACTAAACTTTGTTCTTGAAAATTTAGTGTTTCCCTAATAACTAAAACAAATAACGTTTTTGTCAAGGGAAAGATTCAGTCCCTAAGGAGACCAAATTTTTGCTTGGTTAAGTTTGCAATGGCTTGTTTTTGGAATTTTTAGTTGAAGAGCCGGGGTTCTCATAGTTTTTGTCGAAAGACACCCTTTTTTGACTAACTTGTTAGAAACTGTGATGGATCTTTAACGGTCTCATTTTTAGGTGCAAGACAGGCGGTCTTATCTACGAATCCATTTTTTTAAAGATTTAATGAGCTACTAATTAAGTTAGGGGTGAGCATTGGTTTGAATTGATTTAATCGATTAAATTTGATTAATTTGATTTGATTTTAAAATTAATCTGTTATGAAAAATAATTTATTTGATTAATTCGGTCGATTATCAATTTTTAAAATTGATAATCATATAGATCGAACTAACTAATCCATTTAATTTTAATTATATTATAAATATAATATAAATAAAATATATTTATATAATAATTTAAAATTATATATAATATCATATATAATATTATTATAAATAATTTATTTTAAATAGTTAAAACCGATTAAATCGATCAATTTAAATTGTTTTCGATTTTTTTGTTAATCAATTTAATTCGATCGGTTGGATAGATTATTTCAAGTAAAGTAAATTCGTTCGGTTTTGGTAACTTTTAGATGTTTATCTCTTTATACTGACGGGATGGAGCTTTTGATGCTCTGTGCTTTTGTAGCCTTTTGTCCTTTGTGGTTTTTTAATGAATAAATTTTATTTGGTTGAGAAAAAAAATATATAGCCCTCAACTTGGAACGTCGGTAATGATGAATTTTGAGAGGGATCATATCCTTCTTTTAAATGAATCGAATAGAAGATTGCAAGGGTTATAGGTGTGATTGGATAACAGTCGATATTTGAGAACAATTAATTTACATTTATTGCGCATAAAATTCCATGAAATAGTATTACCGAAGAAATATCTATCGGTAATATTCAAATTCCGTCGGTGATATAAATGTTCCGTCGGTAATGTATTACCGACTAAAAATGTATCACCGACGGAAGAGTCATATTACCAACAGATATTCCGTCGGTAATAGTTTTTGACTGTTCAATTTTATTATTATTTTGTTAATTAATTTGGTAATAAATAAAAATTTATTATCAAATATAAAAATCCATGCTCTTTTATTACCGACAGAATTTTCGTCGGTAATTGTGATAATTCCTTCGATGATATTTCGGCTAAAATCCAGGCCATTCGTGCCAAAGTTTTATCGATGAAAATTACCGACAGAATTAGTCGTTCGCTACAACTCCGTCGGTAATATAATATTTTCGTCGGTAATGATCAAATAATCCGTCGGTAATACGGAAAAACATTACCTACGAAATTCCGTCAGTAATGGTTTAATTTTCGTCGCTGAAAAATTGATTTACCGACGAAATATGTTCGCCGGTAATGATTTCATCGCTAATTTAACGTCCTCTTGTAGTGTTATAATACTTTAAATATAATATATTTTAAGGTTAAGGTTTGAGCTAGCTTCAAATTTTAATTTACAGCAGCTAATATATATTAAATGTACACATATATATATTTAGATCAACTTAAATATATGATCATAACATAATCACATCATGAAATATACACAATAAATGTTAACAATAATTATCCAAAATGATTTCTTTTGTTGGGAAAAATTAAGTAAGATATAGAGTCACCAAAAGCCAGAGATATATTATGAACCTAAGACAAAATGAACTTTATAATAACCAGCACACAAATTTGAAATTGTCGCCATGCAATTCAACAATTATTATTTTTAAAAAGCCAGAGGTGAAATTACATTGTTTTGTCCCAATCCCTTTAGTTGACAATAAGTAGCTATGATATTAATATATATATATATATATATATATATATATATATATAAGAAAAGATCTACTTATACTAGTGTAAAACTAAACTAGTTTTACAAACTTTTCTAACTTTTTATACGATTTATATTTTAACAAACCGGCCCTCGGATTTAACAATATAATTTTACTCGTCGTGCACGTAAAGTTTCGAATCGATCTGATCCTATCATATCGATCGAGAATACTGTTTTTCAATATATATTTAACGGTTTAAAGTTTTTTACATCGAATAAATAGTTAGACATTTTTAATTTACTCGAAACTCGAAGTGCATGATCTACGTTTAACAGTTTTAGGTTTCAAGTATTAAACCTATTAATGGTCTATTTAGGTTATTAAACCTACTTAAGTTATTAAACCTATTAATGGGCTTAAATTATTAAATCTATTAATGGTTCACTTAAGATATTAAACCTATTAATGGACTTAAGTTATTAAATCTATTAATGGTACACTTAAGTTTCTATTAAATGTTTTGTAACTTAAGTAATTAATCAAAGTAACCGTTTTGGGAATTTATGGCACCATTAAAGTCTAGCCATTAAAGCTTGATGGGAGCTTGGCTATAAAAGGATACTTTGGTTCCTAAGTCCACTCACCTATTCAGAAATTACTACACCATCTCAAGAGTGTGTTTAGAGCTTAGAAGAGTCAAAATAGAAAGTGAAAAGCAAGTTTGTAAGTGTGTTTCAATGGCTGGAGGTAATTTTTGTTTCATGATTTATAGTGTTAGAACATTGTGTTCTTTACTTTATTTGTTTAGAATGCATATAGGATGCTTACAGTTGGTATCAGAGCCTTTTATACCTCTGGTTTGAAGTTTTACAATGCTTTTCAAAACTCTTTTCTATGGCCGTTTGAATTTTTTTTTAATTAAATTTATATTTAAGAAAAATTCAAATTTTGGGAAATATTACATGATTAAGTTTTTTTTTTTTTTATTTAGTATGTATAATCTATGGTTTTATTTACATGCATTTTGTGTGAATAATTTTTAAATTATTTAATTTTGTTGTATTATACAATTGTATGGTAAATAATTTTTGTTATTCTCTTACGCTAAGATTATTTGTATGTATAAATTATGCTTATTACACATGCAATATTATGTTTTATAATTCCTATTATGTTAAAATTATTCTCATATGTTTAATTTATTAGTTTAGAATGTATAGATTATTTTTATTATACATGCTAAAATTAAAAATGAATAGTTTTAATATATTGAAATTATTTTTGGGATTTAAATATTTTGCATAATATCATGTTTTAAATTATGCAATTAATTATGTTCATTTATGAGAATTATTAAGTGCAAAATTATCATAATATACCTTTAATTATGATTTTAATATTGCTATATAGGAAAATTCTCAAAAAATTCGTATAAAATTTTCATCATACTTAAAATGTCTTGTGATCCATATAATCTTATTTAATTAAGGATTAGCCACAGCATCTTTAATTAAATAAAATTATATATTATGTTTGTTTAGGATCACATAAGGAATTAAAGACATCAATTGTAATTAATTATACTTAATATAATAAATTTTATCCCACACGAATTTTTCTTATATTTATATAATTAATTAGGTAGAATATCAAATTATATTTCTTAAATTACCCACAAGAATTAAGAAAAGGAACATAGTTTGATAGTTTTATCATAAAGGATAGGATAGTATATCAAATTATTTTCATAATATACCCTCTAATTATGAATCAAGTACATAATTTGATAATTCTATCATAAGCTTTACTTGAATCTATTAGAATTAAAAATTTAGCCCACAGGCAAATTTTATGTCATTAGATTCAAATTCTACATGTTTTGCATTTGGTAAAACATGCAATTTTTAGTTAGGCCTCAAATTTTGACATAAGCAAATTTATCCAATGCAGCTTTACAACCTTCAAATTACTTTGATATTCGTTGCGACATCCCTGAACTCAAAGGGGACAATTTTAAAGTATGGAATAACAGAGTTCTCCTCCATTTAGGATGGATGGATATAGATTATGCTATTAGGAAAAACGAACCACCAGCCCTCACTGATGCCAGCACTACAGGGGACATTACGCTTTACGAGAAATGGGAGCGATCTAATCGCCTCAGCATAATGTTCATTAAGACCAAAGTATCTGCTGGTATACGTGGTTCCGTCGATCAGTATGAAAAGGTTCGAGACTTGTTGAAAGCCATTGATGATCAATTCATCACTTCGGATAAGGCACTAGCAAGCACCCTGATCATGAAGTTTTCATCCATCCGACTCACCAACGTGAAAGGTGTGCGTGAGCACATCATGCAAATGAGAGACATTACGGCTCAACTAAAGAAACTGCAGGTTGAGATGTCTGATTCCTTCCTGGTGCACTACATCCTGAACACCCTACCACAACAATACGGGCCTTTCAAAATCTCGTACAACACACATAAGGACAAATGGTCCATCAATGAATTAATGACCATGAGTGTTCAAGAAGAAGGGAGACTTGTGATGGAGCTTGGTGAAAGTGCAATGCTAGCAACAATGTGCGGGAAAGGCAAACCTCAAGCCAATCAGAAGGGTAAAGGTAAAATAGCGCCCCAAGTTGATGTAAAGAAAGAGGCCAAGTGTTTCTTTTGTAAAAAGAAGGGACACATGAAGAAAGAATGTGCCAAATTTCAGAAATGGCTTTAGGATAAAGGTAATCCAATCTCGTTTGTTTGTTATGAATCTAATATGGTTGATGTTAATATTAACACCTGGTGGATTGACTCTGGATCTACAGTCCATATTGTAAACTCCTTGCAAGGTATGCAAAACCTAAGGAAGCCAGTGGGAAGTGAGCAAAGCATCTTATTCGGAAACAAGATGGGATCACATGTGGAGGCTATGGGAACGTGTCTTTTAACTTTGAGTAGTGGCTTTGTATTAGAATTAGATAGGACCTTTTATGCTCCAAGTTTCTCACGAAACTTTATTTCAGTTTCAAGACTTGTACCTTTGGGATATTCCTTTAATTTTACAAACACATCATTCAGTTTATTTTATAATTCAAATTGTGTTGGGAATAGTATTTTGTCTGATGGTTTTTATCGCATTAATTTACAAAAAAATACTACTTATAGTTCAATGCATGTTCACACTGGCACTAAGAGGTGTATTACTAACAATGACTCATCTACATTATGGCATCGGAGATTAGGACATATCTCCATAGAAGAATTAAGAGATTAGTGAATGATGGAGTACTTAGCACTCTAGATTTCATTGATTTTGAAACATGTGTGGGTTGCATTAAGGGAAAGCAGACCAACAAATCTAAGAAAAGTGCCAATAGGATTTCGGACTTATTAAAAATCATACACACTGATATATGTAGTCCAGACATGGACTCACATGGTCAGTTATACTTCATCACTTTTATTGATGATTACTCACGATATATGTATCTCTACTTACTTCATAACAAAAATGAATCATTACATGCGTTTAAAACCTTTAAGGCTGAAGTAGAGAAACAATGCGGGAAGCAAATTAAGATCATGAGATCATATAGAGGTGGAGAGTTTTATGGTAGATATACTGAGAATGGACAAGCACTTGGACCGTTTGCTAAGTTTCTTCAAGAACATGGATAGTTGCCCAATATACCATGCTTGGTTCACCTGACCAAAATGGTGTAGCGGAAAGAAGAAACCGAACATTATTGGACATGGTGAGGAGTATGCTTAGCAGCTCCAATCTTCCTAAGTCCTTGTGGACTGAAGCATTTAAGAAGACTGTTATATATTAAACCGAGTTCCAACCAAGGCTGTCCCAAAAACACCATTTGAGTTATTGAAAGATTGAAAATCGAGTTTGCGATATATGTGCGTTTGGGGATGCCCGTCTGAAGTGAGAATCTACAATCCACAAGAGAAGAAGCTGGACCCAAGGACCATTAGTGGGTATTTTGTTGGATATGCTGAAAGGTCTAAAGGGTACATATTTTATTGTCCATCTCACAGCACTAGGTTTGTGGAATCAAGAAACGCCAAGTTTCTTGAGAATGACTTGATCAGTAGGAGCGATCAAATCAGGAACAAAGTTCCTGAACATGATCATTCCGGACCTTCCATTTCAAATGATAGATTGATTATAGTTCACAACACCCCTCAATTTCAAACTGGTGTTGAACCACCAATCACTGAAGTTCCACAAACTACTGATAATATTCCAGTGGATCAAGTAGTTCAGGAATTACTAAGACCTCCTGAACAACCACTTGAACCACAAGCTTCTCAGGAATATGATGGTACAACATTAAGGAGATCCACTAAAACTAAGATGTCAACTATTCCTAGTGATTATATAGTGTACCTACAAGAATATGACTGTTGTATTAGAGCCGGGAATGATCTCGAGTCTTTTTCACAAGCCATGAGTTGCAATGAGTTAGAATTGTGGTACGACGCCATGAAGGAAGAGATGAGTTCTCTGAAGAGTAACAAAGTCTGGGATCTTGTTGAGTTGCCTGATGGTGCAAAAGCCATTGGATGTAAATGGGTCTTTAAGACAAAGAAAGACTCATTAGGCAACATTGATAGATACAAGGCGAGACTCGTTGCTAATGGATTCACTCAAAAGGAAGGAATCGATTACACGAAGACTTTTTCTCCTGTATCTAAGAAAGATTCCCTGAACATCATTTTGGCATTAGTAGCCCATTTTGACCTTGAATTGCAACAAATGGATGTGAAAACGGCTTTTCTCAATGGAGATCTAGAGGAGGAGGTTTATATGAAACAACCTGAAGGATTCCCCCTCTAGTGATGGTGAGCACTTGGTCTGTAAGCTCAAGAAATCTATATACGGTTTAAAACAAGCATCCCGTCAATGGTATTTTAAATTTCATGGAGTAATTTCTTCATTTGGTTTTGTTGAAAACCCCATGGATCAATGTATATACCAGAAGGTTAGTGGGAGTAAGTTATGCTTTCTTGTTTTATATGTGGATGATATTTTGCTTGCAACCAATGATAAGGGTTTGCTATATGAGGTAAAACAATTCCTATCTGAATATTTCGATATGAAGGATATCGGTGATGCTTCTTATGTCATTGGCATTAAGATACATAGAGACAGATTACGAGGCATCTTGGGTCTGTCTCAGGAAACCTATATCAATAAAGTTTTAGAGAGATTCGGATGAAAGATTGTTCACCAAGTGTAGCTCCCATTGTGAAGGGTGATAAGTTCAATTTGAACCAATGATTGAAGAATGATTTCAAAAAGGAAAAGATGAAAAACATTCCATATGCTTCTGTTGTAGAAAGCTTGATGTATGCTCAGGTCTGTACAAGACCTGACATTGCATTTGCTATTGGAATGTTGGGACGATATCAGAGTAATCCAGGTATAGACCACTGGAGAGCTGCAAAGAAAGTAATAAGGTACCTTCAAGGAACCAAAGACTACATGCTTATGTATAGACGGACGGACAATCTGGAAGTAATAAGCTATTCAGATTCAGACTTTGCTGGCTGTGTTGATTCTCGCAAATCAACATCAGGATATGTTTTCATAATGGCTAGTGGAGTTGTATCTTGGAGAAGTGCCAAGTAGTCCTTGACTGCTACTTCCACTATGGAAGTTGAGTTCGTTTCCTGTTTTGAGGCTACTTCACACGATGTATGGTTAAAGAGTTTCAAATCTGGGCTTAAAGTTATGGATTCCATTTCTAGGCCATTAAGAATGTACGGCGAAAATTCAGCTACTATCTTTATGGCTAAGAATAACAAAAGTGGAAGTTGAAGTAAACACATCGATATTAAGTACTTAGCCATAAGAGAACGTGTTAAAGAAAAGAAAGTGGTCATTGAGCACGTTAGTACTGAATTGATGATCGCTGATCCTTTGACTAAGGGCATGCCACCATTAAAATTCAAGGATCATGTAGAGAAAATGGACTTGGTTCCACTATGTAATTGTATATAAAAATTATGGATGAAACTTTTATTTATTGTGATATTTTCTCATATTCAGGTGCACCTTAATTTTATTTGAGAATATTCATCTGTAGGACCAAGAATAAACATAGGGTTTATTCATTAAGGTTGCCATATATATAGTAAACTTAAGAAAACAAATGCATTGTAATACATGGAAGATAATACTCGTTATTAGAGGACCTGTCGCCATGATTCATGTATTTGTTTCTTAAGATAATAATGATTTAATTGTATGGACCAAGTGGAAGAATGAAACAGTTTTAGGTTTCAAGTATTAAACCTATTAATGGTCTATTTAGGTTATTAAACCTAATTAAGTTATTAAACCTATTAATGGGCTTAAGTTATTAAACCTATTAATGGGTTTAAGTTATTAAATCTATTAATGTTACACTTAAGTTTCTATTAAATGTTTTGTAACTCAAGTAATTAATCAAAGTAACCATTTTGGGAATTTATGGCACCATTAAAGTCTAGCCACTAAAGCTTGATGGGAGCTTGGTTATAAAATGACGGTTTAGTCCCTAAGCTTACTCACCTATTCAGAAATTACTACACCATCTCAAGAGTGTGTTTAGAGCTTAGAAGAGCCAAAACAGAAAGTGAAAAGCAAGTTTGTAAGTGTGTTTTAATGGCTGGAGGTAATTTTTGTTTCATGGTTTATAGTGTTAGAACATTGTGTTCTTTACTTTATTTGTTTAGAATGCATATAGGATGCTTACACTACGTGAATAGAATTTGAAATACGACGGTTTGATTAAACAAATATAAATCGTACAAAAAATTATGAAACTGTGTAAAACTAAATTAGTTTTACACTAATATAAGTGGATATCTCTTTTATTTATATATATATTTATTTATTTATTTAAGAAGAGATCATCAAATTAATCATCACTCTTTATCTTTTCATGCCACTTTCCACCACTGGAGCCGTTGGCAGTGGGACTCCGCGATTTTGCTGCCTCTCCATGTTTCCATGCCATCCTACATATTCCAAAAAAAAAAAAGTACATGTAAAATCATGCAATGAAGAGAAATGCATTTATAATCAAGTTTTTGGTCATCAAAATTGTTGAATTTTCAAACTCTATTTTTTGAACAAAAATATATACATCAATTATTGAGTCAAATATTCTATTCAAAAGCAAATTGTAATTTCATAATTAATTACCAAGGGACATGTCGAAGCCACGATTTTTGAGCTCGCGGTATTCTTGACACAAGGCGCAGGTCTCGCAGCAAAAATGAAGGCAGCAATCCCCGCAGGGAGTCTCTTCCAACATGTATTGACTCCTCAGTCTAGAGCGATAGATGCAGGAGAAAATGCAAGCACACCCCGTGAACAAACCAAGTAATGCGTAGATAGCTCCACTTGCTCCGCAAGCTGCACCACGTTTTACAATGAATCCATCAAAAATATAGGACACAAAACTAAAGAATCTATGCACCTTATACCAAGTAACTCTCTTACGTAATAGAGTTTTTTTTTTTTTTTTCTCAGTCAAAATTATAATTTTATTAACCCAAAAAATATATTACAACAATTCAATCCCTGAAAACCCAAGATCAAAACATAAAACATTAGACCAATCCCCGCAAAAATAGGGTCAAAACACCGTACATTAGATTATAACTTAACAACACGAAATACAAACTAGCACCTTTCAAACAGTCAACCAACAAACATAGAAAAAATCAAACAAGTGAAACCTCCTGAATAAAGTCATTACATTCAGCTGCTCCATAGATAGTTTATTCTTTCATTAGCATTAGGGCTGTAATCAAGCCGAGCCGAGCTCGAACACTGAGAAGCTCGAGCTCGATTCGAAACTCGAGGCTCGAAGCTCGGTTCGAGCTCGATCGAGTATCATTTTTTTAAGCTCGAGCTCGGCTCGAGACGAAATCGAACTATTCGAGCTCGACTCGATTAGGCTCGTTTATATGCTCGAGCTCGAGCTCGAATAAAGGGTTTTTAAGTATGTATATATATTAAGGGTAAAATAGTAAATTAATAATAAAAATATTATAAATAAAAAAGCTCGATTAGGCTCGCGAGCTGCTCGAATCGGGTATTAAGATACTCGAACTCGGCTCGCTCGATAGCTCGAGCTGCTCGAGCTCGAGCTCGGCTCGATAATGACCGAATCGAATTCGAGTTTTTTTCGAGTATAACTCGAGTAGCTTGCGAGCACAAGTGTCTCGTTTACACCCCTAATTAGCATAGTTGATTGATAAACCATAATGAAAAATATATACCTAATTATATATGAAAATATAGCTACACAGATTGATATAGAATTCTATGAATAAAATTATTTCAATAATGTTTAACAAATTTTGAATATTTTATTTAAGGTTTTAACTAAAAATTACGATAAGTTTCTCGTGATTAGTAATTAAACTATTGACTAAGGCTCCATTTGAATGGGCGGTGAGATTGGTTCTGGTGAGATTAAAATAATGGTGGAGGTGAGATTAGTTACTGTAGAGGTGAGATTAAAATTAGTGGTGGGATATGTGTTTGGATTCAAAAGCAGCGGTGACGGTGAGGTGAAATGTAGTGAAAAGAGATAATGACCATTATGGACATTATAGTAAAATTTGTATATAATAAAAATTTTAGATTATTTAATAATAATGAAATTAATAAATAATTAAAAAATATTAAATTATATTTATGTCAAATAATAGTTTTATTAATAGATAATTAAAAATTATAAAAATAATAATAATATATTAACTAATATTTTTAAATTTAAATTTTTATTATTTTATTTTTAATTAACTCATATTAATTATATATAATAAAATTTATATATTAATTATATAATAATAAAATTTATATATTTATTATATAATAATAAATTTTAAAATTATTTAACATTAAAAAATAAAAAATAAGTAACAATAAAAAAAAATATGCCATAATGGCATTTTGGGAATTCCTCCCACCAGTGGGAGGGATTAATTTCCACCGGACCTTTTAGGTCCAGTGGAAAAATCAAGGTGCAGCACGGTTCCACCGTGCTGCACTGTTCATCCAAACAATTATTTCGGTGCGATTGAAATCAAAAAGTATTTCAATTATACCGAAATGAAGGTCAGTTTGACAAACGGACCCTAAATTCTATATCTGGCTAGATACGATTAATTTTTTAAATTGATTTTTACATATCATTGATTTATTAATCGAGTTTTATCAATTAATTCGTTTTGATTTACAATTTTAATTTTTTTTCACTCGTTTTTTAACCACCTAATTAAATAGCAAAAACCAAAAGGGAAGGAAGGGTATGCAAATTTTTTTTTCATTTATGCCTCATATAACTTGCATCTTATTAAATAAAAAAAAAAAAAAACTTACAGGTTGATCCATGATCGACGATCTCAGCAATCTGCCCAAAGGTGATGCAAGGACACCAACATGTGATGCAACCTACAAAATTTAAGTAAATAAGTAATTAAAAACATGATGCGAATGAGGAAATATTAGTCCAACTTAAATCTTAAAAAAAAAATTGGCCATTTTGGGTTCAGAAAAAACAAAAAAAAAATCAGAGCTTTATTTGAAAGGAAAAATTAAGCTTACAGTTTGGAACATCAGAGGTGCAGTCACAGAGTCCTGTCGACCAAGGGACCTTCCCAGCAGGCTGCATGTAGTTTTGAGTAGGATATTGCTGGTTTGTTGAGGTAATGGGAACACCAGTTGCTGGAGCCTGTTGCCCAAAGTGATGAGGTGGTGGCGACTTTGGGTGGTTCGTCGAGTACATGGCGATCGATGCCCTGATGTGTTATTAAGAGTTACCTATTGATTGATAAAAGAAAAAGATGTTGAAGGCTTGAAACCTAATGGAAAAGAAAGATGATGGGTTTATATTTATATATTGAAATTTGAAACTACAAAAATAACAATAATCTGAGTGAAAAATGGTTCCAAATCAAGGCTGCTGCGATGACCAAGACGAAGTCGTCCTCGCTTGTCGTCTGTTTCATTCACCGTATATATATATATATATATATATATATATATATATATATATATATATGTTCCGTGAAAGACCAAGGAACCATATATAGAACACGTTCTCAGCAAATAAATAAGCTATAAATAATGTCTTAATTAATCTACAGCCATTCCAACTGAATTGTGAACATGAAAACGTAAAAATTGATACTATATCCTATATAGCTCTAGCCCTATAAATAATTTTCAGTTAAATCACTAATTGTTTAAGGGATTGTATTTGATGTACTGTCACAATGTAATTTTATACGCTGACATTGAATCCTACAATAACACTTCAGTAAAAAAATAAATCATAAATCTTAAAACTTAAAATCTAAACTCTAAATCTAACTTTTAACAAATGATATCATATAATGTACTATCAATATTAAACTGATAGTGTGTCATATATAAAACTATTGTTTAATACTAATTCCACAACGGTTAGCGCGTTGAGACCATCTACAATGGCCTGTTTTGTTTACCAAACCAAGAAAACTGACAACCTAGTAAGGATAATAATTTCTTTTTGCTGAACATAATAAGGATAATATAGTCTTTTTAATAATTGCTTTGTATTTTTTCTGATTAGTTTTTTTGCTTTCAGCGTTGTTTAAGCGTATAACCTTTAGTCCAATCCAGCGGCTGGAATTGCTGTATTTGTGAGACTATGAATTATATATGATATACTTTTCTGCCTATTAATAAAACTTTGGCTTAGAAAAAATAATAGTAATAATAATTTTAGCTCCTTTACAATATGACTTTGATTGTTATTAGTATATTACTGTTCCTCCAGCTTTTAAAAACAAAAATGATGTTACCATTTTAATGTATGCCTAGTCACTTGGAAATAAAGATGTATTTCCGCCATAAGATATAATAACTACCATTTTAGTTTAACTTTTATGCATATATATATATATATATATATATGTGTGTGGTAATTTGTCTTGCTAATTTGTTACTTTCCTTTCGTTAGTTTTAAAACACACACATATATATATATATATATATATATATCAAACTAATGGAAGGAGAATTGGTATCATTGATAAGGTTAAAGATTTAATTGGAACAATTTGAAGATATTGTTATGGAACAAAATGACAAATTATAATTATTAAAAGGTTTGGACTGCAAATACATTTTATCACAAATTTTTTTTTATCAATAATTACTGTCACATGATTTTTTTTATATGCAAAGAAATTATTATTATGACAAAATTGTTTATAGTTTTTATGAGAAAGAAGATCCCAATTGTTCATTTTCCCTTTGAAACGATAATAAATTTTTTGTTCATTATTTTTCGATATGTGCTACTATATATCATCACACACATATATATGTAAGGTTTAGAACTAATAATTGAATTTTACCTACAGGAATAGAAACAAAAATGTATTAAGAAAGTGATGAAAAAAATTAATGGAGGGGTCCTGATCCGAATTTTATAACTTT
Source organism: Fremontodendron californicum (assembly GCA_030761205.1). Classification (NCBI taxonomy): domain Eukaryota; kingdom Viridiplantae; phylum Streptophyta; class Magnoliopsida; order Malvales; family Malvaceae; genus Fremontodendron; species Fremontodendron californicum. The sequence goes on along the minus strand of JAULJL010000014.1, from coordinate 23,100,942 downwards.
ATTAGAATTTTACCAACGCGATTGATGCTTCGGAAATTACATATATATATATATATTAAAAAAATACATGAATAATTTTATTAAATTACTTTAAATTAAAATTATTTCAAAAAAAGATAAGGAAAAGTGAATAAAGAAAAAACAATAAATAAAAGATTTAACACTTTTTCTTTATTAATTTTCATTCTTTTCTTTTCTTTTATTTTTAATATTTTTTTCAACTTTTTTTTTTATAAAAAGATCAAATTAAAAATTATTTTCATCATAAATTTGTTTCAAAAATATATTTAAAAAAAAAAGCGATAAGAGAAAATAAATGATGAAAAATATCTATATTTTTTTCATACATAAAAATCTAAAAGCAAGTAATCAAAAAATTTCACTAAATATGTATTTGTTAATTTTTTAGTAAAATTATTATAAATTATAATTTATAAAAATTTTAATAAAATAAACACAATAATAATGAAAAAAAGAAAAAACTAATTTCTTTTTTATTTTTTCTTCTTTTTTTCATTTTCTATCATGTAATTTATGAATTTTTTATGAAAATAATAAATTAAAAAAATAAATAAACTAAAATAAATAATAAATAAAAACATTTTCCTTAATTTTTTTTTTCTTCTTCTTCTCCAGTCGGGCGGCTACCTATGCCGTGTCGGCACGTCGAGGCAATCGACCCGACCCGCTTCGCTCGAACTCCTCTTCTCTCTTTCTCCGTCGTTGACAAGCTTTTCTCTCCTCCCTCCCTTTTCTCTCCTTCTTTTCTTTCTCTCTCCTTTATTTTTCTCCCTCTCCTCCACCATTTCTTCGTCTCCAACCAGCACTACAACAAATTTGCCTATTAGTGGCGTCCAAAATAATGTCACTGAATGTTCAATTTACGTCACCATTTGTATATTGTGACGAAATATTCGATGTCACCACGTTTGTCACGTTAGCGCCATCGCTAAAGGTCAGCGGTGACGATAGCTTATTATCGTCACGTATTATTGACAATAGAGTGAAAATAATGCATAAGATCACCTTATAATCGCTATTCTGTGACGAATAATTTCGCCACCAAATTATATACGAATGTGTCATTGATTATCAAAATCGTCACCAATAATGAAATAAAGTTCAACAGATTAGTGACAAAAGTGACACCGTCACATTGTTAAGATAAAAATTGTTGTCACCTAATATGATAAAATAATGTCATGAAATGTTTTAATGCCAATTTGGAATCGTCACTAAAAGAATTTTACTTGTGTCACCAAACACATAATTGCAGATGACATACATATAATCGTCACGGATAATATTGTCAATAAATTCTATTTAAATAATATATTGCAACATAAATAATCGACATTTGCATTGGTTCTCAAATGTAATACTTTCTATTAAAAATATTATATAAATAATATGTTTACAAAGTAGTGAAAGTAAAACAATCTATCCAAGTTATCGATTCAAAAATTTAGACAATATATATCCCGATAGCATAATAAACTTAAATCTTTGAAACAAAGAGTAACATGACTAGGATATAGCAAATACAATAGCTTGTATGAAGTTCTCAGTCCAAATCTTGTGTCGATGGTGATTGTGTTGATGGTAGTTTGTGGCGCCACTCGAAGCTACAATAAACAATTATGAACAAATGATAAATCCAATTCATAAGAATAATTATTATTTTACTTAACAAAAAATAAATAGTTATTAAGCTATAAAGGTAACACAAGCAAGTAAAATAAACTTGAACAGACATATGAACCTTTTGACATCAATTATGATACATAGACAATGCCGTATTAAAGTATATACCTGAAAATTGGGGGATGGACACTTGAATTCCAGCAGCAGCTATTATGATCTAATTTTATATCAAGCATGAAGATCCAAGATATGTTCTTTGGAAACAATATGACTGGTTCTAGTCTAGATATTCAATGAGCATTATCCTTTGCAAATACTGATAAGATAAAAATAAATTTGTAATGTCCTAATGTATTGAACTAACACAATAACAGTAGTGAAAACCTATCTTTGCAATGTTAGAAGAAGATATATTAGTGCCTTAGTGGCAGTGTTAAAAGATACATAAATGCAAGTTCATAAAGAGAGGAAAGACTCATATAGAGTGGCAGTGTTCAAGGATACATTAATGTAAGTGCATATAGTTGGTCCTTTTACAACCACATTATCTACTAATTAGTTGCTATTTTACCAACTCAGTTGTTTCTTACAAATATAATTTTAAGTTTCCTTCTAAGGAAAGACTCATTTGTCTTATTTTTTCTCTCCTTACAACTTCAGATCCTAACCTTTAAAACTTAAATACCACCGTTATCCTATTCTCTATAACAACTAAGTCGAATTTTAGCATGCCACTTAAGCAATTAGCTCAAAGTAGAGTAAAAATGACATCATGATTCAAAAACTATATGTAAAATAGGCTTTATCAAATGCATGAATATTTACATGAACTTAAACATGTACTTGGCAACTTGTTTTATCCCTGCTAAATGCCTCATATCAGGTGCATGCTGCTTTAGTTATCACCCTATCAGCTATTTTGTTTCTTTATTTGTAGTAGCCAACCCGGCTTGTTTGTTTCCTTGTGCAGCAGCCATGAGGCTGCCAGCACTTGGCAACATGCAAGCCTAGGCTAGCTTAAATGATCTAACTTAAAGTGGAATAATCTAAACTTAAAGTATAAATCATTTCCATTTGATGCAAAACAGAGATATTCAAAAAAATACATTTGATACCAGAATTTTCAATGGGTGAATCTTGATCAGCTTGTTCTTGTGTTTCCATTGGGTCATTAGCTGATTGGACTTCTTGTGGTGATTCCATTACATCATTTTTTCTGAGACAAGTGAAGGTTGCATAGCTCTAATATTAGCTGATTGGACTCGCTCTCCAAAGGACCTTTTTTTTTTACTTGCATTCTAAATATTTAACACAACCATGGAGAGATAAGCCATACCAAATATTAAAATAGTTCTCACATGAGAGAACTAAAGACACAAAAGTGACTAATTAGGTTGTATATCAGCCCGAAGCATATCCTGAAACATCTCAAAACCTTCAAAAAACTTCTCATTCTGTGTATAACCATTGATCATAGCATTTCAAATAGAAACATTCCTTTCCATAACAAAGCCAAACAATTGCCTAACTAGATAAATCCACTTCACTTTTATACATCAAAATAAAAGCAGACACCAAAAAATCATTCAAGAAATATCCATATTTAATAGCAAAAACGAGAAGAGATCTACCAATACCAAAATACCTCCATCGAGTATATAACGGAATTAACTTGCCAAAGTGCTCACATTAGGCTTTATGCCCATTCCCCGAATTTCCCTGAAAACCCCCAATGCTTCTTTATCAAGTCTATTAAAATAGTAATTAGAAACCAAAGCATTTCATGAAACCAAGTCTGGTTCAGAAATTCCATCAATCAGTTTTCGTGTAAACAATATATGAGCATTTTTTTGCATAGAAATCAATTAAATAAGTCATTATAACAACAGTTCTGTCGTTCCTTTTATTCAAAACAATGCAATGAATCTGTCTTCCAATCCCAAAAGCACCTAAAGTTGAGAAAGCCTTAATCATGAAAGGAAATGTAAAATCATTAGATGGGCAATTTAAGACCCGAAATTTTAGATAAATAGATTAAACTTCTTCATATAAACCATGGCTAGAAAGACCCAATGGGATGGAAGGAATGTCAACTGTTCCATGGATATAGTCCGTACCTTGCGCTTTTAGTCGAGATTAAGGGTTTGCTACAACTGCTTCAGATGCCTATTGGAAGGAGAAGTTCGAGAACCGGTGTCCACTATTGTTGTTTACTGGCCTAGTTGCAGAGCATGGAAGAGAAACCGGAGAATATGAACAGACTAAATAATGGGCTTAGCCACTTTCTGGAGCGAGAGGGTAAATAAAGGCAAAAAAAAATAGGGTATTGGTTAAAACGATGTCATTCTATTTGGTCTTGGGTTTCGGTTACAAAATGGGTTAATGGGTTTAAAGCAATTAATTGATTCCTTTTCTCTTTTTATAAATATAAATGGGTTCCAATTTTATTTGACTCTTTTTATAAACAATTATTTTTTTGTCAATGTTTAAGTGATTTTGATTTGTTGTAATTAGGCTAAATAAATAAAATAATCATGTGGATGTTATTTAACTTTTAAAAATTATATATTTTTATTATAATATTTTTTAACTCATATTTAATTACTAATGTCATAAATATTAACACAAAACATATAAAGATTTAATAGAACTATAAACACATGTATAATACATACACATGGAATCTTGGTAATTGGTAAAATAGATACTTACTTTGGCTATGAACAAGTTCTCAAATTGAAAGGAAAAAAAAAAAAAAACACATGCTATAAGTATATTATAATTTTTTTAAAATTTGAGCTATAAACCATAAACAATTTTTCTAGAATTATGAAATTAGATAAGCAATAAAAAATTATAAGCATCTTGGCCTGTATGATTAAAAATTAAAATCACTCTTACACCTATTTTTTAATTTAATTTATTTCTCATTTAATTTAAAAATAAATTCTTTTTCACAAATATAATTGATACATAATGTTTTTCTAATTTAGTGACGTTACGACTTACATCACCAATTATGTTACATATACGTGACCATTAAATTTCGTCACTTATATATTACAAACCAATTTGATTGTATTAGTGACGGATTATGAAATTAGATAAGCAATAAAAGACTATAAGCAACTAATTTATCTTCTAATAAATAAATTTGGTACATAATGTTTTTTTAATTTAGCGACATTACTTACACCAATCATGTTATATATACGTCACAAACGAACGTTTGTCATTTATAAACCACACACCAAACTTATTGTATTCATGATAGCTAAATAACGTCATAAAATCATTTAAAATATTATGACATTACTCATAACGTCACATAAAGTCAAACCCTTAGATGACGAAATTCTATTGCCATTAATAATAATCTTTTAGTGGGGAAAACACTCGTCACCATATTTGCATCATGATAATGATGAGCCAAAATTGTCACTAATAAAACATATTAACAATAACGACGTGAGATAAAAAAATTCTTCCAAAAAAAAGTTCAGAAAATTCGTCACTGATAAAGTGTTGAATCAGTGACAACAACAAAAACGTTACATAATAGTTACAACGTCACCAAAATGTTTCTCACCAATTTTTTTTTTGGAGGTAAATTTTGGCGTCAAACATTTAGTGACGTAATTCTGTGACCTTTTTTAATATTGCCATATAAAATATAATAACAACAAAAAAGAGTGGCTAATCATTTTGTTCGTCACGTTTGACGTATTTCTCGTGACGAAAATTCATGCGTCACTTTGAAATTTCGTCACTAATTGACAAATTTGTTGTAGTGCAGCCACCTCAAATAAGTCACCACCGACCTCCCTCACCCACCTCTCTCTTCTTCTCTCTCCTCTCCTCTCGTCCTCATTTCTTCTTCTCTCCCCTCTCCCCCATCTTTTTCTTTCTCACTCTAGTCTTTTTTTTTTAAAAAAAATCAATTTAGCAAATGACTTTCTTACTATCACTACAAGATAAAATAAGACAAAAGTATTTGATCTTTCAAAAAAAAAATAAAAAATACCCGCCAAATCTTCCAGACTCAAATTTAAATATAAGTGATGCACAAAGATAAGTAGGACATATAATTATCAGGGAAGGGGCACACTTTTTTTTTTTGGTTTCTTACTCTACTGCAACTTGTAGTTATTAATTAATGAAGCTAATAGAGTAGTTGCAATAGATTCTAGGTCGCGTGGCGACACCCAGCTTTGTCGTATCCAATATCTCTAATACGCTACGCGCACTCAATTCTGGCGGCTATTGACTTGTATTCTCTATCTTCAATCTTATCAACTTTTTCTTTGATAACGTTGTCTTCCATATCTATAAATAAGGACGTGCTCACTTCCAAAAATCCATTGAAAGAAGCCTTTCCTTCCTTTGACATTGCTTTCTGATTTAGCTTTTGAAGATAACTTCACTTAGCATATTAGTCCGTATCTATAGCTAAATTCCTCAATCATGCACTCATCAGGGCAGCCTCATGATGAAGTTCCTTGGTCCGTCGGATTCTGTGATTGTTTGTCTGACATGAAAACTTGTAAGCCTTTTTTTTTTCTCTTCAAAATTAGTTCTGTCACTTGAAATTTGTCGTTATGTTAAAATGGCGAGAAAGTAATTAATTTCACTTTGAATTAGTTTTTAATTAAATTTATGGGCATATTTGAAATTAGTGAAATTTGTTATTGTGTTTAATTTGATCATCTAACCATATAAAATTATGAACTTCAGGTTGCATTGCTTGTTGGTGTCCATGCATCACTTTTGGCCAAATTGCTGAGATTGTTGACAAAGGATCAACCTGTAAGTTATTTAAAGTTGAATTTTGTATGATATTAAGTTTAAATAGGATTTTTCTAATTTGAAAAAAACTGTTGGTTGGGGTGCAGCTTGTGGAGCAAGTGGGGCACTATACACATTAATACTGTTGATCACCGGTTGCCCATGCTTGTATTCTTGCTTTTACCGTTCCAAACTGAGAAATCAGTATAAGTTGAAGGGATCAAGCGATTGTGGTGATTGCATGCTTCATTTTTGCTGCGAGACTTGTGCCTTGACTCAAGAATATCGTGAGCTCAAGAACCGTGGATTCGACATGTCCATCGGTACCTAAATTCGAACCCCTCTTAATTAATTATTAACTGTAGTAATTTGATTGATGGCTTTCATGTTTAATAATGTCATTTTGTGGGGGATATTATATGCAGGTTGGCATGCAAATGTGGAGAAGAATGGAGGGCTGGCGATGGCTCCAGTGGTGGAAAAAGGGATGAGCAGATAAGATGATGGATTGATATATTAAATATCAATTTGATTCAGTTAATATGTCTTTTTCAATGTGTTTATCAATTATCACCATGCTCTTTACTTTCTCTCTCTCTTTTTAAACTTAATTTCATTTTCCTTTCCATAATTGGATGATTGTACGGCTTGTATTTTTTAATTTGAAGATGTAAGACTGTGATTGACAGAAGTTTATATTAACATATGTCAGTGAATGAATTGTTTCCGTCAAGTCAATCTCTTCAACTTACTTAAAATTATTAATGTTAAATCTTCATGAATAAAAGTGAAAATCCAGATTAAATTGTAATAATTTTCTTTTATTGTATAGGATTTGGTATTACTTTCAAATGCGGTTTAAATATTATGGTTATTGTTAAAATGGGGTTATCCAATATCAATTAAGTTTTAGATTGTTTATTGTCTTATATTTAAGTTGGATCTCTCTACTCATCATCAATTGATTTTAGGTTGGATGCTTAACATAATATCAGAGCTCAGGTTCTATTCTATTTCTGTCTTATACCCCTTCCGAGTTTGTCAAGTGATAAGTTCCTATGTATCCGTCTACACGTGATTGGGGTCTGATAAAGTGGGATTATCCCATATTGATTAAGTCTTGAATGGTCTATGATCTTATATTTAAATTGAATCTCTCTTCCTATCATCAATTGATTTTAAACTTGATGCTTAACCGTTATGAAATCACTAATAATATGATTAAATTATTATATATAAAAAATCATCGAGTATAAAAAAATTACAGTTATAATCAATATTGCATCATATATAAAATAATTAAATCAAATCAAATCAATCAATCAATATATAACTGAATAAATTTAACATAAAATTAAACCTAATTCATATACGATGAGATTTGAATATTCTAAGATACCAAAAATTTTAGTATGAAGAATTATTATCCAATCAAAGTTGATAACAAACTCATGAAAGTACATTAGACTCTCTCAACAGCCAGCCATAGTCTCAATCGCTGCTTTCTTCAAGTCTTATAGTTGTGTATTTCCGAATCCTCTTAACTTTTTTATTTTTGATTAATAAAATTATTTTTGGCTTAGAAAATAAATAATCGTACAACCCTTTTAATTCCAAAACCTCCCAAGCAATTTATATAAATCTTCCAATTGAATGATGTACTTTTTTATGGAATCATTTCACATGCTCATATATATATATATATATATATATATATATATATATATATATTGCCCTGCTTAATTAAACAAAAAAAAAATACAACCCTCAACTTGGTTGGTTCCTAGACTTTGTCAGCAGATTAATTATTATTCTTGAACATCACATAATTCCAAAGGAAAAATTGCTACAGTCCTAAGAATCAGTTATAATACTTTAAATATAAGATATATGTTTTAAGGTTAAGGTTGGAGTTAGCTAGGTCAAATTATAATGTAGCAGCTAAAATAATATACATTAAATGTACAAATATATATTTTTTAAATCAATTTATATATATATATATATATGATAACACAATCACATCATAAAATATACACAATAAATATTTATCACCCAAAATATAGGTGAAATTACATTGTTTTGTCCCAATTCCTTTAGGTGACAATAATATATATATATATGAGGAGGGATCCAGTTATACTAGTGTAAAATTAAATTAAATTTACATATTTTTATAATTTTTATACGATTTATATTTATTTAATTCGATCACCGTATTTCATGTTTTACTCACATAAATCATGCACATCGAGTTTTGAGTAAATTAAAAATGTCTAACTATTTTTTCAATGTAAAAAACTTTAAACAGTTAAATATATATTGAAAAAGACAGTATTTTCAATCGATATGATAGAGATATCAGATCCATTCGAAATTTTACATGCATGATGAGTACATTTATATTGTTAAATCCAACAGTTAAAATGTAAAAATATAAATCGTATAAAAAGTTATGAAAATGTGTACAATTATTTTAATTTTACAATAATATAAGTAAATCTGAGATTAAAAAAATACAAATCTAAATTTCAAAACCACAAGCATAAACATATCTGAGATAAAAAGAATTATAAAAAATATTGAAGAATAAAATGCAAATGTAACTAACGGATCGCTAATTACCTTTTTTATAGTACATTGAGCATATTTGCACAATTAAATCTAAAATCCAAAGAGAAATTAGAAAACAAAAAAATAATAAAGAAATACAATATAAAGAAGAAGAAAAAAAAAACATTTAAAGGAGAAATAGAGAGTGTACTGTTCATTAGTAAGAATTAATAAAATAGGTGGTGGGTAGTGGTTAGACCTGCTCACGGGCCGGGCAACCCGCCGACCCGACAGGTCCGGTTTGTATTGTGCCGAGTCTGGACAGGATATTTTGTGTTTCGGGTCAGCCCGGAACAATATTTTTTATTATAATAATATTATTATATTTAATTTTAATTATAAAAAAATAAATAAAATAATAAAATATTTTTTTATTCTAATGAACAGTGTATTCGGACCTAACGGGCCAGACCGAGCCAACCCAAGGCCGGGCCTGGACAGAGAAAATATAAAAAAAATGGAACACGGCCCGGTCCGACCCTGCCTATAAGCAGCTCTAGTAGTGGTAGATGGGTGAAAAAGTCGTAGAAAAAAGAAAGAGCAAAGAGGCGGCTCTTTATCTTTGGGGGGGTTCTACGGTAAGTTTGTTACCGTGAGCTTTTGGTAAGCTCCAAATTAGGAAACCTGAGTAGCAGGTTACCAGGTCACCATTTTTTACATATGAACATGACAAAATTACATATCAACTTGACGAATTACATATAAATATGACAAATTACATATAAACTTGACAAATAGAAAAATTACATATGAACATGACAAATTACATATCAACTTGATAAATTCACGAATTACATATGAACATGACAAATTACATATCAACTTGACAAATTACATATGAAAAATTACATATGAACATGACAAATTACATATGAACTTGACGAATTACATATCAACTTGACAAATTACATATGAACTTGACAAATTCACGAATTACATATGAACATGACAAATTACATATCAACTTGACGAATTACATATCAACTTGACAAATTACATATGAACTTGACAAATTCACGAATTACATATGAACATGACAAATTACATATGAACTTGACGAATTACATAGAAACATGAGAAATTACATATGAACTTGACAAATTCACGAATTACATATGAACATGACAAATTAGGTTTTTTTTATTGAGATATAGCCACACAAAAAAAAATACTAAAATACCGTTGTTTTTGGATTAATTCCCAAAATCCCTTTTTTTTTTTCTAGCTGGGAAATCGCCATCCCCCATGGCAATTTCCCAGCGTTAAAATTTCAAAAATTGTAAAAAACACCAAGGGAAATCGCCATGGGGGGTGGCGATTTCCCTTGGTGTATTTAGCAAATTTTGCAAATTTAACCAAGGGAAATCGCCACCCCCATGGCGATTTCCCTTTGTTAAATTTGCAAAATTTGTAAATTTGATGAAGGGAAATCGCCATAGGGGGTGGTGATTTCCCTTCATTTATAATTTTTTTTTAAATTAATAAACAAAAATTAAATTTATTTTTTAATTTGATAATTTTATTTTTTAATTTTAAAAATTATAAATTAAATTAAAATATTTTTTTTATAATTTAAAAAAAATCGTAAGGTATATTTTATGATTATTAATATTATGAAATTTGTTTTTTAAATTTTGTTAAAATATTAAAACAAATTAGATAAAACAAAAAAAAAATTGAATTTGAAAGAAGGCAACGGTCATATGACCGTTGCCTTCCGTCCCCCCTCCCCCCACCCCCCCCACACCCCCCACCCCCCCCACACACCATTTTTCTCTATAAATACCTCCCTCCCTTCCTTCATTTTTTCATTCTTCTTTCAACAATTACATCTCTTTCTACCAAAAAATTTTCTTTCTACAACAAATTTTTTTTTCTACAACAATATTTAGAAATGGCTTCATCATCACTATTGAGGTTACAAGAAAATCACATATCGGAGGTTATATTTAACGAGGTAAGTAAATTGTTATAATATTATTTGTATTACATTATACATTTTTAGTTATTTTTTATTGATTAGAATTTTGTAAATTTATAGTTTTATTGTTTTATAATTTTTATATTTTTAATGTTATAATATTCAATTATAGTTTTATCATTTATTAATTACTATTGTTTTTTGATTTCATAATTATATAATTATTTATTTTTTATATTGTTTAATTTTTTATTATTATAGTTATTTAATTTGTTAATTATTTTTGTTTTTTCATTTTATAGTTTTATATAATTTTAATTTTTATATTATAATGGTCTTTTTATTATTATATAGAATAATAATTTTGTAATTATTACTGTTTTTTTATTTTATAGTTTTATATAATTATAAATTTTATATTATATTATTTTGTATTATTATAGTTTTATAATTGTTTAATTAATATTATTTTTTTCATTTTATAGTTTTATATAATTTTAAATTTTATATTATATTATATTATTATTGTTTTATAATTTTGTAATTATTATTGTCTTTTAATTTTAATTTTATAGTTATTTATTTATTATATAATTGAATTATTTAATAATTATATAAAAAAATTGAAATTTTTTATTATTATTGTTTTATTATTTTATAGTTTTATAGTTTTATTTATTAATTTTTAATTGTTATAGTTTTATAATATATTAATTTTTATTATTATAACAGGAAACTCGTCGCGTGTTACGTTCGAGGAAATTTACATTGGAGGACCCGCATCCATCTATTATCGACCACTTAAGAAGAGCCGGATTTTATCACGCAAGTCAAATTCGACGATTTTTGATACAACCCGACTTAATCAGTGCGTTGGTCGAACGATGGAGACCCGAGACACACACTTTTCATTTTCCATGTGGTAAATGCACGGTAACTCTCGAAGATGTTGCGCTGCAACTTGGACTTCCGATCCATGGCGATGCAGTTACAGGCGGAAGCCTGCTAGATTGGAATGAAGTGTGTCAAGATCTATTGGGCTCGGTACCTCCAGATGAGTATGTATCTGGCTCAACGGTGAGACTAACTTGGTTGAAATCGTTTCAAAATCTTCCATTACATGCAACCGAACAACAGATACAATATGCTGCTAGAGCATATATTTTACGTTTGATTGGAGGATTACTGATGCCTGACAAATCGAGCAGTCGGGTACATTTAATGTATCTTCCATTGCTACGTGATTTAGAGCATGCGGCAAATTATGGTTGGGGTTCTGCGTGTTTGGCGGTTTTGTATAGAGAACTTTGCCGGGCTACAGTTCCAAAAAGCCATGACATAGGTGGATGTTTAGTGCTTCTACAATCATGGGCTTGGTATCGGCTACTATTTCTTGCTCCGCGCGTGGATATTTCGGCTGTATACCCCCTTGCAAGCAGGTAATAATCTTTACTATTTTATTAAATTTGTACGAACTTGTATTTTTATAGGTCATTAAAATATTATATGCATTTTAACAGGTGGAGTAGGAGTATGAGTAGAGATTTTACAGAGACTCCGAGCGATCTTGCAAGTATAAGAGTACGACTAGATCGACTAGGATATGATAAGGTAAATATTTCGATTGTTACATTGAAGTTTTTTTTTTATTCAATCCATATGAAACTAATAATTTGTAATAATTATTCGCAGTTTCTGTGGATGCCATATTCCTCGCGTGAAATTAAGGCATGCCTCCCATCGGATGCCTACAATAATTTCAATATATGGAAAGCAAACACAGCATTGATATGTTTTTCATATGTAGAGTGGCACCAAACTGACCGGGTGTTGCGACAATTTGGGATGCAACAACCAATTCCTGCAGCCCCGGTGAACCTTGATAAGCTTCACAAGGTCGACATGCGTGGTCGTAATGATGAATTCTGGCCTGCGAAGCATGAACATTGGATACAATGGTGGAATATACGTTTTCAACGAATTCCGACAGGTTACCCGATTGTTGGTAATAATTTCAACCCATCCGCTGATTACATAAGATGGTATAGAAATGAAGAACGAGGTTAGATGACCAGCTCCCCATCCTAAGTCCAAGTTCAGCATATCTAACATCAATGTATCAGTTTGGAACCCCTTCGTTAGCATTTGATGGTACATCATTTATGGGTCATCTAGTAGTCAGGTTCCCGTTATGGGTGAACTAGGTGTTGGCTCATCCAGCAGTGGGTTTCAAATTTTTGATACGGAAGAAATGACTGATGACATACAACCGGAACCAGTGGCGGTTATAGCAAGAGGTCGTGGTGGACCGCGAATACGTGCCACTGACGAGGTTGAACGACGGGTGCAACCACCACGCACTAGAAGAGCTCGACACTGTTGCTCTACACCACGCAATAATTAGAATAATTGTAATGTGTTTTAAATTTCTAATATATAAAATTATATGTTTTGCATTTCATGTTAATTATTTTAAATTTGTTCATAAATTAATTGTTATATTTTATTTTAATTTATATCTTAATGTTGTTATTTAATTTTAATATAATAATCCAAATTACATGATAAGTTGATTTTCTTTTTTTCATTTTAATTTAATTTTCTTTTTAAATTTTAATAAGAAATAAAATTTTAATCATAAATTAAATTAAAATCATTTTATCAAATATCCAGTTTTAAACTGTAACAATCTATACTATTATTAAAAACAATGATTAAATTGATGTCACTAGTTAATCGAATACCAACTCAAAAATAATAATCAAATTAAAAAAAATTATTTTACGATACCAACTTAAAAATAACTTCTTTATTTAAAAAAGTGACTCGATAAATTTCTTTAAAAAAAAAATTATTTACATTTTACATCATTAAATTATTTTTGATATAAATTAAATTTTCCTTTTTATAATATTACAAAATTATAAAAAATACAATTTTTGATATAAAAATTTAATAAAAAATATAATCTTCTTTTTAAATTTTAATAAGAAATATATTTTTATTTTTTATAAAATTATAATAATAAATTAAATTAGATTTTTAATATATATTTCAAAAAATAAATAACCAAACCTATAAAAAAATATTTTAATTTAATTTATAATTTTTAAAATTAAAAAATAAAATTATCAAATTAAAAAATAAATTTAATTTTTGTTTATTAATTTAAAAAAAAAATTATACATGAAGGGAAATCGCCACCGCCCATGGCGATTTCCCTTGGTGTTTTTTACAAATTTTGAAATTTTAACGCTGGGAAATCGCTATGGGGGATGGCGATTTCCCAGCTAGAAAAAAAAAGAGCGTATTTTGGGAATTAATCCGAAAACAACGGTAGTTTGGTATTTTTTTTTTGGCTATATCTCAATAAAAAAAACCTGACAAATTACATATGAACTTGACGAATTACATATCAACTTGACAAATTACATATGAACTTGACAAATTCACGAATTACATATGAACATGACAAATTACATATGAACTTGACGAATTACATATAAACATGAAAGTTACATATCAACTTGACAAATTCACGAATTACATATGAACATGACAAATTACATATGAACTTGACGAATTACATATAAACATGAGAAATTACATATGAACTTGACAAATTCACGAATTACATATGAACATGACAAATTACATATGAACTTGACGAATTACATATCAACTTGACAAATTACATATGAACTTGACAAATTCACGAATTACATATGAACATGACAAATTACATATCAACTTGACGAATTACATATCAACTTGACAAATTACATATGAACTTGACAAATTCACGAATTACATATGAACATGACAAATTACATATCAACTTGACGAATTACATATAAACATGAGAAATTACATATGAACTTGACAAATTCACGAATTACATATGAACATGACAAATTACATATGAACTTGACGAATTACATATCAACTTGACAAATTACATATGAACTTGACAAATTCACGAATTACATATGAACATGACAAATTACATATGAATTTGACGAATTACATATCAACTTGACAAATTACATATCAACTTGACAAATTCACGAATTACATATGAACATGACAAATTACATATGAACTTGACGAATTACATATCAACTTGACAAATTACATATCAACTTGACAAATTCACGAATTACATATGAACATGACAAATTACATATCAACTTGACGAATTACATATCAACTTGACAAATTACATATCAACTTCACAAATTCACGAATTACATATGAACATGACAAATTACATATCAACTTGACGAATTACATATCAACTTGACAAATTCACGAATTACATATGAACATGACAAATTACATATCAACTTGACGAATTACATATAAACATGACAAATTACTTATCAACTTGACAAATTCACGAATTACATATGAACATGACAAATTACATATGAACTTGACAAATTACATATAAACGTGACAAATTACATATCAACTTGAGAAATTCACGAATTACATATGAACATGACAAATTACATATGAACTTGACGAATTACATATAAACATGACATATTACATATCAACTTGAGAAATTCACGAATTACATATGAACATGACAAATTACATATGAACTTGACGAATTACATATAAACATGACAAATTACATATCAACTTGAGAAATTCACGAATTACATATGAACATGACAAATTACATATCAACTTGACGAGTTACATATAAACATGACAAATTACATATGAACATTACAAATTCACGAATTACATATAAACATGACAAATTACATATAAACTTGACGAATTACATATAAACATGACAAATTACATATCAACTTCACAAATTCACGAATTACATATGAACATGACAAATTACATATAATCTTGACGAATTTACGAATTACATATAAACATAACAAATTACATGTAAACATGACAAATTGACGAATTACATATAAACATGACAAATTAATATAATTTAATTTCGATGCAAACTTTCAATCAATAAAATTAAACATTAGTCAACTTTTAATTTTAATCTTTTATATTGCTGCAAAAATTTTATATATGAGAGGAAAAAATACCTCAAACTTTCAATCCATAAAATTAAACATTAAAGGATATTGTCATGTATTTATGTAATTGAAAAAAGGGAATAAAAAATTGTCATGTATTTTTGTATTTCTTTTTAAATATAAACATGACCGAAATTAGGGATATAAACATGACAAGGTATATAAATCATTAAAGGATATTGTCATGTATTTATGTAATTGAAAAAATGAAATCAAATGACCGAAATGCATTTTAATTTGACACAATTTTCCTTTAAATCAATTATTATACCCAAATTCATTAACTTATAATATATTTTAATTTTCCTAACTTTTCTGAGAAAATCTAGTCTTGGACTACAAATAGCCATGATTCTAGAAAATGCTTTATTTGTTTATTGACTATTAGTGTTCATAATGGAAGTGTAGCAAGGACCACATATAAAAAAATTGACTATTCTTTTTGTCAATTGATAAACATAGGAGGAAGATGAGAGCAAGAAAAAATGGTTGTTGCATTAATTAATTAATTAATTAATAGCCATTTAATTAGTTTTGCTACATTTTTTACATTTATATACTTAGTTTTAACCTTTAAACAACACATTTTTCATATTTAATTTGAATTATTAGTAAATTATAAGTATACAATGTTTGTATATATATATATATATAAGTAATTTATAAACTCCACAAGTTTAGTTTTTTTTTTTTACACTAATGGTTAATTTTAATTTTGCATGAATGCTGACAATTTTCATCTTGCAAAATATCGAAGAAAACATTGTGGCTCATTTTAGTCAACAATTTTGACAAGTCACAAGTTTATAGAAGAGCTTCATCAATCAACAAGTTTATATAAGCATACAATGTTTGTATTTATTTCAATGCAATGTTCAAATTGATACATGCGACAACAGTTAATTTTACAACTCATTTGTTGTGGTCTCAGTATTAAATTTTACAACTTATTTGTGGTAAGAGAAATAAAATAGAGCATCCATCAATGTGATGCCTTGAATCATGCTTACTGCCTGAGTATTTGCCACTAGAAGTCGTGTGATAACTCTGTCACCTGCACCTACTGTAGTATGATCAGAATCATTGTCTACACCAAGAATATGTCTATGAATCCTCAACAAGCTATCCATGGCTGGAGGAATAGGGCATCAAGCTCTTCTTTTGCAGAAACCATGACCTTATGCGAAAAAAAGAGTAAACCATTAAGTTACCAATTTCACACTCATCGACTAAGTAGAGATAAGCCATGGAATTTTAAATTAGAAAACACAGAGGATTATATATTGCCAATCTTGAATAATCTTTAAAATCAATCATTCACAAAGAAAATTCAACTAATAACATTGAGAGCTTTTTTCAGTTTGGCATTGAGATTAACCCAGCAGATTCAAAGGCCAGCAGAATAAGAGGATTTGAACTCTAATCTTCCACTTAATGAAGGCTCACAACAAATAACTCACACATAGAACTGTTGTTATGTACACCCTAAGTATAGGATTGCCGATCACACAACATTGATATAACCACTGCCAAGTTGTGCACATTTTTATAGCCTTTAGGTAATTATGAGTTCTTGATTAATGCACCAATATCAGACATCTCGCTAGACTCAATGACCAACATATCCTTGTTTTTTGTATCGAGAAAGCGCGTATTTAAGAATTAAAACATATGCCAACCATGCAGAATCAAAGCTCAAAAGAGCTAACAGATTCCAAAAGTAGTGAACCAGCTAAATGCTGACAATTAATTACTATTGTTTATGTGAAGTCCTTCATTTTATCATGAAAAGCCAAGCTCCGGCAACAGTTGCATGGAAAACTTTAGGATGTCGTAATGGAAGAAATGGCAATTATGTTGACAAAATGTGGTTAAATCATGATATAAAGGGCAGGAAAACGTTCAGGTTCATAAGGTCCTGTAACTTTACTGTTGCTTGCTTAAGCAAAGTTCTGATTGTTCTTAACAGTTAAAGGATGCCTCACACCTTATTATACCTAAAATGAAGGCAGTATCATCCTAAGGATTCTATTACAGAAAGAATTAAGTAGAGTGACCGAAATCATGGAGCAGCAGTGAATTTTTATGTCATTTTCAGGATGAAAGTTGGCAAATGCATAAAATGTGATTATTTTTTATATTTATTCTCACATGTTAAACAGAATTTTGGACTTCTAAAATATTCTTAAAGACGAAAAAGCAAAACTGATTCTTTGCTACACATATTGATCTTTCTTTTATGTTCTAGTGATTAGCCTGACATTTTGATAAAAGAAACCTCCCAATTTCAATGAAGGTAATACAGATGCATCAAATCATGAAAGATAAAGCTAAGCTCAAATCCAGAAACAAAAATTGACCGATGAAACTTGCATATGATCATTACCACTATTCAAGCGACTGGATATTAGCAAATGTTCAACTATCCTACTTATATTGTTAAGTACAAGGAATTCCAATTATGTCAAAACAATTTGAAACAGGCAACACTCAATGCCATTTAGAAAACTGCAATAACTAATAAGAATCAGATAGAAGAAGAAAAAGATCTCATATCTCATAGAACAAAATTGCAACATAAAAACTGATCTCAATTTGTTTATGCAAAGTCAATCATCACTTTGCAAAGCCTCTGCAAAATATGTAGTGTAAGACTGGGTAGCAGAACTGCCTTTGAATTGCTTTCCAGTTGCCGGATCGAACTTTGCCACTCCTGAGAAAAGAAATCCAGTTGCAATTTATTCTCTTTTGTTCCCTAAACTAAGGTCATAAATCGAGATTGGTAAATTAAATCATATGAAATGATATCTCTTCTAAAAAGGCTTATTGCGTATGTTACCATGGTACTTGTCAGCAGCTCTCTCTGCATATGGATAACCCCGGCCTTTCTCTGTGACAACATGGATCAAAACCGGACCAGATGTTTTAGTACTCTTAACCTCTTTGAGAATAGAAACTAAATCGTCTATGTTGTGGCCGTCAACGGGTCCAATATAATATAGTCCAAGTTCTTCAAAAAGTGTTGATCCAGAACCACTGATCATTCCACGAGCATACTCGTCAACTTTTGCAGCCAGTTCGTGCATAGACCCACCGATTTGCTTGGTAACTCCCTGCAATAAAAACCATATTCAGTTCCAGTTAGTTTTAGTTTCCAGGCAAGCAACATAATCTTATTTATTCCACTTCTATATATTTTTACTTACCTTCGCAACCTCTCTCAGTTCTCGAACAGGCCTGTTTGATTGCAGCCTACTGAGAGCACTGCTTAAAGCTCCCACAGGTGGTATAGGTCCATCGAGATTGGCAGTTGGCAGAGAAACTTGTTTATTGTCATTAAGAATAACAATCATATCAGAATCTAGGTATCCAGCATTGTTCATGGCTTCGTAAGCTTGCCCTGCAGTCATGGCACCATCACCTATAACAGCAACTACATGATTCCTTTCTCCTTTTAGATCCCTGCCCACAGCCATTCCTGTCCACCCGAAACATCGGCAAGATTAAAATCTCCGAAGGCCAAGTGAAACTAGGTTTACATAATGGAAATGGAAAATAGAATTTCACCATATTGATAGCAAAAGTTCTTGTCATATACAGCAAAAATTGCATGTTGGCAGATGCATAAGGCATATCTATAACTAACCCACTTCTAAAAGCAACATCCCACAAATCAAAAGATAATCAAAAATAGACATCCACTTCCCTTCCACTATGGAAAAAATATTGAATTTCTCACTCAAAATTTACATGAAACAAAATAGAAAGAATTTGGTGCACTTCGTTCTTTCTTTCGAGATACAGTATCTTGACTAGGAAAAGTTTGAGCTTAGATAATGGTTCAATATTAGTTATCTCGTTTCAAGTTTTTAACCTTACATATGCAAAATGAATGCAAAAGGACTAGATTTAATACCCAAGCCTGCAGAGATTGTGGTTGAACTGTGACCAGTACCAAATCAATCATATTCGCTCTCTGATCGTTTCGTGAATCCTGCCAATCCATTAGTTTGCCTAATAGTTTGCATCTTATCTCTTCTCCCAGTCAAGATTTTGTGAGGGTAAGACTGCAAAATCAAATGAAGAGTTATACCAAAATAAGGAACAAATTTTTTTCCGTAAAGAAGACACTAAGAAAAGTAAGAAGTGAAAACCTGATTACCAACATCCCATAGTATTTTGTCTTTAGGGGCATTGAAGACATAATGAAGAGCCATAGTGAGTTCAACCACACCAAGGCTTGAGCCTAAGTGACCTCCAGTTTTTGAAACATTGAAAATCACATCAGACCGCAATTCATCTGCTAGTTGTTTTAGTTCCTGAGTTAAGGATATGATTATTCGGCATGTAAGTTTAGGAAAGTTCCCATATTCTCCCATATGAAAAAAGAGATGAAAGTCTCATAATAATTGATAAATAGCAAACCAAATAACATGTTTTTTGGCTGTTTTTACCTTGACAGAAAGATTTTTCATGTGAATTGGATCCAAGAGAGGCGTTGATGGTCTCTGGGAGTGATATTCAGCTCCCTCTGATAGTGATGCATAAACCCCACCTGGCCTTTTCCTAACCTGTTTCTAATCAAAACAAAAACACCAATTTCTTTCAATGAAAGTTTTATATATTTATAACTAAATTCAAATCAAAGAGGGAAACCCCAAAACAAGGAATATTGGATAACAGAAAATGGAAAGAAAAAAAGAGAGAATATTTTGGCGGGCTAGCTCTCCTTTTCTCATAACTAAACTAAACCCAGTAAACAAGACTCAAACTTTATTTAAATAAAGTTATCAACTTTGAATTTAGTAACAACAAAGAATAACTTTAGAATTTGACAAAAAATGAACAAAACCCAGTGTTTCTTCTTCACAAACCTGATTGAGCTTATGCAATGGTTGGAAAACCAAATCTGTTCCACCAAGAAAATGGGAAGTAAAAGGAGTCGACTTTTGAGGATTCGAAACTGCTGCTCGGTTGATAATAAAAGGAAATGAAAATGCACAAAGAGCCATGGCTAACCCAGAAAAAGTCCCCCACCGTTTGAAGTGTAAGAATGAATGAAAGCTAAAAGAAAACTCTTCAATAAAAGCTAAAAGAAAAACTAATTCAAGAACAGAATCAGGCCAAAAATATGAACTTTTCTTATTACTTAAAAGACCCAAAGCAGAGTAAAGCAAGAAAAGCAGAGCAATTGAGAGTACTTGTAATTGGAGCACTGTTCCGACCCGATCCTTTGAACTGAAAGCATCAAAGATTGAAACCATAGAATTCAAGAAGATCAAAAAGGAAAATATTGATACAAAGATGAAGGATGATGAAAAGGTAAATGGGTTTTCTTTAGTTTTTGAAATAGCTGTAGATTTGATCTGGGTTGAAAGTAGAGGTGGCAATTGGGCGGGTTCGGGCGGGTTCGGGTCGGGTTCATTCGGGTTCGGGTTAATTCGGGTTCGGGCTCATTCGGGTTCGGGCTCATTCGGGTTCGGGTCCATCCGGGTTCGGGCTCATTCGGGTTCGGGTCCATTCGGGTTCGGGCTCATTCGGGTTCGGGCTCATTCGGGTTCGGGCCCATTCGGGTTCGGGCCCATTCGGGTTCGGGCTCATTCGGGTTCGGTCTCATTCGGGTTCGGGTTCGGGTTCGGTCTGGGTTCGGGTTCGATCTGGGTACGGGTATGTTTTACATTATTTTATTTTATATTAGATGTAATCATTTTTACGTAATTTAAATATTTATATCTAAAAACAAATTATTAATTTATTATTATTATTATTTTTTTTTATACTTTTGCTATTATATGATATTTTTAATTATATTTATTTTTTAAAATTAATATTTGTTAGCACCAAAAGAATAAGAAATTAATTTGTTATATAAAATCAAATTTTGAAATAATTTATTATAAAAAATATGATATATTATAAATTAATATATTGATATTTAAAATAATTGATTTGATGAGCTCAAATTTCAAAATATAAATACATTATAATTTATATTCACTATAAAATAAAAAACTTATAAAAATAAATCCTGGCCTTCATCTATTCGTTTATATACTTATAAAATGCAAAAAATTTATGCTTATAGTCAAGATATATATATATATATATATATATATATCGAGTACTTATATTTTTTTCATCAGTATAAAGTATAAATTATAAAGTAGTACTAAAAAATATAATTTATATTTAAATTATACGTAATAAATATATAATTAATATGATTATTTATTAATATATAATAAATATAACCAAAACCAAAAGGC
This sequence comes from Fremontodendron californicum, assembly GCA_030761205.1. Taxonomy (NCBI): domain Eukaryota; kingdom Viridiplantae; phylum Streptophyta; class Magnoliopsida; order Malvales; family Malvaceae; genus Fremontodendron; species Fremontodendron californicum. Next base: position 23,078,647 of record JAULJL010000014.1, on the reverse strand, counting down.
CATAAAACCCAAAACCCCATTAAATCCACTCGCTAAAATAAAATCACATGAAAGTCATAATCCAATTAAACCCACCCTAACCTAACCGCATAAGTATAACTAGAGCTGCTTATGGGCCGGGCCGGGCCGCGGCCCAGTTTTTTTTTATTTTCTCTGCCCAGGCCTGGCCCGCCCGTTTAGGCCCGAAACACTATTCATTGGAATAAAAAAATAATTTTTTTTAATTTTTTTTTTTTTTATAATTAAAATTAAATAAAATAATATTATTATAATAAAAATTACTGTTCCGGGCCGGAACACAAAATATCCTGCCCAAGCCCGGCCCGATACGGGCCGGGCGGGCTGCCCGGCCCGTGAGCAGGTCTAAGTATAACCCAAAAGGCCAAAATAATTGAATTATTGTCAATTTTTTTACCCTTATAGATTAATTGAATTATTGTCAAATTTTTTTTCACATCTTTAAAATTTTCAAGAATTTAAAATATTTAGATTGTAAATTCATCATGATATGAGACGTTAAAATTATAACTTATAAGTACAAAATATAATTTACTTTTTGATAAAATTATTATTTCATCATATATATATATAATATATTAAATTTTAAATTTTAATTAAATTATTAAAAAAAATTAGAATAAAATTAATAATTAAAGTTATTGCTTTGTAAAAAAAATAATAATTGCAATTTGTTTATTTTTATTTTTAAATATTAAATTCGGGTTCGGGTTCGGGCCGGTCTCGGGTTCGGGTCCATTCGGGTTCGGGCTCATTCGGGTTCGGGCTCATTCGGGTTCGGGCCCATTCGGGTTCGGGTCCATTCGGGTTCGGGCCCATTCGGGTTCGGGCCCATTCGGGTTCGGGTCCATTCGGGTTCGGGCCCATTCGGGTTCGGGCTTTTTCGGGTTCGGGTTTTTGACTTTTTGGTCAAATCGGGTTTGGGCGGGTTCGGGTTCGGGTTTTCCTGGGCGGGTTTTCGGGTTCGGGTTCATTTTGCCACCTCTAGTTGAAAGTGAAGAAGATGGAGTTTGATTCGGGTTTTGGGTAGTTCAATCTTGACTGTTGAGGCTCCTGAGAAGAGACAAAAAAAAAAAAAAGCAATCAACAACTTTAATCGGAACTGTCCAAAAAACCCCAACAACATATGGAAGGAAAAACTAAAGCGAATAGATTTAGATCTGGAAGATAATATACAAACCTTGGACGATAGGAGAGGCGAAGAGGAGCCTCAACCCTAAACGATACAAGCCTTCTCATACTCTGCCTTGATCTCAGCAGCTTTATGCATTAGGATCTTTGCCCTTCTTCGATTTCTTCAGCATTTTCGGATTTGGTTCTGTTGATGAAGGCTTCTCCCTATATATTTCTAGAGAGAAATTGATTTTTCAAGGATTTTGTTTCAATAGAGGTTAGGGTTTCAATTTTTTCTTTTTCATTTTTGTTTCACCGAGTTAACCGGTTATTTCATTTTTTATTTTTATTTTTTGCTTCAACGGCTCAGATGAACTAAATTTTATCTAAAGGTCAGAATTTCTTAAAGCTTATGGGAAGCCTATCTTAAGAAACTTTTTTTTAGAATTTTCCTTATCTTTGACTTTCAAGATCTATTTTAATCCAAGGCGGCAATTAGTCCGCCTATCTCGTTTTTTGCCTTTTGATTCTAGTTTTTAGTAGAGGTGGCAATTGGGCGGGTTCGGGTTGGGTTCATTCGGGTTCGGGTTTATTTTGGTTCGGGTTCATTCGGGTTCGGGCTCATTCGGGTTCGGGTTCATCCGGGTTTGGGCTCACTCGGGTTCGGGTCCATTCGGGTTCGGGCTCATTCGGGTTCGGGCTCATTCGGGTTCGGGCCCATTCGGGTTCGGGCTCATTCGGGTTCGGGCCCATTCGGGTTCGGGCCCATTCGGGTTCGGGCCCATTCGGGTTCGGGTTCGGTCTGGGTTCGGGTATGTTTTACATCATTTTATTTTATATTAGATGTAATCATTTTTACGTAATTTAAATATTTATATCTAAAAACAAATTATTAATTTATTATTATTTTTATACTTTTGCTATTATATGATATTTTTAATTATATTTATTTTTTAAAATTAATATTTGTTAGCACCAAAAGAATAAGAAATTAATTTGTTATATAAAATCAAATTTTGAAATAATTTATTATAAAATATATGATATATTATAAATTAATCATATTGATATTTAAAATAATTGATTTGATGAACTCGAATTTCAAAATATAAATACATTATAATTTATATTCACTATAAAATAAAGAACTTTTAAAAATAAATTATGGCCTTCATCTATTCGTTTATATACTTATAAAATGCAAAAAATTTATGCTTATAGTCAAGATATATATATATCTATCTATCGAGTACTTATATTTTTTTTCATCAGTATAAAGTATAAAGTATAAATTATAAAGTAGTACTAAAAAAATAAAATTTATATTTAAATTATACGTAATAAATATATAATTAATATGATTATTTATTAATATATAATAAATATACCCAAAACCAAAAGGCCATAAAACCCAAAACCCCATTAAACCCACCCGCTAAAATAAAATCCCATGAAAGCAATAATCCAATTAAACCCACCCTAACCTAACCGTATAAGTAAAACCCAAAAGGGCAAAATAATTGAATTATTGTCAAAAATTTTTACCCTTAAAGAATAATTGAATTATTGTCAATTTTTTTTTTCACATCTCTAAAATTTTCAAGAATTTAAAATATTTAGATTGTAAATTCATCATGATATGAGACGTTAAAGTTATAACTTATAAGTACAAAATATAATTTACTTTTTGATAAAATTATTATTTCATCATCATATATATATATATATAATATATTAAATTTTAATTAAATTATTAAAAAAAATTAGAATAAAATTAATAATTAAAGTTATTGCTTTGTAAAAAAAAAAAAAAAGAATAAATAATAATTGCAATTTGTTTATTTTTATTTTTAGTATTAAATTCGGGTTCGGGTTCGGGTCGGTCTCGGGTTCGGGTCCATTCGGGTTCGGGCTCATTCGGGTTCGGGCTCATTCGGGTTCGGGCCCATTCGGGTTCGGGTCCATTCGGGTTCGGGTCCATTCGGGTTCGGGCCCATTCGGGTTCGGGTCCATTCGGGTTCGGGCACATTCGGGTTCGGATTTTTTCGGGTTCGGGTTTTTGACTTTTTGGTCAAATCGGGTTTGGGCGGGTTCGGGTTCAGGTTTTCCTGGGCGGGTTTTCGGGTACGGGTTCATTTTGCCACCTCTAGTTTTTAGTAGTTCTTTTTTATGTTTTTAAAGAGCATTTTATTTAATTATCAACAGATTTCAATTTTATTATTAATTATTAATAAATAAATTATAAAAGTATAAAATTATATTATTTGTTATCTATGTTACACCTATAAGATATACATATATATATATATATTTTTCATAATTTTGTTTATTATCTCTAATTAATAATTGATCAATTATATATGAATTTTATAAAAGTAAATGTCTAAAATTTATAATGTTTTCAAGTTTATCATATATTTGCTTTAAATGGTATTATTATTAGGGTATCACTTCTTGAAGAAAAAAAATTGATCAATTTAAGTTTTAAAATAAATGATGTTTTGTAATTAAGTTTTGTGATAAAATATATTAAGCTAAATTAAATTAATTCATAGAAATTATAACGATCTTATTTACTACGATTACTGTGATGCACATTTTTAGACATTATTAATTCATTAATTGTGACCATTACACCATCTATTCATTAATTGTGACCATTAATTAGTGAGACATCTTATAAAGTCACAATCACTATCAACAATAGTGATCAACTCTACAAGTAGTCACTAATATGTTTAATTCCCTCAAAAAAATGTTTTGGCTCCAATTTATACATTTTACTAGTGACCACTTAATTGTGACAAATATTTTTCAACACCATCACTCATTAATTGTGACCATTAATTTGTGAGATATTTTATAAACTCACAAATGGTACCGTAGTTATGACAAAGGATAAGTTGTCGAAATTACATATGTTAACAGTGCCACATTAAATACTCGTCATTTAAAACACAATATTAGTGACAAAATTAAGTCTTGCCACAATAAATTTGTCACTATATCTTTACATTTTACATACAAGATTTTTACATGATTTCACTCTAAAAGTTGACTGGTCTTCTCTCTTTTATTCATTTCATCATGCAAATTTGGCAATAATTCTTTCATGAAAAGAGGAAAGAGGCGATGGCTGACCAAAGTGATTTTTATTTTTTAGGTTCTATTTGAATGGAGGATGAGATTAAAAATAATGGTAGCGGTGAAAAAATTTCTATAACAGTGAAATTAATTATTGTAGCAGTGACATTAAAAATAATAGTGGGATATATATTTGGATGTAAAAGTAAAAGTGACGGTAAGGTGAGAATGAAAATGACTATTAAAGACATTAGTATAAGAATGTATTAATAAATTATTTATATATATTTTAATCATATTTAATATTTAAAATATATATTATTTATATCAAATAATAATTATTAAAAATTATATTTATAGCAAAATATTAATATATATTTATGTCAAACATAAACTAATAAAGTATAATTAAAATTTTCTTTAAAATAAATATACAAAATTTTTATAAAAAAATAAAATAATAAAAGATTTGTTGGAAGAAAAAAAATGGTCTGGATACTAACTGGACCCATATCCTCGAGTGCGGTTACTTGATTCATTAGGATGCATCCAAATGCACTCTCAATTAGATTAGGAGTAAAACTAGGGATGACAATGGAATGAGATGGGGACGGAAATTATCTTATGCATCTCCGCCCCACTCTTATATGGATGTTGAAAATCTTCACTTTCATAGATGTCGGTTACATTCATAACCGCTCCAAGATGCTCCACTCTGCTACACCCCAATTTTTATTAATTTTTTTTAACTTAATATTGTGAAATATTATATTATAATTTATTTATGAACATAATTTTAGAATATAAAATTCTTTAATATATATAATATTTACATATTTATATATATATATACTAAAAGTATATATATATAATATTAGTATGTATATGATTTTAGTATATATATCTAATATATATACTAAAAATATAAAAAAAGATATAAAATATTTAAGGATAAGATAGTAATTTCAAAAGAATGACGGAACGAAGCAAGCATTTACCACAATCGTCCCGCTCCATCCCTCCCTCATTTTTCAAAAAAAAAAACTCTCTATTCGGAGCTGATCGATGTGAAATCCCATATCAAATTTTGTCATTTCTAGGTAAAACCCATTAAGCTTGGAGTTCACCGTACAATCTAGTTCAGCATTAATGAATTTCTTGGTTCTTTCTTTGATATCAGTTGTATCATTTAGTTAATTTTTATGAAAAAGACTGATAATATTGTCCTTTTTTCAGGTAATTACAAATTAATTTGTTAACCTTGTAGAATCGCTGTCTTGAAATAAAGTGGATATTAACGACAAAGTTATTTTCGGAAATAATAGACCATTGGGATTGTTATTTTGTATAATTTCGAATCATTTTCTCCTCCGGTAGTTTTTAGAGAAGAAAAAGGCAGAAATATCGTTTCTTTAGTTGTAAAATGCTATTGAAATATTCAAGGCAGAAATATCGTTTCTTTAGTGGTAAAATGCTATTGAAATATTCTCAAGTAACGATTAGATCTGCTCATGGGTCGGGTTGCGGTCCGATTTTTTTCAAAATTTTATATATATTTTTTATTAATATATTAAAAAAATATATTAATAATATTTAAAAAAATATTTCAATAGCATTAAAATTATTTTTAATATATATTTTTTAGTAGCATGCCCAAATTCACTGTTCATAATATTAAAAAATTTATATATTTTTATATATATTTTTATAATTAAAATTAAATAAAATAAAATATTATTATTATAATTAAAAAACACTGTTCCGACCGGGCCGGCTAGGATTAAAATATATCTTGCCCAAGCCAGGTCCAATATGAGACCGGGCCTGTCAGGCCGGGCGGGGAAACTGTCCGGCCCATGAGCAGGTCTAGTAACGATTTCCTTTTTATAAAAAAAATAACATTAAAATTTTTTGTTGACTTTTACATTTATTTTGCACAACATTCTAATGATATCAAGAAGCTATAAATCCACCCCCTCATAGTTATATTAATTTTCCGCGGCGATATTGGAACATGGAAGTTATAATAATAAATTGATGGAAAGTAAAACTGTTTATGAGTCGAATTGAACAAATTTGGATAGTAAAAAAGGAAAAAAAAATTTGTCCAAGATCCACCTGACCTGTCCGACACAAAAAGTTCGTTTTAATTTTAAAAATATTTTATATTAATATTTATTTTTATAATTAAATAATAATCAAAATCATATTAGATCGAATTGAATTTTTTTTTATCCCAAACCCAACCTCTGAACATGTCTAATGCCTCTCTTGAATTCAAATTAGTTCTTCCTAATTCTTTGCTGATGCATGATATATGAAAGTAATGTAATGATCTGCTTTAGTTACATGCATTACGGAAGCAAATTGAATTATTCCTTCCGTCCCTAAATACTGTCCTGTTTGCACATCTTTAGTTGCTTCAAACTAAAGTTTCGTTTAAAAAGTAAAAAAAAAAGAGTCTACTATTTTTTATTACCCTTAAATATATAATTACAAACTTTTTTCTCTTTTTTCAAAGTAAAAGTAATTCAAGAAAAACAAACCTTATAATCCATAAAAGTCAAAATTCAACTTAAAATTTCTTAAACTTTGTACTAAATGAAAATCAGAGGGAAAAACAATATACTAACTTATAATTTTTCCACAATTTGACATCGAAATATATTTTCCTTCAAAGAAAAAAATTATAACTCATATGTATATATGTCATCACGACATTGACTTGACCATATTCCAAGAAGAGCCAAGGAATATCAAAGGTATATTAATTATATATTGGGTGTGTCTAGAACAAGGAAGAGGAAGGCAAAATAGCTTTAGCTAATTGTATTGGTGTTAGATTATAAAAAGAAACAAGAGAAAGTAGAAGATTTTTTCTTTACATTGAAATTTTGCAGAATTTACAGGGAAGTAGTTAGCTAGCTAGATGAACCCCGTACGCTTTTTTCCTCTACATAAAATTGTTATATATCGAGGAACTGTTGGAGACTATCCTTACAATAAATTTAGGTTTTTTTTTTTTCAGCCCAAAGAGAGGGTTTCGTCACCTGTCACTGTTCTATCTTCCTTTTTTTGGTTTTTTGTTTTTTTTTTTTTCATTTAAAACAAATTATCCCATTTTAGGTTTTTTTTTTTTTTTTTTTTTCATTTGAAACAAATTAAATGAGAGACATAGTGGATGCCGGCCTCTCTACTTTGTCCCTTTCTTTTTTATTTTTTAATCATTTTTATTTTAATTTTAAATTTTAAAATTAGGTTATTTTATTAAATATTAAAAAATTAAAAAAAGTGATGAAGATAAATGAAAGAGTTTGTGGAAATTTGATGAGAAAATTTAAGCTATTTTAGATTTGATAATTCGAATATTTATGTCGTGTTCGTGTACTTTTAACTTTTTATGTGTCATTTTATTAAATATTTAAAAATTTTAAAAATATGATGGAGATAAATAGAAGAGTTTGTGAGAATTTGGTTAGAAAATTTAAGCTATTCTAGATTTGATAATTCGTGTATTTATGTCATGTTCGTGTACTTTTAATTTTTTATGTCATAATCGTTTTAAAGTATTATATTCATAAGATAAATTTTATAGATGAGGGGGTTTAGGAATGGTGTCAAAATACGACAAGATACGAAAAAAAAATACAGACACAACATAAATACATAAACATGTCAAAATTTATATAACACAGATTATTAACACTTCAAAATTTATATAAATATAAAATAACTTAAATATGATTATGATACGAAAAAATATACGAATATTATTTTAAAATCATATCAACTTTAAATAAATTATTTGATCGAGTCAGATTTAATCTGAATTTTATTGAAATATAAAAAAAGTAATAAATAATATTTAAAATAAATATAGATATTATAATTTTAATTTAAAAATAAATATTTATTGAACCCAATTTTTTTGGATTCGAGCATGATCCGATAATTTTTTAAATTCGAGTATCTGTTTTACTTAAATGGATAATATTGCATATCTGAAATCGTTAACCTGATTTATTTACATATTTATAAATATATTATTATAACGCAATGTAAAAATCATACATACCATAAAAATTAAATATTTTTGAACAAGAAGAGCCCATCACGTGTCCTGACATTACCGACTTCTTCTTTTTTTTTTTCCACGCTAATTTCACTTACCTTTTTTTTACTTTCATAACTTTTTAAATTAAAAAAGTCTAAAGCTTACACCAGAAGCATGGGCACAGAAGTGGGTGAAAAACTTTTCATGACCTTTTTCTTTTTTCATGCTTCTCTCTTAAAAAAACACCAATTTTTTTTTTCTTTGTGTTTGATTAATTGAGGTGGGGTGGGTGGGGTTAGTAGAAGAAAGATTAGCAAATTTTTTTTTTTTAACAAACAAAGGATGAATCATATAAGTGGATGGGTAGAACAAGGACGTGTGTTTGGTGCAAAAGAACAAAAGGATTAGGAAGAGATAAAGGGATGAGTAAAGAATCAGAAAAAAGTGAAAAATATGTGGAGGAGAGAAATAAAAAAAGAGATGGAGGAAGCAAAATTGGAAAAAAAAAATTGAGCAAAAAATGAAGGCAATATCGGGGAAGATTGTGGGAAAAATAAGGTAAAGAAAAAAAGAAACGGGACAGGCAAGGGAAAGAATACGTGATGAGAGATCGAAAAAAAGTTTTAATTTCTGGGCAAATTTGAAGTCTTTGAGGCCATTCTTCGCCAAATCAATGCCAGGTCTGATCTCTGTTTGCTAGATCCGATCAAATCTTTTTTATTATTTTTTTAAACCAATTTTTTAAAATGCATTTTTAACAAATTGTTATTCTTATTCTTATAAAGGGAATAAATATTATCATTATTACACTTTTTATTTTTTTATAAATTTTTAATGATAAAATTCTTTTAAAGGAAAAAATCTTTTTTCTTTTGTTTTCTTCAAAAAGTACAGATTTGTTATTATTGTTATTTAAAAAATAATAATTAAAAGCATCATTATTTTCAATCTTATTCTTTGGTATTTTTTTTTCTTCATAAATCTCATATTTGTTTTAAAATGAACGTTCTTTTGACTATTTTTTAATTTTATTTTGTTTCTCCACCAAAATGTTTTTTTTTTTTCATTTTTAATGTTTAACTTCAGTTTTTTTTAAAACATATTTTTATTGATTTTTTTTCACGTTAGGATTTTGCTAATGTACATTTTTTGTTGTGATTTTTCATAGGTGTGCACCGAGTTTTGATTATATGATTTGAGGTAATTTTTATTTATTTACATTATTTTATTTTCTCATTATATTTATATTTATTTAAAATTTTATACTTTGCCTTTATTGTTTTTCATTGTATAGATGGTTCATGATTCAACATGTAATTTTAAATTACCCATTACATAAGATAATTTGGTTTTTGTATTTAAAGAAATGAAATTCTCTTGACCTTAGCATAAAATAAAGTCAAAGTAATTATGTGTACCCACTACATAAGATAATTTTGTTTTGTATTTGCAGATTCCAATTTCATTTTGGAGATTTTTTTTTATTTCGGTAAGGTAATATGCTCTGATATTTTTGGCTATTTAAACTGTCTTCCTTATTATTTGTTGGGTACCAATTAAATTTATGCTGATTGTTTTGATTTTTTATTTTAATTTTAATTTCCCATATAATATCTTAAGAAAGTTTCTTTTTTGAACAATGTTTGATTAAGCAACAAATTATCAATCCTAAGCATCTTTAATATCCTCCAATTTGTTGGCAAGTAAAGAAATTCATGGAATTCTTTTGATTAATTATGTGAGGCCTCAATATATATTTGCTTTGTAAAAATATATAAACTCTCATCATCTTTTTCTTTGCTTTATTGAAGTCCAAGTATTAAAAAGGTTATTCTGTAGGTGTGAAATCACTTTTTTTTTTGCAGGTGTTTGCTATTTTTCGTTGTCTTGGCTGTTGGATTATTGAGGTTGATTCATTTGTATCCCTTTGCTCTGGTCTGTTTTGCACAGTGCTATATATCCTGTTCCTTTCATTTTTAGAGTGTTGATACTTAGATTTTTTCTTTCTAATAGTTTTGTGTTTATTATCTGCTTCTGTTTTACATGCTTTTGTTGTTGTGGATTTGGGGTTTGTTTTGTATTCGACTCCGTTCTTTGAGATTGTATGCCTTTTTCATGAGTTTGCTTATTTGTTGCCTGAGTGATTTACAAACCTTTGCGTGCATGCTTTTTTTTTTTTACATGCAAATAGAATTATTACATGTTTTGATACATGTTTGAATTTCTTTTTCCTGAACTTTTTATTAGCTTCTTTGTACTGTATTTTGAAAATTCTCTCATTTTTTGGACTTTTATCCTGTTGTTACTGATTATTCATTTCATGGTTTTGTTCTAGGTCTGTGCAAGCTGTCATCATTTTATCCATTCCGATACTGAGGCTGATCCATTTGCATCATTTGGCCAGGTTTGTTTTTCACACTGCTGTAGTTTTTTTGTTTCTCCGGGTGTTGATTCTTAGTTTTATCCTTTTCATAGTTTTGTGTTTATCATCTGCTTCTATTTTCCATGGTGTTGTCAATTTGGGCTATGTTTGGTCATGTAGGTCTGTTTTGTTAGATTGTATACCTTTTTAATTGGTTTGTTTATTTGTTGTCTGATTGATTTACGAAGCTTTGTGTCCTTATGTTATGTCATGGATTATCATGAGTCAATGAGGTTAAATAGAATAAGGAGGATTGAATATGTTAGAAGTTGGCGACTTAGAAATAGGCAAAACCATAATACTTTACAAGTTGCACCTGTTGCTAATCAGACTTTTGCCCATACTGTTAGAATTGAGAGTTCATCTTGGTTAACAAATGAATGTGTTGTTCAACGATTTAAGCTGCATTCTGTTGTGAATGGTAACGGAAAATTGCAAACTGTTTCAACAATTTCTGATGTGGCTATGCTTCATGAGAGCGATTCATCTTCGTTTTGTCCTGATTTGTCGTTAATGAATTATGCAATTGGGTCGAGTAGTTCTGTTGGTCATAGTCGTCCAGATGTTGTCATTGGTGAGCTTAGTCACCAAGCTGCTGATGGTACAATTTGTGGTAAATACTTTAGCTTTGAGTTTTATAGATCTTATCTTATTATGTTCCAAGTTTTGATTGTTGCTATTAGTTTTATACTTTCTTTGATCTATTTGTCTTGACAATAGCAACCACAATAAATCAGCCGGATCAATCAGAGTCATCAAGGAAAAAATATTATATAGGGAATACAGATTTACTAAATATTTTTGGAAATGATGCATGCATATGTGTATGAAATGTGTTTACTACTAACTTTACTTGACTTTTTTGAATTACCAACGCTTGATATTGTTCTTTGACTGAGAATGCATAAACGAATAAGATCTTATACTTAGTACCTATTTCAAATTGCTTATTGTTCTCGTTTGATTTTAGTTTTATCAATTAGCTAATTGAGTTCTCTATATTTTCTCAGACACTATCATTAGAAAAATGAGAATTACATTTTAATTGGGATTGAGCTATATATACAACAGAAATATGTATGAAGGTCTTAAAAAAATGAAATTAGTCTATTGTTTAAATTTCGTTTGACAGTTACCTTTCCACTATGATTCATTTAACTTTAGCACAAGATTATCTCATTGTTATTTTCATTATAATATTGTCTTGTTATTATAGAATGGAATTATTTTTTGGTTAAAGAAAAAAAACAAAATAAAATGCAAATATTTTCGTTCGCAGCATAGCACGGGTCTAGTATATATATAAATGTGAAACTAAATTGAAAATGAAAAGAGTAGTTCTCATTTCCTAACCTGTTTTAATTTCTACACTTAATTGTACTGAGCTTCTGTTTCAATGCAAAACCGGCATTGCAGTATCCACATTTTCTCTGCTTCTGGTTAAGGAGCCGCCATTAGGAAGAGAAGATTGAGAAGAGACTTTGCAAGCTGTCAAAGACAAGGAACAATCACCCCAGAGCTGTTTCTTAGGGAATGATATATTTGTTGTACGGGAACAAGCAGCAGAGGAACAAACCCCTTTTAGGTTGTGCAATGCACAGTCGCAGTTGCGATGGTATGGCCTCCGCTCGATCTAACGTATTTGTGAAAGTAAGAAGAGTAGAGTAGCTGTTTGTTCGAGGGGAACTTCAAGAGTTCCTCAAGGTGAAGCCTAGTTTTTGGGTTCAACGAGAGAGGAAGAGGAGACTAGAGCAAGAGAATCTCTTAGGAATCAGAGATGAAAGTGGCTTAACTTGGCTTCTTTATTTGGCTAGGATTGCAACAAACAAACTGTCTTTTGAAAAGAAAAGAAAAAAATTAATTGGGGGCTTTCATTTCTGAAAAGACTTTTGTCGTTTTATCTAATTCAGAAACTCGTTAAAAACTAATTAGAATTGATCTCTTTAAGGCCTTAACGGTCTTATTGTTTTTGGTGAAGTCTGCGATTATTTTTATGGGATAAATTATATAGTGTTTTAAAGATACGTTTTAAGTATAATAATATTTTTAATTAATATATTAAAAATAATCAATAAAATTATTAATTATTATATTTAATACAATGTTATTATTATAAATAATATATCAATTAATTTTAAAAATATTTGTTAGCAATACTCATTATACTATTCAATTTCTCACTTAATTTATGAAAAATATTAACCAACATTTATTAAAAAATATATATATACAATTACTGATTTTTATTTTTTTTTGAATTTAATAAAAATAATATATTAAATATAAAAAAATTAAATAATAATTAAACTATCCGAAACCAATATCTATAATCACCCGTAACCAGTTCCTATATTAATATGAGTAGTCTCCTCGTACTGGTTGCTCGTATTTTGAGAATGGATGATAAGATCTCAATGGCAAAGGTAACAGTCAGAAAACAGAAGCAAAATTAATCAGTGCTAGTCCAACATAATTGGCTTCTATTGCATACAACTTAATTGGTAGCTCATAAAATCTTAAAAAAAAAAAAAAAAATGGATTCTTTGGTTGCGTAGGTAATACTTCCTGTCTTACACCTAAAAATTGAGACCGTTAAACATCTATCACAGTTTCTAACAAGTTAGTCAAAAAAGGGTGTCTTTCGGCAAAAACTATGAGAGAAAAACCCATCCCACTTCAACTAAAAATTCCAAAAACAAGCCATTGCAAACTTAACCAAGCAAAAATTTGGTCTCCTTAGGGACTGAAACTTTCCCTTGACAAAAACGTTATTTGTCTTAGTTATTAGGGAAACACTAAATTTTCAAGAACAAAGTCCTATTCTCGAACTCAACGTGGATCGAGAACTATCATAAAATTGTTCTCTCTTAGATTATTCCATCTTTAGCACCCACCTACCACCTATTCCTTGCACTATATATGCACTTCAAAAACATGCAACACTATTAACACATTCACAGATCAGAGACCCCTTAATAAAGATCAGGAAAAGAGAAAGGAGAGAATTAATGGCCACCGGAGCAGCTAAGATGATGCTCCGATGTGTGCTTGAAGGAAACCTAGCAATGTATGATAATATAGAGATGGAGCGGAGGCCATACCATCGCAATTGCGGCTGTGCGCTGCATAACTTAAAAGGAATATTATTTCATTCCCCAAAAAACAGGCTTCTACACATTTATCCTTGTCCATTGCATCTCCCATATTCTCTTCTCACTCTTCTCTTCCATCTCTTGGTGATTCCTCATAAGCAGTGAAGACGTCAATGGGCCTCAATTTGTCAGGTACATATTAATATTGTCGATAATGGAAATTAATATATACGAGAATTGATACAGCTATATAAGTAGAAGGAAACTGAGTTTCTTTTTTTTCAATTAATTTCCATATTTCTACCACTCCTCAGGATAATGAAATTATGTAGAGGAATGAACACAAAAATTCCTCAAGCTAGCTAGCTAGTTGTTACATCCTTGTAAATTTCTGCCAAGTACAAAAATTGTAAAGGCAGTTTTTCTACTTGTTTCCTTTGAGAATCTCTGCAATTCTGTAAATCAGAAAACAAAATTCATACTAATACTTATAAGCCTCTCTTTTCCTGATTTTATAGTTTGCAATTAGAGGGAAAAGAACAACTAATGGGGAAGGAAGGTCGGGGTAACAAGAACCATAAGCAGACTTTTTTCTTTTTTTTTTGGGTACTTGAAATTGTCAGAGATTGAATTTTAATTACTGAAATTAAGACTCAGCATTTTATCAAAAGATCACACAACTGTTGGCATAAACAAACTTTTTCTCATATTGAGTTTCAATGCAGAAATTGGATAAAGCCTGAGATTATATTTTCATTTTTTCCCACTTATCTACTATTACTATTTTGAGGGAGGAAACTATATAATATAATCTATGATCTTCCTTAGAGCAACATTATGATCCATGACACATTAGCATATTTAGATTTCACCAATGCATTACCGCAAATCCTAGAAAAAAGGTAATTTACTACTTCATTGTTTATCTTAATGCTAACTTCTCATTTTAAGTCTCTTACTTTTTTTTATTGAGGGAAAATGACATTCGAATTCACATACACCTATCATTGAGCCAAATCTTTAAGTGCAAATCTCTTCTCTCTTTTTCTTTTTTTTTTTTTTAATTAGGTGCATATAAATTGAAAATATATATGCCTATATTTCTTGAAATGTTTTTTTCTCAATTTATTATAGTGAAACAGCTCTACAGAGAAATAACCATTTTCCACATTAACCAAGACCTGAGAATTAGTCCTGTAATAATCAATTTTAGCCCGGGTCGGATCCGAACCCGACCCGGGTCATCCGCAAACCCGTCTGGCCCAATCAGCAAAACCAGGCCCAAACCCCAGCTCAGCAGGCCCAACAAACCCCAAATCCAAAACCTAGCCCCCCTGAAACCCTAGCAAACCCTAACCCTAGGAACCCCTGACACCATTTTCCACCACAGCAGACAGCAAACCCAACCCACACTCAATCTCCCCCAAACACTCAACCCCTCAATAAAACCCCAATCAGACCCAAAAAAAAAGGGAGGCCCCCAGATT
Source organism: Fremontodendron californicum (assembly GCA_030761205.1). NCBI lineage: Eukaryota > Viridiplantae > Streptophyta > Magnoliopsida > Malvales > Malvaceae > Fremontodendron > Fremontodendron californicum. The sequence continues at coordinate 23,063,377 of JAULJL010000014.1, read as the reverse complement.
CGGACCCCGAAAAAAACCAGATCGAGCCCCCTCCTTTTCTCTCTGAAATCGAGCCGACCCCGAAACAGATCGGACCCCCCCACCAAAAAAAAGGATCCAGAGAACTGAACCCCCCTCCCTCCGAAACAAAAAAAAAAAAAAAACGCGAAACCCCCCCCACAGAAACAACAGCAATAAAAAAAGCCCTGCAAAAAGAAGAAAAAAAAAACCACAAACCATCACCAAAAAAAAAACAAGAAAACCAAAAAAAAAAAAGGTTTTGAAACCTAGATCTACGGATTTTGGCTGGGATTCAGGCAAAGAGGAGGCCAGAATCGAGAAGGGGAGATCGAGACGGTTCAGGCTAAGGTGATTTGGGTTCCATTGGCCGCCGGCAAGCGGCGGCCGACGACGGTGACCGGCGGTCGGTGCGGTGGCCGATCGTTGGATTCTGGGTTTGGGGTTGAATAAGGAGAGAGAAATGAGAGAAACGAGGGAGGAAGAGAGAGAAGAAGAGGGGGAAATGAAAAAAAAGGGCTTTTATAGCCCCCTGGAGCGGGTCGCGCTGACCCGCGCGTCGACCTGCGGGTCGACCCGGGGTCCGCGCACCCGACCCGGGTTCAAAAAAAAAAAAAAGAAGAGAAAGAATCGGACCTGGCCCAACGCCAGACCAGGCCCTGGGCCCAGCAGCCCAGGCCTGATTTTGGGCCAGGGTAGAAGAAAAAAAATGAAGAGAAAGAACCGAACCTGGCCCAACGCCAGACCAGGCCCTGGACCGAGCTGACCAGGCCCTGGGCCCAGTAGCCCAGGCCTGATTTTGGGCCCAAAAAAAAAACAGAAAAACCAATAGGCAAAAATAAAAATATATATATAAAATAAAGGAAAAAATTTTAAAATAAAAAAGGGAAAATAAAAAAATAGAAAAAGAAAAAGAAGAAGAAAATAAAAAATTTGAGTAAAATTAAAAGAAAAGAAAAAGAAAAATCAAAATCAAATTAAAATCAAAATCAAAATCAAAATCAAAATCAAAATAAAAAATATAGAAAAATATAGAAAAATAGAAAAAAATAGAAAAAAAATAGGCAAAAATAAAAAAAATAAAAAAAGGAAAAATTAGAAAATATTAAAAGTAAAAATAATAAATAATAATGACACCAAAAAAAAGGGAAAAAATTAAAAAGAAAAATTTACGATTATCGGTTTCGACGTTTTAATTTTTTGGATTTTCGACATTTTTCAGGTGGTCGAGAAAGAACAAAGAATTTTACGAAGATCAAGTTCGGCATTCTAATTTTTGGATTCTCGATATTTTTCAGGTATGATTTTAATTTCCTTATTTATTTTTATTATATTACTATTTTTATTTATTTTTTTTGTCCAGCATTCGACATATTTTTATTATTCGGTTTCGGTTTTAAAAATTATAAAATAATAATTCTTTTAATACATGTCTTTTAAAATTATTTTCGGTAAATAAAATTCCCTAAGAACGGATTCCTTTCTCGGGATGGTCGGAACATCAATCGTTCTTTGAAATGGTCCGAGTAAGAATAATAATCGAAACATTATCGAAAATATCGTAGTGATTCGAGAATTATTCTTACATAGATAATTTTTTTTTTCGAAATTAATTATTAAAAGTATTTTAATTTACTTTTCAAAAGAAAAAAAAGGTTTAAAAAAAAATGTGAATTACCGACGACGGAATTCGAAGGACGTCACGGTAGTGATTCCTAAGATATCTTGAGGTGAGAGAATCTCGTTAAATATCACCACGAGTGGTGAGAGTATTTAGCAATATGTTCAATACAAAATTCGTTTAAAAAATAGAAATAATAAAAATGTGAATTTTTATGCGCTCGATATTTCGCTACGCTCGTGTTTTTAATATTACGATTTGCATGTTTAATCTTATAATTCTGTATTTAATCACATGTCTTATATGCTAAGTCGTGTGCATCCGAAGTTTAAATATTTGCATCATACGAAAATAAAAAATGGATATAAATTGCCGACGACGAAATTCGAAGGATATCACGGTTGTGATTCCTAAGATATCTCGAGGTGAGAAGATCTCGTTAAATACCACCAAGAGTGTTGGGAATATTTAATGAGTATTTTCGATAACAAATTTATGTTCACTTTCGTTTTTGAAAAAAAAAAAATAATAACAGTTCAAAAAAAAATTCAAAAAATAATAAACATGTTTTTTTGAAAAAAAAAATAAAAGAGAATTATTTTTAAATAGTGATGTCAAGTCCATTAAATCGAGATTTAATATAACACGTGATTAAATGGTACCGTTTTCTAAACGGACGTTGCGGGGGTGCTAATCCTTCCCCGCACGTAACCGACTCCCGAACCCAATTATGTTTTACTCTCTGGTTCAAAGCGCGGACTTCGAAATTTGTTTTACAAAATGTTTTAATTAATTTTAAAATATTTTACTAAAACCGGTTTTAATAGGTGGCCAATCACACCTACAAAAAAGATTGGTGGCGACTCCATTTGTGTTTTCGAAAACGTCTTAGCGGTCGAAAAAACCGTTATGACAGCTTGGCGACTCCACTGGGGACTTTTGAGAGTCGAGCCACAAATTAATCATGTGTTATTTTAAAATCTCGAATTAATGGATTTAATCGATATTTAATTTTAATTCTCTTTATTTTCTTTCTTTCTTTATTTTTATTTTGCTTGCAATTACACTTTGATATTTGTTAATTCTTTATTCATATTTTTTTTATGTCGTTTATTTTTTTTTAAATCGTGGAATGTTAGAATAAAGAGTCGTAAACAAGTAGTCGAAGGTTTGTCCGTTCCTTCTCATACACGAGCTCGTGCATTTCATACATAAGCTCTATACCCGAGCTTTATCCCTTTAGGTGAAAGTAAAGTACCTACGCTCTCGTGAGGTAATAACCTCCGCATGGGCTAGCGAAACACTTCCGGAGTAAGAAAGTACCTACGCTTTCGTGAGGTGGTAACCTCCGCATAAGCATGGAAAATATACTCCAACAAATTGAACCCGTTTAAATCGGGAGGCCTTACTAGCCTTCACGGGCGATAGTGAGGAGCAATTTCATTTTTTAGAACCTAATTCAACCTCATGAAGTGAACTTAGGGGGAGCCATATCGAATTTCCGATCGGATATCCCCGAAATTAGGAAGGAACATTTGTGATCTTTCGCTATTTGTTTTACATTCCGAACAAAAACTGTAAATCAAGTAATGATGAACGTACATCGTGCTGCCCGCAATAAGTTTCATTTTTCGCCCCGAAGGCACCGTGATGCTTAAATAAGTTGATACTTTCGGGGCAAATGTTCGTTAACTTTTTGAATTTGTAAATATGAAAATTCTTCCTTTTCGTACATCTCGTACATTTCATGCATTAATACACTTGTAAATAAAGCATGTACATTTATAATCGTATTTTTGATTTCACGGTGATAATAATCTCATTTGATAAATCGCACAGACACTTGTTGTTGATTAAATGAGAATTGCAAACCTGTAGTGTTGAATAAATATTTGGACATCTGTGCCATAATAAGACCCACTACCCCAAAAGTTTTTGATAGAAATTGGTTTTTGAAAATAATATTTTGGTTTTTGCGGGAAAAATATGTTTAAAAAAAAATTGTGGATTGAATTTGGGGGCAAGTTTTGTGCAATAAAATTGTTGAATAATTAAGTTCGGTCCAAATCATGTTAATCTAATTATTGAATAGTTTTCTGTATATATTCGTGCATTAATTTGTTTATTCTTTAGACAAATAAAATTAGCATCATATTGCAATCATAGCATGCATGGTCATTCATTGTAGAATACATTAGTGACATACATGATCGCTCTCCGTATATACCAGTATATCAATTTATTTATTCTTTACATGCATCATATCGACATCGTGATTGCATTCATAACAATAAGGTCATGCATTCATGACATACATGGTCACTCATTGTATATACTCACGCATTAATTTGTTTATTCTTTACATACGTCATATGGCATCGTGTTACATTCACGACATTCATAGCTCATGCATCATGAAACACACTTGGGGAATAAAAAAGAAGTCGGCTTAGTTTTGAAAACTTTGAAAAGATTTCTCTTCCAAATCAGAGGTATAAGAATCACTGCGTACGTCTATGACATAGGCCGGAACCATGGAGGATGAACAAAATAGACTGGATAGAGTGGAAAGAGCACAGAGGGAATTACAAGAACAGTTAGCCAGATCTCAGCAAGAAGCACGAGAACAGATAACAAAATCTCAAGAGGAGTCATGCGAGCAAATAGACAAGATGATTGAAATGATGACTAGGCTGACCCGAGGAAAATGGGTTGTTGAAGGATCGATCATAGGGGAAGAACCTCGACCTCAAATAAACAACAATGAAGATCCGATCTACCTACCAAGTCAACAAGGCCGAGGACAATTTCAATTGAACTCGGAATTTCACCCCTCAGACTCAGTTGTTATTCCAAGCCAAGATGGTTCACTAGAACAAGAAAAGCTGAAGAAACGTGTGGCAAAGCAAGTGGAAGATGCAGAAGTGCAACAGAAGTATGATCTGTTTGAAGAAAGACTCAAAGCCATAGAAGGAATAGACATTTTCGGGAATATGGATCCGGATGAGCTCAGCTTGGTCCCGGATTTGGTGATTCCGCCAAAATTCAAGGTCCCTGAATTTGAAAAGTATGACGGATCGAAATGTCCATCAATCCACATCATGATGTTTTTTCGGAAAATGGCTGGCTACACCAACAATGACAAGTTGTTAATCCACTGCTTCCAAGACAGTCTAACAGGGTCAGCTGCAAAATGGTATAATCAGTTGGATCGAGACTATATCCGTTCTTGGAAAGATCTGGCAAAAGCTTTCAGGACTCAGTATAAGCACATGATCGACATGGCACCAGATAGGTTAACATTGCAGAATGTGGGAAAGAAGCATACTGAAGGTTTTAAGGAATATGCCCAACGATGGAGGGATATGGCAACACAGGTGCAACCACCACTCACTGAGAAAGAAAATACTGTGTTGTTCATCGGTACATTAACGGCACCTTATTATGACAGGATGGTTGGCATTGCCTCAAGAAATTTCGCAGATATTGTTATTTCTGGTGAGTTGATCGAGAATGCTATCAAGAACGGAAAACTCGAAGGAGATAAGACATCCAATGCCGAGAGAAACGAGGCACCTGAAAGGAAGGAGGAACATGTCCAGGCTATGGGAGAATTCACTCCAGATTCCCAGGTCTCTCCATATCAATCATGTTACTCTACCAATGTCTCTCCAAGTCATTATCCTTGCCTTCCAAATATTCAAACACCTTATCCTATGTCAACCCCTGCAACTAGGCCTGCTTCCCAGAAACGACCGCGGGGCAACCAAGATAAATTTTCAATCCCAATCTCTGACCTGTTGCAATTACTAATGAGGAACCAATACCTTACCCCTGTGCCTTTGAAAACAGCTCCAAACCCATCAGCAAGGAGTTATGACCCGAACAGCAAGTGTGAGTATCACATGGGGGCGATTGGACATTCAACTGAAAAATGTAGACAACTGAAGGAAAAGATTGAAGGTCTTGTCCACAATGGCATTTTTACTCCAGAGCTATTCGAACAGTGGAAATCCGCATTGCCATAAATCGGTTTCTTCGCCACGAGTTTAGAGGATGAGAATGGTTACCTTTAAAAGCATGTCGACAAGCATTGAGGAATATGCATGTAGTTCTATGCCTCATCATGAAAGCACTTGTCTTATGTTGGCATCCACATGAAATAAATAAATTTTGAATTTCAAAGGCTTTGTGTTTATTTTGTTTTAATTTGAATTTGCAAAAATAAACATTAAGGAAATTCTTGATTTTGAAGAACGCGTTCTTAAAAGAAAAAAATCTTTCTTCACATTAAGAAATGATGGGGAGTCTTGAGATTATTGATGATCATTGTTAGAAATGACCCAACACCCTTCCCCCTCTCTTTCGGACTTGCCTATGCTTGAATCCTTTGAGTTTGAAACAGTCAATGCTTCCAGGAATATATTGTTGAATTTCAGAAATCGTAGTCAGTGTAATAAGAAAAATGCGGATCCTAGTTTAGGTTATGAGCAATGGAACAAACTTTTTGAAAAATTCGAGCTTTTTGGTGTCTCAAACAAGTGAAACCTTTTTCAAGAATCTAGATCATGGTAAATTGATGTGTGTCAAGATTATGCCAAAACCATTCACATCCCTTTCCGTAACCACAAAATAAGAGTTGCCCAGATGTCGCTTCATGATTAACGTCTCAGGTAACAATGACTAAACCTGATTTTCTCATGTTCCTAGAAAAAAGCTGTTTTGAACCATATTCTTTCTTGTCCCTTCGGAGAGCCAAAAAAAGAAAACTTGAGGTGTTCCTCGTTATGATACGAATTCTCATTTGTATGACCAATCAAATGGTGCATCATTTGTAGATACGGAGGACACGTGGTGAATAAAGATGAAGTAATTTTCGGGGTATGCATAAAAAAAATGGAAAAAAAAGAAAGAAAAGAAAGAAAATGAAAAACGAGTATGGCATCATGCATTTATGAAATTCAAGATGGTTTCAAGAAAGAAAAAACCTTTTCATTATTTTCCTCTAGAGAATGACTCTTCGATTTACGTGCTTGTGTTTGAGATGAAAAATGGCCATCTTTCATCATCCTTTCACATATTATAAAATATCCTTTTGCTACCCCTTTTTGAGCCTAATGAATACTTTCGTTCTTTCAACTCCGATCAAGGATCACCCTCCACACTATGGGGCAAATGCGAGGAAGGATCTTTTCAAAAGTCACAGATAATGAAGTCTTGGTTCAAAGACGAAAAAAGAATGCCTTGAATCAAAGAGAAATCTGAGCTTCCAAACAACTACGAGCTCACCTTGTCAAAATAGAAATGCCAAAAAAAAGGGAGATAAAAAGAAAAATGAAAGCAAAAAAATAGAAAAGGAAGAAAAGAACGGATTAAAATCATCGGATAAAGAGAAAAGCTCAGAAAAGACAAATGTTTCGAAGAGAATCCTCCTCATGAAATAATCATTGATTTGATCACCTTAAACACATGTTTGGGCCTATTTATCTTTTCTTTCAGTACCTCGAACCTCGGCCTACATTACGTACCTGAAAAAGACCATTTTGGTCGAGCATGGTCATTTAAATTGATGAGTCTATTCTTAGATAAATGCATGAGACTTCGGTCTCCTTTCTGGTTAAAAATCCTTTTTGGATAAGTCTTGATTTCTTGAATGTATGGTGAAACATTTAATAAAAAAAATGAAAAGAATGAGACTCTAGGGTGAAAACCCAAAATAGGCAGTCTAGAGTAAAATGGGAGAATTTCGGTGCCGCTTATGGTTTTGTCAAGGCCATAACAAAAGAAGAGGTCATTTTGAAGAAATCAAGGAACATCTGGGAATTCCAAAATATCCCAAAACTGTCAACTCTCGTTTGGAGGTTTGACTTTAAAAACTGAGACCGTTTTCCTTTCCAGTATTAATTCTCCAGTTTGAACATCCCAGCTAGCCTTGACGTTTGTCAAAACGCCATGATTTGGAAACTAAAGGAAGGTTGAATTTGTTTGATTTCCAAAGTATTCATGTTCTATAAAATCTGTTCCATTTGTGAGTCTAGAAAGGATATACATTTTTCTGTTGTGAAGCCTTCTTGGATCAACCAAAATCTTGTTGTACCAAGCCTTTCGACTTAAATTGAAAAAAGCCGAATGGACACTCAGAAAAACTTCTAATAGTGATCATCAATTTTTAAGAGGTTTGGATATCAGACGATGACATTTTCAGCTCAAAAGTTTTCAGTAAATAAGTAAACATTTTTCAAAAAAAAGAAGCAAGCAAAAGCAGATAAATGAAAATATTTTTGGAAGAAACCATTTTTGATGTTGGCATAAGGCAAAGGTTCTGCTGGCCCAGAGGTATGGAACTATTGAGGTAGAAGAAATGAACATTTGGATCGGACTCCAGTTGATAAAAATTTGAAAAACTATTGGGGCAAAGAGATAGTTCCAAAGTGAAGAAAAGGGTTGATCTCTTACGAGGCACGAGCGTTTCAGGATACACTCTGTTTCGAAGAGGAAAAACGATTTGGAAAAGCTAAACCAAGATCAGGAAAAATAATTGGGAACATTCGCATCATTCATGAACATTCGCATATTTATTAAGTTTTCCATCTGCATCGTGTCGTAAAATGTGTACATTATTCATGGGTACTTGCAAGTGCATCATCAGGGGCATATGCATTGACTTCGCATGACATTCACATTTCATGCATGACATGGACTATTTGAAATTTTGACATTTGAATTCGAACATTCAGTGAGATTTTCTTCCAAGATATGATTGTGAAAGATCTTCAGGTATGATCACCAAGGCCTCCGGGCATCTCTTTTAAAACCTCCGAGTTACCTCTCTTAAGTCCTCCGGGCGCAAGAAAAGAAAAAGAAAATTAAAAAAGAAGACCTCCGGGCATCTGTTTTAAAACCTCGGGTATCTTTTTAAGACCTCCGGGCACAGCAAAAAAGAGAAATTAGAAAAAAGACCTCCGGGCACCTGTTCTAAGACCTCCAGGCATTTCTTTTAAATCCTTCCGGCACAGCGAAAGAAAAGGAAAATTAGAAAGAAAGAAGACCTCCGGGCATCTATTCTAAGACCTTCGGGCACCTCTTTTAAGACCTCCGGGCACCATTTTCAAAGAAAAGATAATTTTTATAAGACCTCTAGGCATCCGAACAAGACCTCCGGGCATTATTCTCAAAAATCACGGATAAGACCTCTGGGCATCGTTTTCAAAGAAAAGATCATTTTTATAAGACCTCTGGGCATCCGTTTCAAAACCTTCGGGCACTATTCTTGAAAATCATCGATAAAACCTCCGGGCAACTGTTTCAAGACCTCCGGGCATTATCCTCAAAAATCATGTTTTCAAGACCTCCGGGCATCATTCTCAAAGTCAAGAATAAGACCTCCGGGCACCACTTTCAAAGAAGTAACATTTTTTAGACCTCCAAGTATCTGCTTTCAAAAACCTCCGGGTAACATCTTTCAAAATGACATTTTTCAAAAACCTCCGGGTAACATCTTTCAAAATGACATTTTTCAAAACCTTCGGGTACCGTTTTCAATTCTTGCAAAGTCAAACTCGTTACTTTAAGAAAGATCGAGCCTCGGTATGATTAGTCAAGTGGCGATATCCGAAGAATCTGACAAGGAATTTCAAAACTAAACGAGAAAGAGATGGGGATATCCCGAATGAGTCTTCACTTTCGTAAGACTAAAGTGGTAAGTGAGGTGATGATCTAAGTTGTGTTCAAACTCATTGTCAAAAATTCGAAGTTCGTTTTTAAATTTCAAAGTTGTGGAGCCTCTGATGAGGGGAGCAATTTATTTTCCAAGTCGTAGAGCCTCTGATGAGAGGAGCAATTTATTTTCCAAGTGATAGAGCCTCTGGTGAGAGGAGCAATTTATTTTCCAAGTGATAGAGCCTCTGATGAGAGGAGCAATTTATTTTCCAAGTGGTAGAGCCTCTGATGAGAGGAGCAATTTATTTTCCAAGTGATAGAGCCTCTGGTGAGAGGAGCAATTTATTTTCCAAGTGATAGAGCCTCTGATGAGAGGAGCAATTTATTTTCCAAGTGGTAGAGTCTCTGATGAGAGGAGCAATTTATTTTCCAAGTGGTAGAGCCTCTGATGAGAGGAGCAATTTATTTTCCAAGTGATAGAGCCTCTGATGAGAGGAGCAATTTATTTTCCAAGTGGTAAAGCCTTTGATGAGAGGAGCAATTTATTTTCCAAGTGGTAGAGCCTCTGATGAGAGGAGCAATTTATTTTCCAAGTGGTAGAGCCTCTGATGAGAGGAGCAATTTATTTTCCAAATGATAGAGCCTCTGATGAGAGGAGCAATTTATTTTCCAAGTGATAGAGCCTCTGATGAGAGGAGCAATTTATTTTCCAAGTGGTAGAGCCTCTGGTGAGAGGAGCAATTTATTTTCCAAGTGATAGAGCCTCTGATAAGAGGAGCAATTTATATTCGAAGTGGTAGAGCCTCTTATGAGAGGAGCAATTTATTTTCCAAGTGGTAGAGCCTCTGATGAGAGGAGCAATTTATTTTTCAAGTGATAGAGCCTCTGATGAGAGGAGCAATTTATTTTCCAAGTGGTAGAGCCTTTGATGAGAGGAGCAATTTATTTTCCAAGTGATAGAGTCTCTGATGAGAGGAGCAATTTATTTTCCAAGTGATAGAGCCTCTGATGAGAGGAGCAATTTATTTTCCAAGTGGTAGAGCCTCGGATGAGAGGAGCAATTTATTTTCCAAGTGATAGAGCCTCTGATTAGAGGAGCAATTTATTTTCCAAATGATAGAGCCTCGCTAAAAATGGATCTCTATAACCGGACAAAATTGGTTATATTGTCTTTGCCCTATTCCTGATTCTCAGCAATGTGCAAAGAGGGGCAGCTGTAATAACCAATTTTAGCCCGGGTTGGATCCGAACCCGACCCAGGCCATCCACAGACCCGTCTGGCCCAATTAGCAAAACCAGGCCCAAACCCCAGCTCAGCAGGCCCAACAAACCCCAAATCCAAAACCTAGCCCCCCTAAAACCCTAGCAATCCCTAACCCTAGGAACCCCTGACACCAGCAGACAGCCACCATAGCCCCTGCCGTACACGCCACCCCTTACCCACTGCCACCACCACCCTAGAAACCCAACCCACACTCAACCTCCCCCAAACACTCAACCCCTCTATAAAACCCCAATCAGACCCAAAAAAAGGAAGGCCCCCAGATTCGGACCCCGAAAAAAACCAGATCGAGCCCCCTCCTTTTCTCTCCGAAATCGAACCGACCCCGAAACAGATCGGACCCCCCACCAAAAAAAAAGGATCCAGAGATCTGAACCCCCCTCCCTCCGAAACAAAAAAAAAAACCGCGAAACCCCCCCCCCCACAGAAACAACAGCAATAGAAAAAGCCCTGCAAAAAGAAAAAAACACCACAAACCATCACAAAAAAAAAAAAAAAAAAAAAACAAGAAAACAAAAAAAAAGGTTTTGAAACCTAGATCTACGGATTTTGGCTGGGATTTAGGCAAAGAGGAGGCCAGAATCGGGAAGGGGAGATCGAGACGGTTTAGGCTAAGGTGATTTGGGTTCCATCGGCCGTCGACAAGGGGGGTGTTTTCTGGGTTTGGGGTTGAATAAGGAGAGAGAAAGGAGAGAAACGAGGGAGGAAAAGAGAGAAGAAGAGGGGAGAAATGAAAAAAAAAAGGGCTTTTATAGCCCCCTTGAGCGGGTCGCGCTGACCCGCGCGTCGACCCGGGGTCCGCGCACCCGACCCTGGTTCAAAAAAAAAAGAGAAAGAACCAGACCTGGCCCAACGCCAGACCAGGCCCTGGGCCCAGCAGCCCAGGCCTGATTTTGGGCCAGGTAAGAAGAAAAAAAAATTAAGGAGAAAGAACCGAACCTGGCCCAACGCCAGACCAGGCCCTGGGCCCAGCTGACCAAGCCCTGGGCCCAGTAGCCCAGGCCTGATTTTGGGCCCCAAAAAAAAACAGAAAAACCTATAAGCAAAAATAAAAAATAAAAAATTTTAAAATAAAAAAAGGGAAAATAAAAAAATAGAAAAAGAAAAAGAAGAAGAAGAAAATAAAAAAATTGAGTAAAATTTAAATAAAAAAATTAAAAGAAAAAAAAAAGAAAAATCAAAATTAAATTAAAATCAAAATCAAAAAAAAGGAAAAAATAGAAAAAATAGAAAAAATAGAAAAAAAATAGGCAAAAATAAATTAAAAAAATATAAAAAAGGAAAAATTAGAAAATATTAAAAGAAAAAATAATAAATAATAATGACACCAAAAAAAAGGGAAAAATTAGAAAAAACCAAAAAAAAAAAGGGAAAAAAATTAAAAAGAAAAATTTACGATTATCGGTTTCGACGTTTTGATTTTTTGGATTTTCGACATTTTTTAGGTGGTCGAGAAAGAACAAAGAATTTTACGAAGATCAAGTTCGGCATTCTAATTTTCGGATTCTCGACATTTTTCAGGTATGATTTTAATTTCCTTATTTATTTTTATTATATTACTATTTTTATTTATTTATTTTTGTCCAGCATTCGACATATTTTTATTATTCGGTTTCGGTTTTAAAAATTATAAAATAATAATTCTTTTAATACATGTCTTTTAAAATTATTTTCGGTAAATAAAATTCCCTAAAAACGGATTCCTTTCTCGGGATGGTCAGAACATCAATCGTTCTTTGAAATGGTCCGAGTAAGAATAATAATCGAAACATTATCGAAAATATCGTAGTGATTCGAGAATTATTCTTACATAGATAATTTTTTTTATTTATTTCGAAATTAATTATTAAAAGCATTTTAATTTACTTTTCAAAAGAAAAAAGGGTTTTTTAAAAAAAAAATGTGAATTACCGACGACGGAATTCGAAGGACGTCACGGTAGTGATTCCTAAGATATCTTGAGGTGAGAGAATCTCGTTAAATATCACCACGAGTGGTGGAAGTATTTAGCGATATGTTCAATAAAAAAATTCGTTTAAAAAATGGAAATAATAAAAATGAATAAATAGTGAATGTTTATGCGCTCGATATTTCGCTACGCTCGTGTTTTTAATATTACAATTTGCATGTTTAATCTTCTAATTCTGTATTTAATCACATGTCTTATATGCTAAGTCGTGTGCATCCGAAGTTTAAATATTTGCATCATACGAAAATAAAAAATGGATATAAATTGTCGACGACGGAATTCGAAGATATCACGGTTGTGATTCCTAAGATATCTCGAGGTGAGAAGATCTCGTTAAATACCACCAAGAGTGTTGGGAATATTTAAAAAATAAAAATAAAAGAGAATTATTTTTAAATAGTGATGTCAAGTCCATGAAATCGAGATTTAAGATAACACGTGATTAAATGGTACCGTTTTCTAAACGGGCGTTGTGGGGGTGCTAATCCTTCCCCGCATGTAACCGACTCCCGAACCCAATTATGTTTTACTCTCTGGTTCAAAGCGCGGACTTCGAAATTGGTTTTACAAAATGTTTTAATTAATTTTAAAATATTTTACTAAAACCGGTTTTAATAGGTGGCCAATCACACCTACAAAAAAGATTGGTGACGACTCCATTTGTGTTTTCAAAAACGTCTTAGCGGTCGAAAAAAACCGTTATGACAAGTCCAATTAAGGTTACACCACAGTGAAATCAAAACTTTTACAAGCATTGTAAGTCGAGATGTAAATAAGAATTCTATATGTTATTTTAGTTTACAAGGAATATTAAGTGAAATGGCAATTCTTATATGAATCCTAAATTATTCAGCTCTTTTTATTATTATTATTATTCGTTTTCTTTTTTTTAACTGCGAAAAAGAGGCAGGAACGTGGACGATATCACACTTTAATTTGTTGTTTTCTAAGTGGAGACTGGACAGAGGGAGGAACCTCCTAAAAATGGGCAAGCAGCTAGCCCTTAATATAATCGATGACATTTCCATGAAACGTGACAATATAGCACTCAAATTACACCCAGAAAAAGACAAGAAAAAATTGCCATAAATTTGGAACCTGATTCTCTTGTTTCTTTTCTAATTGACAAATGATGCACAACATAGAAAACAAGATTATCCCCAGGGTGATAAGTATCTTCGTCAACCTTTGAATATTTTTTTGAAAAAAGGTCTCAGAAATAATTTTTTATTTTGTAGAAATGACTGTATAGAAACCTGTTTTTTGACAAATAAAATGATATGAACCACAATTTACAGATTATAAAGAAAATTAACCAATGAAAACCACCCAATGGCAATATATAACATCTTTTTGCTTGGTCTGGATTACAAGACGTTAGACTTGAAACTTTATCCTGCATGCAAGTCAAACCCTAATGCTTATGAATCTAAATCAATAACTCAATTGATAAGATCTTTTATGATTGTACCAATTAATTTTAAAGATTCTGAAAAAAACAAATCTCTGATTTAAGAAGTTTGATTTAATTGTATATATGGTAATTTCTGTGTAGATTTTTATTGGCTAAAATAATAATAATAATAAAACCTTGAACTTTATCATTTTATTTAGATAAGCCCTTATACTTTTATTACACCCAAAGAAACACTTAACCTTTAATTTGTACCCAACTAAGCCTTTAACTTTTAACATGTACCCAAATAAGCCCCTAACCTTTAATTTATACCTAAATAAACCCTTAACATAAATTAGACTTGGTCATGGTCCGGACCGAAGCCCGGATTTTTTTTCTACCTTACCCAACCCAGCACGAATCACTATTCAAAAAAATAATAAAATTATTTGTCATAACGATTTTTTCGGACCGCTACGACGATAAATTTGAAAACACACAAAAATGGAGTCGCCACCAATCTTTTTTGCTAGGTGTGATTGGCCACCTATTAAAACCGATTTTAGCAAAATATTTTAAAATTAATTAAAACATTTTTAAAACCAATTTCGAAGTCCGCGCTTTGAACCAGAGAGAAAACAAAATCGGGTTCGGGAGTCGGTTACGTACGGGGAAGGATTAGCACCCCCGCAACGCCCGTTTAGAAAACGGTACCACTTGATCACGTGTTATCTTTAATCTCGATTTAATGGATTTAACATCGGTATTTAAAAATAATTCTCTTTTATTTTTTTTATTCTTAAAAAAAACATGTTTATTATTTTTTGGATTTTCTTGAACTGTTTTTTTATTTTTTTTAGAAATCGAAAGTGAACATAAATTTATTATCGAAAATACTCATTAAATATTTCCGACACTCTCGGTGGTATTTAACGAGATCTTCTCACCTCAAGACATCTTAGGAATCACAACCGTGATCCTTCGAATTCTGTCGTCGGCAATTTACATCCATTTTTATTCAAATGCGTATGATGCAAATATTTAAATATCGGATGCATACGGCTTAACATATAACTATAAAATTAAACATGCGAATCGTATAACAAAATATCGAGCGCAATAAACATTCACTCTTTATTCATTTTTTTTTATTTTGATTATTTCCATTTTTTTTAAAACGAAAACGAATTTTTGTATCGAGCATGTCGCTAAATGCTCCCACCACTTGTGGTGATATTTAACGAAACTCTCGCACCTCAAGATATCTTAGGAATCACTACCGTGACGTCCTTCGAATTCCGTCGTCGGTAATTTACATTCATTTTTTTGAATACGTATGGTGCGAATGTTTAACACGGGATGCGCACAATTAAACATGTAAGGCATGCGATTAAATACATAATTACACGATTAAACATACAAAGTATAACATTAAAAAAGAACGCAAGCATGTAAACATTCGTTATTTATTTATTTTTGATTATTCTCATTTTGAAATGAAAATGAATTTTTTTATTGAGCACATCGTTAAATACTCCCACCACTCGTGGTGATATTTAACGAAGTTCTCTCACCTCAAGATATCTTAGGAATCACTACCGTGACGTCCTTCGAATTCCGTCGTCGGTAATTCATCTTCCACGTATAATTATATATGCGCCAAAATACCATTTTTTATTTCTTTAAAAGATTAATAATCATTTAATAAAAAATAAAGTAAAATAAGGTGAGCTAATAATAAAAAAATAATAATAACTATTATAACAAGTTCGGTAAATAAAAAAATATATATATATGAACTAACATGAAATGTAAATATAAATAAAAATGAAATGATATAGACATCAAACATGCACTACAATAGATCATAATCAAGGCAAGCTAAGTATTTAAGAAAAAAAAAAATCATTGAATACCAAATATATATAACAATATATCATATTTAAAAACAAGCAATATTAAGTACATGAGAGAAAAAGTCATCAATCATCAAACACTAAAAATCAAAGACAAAAATAATTAAAACAAGTATAATGAAAAAGTATATTAAAAAAAATATTACCTTCCTTCCTTCCACGCCACCTCCTTCCTTCCCTTTTTTATAAAATCTTTCCTATCCCTCTCTGTAGCTCTACCCCACTTTCTTACTTTCCTTTCTTCCTATTTTAATTCTTTCCCCGTAAAGCTACTAGCTCCCTCTATGGCTTTCTTTTATTTTTTCTTCTTGCTAGAACCTCCTCCCTGTAACCGTTAGCTTCCCTCTATTGTTTCTTTTTTTTTCTTCTTACTCCTTCATTCCTCCCCTGTAGCTCCCACAACCATTCTTCTTTTTATTCTCCTTGTCTTTCAAATATTGCTTCCCCTATTTATTTCTAGTTGAACCTCAAAAAATGGCCTCCCCTCAATCTTACATTTTTCAGTCGCTAGCTCTCTCTCTCCCAAAATCGGCCCTTCCCTATTTGCTTCCTTAGACGCCACCCTACAGCCAGCTCCTTCCTTTCTCTTTTTTTTTTGTTTTTTCGCCACTGACCCCCCTAAAAAAATAGCTCCCCCTTCTTTGTTGTTCGGATATCTCCTTTTATGGAGGATGGGAAGATTCCCAGGTTCTCCAAAAAAATTTATTGTTGACTTTGTGTTAACCTTTATGCAGAGATAATTGGAGTTTTTGGATTACCTGATTCTGGGATAATGTGTTTACACCAGTTAGTGTTTACTGCAAAAGTGAAAGTTGGAGGGGAAAAAAAAAATACCCTGAAAATGGATAGCTTGTTGGGAAGAGTTATTGGGGAAAAGAGAAAGCTGGCTGTCATGCTCAGCCATGGCAGCCAGCCACCCATATATTTTATATTTTTCAATTATTTTATTATTATTTTTATTTTTTTTTTTTAAAAAAAAAGTAAAATAGATTAAAATTAAAATAACTTCATATCAAGCAAGCTTAAAATGAAAATAAAGATTGCAATTCATTTTAATATAATTCGAGTAATCTCATCATCCCGGACAAAATTCTGTGTCTACAGCTGCCCCTCTTTGCACATTGCTGAGAATCAGGAATAGGGCAAAGACAATATAACCAATTTTGTCCGTTTATAGAGATCCATTTTTAGCAAGGCTCTATCATTTAGAAAATAAATTGCTCCTCTAATTAGAGGCTCTATCACTTGAAAAATAAATTGCTCCCCTAATTAGATGCTCTATCACTTGGAAAAATAAAATTGCTCCTCTAATCAGAGGTTCTATCACTTGGAAAAATAAAATTGCTCCTCTAATCAGAAGCTCTATCACTTGGAAAAATAAATTGCTCCTCTAATCAGAGGCTCTATCACTTGGAAAAATAAATTGCTCCTCTCATCAGAGGCTCCAGCACTTGGAAAAATAAATTGCTCCTCTCATCAGAGGCTCTACCAATTGGAAAAATAAAATTGCTCCTCTCATCAGAGGCTCCACGACTTTAAAAATAAATTGCTCCTCTCATCAGAGGCTCTACCACTTTGAAAAATAAATTGCTCCTCTAATCAGAGGCTCCATCACTTTGAAAATAAATTGCTCCTCTCATCAGAGGCTCCATCACTTGGAAAAATAAATTGCTCCTCTAATCAGAGGCTCTATCACTTAGAAGATAAATTGCTCCTCTCATCAGAGGCTCCACAACTTTGAAAATAAACTGCTCCTCTCATCAGAGGCTCCATCACTTGGAAAAATAAATTGCTCCTCTAATTAGAGGCTCTACAACTTTGGAAAATAAATTGCTCCTCTCATCAGAGGCTCCACAACTTTGAAAATAAACTGCTCCTCTCATCAGAGGCTCCATCACTTGGAAAAATAAATTGCTCCTCTAATTAGAGGCTCTATCACTTAGAAGATAAATTGCTCCTCTCATCAGAGGCTCCACAACTTTGAAAATAAATTGCTCCTCTCATCAGAGGCTCCACAACTTTGAAAATAAATTGCTCCTCTCATCAGAGGCTCTACAACTTTGAATTTAAATTGCTCCTCTCATCAGAGGCTCTACAACTTTGAAAATAAATTGCTCCTCTCATCAGAGGCTCGACAACTTTGAAATTTAAAAACGAACTTCGAATTTTTGACAATGAGTTTGAACACAATTTAGGCCATCACCTCACTTACTACCTTAGTCTTACGAAAGTGAAGACTCATTCTGGATATCCCATCTCTTTCTCGTTTAGCTTTGAAATTCCTTGTCAGATTCTTCAGATATCGCCACTTGACTAATCGTACCGAGGCTCGAGCTTTCTTAAAGTAACGAATTTGACTTTGCAAGAATTGAAAATGGTACCCGGAGGTTTTTGAAAGCAGATAATTGGAGGTCTAAAAATGTTACTTCTTTGAAAGTGGTGCCCGGAGGTCTTATTCTTGACTTTGAGAGTGATGCCCAGAGGTCTTTATCAATGATTTTTTAGAAAGGTGCCCAGAGGTCTTGAAAACATGATTTTTGAGGATAATGCTCGGAGGTCTTGAAACAGGTGTCCGGAGGTCTTTAAAAATGTCTTTTCATTGAAAATGACGCCCGGAGGTCTTATCCATGATTTTTGAGAATAATGCCCGGAGGTCTTGAAAACATGATTTTTTTTTGAAAATGGTGCCCGGAGGTCTTATCCATGATTTTCGAGAATAGTGCCCGGAGGTCTTGAAAATTGTAAACCTGAGGTTTCAAAAACGATGCCCGGAGGTCTTGGAACAGGTGCCCGGAGGTCTTTAAAAATGTCTTTTTTTTTTTAAATGGTGCCCGGAGGTCTTATCCATAACTTTTGATAATAGTGCCCGAAGGTCTTGAGAACAGATGCCCGGAGGTCTTATAAAAATTATCTTTTCTTTGAAAATGGTGCCCGGAGGTCTTAAAAGAGGTGCCCGGAGGTCTTAGAATAGGTGCCCGGAGGTCTTCTTTCTTCCTAACTTTCCTTTTCTTTCGCTGTGCCCGGAGGTCTTAAAAATGTAACCCGGAGGTTTTAAAACAGGTGCCCGCAGGTCTTTTTTATTTTTTATTTTCTATCACTTTGAAAATAAATTGCTCCTCTAATCAGAGGCTTCACAACTTTGAAATTTAAATTGCTCCTCTCATCAAAGGCTCCACAACTTTGAAATTTAAATTGCTCCTCTCATCAGAGGCTCTACTACTTGGAAAAATAAATTGCTCCTCTAATCAGAGGCTCTACAACTTTGAAAATAAATTGCTCCTCTCATCAGAGGCTCCACAACTTTGAAAATAAATTCTTTTCCTGTGCCCGGAGGACTTAAATGAGATAACCCGAAGGTTTTTTTTTTTAAGGAGGTGCCCGGAGGTCTTTTTTTTTCTTTTCTATCACTTTGAAAAATAAATTGCTCCTCTAATCAGAGGCTCCACAACTTTGAAAATAAATTCTTTTCCTATGCCCGGAGGACTTAAAAGAGGCAACCCGGAGGTTTTAAAAGAGGTGCCCGGAGGTCTTGGTGATCATACCTGAAGATCATATCTTGGAAGAAATTTCACTGAATGTTCGAATTCAAATGTCAAAATTTCAAATAATCAATGTCATGCATGAAATGTGAATGTCATGCGATGTCAATGCGTATGCCCCTGATGATGCATGTGCAAGTACCTTCGAATACTGTACACATTTTACGACACGATGCAGATGCAAAACTTAATAAATATGCGAATGTTCATGAATGATGCGAATGTTCCCAATTGTTTCTCCTGATCTTGGTTTAGCTTTTCCAAATCGTTCTTCCTCTTCGAGACAGAGTGTATCCTGAAACGCTCGTGCCTCGTAAGAGATCAACCCTTTTCTTCACTTTGGAACTATCCCTTTGCCCCGATAGTTTTTCAAGATCAACTGGAATCCGAGTGTTCATTTCTTCTACCTCAATAGTTCCATACCTCTGGGCTTGAAGAACCTTCGTCTTATGCCAACATCGGAAATGGTTTCTTCCAAAAATATTTTCATTTATTTGCTTTTGCTTGCTTTTTTTTTTGTGAAAGATGTTTGCTTATTTACTGAAAACTTTTGAGCTGAAAATGTCATCGTCTGATATTGTGATATCCACATCTCTTGAAGATTGATGATCACTTGTTAGAAGTTTTTCTGAGTGTCAATTCGGATTTTTCAAATTGAGTCGGAAGGCTTGGTACCACAAGATTTTGGTTGATCCAAGGAGACTTCGCAACAGGAAAAATGCATATCCTTTCTAGACTCACAAATGGAACAGATTTTGTAGAACATGATTTTTTTGGACTCAAACAAATTCAACCTTCTTTTAGTTTCCAAACCATGGCGTTTTGACATACGTCAAGGCTAGCTGGGGTGTTCAAACTGGAGAATTAATTCTGGAAAAGAAAACGGTCTCCGTTTTTAAAGTCAACCCTCCAAACGAGAGTTGACAGTTTTGGGATATTTTGGAATTCTCAGATGTTCCTTAACTTCTTCAAAATGACCTCTTCTTTTGTTATGGCCTCGACAATACCATAAGCGGCACCGAAATTCTCCCATTTTACTCTAGACTGCCCATGTCGGGTTTTCACCCTAGAGTCTCCTTCTTTCCATTTTTCATTTTTTTTTTCTTAAATGTTTCACCATGCATTCAAGAAATCAAGACTTATCCAAAAAAAGATTTTTAACCAAAAAGGAGACCGAAGTCTCATGCATTTCTCTAAGAATAGACTCATCAATTTAAATGACCATGCTCGATCGAAATGGTCTTTTCCAGGTACGTAATGTAGGCTGAGGTTCGAGGTACTGAAAGAAAGATAGATAGGCCCAAACATGTGTTTAAGGTGATCAAATCAAGGATCATTTCATGAGGAGGATTCTCTTCGAAACACTTGTCTTTTCTGAGCTTTTCTCTTTATTCGATGATTTTCATCCGTTCTTTTCTTCCTTTTCTGTTTTTGCTTTCATCTTTCTTTTTATCTCCTTTTTTTTTTTTTGCATCTCTATTTTGACCAGGTGAGCCCGTAGTTGTTTGGAAGCTCAGATTTCTCTTTCATTCACGGCTTTTTTTTTCGTCTTTGAACCAAGACTTCACTATCTGTGACCTTCGAAGAGATCCTTCCCCGCATTTGCCTCCTAGCGTGGAGGGTGATCCTTGATCGGGGTTGAAAGAACGAAAGTATTCATTAGGCTCAAAAGGGGTAGCAAAAGGATATTTTCTATTTTGTGAAAGGATGATGAAAGACGGCCATTTTTCATCTCGAACACAAGCACGTAAATCGAAGAGTCATTTCTTAGAGGAAAAGGTTTTTTCTTTTTTTTTTTTGAAACTATCTTGAATTTCATAAATGCATGATGTCACACTCATTTTTCATTTTTTTCTTTTCTTTTCTTTTTTTCATTTTTTTTGATGCATGTTCCGAAAATTACTTCATCTTTATCCACAACGCGTCTTCCGTATCTACAAATGATGCACCATTTGATTGGCCATACAAATGAGAATTCGTATCATAACGAGGAACACCTCGAGTCTTTTTGCTCTCCGAAGGGACAAGAAAGAATATGGCTCGAAAACAGCTTTTTTCAGAAACACGAGAAAATCAGGTTTAATCATTGTTACCCGAGATGTTAATCATGAAGTGACGTCTGGGCAACTCTTGTTTTGTGGTTACGAAAAGGGATGTGAATGGTTTTGGCATAACCTTGACACACATCAATTTACCATGATCTAGATTCTTGAAAGAGGTTTCACTTGTTTGAGACACCAAAAAGCTCGGATTTTTTTCAAAAAGTTTGTTCCATTGCTCATAACCTAAACTAGGATCTGCATTTTCCTTATTGCACTGACTATGGTTTCTGAAATTCAACCATATATTACTGCAAGCATTGGTTTTTTCAAACTCAAAAGATTCAAGCATGGGCAAGTCCGAAAGAGAGATGGAAGGATGTTGGGTCATTCCTAACAATGATCATCAATAATCTCAAGATATCTCATCATTTCTTAATGTGAAGAAAGAGTTTTTCTTTTAAGAATGCGCTCTTCAAAAATCAAGAATTTCTTTAATGTTTGTTTTTGCAAATTCAAATTAAAGCACAATAAACACAAAGCTTTTGAATTTCAAAATTTATTTATTTCATGAGGATGCCATCATAAGACAAGTGCTTTCATGATGAGGCATAGAACTACATGCATATTCCTCAATGCTTGTTGACATGCTTTCGAAGGTAACCATTCTCATCCTCAAAACCCGTGGTGAAGAAACCGATATCTGGCAATGCGGATTTCCACTGTTCGACTAGCTCTGGAGTCAAAATGCCATTGTGGACAAGACCTTCAATCTTTTCCTTCAGCCGTCTGCATTTTTCAGTTGAATGTCCGATTGCCCCCATGTGATACTCACACTTGCTGTTTGGGTCATAACTCCTTGCTGATGGATTTGGAGCTATTTTCAAAGGCACAGGGGTGAGATATCGGTTCCTTATTAGTAATTGCAACAGGTCAGAGATTGGGACTGAAAATTTCTCTTGGTTGCCCCTCGGTCGTTTCTGGGAAGCATGCCTAGTTGCAAGGGCTGGCATAGAATGATGTGTTTGAATATTTGGAGGGTAAGGATAATGACTTGAAGAGACATTGGTAGAGTAACATGATTGATACGGAGAGACCCGGGGATATGGAGTGAATTCTCCCATAGTCTGGACATGTTGCTTATTCCTTTCAGGTGTCTCGTTTCCCTCGGTATTGGATGTCTCATCTCCTTCGAGTTTTCCGTTCTTGACAGCATTTTCAATCATCTCTCCTGAGGTTACCATATCTGCAAAATTCTTTGTGGCATTGCCAACGAGTCTATCATAGTACGGAGCGTGCAGTGTACTCACAAAAAAGGACAGTAATTTCCTTTTGAATCAGAGCCGGTCGTACTTGGGTGGCCATGTCCATCCACCTCTGAGCATATTCTTTGAAGCTCTCAGTGGCCTCTTTCCCCATATTTTGCAAGGTCAACCTATCTGGTGCCATGTCGATTATGTGCTTATACTGAGTCTTGAAAGCTTTTGCCAAATCTTTCCAAGAACGGATATGGTCCCGATCCAACTGATTATACCATCTTGCAGCTGGCCCTGTTAGACTGTCTTGGAAGTAGTGGATTAACAGCTTGTCATTGTTGGTGTAGCCAGCCATTCTCCGACAAAACATCATGATGTGGATTGATGGACATTTCGATCCGTCATACTTTTCAAATTGAGGGACCTTGAATTTTGGCGGAATCAACAAATCCGGGACCAAGCTGAGCTCATTTGGATCCGTATTCCCGAAAACGTCTATTCCTTCTATGGCTTTGAGTCTCCTTTCAAACAGATCATACTTCTGTTGCACCTCTGTGTCTTCCACTTGCTTTGCCACACGTTTTTTCAGCTTTTCTTGTTCTGGTGAACCATCTTGGTTTGGAATGACAACTGAGTCTGAGTGGTGAAATTTCGAGTTCACTTGAAATTGTCCTTGGCCTTGTTGACTCGCTAGGTAAATTGGATCTTCGTTGTCATTTACTCGAGGTCGAGGTTCTCCCCTTATGATCGATTCTTCAGCAACCCATTTTCCTCGGGTCAGCCTAGTCATCATTTCAATCATCTTGTCTATTTGCTCGTGTGACTCCTCTCGAGATTTTGCTATCTGTTCTCGTATTTCTTGCTGAGATCTGGCTAACTGTTCTTGTAATTCTCTCTGTGCTCTTTCTACTCTATCCAGTCTATTTTGTTCATCCTCCATGGTTCCGGCCTGTGTCATGGAGGTATGCAGTGATTCTTATACCTCTGATTCGGAAGAGGAATCCTTGCAAAGCTAAACCGACTTCCTTTTTTATTCTCCAAGTGTGTTTCATGATGCATGAGCTATGAATGCCGTGAATGTAACACGATGCCCATATGATGCATGTAAAGAATAAACAAGTTAATGCATGAGTATGTACAATGAGTGACCATGTATGTCACGAATGCAAGACCTTATTGTAATGAATGCAATCACGATGTTGATATGATGCATGTGCAGAATAAATAAAATGATGTACTGGTATATACAGAGAACGATCATGGATGTCACTAACGTATTCTACAATGAATGACCATGCATGTTATGAGTGCAATATGATGCTAATTTTGATTTGTCTAAAGAATAAACAAATTAATGCACGAATATATACAGAAAACTATTCATGATTCGGACTGAACTTGATTATTCAACAATTTTATTGCACAAACTTTACCCCCAAATTCAATCCGCAAAAATTTTTTTTTGTTTTTTTTTGAAAAATGTTTTTTTGAAAAATGTTTTTCAAAAACCAATTTCTATCAAAAACTTTTGTGGTAGTGGGTCTTATTATGGCACAACTGTCCGAGTATTTATTCAACACTACCGGTTTGCAATTCTCATTTAATCGACAACAACTGTTTATGCGGTTTATCAAATGAGATTATTGTCACCGTGAAATCAAAAATACAACTATAAATGTACATGCTTTATTTACAAATGCATTAGTGCATGAAATGTACGAGATGTACGAAAAGAAAAATTTTCATATTTACAAATTCAAAAAGTTAACGAACATTTGCTCCGACAGTATCAACTTATTTAAGCAACACGGTGCCTTCGGAGCGAAAAATGAAACTTATCGCGGGTAGCACGATGTGCGTTCATCATTACCCGATTTACAGTTCTTGTTCGGAATGTAAACAAATAGCGAAAGATCACCATGTTCCTTCCAAATTTCGAGGATATCCGATCGAAAATTCGATATGGCTCTACTCAAGTTCGCTACATGAGGTTGAGTTAGGTTCTAAAAGGCTCCAAATTGCTCCTTACTGTCGCCCGTGAAGGCTAGTAAGGCATCCCGATTTAAAACGGGTTCAATTTGTTGGAGAGATTTTTCGCTAGCCCATGCGGAGGTTATTGCCTCACGAGAGCGTAGGTACTTTTTCTCTCTAAAAGCGTTTCGCTAGCCCATGCGGAGGTTATTGCCTCACGAGAGCGTAGGTACTTTACTTCCACCTAAAGGGATAAAGCTCGGGTACAGAGCTTATGTATGAAATGTACGTGCTCGTGTGTGAGAAAGAACAAACAAACCTTCGACTATTTGTCTACGACTCTTTATTCTAAAGATTCCACGATTTAAAAATAAACGACATAAAAAAAATGAATCAAGAACTAACAAATATCAAAGTGTAATTGCAAGCAAAATAGAAATAAAAAAGAAAGAAAATAAAGAGAGTTAAAATTAAATACTGATTAATCCATTAATTTCGAGATCTTGAAATAACACATGATCAATTTGTGGCTCGACTCTCAAGGCGGTCCCCAGTGGAGTCGCCAAGCTGTCATAACGATTTTTTTGGACCGCTACGACGATAAATTTGAAAACACACAAAAATGGAGTCGCCACCAATCTTTTTTGCTAGGTGTGATTGGCCACCTATTAAAACCGATTTTAGCAAAATATTTTAAAATTAATTAAAACATTTTTAAAACCAATTTCGAAGTCCGCGCTTTGAACCAGAGAGAAAACAAAATCGGGTTCGGGAGTCGGTTACGTACGGGGAAGGATTAGCACCCCCGCAACGCCCGTTTAGAAAACGGTACCACTTGATCACGTGTTATCTTTAATCTCGATTTAATGGATTTAACATCGGTATTTAAAAATAATTCTCTTTTATTTTTTTTATTCTTAAAAAAAACATGTTTATTATTTTTTGGATTTTCTTGAACTGTTTTTTTATTTTTTTTAGAAATCGAAAGTGAACATAAATTTATTATCGAAAATACTCATTAAATATTTCCGACACTCTCGGTGGTATTTAACGAGATCTTCTCACCTCAAGACATCTTAGGAATCACAACCGTGATCCTTCGAATTCTGTCGTCGGCAATTTACATCCATTTTTATTCAAATGCGTATGATGCAAATATTTAAATATCGGATGCATACGGCTTAACATATAACTATAAAATTAAACATGCGAATCGTATAACAAAATATCGAGCGCAATAAACATTCACTCTTTATTCATTTTTTTTTATTTTGATTATTTCCATTTTTTTTTAAAACGAAAACGAATTTTTGTATCGAGCATGTCGCTAAATGCTCCCACCACTTGTGGTGATATTTAACGAAACTCTCGCACCTCAAGATATCTTAGGAATCACTACCGTGACGTCCTTCGAATTCCGTCGTCGGTAATTTACATTCATTTTTTTTGAATACGTATGGTGCGAATGTTTAACACGGGATGCGCACAATTAAACATGTAAGGCATGCGATTAAATACATAATTACACGATTAAACATACAAAGTATAACATTAAAAAAGAACGCAAGCATGTAAACATTCGTTATTTATTTATTTTTGATTATTCTCATTTTGAAATGAAAATGAATTTTTTTATTGAGCACATCGTTAAATACTCCCACCACTCGTGGTGATATTTAACGAAGTTCTCTCACCTCAAGATATCTTAGGAATCACTACTGTGACGTCCTTCGAATTCCGTCGTCGGTAATTCATCTTCCACGTATAATTATGTATGCGCCAAAATACCATTTTTTATTTCTTTAAAAGATTAATAATCATTTAATAAAAAATAAAGTAAAATAAGGTGAGCTAATAATAAAAAAAAAATAATAACTATTATAACAAGTTCGGTAAATAAAAAAATATATATATATGAACTAACATGAAATGTAAATATAAATAAAAATGAAATGATATAGACATCAAACATGCACTACAATAGATCATAATCAAGGCAAGCTAAGTATTTAAGAAAAAAAAAAATCATTGAATACCAAATATATATAACAATATATCATATTTAAAAACAAGCAATATTAAGTACATGAGAGAAAAAGTCATCAATCATCAAACACTAAAAATCAAAGACAAAAATAATTAAAACAAGTATAATGAAAAAGTATATTAAAAAAAATATTACCTTCCTTCCTTCCACGCCACCTCCTTCCTTCCCTTTTTTATAAAATCTTTCCTATCCCTCTCTGTAGCTCTACCCCACTTTCTTACTTTCCTTTCTTCCTATTTTAATTCTTTCCCCGTAAAGCTACTAGCTCCCTCTATGGCTTTCTTTTATTTTTTCTTCTTGCTAGAACCTCCTCCCTGTAACCGTTAGCTTCCCTCTATTGTTTCTTTTTTTTTCTTCTTACTCCTTCATTCCTCCCCTGTAGCTCCCACAACCATTCTTCTTTTTATTCTCCTTGTCTTTCAAATATTGCTTCCCCTATTTATTTCTAGTTGAACCTCAAAAAATGGCCTCCCCTCAATCTTACATTTTTCAGTCGCTAGCTCTCTCTCTCCCAAAATCGGCCCTTCCCTATTTGCTTCCTTAGACGCCACCCTACAGCCAGCTCCTTCCTTTCTCTTTTTTTTTGTTTTTTCGCCACTGACCCCCCTAAAAAAATAGCTCCCCCTTCTTTGTTGTTCGGATATCTCCTTTTATGGAGGATGGGAAGATTCCCAGGTTCTCCAAAAAAATTTATTGTTGACTTTGTGTTAACCTTTATGCAGAGATAATTGGAGTTTTTGGATTACCTGATTCTGGGATAATGTGTTTACACCAGTTAGTGTTTACTGCAAAAGTGAAAGTTAGAGGGGAAAAAAAAAATACCCTGAAAATGGATAGCTTGTTGGGAAGAGTTATTGGGGAAAAGAGAAAGCTGGCTGTCATGCTCAGCCATGGCAGCCAGCCACCCATATATTTTATATTTTTCAATTATTTTATTATTATTTTTATTATTTAAAAAAAAAAAAAAGTAAAATAGATTAAAATTAAAATAACTTCATATCAAGCAAGCTTAAAATGAAAATAAAGATTGCAATTCATTTTAATATAATTCGAGTAATCTCATCATCCCGGACAAAATTCTGTGTCTACATTATTTTTGTATTAATTCTTATAATTTAATTTAAATAAAATTTAAATTTTTTAATGCATGAAGAGTGAGTGATCTGTGCCGGGACGGGCAAACCCGGATCACCAAAAATCATATCGAGTCCCGATCCAATACGGGCCGGGCAGGCTGTCCGGCCCATGAGCAAGTCTAACATAAATCAATCTTTCATTTGAAATAAGGGCTTATTTAGGTGCAAATCAAAGGATAAGGGTTTATTTAGATACAATAAAAGTATAAGACTTTATTTAAAAAAAAGTGTCATAATTTAGGGACTTTTTAGTATTTTAGCCATTTTTAATTATTTAGTTACCATCTTAGCTTAAACTTGTGTATATAATGCATTATTATCATCAAGAAAACACCCAAAAAAAAATCATTCACAAAATTTTTATTAAGACGGTTGACCTCTTCTATGTATATATGGAACAAAACATGTTTGGTTTTAATGCAAATCTATATGGATAATTTGTTACTTATTCATATGGTAGCATAATATTTGTTCAACTAATTAATTTTGTTTTTATTTTCTGACTTCCTTTTCCAGAATATAGAAATTTTGATATCCGGAAACTTATGTTGATTCTAATCTAAATTTGCTTACGCTGTAGCCTCTATGTTGCAAGGATAGCTGAATTCGAGAAAACATAGTATGTTCATATGCATTGCTTGCTACATTATAATTAATTTTCAAATCATTAATGGATTAATAATCAAACCCAAACAAATGCCCCTAGTAATTAAACTTGAAATTTTATTTCGAAAATATTCGAGTTTGAATCTCAAAATAAATGGATGAAAAAAATTACCATTTTTTTATTCTGTAATCTAACCAACAAAAAGAAAAAGAGTACACAGGTTGAATTTTTTCATACATAAATAATTGATTTTCTTCTGAATATGAAAAGGATAGACGACTGAAAATTATTCATATTCCAATAAAAGAGTTATTGCTGATGACCACGCGGAGCATTAATGGCTTAATTATTATTCAATAAAAGAGTTAATTGAATTATTTTTTTTTTGTCCATATATGTTGTATATTCTTAGGTTAATTAATTTTATTTTAATTGAGAAATGAAGTTTTCATTAGGGGTATAATCAAGTTGAGAGCTCGAGCAATAAGAAACTTGAGTTCGAGCTCGACTCGACACTTGCGATTCGAAAATCGGCTCGAGTTCGATCGAGTTTTATTTTTAAAGTTTGAACTCGATTCGAGATAAAAATTGAACTGCTCGAACTCACTCGATTAGACTCGTTTACCTAATAAAAAATAAGCTCGATTTTCATAATTGATTTCAAACTCGATTATTTGTGTTCGAACTCGAGTTCGAGTTCGAATTGAGATTTTTCAATATTAATTACAAAATAAATATATATATATTAAAAATAAAAAAAATAAAAACTCGATTAGACTTGCGAGCTACTCGAGCCGGGTATTAAGATACTCAACTCGTTCAATAGCTCGAGCTCAGCTCGAAAATAATCAAACCGAATTCGAATTTTTTTCGAATCAAACTCAAATAATTTATGAGTACAAATATCTCATTTACATTCTAATTATAATGATACATGAGGCCAGCAATATCCAATAAAATTTCCAATTCCTTTGTCTAGTCCATGATGCATGTGAAGCAATGACGACACTTGCATGGAAAGAGATTGTTGTAGAAAAATATAACAAGTAAGAACATGAATGTATCCATCCATCCTTTTTCTCCCTGTTGGGTCCTATTTACTTGTCTTAACTCAGTTGTATCACATCACTTTGTTTTTTTGTAAGATTAACTGATGCATTGTCCGTTTATGCCGACAAAACAGTTGCAGTGTAGTATGTATTTTTAGTTTTTATTTATTCTAAAATCAGTATTCAATAATAAGAAATTAAGCGAATCATATTACACAATTACTAGTAATAAACTATTCTTAACACGGATGTGTAGATTTTGTAATTTGTTTATAAGTATTGTATTTTATATTTTTTTCAGTGTAAATATAAATACAATATAAATTATTAAATATATCAAAATTTTAAATACGATATATATATTAAACGTATCGTATTATATTTATTATATTATTTTTATATTTATTAAACATATCGTATTTTTATATCGTATTTAAAATTATCGATTTACTTGTATCATCTACCTTGTTCTCTCCCTTAATTGACAGCCAAAAAGAACAAAAACAAGGAAAAAAGAAAATGTTGAATTTATTGCAATTTAGTTACTGTCCTTCCTGTTCTTCAGTGCTACATTAATTCCGAAGATTTGAATTCTAAACTCTTATGGTTAGACCAAAGAGAATTGATATTACACCAAGAGACACTCAATCTTAAGGACAAGGTCCTGATTTGTTTAATTTCTAACTGACAGGAAAAGAAGAAAAAAAAAATTACAGAAAACAGAGAAGAAGAAAAGTTAGAGGCCTAAGTGAGTTGCTCTGTGGCCTGTTGGGGTTTAGACAGAAGAGTAGTAACTTTATTGTTGGCACCTTTTTTTAGAACTATTAACAATTGTCATTTGGTATCAGCATAGCTGTATTTTGGCTTTTAATTGCATGCAACCTTTAGTAGTATCACAATTAAATACGATAATTTGTATATATGTATCATAATTTATGTTTTTTTTTATTAATTGTGTAAACATAAATACATCATAAATTATTAAATATATTAAAATTTTAAATATAATACGATATATATATATATTAAATATAATTTGTTAATTGTATTTAAATGTTTGTATTACATTATTTTTATATTTATTAAATTTATTATATTCATATTTTTTTTTTATCGTATTCAAAATTAATCCGTCTAATCACAATATTGCAAATTGATGAATGAATTATTGACCTCAGCCTTGCCAAATTAGGAACTACAGAGATTTTTGAAGACAAGTTGGAAATACTACATCTGAAACCAGATCCATGACCACATAGGACACATCGGAAAATACCTTCTGTAAACTAAGGGCTTTTTATTCTTTATCGGAACGAAGGGAATTAAAGAAGTAGGGAAATACACAAATTTAACACCAGTTTCTCATATATTTTTTAAGTCATGTGAGAAAATTAATTAATACAAAAGTTATCAGATCCAAGTTTGTTTTTTTCTTTTGAATCCATAAATTCACCAGAAAATTAAAATGAATGCACATCTATACTCTTCAATCCATATGGTACCTCAGATTTGCTATAAACAGTTTATGAAATGAAAGAATTTTGGAAGAAATGTGGAAATTAAATGGTCACTGTTCTGTTTTTTTCACTTCAATTGTGAAATAAATGAAAAGGGGGGAAAAAAAACTGGTGGTTACAACCCCTTTGAACCAAAATACTTTTGTTCAGAACCATGGAGGTTTGACTACAGTTTGTCTGCAAATTACAATGAATTCAATAGGATTTACAGGGATGTACCTGAAAGAATCTTGATCTAATTCCTCTAGTTAATTTCAATATCTTGAGAACTGATATAGACTAAATGGAAAAGAATTGGGAAGGGGGCAAAAAAATGAATTTCAATATAAAACCTCTGACATATTTTCACCATCTATGTAGCAAAACCCCCTTGATGTCTTTGATTCCATGCTTCTAACAGAAGAGCCACCAAGAAGAGAAGATTGAGAAGAGAATTGGGAAGCTGCCATGGATAAGGAACAATCATTCCAGGTCTTTTTCTTGGAAAAAGAAATATTCCTTGTGCGAGAACAAGCAGAAGAGCAAACACCCTTTAAGTTGTGTAAGGCGCAGCTACAGTTGCGATGATATGGCCTCCTCTCGACCTCGATTTCTTGCATCACTAGACTTCCTTCAAGGACACACCGGAGCATCATCTCAGCTGCTGCTCCAGAGCCCATTCTCTCCTCTCTCTCTTCCTTCTTCTAAATCTACTGTATCTTTGTTCCTTAAGTGTTTATATATAAAGGAAGGAAAAAGTGGGTGAAAAAGTAGAGAGAATTAATGAAGGACCCTGGTTTCAGTTGTTCAGTCTTTAATGCTGAGCAAAAAGGAGGGTCCCTTCGGAAATAGGGAAATGAATGATTTGACTTAGCTTGGCTTGGTTAGATTGTTAGCATTGACTTGTTTTTGGAACTTTTTATTGCATGTGGTTGCGGTAATTTTCTCATAGATTTTTTGCCGTTGCAGTTAAGACATCCTTTTTGACCAACTGGTTAAGAACTGAAATTGAATATTTAACGGTCTTTTTTTTTTTTTTAACAATATTTAAATAGCTGCTATAATATTATGTTATCATTATTATTTTACGAGTTTAATTTTTTTATCATCAATATTCAATCTAATTGACTATTATAGCATCTGTTCCGTCATCTGCAACTATAATAAATGTAATACGATTGAAAATATGTAATGGACTTTAATTTAAATCACTGGTTGTGAGACAGTCGACTATTTCTATGTCTGCAACAAAGTATCCAATTTTCAAGTCTATATATGTACTTCATCAAGTAGGACTATGTTGAACCAGTTTTGGTTTTTGTTCTGTTTTTTAACTTTTACTTCCTTCCCAAACTGGCAGAGGTGACCTCTAGCAGTTTCTATTGTTATTTGCTGTTAAATGCTGCATTCAGTTTCTCATATTCAGGCAAATTTAAATGGCAACAGGCAACAAGTTCAATTTTGTGGCATTCTCCTTCTGGTTTTGCCTCAAAAACAATTGAATTATGAAGGCATTTTGTATGTGGATCCCTCTTTGAATTAAAAGGTAAAAGAGATCTAGAAGATTAGGCTAGCTGTATCAGGGCCTTACCTGAAGCTTTTTGATGTTTTTCCTTCCTCTTTTAGACGATCTGTATGTATCACATGATTGGGTCTTTAACTGTCAGACTCAGTCTATTTTGTTCTGCCCTTTTGGACACCTATGTTTACTGGATCCCGATGAATTTCAGATTGAATATGTGATCGAAGCGAATATATTTAATTTTTTTATATATTTAAAAAGTTACATTTTTATATTTATATTTAAATATATATCAAATACAAATATCAGATATAATATTTAAAGAAAATGAAAAATCTAGATACATATAGATGGCCACTGAAACAGCTAGTAAGCTATATGTTTCTTCTCATCAGCATATTTTTGTTTCTTTCCCTAGTTTTCCTTATCAAATGCTGTAAAAACTAAAAAGTACAAAGCTGCTCTCTACTCAGCATTGAGCTGTTTATCATCGATCAATTCCTTGTTTGCTAATACAAATATATTTTCTCACTATATATATATATATATATATAAATGAAAAGACCAGCTTTGTCTAATGTTATTACACGAATTTGTGAGTTCGATGCTAAGCATATTTTATGTTACTCGGATTTAAAGTGAGTATCGAATATTGATATGTTTTTTATATGAGTATATTTAATTTTTTTAAATTTTTTTTCATATATTTGAAGGATCATAACTCATACCTAATTTGTCCAAGGGTCGAGCTACCTATTCAAGTCCGAAGGTCCGTCCGATATTTGGAAAGGTTTGGACAAAAATATTAGGTCTGAAAAATTGAGCTTGGGAAAAAAAATAACACCTGTTTAAAAAATGGGCCGAGCTTTAGCTCCAACATTCAAGATCAGAGCGTAACTCAACTCATTTTCTAATTAAATAATATATTTGATTTATTTTTATATATATTATATAATTTATGTCATATAAAGATTAAATATATATAATATATTAAAGTGTAAACATTAAAAAATATGTTAAGTTATCCATGTTTAAGAACTTAATAAAAGAAAAATATATAAAATTACTAAAGATTAAATAAAAAATAACATATTTTTAAAAAAAAAAATTTAAAAAATAATATAGGCGGGTCTAAACGAACTTAGGTTATTCATTTACAAATATGGACGGGTTTGGACAAAATTTTAGAACCATATTTTGGACCAAACCGAGCTTGGACAAACATATATGGTGTTTATATTATATATAAGCCCAACCTGAACCCGGTTCGACCTGATCTATAGACACCTCTACTCATACTTATTTCTAAATATGGATCGAATACAAATATCAAATACAAATATAAATACTTTAAAAAAAATAAATAAAGAAATCAAATAATATGACATAGGTACATATATTCGTTCAAAGAACGAGTTCGAATATTTAAAAAAAAAAAAGGGTAGCCGTGGAACGCTGGACTTTTTTTTTTTTTTTTAGCTTCATGGAAGGAGCTAATGAGCTGTAGTTGAAGAAGAATCAAGATCTGGCGGCTCCCATTGACAGCTGGGTTTTTAGATGCGTGTATCATGAACATGATAAAAACAGTTCAGTTGAATGCAAGACTTTTAGTCAACTTTATTTTTTTTTATTATTATTTGAGGTCGGCTAGGAATCCATCCAGCTAAGCAAATGCTTTATGTTTCCCCTTTGCTTTCTTAACCCATCTTTGCATTCATGTTCAAAACACGTCTAATTAGGTTCCCAACTCCCAACCTCTTTTACTTCTTTTCCCTATGATATTTGATATCTTCTTCAAAAAGGGTTGCTCCCATTTTTAGTTCTTTACATCAGCCAAGGAAATTTCTATAAAAAACTTTTTAAAATTTTAAAAATATTAAAAATATTTTTATATAAATAGAAAATGTTAAATTTTAATTTCATTTTAGTAACAAGAGGTATTATCTGTGTATAAGAAAGGTGATTGAATTTTTAAGTTACATAACTATATCCTCTTAAAATTCAATTTTTTTGGTACCCAAACAAAAGAAAAAAAAAATCTTTTTTGGTGAAGGAAATAGTGACTTTGCTCTTAAAAAAAGAAAGAAAGTGTACTTTGTATTACTGCCCATGTTTTCATGTCAAGAAAAATTGAAAAATAAAATAAAAAGAAGTGGGTCATGTGCCCTTTTGTCTAATGTTGTATTGAACCACTCACTCACCCATGTGCCCACTCTCAAACCAGTTTTACCTCCATTTTTATTTTATTCTTTTTACATATATTTAAACTGTGAAAAGAAGAACATTTTTTAAACATTAATTAATTGATTAACTCCTTTTTTTTTCAATTTCAATCTGTTTTTTATTATTTAATTGGAAAAGGTTAAATTGAGGAACCCACTAAGGCTTATTTTAATAACCTTTAAACTTATGTGCAAATAAAATATAAACATTATTAAGTTGTTAAGAGATGCATCGAAATATATAAACAGGTGCCTAAACCCAAAAGACTGATAAACTACATTTCAATACTACTTTTTTTTTTTCAATTTTTTTTTTGAATTCTTTATCATACGTAATCTAATTTTGATCCGATCTTCATATCACATTAATTTAGTAAAATACAATACAAAATTAAATGAAAAAAAAAATAATAAAGAGAGAGAGAGAGAGATTTTAAGGTTAGAAAAGTTGTGCTGAAAGATACCTTAAAAAACAGTAGAGAAGATGATGATTGATGGTAATTAAAATTTTGGTAAACAGACTTAGATATTTCAGGAAGTTTCTCCAAGATATAAGCCCTCTTGTTTTTTTTTTTTAATGCAATTTCGTGATCACATTGCTTAACTCAAAAGCAGAAAACGTGTTTTACAAATGCCCACTTGGAAACAAGCTCCACGTTTCTTGGGTAGTACTTATCAAATATCAGTGAAAGGAAAAAGATACTTAAAAACAAAAATAGTTTACTGTTTACAACCATCTCGTTAATTCAGGTTCTGAATTGGAATTCTGAATCATTAATTTCATTTTAACATAAGAAAGACGACCAGAAGATTAAGATTTTTTGCTGAAGCAAATTCAAGATTTCTTCTCATATTTTAACTTATGTTATTTGGATTTTTTATTTTTTTTAGAGTATCCGTATCCGATCATGTGTTCGACATATATTTGAATGTGAGTATAAATTATGATCTTCTAAATATATATATATAAAATAAATAAAAAAAACTAAAAAAAATAAATATACCCGTGTGAGACATATATCCGTATCCAATACTCACTCGAGTTCAAATAACATTGGTTCGAACTACTTACTTTCCATGATTAATTAAAGAAAAACCATGATCAAACATTCAAACCCAAGAAGTAAATGAGTGGAAAAAGAAAAAAGAAAAAAAAAACATGACAAGATGTTATGTAGTGTGTATAATCTAATATACACAGATGAAAGGATTTTATATATGAAGTATGAACAAACTTTATCCCCCAAGTACAGAGAAGCCAATTTTGATTTAGGCCATCCTTTTTGGCACAAATGGATTTACAAGGCCAATCAATCAAAAAAAAATGGCATCAATCAGAAACCTTTTCAAATCTTCTAATGTTTTTTCAATCAACAAGTAACAAAATTTCCTTACCTCATCACCCTATGATCTGTACTTATTCTAAAACCAGAATAAAAATTTGATGCCGACATCACAAAAAAGGCCGAAATTTATTCATTTCCATTTCAAATTCATTTTAACACCTTAGCAGTTGCCAGCAGATCATCATCTTCTTCTTCCTCTTCTTTATATGATCCCAATTGCTGCTTCCCAGCCCAAGCCGGTGAAGAAGACGGGGAAGAATGACAAGAAGCTGCTGCCATGGCCAAGCATCCCTCACTCCAGGCTCTCCTCATAGGATAAGACACGTTCTTGCTTTTAGGGAATGCATGGGGACAATTCCCTCGGGACTTATCGTGGAGGGCACAGCGGCAGTTCCGGTGGTAAGGCCGGCGCTCGATGCCGATGTCGCTGCCGGAGATGCACCCTTCGTAGATCGACCGGAAAAGTCCATCAGCAGCTCCTGTGGCCATGTTCCTTAATTAACGCAACCACAAACCTTGTATGTGTGTGTGTTTTTTTTTATTCTGCGATGTGCCTAACATTTCAATGTAATGGAACAATGGTGGCATTTATAGAAAGTAGTTATGGTAATTAAATGGGGGTGGGAAAAAGACAAAGGGACAATTTGTGGTCGAGCGGTATATGCGGCAATGGCGTGGGCCATCAACGTTGTGGGAGCCGTGTCTTGACGGTCGGTCCATACTCCATAGACTTATATAGCATATATCCATGTTAATTTTTTGGCCTTATTTATTTGAGTTGTGAGGAAAGGGAGGAACCCGACATTTAGTTCAATTCATTCATGATATCACTCTTAAGATATGATATTCAAAAAATTTATAATTCGAATCTCAATATTTGTAAATTTTTTTTTTATCGTCAAACTGCAATTTTTTTTATATAAAAAAAAAAAAAAAGAATTAGGAAAGAACATCTAAGGTTGTCTCAAAATGCATTGTAGGCTTACTTTAATTGACTAAAATTTTGTAAGAAAGGAGTTTGGTATGATTCTATACGGATTATCCTATTGAGTTTGTTCAACAGCTTTTTTTTTTTCTTTCTTTTTTTTTTTTCTTTTCATAATGTTAAATAGCTCTTGTTATTGATCGGTTAGTCCTACGAAATTGATAAGAATTTTCAATTTATGGGGTAAACCAAGAAAGTTTTAAGATTAATGTTAGCTCGGAGTGGGGACATATTAGTTTTTGGCAAGAATTAATTGGACTGGGTCCTAGGCATGATTAATGTAGCTATGTCTTGGTTTAAACATGGGTATTAATCTTTTGATGATGTGCATAAATCATTGTTTTCACTTTTCGGGTTATGCTAGATACTGTTTGATAGGGTTTACAATTAGTGATTTTAGACACTATATAAATTTTATAGAACATGATACATTTAATAAATAAGAGAATAATGTAATAAATAAGACACGACACGTTTAAACACGGTTAATACAATATGTTTAATACACATATCGTATTTTATTTAAGATTTTATCATATTTAATTTTTATTGTATTTATATTTACACGGTTGACAAAATATATATATATATATATATATAAAATATGACAAACATACACGAATTATCAAATCTAGTAAAACTCCTAGACTTGGTGGGCTATACCATGAAATTAAGATCTAACCCAAGATGTGTACAAAATTAGGCCATTTTAATGAGCTATAAATAACATCTAAAAGTTTTTTTTTTTAACATAGATATGTTGGTATTAGACCTATTTATGGATCGGACTGGGCCGCGACTCGAAATTTTATATTTTGCTTGCCTAGGTCTGGTCGGAGTTACTGTTCATTTATTAATATTTATATATTTTTATAATTAAATTTTAATTAAAAATTAATATATGAACAGTGATCCGACCGAGCCGATTCGGATCATCAAAATTTTTGCCCAAACCCGATCCAATACGAACAGAACCTCTCGGGTTGAACGTGTTGTCTAACTCATGAGCAGGTCTAGTTGGTATATCATATTATATAAGAAGTTTGTTATATTTAGTACCGAAAACATAAATAGTTTGGTATGCTTTTGTGATGTCAATACTTAAAACATGATAGCTATCATAGTTTGGACTTTTAATATATATATATATATATATATATATATATATATATATATAGAGAGAGAGAGAGAGAGAGAGAGAGAGAGAGAGAGAGAGAGAGAATATAACCAAGTAAAAGGTCAAATAATATTGCTAAGTTTAGGTCAGTCAGATCCATCTACAAATTAAAACCTCCAGGAAGGAGTAGTACTCCAGCAAAGCACTAGAATTTAAACCTTACACGACCAGATTTTAATGATTTTACATTATTTAAAAGTATTGCGTTCTCGTGATTAGAACTAATAATTTGTGTATTTATATTATGTCCGTATTATTGTCCTATGTCATAATTGTGTTTAAAGTATTATATATTTATATAAATTATGACATATTAATAATTCGTGTTATACAAATTTTGATTCATTCGTGTATTCATGTCATATTCGTGTTATTTTTTCATGTTCTATGTTGTGTTTTAATTTTTTTTGTATTGTATTTGTGTCATATAATCGTATTGTGTTCAAAATTATCGGATTTTTTTTTTTTGGGTACGGGGGTCAACTCACTTGAACAGAAAAGATAAGATTAGTCAGGGAGAAAATAGAATGTTAGTATCTTCAAAATCAAGAAAAAAGATGGGTGAAATGAAGAGAAAATATGCACAAGTTTATTGCTTCAATTCAATGAAATGCATGGCAAGTGGCAACTGTATTTCGTATTTGTTCCTATTTTTGCTGCTTACAATATATCATACCTACTTCACCGGCAAGGGCTTGTTTAATAATTTAGAAATTAAGACAAGCAAGCTACACGTGGGCTTTAACTTGGATTTATCTATCAACTTTCATGACTTTGTACCCCTAACCCACCCAAAAAAAAAACTTAATAATATCCCATTACTTGAGATTTAATTAATGAT
Organism: Fremontodendron californicum; assembly: GCA_030761205.1. Taxonomy (NCBI): domain Eukaryota; kingdom Viridiplantae; phylum Streptophyta; class Magnoliopsida; order Malvales; family Malvaceae; genus Fremontodendron; species Fremontodendron californicum. The sequence goes on along the minus strand of JAULJL010000014.1, from coordinate 23,024,304 downwards.
ATTCAATTACATTGTTCTCTAATCTTTAAATCTTAATCTTTTTAGGAAAGACCAATAACAATCATTAATAGATGGATCCCAATTTTAAATTTATCCAATTTTATATGTAGATAACTGCAAGAAAATACAATACTTAAAAAAATATATGGGATCTCATCAATATATATATATATAGGACAAGTAATATGATTTTTTAAATTTTCATTATTTTCTAGATATTATTTGGTTATTTCCTTATTGATAAAAAAACTTGTTAATTCATTTATTAAAATCTTTTTTATTTTATAACTTAATCATTAGATTAACAAGTTCCTTAACCTTACTCTTTTTCATCTTTTTTACATGGATTAAAAAACCGGATTGGTCGATCGGACTAGTTGAATCGAGAACCTGTGGCCTATCCGATCCGACGGGTATAATAAAATCGAATTTAATCGAACTGGTCAAAAACAGGTTCAACCGACAAAAAAACCCAAAAATCGGGAAAAAACTTTTTTTTTTGTAAGTGATGAGATTTGAACCCATAACCTCTTAAAAATATACTAAAAACCATACCACTAAGCTAAATGTTTATTTTTATTTACTATATTTAATATTAAAATTATTTTTAAAATATTTAAAAATTTTATTTAAAGTATTCAACCGATTCAACCGATTGAATTGAAAATCGAAAGTCACATCAACTTAATTTTCGATCCGGTTTTTTCTAACCTTTTTTATTAAACAAAGCCTAAATTTTTGTCGATTGAAATGGAATCAAATGTTAACAATGATCACATAAAAAAATGCATTTATTTATATCCTCCAAGATAAGGCAGATACCTTATTACCTCTAGGCATTCTATAAATTATATGTCTTTTCAGTAATTTAGCAATTAGCACATTATCTTGTGTTTTTTTAGGATTAATATTTGATACACTGACGGACAATACACTGTCAGTGCATCAAATGATGCCACTTGTCGGGTTAGAAGTTGGTGGTTAGGGTTAGGGATTAGTTGTTAAGATTAGGGGTTAGGGATTAGTGGTTAGGGGTTAGTTTTTTAATTAGTGTCAGTGTAGGATTGATTGATAGTGTATAGAGTCTATACACTGACAGTACATTAAAAAAAACTCTTTTTTTATATATATTTAAGATTGTCAAAGTTTGATATCTAATCATTGAAATTAATAATTCAACACTTTATCAATCGATCTTGGCATCTTGTATTGCTTTATTGTTACTTGTTAGTGCACATTGAACCAACTTAAAGAAGCCCAAAGGAATATCTTTCAGGTTCATAAAATTTTTGTGTTGTGGGCTAAGCTTGTTATCTTTTGGGTAACATGTTGTGGGCTAAGCTGAATTATCCTAATTCAAGTTTTATTTTGTGAGAAAATGAGACTCAAACTTAGCACGACCCAATTATAATTCTATAAAATAAAAAAAGATAAAATTAAAATAATACGAGATCTTACTTTTATTATATCTTTTAAAAAAATAAATTTTAACATCTATACATCATATAAAAACTATTTTCGTGAGGGTAGTAAGTAGTTGGCCACTACGTGACAACCAACTACTTTCTCATGAAAATAATTTTTAATTTTTTTCTTAAAGTTAAAATATTTTTCAAAAAACGTTACCTTACATGGCAACAAATTATTAGAGATAAATTTTATATATATTTAAAATTATTACTATTATTTTTTCTTAAAATTTAAAATATTAAAAAGAATGTTGCAATGTGATTGCTCTTCGATTATTTTGGAACACAAGTATTAAAGAATCCTGCGTTGAAATTCAATGTGGAGCTCTGACATAGATCAACATCAAAGAGTGGCTTTTATCTTCATTTTTACCAAGCTGATGACTGCTTTTGCTGCTATTGGAGGAAAAGGTTCCAAATTCTTTTTTAACTACATTCTCGAGATTATGCGCTGCAAGCAGTGGATTTTGCATTTATATTTATTTATTTATTATTATTATTATTAGTTTTTGCTTTGTTAGCCCTCCCTAGAGTTTCAGTATTTAATTGTATAGTCTATTAGTGACAACTTAGCAAACCTAAAACCTTTTTCTTTTTTGGACTGCAGCTAATTGGAGCTGGTGATGAGGACGCGGACTTTGCTGTTAATGAAGGCCTTAATATAAAGGCATTGGATGCAAGCAGAACAAGGAGCACAAAAGGTTGCTAAAGGAAGTGGCTTAAAGAAAGCCAATTATAGTAATTAAGATTGGTGAATCAAGTGAGAAAAAACGAAGTGGGAAAAAGGGTTCATATGCAGATCAACCGGTCTCATTTGTATCAAGTGGCCTCAGGGGAGGACTGTAATACGAGCCAGAGGGGGTCTTGAATATATATATTAAATAGATTTAAATGGTTATTTTAAATTAAAATTGTTAATTTTTTTTATTTAATTTTATACATTGCAATTTAAGATGATTAAAATCACATTACTATTTATTTATTTATTGTACTAACTAATCATAACTCACAAATCCTTAAAATCAAAATATTTACCACAAAGGTTAAATCACAATTATGTGAATTTAATAAATTCTAAATTGACTTTCTAACTTTTTCAATAAAACTTTAAGTTTCCAACCAAGTACCAAACATGTTTTCTTTTTTTTTAGTTAACTACAATTTTTTCTTCATATAATTTCTCACTTTTAATTTTATCTTAAATCTTTTTCTCTTGTTACCAAGATTGGAGCCACTTTATAAAAGATTATACAAATATCCTAATTTCTAAACTCAAATTTTCAACTTTATTATTTTAATAAAATATATATTTTTTGTTTTGATGAAAAATATATATTTTTTGATAAAAAAAAAAATATTTTTTGTTGGGATAATGACCCCAATAGCCCTTGAAGTTTATCAAATATTCTATTGTGATCCCTGTACTTTAAAAATGTTCAATGTGGTACTTGAACTATCAAACCGTGTATCAATGTGGTATTTTGACCTAACACTGTCAAAATATAGATGATGATGTGGCATTGACCAATCAGGTGATGACACGTGGCAGTACCTGATTTTTAGAAATTAATATTTGAATTTTTGTAAAAAGAAATTTAAAAAATAATATAAAAAATTTAAAAAATTTTAAAATTATATTTTTAAAAATTAATATCTATTTTTTAAAAAAATATTATAAAAATATAAAAAATTAAAAATTATATTTTTAAAAATTAAAAATGTTTTTTTATTAAAATTATTTTAAAAAATTTTAAAAAATTAAAAATTTATAAATTCTTTAAAAATTAAAAAAAATATTTTAAAATTTAAAAAAAAAATAAAATTTTAAACTAAAATTATTTTTAAAATATAATATATTTTAAAATTACTTGTGAAAAATTTTATAATATTTGAAATTTTTTAAAAATTACAAAAATCAAAATATAAAATTAAATTATTTTATTGTTTTAAATTTTTTTAAATATTTATTAAAAATTACAAATATTAAAATAATTTTAATAAAAAAATATATTTAATTTTTAAAAATATAAATTTTTAAAAAAAATTTAAATTTTTTTTACAAAAAATAAAATATTTAAAATTATATTTTAATTTTTGTTAAAAATATTTATTAAAATTAAAAGGTGGAGAGAGAAAAAAAATTAAATTAAAATAATATTTTTTATTATTATTACATGTGGCATCACTGTGTGGTGCCACGCGTAAAAGAAAAAAATATAATTTTAATTTTTAAATTAAAATAATAATTTTTTTGGTAATACACGTGGCATTATTATATGATGTCACATGTCAAGTTTTTATTGGATACCAAAGCCACGTTATCAATATTTAACGGTGTTACTGAACAGGTACTACAATAGCAAACGGAGTAAAAACGTTAAGTACCAAAATATAAATTTTTATAGTATAAGGATCACAATAAAAGATTTGATAAACTTCAGGGGTTATTGGGGACATTATTCCTTTTTTGTTTAATGATTGATATATTTATAATTTTTTTAAAATAAAATTATTCACAATTTTAAGTAAAATTATTTATTTGATATATTATGTATAAAATCATTTGTTTGATGTATTATGTTTCTTTATACATTTGAGGTACATACAAAGGATTTTGGATCCAAAACGGTGGCTAAAATGGGATTTGTTGAAGCTGGAGGGTTGGGAAAAGATGGTCAAGGCATGGCGCAGCCCATTAAAGTCATACAACGGCCTAAATCACTTGGGTTGGGTGTGAATTTCTCCAACACAAGCAGTGACTCATCAGAGAGGGAATTCATCATAAAACCAGTGGAGCTTTTGAAAAGCATACCAAAGGTTTTAGATCCAAGATGATGGGTAAGGTGGGTTTCATTGAAGGTATGGGCTTGGGCAAGGATTCACAAGGCATTGCCAATTCTTTAGTCGCTGCTAGGCTCCCAAAATCGCGAGGATTGGGTGCTAATTAGGGGTGTAAACGAGACACCTGTGCTCGCAAACTACTCGAGTTCGACTCGAAAAAAAACTCGAATTCGATTCGGTCATTATCGAACCGAGCTCGAGCTCGAGTAGCTTGAGCTATCGAGCGAGCCGAGTACGAGTATCTTAATACCCGATTCGAGCAGCTCGCGAGCCTAATCGAGTTTTTTTTATTTATAATATTGTTATTATTAATTTACTATTTTACCCTTAATATATATATACATACTTAAAAACCCTTAATTCGAGTTCGAGCTCGAGTATATAAACGAGCCTAATCGAGTCGAGCTCGAATAGTTCGATTTTATCTCGAGCCGAGCTCGAGCTTAAAAAATGATACTCGATCGAGCTCGAACCGAGCTTCGAGCCTCGAGTTTCGAATCGAGCTCGAGCTCGAACTTCTCAGTATTCGAGCTCGGCTCGGCTCGATTACAGCCCTAGTGCTAATCATTAGATGCCATGGCTTAAATGAATATCCAGAAGGCTAGACACGGAAACATTTGAGTGGAACAGTTTCTTAGATTAGTTCAATAGAATGTATTTATAGTTCCTTTTTTTTTTTTTGAATAATAAAGGTTGTAGTATGAAAATAAGAGAAAAGATTGTACATGCTGAAATTAAAATTATAAATTTATTAGATATTATTTCGTAAAAATAATTACATGAATTAACTGAGATAAATTTTAAATTCGTAATTCCTTAGTGTTTAGCAAAAAAAGAATCGATGCAGATATCCGAATTTTTAAATTACCATTCCTATTTCTGGCCCATTGGTTTCAACTAGTTTTGGTGCAAAAAATCCATGATTTGGTAGCCTTTCTAGGATGGCGACATGGTTATCCAGTATGTTTGGATAAAAGACAAGTTGCAAAAGCATTAAATGACTTGCTGTATGCGTTTGGAGCCCTTCAAGGCTTGTTTTTTTTTTTTTGGCATGGTTGTGACTTGTGAGAGCTGTAAACAACTCTTAGTTTGAGTGCTTACCCATGTGAGAGAAATCATCAGTCAGAAAATGTTGAAAAAGGTTTCTGAGCCAATCACATAAACTTCCTCCTTAAATCTTAATTATTGCTTTTGGTAAGATCTCTGCATCATGGCCTGTATCAGTATGGTATACCTTTCTTTCATTCTTTAAACATTCAATCAGAATATTATTTCTAGCTAACAAGAGGTTGTATAATCAGACAAGTTCATGTACATTAACAGCTCACTTTGAATCTTGGTTCCAACTTCCAAGCCATTTGATTGTTGATCATTTCTTCTTCTTTTGGTGTTAATTGACATTGCAACTTTCATTTTGTGTTACTTAACATTTAAATAAAATATGAAACTTTATGTTAAAACATTCAAATTGTTTATATGTATATATATTATATAATGAGAAATTATTCAATACCCTGTTAATAAGATTTTTAGATTTCACAAATAGAGTTAGAAAAATGATACATTTTTAAGGTATAATAAAAAAAATTAAAAAAACATGTGACAGTCTTTTAACTTCATTAATAGAATTAAAAAATTTCACTATCAATATATCAAAGACGAACCGTTATATAATATATGTTGTATGTTTTTCTCCAAATTTCATTGTTACTTTCAATGTAGACCCATTTACTTTGTTCTCAAAGTGGATTAGATCAATTAGATCTAAGCTACATTAAACTTAGTTTACTTGTTGAGAGTCATTGGTCAAGGTCCAAGAGAAGTAAAAAAAAAAAAAAAATCCAACAACAAAGCTATGACATTTTTAGAGATAATTATTTTTTATTTTTATGAGTTAGATCTTGTTCATTATTTTTTAATATATTCATCGTTATTATTCATATATATAGGATTCATTCATAAATTTTGAAAATCATATTTATGAATGATGATAAAAGTATATTAAAAGTTGATAATGTGTGACATTATTTTTGCTAATAATAAAACTTTTAACTAACAAAGAATTCAAACTTCATTTCTCTCTCTCCTTCCTTTTTGTTCATCAAGCTTCATACTAAAATTTGCATTTTTCTTTTCAAATTTCATACCATCAAGCTTCATAGTAAAATCTACTAACTTTCCCTCTCTCTCTCTCTCTCTCTCTCTCTCTATATATATATATATATATATATATATATATATATATATTTGTGAAGTTGTCTATATTACCCATTAATTGCATCATACAAATGCCTTCACTTTTCAAGCAAATGCTGTTTATAAGAGCATTTATGTTACTCGTAGATTTTCTTTTTTTTTAAATATTCGTGTTTGATATATGTTTTTGACACATATTGAAACATGAATATAAATATATGATATTCTAAATATATGGAAAAACAAAAATTAAAAGTTAAAGTATATTCATATCAAACTCATATTTATATTCGATACTCACGATATCATATATAGAGGATCATGGCATTTTGCCTTGATCAATGGCATAATAACCATATTTGTCCAAACACGAGTGACTACCTGATTCAATTTCAACATATCACGTAACATTAGGCTTGTATTTTTGAAAGTTGGTCCATTTTGAGTTTTGACCTATGGACAGGAAAAAGGTTGGTACACATAAAAAACATGAAAGTAGTAAAAATAAGAATTGACTAAATAATTTCCTTGGTAGAAAGGAAAGAAAGAAGTAAAGAAAAAAATTAATATAATGATTGAATTATACGACAATATGTATTATTTTAATAATTCAATCATTAAATTAAAATATTTTTCTTTTTTTCCTATTTTCTTTCTTAAAAAAAATGAAGCAACAAAAAAAGCTAAAATTATTTTCTTTTAATATTGAAATAAACGGATTCCAACTCAACTCTTTCTGTAATAACCAATTTTCGTCCGGGTCGGATCCGAATCCGACCCAGGCCAGTTGCAACAGGGTCTGCTATTTAGCAGGCCCAATCTGTAAACACCAGCGGGCCCAAACCCCAAACCCAACACCCAGGCCCACAACAGGCCCAGCCAACCCATTTCACCCTAGCCCAAACCTTCACCAGGCCCAACCTAACCCCTCTGCTGCTAACCCTAGCCGCCTCCCCCATTTCCCAAAACCTGACAACCCCTCTGCCACCTGACAACCCCTCTGCCACCCTGACAACCCCTCCCACACGGCACACCCTCCCCCACACGCCATCACTAACCCACACTCAACCTCAACCCCAAACACCCCCCATAAAGCCCCCCATCACCAGCAAAAAATGGAGGGCCGAAGCCTTAGCCTGAGGGAGGACCCCCCACTGTTCAGACTCCCCCTGAGCAAGGGGATCCAGATCGGAACCCCCATTTTACCAAAAACCCTAGATCTGGGGTCCGAAACCCAGATCTGGGTCCTCTTCAAAAGACCGAAAAAAAAACCAAACCCCCCCAGATCCGAGCCTTCACTGGTTCGAACTCTCCCTTGAGCAAAAAAAAACCAGACCGACCCCACCTCCTCCGATTCAAAACCAAAACCCTGCAACAAAAGAAACAGGCAACCACACAGAAAAAAAAAATCCAGAAACAAAAAAAAAGTCGAAAAGTTTTTTCCTAGATCTAGGGTGGTGGACTCCGATTCGGGCAAAACGGAGCCCAGAATCGGAGAGAGGAGACCGACGCGGTTCCAGATAAGGTGATTTGGAGTTCGCCGGCAGCCGGCGAGCGGCGGCCGGCAATGGTGGACGGCGGTCGGCGCGGTGGCCAGCTGCCGGAATCTGGGTTCTGGGGGGTTTTTTGGTATTAGAGGGAGAAGGAGAGAAAAGAAGAGAGAGAGGGGGAGAAAAAAAAAAGAAAAGAAAAGAGGGGGCTATTTATAGCCACATGGAGCGGGTCGAGTGACCCGCGCGTCGACCCGCAGGGCCGCGCAGGTCACCCGCCCTTTTTTTAAAAAAAAAAATAACGGCGTCAAAACGACGCCGTTTAGACCCAGGGTCCGCGCGTGGACCCGCGGGTCGACCCGGGGTCCGCGCGCCCGACCCGGGTGTAAAAGAAAAGAAAGGGAATGCCCAAACCGGATCCGGCCCAGGCTTTAGGCCCCAATCAGGCCTGGCCCAAGCAGGTCACCCGACCAGGCCTTGGGTCCAGGCCAAATTTTGGGCCAAAGAGGGCCAAAAAAAAAAGAAAAAAAAAAAGAAAAAGAAAGAAAAAGAAAAAAAAAAGAGAAAAAAAAAGAAATTTAAAAATAAAAAAAATAATAATTAAATTTAAAATATAAAAAAAATTAAAAAATATAAAAAAGAAAAAGAAAAAGAAAAAATTAAAAATTAAAAATTAAAAATAAAAAAATAAAAAAAAAAAGAAAACAAAAAGAAAAAATTCACGATTATCGATTTTGATTTTGTTATTTTTGACATATTTTCAGGTGATTTTACGAAGATCAAGTCCGGCATTTTGATTTTTCTGATTCTCGACGTTTGTCATGTATGATTTTAATTTTATTATTTATTTTCATTACTATTTGTATTTATTTATTTTGTCCGGCATTCGATATATTTTTGTTATTCGGTTTCTATTTTAAAATATTAAAATAATATTTTTTTCTAATTAATACATGTCTTTTAAAATTATTTTCGGTAAATAAAATTCTCTAAAAACGAATTTCTTTCTCGGGATGGTCGGAGTATCAATCGTTCTTTGAAATGGTCCGAGTAAGAATAATAATCGAAATATTATCGAAAATATCGGAATGGTTCGGGAATTATTCTTACATAGATAATTTCTTTTATTTCGAAAATAATTGTTAGAAGCATTTTAATTTACAGTTTCAAAAAAAAAAATTTTAATAAATGCGAATAACCGACGACGAAATTCGAAGGACGTCACGGTAGTGATTCCTAAGATATCTTGAGGTGCGAGAATTTCGTTAAATATCACCACGAGTGGTGGGAGTATTTAGCGACATGCTCGATGCAAAAATCCGTTTTCGTTTAAAAAAATGGAAATAATCAAAATAAAAAAATGAATAAAGAGCGAATGTTTATTGCGCTCGATATTTTGCCATGCTCGTGTTTTTAATATTACGATTCACATGTTTGATTTTATAGTTATATGTTAAGCCGTATGCATTCGATATTTAAATATTCGCATCATACGCATTTGAATAAAAAATGGATGTAAATTGCTGACGACGGAATTCGATGGATATCACGGTTGTGATTCCTAAGATGTCTTGAGGTGAGAAGATCTCGTTAAATACCACCGAGAGTGTCGGGAATATTTAATGAGTATTTTCGATAATAAATTTGTGTCCACTTTCGTTTTCAAAAAAATAATAATAATTTTATAAAAAAATCAAAAATAATAAACATGTTTTTTTAATAAAATAAAATAAAAAGAAAAGAGAATTATTTTTAAATAGTGATGTTGATTCCATTAAATCGAGATTAAAGATAACACGTGATTAAATGGTACCGTTTTCTAAACGGGCGTTGCGGGGGTGCTAATCCTTCCCCGCACGTAACCGACTCCCGAACCCAATCATGTTTTTACTCTGGTTCAAAGCGCGGACTTCGAAATTGGTTTTACAAAATGTTTTAATTAATGTTTTACTAAAACCGGTTTTAATAGGTGGCCAATCACACCTAGCAAAAAAGATTGGTGGCGACTCCATTTTTTTTGTGTTTTCAAATTAACGTCGTAGCGGTCGAAAAAACCGTTATGACAGCTTGGCGACACCACTGGGGACCCTTTGAGAGTCGAGCCACAAATTGATCATGTGTTGTTTTAAAATCTCGAATTAATGGATTAAATCGGTATTTAATTTTAATTCTCTTTACTTTCTTTCTTTCTTTATTTTTATTTTGCTTGCAATTACACTTTGATATTTGTTAATTCTTGATTCATATTTTTTTTTATGTCGTTTATTTTTGTTTAAATCGTGGAATGTTTAGAATAAAGAGTCGTAGACAAATAGTCGAAGGTTTGCTTGTTCCTTCTCATACACAAGCTCGTGCATTTCATACATAAGCTCTATACCCGAGCTTTATCCCTTTAGGTGAAAGTAAAGTACCTACGCTCTCGTGAGACAATAACCTCCGCATGGGCTAGCGAAACGCTTTTAGAGAGAAAAAGTACCTACGCTCTCGAGAGATAATAATCTCCGCACGGGCTAGCGAAAAATCTCTCCAACAAATTGAACCCTTTTAAATCGGGATGCCTTACTAGCCTTCACGGGCGACAGTAAGGAGCAATTTGGAGCCTTTTAGATTCTAACTCAACCTCATGTAGTGAACTTGAGTAGAGCCATATCGAATTTCCGATCAGATATCCTCGAAATTAGGAAGGGACATTGTGATCTTTCGCTATTTGTTTACACTCTAAACAAAAACTGTAAATCGGGTAATGATGAGCGTACATCGTGCTACCCGCAATAAGTTTCATTTTTAGCTCCGAAGGCACCGTGATGCTTAAATAAGTTGATACTGTCGGAGCAAATGTTCGTTAACTTTTTGAGTTTGTAAATATGAAAGTTTTTCTTTTCGTACATCTCGTACATTTCATGCATTGATGCACTTGTAAATAAAGCATTTACATTTATAATTGTATTTTTGATTTCACGGTGATAATAATCTCATTTGACAAATTGCATAAACACTTGTTGTTGATTAAATGAGAATTGCAAACCGGTAGTGTTGAATAAATACTCGGACATTTGTGCCATAATAAGACCCACTACCACAAAAGTTTTTGATAGAAATTGGTTTTTGAAAATAATATTTTGATTTTTACGAAAAAAACATTTTTCAAAACAAAAAAACATTTTTTTTTTGCGGATTGAATTTGAGGGCAAAGTTTGTGCAATAAAATTGTTGAATGACCAAGTTCAGTCCAAATCATGAATAGTTTTCTGTATATATTCATGCATTAATTTGTTTATTCTTTAGACAAATCAAATTCGCATCATATTGCAATCATAACATGCATGGTCATTCATTGTAGAATGCATTAGTAACATACATGATCATTCTCTGTATATACCAGTATATCATTCATTTATTGTTTACATGCATCATACCGACATCGTGATTGCATTCATAACAATAAGGTCATGCATTCGTGACATACATGGTCGCTCATTGTATATGTTCATGCATTAATTTGTTTATTCTTTACATGCATCATATGGGCATCGTGTCACATTCACGGCATTCATAGCTCATGCATCATGAAACACACTTGGAGAATAAAAAAAAGAAGTCGGCTTAGTTTTGAAAACTGAAAGATGCAGACAACTGAAGCATGCAGACAACTGAAGGAAAAGATTGAAGGTTTTTTCCACGATGGCATTTTGACTCCAGAGCTAGTCGAACAGTGGAAATCCGCATTGCCATAAATCGTTTTTTTCGCCACGGGTTTGGAGGATGAGAATGGTTACCTTTAAAAGCATGTCGACAAGCATTGAAGAATATGCATGTAGTTCTATGCCTCATCATGAAAGCACTTGTCTTATGTTGGCATCCACATGAAATAAATAAATTTTGAATTTCAAAGGCTTTGTGTTTGTTGTGTTTTAAGTTGAATTTGCAAAAATAAACATTAAAGAAATTCTTGATTTTTGAAGAGCGCGTTCTTAAAAGAAAAAATCTTTCTTCACGTTAGGAAATGATGAGGAGTCTTGAGATTATTGATGATCAATGTTAGAAATGACCCAACATCCTTCCCTCTCTTTCGGACTTGCCTATGCTTGAATCATTTGAGTCTGAAACAGTCAAAGCCTCCAGGAATATATTGTTGAATTTCAGAAACCATAGTCAGTGCAATAAGGAAAATGCAGATCCCAATTTAGGTTATGAGCAATGGAACAAACTTTTTGAAAAAAAAAAATCCGAGCTTTTTGGTGTCTCAAACAAGTGAAACCTTTTTCAAGAATCTAAATTATGGTAAATTGATGTGTGTCAAGGTTATGCCAAAACCATTCACATCCCTTCCCGTAACCACAAAACAAGAGTTGCCCAGACGTCACTTCATGATTAACGTCTCGGGTAACAATGATTGAACCTGATTTTCTCGTGTTCCTAGAAAAAAGCTGTTTTCGAGCCATACTCTTTCTTGTCCCTTCGGAGAGCAAAAAAGACTCGAGGTGTTCCTCGTTATGATACGAATTCTCATTTGTATGACCAATCAAATGGTGCATCATTTGTAGATACGGAAGACGCGTGGTGGATAAAGATGAAGTAATTTTCGGAGCATGCATCAAAAAAATGAAAAAAAAAAGAAAGAAAAAATGAAAAATGAAAAACGAGTGTGGCATCATGCATTTATGAAATTCAAGATGGTTTCAAGAAAGAAAAAAACCTTTTCATTATTTTCCTCTAAGGAATGACTCTTCGATTTACGTGCTTGTGTTCGAGATGAAAAATGACCATCTTTCATCATCCTTTCACAAATTATAAAATATCCTTTTGCTACCCCTTTTGAGCCTAATGAATACTTTTGTTCTTTCAACCCCGATCAAGGATCACCCTCCACACTAGGGGGCAAATGCGAGGAAGGATCTTTTCAAAGGTCACAGATAGTGAAGTCTTGGTTCAAAGACGAAAGAAGAAGGCCGTGAATCAAAGAGAAATCTGAGCTTCCAAACAACTACGGGCTCACCTTGTCAAAATAGAAATGCCAAAAAAAAAAGGAGATAAAAAGAAAAAGGAAAGCAAAAAAATAGAAAAGAAAAGAAAGAACGGATGAAAATCATCGGATGAAGAGAAAAGCTCAGAAAAGACAAATGTTTCGAAGAGAATCCTCCTCATGAAATGATCCTTGATTTGATCACCTTAAACACATGTTTGGGCCTATTTATCTTTTCTTTCAATACCTCGAACCTTGGCCTACATTACGTACCTTGAAAAGACCATTTTGATCGAGCATGGCCATTTAAATTGATGAGTCTATTCTTAGAGAAATGCATGAGACTTCGGTTTCCTTTCTGGTTAAAAATCCTTTTTGGATAAGTCTTGATTTTTTTTGAATGCATGATGAAACATTTAATGAAAAAAAAATGAAAAAAAAAATGGAAAGAAGGAGACTCTAGGGTGAAAACCCAACACGGGAAGTCTAGAGTAAAATGGGAGAACTTCGGTGCAGCTTATGGTATTGTCGAGGCCATAACAAAAGAAGAGGTCATTTTGAAAAAGTTAAGGAACATCTGGGAATTCCAAAATATCCCAAAACTGTCAACTCTCGTTTGGAGGGTTCATTTTAAAAACTGAGACCGTTTTCCTTTCCATAATTAATTTTCCAGTTTGAACATCCCTGCTGATCTTGACGTTTGTCAAAACGCCATAATTTGGAAACTAAAAGAAGGTTGAATTTGTTTGAGTCCAAAAAATCATGTTCTATAAAATCTGTTCCATTTATGAGTCTAGAAAGGATATACATTTTTCCTGTTGCGAAGTCTCCTTGGATCAACCAAAATCTTGTGGTACCAAGCCTTCCGACTCAATTTGAAAAATCCGAATTGACACTCAGAAAAACTTCTAACAGTGATCATCAATCTTCAAGAGATGTGGATATCACAATATCGGACGATGACATTTTCAGCTCAAAAGTTTTTAGTAAATAAGCAAACATTTTTCAAAAAAAATAAAAGAAGCAAGCAAAAGCAGATAAATGAAAATATTTTTGGAAGAAACCATTTCCGATGTTGGCATAAGACGAAGGTTCTTCTGGCCCAGAGGTATGGAACTATTGAGGTAGAAAAAATAAACACTCGGATTCCAGTTGATCTTGAAAAACTATCGGGGCAAAAGGATAGTTCCAAAGTGAAGAAAAGGGTTGATCTCTTACGAGGCACGAGCGTTTCAGGATACACTCTGTCTCGGAGAGGAAAAACAATTTGGAAAAGCTAAACCAAGATCAGAAAAAAAAATTGGGAGCATTCGCATCATTCATGAACATTCGCATATTTATTAAGTTTTGCATCTGCATCGTGTCGTAAAATGTGTACACTATCCGAAGGTACTTGCACATGCACCATCAGGGGCATACGCATTGACATCGCATGACATTCACATTTCATGCATGACATTGACTATTTGAAATTTTGACATTTGAATTTGAGCATTTAGTGAGATTTTCTTCCAAGATATGATTGTGAAAGATCTTCAGGCATGATCACCAAGACCTCCGGGCATCTCTTTTAAAACCTCCGGGTTGCCTCTTCTAAGTCCTCCGGGCACAGGAAAAGCAATTTATTTTCAAAGTTGTGGAGCCTCTGATGAGAGGAGCAATTTATTTTCAAAGTGGTGGAGCCTCTGATTAGAGGAGCAATTTATTTTCCAAAGTGATAGAAAATTAAATATAAAAAAAAAGACCTCCGGGCATCTGTTTTAAAACCTCCGGGTTACCTCTTTTAAGTCCTCCGGGCATAGGAAAAGAATTTATTTTCAAAGTTGTGGAGCCTCTGATGAGAGGAGCAATTTAAATTTTCAAAGTTGTGGAGCCTCTGATGAGAGGAGCAATTTATTTTCAAAGTGGTGGAGCCTCTGATGAGAGGAGCAATTTATTTTCAAAGTTGTGGAGCCTCTGATTAGAGGAGCAATTTATTTTTCAAAGTGATAGGAAATTAGAAAAAAGAAGACCTTCGGGCACCTGTTCTAAGACCTCCGGGCATTTCTCTTTAAATCCTTCCGGCACAGCGAAAGAAAAAGAAAGTTAGGAAGAAAGAAGACCTCCGGGCACTTGTTTTAAGACCTCCGGGCATTATTCTCAAAGTCATGGATAAGACCTCCGGGCATCATTTTCAAAGAAAAGATAATTTTTATAAGACCTCCGGGCACCATTTTCAAAGAAAAGACATTTTCAAAAAGACCTCCGGCCATTATTCTCAAAAATCACGGATAAGACCTCCGGGCGCCATTTTCAAGGAAAAAACATTTTTAAAGACCTCCGGGCATTATTCTCAAGAATCATGGATAAGACCTCCGGGCGCCATTTTCAATGAAAATACATTTTTAAAGACCTCCGGGCACCTGTTTCAAGACCTCCGGGCATTATCCTCAAGAATCATGTTTTCAAGACCTCCGGGCACCTTTCTAAAAAATAATTGATAAAGACCTCTGGGCATCATTCTCAAAGTCAAGAATAAGACCTCCGGGCACCACTTTCAAAGAAGTAACATTTTTAGACCTCCAAGTATCTGCTTTCAAAAACCTCCGGGTAACATTTTTCAAAATGACATTTTTCAAAACCTCCGGGTACCACTTTCAATTCTTGCGAAGTCAAACTCGTTACTTTAAGAAAGGTCGAGCCTCAGTATGATTAGTCAAGTGGCGATATCTGAAGAATCTGACAAGGAATTTCAAAACTGAACGAGAAAGAGATGGGATATCCAGAATGAGTCTTCACTTTCGTAAGACTAAGGTAGTAAGCGAGATGATGATCTAAGTTGTGTTCAAACTCATTGTCAAAAATTCGAAGTTCGTTTTTTATTTTTCAAAGTCGTGGAGCCTCTGATGAGAGGAGCAATTTATTTTCAAAGTGATAGAGCCTCTGATGAGAGGAGCAATTTATTTTCCAAGTGATGGAGCCTCTGATGAGAGGAGCAATTTATTTTCAAAGTTGTGGAGCCTCTGATGAGAGAAGCAATTTATTTTCAAAGTGATAGAGCCTCTGATGAGAGGAGCAATTTATTTTCAAAGTTGTGGAGCCTCTGATGAGAGGAGCAATTTATTTTCAAAATTGTGGAGCCTCTGATGAGAGGAGCAATTTATTTTCAAAGTTGTGGAGCCTCTGATGAGAGGAGCAATTTACTTTCAAAGTTGTGGAGCCTCTGATGAGAGGAGCAATTTATATTCAAAGTTGTAGAGCCTCTGATGAGAGGAGTAATTTATTTTAAAAGTTGTGGAGCCTCTGATGAGAGGAGCAATTTATTTTCAAAGTTGCGGAACCTCTGATGAGAGGGGCAATTTATTTTCCAAAGTCGTAGAGCCTCTGATGAGAGGAGCAATTTATTTTTGAAGTGATAGAGCCTCTGATTAGAGGAGCAATTTATTTTCAAAGTTGTGGAGCCTCTGATGAGAGGAGCAATTTATTTTCAAAGTCGTAGAGCCTCTGATGAGAGGAGCAATTTATTTTCAAAGTTGCGGAACCTCTGATGAGAGGGGCAATTTATTTTCCAAAGTCGTAGAGCCTCTGATAAGAGGAGCAATTTATTTTCAAAGTGGTGGAGCCTCTGATTAGAGGAGCAATTTATTTTTCCAAATGATAGAGCCTCTCATTAGAGGAGCAATTTATTTTTCAAATGATAGAGCCTCGCTAAAAATGGATCTCAATAACCGGACAAAATTGGTTATACTGTCTTTGCCCTATTCCTGATTCTCAGCAATGTGCAAAGAGGGGCAGCTGTAATAACCAATTTTCGTCCGGGTCGGATCCGAATCCGACCCAGGCCAGTTGCAACAGGGTCTGCTATTTAGCAGGCCCAATCTGTAAACACCAGCGGGCCCAAACCCCAAACCCAACACCCAGGCCCACAACAGGCCCAGCCAACCCATTTCACCTTAGCCCAAACCTTCACCAGGCCCAACCTAACCCCTCTGCTGCTAACCCTAGCCGTCTCCCCCATTTCCCAAAACCTGACAACCCCTCTGCCACCTGACAACCCCTCTGCCACCCTGACAACCCCTCCCACACGGCACACCCTCCCCCACACGCCATCACTAACCCACACTCAACCTCAACCCCAAACACCCCCCATAAAGCCCCCCATCACCAGCAAAAAATGGAGGGCCGAAGCCTCAGCCAGAGGGAGGACCCCCCACTGTTCGGACTCCCCCTGAGCAAGGGGATCCAGATCGGAACCCCCCCTTTTACCAAAAACCCCAGATCTGGGGTCCGAAACCCAGATCTGGGTCCTCTTCAAAAGACCGAAAAAAAAAAACCAAAACCCCCCTCAGATCCGAGCCTTCACTGGTTCGGACTCTCCCTTGAGCAAACAAAAAAACAGACCAGCCCCCACCTCCTCCGATTCAAAACCAAAACCCTGCAACAAAAGAAACAGGCAACCACACAGAAAAAAAAATCTAGAAAAAAAAAAAAAAAAAGTCGAAAAGTTTTTTCCTAGATCTAGGGTGGTGGACTCCGATTCGGGCAAAACGGAGCCCAGAATCGGAGAGAAGAGACCGACGCGGTTCCAGAGAAGGTGATTTAGAGTTCACCGGCAGCCGGCGAGCGACGGCCGACAATGGTGGACGGCGGCCGACGCGGTGGCCAACTGTCGAAATCTGGGTTCTGGGGGGTTTTTTGGTATTAGAGAGAGAGGGAGAGAAAAGAAAAGAGAGAGGGAGAAAAAAAAATGAAAAAATGAAAAAAAAAAAAAAAAAGAAAAGAAAAGTGGGGGCTATTTATAGCCCCCTGGAGCGGGTCGAGTGACCCGCGGGTCGACTCGGGGTCCGCGCGGGTCACCCGCCCTTTTTTTAAAAAAAAAAAGAACGGCGTCAAAACGACACCGTTTAGACCCAGGGTCCGCGCGTGGACCCGTGGGTCGACCCGGGGTCCGCGCGCCCGACCCGGGTGTAAAAAAAAAAAAAAAAAAGAAAGGGAAGGCCCAAACCGGATCCGGCCCAGGCTTTAGGCCCCAATCAGGCCTGGCCCAAGCAGGTCACCCGACCAGGCCTTGGGTCCAGGCCAGATTTTGGGCCAAAGAGGGCCAAAAAAAAAAGAAAGAAAAAAAAAGAAAAAAAAAGAAAAAAAAAAGAGAAAAAAAAAAGAAATTTAAAAATAAAAAAATAATAATTAAATTTAAAATATAAAAAAAATGAAAAAATATAAAAAATTAAAAATTAAAAATAAAAAAATAAAAATAAAAAAATAAAAAAGCAAGAAAACAAAAAGAAAAAATTCACGATTATCGATTTTGATTTTGTTATTTTTGACATATTTTCAGGTGATTTTACGAAGATCAAGTCCGGCATTTTGATTTTTCGGATTCTCGACGTTTGTCAGGTATGATTTTAATTTTCTTATTTATTTTCATTACTATTTGTATTTATTTATTTTGTCCGGCATTCGATATATTTTTGTTATTCGGTTTCGATTTTAAAATATTAAAATAATAATTTTTCTAATTAATACATGTATTTTAAAATTATTTTCGGTAAATAAAATTCTCTAAAAACGGATTTCTTTCTCGGGATGGTCGGAGTATCAATCGTTCTTTGAAATGGTCCGAGTAAGAAAAATAATCGAAATAATATCGAAAATATCGGAATGGTTCGGGAATTATTCTTACATAGATAATTTCTTTTATTTCGAAAATAATTGTTAGAAGCATTTTAATTTACACTTTCAAAAAAAAAAAGATTTTAATAAATGCGAATAACCGACGACGAAATTCGAAGGACGTCACGGTAGTGATTCCTAAGATATCTTGAGGTGCGAGAATTTCGTTAAATATCACCACGAGTGGTGGGAGTATTTAGCGACATGCTCGATACAAAAATCCGTTTTCGTTTAAAAAAAATGGAAATAATCAAAATAAAAAAATGAATAAAGAGCGAATGTTTATTGCGCTCGATATTTTGCTATGCTCGTGTTTTTAATATTACGATTCACATGTTTGATTTTATAGTTATATGTTAAGTCGTATGCATCCAATATTTAAATATTCGCATCATACGCATTTGAATAAAAAATGGATGTAAATTGCTGACGACGGAATTCGAAGGATATCACGATTGTGATTCCTAAGATGTCTTGAGGTGAGAAGATCTCGTTAAATACCACCAAGAGTGTCGGGAATATTTAATGAGTATTTTCGATAATAAATTTGTGTCCACTTTCGTTTTCAAAAAAATAATAATAATTTAAAAAAAAATCAAAAATAATAAACATGTTTTTTTAATAAAATAAAAAGAAAAGAAAATTATTTTTAAATAGTGATGTTGAGTCCATTAAATCGAGATTAAAGATAACACGTGATTAAATGGTACCGTTTTCTAAACGGGCGTTGCGGGGGTGCTAATCCTTCCCCGCACGTAACCGACTCTCGAACCCAATCATGTTTTTACTCTGGTTCAAAGCGCGGACTTCGAAATTGGTTTTACAAAATATTTTAATTAATGTTTTACTAAAATCGGTTTTAATAGGTGGCCAATCACACCTAGCAAAAAAGATTGGTGGCGACTCCATTTTTTTGTGTTTTCAAATTAACGTCGTAGCGGTCGAAAAAATCGTTATGACACATTCAATAAAGAAAATTGTATAATTATATAGACTCATTGGATCATATGCTCGAGATTTCAAATTTAAAAAAAAAAAAAAAAAAAATTAATAGTAAAATGTAAAATTTACCCAAAAAAAAACTAAAACAGATAAATAGGGGTTTGGCCAAAAAATAAATAAACAGGAGCATTATAGTCAAATACCCAAGAAAGCTCCAAAAAGAGGGAGAGAAAACCTCTCAATATGGTGTCGGTGATTCGTTAGCAGAAACGCACAAAGGCAATAATATAAGGCCCATTATCGTACCTTCCATTGCCACTTTCTTTCTCTCGAAATTTCAGTTTCGTTAGAAATAAAAAGAAAAACACTTTGAAGATCTCTATGTTTGGACTTCAATTTTCTTCATAGAGACACTTCGCTTCTTTCTCTCTGGCAATTCTAATTCTCCTTCCAAAGGTCAGTCAGATCCATTCTTCCTTTACATAATTTCTTCAATATTACATGCACTGCTAGATTTTTGCTATAACCCTTTGTTTGCTCGAAACCCACATCGAAATTCACCTAAATCTTTGCTTATAAACTCATTTCTCAATCTGGGTTTTCCCAGATCTGACAAAATTTGGATTTAATGGGTAATTTTTGGATTTGGGTATTGACGATTTGCTTGATATTTCAATCTGGATATGGGTTTTATCTGCCTGGTAGTTACCCTCACAAATATGTGGTTGAGGACCCTTTATCGGTCAAAGTGAATTCCCTAACTTCCATTGACACTGAAATGCCCTTTAGCTATTACAGTTTACCCTTTTGTAAGCCTGCAGAGGGTGTTAAGGATAGTGCTGAGAATCTTGGTGAGCTTCTCATGGGAGATCGGATTGAGAACTCACCGTATAGGTTTAAGATGTACACTAATGAGACCGAGATCTTCTTGTGTCAATCCGATAAGTTATCGGCTGATGATTTTAAGTTGTTGAAAAAGAGGATTGATGAGATGTATCAGGTTAATTTGATTCTCGATAATTTGCCTGCAATAAGGTATACTAGGAAAGAGGGTTTTATGTTGAGGTGGACCGGGTATCCAGTTGGGGTTAAGGTTCAGGATGTGTATTATGTGTTTAATCATTTGAAACTTAAGGTGCTTGTTCATAAGTATGAGGAAACGAATGTGGCACGTGTGATGGGGACTGGGGATGCCGCTGAGGTTATCCCCACTGTTGGCAATGGGGGATCGGATGAGCCTGGGTATATGGTTGTTGGGTTTGAGGTGGTTCCTTGCAGTGTCATGCATAATGGTAACTCGGTTAAGAACTTGAAAATGTATGAGAAGTACCCATCTCCAATTAAATGCGAGCCGACTACCGTGTCAATGCCTATCAAGGAAGGTGAACCGATTGTCTTCACCTATGAGGTTGCCTTTGAGGAGAGTGATATCAAGTGGCCATCTCGTTGGGATGCTTATTTGAAGATGGAGGGATCCAAAGTCCATTGGTTCTCGATCTTGAATTCCCTTATGGTGATCACTTTCCTTGCTGGTATAGTCCTTGTGATCTTCTTAAGGACTGTTAGGCGGGATCTGACCCGGTATGAGGAGCTTGACAAGGAGGCCCAAGCACAGATGAACGAGGAGTTATCTGGCTGGAAGTTAGTTGTTGGGGATGTTTTCCGTGCCCCAACAAATCCTGCTCTTTTGTGTATTATGGTTGGGGATGGAGTTCAGATCCTTGGGATGGCAGTTGTGACAATATTGTTTGCCACTCTTGGATTTATGTCACCAGCATCCCGTGGAACTCTTATTACAGGTATGCTATTTTTCTACTTGATTCTGGGTATTGCAGCTGGCTATGTTGCGGTTCGTCTTTGGAGAACAATTGGCTGTGGCGATCACAAGGGATGGGTTTCTGTCGCTTGGAAGGCTGCTTGTTTTTTCCCCGGTATTGCCTTTTTGATTCTAACCACTTTGAATTTCCTGTTGTGGGGAAGTCATAGCACAGGAGCTATTCCATTTTCTCTCTTTATTATTCTACTTCTACTTTGGTTCTGTATCTCGGTTCCACTCACCCTAGTTGGTGGATACTTTGGGGCTAAGGCACCTCATATTGAATACCCTGTTCGAACCAACCAGATCCCTCGGGAAATTCCACCTCAAAAGTACCCATCCTGGCTGCTAGTTCTTGGTGCTGGAACTCTACCTTTTGGTACCCTTTTCATTGAGCTTTTCTTCATCATGTCTAGCATCTGGATGGGGCGAGTTTACTATGTCTTTGGCTTTCTGTTCATTGTTCTGATCCTACTTGTTGTGGTTTGCGCCGAAGTATCTTTGGTGTTAACTTATATGCATCTCTGTGTGGAGGACTGGAAATGGTGGTGGAAATCCTTCTTTGCTTCTGGTTCAGTTGCCATCTACATCTTCTTGTACTCCATAAACTATCTCATATTCGATCTTAAGAGTTTGAGTGGACCTGTCTCTGCAACTCTGTACTTGGGGTATTCTCTCTTCATGGTCCTCGCAATCATGTTTGCAACGGGCACAATTGGGTTCCTTTGTTCTTTCTGGTTTGTGCATTATCTATTCTCTTCGGTAAAGCTGAATTGAAGAAACTTCTCCAAACACAAAAATTGGCACATTGAAGAGGCTCGAGAGAAAAGAATTCAACCCTTACATTAGTCAATCATCTGTTACTTTTGTTATTTTGAGCTTTACTTTGTTAGGAAACTTTAGTAAATGCAATAACAATAATTTCGCCCAGTTTTACTTAATTCTTTATTAGTTGCCTATGATGCATGATAGTGCAGTACGATACGAGTCTGTATATGCATTCTGATGTATTGGAGGCCGATTTAGGTTATGTTGGTAACTTTCTTTGTGGTTACTTATACCATTTACTTCGGTATTTTCAGTCTGAAATGCAATGAAACGAGCACAGCTCATCACGTTTTTCTTTTGTACTTTTCTGACCTTTCTTCCTCCAGATTTAACTTTAAAATGCTTTTAAACTTTTCGTAAAATGGGATTTGCTTCGGCCGTGTTGATGGGGCTTTTCATTCAGCTGCTATTATTCACATCTGAATTTGTAAGTTACCAATACTAAATCGTTTGTACAGTCTCAAATTAAAAGAAGTGATAATCACAAGCATTTTTAAATATATAAATTGAGTATACTCGAATCATAAACTTTTTCAATTTCAAATATATAAATGAAATATAATCACAAACTTTTTCAAATATATAAATTGAGTATACTCATTGAATCACAAGCTTTTTCAGTTTCAAATATATAAATTAAATATACTTGTATCAAACATTTCAAGGAAAAGTTACAACTTCGTTATTTTGAAAGCATCATCATCATAATGTACATCCAAAACCTGTAAGCATATGTAGATTTCACACTCTTCTCTGATTTCTCTATTCTTTCTTTCTAGGGTTCCGCTCTCTAAACAAAATTTGCAGACAAATATTACAATGTCTTGCCACTCATTTCATTTTATTTTTTAAAGAATAAATTAAAATTAGCTTTCAGAAATTGAAGAAATATGAAAAAATCAAAAGATTTTATCTTATTCTTTCGAATCGTAAGTTGAGGTTGCAATCTTAAATTTTTCAACAATGAATTGTTCAATTAGTTTATCTTGGTTCTTCAATTATGCGTTGACACTTTTTGATTTTCTGGTTTTATAGCTATTAGCTCATCTTGATTTTCTTTTTTCATAAACCAAAAAAACTAAAAATATATCGTCTACGTCAACCGGCAATGATGATGTGAATTATCTACAAAAAGAATTGATCATACAAGCAAATACAGTGGCAAGAGAAGTAAAAGAAAAAATTAATGAGCCCGAACGGACGCATGCCCAAAGCCCAAAGGGCAACAAATCTCTCCATGAAGTTTAGCAGGTTGATGGGAACCCAACGCATGCATGATGCACCAATGCAGAAATAATATCATCCAAGTCCTTTCCAGCTGTGTGCTACTCTTTGCCACTTTAGCCTCTTGTTTGCCGAGTATTGTATGACTTACAATTCGGACATTTTCGAGCCAGGACATGGAACCGAACTTCTGATTTTGTCCCACAATCATTGCAAAGGATTGAAACCTGCTAATCACAATTAAAATTTGTAAAAGAACAAATCTAATTCAATGAAAAATGAATCTCAAACTAAAATCATTTCAGGTTTGTCATTCTTTGCACTCAAAAAAGAGATAGATACTCTTATTATATGATACATGGTTAGTCGGCAGGGCTCCAGAATATGTAAAATAGAAGAAAGATTACAAACCATTTTATTTTGATACGGCTCGGGCATTGGTGTAGCTGCGATTTCCTCGTCAAATTTCTCCCAAACCTTAGACATGTCACAAACTGACTTGGAGCACAGAGGACACGCATATCTGTTGCAGAGATTAACATACCAGTCAAGAATACAGAAATGTTGCAAAAAACATAAAATAATTATATACTATGTTACTAGGACTCAGGAGTGAGTGTCGGATACGGGTATGTGTTCGACACGAATATGTTCAATTTTTTTTTTAAGTTTTTCTATATATTTAGAGGATAATACCCCCATACCCTTATCCGAATATGTATCGGAAATGAGTATCGGACACAGATATTTCAGGAAAAATGAAAAGTCGTAGTAACATAGATTAAACATGAGATTGAGCTGAAGAACTCACTGGAAGTGGTCCCTCATCTCCTTCAAGCAATCTGTGTGAATGGTATGTCCGCATGGCAGAACAGTTACATCATATCTTGACTCAAACAGAAACTGCGTATCCACATTGTGGTTTTCGGTTAGGTAGATATCAAAGCAATTTATTAATATATTTGATGGTAAATACGAGAATTTGAAATTACCTCGAAGCATACAGGACAATCATGATGCATTGCTCCTTCCACACAGGGATGGCTGTTTTTCAGAAGAATTGAATAGCAGCAACCTTTATATAACAAAGAACACAAAAACAAACAGATTTAAGTATTCGTAATGTTCAAATACCCAATAAGCTCTAATACAAACTTACATAAGATAGATTCAGATTAGCTTACCACACTTGTAGCAATGGAAGAAGTTCTCCCGTCCTCCAATTCTGGGAGAAAATAACATTATTATTTAGTTGTGACAATGACAAGATTTAATAGACGAATTCAGCGAAATGAAAAGAAAAAAAAAGTGATGAGGGAAGAAACAAGGAAAATAACTTCATAAATAATTCTAAAAAAGTTGGGAAAAAACAAAAACAAAAACTGTCAGAAAAAACTAAGAGGGCAGAAATAAGGAAATTATCTTTCCATATCCTCTTTTAGGTCTCATATCATATAACCACCATATAATGAATAAGAAATGAATATTTTTGACGGGGACAGTGGTTTCCCAAAAGTTAAGGATATGAAGAAAGCAATGGCACTTTGAACTTAAAAGCTAGGTCAGTATCTCCCAATCACATTGAGGTTCTACTTTACAAAAATTGGATAAAAAATGGTCAATATAACATATAAGAATGTCTTAGGAGTAAAATTGGTTTGCGGAAAACCATTACTGCACAAAAAAAAATTTAAAGGCAAAGAAAACCAGGACATGAACAACATACCTACAGATCCCACAACCGTCACAATGATACTGTCTCTTCGATGTCTGCATAGTAGGAACAATATTAGTATGCTAGTATATGTTTTCTGTTAACTCTCTGCAAAAACATGAAGAGCTGAGACAACAAGACCAATGCCATAAAACCATAACAGATGGAAGACCCAAGATTCTCATATTCTTTTGCTACATTAGGGAATTGTTATTGACTTACATCATCATCAAAAAGTTTGCAAGACTCGCAGAAATATTTTCCCATACACACGCCACAGTTAATGCAGACTTGTTGGACCTGTTCAAAATGAAATCAAAAGCAAACATGCTTAGCAGAAATCCAACTAAATATAAAAAGATTCTGAAGCACTACATTGTGCAAATTAAGTTTTCCTTGTCATCAAGAATACCATCATTCCTCTTTCACATGAATACCTTAAAGGCTCAAGGTGTAATATTGACATCTTTCCTCGAAAGAAAAATGCTTAATGAAAACCATAAAATGAATAACTAATTTACCTCTTGTTCTCTGCCACAAAGTGAACAAATGACCTGGCAAAATTTATGGGGAAATGTCAGCAATATGGAGCATTACTACAATGGAGATGTCAGCCAATACAAAGAAAAGAGTTGCTGGGACCACGGGGTAGAAAGAAAAAAGCTGTATTTATGGATATAAATACCTGACTGACTTGACGGCGTGGGATATCATGTCTGAGCTTCTGATCAACATTGATATTGTTCTGAACATAATAATAATTAATTATTATTGAAACTAATAAAAGGAAATGATGTTTTTTGGATGATAAAATGAGATAGTTCTCAACTTGCCAGTTCTGTATTAGAATGATTTGTCATACTAGTGCTAGATATTTTCAATAAAAGCATGTAAATATTTAGATTTCATGAACCTTAGAAGGTATCATAAAACAAAGTAAAAGTGCATGATAAACACTCAAATTATTAATAATAACATTCTCAAACTACAATGTCACGCAGATAGCAATATATGTTAACCATAAAATGTTAAGGATAAGAAATAACCTTTGCCTCATTATGGCAGTGGCGACAATCAAAGATCTCACCACAACAAGGAGCTCTAATCCGGCACCTTCTTCGATAATGTGAGCAACTGGAGAAAAAGGGGGAAGAACAACACATGACGTTAACCAACAAAGGAAAGAAACCTGAATGAAAATAAATTAAAGTGAAGCAAAAGATTAGAGCTTACCCATACTCCATAAACCCCTTCTCCAGCAATTCAGCAGCTTCTGCCTCATTAGATTCTTGTTTGACCATACAATCCCCACCAGACTGCTGTGAGCATGACCCCCCTGCCTCTTCTTCATTTATTTTGCGGCTTTTATTTTGTTGCTGACAGCCAAGCTCTAGTTCTTCAACTCCAGAATGCTTAACTTCCACTTCCTCCATTGAAAATGACATCTCCAGATCAAATCGTATCTTATCTAACAGTAAAAAACCTGCAGATAGTAACAAATTTAGCAAAGATCCTAAGATTTTAAACATATCTAGTGGCTTGAACTAGCCAGGCAAACACTCCATGACATTGTTGCTTTCTTCTATACTGCTGCAGACCAATCGAAATCAGCAACAATACAATCCAAGAAAGGTTGAACAGCTCCAATCAGCATTACTCCAAGGGAAGGATTCATCAAAATAAGTAGAACTACTATAATCCCACACAAATAACAACAATGCAGCACTGAAGAACTCCAGAGCCTCCAGCAGTGAATAGAAAGCAATAGCATTGCATGATCACTTGATTGCTTGAAGTTCTGGACTCAAATCCAACTATACTGGAAACAACCATAGACGTCCCAACCTATGGTAAAAGCAATAGATCACTGAATCAAACATGTTCTATAATGGGGAAAAAAAAAAGGAAAGAGTGATTGATTGCAAAATTTTGCTGCTTTATTGTCCACAAGGACAAGCCTACCTCCATCAAAATTCTGCACCAAGTCTCCTCTGAAAATTGTACCTAGTCATCACTTAATACTTTCACAACCTTAGAAGTTGAGGTGTATCTTCAGATAGAATTGAGCTTATTTGAACCTAATTATTTCTGTCCCAAAATCAAGTTTTACAAGAAAATCTCCAAACTACCAGAAGATTTACAATCACAAGTAAACCAACCTGGTCGTTCACCACCCATTAAGGTACCTTATATCTAGGAAGACAGGATTGTAGTCAACCCCCTATTAGCAGAAATTCTTTTGTTTCTTGTTAGTTTAACATCCACCCTCCTAAGGTTTTGGGAGAAGAATCGTAGCTGCATGGACAAAAGGGCTGATGCCATAATTTCGGACAAGGCACTGTAATGACCTTGTCTTTATGTTATCACCACTCTTAAAGAGATTTGAAAGGAATAGAAGTTGAAAAGGAAAAAAAGAATCAAGAATGACCGACAAAGTGATGATACACCTAAAAGCATGTGTTTTTCGTTAACAAAATCATGCTAATGCGGTAAAGGTTCAAATGTGACGAAAAAAATGAATGGAAATGGAAACTTGGAGAGGTATCTCTTGGCTGAGATATGAAAGACAAGTTTAGCATCCCACACGCTTAAGCCCCTTGATTGAGTAGTTTAACAAATTCCACAACCTGTAAAGATAGTGAAGCTCTGCAGAAAACAGTATGCAAACCAACTAATCCTAAGGGGTTCACCAACCTTAAGCATCTTCAACACCTGCAGCTAATGTTAAAAAAAAAAGATCTGCATGCAAATCCCTAACGAATTCTGATTATAAGCTGCAGGAGCAATTTCAAAATACAGAAGTCAAAGTTGTGGCGTCATTCCTTAGCTGACAATCAAACACACATTCCAAGGGACGAAGTACACACAAGTTTTTTATAGTTCCCACATATACAGCAATCTAAAAAGTCTCTTATCTGGCCCTTTCTTGCCCCAGGGAAAGATATCACAATATATCACAAGATCAACTTTCCAAAGTGAGCCCTAAAGTGAGATTGTAAAGTTATTATTATTCTTTTGTGTTTTGTCAAGGAAGACACAAAAGTTATTCAAACCCCAAAAGAACTCACATCTTGTGTTAGAGAATAGAAAAATTGGCTGCCAAGCAAAAAGCAGACCAATTATAAAAACAATAAAGGTGTAATGTAAGTTTGTTTTCCCCATTCTACACCAGAATCCAAACTTAATTAAATTTAAAACTTTTCGGTTAATATTACCCAAAACTAATCATTTTGTTTTATCACATGATCCATGAAGATGCCCTCTTGATACATCATGTGGATTGGCTGTTTACTACGATAAATAAATAATAACATTAAAAACACCATAATGTGATAGATAATCCACGGTATTGCTTAGCAACAAGCAATACCTAAGCTAGCATCCTCGGTACAAATGTAATTGACATGCAATGCTTATGCGGAAGGCTCTCAACAGCAGGTTGCATAATTATAATATGAGGAATCAATTGAATAACCACTACAAACAACTACATTCTTTAATGGAATGAACATTATAAAGACACAAATGCCATCCACACGAAGAGACAAAAAAACCTCTAATAAAAAGAATAAACCAATACAGTAGAAACAAGCCGCGTAAGAAAGAACTTTCAGGCCTAAATCTAAATTCCTACCTAGCACTGCAAACAGAAATTAGCAGCAGCAACGACTGGAACAATAACAGAACAACAGTAGCAGCAGCAGCAAAAGCAACACAACCATGACCTCAAAACTAAGATTATATCACACATTATTCTAACACAATCAAATTCGATCAAAATTTACAATCAATCAATCAAATTTTCACGATATTATGCTAAATAGGAGCCACTGATTCTATCATCTATCATTAGTGCACACGGTTGATCCTCAATTAGATCATTTTAAGCCAATCAGTTCTCTGCAGTCCTATGACTCCGCTTGATTATTAAGTAATCACAAAGAGAAAGATAAAGAAACTTGAAACCATAAATTTCCTCTATATTTTTCCTAATATGAAAGAACTAAATCTTTTGTAAACGTTTATGATCTCCTCGTCGAGAGGTAATGAATAATTTCAAGCAACTTTTCCTTCTCTTTCTCTCAATTCTCTCAGAAACCAAACAGAAACTAAATCGCCTAATAAATCAATCAATAAATTATACTTTCAACAAAAATATTGGCCTGAAACGTTACCTAAACAAATAATTCAACAACAATAAAAAATGATATTATTAACTTAAACAAATTTTTATTAAATAACGAACTTTAAATCCAGGAGAATCGCCCCCGATCTGAATAAGAACCACGGCGTGACCCCGATGAGAACGTCCGATCGCAAATATATATCCTTTCAATTTCTCAAAATGATAATAATAATGTGATTTGTGTAAAAGTGCTGATCAAAGCACTGCCTTTTTATAGCTGTTGAAAGAGAAGAGAGAAAATCGGTTTCTTCGATTTCTCGAGACTTCGAAAATTTTTGGTCTATGAAATCCGAAAGCGAAAGCTGTAGTTTACTGGTTTCGGTCTTTGTCATAGCTGTCAATACTCAATAGTTTGACAATTTACAAGTCAAAATGACGTATTCACCCCTCTCCTTACTTCAAAATATCTCATTCCCTTTTCATAACTCATAAAAGGGTTACTATCCGCTGCAAACGCAAACATTTTATAGAACTTAAACCCTCGTTATTAAGAGTTGGATTAAACAAAAATTAGATCGGAACAAGCAAAGAGTAGAGAGATAAACTTTTTCTCTGAGTTTGACCGTACGATAACTTGTTTGTCAAATTGTCAGAAAAAAATTATAATTTTGAACCCGAAACAAAAAATAATTAATTAAAATATAATCTAATATAAAAAATAAAATAAATACAAATACAAATATGAATATGAATATGAATATGAATATATCAAAATTTATATATTAATTATTAATATATTAAAATTTATTTTGTATGATGTCAATATACGAATTATTTCAAAAGGGATTATGGAATGAAAAAATATTTTCCGAAGGGAAAATGAACGGTCAGGATATGATGTGACTGCAAAAAATAAGCGAGTGAGAACACGTGTTGATGAATCTGGCTGAGGATTTAGAATAAGGACACGTGTATAGTCAGCCAGACAACTGGAAATGGTAATCGGATTCTTAGGCGAAAGAAGCGCGTGGCTGACGTGGAAAGATCATTACGATATTATTATTGTAAAATATCTACTAAGAAAAGAATGATCTGTCACGTAATTTATTTATTTATTTATTTATTACTCTAAAATCTTCCGATGCTTATCCTCGATAAACCTTACCTGAGGGATTCCAATCTGATACGGAGTGTTGAAACACTAAAATATTGAAAGCACTCATGAAAATTTGACACTTATACACGTGAATCTATAATAATAATAATAATAATAATTTATACCATCTATTAAAAGCAATCCCCAATTACCGTTTGTAATTGGGGAATTCCTCAAGTCAAATTTTTTTAAAATAAAAAATAAAAAAAATTATACATCCATGTCATATTCACATTATTTTTTATATTCGTAATTTTTTTTAAGGTATTATATTATTATATAAATTTTTATATATTAATAATTTATTTTATATAAATTTTTACACGTTCGTATATTTATGTTATATTCATGTTATTTTTGTGTCGTGTCGTATTTTAATTTTTTTATATGTTCGTGTTTCAATTCATCCAACTATTTTGCATAATTTGTCATGGTTATCCAATTAAGAGAAAATTTTGTGTGTCCATGTTGTATCTCAATTCATTCCATATTTTATATGTTATAATTATTCAATTTTATGTATTCATGTTATTTTATTGTATGTTTAAAATATTATAAATTTATATAAATTTTTACACGTTAATAATTCGTTTTATGTTGATTTTGACACGTTCGTGTATTTGTGTCGTGTTCATATTATTTTTCGTGTCGTGTTTTAATTACTTTTTTCATATTATGTTCGAGTCGTATAATCATATCGTGTCCGAAATTCACGAGTCTAATTGACATTATTCAAATAACTCACAAATTTGTGTCGTGCATCATCATGTTCGTGTTATTTTTCTTGTTTTAATTATATTCAAGGTATTATATATTTATATAAAATTTGACACGTTAATAATCTGTTTTATGTAGATTTGGACACGTTCGTGTATGTGTGTCGTATTCATGTTATTTTTTGTGTCATGTCGTGTTTTAATTATTTTTTCCATATTATGTTCGTATCGTATAATTATGTTGTATTTGAAATTACCAGATGTAATTGATCATATTCAAATAACTCTCAATTTTATATCATATGTTGTATAAGAATAAGAATTATTATTTTTCTAAATTATTATATTTAGTACTCTTACTTTTTTATCTTTCAAATTTATTACAAAATATTAATTCAAAATATTAATATTACAAAATATTAATTCAAAATATTAATTTATTACAAATTATTATGAAAATATCTTTTATTAACACGTTAATATATTTGTATCATGTTCGTTTTATTTTTCGTGTTATGTCGTGTTTTAATTATTTTATCATGTTATATTTGTATCGTATAATTATTTTATCCAAAATTATAGGATCTAATTGACCATATCAAATAACTCTTAATTTTATATCAGGTGTCGTATAATGATAGAAGGTATTATTTTTTTTAATTATCTTCATTTCTTTTGTTTTTTTATCTCTTAAATTTATCATAAAATAATAATTCAAATTCGATAACATACTGGTAACGAAACGCAGGCATTTTTCAAGTGATAATTAAAATTGAATCAATTATCGGATAATCCACGTATCCAATTTCTTAAACTTTCATTACACGTCATTGACTGTCTGGCTTTTAAGCATACCAATATTCTTACTTTGATATTAAAAAGGAATTTTATAATTTAAGTTAATGTTATGTGGAATTTTATAACTTAATCATGATTCACAAAGTTAAGCAACAGCCAACAAGTATTAAAATTGATTAATTAAACAATTAGTAATGTTTTCATGATAATCATAAACTTAAATAGAAAATAAGTTACAGAAAATCTTTGATGCACATTTTCCACAAAACGGAAAAAACTTTGATACAAACATGATTTTACGGATTGGAATTTTATAATTATTTTTTTTAATTATCACGAAATCTTAAAACCACTCAACTAGGATCATATAGTAATAATAATAAAAAACTTTATCAGGAAATGTCTCAAAAAAATTAACCAAATTATTTAAAGCATTTTTTATACACGTATTATGGATAAAAAAAATAGGCTTAGATGGAATAGGGATGAGATGATACACATAGGATTTGATCTTTACAAGTTGAAATAGATTGTTATAGATGTTGAGAATATTGGCTGATCAGAGCCAAATAGTACAAATATTTGCTATTTTCAGACTAGTTTATCGGATCTAAAAAGTTTGGTTTACTATTTGAAATATATTAATATTTATATATTTTATAATTAAATTTTTATTGAATAATATAAAATTTTTATCACAAATTCAACATATTTTGAGACCGAATTTGTCGGGTTGGATAGATAATCTAATCCGTGTGACATGTCTAAACATGAGTAATTATGTTGTTTAAATCGTAAATACTAAGTACTATTGTTGATGGCCAAAAAAAATGTACTGATTGTTGGTTCAAAATCGGCATCCCTTTAAAGAATCTAACTTTGATTTATGAGGATGATTGGAGGACTTATAACACTTGATACTACAAAATATATTGCATTATTTAGGTTCTATTCTATGTAGATTTATTGTTGGGCCAAGTGATCCGCCAGGTCAACTTGATTTGGATTGAACTTTGGAAAAAAAAAATTCAGTTTGGACTTGATTAAAAGTCGGCCCAAAATATTATTTTATTAATAATTAATTAATTTTAATTTTAAAATACATTTAAAACTAATTCTTTGTTCAATCACTATATAAATAGATAAATTTTATTTAGAAGAGAGGAAAAAATTACAGTTTTGTAGATATCAGAAAAAGAAATAGATAAGTGAGAAAAAAAAAATATACACAAAAATAGATAGTGTTGTTAATGTACAAACTACAAACACAACTTTGAACTTTGAAGTCTTTATACTTTAATGTTGAGTGATTAAAATATAAAATCTTGAAAGATTAGGTGACTAAAAAGGTAATTTATCTTTTTTTAGTTTACTTTCAAATGTCTTTATACTTTAATGTTCCAAGATTTTGATGGTAATATGCAATATGAACGAGAAAACATAGTGGACAATTTTTTGGATTATTTTCGCAATATGATTTCATCTTCTATATGTATTTCGGTTGAACAATTCACAGCTGAAGAAGTTTATATTGCACTTTTTCTAATGCATCCTTCTAAGGTAGATTTGGCCATTTTAAACACAAACACGACAAAATAAAAGTAAAACACAACACAAAAAAATAACATAAACACTACGGATCGGATTCCACTCTATTACTTTTTCAATCCATTTTTTTTAATACATCTTAATCACCATTCACAAGTGAAACTTTCATTATTAAGGAATAAACCCTACATATATCAATGGTAATGATGAATGTATTAAAAAATAATAGACTAGATCCTAACCAAACACGACACAAATACACAACTATGTCAAACTTTATATAGCATGAAATATTAATGTGTCAAAATTTTATAAGCATATAACCTTTATGACACGAAAAAATTACACAAACATGACAAAAATACACGAATCGCCAGGTCTATTCTAAGGCACCTGAACTTGACGAAATGACATCCTTCTAAGGTTTCCAAAGGCTGGTAGTCGAAAGTGATTCAAAACAGACTATTATTGAAGTTTAACAGGCTTCCCGAAATCATCCTTTGCTTCAGACAATTCAAAATCAATAAACACATGAAACAATGAGGATCCCACAAAAAGTTTTTTGCCATCCAATGAATCTTCTGTGAAAATTTATAAGATAAATTACTACGCTTTTGTTTGATACATATATATATATATATATATATATATATATATCTACCAAAGGCTCCAAACATTTCAATCAGACAATAAATTGTAAGTAGATTCCAAAGTGGTGCTGTATTATTTGGGCCACCTGCTACACTACTATCAAGGCTAAGGGGGAAAACGAACAAAATAAGAAGAAAGGGGGAAAAAAAATCTGTACAAACATCGGCTGCCAAAATTCCATACACCCCTTTTACCGGCAGGATCAAAACAACAGTTGCACTGAACTGAGTAACCTGCTGCAGGGATTAAAAAAGAAACTTACTGGCCGAAAGAGCTTTGAAGTTGCACAAAAAACTGCCACAATATGTAGCAGAAGCAAAAACAAAAAAACAAAAAAACAAAAAAAACTAACCTTACTGCTCATAGCTCTCCTGTTAGAACTTTTACACTTTGATCAGTCAATGACAACTCCAGGCCACCATCACTGAGAAAAGGAAAAACCAGATCCATTTGAGGAAAAATAATGTCGCTTCTTTAGGTACTCTTCGATTCTGGAACTGCGTGGTGCTGGCTAATTTCATTCTGTCAACACGCCATATTTCATCAGATCATTCTACCCATCACCATTTAAGTCCTCAGAAGATTCTTTGATTGCCTCTGCAGTCATGAGAGCAACCACAGCCTTGTGAATTGCTAGATCTGCTCTGAAAAGCAATCTCTGAGCTTTTTCTCTCTTGAACTTGGCCATTTTAAGTGCATGCCGGGCTGCACTAGATGCATCCCGCAATCTGAACTCATCGATATCAGCATTATCCAACTGTTCAGGGCCATGCCTTTGAAAGCCATCTGAGAAGTGATGCAGCTGACTTGGCCATTCAGAAAAGCCCATGTTCCACCGATGACTTCCATTTCTCTTGCCAATTAGTCTCGGACTATATGAAGCCATCTTTTGTGTGTCGTTTGGTGATAGAAAAGTGCAAAATTTCTTTGACTTGCTCCTTTGAAGTTTCTGGTGATGATTTTTATCAAACCCATCACTGCCCATGGGAAAATATCCCATGCTACCTGCATCTAGTGGTGAAAATACCCTTGGTGATGCCTGAGACAGTGGGGAATCTTCTAAAGATTCATAGTTATGTACAGGATATAGAACCTTTTCATCCCCAAACAGGAACCCATTTGATCTTCTGCCTGAAATGACCACTAACGAAGTCAGACTCGTAAAAGAAAACATAATAAAAAAGCCAGATGGAAGTGAAATCAGTAAAGAACATTACCAAATGAATGACAACCCTCATGATCTCCCAATGCAGGGTTGCTTTGACCAGAAACTGAAATTTTCCTCTGGGATCTTTGTTTTGACCCTTTATTTGGAACTTCCAGACCCCGGGGTTTCATACAGAAAGCAAACATGGGTGGCTTCTCAATGGGTGGAACCTTATCTGAGCATCCATTGGACAGAATAGGGTTAACTTTAGACATAGCTAGCTCCCACTCTCTCACTTGCTCTTGGTACCTTTCCCACAATGGCGGCTGAATGACAACCAAACATTTTATCATAAGTTAGACAGCATAAAATGTTTAAGATAAAACAAACCACAGTAAACATGGTAAAATTGTAGGGTAAAATCAGAGCTTTGAGAGATGAACTTAAAAAATTCTTACGGCTCTAAAATTAGATAGAAAATAGATACAATACAAATCAGACAACCTAACATAGACTCGATAATAATTAGGCTTAAAAAAGAAAAAAGTGCAAACAAACAAACAACACCTGAAGACAACTTACTCTTGGTGGCACGCACCGAGGAGGTCATCTATTTTTTGTTTTCTTACATTTAGAATGTATAGCTGTAGGAATGGCCAATAACATAATTATAGAAAATACAATTGAAAGAGGTTTCATAATGCAACCATCTTTACCCAGGAACAACCCACCAAAAATCAAAATTGCAATCCCAAAGTGAAATACATACGCACATCCAAGTGTGTGATTGTGTTGACAAGGGGCCAACAGAGACAAGTTTTTAACTGTAGAAACAAAAGGCACATGAAGAACAAGAAAAAGATACATACACCTTATGATGAAGGGACGCAAGGGGCTGGTTTGAAGGCAATTCCCTGATCTGATTCTTGAGGAAAACAGGAAGAGTTGAATAAAGAAAAGAGAAGAGAAAAGATCCCTAAGCTTCACACCAAGAATTCCATAGGAGTCACAACTAAGGTTGATTGCAATACACAATCAAGAAGAAAGGAAAAGATCCTAAGCTTCACACCCAGGGTCCTTAGGAGTCACATTTAAGGTTAATTGCATCACCCAATCACAAAAGCAATAATGCTTGAAAATATCTATTAAAAATCTATATCTCAATAGAAAGAGTACATTGATTTATAAACACCTAAAATCCCTAATCCCCATGCTATATTCGGGAAGATGAATTTGAGAGAGTGGATTTGGATATGATTTGTTATACGAATTTTTGAGGACAAATGAAAACATAACGTAAAAATTAATTAAGACTCAATAGACCCCTATATTTT
Organism: Fremontodendron californicum; assembly: GCA_030761205.1. NCBI lineage: Eukaryota > Viridiplantae > Streptophyta > Magnoliopsida > Malvales > Malvaceae > Fremontodendron > Fremontodendron californicum. The sequence goes on along the minus strand of JAULJL010000014.1, from coordinate 22,987,693 downwards.
AGAGAGTACAAAAAGATGAATCCAGAAAATTCATGATGATTCTTTGTCATGTTCTTTGAATAAGTATTACATAATTCTTTGTTATTAGTTTTAACACATATTCAAACACAAATATTACTTAGAATAACTGAATAGTACTTATTTCAGCTTTTCTGTTTTTCCTTTTCAGGTTCTTGAGAAGAATTCTTTCTTTCCCTTTCACATCACTCATTTCTCCTCTACAAGAAATTGCTCCCATGCTAAGAAGATGGCAAGTACACGTGTTTGTGAAGAAAGTACATATAAATGAACATTAATAAATGAACAGTATAAAGACAACTGAATACATCTGCAGAACCAAGTACTTCAGTAAATGAAGTCCCCTTCCACCAAAATGATGTTTACAATTTCAATCAGCTTGTAAACTAAAAGGCATTGATATTATAAACATAAAACTAAAGGCAACAAATCCATGAAAAACATACCTGGAGATGCCGAATTAAAGGCATTCCAACTCTCTGCCTCTTCTGTCGCCAGTGTTCATAGATTGCTCTAATTACCTTCATGGACCCAACTCCAGCCATAAGCTCTTGTATTTCATCAGAATTAAACTGATCGCAGTGTTGAGTATATGCAGCCTTCTCAAACATGTCCATAATCTTCTCAAACATTTCATCAGAAAATTCCAATGAGCTGCTGCTACCATCACTTTCTGAAGCTTCGCGAATCCTTGAAATCCACTGTTCATCATCACTATCCATGTCATAAAAAACACGGGATGGATCCAAAGCCATCTCAACATCAGTTTCAACCTGCCGCAAGTACTTGAAAGAACTGCAGACAAATGTCACTTCTGTTGTATTTTCATCATATTCCTCTACCAAGCGAACTCCAGGAATAGGAATGTTCTTAACCGAAGCAGCACGAATATTTCGGTTGTAGCACTCTTCATGCATCTCCTTGAAAAGAGCCCACTGGCTCCTGTCAGTGAACTCCAAGATCCAATCCTTTCCCCCTTTCCACATCATAGCATGCGTGTAACGATTGGTAGATCCAGGCTGCAGGAACTGATGTGCCTTGTAAGAGCACCTCGTAGACCCTGACACTTTCACAGCCAGCTTCCATTCATTATGATCAAAAAGCTCTAGCGCAACCTGTGCTCCACATTCTCGCCATCCTCTGTCACCAAGAGTAATTAGCAAATTTGCATCACAAGATAATAACTCCAAGTTTCTTTGGGAACCTCTAGAAACATCAGATGAACTCTTCTCAGTAGTCCTCCTAATTCGCTTGTGAGGAAGACCTCTCTGGTGATGGCCTTTATTCTTTGAGCTGTAATCTAAACCTCCAAAGGGCATTGAGTATGATACCTGAGTTCGTGGCTTCTTAGGTCCATTTCCAAAATTATTGTGGAAGAAATCAGCCTTTCCATCTGGCCGTCTATGAGCATGATAATCAATCGATAAAGAACTACTTCTATTTTGATGCCAAGAACTTCTAGGAGCAGTAGGATTAGGACTAGGGATAAAGCCACCGTTCATATTCCAAGTCAAATCAGTAGACTGTTGAGTGCTGAGTAACTTGCCATCAACATGCTTTTCATATTGATCAAAGGGTGGAATCTCAACCCTAATACCATTCAAAACAGAAATAGACCCTGTACTCTTCTTATCACCATCAATTGGAGACTTTGATGACGAAACAAGTTGCCGAGACTCTGAATGGTCACGCTTTTGATTCTGTAATGGACCAATGGCCATGGCTCCAACTTCTTCAGGTTTATGAGAGCTGGCAGAAGGTCCACCAACGATTTGATCACCATTTTCGTACTCTGATGAAGCCTTCAGTTTTTTTTCTACACTACTTTCAAAACTTTTGTTCACACAGTCCTCTCCACTAGAACTGTCATCCACCAACAAATTGCCAGAGCTTTCTGGTTGCTCAATGGAGTCATGATCATGAAAGCTGATGCGAGCAACACTATAATCCATAAGTAGCTTAAGATGCAAACTAAAAAAGAAAGTAGGTGCAGCACCAAAAGAAAGGGCAAACAGAGGAAGATTTCTGTGCTTCTTCTCAGAATTGGAAGAAAATTGGCCAACTTTCAGAAAACTAGATTCTCTGGAGACACCCATAAGGCTGATACCCTGCCTATACCTTCTCCTCCTTAAACCCTGGTCAATAGCAAGCAAATTTCATAACATTTAATAACAGCCACCAAACAAAAGAAAGACATTAGATATCTGACCATACAACAATGACAAAAACTCTCCAGAAACCATGGCTGATAGTTAAATGACCACACAGAACTAAACAACAGCACAGTAAAACTAAAACTAAATAGGGTATTTGTGAGGCATTGGTTTCTTTTTTATTTCCCTTCTTTTTGCAAGGGAAAGTGTGGTTCTTAGGGGCAAATAGCAAAAGAAAAAATATGTATTTCCATCAGAAGACTATAATCACAAGTAAAACACACACAAAAAATCACCTTTGAGATTTCAATAGCAAAATAACATGGAGAAGAGTCATACCTTAGGTGATGAGGAGTCTTTGCAAGCAGGAGAACTATGTAGCTGGTTAGTTCCATTCTGAAGTGCCTTAATGTTATCATAAGTGCACTCAGACAGAGGTAATTGCCTATTGAGCAGACAATGTCTTTTCAGCTTAGAATCCAAAAACATCCATTTTGAATTCTTCACTTCATGGAAATTGTAACAATCAAAGACAATCTGCTTCCTAAAATCTTGAGAGCAAGAAAATTTGAACCTGATTGAAGTTACAGGCAACTGCAGATTAGCAAACTTCCCCTGCTCAGTAGGTCGATAAAACACCGTCAGGACCTGGAAAACAAAAGCTACAGCCTGTTCCAGGGAACCTTCAAACAGGAGAAACCTTAGTCCAACCTCATTATCAACAAAAAGGATCTCTAGATGAACCATTGGCCAGACAGTCATCACCGTACCACACTGAAGTAGCAACAACTTATGAACCAGCCAAAAGCTCTTTGTTCCAAATAAGTTATTTGAGACAGAGAGCATAGGGAAGCTCAACCCAAACCTGAATTGTTTTGAATGCAACAACGAAATATTTAATTGTAACTGCCCTGCATTATCACTAAACAACAAATCTCCTTCAGGATCCAACCTTCCTCGACAAACATCAAGTTCTCCAAAATCCTGAAATTCATCAACAGGGCCAAGGAAAGTGATAGATTCAGACACCCTACTGGCAACACAATTGCTTTCAGAAGCCTGACACAATACTTTCTCTGTCCTACGAAACCGCCTTCTAAAATAAACAATAGGATGTTTACTATCTTTGGGGCAACTAGTGCTACCCAAAGACGAATCCTCCATCCTTCCACCATCAACGGGTCTGTCTGAAAGTGCAGAGGGACCAAAAAATTTAACTTTTCTTTCTTTCAATGAATCCCCATGCAGACAACCTTTTTCATCCACAGCTTCATCGCACGATAATGGTTGCCCCGGAGAACTAAGAGAAGAAGCAGATGTTTTCTGTCTCTTCACAGCATGCAAAGGGAAGGATTTGGCACGACGACTAGAGCGAGCCAACCAGGAGATGATGGGCTCTGAATCCATATAGCTCCCATTACCACTGTCATCTTCTGTCATGACATTTCTCTTCCCCTTCTCTTTGTTGCGCTTCATGTTCCTGATTCTATCGTCAGAAACCCTATCTCCCCGAGATCTTTTCCGCTCAGACTTGCTGGGAACTTCACTGGGAAAAAGCAGGAGTTTAAATCTCTCTTTCTGTAAATTTACCCATTCCTCATCACAGTCATCATATTTTACATGGTGAAGCTTTCTCTCTTGGTCATAGTCATTGACAAGGCCATAATACCAACTCTTGTCCAAAGGCCAAAACACCTTGATTTTTCTATTCAACACCCAATGCGCATCCAATTCTCCAGAGAAAATTTCATAAAAATGGCGCCTTTTCCTTGAGTTGCCCTTCCCTTTATGTCTTTTCCTTGGTCTCAATACCCTACCAGAAGCATCGACAGATGCAGATTCAGAACCAGACAAATTCTTAGAACCAGAACTAGCATTCTGACCAGAAGATAAGAGAAAAGATAATCCATTCTCAGATGGTGATACAGAGACTTTGCTGTTCGAAGAAAAGGCAGTACAACTTGGGTCAAACCGTGATGATAACATTCTTGCTGCATTCTCTTCAAGATTCTCTTCATCGTCATTTTGAAAATCATCACATGGCTTAACAGAAGAATCTACTAAACTCTCAGCCTCCTTAGCAAAACTTTTACCACCCTTTACCGAATCCTTCCTCTTCCTATGCTTCCTCCGTGACTTTTTTACCAAAGAGTCACCATCATTTACAGCTGAGTAACCAGCAACACCATCATTTACAGCTGAGTAACCAGCAACACCATCTTCTTCCTTCAAATGCTGAACTGAACTTGACTCACTGTTTCTGTTTTCCTTAAAATCATCAATAAGCTTCTCCTGTTTAACCTTCGAAGACTCATTCTGAGTGCCGGAATCTTCACTGGCTAACTTCACTTCCTCACTAACACCAACAACTGTACTACCAGATCGCCCTTCCAACTTCAACACTTGACCACTCTCAAACTTGTTCCGCCCCACAAACCCACGTTTACGCCTCGGGATCCTAGTACCACTGTCACCCAAACTAAGTGAAATGCCATTAGCACTGCAACCATTCTTTGATTTCTGACTCAAACCCAACTTCTTGGAACTTTCCGGACCATGCAACCCGGAACTGACCCCCCCATTATACACATCAGCTAAACTCTTGCTATTATTGCTATCATGGACGGTTCTAAAACTACTGAGAGGCAGAGCTTTCCTACTCTTCTTTCTCTTGTTATTAATATTAATATTCCTCTTTTCAACATCGCTTTCTTGTGAACTTTCTTTCCTCTTCAAACTCTTATTTTTAGGAGACTCCTTTAAATCACCAGATTTATACAAACTCTTAAGATCCAAAGATCTTGATTTCTTAGGAATTTCCGCTCCATGAGAGTTTACTATTCTATTTTCCATCAACAATCCCTCAATCCAAACAGGGAAACCCCAATCCCCCACTTTTCACATTCCCATCACACATGTTTCAGATCTGTAAAACCAAAAATGCACCAAAAAATTCACGAAAAAAGAAAAAATCCCTCAAATTTTCCCATAAATTAGCCGATCAACCCCAATATTCATATATCCAAATAATTTCTTTAACAAATTAAACAATTAACAAAGAAAACCGCAAGAAAAATCATTATGTACCTGGATCGGTGTATCAAAGAACATCAATTTCTCCGCTGAATCGTGAATATCAAGAGTATGAGAGTAGGCTAGGGTTTGAATCCCCAATAGATTTGTCGATTTTTGAAATTAATTTCTCGATAATTTTAGTTTTCTGAAATTCTTTTTTTTTCTTTTTTTTTTTTTTACCGTGAGAGACGGGAAAGTCCTAGGGCTTCTTTCGGTTTCACGAGAGTAAGGGATTAGATCGAAAATAACAAAAATAAAAGAAATAATGTCAAAAAATGGAAAATAGGAAAAATAATGTATACTAGGCTTTTGATTTATCTACGTGGCAATATATTTACCATCGGATTTAGAAAGCGTGGTGGGGATCTTGTTCGGATTATTTAAAGCTGCCTGACTAACGAACGGCCACGATTGGGTATACTGAAAGGTGGACGGCTTGGATTTTGAATGGATATGAGAGATGTGTGGTAGGTAAGCGGCTCGATTTTGCTAAAACGGTAAATTGGAAGGAAAAAAAGAAAAAGGTTTTATTTCACATTTCCTTTTTCGTATTAGTTAACTAACCCTAATGTTTTTTGAAATAGCAAAAATGCCATCAAGATGATTTTAAGTTAGTAGGCGCCATTATGGAACTGAGAAAGCCACTCGCTAGCATGGAGCGTAAAAAAAATCGCTTTAACTATAAACACGTGGCAGAAGAATGTGGGAACTGCACACGTATCTGGACTTGGAACGGCGAGTTCGATTTTCGTTGTGAGTGCGAGGGAAGGCAGTGCTATATGAAGCTGGTAACTGTAGTACAACAGACCACAGAGTGACGTGGTGAAAGCGAAAAAGTTAAATTACACTTCCATCCTTAAAATTTACTCGTAATTACAATTTTGTCCATTAACTTCTCCCGCCATAACAAATGAAATCATCCAAAATGTTAAATTACAATAACGAGATCGTCGTCGTCTCCAAGAATTTTGAATATCCAGATGTTTAATTTTTAAAACTTTATTTTAAAGGTATCATCAAGACAAAGATTAAAATTGAAAATGAAGGAGATGAGATTTATAAGCAAAAGTATATTATTATTTTTTAATATTATTTAGTCAAATATCACTTTATTAAAAATTAATCAATAATATAAAGATTTAAATTTTAAGATTTTTTTCTTTCAAAATATACTATATTTTGGCAAAAAATAAATTAAAAAGTTATTTAAAGTAGTGACAGTGGGTTTTTTTTTTTTTTCATGTGTGAATATTTTAAAAATAAAATTAATTAAAAATATTTAAATATCGTATTAAATGTCATTTTTTAATCTTTTCTTTTAAAAATTTACTATAAATTAATTCAAATTTCTGTATCATTTTATCAACTGAGTTAATTTCACTTGATTCAGTGATACCAAACTCAACCACTTTTTTAATAGTATAGATTTACATGTAACACTAGAAGTAAAGCTGGTTGTGGATCAAGTCGGACCAGATTAGGCTCAAATAATAATAAAAAAAAGTCTTGCTTAAGGCTCGACCCAGTTTTGCCCCTCGAGCTTGAAAAGCTCGTTTACTATTTAAAATATATTAAAATTTTCAAAATTTTATTTTATATTTATATGTTTTTATAATTAAATTTGAATATAAAATATTTTTATTTATTAAATAGTAATTCGAGTCATACTGAGCCGATTCAAATTTAAAATATTTTTATCTCAAATCGAACCTATCTAAACTCAATTCTTGAACAGATCTAACTGTAAATGTTATCACAACTAAATTTGTATAAATAAATATATACTTGTAATTAACAATAATTGTCAATTATAATTAAGTATTAGTATCAAATTTCAAAATGATTTAGCATATTTAAATTATTTTCTCAACAACAAATAATGAATTCAATATGTTTCATATGATATTGCATAACCATCTTCAACTACCAACAACCATGAATAAGAATTCAATTTATTGAATACTAGAATATGACATACCCACTATATCGGTGATTTTTTTTTTTAAGTTATAAGTAAAAAATATAGATAGTTTTATTAACGAGTGCCCTTAGGGCACTTTTTAAGGTTAGTTAATATACTATTTATAGTAATAACATTATATTAAATGCAAAAGTTAATAACTTTATTCATCATTTCCAATACATTGATTAAAGATGTTACTATGTTTAGTAACCTTAAAGAGTACCTTTAGGACACTCATTAGCAAAATCCTTTGTAATTTTACTAACTGAGTTGGTGTCACTTGATTCAGTAACACCAACTCAACTTATCCCGTTATATTAGTACTACATATTGTATACCCACAATGTGGGTGGAAAAAAAAATCATGAATTAAAAAAATATTTAAAAAAAAATAATTTAATGATTTAAGAAGTGGATAGTTTTTTTAAAAGGAAGTTATATGTGAGTAGTTTTTTTTTTTTTAAATAAGGAAGTTATAAGATGTGAGTAGTTATTTTTAAATAAGAAAGTTATTTTTAAGTAAATGATATAAATATATTTAATTGTATTTTATATTATATTTTTAATTTGGGTTTTTTTGATATTTCATCAACTGAGTTGATGTCCAGTTAACTCATGACACCAAATCAATCATTGTTTTTAATAATAATATAGATAGATATAGATAATAATAAGAAAACATTATTTTCAAACAACACAAAAAATAGAAAGTTATTATTTTGAACTAAATGTGAAACATATGAGCAATTGGCAAATTTCGATGCATAGCATGTGGGTGTGCACAAGATTTTTATCATGTTAAAAATTGAAAATAGCCTAAAAATCCATTTTCTCGATAACTTCAAATAAACTCTCAATTTAAATCTTAACCTAGTCAACTTATCGAAAAAAACAATCAATTAAAATCAGATAAAAAAAATTAAGGAAACATCAATTATTTTCCCCATATATTCATAAAATAAAAAGTTTATATATTTTTAAAAATAACATATTAAATATCAAATAGTAAAATATATCTTTAAACTTTTTAAGTACATTTTTAAATATGATATATTAAAAATGTTTAAATATTATTAAATATATTAATAATATTCTACTATGGATTAAAAAAATAAATTTAATTCTTATAAATTAAGTATTATTATTTGATTCAAAAATAAAATAAAATAATATTTTTATATTTATTTTTTATATATTTCTTAACAATATTTTAACCGATCAAACATCTTCATAATATTTTTTCTCTATTTTATTTTACAAAATAATTAAACAATATCTATTCATTCTTTATTTTATTTCCAAAAAGTAACTATTAGATTCTCCCTATTCAATTCAGCCTCAGCGAGATCCAGGCCAAAAAAATAAATCAGCGAGCTAACCTAGCTTAAATTCGGTTTTTTTATTCAAATATAGTCACAAAAAAATTAATTCCCACAATACCGTTCATTTCAGATTAATTCCCAAAATCCGCTTGTTTTAACACTCAGCGTAAAAAAACACATTTTGGCAAAAAACACCAAGGGAAATCGCCATGGGGGGTGACGATTTCCAATTTGCAAAAAACACCAAGGGAAATCGCCACCCCCATGGCGATTTCCTTTGGTTTATTTTGTTAAATTTGCAAAAAAAAATGAAGGGAAATCGCCATTGGGGGTGGCGATTTCCATTCATGTATTTTTTTTTTAAATTAATAAACAAATTTTAAATTTGTAAATTTTGTTTTTTAATTTTAAAAATTATAAATTAAATTAAAATATTTGTTAGGTTTGGTTATTTAATTTTTTTAAATATATATTAAAAATGTAATTTAATTTATTATTAAATTTTTATAAAAAAATAAAAATATATTTCTTATTAAAATTTAAAAAAGAAGATTATATTGATTATTAAATTTTTATATCAAAAATTGTATTTTTTATAATTTTGTAATATTATAAAAAGCAAAATTTAATTTATATCAAAAATAATTTAATGATGTAAAATGTAAACAAAATTTTTTTTAAAGAAATTTATCGAGTAACTTTTTTAAATAAAGAAGTTATTTTTAAGTTGGTATCGTAAAATAATTTTTGTAATTTGATTTTTTTTTATTGAGTTGGTATTCGATTAACTCGTGACATCAATTTAATCATTATTTTTAATAATAGTATAGATTGTTACAGTTTAAAACTGAATATTTGATAAAATAATTTTAATTTAATTTATGATTAAAATTTTAAAAAATAAAATTTTATTTCTTATTAAATTTTTTTTAAAAAAAAATTTATTTCAGTCCATCAAATGCTGCAGAAAATATTGGAATTGGATTTTCTTTTGCAATGGATAAGACTGATGATTTAGGGTTTTAGAGAGGTTTCAGCTATATTTCAGTCCATCAAATGCTGCAGAAAATATTGGAATTGGATTTTTTTTTCTGCAATGGATAAGACTGATGATTTAGGGCTTTAGAGAGGTTTCAGCTATATTTCAGTCTATCAAATGCTGCAGAAAATATTGGAATTGGATTCCTTCTGCAATGGATAAGACTGATGATTTAGGGTTTTAGAGAGGTTTCAGCTATTTTTCAGTCCTCAAATGCTGCAGAAAATATTGGAATTGGATTCCTTCTGCAATGGATAAGACTGATGATTTAGGGTTTTAGAGAAGTTTCAGCTATTTTTCAGTCCATCAAATGCTGCAGAAAATATTGGAATTAGATTCTTTCTGCAATGGATAAGACTGATGATTTAGGGTTTTAGAGAGGTTTCAGCTATTTTTCAGTTCATCAAATGCTGCAGAAAATATTGGAATTAAATTATTTCTGCAATGGATGAGACAAAGGATAGGACTTATCAATCAGATTTTGCATTGAATAAGTTATAACTTTTTCAGTCAAATAGTCCTAGGCAGAATATGAGAATCAGATTCCATACTATACAAAGGATGGATTTGTCATCTAGTACAACATAATGAACCATTATAAATTCATAATACTTATGAAGGTTTACAATACCCCCTACAAAAATTTGTTCATAAATTTTAAATAATAAAATATACCTTACGGAATTTCTTTTTTTTTTAAATTATAAAAAAATTATTTTAATTTAATTTATAATTTTTAAAATTAAAAAACAAAACTTACAAATTTTTAAAATTAAAACAAAACTTACAAATAAAATTTTTGATATAAAAATTTAAGAAGAAATATTATTTTCTTTTTTTAATTTTTATAAGAATTTTTTTTTCCATATTTAAATTTAATAAGAAATTTAATTTAATTTATAATTTTTAAAATTAAAAAACAAAACTTACAAATTTTTAAAATTAAAACAAAACTTACAAATAAAATTTTTGATATAAAAATTTAAGAAGAAATATTATTTTCTTTTTTTAATTTTTACAAAAAAAAAAATTTTCCATATTTAAATTTAATAAGAAATTTAATTTATAATTTTGAAAATTAAAAAACAAAATTTACAAATTAAAAATTAAATTTAAAATTTGTTTATTAATTTAAAAAAAAATACATGAAGGGAAATCGCCACCCCCCATGACGATTTCCCTTAGTGTTTTTTGCCAAAATATGTTTTTTTACGCTGGGAAATCGTCATGGGGGATGTCGATTTCCCAGCTAGTATTAAAACAAGTGAATTTTAAAAATTAATCTGAAATTAACGATATTTTAAGAATTAATTTCTTTTTTTTGCTATATTTAAATAAAAAAACCGCTTAAATTCACTAGTTGTTTACTTGATTTTGAAGGGGAAAAAAAAGAGTTAAAAGCTAAATAAGGATAAAATTCAAGGGCTCTAATGCAAAAAAAAAAAAAAAAAACCCATTTGGAGACCATTAAACGAGTCACGACTCAGGACTGACGTCGGTACTCGGTAGCAACGTAACCCATTTTGCCTCCAAAATCAACAGTCAAGCTCTTTTCTCCATTTCGGATGCATCGTTGCATTCCCTGCTAAAGCCACAGCCGAAATTCCTCGGTTTCAATTTCACCCACCAATCGCATTCATGTGATAAAAATAAGCTTACTTGTTGCAAATTATAAGCATATATATATATATATATATATATATATATATCGATATCAATCTAGATCTAGATCTAGCGCTTCGATTTCTTCTCCTATTGAAAATTCGAGTTTATACGACAGCGTTTATTCCAAAATAAGGTCGATATGGTAGATTAGGGTTCCAGATCTCTCCAATTTGAATTAAGAATCTCCGTCCATATCCCTATTTTTTTTTTGTGCTTAATTGCAAAGAAATCCATTTTCCTTTTTCTCAGGGAATCAGAGGTTAGGTTAAGGATTTTGGGTTTTTCTGAAGATCGAAGAGATTAACAAAAAAAAAAAATGCCTGTAAAAGTGGCACAATCGTCATTTAGGGATCGGACACAAGAATTTCTGAGCGTAGCGGAGAGGTTAAGGAAGTCGTTATCGTCTGGGCCGGGCCAAAATGTGCCGAGTAGCAGTAGTTCGAGAGCGGAGGAACAAAGATCTGTGGTTGCGCATCAATCGGAGTTTAATAGGAGGGCTTCTAAGATTGGATTTGGGGTTCATCAGACTTCGCAGAAGCTTTCAAAGTTAGCAAAATGTAAGTACTTATATCAGCTTCATTTACATTTATAATTGTTGTTCTTTGTTTTATAGTTTTTAGAAAGGCTAAGGTAAGCCAGACATGGGTTATTTAAAACCTGAAATTTAGCTTCTCCGGGCGTGTAGCTTGGATTTAGGAGCTTCTAAGAAGAGTTGTACTGAAAAGTTGAGTGATAGATTTAATGGACTTTTGGGATGTGCAAAAATGAACTTAGTTACTTAAAAGAATCTCAATCTAACAACATTTTTGGAAGAATGTACTTGAACTAAAAAACTCCTGTTGGGTCAAAAAGGCTGTTAAGACTTAAGAGTATGAGTTGGAAGAAAGATGTACATTGAGGCTTTGTTTGGTAATAAGTATGGAAAAGTGGAAGGATAGAAAATTGAGAGACTAGAAAATTGAAAGCTATGAAAATATAGTTTTGCTTTTTTCCACTATTGGCTTGTGCTTCTGCTTGTTAAGAACGATGGAAATAAAAATATCATTTCTATACAATGCTTGATAAAATGCTAAGTGAAAGAAAAGAAATGAAAACGCATGATTGTTAGTTATAACCTTTGTAAGTGGAGATAGAAGGACAAACAGTTTTACTGCCCGCCCCGGGTTCTCTCTGCTCGGATTCCACAATAAGTAGAATGGAAAGGAGGAACTGGAAATTCAAAGGGGGAACCTTTGTACATTAGCAGCAGTTAACTCACATCATTGTATATTCTCTCCCTTAAGATTTGTAATTCAAGAGGATTGATTTTTGTTAGTATGGGCAGGCCAGGTCGGGCCCACCAGACCTCCCTTTTTTAAAAGTCAACCTCGAGTTTGCCCTGTTTGCCCATGTATATATTATTTGACTATCAAAATATTAAAATGTTATTTTATATTAATATTTCAAATATATTTTAAAATTAAATATATTATTTATTAATAAAATAATTTAATGGGGTCAGGCCCTTGGTTAAGCCTAAAAGCATGGATCAAATTGGACTGGGCCCGTGGGCTTGAGTGGGTAGCCAGACCCTTGGACGCCTACTGGAAATGGCATTTGCTCCTATTATCTTTCTTACCAAGCATGAGTCAAAATCATTTTCTTCCCTCTTTTTCACCTTCCCCTTTCCATCCTCTGACTTTCCTTTTCTGCATGGCAAAGTCTTTAATGATGCCAGTGGATAATGATATTTGTTTGGTTATGTTATACATGATTCATTTATTGTACATAGTGGACTAGGAAACTACACATTTGTCAAATAGTACTTTGCATATATCAATGGAAATGTAATTTTAAATTGGCTGTCATCCTTGAACTGAAAGATTGTTGTCACAGTAAGAGAAACTGCCTTCACTTTCTTTTACTGCTGGAGACATGTGTATATCCCTGACTATTACATTTTAAGTAGATATTATGCTGTGCAGATACCTCAAAACCATGCTTTACAGCTCTGCCCCTCTCCCTCTCCCCCTTCCTTTTTCTGTCTGTGGTTTGATAGGAATTGAATTAATAAATGTTAGGACTTGACCATAAGAACTGAAGTAGGGAATGGTCCCATCTTGGTTGTCTTGGTTTAGATTGTACTATTGTTGTAGCTGAACTTGATGAAATCCAGTGTGCTCAACTGTCAATGACAGATTTATAAGAAGACAAACATATTAGACATTGGTAGGAGTTTATCATTGCTGTTGTTGTTATCGTAGTTACTATGATCCCACATGTTTTTCATCCAGTATGATGGAAAAAAATCCTATATTTTTCTTACTTTGTAGTGGCCAAGAGGACTTCTGTTTTTGATGACCCTACTATGGAAATCCAAGAGCTCACTGCAGTTATCAAACAGGATATCACTACACTTAATTCTGCAGTGGTAGACCTTCAGCTTTTCTGCAATTCTAGAAACGAAGGAGGTGTCTCCAGTGACACATCTAGTCATTCAACCACAGTTGTAGATGACTTGAAGAATCGCTTGATGAGTGCCACGAAAGAGTTCAAAGAAGTCCTCACCATGCGAACAGAGGTAAGGCCAAGTTTTTCAGTCTGTTTGCTCACTTAGTTTACTTAGATGTTAGATCTGTTTTGCTACTATTCCTTGTAATGTCAGTGGTACTTTATTCCCTTGACAATTGATGGCAATTGAATTGCCTTGTCCAGAATTTAAAGGTTCATGAGAATAGAAGACAGTTATTTTCTTCCACTGCTTCAAAGGATTCTCCAAATCCTTTTGTACGGCAGCGTCCTCTGGCTGTCAAATCAGCGGCTGCAGCTTCAAACAACCTTCCTCAATGGGCTAATGGGTCTGCATCTTCATCTCAGTTGTTTCCAAGGTAACAGCTTATTCAGATGTTTTGCAGTAATATACCTATGACTTATTAACCGGAGAAAATAATTTAGCACTTGTTAGAAGTCTTGAATTTTCTTTAGGAACTTCCAAGTCCATTTAATGATAATTTGTTAATGAATGCTCATGGAACCTTTCTTAACATTCGTCTTGTACTTTTTTAGCAGTTTGTGACAATTGCATATTGCCGTTCTTTTGTCCAGAACAGCCACAAAATTCTATTTTCTTTTTTGCTGTGTGTGCAGTGTACGCATGTGCTTGTGATGGTTGAATGATGCGCATTTGCTTTCGTTCTTCATGCAGCCTTTTTTTTTCATTTTTTTTTCTAATTCTTTTGAAATCAACTATTGTTGGCTGCTTCTGTTTTAGTCTAGCTTGCTTTAACTTCTTATATGAACTATATCCACTTGAAATTCTGTACAATAGTGAAACTTCATTTCTGGTTCGTAATTATACAGAAAGCAGATGGATGGGGAGAGTCAGACATTGCTCCAGCAGCAACAACAAATGGTTCCATTGCAAGACAGTTACATGCAGAGCCGAGCTGAAGCTCTTCAAAATGTAGAATCCACTATTCATGAGCTAGGCACCATATTCAACCAGCTAGCTACTCTGGTTTCTCAGCAAGGAGAGATAGCTATCAGGTTTTTTTTTTTTCTTTTTCTTTTTTGAAGGAATTTCACTTGTCATATATATTAATTATTTTATTTGCTAATATATCACTTGCTATATAAGGTGTTTTATGTCATAATATACTGCAGTATGTAGTGTTATAGTAATTGCCGTTCATGTTTATCCTGTTTGGAATTCCTAACAGTGTATATGGCCATTGATGAATTTGATTAAGCTAATTATTTGACTTGCAAGCAAAGTTTGATCAAATAGTTTATTATGGCTGTGTAAAACTCTTAGGCATAAGCTTAGCAGAGTTTCACATAATTGCATGGTTGTGCTAGAAACAATGATAGAATTCAATAATCAATGATAAATTATGGTGGCTTGGATCCTGGTATTTAAAATTATATGTGGAATTATTAATGTAATTGATGTTTTACTGGTTCCGGCTTCTGAGTTTGTGGTCATATATGTTGTGGTCTCCTAAAGAAATGACTGGTTATGCAGGATATCCTTCCTATTTTGTTACTATGTAGTTATTTGGTCTTGAGTATGCATCATGGTTTGGTACTTGGGAGAATTCGAGAAGTCATTTGTTCATTAGGGTAAACAAAGTTGTGATGTTTCTTGCATTTTGTGTTAAAGTTTGGCGTGGAACATCTTTGAGTTTCCAATTGTTAGATAGCATTGAGAACATGTTTAAACCCAAAAAGAAGAGGTGCTCTTACTGTTTTGTGGGCTAACTACTTAGTTCTTTTTATGGAATATTAGCATTTTTATTCAGATATTAATCAATCCCTCACATGAGTGAATGGGCATACATGTTAGATATATTCATTGATAAATCGATCCATTCGTAGTGACTGTCAAAGTTATGAATGATTTCCACCAATCTAAAATATTTCACTTCTAGGAAGAGAGCTGCCGCATACATTGATATCGCAGTCTGAATCGTTTAACTGATCTACGGACTACTGGTTTGTGATGTTTTCTTTTCAGGATTGATGAGAACATGGATGACACCTTAGCGAATGTGGAGGGAGCTCAGGGAGCTTTGCTCAAGTACCTAAACAGCATATCATCTAACAGGTGGCTGATGATCAAGATATTTTTTGTATTGATTTTTTTCCTTATGGTTTTCCTATTCTTTGTGGCATAGTCAATAAAGTGAGATAGCTGATTGAAAAGAGAAAAAAGAAAATGATACTGCCTTTTCTTACTGTTCTATTCTTGTCATATATACCATCTTTTTTGCTTTAAGCCACAATCCCCAGTCCTGCTGAGTTGTGATTGGACCCATTTTGTTTACTGCGATGTGTATGTACGGTTACGTGTAAATTGTACATGGTATTCGAATGTCGAAACAATGAGAATGGTAGAAACTATACCTTTTATTTTTTATATATTTATTTTGGGTGTTATTTGACAGAATGACTCCCACAATGTGCCAACTATACAAATAATCAACTTTTAGAAGTTCACTTTAGTTGCTTTATGATGATTTATATAGCAACTACTATCAAAGGAAGAAATGTGGCTTTGCTTATCTTTATTTAGACAGAATGGTGATTTGCTTTGCTTTGCTTTGCTTTGCTTGGCTTTGTGAATGTGATATTTCACTTTATTTGCTTAGCTTTTGAAGTTGGGACTCTTAAATTGCCCCATTCATTCAGCTGGCATTTGTCTGGTTCTATGGAAATAGATTGCTCTTTGAGTTAGCCTTTTCCATATGGCTTTATAATAAAAGTGGAAGAAACAGGCAGTATATTAGGAAACACTGATGCTGGTAGATTCAGGTTTGGTTTGGTTTATATTTTTATAAATTTTTTTGTAAAAAATAATAGAAAATAAAGTTTAATAAAATAGAAAAAAAGACAAAAGGATTTTTATGTATGTTAGTCTTTTTCTCACTCCATCTAATAATCTTGTCTAACATAGTATTATTTTTATTATCAATCTTTCATAGTTTTTTGTGTTGTAGACGCCGTTGTGATTCGAATTTTAAATTTATTAGATATTAATTTTTAAGAATAATTGTATAAATTAATTAAATTAAAATTTGAATTTATCAAATTTTCATAGTTGGTACACTGGTTTTTTTAATCTTATATAAGTAAGATTAATTTTATTTTTTCATTATTTTTCATAACAAACAGGCATAAATTAGATTCTAGTCGTGCCTTAGTTATCAGAAAAAACAGAAAAAAGATAAGATTAAGAGAACCAAATCGAAACGAGGTCGTTGGGCATTTTACCTCGTTTAGTAATTTTCTAGAAAATACTACCCAATTGCCAATTAGGTTAGGGAGTAAAAAGAAAAAAGGTAAAACAAACCCTATAAAATCCAACCTCCTCTCTCTCTCTCTCTCTCTCATTACCCATTATACGTTATCTCCTCCAAACCAACCCTACACTAGGCAGGCTCCTTCTCTTCCTTGCAAGACTGCAACAAATACGAATCATATCAAACACTAATTTTCTCTCCCTCTACTTCTTTTTTTCCCGAGAAACAAACACTCCCCTCCGATCTCCAATCACTTCCAATTTCAACAAAGCCTAAACAATTATTTCGTCTTCTCACAGTATTTTTTTAATCAAATCTCGTTTTTAACATCTCGATCTCCGTTTTTTTTTTTTTTAAATTTTAAATTTCATATATTTGTCGATTCGACTTTTTTTTTTTTTTTTTTATTTGGGGGAAATAGGGAGAAATGGTGGGAGGAGGAAGCAGGAGAAACGAAGGATCTTTAGTGATCAACAACACGAACGTGTTTGCGGCTCTCGAAACTCTCCGGAAGAAGAAGAAATCTGACAAGGACCGAGGTTCTTCTAGAAAATCTTCTTCCAAGTCTCAGCAACAACAACAACAGCCGCAAAAAGAACCCGAGTCGCCGGTGTTTTGGGCTCCGGCACCGCTCACTGTCAAATCGTGGGCCGATGTCGATGACGACGATGATTATTATGCTACAACTGCTCCTCCTCAGTCCGTTTGGGGGCCCTCGGAGCCGTCTCAGAGTCATGAAGACAAGACCTCCAATGTAGAGGTGAATTAACTTATTGGTTAAACGATCAATTGTCTTTTATTTTCTAAATTGATTGCTATGAAATCCAGTAGTGTAATTTTTAAAAGGTATATAATTTTTTTAAAATTCTGGTTGGATTTTATTTTTGTTATTATTTGAATGATTGTTGATGATTATGTGATGGGAAATTGTGGAATGGAAGACTCGTGATTGGTGATTGAAAAATGAACTTTTAGAAGCCAATGATTTGACCAATTGTTTGATGGCTGAAACTGATAGCATACTTGGAATTTGGCTTGAGGTGGAGATGTTGATTTCGGTTCTCATATACCCTATATTGAATTTATAGTTTTCTACCTGTTGTTCTTAATTTAAGTTCAAGTTTGGAGCTATTTTGGGTGTTAAATTATAAATTATTAGGTATTTGTGGTGATTTCAGTGATACTTGAGAATGCCTCATAAACATGTTATTCGTGTTGCTAGATTTTTTTCCACTTTTATATAGAAATTCTTTTAAAAAGGTTCTACTGAAGGTTGGGAGATCATGATATTGTGCCAAATGTATTTGTGCGAACTCCAAACACTTCCAATGAATTGGTAGAGTAGGGCTAAGCAACAAAATAATTGGCAGGATTTTCCTAAGTAAATTTAGTAATAGATGCTACTCATGGTTCTTTTTACCAGCAGTGGATTAAAATTATGCAAGTTCATGGTGAAGACTGTGGATATTTGTCTATCCTTAGAATGCTAATTATTCTGATTGCAATAAGAAAGGTATTATGATTAACATTGTTCATTCAGGAACCTTGCTAAAAAAAAAATAGGAAAAAGAAAAGAAACTTACATTTGATACATGGAACTAATGTCTGATGGAGCTAAAGTGAAAAAAAAAAATGGTCTTTTCTCTGTGGATGAAGTGTTTTCCTTCTTCTCTTTTTATGTTTTTTTATGCTATCATAGAAACCAATGGTAGTGTATCTGGTTTTATTTGCTTGTATTTATATTTTATTCTAATTTAATTTTTTAAAATCCATTATTAGTATTATAGCGCTTCCAGCACTTGAGGATCATGTGGTTGTAAACTTCCCAAAATCTAGATATTTTTGTTATGATATTGACTCTTTTTCTACCAGAAACATGATCTACTTTGGCACTCCTGCCTTTACCATTTGAAGTGGATTTTACTTCCTCTTTGTTCTTCTTTGTCAATAGAATAGATAGTAAAAGTTGTTTTGGTAATCCTCCTACGAAGAAGAGGGAAAAAGATGGTGGAATATTGGTGTATCTTTTCATCCTGTAGTTTGGTTTTTGAACTTTAAGATTTATTCTTGTCTTGTTGCATAAATAGCATAAATCCTTAAGGTGTCAGATTATATTTTAGTTCTCTCTTGTTCTAAGTGGAAGTTTATTGTATGCTTCTTGCAATTTAAGGTTGAAGAAGAAGGAAAACAAACAAGTCGAATAGGCTTGACTTATACTTCTTGTCTTGGAGAATAACTGAATTGCATATAAGATATAACATTGCGACTACAGTTACTGGCAGAGAGCCAGCTGGGCTTTCCTTCTGGGCGCTCCCAAGGCTCAGGTCCATTTATGCTTTTGTTATTATGCCAAAAGGATGAGTCCCTTGAGCATAAATGATTTATCCTGTATGATTGGATGGCTATAATTGATACAGAATGAATGATGGAAATTAGTTTGCTTTTTGACAGGCTATGTCTCATTAATTTTTAATTGATCTGGGATTACAGGATAGTGAGAGCGAAGAAGATATTTTAGATGAAGGTGATGATGATGTGGAGGAAGATCATGACCATGAACCAGAGGTTCAAGTACATCCTGAGCCTGTGCTGAAAAAGGATCCTGAAGTTCCTGCACCACCCAAGGAGCCAGAAAGACAACTTTCAAAGAAAGAGAGGAAGAAAAAGGAACTTGCAGAGCTGGAGGCTCTTCTTGCTGATTTTGCAGTTACACAGAAGGAGAGCAACGACCAGGATGAGTCACACGGTAGTTTTAACCGACTTAGTGCTTCTATTACTTCCTATAGTACTCCGTAATTGTTTGCTTGCAACATTATTCCCCTAGTTTCGGTGGAAACTTGGTATTTTTGTTATTTGTTCCTATTTTTGAGGTTAGAAAGCAGTAGAATCAAATCTTAGACAATTTTTGTTTTACAATCAATATTTGATGATTGATGTGTTGTCTCCTGGGACGTAATGCATAATGAAGTTTTTTGTGAGTCCAAGTTTGAAAATATAAAGTTCTCTCAAGCGCATGCATGCAACCTTTTATATTTACACAATATCCTTTTAAGGCTATATGTTGTTTGCTTAGTCCAAACAATTCTTTTGCTCAAATATCTATAATGGAAAGTTTATTCTATTCTAAGCTAAGTCTTTATCTCTTATATCTGCAGATGCTGCTGCACAAGAAAAGAAAGAGGGAGAGGGAGAAAAGAAGGAAAATCCTCCAGGAGAGTCTAAAAGTGCCAAGAAGAAGAAAAAGAAGGATAAATTAAAGGAGGGAAAAGAATCACAGGATCAACCTACTAGTACAGATGCCACCAATGGACCAGATGAAGCTGCTCGGACTGAGCAGACCGAGGAGGATGCATCTGCTATTGACGTGAAAGACCGGCTAAAGAAGATGGCATCTATGAAGAAGAAGAAATCTAGTAAAGAGATGGATGCTGCTGCAAAAGCTGCTGCACAAGAGGCAGCTGCAAGGAGTGCAAGGCTTGCTGCTGCAAAGAAGAAAGAGAAGAACCATTACAACCAGCACCCAGTCCGGTAAAAACCCTCTTTTTGTTGGACATATATATATATATATATATATATATATATATATATATATATATATATATGAACATGTATTTATCGTTGTTCATATGGCAATGCGAAATAAACAGTGGGCTTAGATTCCTTGAAAAAGATGACCTTTTAGTTGTATTTGAATGGACTAAAAAAAAAGTTTTTAACTTTTTTAGCTTTTTGGATCTTATTGTTGCTCAGTTATCATGGAACACATTGTTATGGCAATTTTGTTTGCTAAAATTTCTTCATTGGACAACAGCGGAACTTGATTTTTCTGTGTATTACATATTCTTGCCTAGTGACAATTTTAAATACGACACAGAATGAATGACATGTGAATGATATGCCTAAACTGTGTATGGGTTTAAATGTGTTAAACATAGATAATCCATTTAAGATACGATTAATTAAATCGTGTTTTAAACATGTTATCGTATCGAAACATGTTTAATAACACATTTAAATCACAATTACTTAAACGTGTTTTAAATGTATCTTATGTGTGTAGACATGTACAAATTTACATGTTTAACACGTTTATAAAACTCATTTAATTTTAATATAACTTATGTATGTATATATATTTCATTATTTTCTTTCCCTCTTTCGTTTTTGTGTAATTCTTATATTCTTGAGAGGTAGGGGGTTGAAATTTTCGTTGTTGACCTTTATTCGTTATTTTGTATCTTGTTATCTTCATAACCAAGGTGAATATCTGCAAAATGTATATAACTTTTAGAAATGATAATATATGGATATATACAAGGATTATGATCAATTCCATGTTTGAACTTAAATTTATTTCTTTTTTTTCATAATTAGAGTTGAACTTCCTAAACAAATAATAATAAAAAAACTTTGGGAATGAAACTCGTGTTATTTGTATCCCTTTCACAGAAAATGGAAGAATCAATTGATGTATTTTTATTTTATTTTTGTATCCATCCAAACTGACGGGACTGGGCGATATTCTGACCAATTGAACTAAAATCTCAGGAAGTAAAGGGATGTTGTTCTGATTTTATTCAACTCATTTTCAATTTAGATTTTAAATTCGAATGACAGTGCCGTAACAAACAAAGACGCCATAAAAATATCAAGAGAACTTCACCCTACTGGCTCTCATCCCCCGCCCTCAGGCCTCAGTTCCAAAATCAAAATAAAAACATGTTTATGAATCAGGCATAGAAGTTTAATCAATTTTGTTGAGATGTCTGTAAATGTGGCCTTTTTGGTGCTTTTCTGTGCGTAACAAGGTTCCTTCCACTGAAACAAGTGGTCCAGTAAAAGACGAACCCACGCCCAAATATTCCAAATTAGCATGCAAAAATAGTTTCAAAGAAAAGATATATGAAAGTCATCCCTTGAATGCTGGATATTTAAATAGCTTCAAAAGTGGTTTTGTTAAAAGCCCATGTTGGCATTAGAATTTAGAACAACATAAATTCTTAAGTTTGCTTTAGGAACTACTATTAATTAAAAAATTAAAAAAAAAAGGCTATGTAATTAAAAGATTCATCAAGGTAACAAAAGCTAGAGGAAAGCTGAATAAAACAGCAACATAAAACACTGGATTTACAAAAAGATCGAAACTAAAAGCCTATACTGTTGGGAGCATCATTTCGCCAGGCAGGCTGCCCAGTCCCTATTGCTGTGTTGTAAAATTGAGCTCCATTAACAAATTGTTGGCCTTGTGAACCAGGCTGAGGAACCCACCACTGAGCAGCATTCTGTTGAGCTTGAAAATGCATGTTTGGTAATGCCTGGGCCTGAAGGGGTAATTGTTGAGGTGCAAGCATTGGCTGTTGAAATCTATGAACTTGGGGTGGTTGTTGGGGCTGCAGCTGCTGTTGGGTTGTTTGAGGCTGCCATTCAGGAATATCATCGTCGTCGTCATCATCATCATTCCACTGTTGCATTGAAACACCTAAGGACGCATTTGATTGCCCATACTTTTGTATGAGCTCCCTCATTTGATGGCAAGATGATGTTTGAGAGTGTAAATGAGAAGAAGCTATTCCTACTCGCTGGGATTGGTTCCCAGTGGGGTATTGTTGCCCCGAAGGGTTTGAGCCACCACCAGAGAAATTAAACTCAGGTAGGTCATCTTCATCCCGGGATGCGGCAGGGCCGAATCCCGGGGGAACGTCATCTTCGTCTTCGTCATCAGCAAGGATTTTGGAACCGAGAGGAGATCCAACACCATGGGAAAAAGTAGGTTTTAATGGGAAATTAGTAATCATGTTAGAATTATCCTTTTCTTGCTGTCTCCTAGAAGTTGAGTGTTGCTTTTTTGAGGTGTGTTTATGGTGTGAAGTTGAGTTGGGTGAAATTAATTGAGCTTTTCTCCATACAACAACACCAATTTGACCATTATCAATGGTATTAAGAGCCTCAGGTTGGTCCTTTGGGAGGATATTGCTGAGCATTTCAAGTGTTTTCGAATGCGGTGGGCAAAAATAAAGTTCGACTCCAGAGACAGGCTCAGCAAAACCCACTCTCCCATCCAAAATATATGAATCAGCCGCCTGCACAAGGGCGCATCTAAGTTAACTATCAGATGACAACCAAACAAGAATAGTTTTAACTGCAAAAATTTTCGTAGTGTCTTACCTCAACAAAGCTCCCACGCTCACTCTCGGTTGATCCCTCCTTGCAAACAAAATGAACCACCTGCAAAACATTAACAATTACATCAATCTAATCCGTAACTTATGATAGAAAAAAGAACTAAAATACAATATAAAAAAATAATACAAACACGACAAAAATACACGAATTATCATATCTATTACAAACATAAATGAAAGTGAACAATAAATTCCTACCCACACCCACCAAGAAAAAATCCAAGAAAAAAAAAAAAAATTCTTTTTCCAACTAGATTGAGTTATTGGCTGAGGGGTACTCAAATATTAACAGAATATTATTTTCTAGTTTACACAACATTTTACGTCCTTGTTATGTCCCCTGGGAGATTAATCTGGAAATATTGGCAAACATTTCACATTCGGTCCTAGAATTCTTTTCATATAGACTTCAACTGTATTTGAGCAGAGTTTGTTTCCAGTTATTCACCGCCAAAACAAGCAATCATAGAAACAACAACAAAATTTTTGTATGTAATGGGCAATCAGATGAATCATCATCCGAAATATGTTTAAGTTCTTTCAAGAAATCCCTGTTTCTCCTTGTCCCATGTTTCACTCAAACCAAGAATCTTATTTAAGTTCTATCTCTGTTTTTTTTTTTTTTTTTTTTTTCTATTTTTACCCTTGACTTGTTAAATTCCCAGTGACCCAAAGCTTATCAAATTCCATAAATGAGATTGACCCTAAACTCAGCCAAAAAAAAGGTAAAAAATAAATGGAAGATAAAAACTGGGATAAAAGAGTTGTTTTTGTTCCCCCATTTCTCTTTTTTTTTTTTTTGGACACAATATACAGGAATTTACTACAATTTAAATGAACTGGAGATACCATAACAGCACGACTCCGGGACATAGGAAGCTCTTGGAGGAACTTCTCAAATGCATCAAGTCTGACTCTGCCCTTGATTTCAAGAAGGATAGGCCAATCCTTTGTACAAGTTTTTTCACCACTGCAGCAGGAAAAATTGGATCGTTAATATGCGCAACAAAACTTAACATAAAAATTTTAATCTCCTTTTAAAGAACATTCAAATTCAATGAAAATTACTCAGCAAGTCAGCATCTCATGCAGCACCAAACCATCCAAAATAAAAAAAATTTGAAAAAAAAAAAAAAAAAAAACCCTGATCATAGCAAAATAGGTAATAACATCAACCAAATGATACCAGGTCTTACACCAATTTATTAAAACTTCAACCTCGAAGGAATCATGCCTCTTCATTATAACACATTACGATCTTTTATAGCATCCAAAAGGCTGTTCCTTGATCCATCTACGGGTTTACCTTAAAACCAAACCACAACTTATAGATCGATGCTTCAACGCATGTCATTTATTTACCTCCAATATTCATATGCGTCTCCAAGTTACCAAAATATCATGGCACTCTAAAGAGCTCATCCTCACTTCATGAAGAACTATTCTTTGACGTTGTCCTAAAAATACTAGAATCGGTCATCTAAAGTAGAAATAAGCTTTCTATCATATCCACACTAGTTATGGTTTAAACATTAAAAACTAAGAGTTCTATGATATTGAAATCTCCATAACTTTCCCCAATTCATTTCTACAAGATTCAGAGGAAAATACCATCGTCAAAGTTGAGTTTATAACAACTTATACTTAAGCCCGGTCTGGTCATCAATAAAGCACATGATTATTAATTAACATATGACTGTACATGTACTAAAATGTATATAAGATAAAAGGTGGAGCATCATGATAAATAACAGACAAACTGAGACATATACAAACAGATGCAGGCCGGAAAAGGATCGACAACAAATTATTTTCAGTAAAAAAAAAAAAGAACATAGCCATGCATAACATGTCACTTGTAAAACATACCTTTTAAAAGTACAAAAGACAGAGGTCATGGCTGTGGTAGTCAGCTGGACCATCCCTTCCCAAACATGTTCACCCTTCAAATTGGCTACAGAAACAATATTTTCTGTTTTTATAGGAATGTCAATCGGCTTAACATCTGAATCAGATTTCAGATTACTTGCATCAATACTTCCAGGTTTATGAGGCATTGTATCCAAAGGATCTTGTGAAGCTCGACCAGAAGACTTTGAGTCAGACCCAGCTTTGGAGTCATCCTTATCAGAAATGGATGTTGCTTTTCCAGCATCACCAGGTAAATTCTCAAACTGTGGCTCTGAATCAAGAGATTGCATGAAGTCATCAAGGGAAACAATTGGAGGAAGAAAGTCTGCATCCTTCAATTCATCTTCTCCCATCAACCCTTGCATTGGATCAGGTCCCTCGCTTGAATGAATGGTAATGGTAAGATTTGGGTCCTCTATATTGCTCTTTTCACCTACAGTATCTGATTCATCTTTCTTTCCAACAGCTTTACCAGTTTTAGGAGCTTGTTTTGCATCAGTTTTTGGTCGCCGACTAATAAAAGTTTCAGCAGAAACTTCAACTGAAGCACTGTCAGTGTGTTCAAAGTCCACTTGAAACTCACCCTTATGTGTTTTCCTCACTAGACGTCTAAGGTCAACTTCTATATCAGGCAAAACTACCATTTGAGCAAGCTCTTCTGCTTTTGCTTGTCGCCACTGTGAAAGCTCTTTAGAAGCCAGTTCCTCAGCACTCATAGAACATAGTCGTTCTGGGGATATTTCCCCAGACACAACTCTTTCTCGAAGTTCAGGGTTATTACGATCCTTTAAGTTAAACAATAGAGACCTGCCCTTCTCCTTATACTTTTTATTCACGCCTCCAAATAATTTAAAGAGTTCTGCTTCAATTTGATCAGCCAACTCTTGTGGAGACTGTATCGATTGTTCTAAATCATCTTTTCCCACCTTTTTATTATCTGGGTTTTGTTTCCCAACCATTTCCATTTCCTTTTTCTTTGCTGCATCTAGTTGAGGTTCTAATACCCAAGAAAGGCCATTTCCCTGCAAAAGTTCATCTCTTGCAAAAATGTTGTCACTAAATGGAACATCCTCATCAGGTAAAAAATTGATTGATTGAAATTGCTGCTCATCACATTGCAAAGTTTGTGTAGCATCACTATTATTTCCATCAGTAGCACCATCCCGTGTGGAACGGAATAACCCCTGAGGTTCTGCAGATATAGAGCGGACAGCATCGGAAACACCAGAATTAGAATCAACAAAGTGAGAATCCTCTTCTGTCTTCCCTGGGTAACTTGCAGTTTCACCATTTGAATTTTTCTCCACTATTGCATTTTCACCTTGCTGCTGAGAAACCAAGGCCAGGGCACCAGCTAAAGATTCGCGCATTTTGGACCTCACAGATTCAAATGACTCAGTCCGAACCTTTGCTGATGGCCGCATCTGGGCAGGCTGATTCCTTGAAGCTGATGACCCAGATTTATTTGGAATTGATCTCGTATTCGGTGCTGGAGAAGGCTGTGATCCTGGCAAGTTGGAAACAGACTGCAGCTGAACACTTCTTTTACTAGGTGCAGATACTGGTTGCAACCAAGGTCTGTGTTCCGTTTGTGCCACTCGTTTGTTCGGAAATGATAACTTTTGTGGAATAGAATTAGGGGAAACTGGTTCCATCAGTGCCTTACGCTTGTTCAAAGTTAGTAATTGATGCGGTCTCAGGTTATCCAACATGGTGGGCATTATTTCTCCTACTGGCTTATTAGACATTAAATACTGTTGTGATAGCTGAGTATATGCTTGGGATTCGATGTGTCCACCTTGCTGGTTTGACATTGAGGATAACTGCGACATTGAGGAGAACTGCGACCCAAGATCATTAGACACAGATCCTATCTGTCCTATCGGCATATTTGAAGGTATCTGCTGATGTAAAGATTCATTGGTCCTAAATTCCATCAATCCCATGGACATTGATGCATCCAAGTTGCTGGAAATGGGTTCCATCCGAGCCATTTGGTTACCAGGTATTGATAATTGCTGAGATACCAGATCGTTGGACATGCTAGATCGGCACCTTATAACACCTATACAAATACCACTGCATTGTAAATTAGTAAATAAAATCATCAATTCATTATTACTTATTAAATCATTTTCACATGTTCACTTCATCAATGAAACAAAAGAATGAATATGCAAATCAAGCTCCAATATTAAGGAAAATATGAAATAATGATTTAACTTTTCCACAATATTGAATTATTAAAACTATTCAACAAAAAAAAAAAAAAGGAAAGAAAAGAGCGCTGAATATATAAAATTTTTAACTTAACGACAATATTCGATCAATTATAATCCAAGTCATTGAGAAAGACTAATAAACGAAGAGAACCTAAAAATAAAAATAATAGTAATAAAGAAATTATAACCAACAATTGCAATGCTTTTAAAGAACAAAATTAAACTAACCAATTAACATTTCTTTCAAATTAAAAACAAGATTTAGCGAAAAATAAATAACTAGTCATTCTTGTGATAATTAATAGATAGGAAAATAATAAATAAATAAAAAGGCCATGCAAAGTCCAGAATCATCAAAATGGAAATAGGAAAAAAAGAAAGAAAAGCGAGAAAATCAAAAGCAAAGAAAACGGATCGAAATCTCAAACCCTAAATCAAAACAAGTAACCGAATTTTCAGAAAGTGATTGATTGAAGAGAAGGTCTAGCTAGGGTTTCGAAGTTAGGAAGCTTACCTGAATCGAGAGGAGCAGAGCTGAGAGATAGAGACGGCTATAGAGAGGATATGAGGGTAAAGCTTGTAGAAAGCTCTGAAATTGTGAACCCTAAATAAATAAATAAATAAATAAGACAGTAATATATACTTATACTTATTAAGGCTGCGTTTACAATTGCTCGAAACGCTCGTTTTGACAATCAAATAATACTAAAAAATTAAAATTTTTTTTGTGAAAACATTTTTTTAACGTTGATTTTCAACCAAATTTAAAAAAAAATGTGGCTTTTGTGATTTACAAACCATAGTTTGAGAAGAAAATTATCAAATATTCTTTCTATTAAAAAATTATGATAAAATTATCCTCTAATTAAATTTGTTCACTTTTTTTGCGTAAAATTACTCTTTTTTTTAAGTATATAAAATTCTATATTATTGATATTTTTTTAACTTAAAATAAAAATATGAAGAGAATATAACTGTATATTTTTTAATTTTAAATAATTTAATTTTTTAATAAAATTTGAAAATGTTATTTTTATATAAATTTGTATTATTAAGTCACACAATTATA
Source organism: Fremontodendron californicum (assembly GCA_030761205.1). NCBI lineage: Eukaryota > Viridiplantae > Streptophyta > Magnoliopsida > Malvales > Malvaceae > Fremontodendron > Fremontodendron californicum. The sequence continues at coordinate 22,959,294 of JAULJL010000014.1, read as the reverse complement.
TTTTATAGATCTTAATAATTTACTAACATTAAAAATAATTTATTCTATACTTTTAAATATTATGTCATTTTTAATCATTTTAATTAAACACCGCAGTTTTTCATAATAATGCCAAATATCAAAAAATTACAAATCACACTTTTTCACAGCAATCTTTCACAATATTTTTCAAACACAATTTTTTTAAATCGAGTTTTTTTAAACCGCAACAGTAATACTAAACTAAGCCTGAAGGATTAAAGATACCGTGTTTAGTTGAGTAGGAGTTTCATTTTTAAAAGTCAGTATCCTATTGGAAGTATTATTTTTATTTTGAATTTGATATTAATATGTATTAATATCTATTGGTTAGGGTTTATTGATATTTTTTCTATATATATAATTTTTTTTAAGTTTTTTAATAAAATATATATTATATATTAGATATACATATAAATATAAATATAAATATACTTTAATTATATATATGTTTATATGTAAATATAAATTTTAAAATTTTAATATAATTTTTTAAACATCAAATAAATTTTAAAATATTAAAAAAAATAATAAATTATTATTAATTATGTTTAAAATATTTTATTTTTAAATATAATTATAAAAAAATAAAAATAATCATGACATAGAAAATTGGATTTAAAAAATCAAATAAGTGAGTTTTTTTTTTAAATAAAAAATATCAAAATTTTGTATGAATTGGTACATATCGGTACGACCCATACAAAAATCAAAACGGTACAATACTGGTATCATTTCAATTTACCTTTAAAATCTGTACGAACAAATCGATACAACCGATATCGATATGGTATCGACTACACTTATGTTTATCCGGTGTCAAAGAGTTAGTATACTACTAGATGTGTCAAAGGTGAAAAAAGTGTTTTTTTTAAAAAAAAAAAAAACATATTGTATTTAAAAAAAGTAATAAGTTGACAAAATAAGTAGGCATTTTTTAGTGAATAATTATTTAAAAAAAATTAAAAGATATTAAAAAAAGCTGTATAATTTTTTAGTGGTAGTTATTTTTAAAAATTAAATTAAAAGACTTAAATATCTTAATTTTATTTTTATTATAAATTTAATTTGACTTTATAAATTTTTTAACTGAGTTGGTATCACTTGACTCGTAATATCAACTCAATTAGGAACTTTATAATTAGCATAGATTTGCTAGATATGGTGTTGGTTTATGAATTATGATATTGATACGTGAGTCGATCTATCCTCTGATTCGGGCCCAGTACATAGCCCACCTATGTCGAACCAAGTATTCTTGAATTGTTTAATAACTTATATTTTTATTTTTATTTTTATTTGTATTTGTATTTATTTATATTTCTTAAATATCTACTATATTTAAAACTGAGTCCTAGAGATTCGTTGGACTTTTTTTTAAAAGATCCAATATTTTCGTCCTATTTTCTCGTGTAGTGGGAGTAAGAAAGTCATTTGATTAAGTTGATTTGAAAAAAGAAAAAAAAAAGAAAACAGATGAGAGTGAGAGTGAGAGAGAAAGAGAAAGAGATGGGGGAGAGGAGAGAGAAGGAGAGATGAGGAGGAAAGGAGAGAGAAGAAGAGATAGGTGGGTGAGGGAGGCTGGTGGTGACTTACCGACGGATGGCTGGTCGCAGAGGGAGAAAATAGAGGAGAGAGAAAGAAAGGAATGAGAGAAAAAGAAAAGAGGAGAGAGAAGCCCGTCAAAGACAGAGAAAGAGAGAAGAGAAGGAGGAGATCGAGTGGAGTGGGCCGACTGCCTCGACGTGCCGGTGACGGCGCAGGCAGCCGGTCGACTGGAGAAGAAGAAGAAGAAGGAAAAAATGAAAATGAAAAAGAAAAAGAGAAAATAATTATGAAAATTGATTTTTATTGTTGTTTTATCAGTTTTTAATTTTTTTAATTTATTATTTTCATAAAAAATTTATAAATTACATGATAGAAAAACAAAAAGAGAATAAGAAAAAGAAAAAAATTTACTTTTTTTTTCATTATTATTGTGTTTATTTTATTAAAATTTTCAATAAATTATAATTTGTAATAATTTCACTAAAAAATTAACAAATACATATTTATTAAAAAAAAAATTACTTGATTTTAGATTTTTATGTATGAAAAAAATAGATATTTTTTTATCATTTTTTATTTTTCTCTTATCGTTTTTTTTAAATATCTTTTTGGAAAAAAAAATGATTTGAAAATAATTTTAAAATTTGATCTACCTTTTTAAAAAAAATTAAATAAAAAATATTAAAAATAAAAGAAAATAGTGAAAAAAGTAATAAAGAAGAAATGTTACATCTTTTATTTATTTTTTTTATTTATTCACTTTTCCTTTCATTGATTTTTTAAAAATAATTTGAATTTAAAATAATTTAATAAAATTACTCATGTATATTTTAAAATATATATATAATATTTGCAATATCGCTCGAGTAAAATTCTAGTATATAGTAAATGAAGAGTTTAACTAACAATAATATTATTTGTTACATGCTTAAAAAAGTAGTTGATACTAATTTATTTTATTTGATATTAGTAAGAGTGTTCTTAAATTATTATTCATTCGTTTCGATTTTCATTGGTGCTTTATCTTGAATTTATTTTTTTTGGTACAAAAGAAGTCGCAACCTAAAGATAGAGGAAGGGGTTGCAAATGTTGAGATTCGAAATCCAAACTTGTTGGTTGCCACCCCTATGGCTACATTAACTAAATGAGTTAAACTCCGGGTTCCTTTATCTTGAATTTAGAGTATACTACACTACATACATATCATACTAAACACACAATTTTAACCACTTTCACTATCTAGTTTTTTCTACCAAAAAAATTTCCATTTAACTCAATAATCGAAGGAAAACCAATAAGAAAAAGAATACTCGGATTTTATATCTTCACCTTTCCAAAGAGGGCAATCACCTTTTGTTTTTCTTTTTAATTTCTTTTTAAAAATAAAATTTTAAAACAGTCTAATTCATTCTTGAAAAATGTTAATTAGTACCACTAGGCATTGATTAAAGTGATATATATATATATATATATATACATATAAAGTATATATAATTAATGATTTTTTTTAATTTAATAAAAATAATGTATTAAATGCAACAAAAAAAAAACTGATAATTAAATAATCCTGATATAAACTCCAATTAAACAAACCCTTCATTCTTTTTATACCCAAGAAACCCAACATGAACAACCTGTTTTTAGAGAGTCAAATGATATATTAATCCATCTATATTAAAACTCAAGTAGTGAGCCCCGTCCTGACACTTGTTCTCGTACTATTCATTGCCTTCAACCATTCAACACATTCGGTCTTGCAAAACGACGTCGTCTTTTACGCTTTCATGTTTCTTGTGTAGCATTTATTGTTTACGCGTTACCGAGTAACTCTCTATGCATTAAAGTAACTCTACCAGAATAAATATTTTGCACGTCTCTCTATGCATTAAAGTAACTCGCTTAAAATAAATGTTTTACGTGTTGATTGCAAACAAGTGCTCAAGTAGTGAGCTCGACTTGACACCTGTTATTTCACTATTCATTGTTTATTTCACTATTCATTGTCATTGTTTATTTCACTATTCATTGTCTTTCATCTTTCAGCACATTCGATCATGCTAAATGGCATCGTCTTTTACACTTTCGTATTTCTTGTGCAACATCTATTGTTCACTCGTTAACCAACTAACTCTCTATGCATTAAAGTCACTCGGCCAGAATAAATGATTTGCGCGTTCATGGCATTGAATTTCCATTATCTTTTCTACTTCAACCCAATTAGCCAACTCCCACCATCAATGGTTGCCTTAGCTGAGCGCATTTAATACTTTATTATTAAATGTTTTATACATGAATTTTTACTTCTAGGCGCGTTTATTTATTGCCTTATTATTTCCTTACCCGATTTAGCCTTTTGCGATGTGACCCTATCCCCCTCTTACTTCTATGCCTTTTTTACTTTTTTCGTGTTTAGTGTTTATACATAGGCCAATTACAACTATGGGAATTACAACTCGGTCCTCATTAAATTCTTACGCTTCAAATCTTTTACTCGATCATCGTTTATTTTTTTGTCCAGCGGTCCGAAGGGAGTTTTTTGCATTCTTTACCGAATGGACTACCCGATTTGTCTAATGTTCTTTTGCGTTTGCCGAAGCAGTCATGCTTTTGTCCCCAGAGTTTTCCTGTTTCCCTTCATTTATTTATTTTTTTCAATTTTTTTTTCAATGTTCTGTTTCTCTCTGTCCCTTCCCATTTGCAGCGGCAAATTTCCACCATGCCCTTTCTTCACCTCCTTCATCCTGCTTAAGCACCCGTTTAGTCCCAGCCATTTAGCACCTCCAAAAATCTATAAATAGCCCATCCCTTGCACCTTCTCTGCACCATGACTGTTAGCAGTCGAGCTTTATACCAAAACACCTGGTCCTCTTACATTGGCTAGATCAACAGCATTAGCGAGGTTAGCAAAAAAAGAGAACTTTTATTTTTGCTACCCGTTCTGTGTCTCTATTCTTTATGGAATGCTGTTGTCATGTGTCTTTTTCGTGATTAGTTATTTATTCCTTTTGTCTTCTTGGTGTTGAAGTTTGATGAATGATTATTTATTTCTCGTGTTTTTTTGGTTTTATGTTTGACTTAATGTAGGCAAAACAGCTCCGGCGGCTAGCAGCTATTTCGTTATCTTTTTTTGTGGGATAATATTCGTACTCTAAACATATATTACTGCTGTCCCAGTTCATGGGTCGTATTATTTGCTTAACTGAACAGTTTTTTTGTCTTTGCCCTGTTTTAACTATTTTTTGTCCTTCTCGTGTTATTCTCAATATTCTTTAATGGGGCATTATTATTATGTGGTTAATGTTGGTCTATTTTATCATCTATTTTCTTCCAACTTGATTTATTTATCGTTTCTTAATGGAGCAGCGTTGTTATGTGTCTTTTTGGTTATTTGTTATTTACTTTTTTTGGTTTTCTTGGTTTTACGTTTGATGAAAAGTTGATGTTGCCATTTTTTGATTATCAGTTATTTATTTCTGAATAAAAAATTATTGTTGTACTCAACTCTAACCAAATAATCATGCGCCCTGTCGAGATATCGTACAAAGAGCTCCTTATGTACCTTATTAGGAAACTGAAGATGGCCCGCCCTTTTTTTCAATTTGATAAGTCTGGGAAGCGTTTTAGAGCTTTTATTGATATTAACTTTGGCTCCGTTGAAGTCCCATCAGTTGATCGGTTTTGGGGTGGTTTTGCTACAAAGAAACTTTCCTCAGGTCAGGAGGCCGCTGCTGCTGGGATTAAGGCCTCGATGTTGCAAAAGGGTTTTGACATTGTTGATGTCAACTTCCCCGAGCGTGAAACTTTTAAATGGCTCTTCGGTCAAGCTTGTTGTGCAAGAGACACACTTATGTATAGACTATGTTATTTGGAATTTAATTATAGTGTGTTGGAGAAACGTTACAGGGATGCAATGGCTCGATGTTCTTTATTGGAGGAGAGGGTCGCATTTTCAAAGCAAGTTGCTTATGATCAATCGACTTTACATCCATCTATCCGGACAGGCCTTGATGATGTCGATTAGTTTTTTGTTTTCTTGATCTACAATTGTCTGGTGCTGTAATCTGTTTAATAGTTTTAGTATGATGTGAATGTCAATTAGTTTTTCTTGAAAATTGGTCGTGTAATTATTTATCTATTTTGTTTTTTTTTTATTGGTATTAATCCCCCTTCCCCCTCGTGAATTATTAGTCTGAGTTTTGGAATTGTTGAAGCTTTTGAAACTTATTAATTAATTATTCATTTCAGTTGTTTTGTGACTAACTTTTTTTTAAGTGTTTTAAAAAACAGCAATTCTTTTTAACGTTAATCATTTAAGCTGATTTTGGTCATCTCCATTAGCATGCAATGTAAATGTGCCCGTTATTTGGAAAAATAAAATTTCAGTGAAACTATTTTTTTTTAAAAGCTTTGATAGTCTAAAAGAGTTTAGACTATGATATTATTTATTAATATTGTGTGATAGAAAATATAGTGTATATTTCCAAAAAAAAAAATTAAAACTTACCTTTAACATTAGCATGCAAGGCAAATGTGTCTTCAGCCTTTAGGAAAAAAGTTGTACATTAAAAAAAAATAGCATTTTTTTCACGCTAAACATCACATAATTTGTTTTCCCCCCTTGCTGAAATTGATTTTGGACATCTCCATTAGCATGCAATGTAAATGTGCCTGTTATTAGGAAAAATAAAATTTCAATGAAACTAATTTCTTTTTAAAAGCTCTTATAGCCTAGAAAATTTTAGATTATGATATAATTTATTAATATTGTGCGATAGGAAATATAGTGTATATTTCAAAAACTTTTGAAACTTGCCTTAAAATTAATTCATTCGTTTAAGTTGTTTAAATGCTTATGATCGGAAAAAATAGCTAGCTGCTTGTTTTTTTTTTTTAAATTGTAATATTATTTATTACAGTATTGTATAACTAAAAGGCTTTATTTTTCAAAAAATGATCCAGGTTATAACATTATTTATTACAATATTGTATAACGTTAATCATCACATAATATGTCTTCAGCTATATATGGAATATAATCTGGCTTTTCTATTTTTTTCTTATGATAGGTCGCTTAATTTGATTTGTGAACATCTTCATTACCAAAAAAGGCAAACGTGCCAATCATCAGGAAAAAAACATTGAGATTCAGATTTTTGTTTATCTTCGATTATGGGTTCCTAGTTTTCATTCAAGTTATCCAAATGCTTCTAGCTAAGTTTTATTAGGATCTCAAATGTAATCAATGATTTTTTTTTAGCCTTCTGCATACTTTTTGTTTTAGACAAGTCACTGGGTGTCCTGCTTTCTGCATTTGGTTGCAATTATTTTACTTTGTCGTTTTTTAATTAGTGTTATTCTGTGTATGTCATTTTTTTTTTCAATCAACTTGGGTTCCCTCCTTAATCTTGCCATATTCCAATATTGGATCTTGTTTGGATGAGCTATTTTTCGTTACTGGTTTTATCCTATGAATATTCTTTTTTTTTGGGGGAGGGGGGATAAAAAGGGCAAATTTATTAGGATATTGTTGTTTTTATTTTTAATTTTCAAACTACCTATCTTTTGTAATTATTTACCAAAATACTCCGATTTTGAATCCATTGGAAAGTCGCCATATGATATGACGACTTTCGAGTTGCAAATTGTAAAAGGAAAAGTTAAGCATTGGGAAGTCGCCATATGATATGGCGACTTCCCAACACTATTTTTTTAAAATTATTTTAAAAGCCTAAATAATATTTTTTATATATAATTAATTATTTATATAATGATAAATAAGAATGTAATGACAAATAAGAATAAATCAGTATATAACATGGAATGTTAAATATGTAAATATTACAGATGCATAACATGTAATTGGTTTATTGTTGATGCGAACTCTCTCCCGATGTGCCAAATGGATAAGGATATTTTCGACGGCTATGACCTTCATTCCTGCATAATCCACAACTTTTTGGTTGGCCTTTCTCCCTGAGGTCCATTTCATTACGAATACGACCTAATTTTGGCCTACCATGTGGATCTCTTTGTATTTCTGGATTGGGACACACTTCTAGACCATTATATTGAGGCCAATAACCTTCATTTGCAACTGCTTCAAACTTATGCCTATAAACATTGAATATAGTGTCAAGTTTATCGACATTGTCCACATATTGCATGCAATCTACATGGACATGTGCACAAGCAGCAACTACATGTGAACAAGGAACCTTTGTGCTTGAAACTTCCCACAGTCACACCACATCTCACTAAGATTTACATTGTACTTCATTGCAGCAACTCCCTCTAGTGGGTCAAGTAACTCCTCAATCAAAAAAGTTTGATTTGAACGCGTAAAATTACGAACCGAGTGGGAATTAGCTTTTCTGCGATTTTATTGCATTGCCTCTGTGATTATTTCACAGTATGTGTGCCTTCCCTCGATAATTGTTTGTTGCCTGTTGCCCATCTTAACAAAAAGTTTAGCCAACCTATAATATGTTGCCTGCACCAAAGCAGTAATGGGAAGATGGCGCGTCCCCTTCAACACTGAATTGATAAGTTCAGCTAGGTTGATTGTCATATGCCCATAGCATCTTCCTTCGTCATATGATTAGGCTCACTTCTCTTTGGGGATCCTATCAAGCCAATTAGTCGCCTCTACGTTTTCTTCATGAAGAATCTCATACATCCAATGAAAATGGGATCGCCTCAACTCGTAAAAAAAAAAAACTTGTTAATTTCAATATTATTTTATATATTAAAGGAAATATAAGAGATAAAATAACTATGATCTGATTTCATACCCATGTTGATAATTTTTCGACGCAATTCCTTATGTTAAACCTCTTCGTGGAGTTAGCTGCAATGTGTCAAATGCAGTACACAGAGTATGCATTTAGAGGATTCCATCCACTACCATGGCGTTTGATTGCAGCTTTGATGGATTCATGTCGACCAAATATCAAGCATATGCTAGGTTGTGTTATCACATGTGTACGCAAATTAGTGAGAAAGAATGACCAAGCCTCCGCTGTCTCACCCTCCTCAATGGAAAAGGCAATTGGTAGTATATTTTTGTTGCCATCTTGTGCAATAGCTAACAACAATGTTCCTTTGTATTTTTCATATAAGAACGTACCGTCTATTTGCACAATAGGTTTACAATACAGAAACCCTTCAATGTAGGACTTGAATGTCCAAAAGAGTCGATAGATTATTCTCTTACCCTGGACCAGTCGATCACCGTGATATGCAGGTACTGTTTGCAATTCCACAATTGTACCAGGTTCAAAATGTTGCATTGCACCCAACCATTTAGACAGATCATTGTACGATCTATCCCAATCGCCAAAGACTCGAACAATTGCCTTTTCCTTTGCTTTCCATGCTTTCTTATAAGAAGTTATGTATCCATACTGGATTCGCATCTCAGTGATCAAAACTAAAACGAAAATCTCCGGATTTGCTTGGATCAATGACAGAATGCATGAACAGATCATGTTAGAATCTAATTTGCAATGATCCTATGAAATTCTTCCCGATGTGCAAGTATGAGACCTATTATATTTTTTAATCTCCCATACTTGTTTCTTCTTCATGAATGTTGCCCTTATTCTCCAATTGCACCCTTTCCCATACATTGGACACTTTTCATGATATTTGGTTGGCTCGGATTCAATAATTATGTAATCTACAGAGTTTTTGATATTGTAGTGCTTAATAGCTGAAAGCACAGCCTCTTTCATTGGAAATTGTAACCCAACACAGAGATCAACTGTAGATGGATTCCAACTTAGAGGTGCAGCAAATGTATGACCATATTCAGGAAATTCTGACACTTGCATTGCCTCCAGATCCAAGGTGCGCATATGGGATGCAGGCTCATAAGGGGGAAGAACTCCATAAGTGTTGATATCAGGGCCAACGTCTCGGTCAGAATCATTGCTTTCATCACTGTCATTTGCGAATTCAGCATACTCTTCTTCTTGCTCACTAAAGTCACCAATATATTCACCATGGGCTCCACATGACTAAGCAGGATCATCACCAGATGGCACATCATCCAGGACAGTAGGAATTTGTTGGTGAGACAAATGAATTATGAAATGTTGTAGCTTGAGATGACACTTCTTCTGTGGAAACATTGTATGAAGTGGGAACATCATACAACGACTGAGAATCATTATCTTCTGGAAGCCCACAATCCTCAATGTCAGCATATAACTCAAGTACACCAACATTTTGAAATGTCTCGTGAGCATGAAACATGCCTCTCACATCATCATCATTTTCTAGTGGAAAAGTCCTATATCAGACACATCCTTTACCAATAGAAAAAGGAAGCCTATATTTAATCCCTGAAACTCTTTTTCTATTTCCAGCTTTGATTTTTGTATGAATTTTCACCTTCAATTCCTCTAATGTGACGTCTTCATCAACACGAAAGCTTTTAAGACATTCACAGTCAAAGGTAGCATCTTCATCAGTACTATAAATTTGGCCATTATAGTAGACCAATGCGACCACTCTGTTGCTCATGTTGTGTAGTAATGAAACTGAGAAGGATGAGAATGGAGGTATTATCACTCAGCAAAAAAAACAGAAAAAATAAAGAAGGATGAGAATGAGGAGGTATTAGCACTCAGCAAAAATCTGATTGAAAAACTAGTGTAAGGGGTATTGTAAATCTTCATCAGTATTATGAATTTATAATGGTTCATTGTGTTGTATCGGATGACAAATCCCATCCTTTGTACAGGATGGAATCTAATTCATATTTTCTAGCTAGGGTTCATTGACTGAAAAATTGATTACTCATTGGCTGAAAAATCTAATGATAAATCCCATCCTTTGTACCAGATGAAATCTGACTCCTATTTTTTGGCTAGGGTTAATTGACTGAAAAACTAATCACTCATTGACTGAAAATTCTGATGACAAATCCCATCCTTTGTACCGGATGAAATCTGATTTCAATTTTCTGGCTTGGGTTAATTGACTGAAAAATTGATCACTCATTGACTGAAAAATATGATGACAAATCCCATCCTTTGTACCAGATAGAATATGATTCCCATTTTCTGGCTAGGGTTAATTGACTAAAAATTTGATCACTCATTTATTGAAAAATCTGATGATAAATCCCATCATTTGTAGCGGATGTGATTTGATTCTCATTTTCTGGCTAGGGTTAATTGACTGAAAAACTGATTACTCATTGACTGAAAAATCTGATGACAAATCCCATCTTTTGTACACGATGGAATCTGATTTTCATTTTCTAGCTAGGGTTAATTGACTAAAAAATTGATCACTTATTGATTGAAAATTCTGATGACAAATCCCATCCTTTATACCGGATAGAATCTAATTCTCATTTTTTGGCTAATGTTAATTGACTGAAAAATTGATCACTCATTAACTGAAAAATCTGATGACAAATCCCATTCTTTGTACCGAATGGAATCTGATTCCCATTTTCTGGCTAGGGTTAATTAACTGAAAAATCTGATGACAAATCACATCCTTTGTACCGGATGGAATTTGATTCTCATTTTTTGGCTAAGGTTAATTGACTGAAAAACTGATTACTCATTGACTGAAAAATTGATTACTCATTGACTGAAAATTCTTATGACAAATCCCATCCTTTGTACCGGATGGAATCAGATTCCCATTTTCTAGCTAGGGTTAATTGACTGAAAAATTTGATGACAAATCCCATATTTTGTACCTGATGGAATCTGACTCCCATTTCTGGCTAGGGTTAATTGACTGAAAAACCTGATGACAAATCCCATCCTTTGTACCAGATGAAATCTGATTTTCGTTTTCTGGCTAAGTTTAATTGACTGAAAAACTAATCACTCATTGACTGAAAAATCTGATGACAAATCTCATCTTTTGTACCGGATGGAATCTGCTTTCCATTTTCTGGCTAGGATTAATTGACTGAAAAGCTGATCACTCATTGACTAAAAAATTCGATGACACGAAAAAAAGCAAGAACACGACACAAAAATTTTGATGACAAATCCCATCTTTTGTACCAGATGGAATCTTATTCTCATTTCTGGCTAGGGTTAATTGACTGAAAAACTGATTACTCATTGACTGAAAAACCTGATGACAAATCTCATCCTTTGTACCAGATGAAATCTGATTTTGGTTTTCTGGCTAAGGTTAATTGACTGAAAAACTGATCACTCATTGACTGAAAAATCTAATGACAAATCTCATCTTTTGTACTGGATGGAATCTGATTTTCATTTTCTGGCTAGGGTTAATTGACTGAAAAACTGATTACTCATTGACTGAAAAATTGGATGACACAAAAAAAAGCAAGAACACGACACGAATATCTCAAAATTTTTATAATATGAATTTGTAAAATTTTTAAAAAGTTAAATAAAAAAATTATATAAATTTTTAAAATAAAAATTTAGAATATACTTTTTAAAAAATTTATATATATATTTTTATTTTATATATATAAATAATTAATTATATATATAAATAATAATATTATTAAAAAAAAATATTATTTAGGCTTTTAAAATAATTTAAAAAAATACTTCTTTATACTTCATTAAAAAATATTAATTTTTAAAATTAAAAAAATAGTGTTGGCAACTTCCTAGTGCTTAAATATATATATATTTTTACAATTTGCAACTCGAAGTCGCCATATTAATTTTTTTAAAAATAAAATTTAAAGTTGGGAAGTCGTCATATGATATGGCGACTTCCTAACAGGTTTAAAATCAACGCATTTTGGTATATAATTACAAAAGATAGGTGGTTTGAAATTTAAAAAAAAAAAAAAAGCAATATCCTAATAAAAAGCCTCATACGGAATGTTATATGCATTCATGTTATTTTTTAAATCAATTCTTGTTTATGATCACATTTCCTATGCATCAATGTCTGCTATTTTTTTAAATAACTTTTATTTATGTTCTATGCATTCATTTTGTTTTAAAATTGTTTTTTGTTTATATTTGTACCTCTTATGTATTAATACCTTGTATATTTTTAAATGGTTATTATTTATTTTTAATTGTTTTAAAACATGTTCATGTTTGTGTGTTCAATATTTTTTACGAAAGAACATATTTTGAAGTGTTAATACTTTTATATGTTGTTTACCTAATATCATAAGCTTACATTCGGTTATTTAAAAAAAATTATACTTTTAATATTTTTGTATAATTGTCGAATATTTGTGTTATTTCCTCGTATTTCATGTCAATCCATATGGTGTTAAAAAAATCGATATTTTTACGAAAGAAACACACTTTGAAGTTTTAACACTTTATACGTTTGTTCAATATTCATAGTATTTCCTCGTATTCCATATTATTTGATGTCGTGTTAAAAATACTAATGATACAATAATATTCAAGCGTTTTACCCTGTTTCTTACGGGTCTGCTCGCATTAAAGGCTTTATACACTATTAACCATCAGTCCGAACATAGCTTTGGCAGTAGCTAACATTTGGCTTTAGGCTTTATTAACCAACGGTCTGAGAAGATTATCATATAGATCTTGGAAAGATTTGGTAAAATTTGCATTTAAGAAGTGCCTTAAGCTTTAACTGAAGAGTTATCATGTATCTTTCGGTTTATTAACTCCCTTCATTAATTACATCTCCTACTAATCTTTTGCTACAATTATATATTATTACTACTTCTTCACTCTTTGGTCTTAACGACATGCATCACACAGCTTTTAATTGCATCCGTTTTTTTCCTTCTTTTTTATTCTCTTTATTGTTCTGTTCATTAGTCGTTTTCTCTCGTTTTCTATTCCAAGAAACATTCCCATGTGCTTTCCCGCAATATTTCTCATATTCTTTTTGTCTTGCTTTTTTTGTTATACAATCATTATTCTCATACATTTTTTAATGGCAACTGCAAAACCTTGTTTTCAGATAAGTTTTCTCATGCTCTTTAATAACCCTGTTTCTTTTTAATGGTTTTTAAAAGGATGGAGGACGTCAGTACCATGGCTATTCCGCTTTCCTTCAGGAGGATCCTTGATGTGCTTGCTGAAAAACTCCATATCCCTAAATCGACTTTCGATGTTAAGCAGTTTTGAGGTAATCTGATGAGGGGGTATGTCGAGGTATATATCGATCATTACCCATCTCGAATCTATGGCCATTTTGTCCGAGCTTGGCTGAATCTTTTGAAAGAGTTGCAGAGCTGTGTATTAAATTTTTACGTGAAACCTTGAAGTTTGATGCTGTTAACATTGGCTATGTTGATAAATATGTGTTTGAACATAGATACCAAGAGTGCTTTCTCGAAGTGGAGAAACTGAATACTCATAACCGTTAACTATTAAACGAATGGGTCTATTCTCAGCGCTTGTACAGAGAACTTCATGAGAAGTTCATTGCACTGCTGTTGGAGAATAAACGACTTGCTGCAGCATTGGAGAATTTGCAAAACTTTCTGGGTCAGATTGATACTAACGAAAATGATACCCTCTCTGGTATCTAATGAACTGTCGCATGAGTAAAAAGAATATGATGATCAGTTGGTTTGGGAGCCGTTAATATATATATATATATATATATATATGCTATGTGGGTGGTCTTCCTATCAGCTCTGTATGGTTTCTTCTTAGTAACTTTTGTCTTTTTTTGAATGAAAGAAAATGGTTATGGACTTTTGTTAAAACCCCGAAAATGTATAGATTAAGAACTATCAATATTCTCTTTGTTCATTTGTTCTATTCGAAAACACAAACTGATATAGACCAGTTCATTTTACAGATCCGTACCGTTGAACCATTTCACTAACTAATATATCGTCCTAAAACCTAAAAATATGAAAACGACATGAGGTTGTATGTTAGTGATAGTAGGTGTTCACGTTTTATGTTAGACTTGTATTCTTTCTTCCCTCAAATGATGATGGAATAAATTTCATGCTAAATATAATGTTTTATGAATATTAAATATACAAAGTGTAAAAAAAATGGTATAAATGTATTGGTAAAATTAATAATAATATAAAAGTATTGGTAAATTTAACGATGGTATAAAGGATAATATAAAAGTATTGATAAATTTAATAATTGTATAAAGAAAAAAAATGATGGTATAAAGGTTTTGATAAATTTATCAAATACAGTTTATCAATACCTTAAAAAAAATAATGAATTTAATAAACAATGATTATTTTGATATACATTTTAATAAATACATAAAATATCCGAATTAAAATGAAAGTGTATTTGAAGAACAAGTATCCAAAGATACATATTCGATTCTATTTCAGTATCAAAATTTGTAATATGATCAAATATGACAAAAGTTTTTTTAAAAAATTATTAATAATTATTTATTATAATGACCTTATACTAAAAAAATTAGTTCGTTGGCCTATTTTATAATTTTACTAAGCAATTTAACCTTTTTTTAACAAAATTGCTAATATGGATGTTTATCAAATGTTTTATGAAACATATATATATATATATATATATCGTTACCTTTTAAAAACTCAATATGTCCCCTTCATGATAAGTTTTGTTAATAAGCTTGGAAAATATAGATTAAGTTCTGTTAATATTTACGTTACTTTAAAAAATAACAAATATAAGTATGTAAATGGCTTTTAAAAAAATTAAGAAAGAAATAATTTTTTTTAAAGTGACATATTTAAACCTTTTTTTTTAAATGGAAAAGAATATTTGGAAAAGAAGGACTATTGAAATGATTCATTAATATTGATATTTATTATTTTCATGAAATACTATAATAAACGAAAACAAAAAATCAAATGATTCGTGGATTTTGATATATGCAAATAAATTTGTAAATATTGGTTTGACGTTAACTTAAAAGAATTCTAAATAATAATATTAAATTATTTATTTGCTATAGATGCATATCCAATTTAGGCATGAACTTTTTAATAGACGAATGCAAAAAATATTAATAGCTTTATATATGACACAATGATATAAATATTATGTACTCAAATATCTGTTTAATTCATAATTTTTAATAGATTAGAAATTATAATTTAATATAATCGACTTATGCTCAGAATAAGTGATTTATTTTTAATTAACGATTTGTAAATTTAATATAAGTTTTCTCTGAAATTTACAGTGTATCTTGTTCCTAAAATGAGGTAATCTACTTAACCTACATTTGTTAAACAAGCAAAAATCAGAATACAAGATACAATATTATTTTTTATACAGGGTTCATAACCCTAATCAAATAACTTTCTTTATGGTGAAAAAAATCTGATATTAAAAAAAAAAATCATGCCTTTTAGTTTTAACACCTTTATATGTTTGTTCAATATTTATAATATTTTCTCGTATTCTATGTCATTTTATGTCATATCAAAAAATACCGATGATCTAGCAAAATCACGTGTTTTTTTACTGTTTCTTACTGGTCTGTTAGCATTGAAAACATAATATGCTATTAACCATTAGTCTAACAAAGGTTTAACTGACAGTAACCAACTTGGCATTATGCTACTACTCTTCCTCATTAATATTGTCAACTACTCTTCTGCATTAATACTGTCAACTACTCTTCTTCATTAATATCGCCAACTACTCTTCCTCTATTGCCGTTATATATCACCAGTTAAACTGATAGTTTTTTTTAGTTCTTCACTCTTCAGTTAAACTTCACGAATATCACATATTTTGCTGCATAGGTTCTTTCTTTATTTCCTTATCTTATCTTATCTTCTCTTTATTATTCTTTTCTTTCCCGTTTTTTACTGCAACCAACATTCCAAGGTACATATCCGCAATATTTCTTTTATTCTTTTTGTCTGAATTTTTTTGGTATGCACTTATGTAGTCGTTATTCTTCTACTATTTTTATATGACAATTGCAACACTGAGCCTAACTTCTTCTTTTTTTAACGATTTTTTACATAATGGAGGACGTGAGTACTATCATTATTCGGCTTTCGTTCAGGAAAATCCTTGATGAGCTTGCTAAAAAGCTCAATATCCCTAAATCGATTTTTTATGTAGAACAATCTGGAGGTAATCTTGTAAGGGGATATGTCGAGATATAAATCATTACCCCTCTTGAATATATGGTCATTTTGCTGCGAACTTGGCTGAATCATTCGAAAGAGTTGCGAAGGTGTGTATTAACTTTTTACATGATACTTTGATGTTTGATGTTGTTGACATCACTATTGTTGGAGAATCAACAACTTGCTGCACCCGTGAAGAATTTACAAAGCTTTCTGGGCCAGGCCGAGTATGACGAGAGTGATACCTTCTTTGGAATCTAATGACCTGCTGTATCAGTAAAAATAATATGCTTCATCAGTTGTTTTGGAAGCTGTTAATGTGTGTCTATATATATATATATATATAAAAGGAAGGATCCACTTACACTAATGTAAAACTTAAGAGTTTTACACTTTTTTCTGACCTTTGGATCAAAATTAAATCTACAGCTAAGATTAAAGCATTATTTTGATTAAAAAAAAAAATCTTATTTCTGTTTATGTTTTTTTTGCCCTTTTACAGTCCTCGTCTTCCTCAATTAACTTTATTCTCTCTCTACAAATCTGAAAATTCTGCGTAACTCTCGCCTCTTAACTTCCTCTTTATCAGTGATTTATTCTTTCATTTCATTCTCTCTCTCTTTTTTTTTTTTTTTTTTTTGTAAATTTTCACATGAATGTTTTTAAACACTAAATGGAATTCGGACCCAAAAAAATCATCAGTTGAGAAAATTGAACTTTTTTTTTGTATTATTCTCCACTTTACTTGTCTTTGATTTGTGTTGCAGCTATGAGGCAAGAAACCAGCCCATTGACTAGCACACAAATCAAGGAAGGAAGGTAAACAGACCTTGAAAGATGGATTTTGGATTGCAATTGTGTCATTGTTGAAGGTGAAGACAACGATGTTTTAAACTATTGTAAAATAAGAATTGATTTCGGGTCTAGATTCCATTTAGTGTTCAAAAAAATTTATGTGAAAATTAAAATAAAATAAAAATTGAAAGAATAAATCATTGATAAAGAGGAAGTTAAGAGGTGAGAGTTAAAAGAGAATTTAATTAGAACTTTCAGATTTGTAGAGAGGGGAAAAAGTTAATTGAGGAAGATGAGAATTGTAAAAGAAAAAATAAATAAACAGAACTAGAATTTTCAGATTTGTAGAGAGAGAGAAAAGTTAATTGAGGAAGACAAGGACTGTAAAAGAAAAAAAAAAACATAAAAAAAAAAATTTAATCAAAATAATGCTTTAATCTTAGCCATAGATTTAATTTTGATCCAAAGGTGAGAAAAAAATATAAAACTCTTAAGTTTTACACTAGAAGAAATAAATTCTTTATATATATATATATATATATATATGTTATATGATGTCTATTAACTTTTCGTTTACTTCATGTTTTGAACTTAAATATTAAAAATAACTTCAAAAAATGACAGATACTAAATATGTGTAAATAGCTATCAAAAGGAGCATTGTGCGACCTTCTTTAAAAAAAAAAAAAAAATTTAATGTGTTATAATTATTTTTTTAAGTTAAAAACATAGAAATGAATATTGAGAAAAATAAAACTGTACCTGTAAAAATTATAAAATGATTTATTAATTTTAGTACTTATTATTTTCGTGAAATACTATAATACACGAAAACAAAAAATAAAATTTAAAAAGTTTAGCACGGAGAAGAGCAGGCTTTCTCTAGTAATTGATGTAAACCAAAAGGAAAGTAAGCTACAAGCCTACTTACTACAAGTAGAGAAAATAAAAGCCAAAAGAAAAATTTCAACGCATCTTCATTTTCATTGATTTGAAGTCCCCAGTACAAATCCTTTTGCCTGCTAAAGCCTAAAATTCTTGCAAATTCTGCAATATATCAATATTATTTATGTCACTATATATATATATATATATATGTGTGTGTGTGTGTGAGTGAGTGTGTAATTACATAGTAGTAAATCAATTCCATTCTTATTGCAGACATAGTAAGAAATTTTACATGGCCAATGCACACTGTGGCTAGGCTACAACAATATTGGTGATTGAAGAATTGCCGTGTGTAACAAGCTACATCTCTCATCCCGTAAGATAACCATAAAGAATGGAAGGGACGACCACCCAACACATAAGAAGAAAGACCATCAAACTGTATGCAGCTGGACATTCAAATATCAAATTCCAAGGGATCAATATACTATACTACTATATTCTTTTTGATGTATTACATTATATAATTAAAACACAGAGCTTCTATAATTGTTGCCCACCCTTCTCTCACCTCGTCGCTGGTTATCATGTGCTCCGGAAAGTGAGCTCAAGATGCTGGTGGTGGTGGTGGTCGTCCCCGAGATTGCGTCCAATATGTTCTCACCAACCTCGCTCTTGCAAAGAGGACAGGAAGCATTGATTTTAAGCCACTTGTCTACGCATTCCTTGTGCATAAAATGAGAACATGGCAACTCCCTCAGCTCATCATTATTTGCATATTTTGCCAAACAAATGCAGCAGACCTATGCAAAATCCCAGCAATGCCATAGTATCAGTATGTACAAGAAGAAGAAAACATTAAAAAAAGAAAAAAGAAACGGCCTCATTGATAATTCCCAAGTAAATTTAGCACTGCTGAATACCATCACAACAAATTGAGCCTTTACAGTAACATACAGAATAAAAAAAAGAGCATAGTCCTATTGGTCATCAAGAGCTCAGATAGTTAAAGTATAATGGCGAATAGCGAAGCCAAGATGTTTCAGAACCCAAATAATGTGGTGGGTTCAAAATAGTTGAATATCAAAGGAACAAAACATTAACATAAGAAGAAAATGAGCAATTGAGCATGTTAACCGTGAAATGCGCAGGTGCACACATAAAGATATTGTTTATGACACCTTGAATTATGAATTTCAATTCAAAGTATGCAAAAAGAGATCTTTGCTTTCTATTTACTGGAATATGAGACATGTCACTGAATTATCAAAACAATAATCAAATGAAACACTCACCGCATCTTCCCCAGAGATGACACATTCCTTTTCCGTTCCTGCAGCCACGACCCCACCCTCAGTGGCACCTGAGCTGATTTCCCTACCATCACCATTTCTACTTTTCTTCACCTTGAACTTGTAAGTCGGTAAAGCATCTATGGATTCAGGTGTGGCCCCTCTGGCCTGTGATAGATCCTCTCTAAATCCAAGGACAGAAATAATACAAGGCAGGCAACAGCATATCGTAGCGCATAGAATGAAGGGTATTGCATATCCAATACAGCTAAACGTAAGAAAAACTATACATAACCTGCAAACAGAAAAGATATAGAAAAGGATGAACTCTCAAGAAAAGGTACAAATTAAAAGTTAAATGCAGAACATGCCACTAGGCAGTGGCCAGTACCTGTACATGTTAGGAGCCTCACTGGCAGATGAATGCCCACCAAAGATCCAGACATTGCCAACCACAAACCAAACAGCAAAGAAGCAATCTAAACCGATTTTGAAGTATTCCACTAGCGCTTTAATTCTGCAGGATAAAAATCAGCTGATTGGTGACTAAAGGCTATTATTTGCAAAAACTAAAGGCTATTGACCATTATAACCATCAACGAGGTATGACTCTTTGTTAAATTTCAGTAGCATTTGACCCGGAAAAAAAAAGTAAAAACAATTTTAACACAATGGAAGGTCAAATGGTAAAACCTACCATATTTGCACTGCAACTCATGGAAGCATCAGTGCATATTATTGAAGTGAACATAAATAAATCTCACATTAGTTAAATTAAGGGTATCCTAGACCCATAATATAAGAAGGGCCACCCTACCTATTATCAATTGGTTTTAAGTTGCATGCCCATCTTAAAATTTAACATGGTATTGGAGCAAGTGTTCTCCCTGTTCCTTAGTCCCTCTAGGACAATGGCCACTCACCTATTGCCAATTGATTTTAGGTTGGATGTCCATCTTAAAAATTGAACATTGTATCAAAGCAGGCGCTCCCTCATTCGTTAGCCCCTTCGTGATAGGTAATTATCCCTACACATGAAGTTCATGCCATAGGTTTGTTGTCCCTACTAAGGGTGTAAACGAGACACCTGTGCTCGCAAGCTACTTGAGTTCGATTTGAAAAAAACTCGAATTCGATTCGGTTATTATCGAGCCGAGCTCGAGCTCAAGCAACTCGAGCTATCGAACGAGCCGAGTTCAAGTATCTTAATACTCGATTCGAGTAGCTCGCGAGCCTAATCAAGCTTTTTTATTTATAATATTTATTTTATTATTAATTTACTATTTTACCCTTAATATATATATAAACTTAAAAACCCTAAAACCTATTTTTTTCTTGTCTTTCTCTCACCGCCTCCTCTTTCTCTCCTCCCAGTCTCATCTTCTCTGCCTCTCCCACAGCCACAGCCACAGTCCCACCCCCATCCAAGCGCCGAGCCTCCTTCATTCTCCTGCTACAGATGCTTTTTCTTTTTTGTTTGATACAACTGTACGGCAGAATATCAGGCATGATCGGTGATCCCTGTCTGTAGAGTTGTGCAAGGGCTGTGTTAAGGCCAATGGGATTAGGCTCCTGAAAGAGCCACTTAATGAGAGGCAAGAGCTTTAAATTGAGCGAAGGGTTCTTTCCCTCCAAACATGATTTTGAGTTTTGCATCAAGCCTGGAATCAGGTTGCTTGTAACAGGATGTAGCCCCACTTCCCCCTCAATTATTTCGACTTTTTTTTTATCAAACTAGCCACAATATTTAGCATTAATTAATTTTTACAAATTTTATTTTATTTTATTTTTTCTCTTTCAACAAGGAACAAAAATAGTACATGATTTTGAAGAATTGAGTTGTCTATTTTTATGTTTAGAAAAAAATGGATTTGGTTGATGTGTAAGATTTTTTTTCTTTCTTTTTTATCATTATATCGTCTTGAAATTTTTTTCTTATTTATTAAATTTAATTAATATAAAAAAAATTGTATATGAAAAAACTTAATTCGAGCTCGAGCTCGAGTAAACGAGCTTAATCGAGTCGAGCTCGAATAGTTCGATTTTTTCTCAAGCCGAGCTTGAGCTTAGAAAATGATACTCGATTGAGCTTGAGTCGAGTTTCGAGCCGCGAGTTTCGAGTCGAGCTCGAGCTTCTCACTATTAGGGCTCGGCTCGACTCGATTACAGCCCTAGTCCCTACACGTGAGGGGGAGTATTGAAGTGGAGAGAAGTAAATCTCACATTGGTTAAATTGGGGTATCTTGGACACATAAATATAACAAGCGCCAGTCGTTTTTTAGGTCGGATGCTCATCTTAAAATTTAACACATATAACAAACATAACTTAGAAATGTATTATTCTCTGCTTTTTTCTTATCATTTCAAAACAAAAAAAAAAAAATAGAAAACTGTACCTTGCACTTGTCACTCCCATGTTTTGGCCACCTCTAGGAGACGTAGTTGCAGTACGATGATCACCCCCATCAGAAGTCCTTGTAACAGAGAGAGAAAGGGGTCTGGCAGGGACATTATTTTGTGAAGCGTGGCGATGTTGAGCTGAGTCTTGCTCAGAAGCCTGGTTACGAAGACGATAACGCCAATAAAGAAGAGGGAGGGTTGCTACACATCCAGACGCATAACCCACAATCCACGCAAACAACGGTGTATGGGGATGCTCATTCCTTGACAAAGACAAGACAATAATAGCTGCTACAATCTGGCTCACTGTAAGAACTAGTTCAATAGAAATCCACAAACCAGAATTCAATGGACTCCTCCGGCGACGGGCATCCCCTCTCCTTACAGCAGATGAGGTTCTTGAGTTTGTACCATTGGAAGAAGATGTTGAAGGTTGAGAAGGTTGAGAAACTAGCACTCTTGCACTAGTAGAAGGTCTGTCTTCATGCTGCAAAACATCCAACCCATTCGAAGTTGTTTCATAAGACAAGTTTGATGAGGAAGTATCACCACTCCTTGGTATGTCAATAATATGTTCACTAAAGTTCTTTGATCGCTCCATTAACAATGGACAAGAGTCAGCTTGATTTTCAGAATCCAGTCCCGAAGAGGGAACATCCATCTAAGTTCACCAACACAACCGATGAAAGCATAGAAACCTAAAACAAAGTTACCAGCTTTATGTACCACTTCTTAACTGTGCTGAAACAATGGGCACTTTTGTCCCTGAGATTTGTCAAGTTCCGATGATCAACTTAAATTATTTGGCACCACAAGACGTTGATAAATTAACAATTCCTGTTCCGCTGAGAATGAAAATGCAATAAATCAGAATAAAAATATCAACTTTTTCTCTCCCTTGAGGACATGAATAAACAATAGTTGCTAAGCATAAATCAAATTGAAAGGGCAAAAGACATATTGAACCCATTGATTTTAATTATAAGAACCCACAAAAACCTAAAAACCCTAAATCCCCACCAAGTGAACTAATGAAAGGGCTTGGCACCATTAAGCTTTCAAAACCTAAATAATAAATGAAAGAAAAACATATATAACAAAGTATACTTTCTTAAATATAAATGGGCAATAACAAGTAACATCAGAAAAATTTACAGATTACAATTCACGCAATAAATTTAAAAGACAGAAAGCAAAAAATTAACTGGTGGCATAATAAAACTGAAATAATCAAGGATGTTTAGATGCATTATTGCTCATATCCAGAATCGTTTGTGTAACCCTCAAACTGCACACCAGCGCATGACATTAAACGTGGGTTTGCCTTAAATCATCCCATCCCATCTCCTTTCTTTTCGATCATTTAAAGAATTAAACACTCACCACTCCCCTCAACCCAGCAAAGGCCTTGGACACTTTCTTATGACAAATAAGAAATTTATGGGAGGAATTCAGGCTTAAACTATATACATATACACTGCTCTTTTGAAATTTCAGCTCAAAAAAAGTGGAGGAGGAAATCCAAATCAAGTTCTTAAAAAATCTTAACTAACGAAGGAAAGGAAATTAACTTTGTTTCAAGAACTAAACTTTTGACAATAGTGAAACCCCCCCCTCCCCCCCCCCAAAAAAAAAAAAGAAGAAGAAAAACAGGATGGCAGTATTAAACCGGAGTGGCTATTAGTTTCTTTAGCTGCAATTTTTTTTTTTCTGATTCCTATTTTTTTTTCTTGATTTCTTTTTCAATAAAATCAAGAATGGGAAAAATTCACCTCCAAAACAAGCCCAAAAAGTTATAGAAAACTATTCAAATCAAATTCGATAGCAACCCTATTAAGATCCAATCAGTACCATGCCCCTTACAGATTAACACTAAGTTCCTCGATCAACACGAAACTCGATTCCTCCTGAGCCGCAGAAGGCGGAAGCGTTGACAAATATTTAAAAACGATCAAACCCACTAAAAGTTGAGAACAAAAAACCATAAATCCTCACTCAACAACCTTTCAAAAGTAAAAAATTAATCTAAAAAAAAAAAGCAAGAAAAACAAGAAGCCACAATAAAAATTTGACTTACACGAATGAACAAAAAAAAGGGTGAACATACAGGAGAGAGAGGATCGTACCAGAAAGGACTGAAGTGGTGAGAAGCGATTAGAGACTGTCAGAGCTGAGAAGTGACCGGAGAAGAATAAGCCGGCGACGTTCGGTGAGTGAAAAGCTGCTGCTTTTTGTTCTTTTGAAAGCTGTGTCTGGAGTGAAAGCGCATGGGGCTTTGTTTTGTTGGGTATTATTTCTTTATTGGGTTGGGCGATAATAATAATAATAATAATAATAATAATAATAATAATAATAATAGTAATAATAAGTGTATGGATTGGACCACCTCCTTTCATTTTGCTTGGATGGGTTATCCAGAATATAATAATAACTAAATAATCACACTTTGAAATTTCAAACACTTTTGTTGCCTTTTTTTTTTTTTTTTAACTCTTTGGATTTCTCTCATCTGTCCGGCTGCTGCCTACTGGATTTTTATTTTTTTAATTATCTTTTTCAAAAATATTTTTTTTAAATAATGAGATTTGAATCCATAATTTCTTAAAATTATATAAAAAATATACCACTAAGCTAAATGCTTATTTTAATAATTATTTACTATATTTAATATTTATTTAACAATAAAATTATTTTTAAAATATTTAAAAATTTTATTTAAATAAATCAATTGATCTAACCGATTGAATCGAAAATCGAAAATCACACTGATTTGAGCTCTGATCTTTTTTTCAGCCATGATCCTCACTTGAGATGTAAAACAAGTCAACCTAATAGTGAGATAATTTGAAAAATTTTAAATTTATTTTAATTATTATAGAATCAATTTTGATTTTAAATATTTTAATATTCAATTCTAATAATTTATGAATCTATTCAAAAAATATATATTTTTAATATTTTTATATGTATTATTATTTTATTTTTTTAATTACTTATAACTTTATCCTATATATAGAACTAATAAACAAACTCAATTTTTTTAAAATTGAAATTTACTTCATTGATCGATATAATCACTTTTAAAAAATAATATAAAATAGGTGGAATTCAAATCCTAAGTCTCATCATCTTTTCTTCTATCCCCATTCACGGCTTACTTTCTAAATTTTTTTTTTTTTTTTAATTGTTTTCACCTCAAGCAGCTTTCATCTCTTTTTCAAATTCCCTCTGTCATCTTTCTCTTTATTTTCAATGTCAAAGTTTAAATTTGAGTTTGAATAATCACGTTAATCGAATTTGAGAATTTTAATATCCAATTCTAATAATTTAAATTTGTTCAAATTTTTTATATGTATTTATTATTATTAATCTCAAATTTTAAGATTACTATTATTCTAATAATTTGAGTTTACTCAAGCAACTTTCGTCTCTCTTTCAAACTCCCTCTGTCATCTTTCTCTTTATTTTCAATGTCAAAGTTCAAATTTGAGTTTAAATAATCAAGTTAATCGAATTTGAGTATTTTAATATCTATTTTTAATAATTTAAGTTTATTCAATTTTTGTATATGTATTTATTATTATTAATCTCAAAATTTAAAATTATTATTATTTTAATAATTTGAGTTTACTTAAGCAGCTTTCATCTCTCTTTCAAACTCCCTCCGTCCTTTTTCTCTTTATTTTCAATGTCAAAGTTCAAATTTGAGTTTAAATAATCAAATTAGTTGAGTTTGAATATCTTAATATCTTATTCTAATAATTTGAGTTTATTTAAATTTTTTATATGTATTTGTTATTATTAATTACTTATTTATAATTTTATCCTTTATATCTCATATATATATATATATTATAAAACAGGTTACATGCTGACTGGGTAAGTGTCTGCTGATATGTACGTCTAGGTGAACAGCTCTACTTAATGACACATAGTATTGTATTTATTGTATATTAATAATCAGATAAATCTATTAAATAAATTATTTGAATTTAAGATTTAAATCTAGCCAAAGTTTTAATTTTTGGGATAAATTTTAACTTTAACCATAGTAAAATATTAATTTGCTAACTGTATGTCAAGTTTTTACCATTTAAACAGAAAATCTTTTAAGTTTTTAGATATATGTAGTATCTTTTCAATTATAAATATATATATATATAATTGATTTGCTATGTATTAGCTAATTTTAAAATTTCGGATAAGTTAATATTTATAATTAATAATTTTTATCTATTAACTTATCCAATATAAACAGAAAATCTTTAAGTTTTTAAATATATGTAATATCTTTAGGATTTATAAATATATATATATATATATAATTGATTTGCTATGTATTACCTAATTTTAAATTTTCGGATAAGTCAGTATTTATAATTAATAATTTTTATCTATTAACTTATCCAATATATACAAAAATCTTTAAGTTTTTAAATATATGTAGTATCTTTATGATTTATTAAATACATATATAATTGATTTGTTATGTATTACCTAATTTTAAATTTTCGGATAAATTAATATTTATAATTAATAATTTTTATCTCTTAACTTATCCAATATATACAAAATTCTGTAAGTTTTTAAATACATGTAGTATCTCTAAGATTTATAAATAGATGATAAGAATGACTTACTCTCATTTCAAGTTGCTCAACATAAATTTTTTCCTTCTTCTTTCATTATTTCGATAAAGATTATATTTTCATGTTTTGATCAAGATCATAGATTTCACGTCTTAGAACATCATTTGGAGGTATTTTAGTTTTTTTTATCAATATTATAATTTAATTAAGCTATGTCAATTTTTTATTATTTATTTTCATTTTTTTCACAATTTCTAATTATTTTCATTTTTTTTTGTCTTTTACGTAAAACCACTAATTTTCAATTATCAGGACAGAGCAGTATTTAAAAGTATTTCAAGGTATACTCTCATTGTACCTTATATTTGATTTGTATAGATATATGATAAGCTGTTCAGCACTTTAATACTTTTTTTTTTTATATATATATTCTTTATGTTGCAGGAAAATAAAGTGTCATAAAGATATAGTTTTTAAATTTATGGGGGATTGGATTATAAATTTTTTGGTGAATTTTTTTATTATATTAATATTTTTTAAAATAAATGCTCAAAAAATATTATTAAAACAAAAAAATAGCGTATAATAAATTACATGGACAAAATTGTTTAAATTAAAAGTTATTAACTTTATCATTTTAAAAGTTATAATAATGAGTAAAATGATTTAAAATTCATTTTAAAAGTTATAATAATGAGTAAAAAATT
Source organism: Fremontodendron californicum (assembly GCA_030761205.1). Classification (NCBI taxonomy): domain Eukaryota; kingdom Viridiplantae; phylum Streptophyta; class Magnoliopsida; order Malvales; family Malvaceae; genus Fremontodendron; species Fremontodendron californicum. The sequence goes on along the minus strand of JAULJL010000014.1, from coordinate 22,932,034 downwards.
TTAAAATATTCTTTTTATTTAAAAAAGATTACATTTAACCAGATAAAGTATGGATTTCAATTTGGAGTTTCCCTTATTAAATGGTCTCAAGTTATTTATTATTAACTCACATATTTAAAATAAACATATCAGTTTTATGTTATCAAATTTTAAATTATCCACACATTAAAAAAAATTTAAACATTAAAAAAACTTAAACCATGAGATATATCGGAAAATTTCCTAATTTAAACCATATAAAAGTATCTGAACTTACTTTTATAAAATACGAGGAAAATAAATTAATGGAGCCGATTTGAAAAGGAAAAAAAAAAAAAAAAACCCTAAACTTCATAAATTTGGTAAGTCACAGCCACACCTCACTCTTCCGTCCCTTCCTTATTCCTATAGATAAGAACATCCCACACCATTTTTCTTTTATTTTCTTTACTCAAATTTAAAAAAATAAATAAATAAATCAAACCAATCCTTTAAAAAGAGCATCTTCAACAACTACCAAACAAACAACAACTAGAAAATCAATATTATATATTTATCTTCAAAAATTCAATTACTGTTTTCACATAAAATTTAATTAATAGGTCAAACTTAAATCTTAAAAAAAACATGAGATATATAGGAATATTTCCTAATTTAAACCATACAAAAAATACCTAAACATTTTCTTATAAAATATATTAAATCCAAAAATTAATAATAATTTATCAATTAAAAAGATATATACCTTTTCATTTTTTTTTTAAAAAAAGAAGCTTATCAACTTAAAAGTTATCAACTTTATCATTTTAAAAGTTATAATAATGAGTAAAATAATTTAAAACTTTTTTTTATTTAAAAAAAATTACGTTTAACAAGATAAAGTGTGGATTTCAATCTGAAATTTTTCTTTTTAAATGGTCTCAGATTATTTAGTATTATCTCACATATATCAAAATTGAAGACAAGGTCAAACTTAAACCTAAATAAAAAAAAACAAACATGAGATATATCGACACATTTCATAACAAGTATTTCACGACATGTTCTTATTGTGCATATAATACCCATCTATACCAAATCAAATATATATAATATAATAAAGTATATGATGACTGGATAAGTGTTTGCTAATATGGACGCTTAGGTAATATGTTAATGATTAGATAACTTTATTTAATAAATTATTTAAATTCAACATTGAAATCTATTCAAAATTTAAAAAATTTAGATAAATTCACAATTTGTTATTTAGATAAATTATGTTAAATTTTGTTTATGTGAACACAATCTTTACGTTTTTAAATATATTAAAATCTCACATTTATTTTTCTCATAATTTGTTTTTTTAGATAAATTGAAAATTTTAAGATAAATTCATAATTTTTTAGATAAATTATATTAAATCTTAACATTTAAAAATCTTTACGTTTTTAAATATATTAAAATCTTTACCATTTAATTATATATATATATATATATATGTGTGTGATTTGCTATATATTACGTAATTTTAAATTATTTTATTTGTTAAGATTTATAATTAATAAATCTTATCTATTAATTATCAAATATATACAAAAACTATTAAAACACTTATCTTCAATTTAACAATTTACTAAATCTATTAAGGTTTAACTCTTATCTATTCACTTATCAAATATATATACGTATGTTAAGAATGAATTGCACCCTTTTGTAGTACTACTTCTCAATAAATCAAACTTATCTTAGATTTATATAAATTTGCAGGTGTACAAAAATGACTGCACAAGATGAAAATAATGCAAATTGAAGAAAATTAATTTATCAATGATGACAGTTAGTCTATATTTCAAAATTATATTGACGTGCTCAATGATACTATTTATAATAATTTTTAGATATTTTTATTCTTTCTCAAATATTATTTAAAATATGTTCAAAATTTTAACATCTTTTAAAACTTTGATTAATAAAAAAACATATTTTGATTTAATATATTTGCAAATGATTACACAAAATTATTCTATTTATTTATAAAAATAAATAAAACTAATCCGTGCATCGCATGGGTCACGAACTAATATATATATATATATATATATAACTAAGAAACAAACTTTTTTAAAAAAAAAAATAGAGTTTATTCCCATTGATTCATATAATTATTTTTAAAAAATAATTTTCAATGGTGAGATTCAAATTATAACCTTGCAATCCTTATCTCTCTTTCAAACTCCCTCTGTCATCTTTCTCTTTATTTTCAATGTCAAAGTTCAAATAATAGATCTCATCTTTTCAATCCTTCTAATCTTTACTCTCAAGTAAGAATAACAAAACTCGAAACGTCCTATTAATTTTGAATCAATTCGTTCTGAATAAAGAGGTTTTTTTTAACAGTAAAATTGGAACGGGGCAGGACAATTTTTTTGTTTGAAAGGCGAGATGAAATAATTCTAGTTAGACCTGTCCATGGGCAGAGCCGGTCCGCGGCTCGAAAAAAATTTCAAATTCTTGCCCAAGCCCGTTCCTGGGCCGAGTCGACCCGCGAGCCCAGATTAGTATTCATTTATTAATAAAAAAATCATTTTTATTAATATTTATATATTTTATAATTAAATTTAAATAAAAATAATATTTTAATACTTAAACAGTGATCTAGACCGGGCCGGTCCGGATCATGAAAAACCATGTCCAGGCCCGGCCCAATACGGGCTGGGCCGATCGGGCCAGGATGGCTACCCGGCCCATGGACAGGTCTAGTTCTAGTAATTACCTGCTCTGCCTAGGGATGACAATAGATGGTGCGGATTCGAATATTTGCAATTATACGATCCATTTTTTGCGGAGTCGGATATTATAATTACTATCCGCAGCGAATTTGGAGCAGATACGAATATGAAACCTCGAATATCCATTATCCGAATACTTATGCGGATAACAAATTCAAATATCCGAATTCAAATCCGAATCTATTATCAGTATATTTGAATTTTAAATTAATTTTTATTTAATTTTTTTTACTTATTGAATTTGGATATTTAGCGAATTCGGATATCCGACGGATAATGTTATTTAATTCGAATTTTGGATAGTAATATTCGGATTTAATGCAAATAATAAACGGATTCGGATTCTAAAACAGATTTACGGATTCATATTCGGATTTGGAAATTACAAAAAAAACATATATCCAACTCGCTGCCATCCCTAGTTTCGCCCCATCTCGAGTATTAAAATTACTATTTTACCCTTAAATATTTAGTTGTTAAAAGGATAATAAAGTAATACAATTAAATCTATTATATTTATTTATTTTTAAAAACCTAAACCTAATACTTTATCATTTGATGATTATGTTAAATTTATATTTAATTTTTTTACAATACTTTATTATTTAAAAAAATTAAAAACAATTAATAAATATCGAATGAGACGGGACGATTATGAATATAATTGAGATCCATGAAAATGATAGTGATATTGAAGGACGAGGAACGAAACAAAATATTCCAATAACGAAACGAAAGTAAATACAATAGTGGCTTCCGTCCTACTCTATTACCATCCGTACTCTCAACAAATCTCATCAGTCTTTCTTAAATATTTTAGGTTCTCTTAAACCACACTTCCTAGCTTCCATATTTGGGGTTTTCAATTTTTTCAGCCTCCGAGGTTGAATATTTTAAATGTATTTAATTTTTTTAATAATTCATATTAAATTTTACTTAATAGAATATTTTCAACAAAAAAGTATTAAAAAAAATAAGTAGAGAGTTACTTATCACTTAATGGAGAAAATGTTAAGTCAATTTTATTTGTAAAAAAATTATATTTGAACTAAGTTATCTATTTTTTTTTTGTTACCAAAGATGAGATATTTAAATTATCCTTTTTAATTTTTATCCTAGAAAAAAATTACCCTTACCCGGGCCCGGCCCTGGACGGACCCGGGCGAGCCTGTCGGTTCGGATCACTGTTCACAAATATAATAAAAAAATAAAAATTTTTATTTTTATTAATATTTTTATATTTTTATAATTATTATTTTTTTAAATTATTTTTTATAGATGAACGGTGATTCGGACCGGACCAGCCCGAATCACAAAATTCTTGCCCAGACCTGGCCCAATAGTAGTCGAGCCAGGCAGGCTATCCGACCCATAAGCAGGTCTATCCATAACTTCCAAAATAATGTAAAATATTATGTTAATAAGATTAAAACTGTGAAATGAATAATTTTTCAAATTTCAAGATTTTTAGTTATCAAACAATGTAATTGTATTCGATACTTAATTATTAGTAATATACCAAACAGTTTTTATAATATAAATTCAATACTTATAAATTCAATACTAAAAATTCAGTATTTAAATCTTCAGCATTTAATTTTTTAATTTATCAAACAACACCTAATTGTTCTTCTTCTCAAAGAAGGAAAAAGTGGATTACAATTCAAAATTTGGCAAAAAAAAAGAAAAGTAGATTACCATTTAGAACAAAACAAGTCAAAAGCATTAGAGAGGCAAAAAAATTTACTTTTTCCTTTTTTTTGGGAGTCTTAGATACAGAATCATCTTCAAATTAAGTACAATTTCCATTGTCAACTAGCAACCTAGCAAATAGCAACTGAAATGAAGTTCTAAAAGATTATTATTCTGCCTGTAAAAAAGAAGACAAAAACTAAAACCGACGGTCTAAATTCTAAAACGTAGGTGTGACACTTTTCAAATTACAAGGTTCCAGTGAAGTGGGTCTGGAAGCACCAGAACCTGACAGACAACAATGTTACAACAATGATAAAGATTGAAGGGACAATTTAAAAGAACATTTAAGAAAAAAAAGAAAGAAAGATTAGAACAACTGAAAGTTGTAAAACTTGTTAAGATTGGAATAAGATTTGATCATTCTCCCAGCAAGGGAATGGTTATGGTTTAGAAGACAAATAAGCTTTCCTTCATGTTGAGAAGACTGATACAACTCTTTCTGGGGAAGTCATTGTTGCTACGCATTTGAACTGTCAATGTCATGGTAACAGAACACAAAAATCAATTTTATCAAAAACTTGTCTTGAGACATAAACTCAATACCATATTTATTTTCTTTCTTATTTGAAAAAAGAGAAGATTAATTGACCAAGGAAATACGTATATTTATCATTGAATAAAATGCTCGAACATAATACCATGTTAGTATAATCTAGAAACTATAAAATTAAGTTAATTTTTTGAGTTGGAAACTATCGACCCTTTGCTGGTGATTCTAACTCAAATTGGTTTATGCAGCTATTCTTAAAAAGTGATTTCAACAAGTCTAAAATTCGAATCTCAATATCTGCAACCCTTTTGTTATCATTAGACTACGATCTCTTTTGTAAAAAAAAAAAAAAAAAAAATTATTTTCAGCAAAAGGATAAAGGCACTCATGCATGCTTTATGAAACTCAAAAGACATGTAGCTGTCAGACTCAAAGACTGGCCCTGATATTTTTCTCTCCTGATGTCTAAAGTCTATATTTTTGGTGTCAAAAGAATGCTATTAGTTGAATTGGTCTTAAATATTTTTTCATCAATCTATAAATTTTACCTTCTGTTGTCTGTATTTCTCGCGTATAGCATTGAGGGGGCAACCATTAGTGTTGAGCTGCAAGTCTTCCAATGCAAGTACCGTAGTTTTCAGCTCTGATGCCTTGTAACTAGTATAATGCTCCAGGGTTGGATTCTGCTAAAAAAAAAAAGGGAAATGTAATCCTTCAGACAGTTTCTAATTAGAAGAAAGAAAAGCTCGGGGGGCAAAAGGATGCAGACCCATGGATGGTCTGATTGATTGAGAGTCCATCTGGCAAGGAATACAGCAGATGCAGCAATGGCTGAAGGTAAGAACTTTAAGAAGTTGTACTCAAGAAGGCTCAGCTCTGCTAAATAATTTGCTAAGAACTCTAGTTCCATACAAGAAACCTGTACATCAAAGTAATTTGAATTTTGAAGTGCAAATCAGGTTTTTTTCTTCCTTTATTTTTTTCATATTATATTGAATTTTATACAAAAAATGTAGCCAGTGATAAATACCTTGTAAGTTGCTTGTGCTGCTTGAATGAATCTCCTGAAAAGCAAAAATTAAGTGTCAGACGATTAGTTACTTCATACTTGACTATTTGATGGCATTTAAAGTAGAGTTAGAAGATGGGGTCAATTACCTGAGAAATGTTTTTGTGGTTGGAACAGATAACTGAAAATACAATAAATTCAGAACTTCTCTCTCCATTTTCAACACCTGTCACTTAACTAGTATCAGGAACCTTGTATAACAGCAAATGTAACAAATATTACTGCATAAAAGGGGGGAAGTTTTCATAATTTTAGCGAATTCCTTACAAAGTAACTCAATCAAAAACTATAGACCAAAGGTGGCTTTGATTTTCAATTACATGAATGAATAAAAGTGTTATTGAGACTAACAAATATGTTGAGAGTTAGGCACAATTTTTACAGGGAGGCCTTACAGAGTGAAACTTACATGAGGAATAGACCTCACAAGTTAACTATTTTTTCCATAAGGCAATTTCCTCAGGGAGAATGGGGTATTCAAATTGTCTCTGATTCTGCATTAGAAACAAAGGATTTTCTTTGTGAAAGAAAAGGTACATTTGGTTGCTTAAGAAACATAGATTTTATCCATCATGCTACCCTCAATTTGAATCAAATCAATCTTTATAGTTTGAATTTCAATGCAAATGCCAAAAGTTACAGAACCGTTGAGATGTTCAGAATATCAAAATGAGAAGTTGCAAGCAGGATTAAAAAGGAAAGTATTAACTAGTTTTTTTTGTGCACTATAAGGACTAAAGGGCTGAAGGAGGTGTGAAGAGGTTTGATTTGATGGGAGTCAAGGAAAGCCTAGAAGTCCAGAAAGTATATGGACCAAGAAGCATAGAATGATGGCAAAGAACAAGCCAATGACTGCTATGTATAAGCAGCTAAAAAATCATACCTCTCCTCCTGTGTAGGTATTATCAGTGATGAAGCAAAATTCTTCCACTCTTGGTGCACAAATCTCTTCATACTTTCTTCAAACCATAATAGAAAAGCACTCAGAATCCTTAGTGAAAGACTAAGAGAGATAATAATAACCAATGTTACAAATATCACCAAACTCATTCAAATGTTTGCATATATGAACCTCAACAAACATGAGTAACTTTTCATATTTACCAGAAATGCAAAAAAAAAAAAAAAGTTGCTTCCTCTGTCACGCATGCTTATGCAAGATATAATTGAGTGCACATGAGAGAGAGAGAGAGAGGAGTCCTTAATGTTATTGACATCATCATGATCAAAAGTTACTATTGTCAGAAGAGATGTATAAAACGTAATTCTTAGTTCACAAGAATATCTAGTGATAAGAATTGTGCTTATGATATTTGAATTTTAGTGAAATTTATGCCATTTTGTACTAGGAGCATGAACAAACTAAAGAACTTACGAGGCAATTAGCATGCAAGCAACACCAAGTAGCTGGAGTCTTTGTTTTTCAATAAAATTGTGAGAAAGAGAACGATCAATGAGGCTCACTGTGAGGTAAAGTGTGTCTGGGACTAACTTATATTCTTCAGAAACCTGAAACAGTATGAAAAACTATAAATAGCAAGCACATCAAATAGCCTAAAATTTAGCTCATACATTAAAGCAGGGAAGATGTAAGTAACTCCTTGGGTTATATAACTTAACTACATTGACTTACCTCCACTAACCAGTCAATCAAAATTCCTCGCATGCTTGGGGTAATATCCCGCTGCAATTGTTCCATATAATTAGTTGAAGGTCTTTGGTTAAGCTGCAGAGGGGACAATCCTTTGAAATAAGCATCAACTATGTTGCTGGTAGAGAAAAACTTTGTAAGCTAAGAGACATTCCTTCATTGTAAAAACAGATATAACAGTGTTTTCCAAAACAAAAAGAAACAACAAATCCTTCAGTAAAACCAAGAGAACCCTGATATTGCTAGCAAGAGAATATTTCATCTGATAATAGTGTGCTTACCTTGTCATTCCATAATGTGCTTTTCAAACATGGAAAAGGAAAAAAAGTAGCAGTATCATCGAATTAAAATTTACTGAATAATAGTGTTCAGCGTGAAACTAGAGTGAGCTTAACAAAAAGTATGACAATCACATTCGCATTAAGTGAATGAAATTGCACCACCAACCTCAGTAACACGTGTATTATTGTATATGTCTGGGGCATACAAGCCACACACTTGAGGATCTTTTAGGTTTGAATCGATATCCACAACACCTTTTGAGGCTCCTAGTTTCTCGCAAACCTCATTTTCTTCTGCATTATCCAATCAAAGCCAACATAAATTTATAAGCAGAATATTTAAAGGGCTAACTGGCAATTTTTTTCCTGACACTTTGCTATATTCTACACAGCCAACACATCAATGACGTTATCCACTTTACTAATACTAGTCTCATATTAGTCAGTTAGATTAGTATTTATCTGCCTTAAAAATGAAACCGACAAAAAGCGTAATTTTCAGAATAAGGTTCTGGAAACATGACACAAACTTAAAAGTAATGAACATTTTGGTCAAAAACCAGAATAGAATACTGTGCAGTGTCTTATTGCCTGTAAACCTTAGAGCAGTGTTGACACCTTATCCGTCTAAACAGAGGTATGCCATTTCTTAGACAACCGGACTCGAAAATTTTAAACAGAGGTATGCCATTACTTGGATGGTTTTAAACAGAGAACAAACCTTTTTCTTGAGGGCTTTGGACTCCAACAGCCATTGTGGAAGCCGGTATTGGAGGCATTGAATCTGCTACAGCACATTCTCTTGCATCATGACACATAGGTTCTGCTAGTTCTATTTCTTCCAATATTACTGGTAAAGTGTTTTCTTGTGCTTCCACCATCCTTATTTTTGATAAGCCTTCAGCTAACTTTGTTTTCGCATCCTCTTGAACTGATGGGATTTCAATGGAGATATTTTCAACCATTTCATTGTTCTTCTTACTAGGGTCTCGAAAAGTCTTCTTGGTGGTCTGTCAACCAGCAATATCAACAGAAACTCTTAGTTTAGATTATCTAGTAAGTAAAGGATATTTTGCTGCTAGAAGAATAAATAGAAGCAAAAGTCATTCGTGCATTTATGCTTCATCTCCTCAGTTGTTTGTTTGGGTAATAGTAAATTAAACAAGCATGAATTTCCTAGATAAATGTTATTAGTAAATAATATTTGGTGCACTGGAAATTAGCTGACTTTACTCCATGACAAAATAAAATTGATGTTCTCACCTGAATTTTAGTTACATTTATGCAGTCCTTGTACGAATTGTCAGCACAGACATTGGTTACATCTTTAAGCACTGCCCTTCTTTTAGGCTGAAGGCCAACCGTGGCAGTCACAGAAGCCTTGTTCTCATCTGATGCTGCTCGTTTGGAGTTCACTTCAAGAACACGTTTTTGGTCCTGTTTGAAGGATGGTTTTGAGGAGAAGCATATTCCTCCAGCTGCCCCCAAGGCTTTAGACCGTGCTCGCGTAATTCGTCCTCTAGGCTCTTCAACTTTTTCAATAGGTTCATTTTCTTTATTCATACTTGCTTGCCTTTTGGAAGAGCGATCAGCTATGCATGATTTTCAAATTGAAATTTTTTTCATTGAACCTGCATTTCTAACACCGAATCATTGTCACATAGTGAGAAGAATGAACACATTAAACTACAACTTTCTAAAAAAAGAAAAAACGTATGACTTCAATCAATCCTCATATAAATTGCATGTTAAGTAGAGGTGTTTATGGCCTGGTCAGGCCTAAGTTAATATCAATATCACATATACTTGCCTAAGCCCGACCCGACCCAAAATATAGATCTCAAATTTTACCTAAACCCACTCATATTTGTAAATGAATAGTCAAAACCCGTTTAGACCCGTCCATATTTTTTTTTTCTAAGAAGTTTAAACAAATATGTTATTTTTATTTAATTTTTAGTATTTTTTTTTATTAATTAAGTTCTAAAACATTGATAACTTAATATATTTTTAGATGTTTATACTATACTATAATATTATATATATTTATTCTTTATATGATATAAATTACTTAATATATATAAATATAAAAATAACATATTATATAAATGAAAAATGGGCCGACTTGGACTAGACTCGAGCCTTGATTGTTGGAGCCAAGGCCCGATCCATTTTCTAAATGGGTCTCATTTTTGCCCAAGTCCATATTTCTGGCCTAATATTTTTTTGTACAAACTCTCTCAAATATCGGGCGAGCCTTTATATTTGAGCGGATAGCTTGAACAGATCAAATGTTAAATGTTAAGTTATCTAAATTCTACTAAATTATGAAAAAATTATTGACCCAAAAAACTTTAGCCTCAATGCCTCACGCATAATTACCACTTAATTTGACACTAATTTATTTTTCCATATATATGAAGGCCTACCAAGTCATGAGAGGTCGTCCTTTTCCATTTTCAAATATTCGAATCTGAGACCTTCAAAGTCCAAATCAAAAGTCTCAAGTTCCAACAATCCAAATGTCTCGTAGGTAACTTTGAAACGAGAATTTCAGTTTTTGATTTATGCTACAACATCTCAGAACTACTTCAGCACTAGCAGTAATAAATTTGTAACATCCTGATAGAAGAATGAACCACTCAACAATTCGAAATTAGAAATGGCGCTCCTATTTAAAAATTCACATTCTCTCAGTACGTAATATGAAAAATCCTATAATTGACTTTTGTTTTTAAGGTATTCTCTGAGCTAGCCAAACAGAGGATTCTATATATTGTTAAGTTCTCCATTTTCTTTATGGTAAAAAAGAAACCAAAACTCAAAAACCTAATTCCTATACAATTTGATACATTTTAGCATTAATATATATATATATATTTTTAAATCCTTCAATTCATTTCCGAGCTAAAGCAAGCAAAACAAGTAAATAGAAGACCAAGATTCTATTATAATTGCTCAAAAAAAAAAAAAAACCTGCAGATTCATTAACAAAAAAAAACGTAATGCACTTAAACTTTTGACTAGATTTCAATATTAAAAATAAAAAAGGGAAAGTACGAAACACAGCTTCTAAAATTAGCGAAAAAAATTGCAGAAATATTCGGAAAAAAAATAGAAAAAGAAGCTCTGTCACAGACCTAAAAATTGAAATTCTTGAACTTCACTGATCGGACAACAAGCATTAACCAAAAAAAATTCAAATGCAAATATCTACAGCTACGGTTATTATTATTATTTTTTTTTTAAAGAAGAGATGGAGGCGAGCTTACCGTGCTTTGGGGAGCTCTAACACCGCAAATGAAGAGATCTAGAGAGCTCTAGAGACAAATTTTTTTTATCTCTTTTTATCTTTTTTTTTTTCCGGTTTTCTCAGAGAAAGAGAAAAGGCTAGAGTGAGAATGAATGAGCTGTGACTTCAGACTTCAAAGAGTGTTTGATATAAGGACAGAGGAGCGTGGTTGCATGAGCGGGACGGTGCTACAGTTTGAACTTCTTTAAAATATTTTTTTGATATTTCAACTCTTCCCTTTTTTGGCTTCTTCCACATCCATAGGGTTTTTTTTTTTTTTTTTTTTTTGGACTTTTGCTTTTCTTTTGACCCATGTGTTATTTTTTTTTCTTGGACACTAGTAAAATTAAAATAAGGTTATATTAAATTTGGTAATTTTGAATATGTTATAAAAGTATAACACGTTTAATAGAAAAAAAAAATAATATAATAAATATAATATGATATATTTTAATATGATAACATGATATATAATACACATATTAAATTCGTATTTAAAATTTTAATACATTTAATAATTTATTATATTATATTTATATTTACATGATTAACATAAATAAATATAATATATTATACGTATACATAAATTATTAAGTCTAAGCTCTAATCTTATGCTATAAAAAACCTTCCAAACCATCCAAATCCATCCGGAGTCAAAATCAAAAATCAAATTCCCATGTTCCTGCCTATCATTTGTGTGTTTCCCTTAGAAAATAAAATAGAAGTCTTTCTTTTCTTCTCTTTTCAATTTCAATTGAAGAAAGGTGTGTTTTCAATTGAAGGGAAGAGAAAGTTCGCATTTACAACAATCTTTGACAAAATGGGCGAGAACTCAGTAGGAGTGCGCCAATGGGGCCAAGAGGAGCGCCCAAACTCCTTACATAACCCAATCCAAGTGCTCTTATTAATGGTTAATGCAATGAACACCCAAAGTGCAAACTTGTTAGCTGAAAAAATAAATAAAGCAGTTGACTTTAAAACAATAATGTGATTTTAATTTCAAAAGAACAATCATTTGAACCTTAAAATAAATACAAATATATATATATATATATACAACAACAATAAAAAATAATTTTGTTAGCAAGTGGTTTAATATATATTTTTAAAATTATTATATATAGAAACATATTCACTCAATGAATTAAAAATAACGAATAAAATTATCAATTATTATATTTAATACAATATTATTAATATAAATAATAATTAACTAATTTTAAAAAATGTTTAGCGAAATTGGTTCATGCAATCACTTTTAAAAATAATATCTAATAGGTTTATAATTTAAATCTTAACATGTACAACCTCTTCTTTTATCTCCAAATTACAACTTTCTTTATAAAAAAAAAATGCATAACAAAACCCATAAAGAAAAACTTTGTCAAAATTGGCAAAATTGCAAAAGTGGAATTGGAATCTAAAAATATAGATTTTTACTAATAATAAAGTTTTATTAGTAATAAAATTAATGATATTCAATAAATTTAAATTTCGAATCTTAACATCTGTAATTTATTTTTATTTTTTTATATCAGATTATGATTTTTTTGTACTAAAAAAAAGTAATAGTAAGGTGTAAGGTTCAGATCTGAAAAATGTTAGTTGTTTTGTGACATTAAAGAAGCCTGAGTTAATGTTCTAAAAGAGCCGCATAAAAAGACCAATACTCGGGAGTTCTTGGGGACTGTCACCAATTTCAAATTAGGGGAAGTTTTGAAAGCATCCCTCACTCTTTTTCTTTTTCTTTTTCTTTTTTGGTGATTTAAAGCAAACCCTTTTTATGGTAATATATTTTGCAAGTCCTAATCAATTAATTTTTCAAAATCTACAGATTCCAAGTTCACATATCAATAATTTAGAAGGACAACTTTTTTAGGGAACCCTTTTTTTGTGTGTTTGTAACAACTTGGTTTGGCTTTACCTTCACCAAAGTTCATAAATATGGAATTGAGCCTGTGGTCGCACTTCAGTGTTTTTGTCCCTTGTGATTCAGCTGCAAAAGAAATCAAAAGTGTCTAGTCCCTTTTAACACTGTATCAGCATTGGCGCTGCCTTTCTACCTATTAGTCCACCCCAGACTGAAAAGGGATCCGGTTGGGGTCCATTGGTCGAGCCTTATCCTACTATGATTCAAGCAATGTTTTAAAAAAAATTGGATCGAAAATTAAATCGGTGAAATCTCAGATTATCGGTTCAATTAGTTGAATCGGTTGGTTACATTAAAAAAATTTAAATACTAAATATAATAAATATTTAATAAAAATATGTATTTGGCTAAATGATATGATGTTTAATATAAATTCAAGAGGTTAAATGTTCAAATCTCATCACATACAATAGATTTTTTTTTTAAAATTTAAAAAAATAAGTTTAAAATCAATTTTTTCGGGGTTTTATTTTTTAGTTGCTTTTATTGGTTCGGAAAATTCTCGGTTCTATGATATGTACTGGACCGAACAGACCATCGATTTTCAGTTCAACCGATCCGACCGGCCGATTTTTAATACTGGATTCAAGGCTCCCCTTTGTACCAGAAAGTAGTTCAATTCCCATATATTTTTGAATCTTACAAACTTGATACTTGACATTGTACCAAAATCACCAAAAGATGATATGTTTGGTTCAGGTTAAATGTTTTAATTGAGGATTGTAAAGTAAAGTAAAATTCATTGCTTTTCATTTTACTTTTTGGAAGCTTCCCATTAAAATTTAGGTAGATTACATTGTTGAAATGGTACAAATGATGCAAGCATTGAAGTCAAATAATTCATCAACTCTAGCTATTTCAATCACATTTGCTTTATAAACAACAAATTGTCATCTATGGTAAGTCTAGAGATTTTAAAACAACAAATTGTCATCTATGTAAGAGCCTGAGCAGCAACTACAATATTGTTTTGAAGTCAAATCATTTGTATAATTGGCTGCAAAGATTTTTAAATTAGAAGGAACATTTGAATAGGAGGAAGGCGCCAACAGAGCCAAAAATATATAGCAAACTTTTCTAGTGACATGAGGCATTTGAGTTGTCACCTCTTTCCCTTTTCTTTTGACTAGAGGAAAGCTGAATATTCACAAACTATGTTATCCAGACTCTTCATTTTTTTTAAAAGTATCCGTATCCGACACATACTCGGACATGAATATGAGGATATTATCCTTCGAATATATGAAAAAACTTAGAAAATTTGAATATAATTGTGTCGAACACATACCCATACCTGACACTCATCTCGAGTCCGAGTAATATAATTCACAAAGATGCAAGACAATAGCATGTTCTTTTCTTTCCAGAAATGAAACCAAATTACAGGTAATTTACATTTCACCTTTATGGCCTTTGCTTGACAGTTATACCAAACTCTAGCACATCTCGAACATCAGAAAACAATAGAACTCGACGACTGAATTCAGGATGTAGCATATATATGCACCACGGATGCAGCTTATCTTAGGACCATATCTTCATTTGTTTCTAAAATTTTACCTTAGCTAGAACTAATTAATACTTCTAGTGACAAGGAAAGAAAAACTTTCATATGGGATCATATGGAAAGCTTGCAACTTGGGTTCTTGACACTAATGTTCCAGTCACGGTGAAGGTGTTTATAATATTTAGAGTTTAAACTTATGCTGTTCGACTCTTAATTTTTTTTTGAAGAATTCATGTCCAATGCATATCCAGACAAGTGAATATTGTTTGATTTAAAGCAGACATCATGGCAGTTGTTTTTTATTGTGCAAATGCAATACTAGAATGAGTTACTTTAGAGTTTATTAGAGACATAAGTTATGACATAGAAAGTGTATTCTGATATGAATAATGTTGTTAAATGTTGGGAAAGTATAAGGTTAATAATACTTACTGCATTCAGATAGCATATCCATCAGAGATAGATGATCTTCGAATTCAGTTCCATAAAGTTCAGGATAATGTGGCAATCTGTGCTCCAATGATCTCACAGCATGTTGCTCTCTATTGCTTAGAAGCCGGACGTGAGTGGGTCAAAAACAAGGAACTCGTCATGAAGGTTCTTTCTCCTCTAGGAGAAGATGCAGTGATTGGTGGGGAGGGAGCAATCTACCTATGGGCGAAACTCTCAGAGAGGAATCTGAACGACTATGAAGTTGTTAGCTAGCTCGCACGAAAACATGGAGCGGTGTTGCTTCCAGGCAGTGCATCTGGTGGAAACTCGAATCACATATGTGCGGTGAAAGAAGAAGAAGAATGTTATATTCCTGCAAAGAAGCTAAGAAATGGGCTGGAAGAACTTGTAAAATATGCTATGTTACTCGGACTCGGGTGTAAGTGTCGGACACGGTATGTTCAATTTTTTCCAAGATTTCCATGTATTTGGAGGGTCCTTGGAGGAATATATCTCCATAGTCATGTCCGGATATGCGTCGGACACGAGTATCGGATATGGGTACTTCAAAAAAAATGAAGAGTCGAAGCAACATAGAAAATATGGCATGGTGGAGTAGCTATTCTATTCAGAATCTCTATACAGAAGGTGAGATAATCTTTTGAGAATGTGAATGTGAATGTGTCTTTTAGAGTATGACATATTTGGTTTCTTCTTATATGCTATAAGCATTACTAAGTGTTTTCTTCAACTTTCCATTTTTTCTTCTCTATCAAAGATCACGAGATTGCTGCTTGGATAAGTGAAAATGGGGTATGTTAGGTATCTTAACAGTTTTTTTTACATTCATGAAGATAGCTGCTTTCCATGAATAGTCTACGTTACTCGAACTCGGGGGTGAATATCGGGTACGGTTTTGTGTCCAACATGGGTATGCTCAATTTTTTTAAAAAATTTTCATATATTTGGAGGATTATACCCCCATACCCTTGTCCGAATATGTGTCAGACATGAGTGTTGGACACAGATACTTCAGGAAAAATGAAAAATCGGAGTAACATAGGTACATTATAGTTGTATATCTTGAATCAGCTCATTCCTAAAAACGATATGAGAAAAAAGAAAGCAGGTTCACTAGGCATGTTTGAGTTCGAATGTTGGAAGAAGGGCTTGATGAGAATTTTCTATCCACTAATCAGATGGCCTATGTCAGGCATTGCAAAACTCGAACAGCTTTCAAATTCTGATCAATGGGAGACCAATTCCATTATGTATATAAAGTGTACAATCATTCTTCATAGATTAGAACTACTTAATTGAAAATTTCACATAAAAATATATATGAGTGACAAATGTAGAATGTTGAAATTGGTTACCAAGAGTCCCTGATGTGAACAGTCACTTTATGCATCTCTTCTCACTTCTTCCATTGGGGCAGCCTTTGAACAACAATCTAAAACCAACAAATCAAAGAAAGAAACTCAGTAGATCTCTTATTTAACCTTATCACTGAGAAACTTCGCTTTAGTTGCTTAAACGATATGACCTCAAACAATTCTTTAGGAAGAACATTTCTACTCTTTTGTTTTGAACAAGTGAGAATTCGGTAATTATACATATTAACCCCTGCAAATTTTTTGAAGTTCATTAGCAAGTAGTAAGCATTCTATTCGAAGCTATGTTACTCGGACTCGGGTGTGAGTGTCCGACACGAGTATGTTTGATTTATTCTAAGTTTTTTCATGTATTTGGAGAGTTCTTGGGGGATCATATCCTCATACCCATGTCCGAATATGAGTCGGACACAGGTACTTCAAGAAAAATGAACAGTCAGAGCAACATAGATTGGAAGTACATTTTCCATCCCAGAAAACCAAAAGTACATACATGCTTAACTAATTACTTGTTCTAGGGTCAAGTCATTGATGCATACAAGTTAGCATTAGTTTTCTTAAAATTCAAGTTCCAACTCACTCATTGAACTTAAAAGAATTTTCAACTTAGCATGAAAGTAGGGGATATGGTTTCTCTTTTTTTTTACCTACTTCTCTCTTTTAGAAGGGTACAGAACAAAAGCTACATCCATAATCCATTTTTCTTGGAGTTCAACTTGTAACTTTACCTGATGGATCTATCTATGAACGAATTTCAGGATAGAAGCAATATATAGCATATATACTCCCACCATTTACAGGGGAAAGACAGCAGCAAGAAGAATAGTTCTGCACTATGTTACTCGGACTCGGATGTGTGTCTAACACGGGTATGTTCAATTTTTTTTCAATATTTGCATGTATTTGGAGGGTCTTTGGAAGATCATATCCTATATCCATGTCTCCATGTCCGGATATGCGTCGGACACGAGTACTTTAAGAAAAATGAAGAGTCAGAGCAATATTAGTTCTGCATCATACCTTGCCGGAGTCGTCCTTATTTCCCACAATAGTTTGACAAGCAAGCCTCCAAGATTCTGGTTTCTGTGCATCAGAATTATGGTTTTCAAAAATTAGTCAAAACTATTTTTTGTCAATGGGAACACATTTATTACACTCTTGTTGTTTTAACAAGCAGCTTCTGGGATGTGTTGTTTAGACCAGAAAATGGTTCTTCAAAGTGATCATAAATTGACGTTTGAATCTGATATATATTAAGAACATGAAAGGAAATATACTGAGAGAAGACAACATGCCTTCTTGAGATATCGAAGTTCGGTATTGGTTCTTTCATTCAAAAGATCTTTCCCATCAACAATCTGAAAAGAATATAAAAAGGACCACAAACCAATTGTGATTTGAATTTGATGCTTTAATTTAAATGAAATAACCCACATTAAGCTTCTTCAATTAACAAAAATAATGCCGGAGATAACAGGATTAATCTATGTTACTCGTGTGAGTGTCGGATACGGGTACGTGTCCGACAAGGATATGTTCAATTTTTTCTAAATTTTACATGTATTTGGTGGGTCTTTCATATTCCCGTACCCATATCCGGATATGTTGGACACGAATATTTCAAAAAAAATGAAGAGTCGGAGCAACATAAAGATTAACTATTAGAAGTGCTGAATTAATTCATACCTCTACAATGCAAGTTCCACAGCTTCCACCACCTCCACAGTTCATCACTTTCCCCTAATCTCAAATTTCAACTTAGGAACATTAATTTTTTTTGCAAAAACAAAACATATGAAAAACAAGAATCAAATAGAAGTTCCATTTTCTTAAAGCAACTTACATAGGCAGCATAGAGCTCAATCTTGTTATCCAACATGATGTTCCTCAGCAACTTTTCTCCGCTTATTGCTTTGGCTTTATCCACTGGATACGACCCATCACTTCCTGGATTCGGCTGCCACATTTCATCAATATCAAAAAACCAACATTCCACAGCTTAAGACTTCAGTTTTAAAAAAATGGATTCATCTTTTTGCATGTAAAACATAGTAGTACCCCAATAAATTCCAGCTCGATTTCAGGCTTTTCTGATGTAGTTGATGAATTGGTTTCTGGAGAACTCGTTGCCAATGTAACAGAAACATGTCTCTTCCTAGGAATAAACTTTGGGTTCCTGTAACTGTTGTTGTTCAATGAAAATCCTTTTGGTTGGGGCATTTTGCTAGTTAAGCTCAGGGAAGCCATTTTTTTTTTTTTTTCCTGTTTACTTTCTGTTTCCAACACTTTCTTTCTAATAAATTCTTCCAACTTTTCCCTATTGGACGGTTGATTTGTAGCATTTTGGGCCTCAAATGAAGTGGTATTACGGTAATTTTACAATCTGTCAAGATTGTGGCCAGCATTTACTGGGCTTCGAAATTTCTCCAAATTCTTTGGGCCTTACCCAACAACAAAAACGACCGTTAAAACTTAAAACTGTCCTAAAACCTCTGAAATTCTTCTATAGAAAAAAAGAAACGAAAAAAACAAAGCAAAAGTTTTAAATCTCTTCCAGCAGCAACGCGGTTTACTTCTACTGAATATTGATCACCTCCAAAAGCTATTCTTCTCTGATCAATCATGGCTTTCCAAAAAAGGCAATCCTCTAATCAAATGGCCCTCACCACCTTCCTCTACCAACACCAAACCTCATTCAATTCCCACCCCTAGTTTCTGCCAAAACAATTTGGGAACAATTTCTCCATCATCTCCTATCTCCTCAAACCCCAACCATTGCTTCCGGTTTATCTCTCGAGTCCGCCCTGGCCCAAACAGGGGTAGACCCAGATCCCGGTCTGATCAATATTCGAACACTTTGATTCTTCTTCAAAATTGTTGCATAATTTATTTCTCTGGGCTGAAAAGAAACCTGGGTTTCAATCCTCTGCGACGCTGTTTGACTCGATGGTCTATATTCTTGGTAAAGCTAGGGAGTTTGAGGACGCGTGGAGTTTGGTTTTCGATCGGATTGGTGATGGAAAGGAGGGTTCCACTTTAGTTTGTCTATACCTTTGTAATTTTGATCAGACGGTACGGTTGCGCAGGTAATTTCCTTGATATTTTGCTTAAAAAGCTTTGAACTTGATTGTGCCTAGAAGTCTGATTTTTACTTGCTTCCCCATTCTGTTTTTGTGTCAACTATTTGCATTATTGATGTGCGCAGAGGGTAGAAAGATTAAAGCAGATCTTGAAAAAATTTGATTAAGAGAGAAAACGTTGCAAACCAGTAAACATAATATTGTCGGAGACAAAAATTAGAGTAGACCTTGAAGGACAGGTGTGGTGGCAGGTTATAGTGATGAAAGTGAAAGGTGGCTGAGGATGGTAGAAAGTGTATTGGCTAGAATAATTTTAGAGAGAGTTGCAGACAGAATTAGAGTCAAAGTTTGTTAGCTCAAAAAATTCCAAATGAAATTTTTAGACGTTTATTTATAGTCCAACTAGGGAAGTTATAAAGAGGGAGAGTGAGAAATTATCAGGATATCACATGTGTAAGTGACATTAATCATGGGTAATTTGAAAGAGGGAGGTTACCAAAAGTATTAGATTAAATGGAAGTTTTGTGGATGTTACGCTACACCTGAGAAGTGTTTTGGTGACAAACAGTGAAAAAAGATTATATGACAGCACACTTAGAAGTGTATTGCTTATTCAACTAAAAAGAGAAGTACTTGTGTTTCAAGAAATTTAAGAAGAAAACTTCTTAACAATCTACGTAGTTGAGTCTCCAAATCATGTTCCTCTCCAGTCCAATCTCAAGAGTGTAGCAAACTTAAAAATTTTGTCATTATTTCGGGGTTAACTCCACAGTCTTCACGTAACTATGGATCTTGCTAGTTGCATTGTAAATCATTTTTGTCACATGCTACACAAATTGCTTGAGTGCGAGGCATGGAGCTAGAGCACTAGAGGAGCAAAGCACTAAAGGAATGGAGTGCTGGAGTGCTAGAGGAGTGGAGCACTAGGTGAATAGAACGTTGGTAGGGAGTGCTGCTATCAGGGAACATTATCATTAGGTAACGCTATTATCAGGGAGCACTGTCGCTGTCACCAGGGAGGTTTGCTGTCAGGGAGCATTGCTATCAAAGGGTATTGCATAATCAAGTTTTGCCTGCATGATATGTTAATGGCAAAAAACAATCATCTATATTTCGCCATCTACATAAGAATTTTTTATAAAAAAAAGTTATTATGCATTGAAACAAAATAATAATAATGAAAAAAATTAAACTCACAATATGGATCCATAGCATGGGAAGATATGATCTGAAATTAAGAGAAATTTAAAATTTGATGCAATTGCCTTTTTTCTACTGAAATTCAACAAGATAATTTAATTTTTAAATTTATTTTTGGCAAGAAGTTGTCGCACAACATGCTGGCCTCGCGGGCAGCAGGTAGCAAGCCTTGCGAGGCATGCATGCCTTGCGGGCATGCTACTTCGCAGGGCATGCTTGCTTCGCGGGACATGCTGCCTCCCGGGTTGCATTTAAAAAAATAAATAAAATCCATTTTTTGCCTTGAATTTTTTTTTTAGAAGAGATTCTCATGCATTAGTATAAAATGAAAGTAATGAGCAAATTAAATCACAATTATATATAAAGATACAAACCTTTGCATGGTAAAAGGAATGAAAACCAATAAATAGTAATTTGCAAATAGCATAGAATTTTTTGTACAGTTTCGAAATCAAGAAAAAATTAGAACTTTGATATTTGATGTAAATGCCTCCTTTATTATTATTTTTTTTTGCAATTCAACATACTATAATGATTTTTTATTTTTAATAAATTCAACATTAATAAATTTGTAAATAAAAAATTTATCAAAATAAATCCAATAATAATAATTTTAAAAAAAGATTGTGCATAAGACCAACATGACCGCTTGCTCGAGACAAGCAGCTCGCGAGCTATTTGCTTGTGGCAAGAAGCTCACGGCTGCATAACTCCCCATATACATCTGTTTAAAAAATATGGAATTATAGCACACTTTTTTTTAGAACAGACATGAAATTATTATTTTTTTCTCCAAATACAAAAGTAAGATTATGACTTTTGCAATTTTAAATCACAAAGTATACTTACTTTGCTTTTTTGATGTGCTTTTGCTGGATTTTTATTCTCACATCATGGTGAAGATTATGAACTTACATAAACCAATTATTTTGGACTATCTCTATGACACACTACAGGACTTGAATATTGCACTGTCGTTAGAGAGCACAGAGGGGTGAGTAAATGTTACAAACCAGTAAAATGGAATATCGTGGGAGACGACTGAGAGTAAGGTTGGAGCGGACTCTGAAGAATAAGTGCAGTGACAAGTGGTGATGATGAAGGGAAAAGGTGGTTGAGGATGGTAAAAGGTGTAATGACTAGAATATTCTTAAAGAGAGTTGTAGAGAAAATTAGAGAACCAAAATTTGTCAAACTGCCAAAATAAATCCCAAATGAATCATTTGGATCTCTATTTATATCCTCACCAAGGAAAGTTACAAAGAGGGAGAGTAGGAAGTTATTAGAATATCACATGTGTAAATGACATCAATCATGGGTAGTGGGGGAGAGAGAGAGAGATTACCAAAGGTAGTACATGAAATGGAAGTTGTGGAGGTTACACCTTGAGCAGTGTTTTGATGACAGACAGTGAAAAAAGATTACCTGACAGCATACTTAAGAATACACTACATGTTCAACGAAAAAAAGAAGCATTTGTGTTTCAGGAAAATGTTAAGAAGAAGACTTGTTAACAATTATCATATCTAAGTCTCCAAATCATGCTCTCCAGAACATCTCAAGAGTGGAGCAAATCTAATAATCTTGCCACCCTTCTAAGTTAACTCCATAATCTTCAGGTAGCTATGGACCTTGCTAGCTGCATTGCAAATCATCTTTGTCACATACTACACAAGTTACTAGAGTGCGGGGCATGGAGCACTAGAGCATTGAAGCATTGGAGGAATAGAGCACTAATGCCAAGTAGCACTGCTACCAAATAGCACTATCACTGTCGGCAAGGAGGGCTGCTATCATGGAACGTTGTTGCCAAAGAGCATTACTATCAGGAGTATTGCCTAATCAAATTGTGCTTGCATGACATGTTAATGACCAAAAATAAGTATCTACATCGTGCAATTTAATTTTTCGATGTTTTTAAGAATAGGTCTAGCAATTTGATGATGACTTTGATGTGAATGTTTCATATGATGTTTTTGAGGTTTGGCTTAAGAGTGATCAGATTGTAGTAAAATGGTCAAATTGCATGAAGATCTTTATGGCATTGTTTTATTTTGTTAACAAAATTCATGGTCTTTAAAATCTCAACAGGCGACACATAACAAGTCAAACTTGGTTTAACTATTGTTGCCCTCTACTTAAGAAGGTTCAAGATTCCATTGCACATTTTCATTTATTATCAGCTTATTATTCGAATTCGTATTTGATTTAAAAAGTAATATTCGTTGGATATTCAAATTCGTTAATATCTAAATTTATTAAATTAATTTAAAAATAAAAATTAAATTAAACAATAATTAAATATTGAAATGAATATCGTATTCGGATATCAAAATCTGTTATTCGTATAAATAAAGCGGATTAGGATAATAGATTCGGATATCCGACACTATTCGAACTAAAATCAAAGAAGATTTAAATAACGGATATCCAAAAGTTCATATTTGAATCTACTTCAAATTCACTGCGGATAATAAATATAATATCTGAATCTACAAATTATTCAAATCCACAATATCAAAATTAGAGGTGCTCATGGACCGGCCCGCGGGTCCGAATCACTGTTCACTTTATAATAAAAAAATATTTTTTATATATATTTTAAATTAAATTTTAAAAAAATATATTATTATTTTAATATATGAATAGTGATCTGGGCCGGACCTGGCCGGCCTGGATCACAAATATTAGTGTCCAAACCCAGTCCAATACGTGTCGAATCGGACGGACTGCTCGACCCATGAGCAGGTCTAATCCAAATCTACAAAAAATTGATTCAATATTAAATATCCAATTTTTTTATTATCCATTCTCATCCTATTCAATACACAATGAATTTTCATATACAAAAAATTGTTCTAAAATGGCTTGATCATGACTTGATGTTACACCAATTCGTTTCTTTTTTGGGGGGGGCAAATTCAATACCTGTTCAATTTCAAAGGCATGTTATACACCACAAAATGAAAATGGTGTAGATAGAGTGAATGCCCTCTTCCATGGATTCCCTGAAACTAGTACTCGTGGATTTGTAAGTTCTTCAAAAAAAAGAAGAAGATATAAATTAGTTAAAAAAAAGGAGTTGGGCACTTGGGTTTAGAATAATAGATATAATATAATAAGAGATGATTTTGAACTTAATTGCTTAAAAGCACAAAAGAATTCACCAATCACCGTGCAAAAGAAAAAAAACTTTTTATAGGGATCTCAATGAATATTACAAATTTAGATATTTATAATTATTCGATTTCGAATATTCATTATTCGAATTATTTATAAAATACATAAATTTATGCTTGTAGTGAGATTTGAAGGCTAAATGATCAATTTGGGACCAAACCTATTAGCATTTGAGTGGATCAGGGTTAAACTTTTAATTTCGGTCTATTAAGGATAACATTTTCAAGTTGTGACAAATAAGGACTTATGATGGTGTTTGATGAACACGCGCGGAAATAATAATAAAAAAATGTTGACTTGTAAATTTTTTTGCATATCTAGCACTCAAAAAACATAAAAAAAAACCCTGAAAAAGAAAAATATAATAAAAAATAAAATCCAAGTAGATATTTTATCTAAAAAAGAAAAAAATAAACCCTAATTTTGATACCTAACTAAAATCCCTAATTCAAAAACCTTAATATGAATCTAAAAAACCTAATTTATTCCCATTTTTGTAACAAACCTCAAAATCCATTTTCATTTCTTTTGATTTCACCCCGACCCGTTTCTAATTAAAATCAAAACCCATTTTCATTTTGTGTTCATTCTTTACCCAGAAACTCAACATCAAATACCCAATATCTCAATAGCAAAATCAACAAATTCAAACAACAATAAACAAAATATTAGAAATTGACAAAAAGAGGAAGATGAGATTGAATTTTTTTTCGAGTTGCCCAAATAAATTATACAAATTTTGAAGACCCACTTGAAGAACAAATGCTCGAAGATTTTTGAGACATATCAGAAGCTACGTATACTTTTCAAGGGCCGTTGGGGATGTTGAGTAATGGAAGATTTCGGCCAAGCTGTTGCCAACTATGACGGTCAATCCAATTACCAATCCAACGCTCTGGAAGTTTTTTCGGTGCTTCATCTTCCCCAAATTTTTTTTTGCAAAAATTAAAACAAAAAACAAAATCATAAGCAATTTCATAAAGGATAAATAGAATTCTATCAAGCCAAAAAAACTGGGAACTTGCCTTAGCAGTGTCAATAAAACCAGCCCACCAGCTCGTTTTTTTATTTTTTTGGGATAATAATTGAATTAGATTTGTGGGAGGGGAAAGAAAATGACGATAGGAAATAAAAGAAAATGAGGGGGGAGATTGATGATTGAAGGGATTGAGAATTAAGAGTCTGGTTTTGGGGAATTGAGAAATCAATCTTGATTTCAATCTGAAATCTTAATTGAAGAAACCCTAAATTTAATCTGAAACCCTAATCAAAATAGAAAGGATCAAAATGTTTTAGGGATTTTTATGTTTTTATTTTATTTTTGTGTTTTTTTTTGGATTATTATGTTTTGTTTTTTTTTTTAATTGTCGGATGTATAAAAAAAAAAAGCCATGTCAGTGTTTTTTCTTAATATCACCCATTGTTTTGGCGCGTGTCCGTCAAACATTGCTAAAAGTCCTTAATTGTTACAATTCGAAAATGTTACACCCTTAGTAAACTCAAATAACAAGTTTAATCCTGATTCACTCAAACGGTAATAGGTTTGATTCTAAATTGAGCATTTAGCCGAGATTTGAACCTTGACTTACAAAGAAAACCTCTAAAGATTTTACCAAATGAGCTAAGCTTGAATTTTAAAATAATATGCTACTAAAATTAAATTATATCGAGCATAATGAAATATAATAATAATTAAAAAAATGTTTTTCCAAAATAAAATATAATAATTAATTAATTATGTTAAATACCTTTAAATTTAAAAATACATGGTACTTTTATAAAATAATATTTGATGACTTAATCAGCTTAATTAGTTAAAATAGTCTAATGACAAAATTTATTTTATTTTATTTATATATGTACATGTTTTTGAGTATAAATCTTAAAAATTAAACTTTTATTAGCTTAAAAAATCATACATAAATAAAATCCTCTTTCATCTTTTATTCTTTAATTTCATTGGACAATATAAAAGTATAATGATAAAATAATTATAAAATTAAATTAGTTAATATATGTTTCATTTGTTTTTTCAAAAATAAAATCTATTATATTTCATCTCAAGAGTTAAATTAATATATATTTTTTTTATGTAGTATCCAATTCAGTTGGGGATTTAACTAGCACAGTGTTGTTGAGGAAGAAGAGTAATCTTTCATAGTTGATATAACTAAGTTTTATGATAGTTTATCGAACAAATGCTTTTATTTTATGATACTAGTTCTTTGTATTACCTAAGTTATTTTTTGTATTTTGAAATTTTTTATTTTGTTATCTAAGTTGTTATTTTTGTATTTTAGAATTTATTTGTTGTTAATTATGAGTAACTTTGAATTTAAATTTAATTTTTGTTTGATTTTATATTTTTATTTGTAAAAAAAAGTTGACTTACTGAATTTAACGGATTTTGATATCTGATGAATAATATTATTTAATTCAAATTCGGATAATAATATTCGAATTTAATACGGATAATAAACGAATTCAAATTTTAAAATAATTTTACAAATTAAAATTCAAATAATATAAAAAATAACAAATATTCAATTGGTTATCGTCTTTATCAACCATTTTAACAACTGTGCAATTTCAGCATTTTTTGTCCATGTGGCCAGCTGACGTTTCAAACGTGGAAAACTGAAAGTTACAGTTCTGTGACTCAAATGGTAAAATATAGGGAAAATATGAAAAACATGCAGTGCACAGTAGAATTATTGTCAAATGGTGTAATGAATAAAAGTTATTTGAAAAAGAGAAATGAATAAATAGAAATTGTTAAAAAGGATATTGTAAAGACAAAATTATCCTTGATAAAAAAACTTTCTCTTCTCTTTTTCTTTTATTTTTTAATTTATTTTTTAATTAAAAAGTAAATATTCTGAAAATAAAAACTTTTTAATTTTAAAAAATAAATTTTTAAATTTTTTATTTACTTTTTTTAATTAAAAAATTAAAAAAAATAAAAATAATATGCCTAAAATTAATATTTATTTATTTTTTAAAATTTTTTAAAATTTTAAAAAAAATATATATTTAAATATTTTATTTTTTAAATTTATTTTCAATTAAAATTTTTAAAAAATAATATTTCCTTAATGAAATAAAAAAGAAAAGTAAGTTTTTTCATGAAGGGTAATTTTGTCTTTACAATATCCTTTATAATAATTTTTAATTATTCATTTCTCTTTTTCAAATAACTTTTATTCATTACACCATTTGACAATAAATCTACTGTGCACTGCATGTTTTTCATATTTTCCCTAAAATATATGGATAGAAACAGAGCTGTCACTTTCGATTTCCCCCGTCTGAAATCTTGAAGAAGACATTTCAGGAAAAAGCATCTTAGCATGAAGTTCACATGCCCTAAGTAAGACCTCATATTTTTTATTATGATATAAAAAATTAATATAAATACGATATGAATATATTAAAATTTATATAATATGAATTATTAATGTGTTAAAATTTATAAAAATATATCACTTTAAACATAATTATAATATAAAAATAATACGAATATACGAATGGCTACGTGTAAGATAAAAAAAAAACTTTTGTTTTAGAGATTGAAATTAACTAGTACAATTATTATTTTTTTTTTTCAATATATCAGTTACATTACATACCAAAACTTTTTCTTATATCCATAAACTTTGTGATAATAATATTCATAAATGTAAGTAAACTATTCTAGTTAGAGGTGCTCATGAACTGGGTCAGATTCGGATCGGGTTTAGATATGATATCAACACCATATTTACTTGTCCAAACTCGCTCGACTCGAAATATGAGCCTCAAATTCTGTTTAAGTCGGTCCATATTTATAAATGAGTAGTCCAAGCCCGTTTAGACCCGCCATATGTATATATATATATATATATATTTAAATTTAAATAAATATTTTTTTATTATTTAAACTTTTAGTAATTTTATCTCTTTTTTATTTTATTTTATTTTATTAAGTTCTAAAACATGGATAATTCAATATATTTTTAAATATTTACACTATAATATTATACATATTTATTTTTTATATGATATAAATTATATAATATATAAAATATAAAAATATTATATTATATAAATGAAAAATGGGCCAGACCGGACTCGGGCATTGATTGTTGGAGCCAAGACTCGATTTATTTTCTAAATGAATCTCATTTTTTGCCTAAATCCATATTTTGGGTCTAATA
The DNA here is from genome assembly GCA_030761205.1 of Fremontodendron californicum. Lineage (NCBI taxonomy): Eukaryota > Viridiplantae > Streptophyta > Magnoliopsida > Malvales > Malvaceae > Fremontodendron > Fremontodendron californicum. Next base: position 22,903,827 of record JAULJL010000014.1, on the reverse strand, counting down.
TTTTTGTCCAAACCCTCCAAAATATGAACGAATTTTTGGATTTGGACGGATAACCCGACCTTTGAGTATGTCTAATTCTAGCTTCTAATAAATCAAAACTGAATGTAAAGTTTGGGGAGTGAAAACATAAATTTAAGATCACCAACAAAGACCTAGTTCGATGATGAAGGTTTTAGATGTTTAGATTTGATAATATATGATATTGAATGATCACTTATCATCTATCTATAACATATTATAATATTGGCTACATGAATTAATTAGGAGTCGACATGTGGCAATTTGTTTTTTTTGGAAGGAGAGAAAGAAGAGAAAAAGAAAGAAAAAGAGAAAGAGAAAGAAAGAAAAGAAAATGATAAAATTTTGTGTGTTTATGTTTGTATTATTTTTTTATATTATATAGAAAATGATAAAATTCATTTTATATAGATTTTGACACGTTTGTGGTCATGTTATTTTTTGTATCATGTTGTTTTTAATTATTTTTTCATATTGTGTTTGTATCGCATCTTAATTCATCCCATATTTTGCATAATTTGTCATAGCGATTTGACTTTAATTCTAAATTCATTTACTTAAGAATATTAAAACATAAAAAATTATTTAAATAAATAATAATGATTTAATATAGTTCAACTTATATTTATATATGATTGTTAATTTAATTAAAATTTTATAAATATTAAAAAAATCCCCCAACGAAGCGGGAAAATTTTTTAGTATATATATATATATATTCAACTACACAAAGTCTTTGGATTTTGACACTTGGCAACTTTTTTTGTAACGAAAGGAAAGAAAAAAAAAAAGAAAAAAAAAATTATGTGTTCGTATTTGTGTTATTTTTTGTGTGTGTTTAAAGTATTATAAATTTATATAATTTTTTACACGTAAATAATCCGTTTTATGTATATTTTCATATTTTCGTGTATCCATGTAGTATCCATGTTATTTCTCGTGTTATGTTTTAATTGTTTTTTCAATGTTGTGTTCGTGCCGTGTATCAATTCATTTCATATTTTGCATAGTTTGTCACTATGATTCAATTTAAAAAAAAAAAAAATCGTGTTCGTGTCGTGTCTCAATTTATGACATATTTTGCATAATTTGTTATGGTGATTCAATTTAGAGAAAAATTTGTATGTTCGTGACGTGTTTGTTTTCGTATTTTTTTGTGTGTTCAAAGTATTATAAATTTATATAATATTTTACATGTTAATAATTCATTTTATATAAATTTTGACGCGTTCGTGTATTTGTGTCCTGTTCATATTATTTTCGTGTCGTGTTTTAATTATTTTTTCATGGTGTGTTTATGTCGTGTCTCAATTTATCACATATTTTGTCATAATGATTCAATTTTAACTCTAAATTCATTTACTTACGATATTAAAACATAAAAATTATTTAAATAAATGATAATTATTTAATATGATTCAACTTAAATTTATTTTTAATTGTTAATTTAATTATAATTTTATAAATATTAAAAAAAATCTCTCAGTGAAGCGGGAGAAGAATTCTAGTTAATGTTAATTTTAAATACATTATAATCTTACAAAAATATGATTTTTTGTGTGTGAAAATTGAGCAATTTACATACTCGAAATATTTTAAGAATATATATATATATATTTAGATTTATTAAAGTTCTATGTGGTTAATGTTTTTAGCTTTTGTTATTTATTTTATTTTTTTATTAAAAAAATAAAAAATTAAAATTATCAATTCAGGCTTCATTTGGATTCCACTGATGCTCCAATCCAATGGAATCCAAGAACATTTTTTTTTCAACTTTATCGTGCGGTGCATTTGGATTGCACCCCAAAGTGTAGTCCATCCCACTACCCCTCTAGTGAGGCACTGGAGGGGAGAGGGTTCAGTTAATAAATGGACCCTGCAGTGGGTATTTTAATTACTATAAGGTCCTTTATTTTTTTTTTCAATAATTTGTTTTTCATTTTCTTATTTTTTATTTATAAAACTTTTTAAATTATTTACTTTTTGTTAATTATCTCATCTTTATTTTTTAGTTTATTTTTAAATTTTTTATTTATTTTTAAATTTTTTTTAATCATTTAATATAATAAATAAATTATATAACAATTAGTTAATTAATTAAAATATATAAAATAATATTTTTAAAATAAATTTAAATGTTAAATATTATTAAAATATATATAGATAATTTATCAATACACTTTTACATTAATGTCTTTAATGATCATTTTCATTTTCATTTCACCGTCACCGCTGTTTTTGCATCCAAACACATATCCCACCATTAATTTTAATCTCACCGCTATAATATCCAATCTCACCGCTACAGTAACTAATCTCACCACCACTGCTATTTTTTAATCTCACCGGAGTTAATCTCACCACCCATCCAAATGGAGCTTAAATAATTTATGGGTAAACCTATTCAAGAATCGGTTAGTCGCTCGACAAGCCCAACCCTGATCGGACTTAAACAAATAATTTTTTATTTTTCAAACTTATCCTAGCAGAGAATTAATTGATAAAGAAAGAAGTAAAGTGCTTTACACATAGAGGTGCTCATAAGCCGGGTCGGGCCGGGTCGCGGTTGAAAATTATTTTGATTTCTTTGCCCAAGCCCAGCCCGTCGGCCCATATATTACTGTTCACTATATTAAAAATATATTTATTATTTTTTAAATTTTTTTCTATATATTTTTAAAATTAAAATTTTAAAATATTATTTTTTATTAAATGAACAGTGATCCGGGCAAGGCCGGCCCAGATCACTAAAATCCTTGTCCAGACCCGACCCAATACGGGCCGGGTCTGTCGGGCCAGACGAACTGCTCGACTCGTGAGCAGGTCTATTTACACGGAGGCCGAAGTGGGAAATGGCATTGGCAAATGGTAAGAAGAGGCACAGGCAATGGTGGTGGGAGCACTCAACAAATGTACTTGAAAGAGAACCATTCCCTCCCGTGGATTAAAAAAGGGATCGATTGAATCAAAAATCGAAGATTTAATCAATCCGATCTATTATATTAAATAAGATATTAGTTGAATTGTTAAAAATCAGTTTGATATATATATATATTTTTTTTTGTAATTGATGAGATTTAAACTTTTAATATTTTAGTTATATATTAAAAATCATACCATAAAATCACATACATATTTTTATTTATTATATTTAATATTTATTTAATATAAAAATTCTTTTTTAAATATTTAAAATATTATTTAAGTGAATCGATTTATTCAATCGATTCAACAACCAATTAAATTAAAAATAAAAAATTTAACCAATTTAATTTTTCATCCGATTTTTTTAACCTTGATACCCCAATGTTCCTCATTTTCCCTCTCCCTTTCCCTCTTTAGTCTTTTCCCTATTGGCCGCACCTTATTGACCACAAAATCCTGCTTTTCACGTGTTTTGCTCTTTAACCCTCCATTTCCCATCTTATCAAGTGATAATTTTTTAATTTTTTCATTAATTTAATAAATTAAATATTTAATTTAATTAATCAAAACAATTTCACTAAATTTCATGTCTACACCATCATGTCACATTCTTCAAATAATTTTGTACTTTCAAGAGATTAACGAAATAGACATTCCTTAATTGTAAAAAAAAAATGAACATTGCTTATATTCTTTCATATTTTTTTATAAAATTGTAATTTGAAAATTTTTAAAAAAATTATAAATATTAAAATTTAAACTCAAATTTATTTTCGTGTTAATGGATAAAAGTAGCTTCAATCATGACATTTTTCGAGATTAAAAACCAAAATCTCCATTAATACTTAGTATCCAAGAAAAATGATTTGAAAACATTAAACACATGCTGACAAATAACATTATTAAATGTGTACGAAATCATAATCATTCTAATTGATTTTTTTAATCAAAGTATCATTGTGATTGATTAGTTGTCAATAACATTCTTCATTCATTTCCAAAAGAATTAATTTACTTACTAAAATTCAAACACTTAAAAACAAAAAAAATTTGTTGCACTATATGAAATTTTATTTTAAGATGAATAGAGTTTTTATTTACCCAAAAACAATGACATATAAAGACAGTGACGGATCTTGACATTTGTCTTTGAGGGTGTCAATTAATATATAAATTTATATTTAATACACTGTTTGTGTATAGATTTATATACTGACAGTGAACCACATGACGTCTCGTATTAAAAAGTATAATTATTCATATTTATTTTTAAATTTTTTAAATTTTTTTTAATGAAGTGTTATCGTATAGTTCACAGTCAGTGTATAAATTTATACACTGACAGTGCATCAAATACAAACCCTTAATATATTACTAAATCTTTTATTTATTTATAAAATTTATCTTATTATATTAATAGTAATATAAATATACATATATATATATATGCAAACAATATACTAATAAAAATAAATACACTTTCAAAATTATAAATTTTATCAATTCATAAAAAATATATAAAGAAACATAATACATAAAATAAATAATTTTACCCTTACATATTTAGCTTTTAAATGAATAATAAAATAATATAATTAAACTTATTATTTTTATGTTTATATTTAATTTATTTTTAAAATGCTTTATTATTTGAAAAAAACAAAAATAATTAATAAATATCAAATGGGGCGGAGCGGGGCGGGGCGGTTATGGATGTAACCGACATCCATGGAGGTGGTAGTGGTATTAAAATTTCAACATCCATGGCGGAGCAGGGCGGGCGGGGCGCGGAGCAGTACAATGGCGGGGCGGGGGCGGATACTGCAAAATCCGCCCCCGCCCCGCTCCATTGCCATCCCTACTTGATCATCTTTCAATAAAAAGTAAAATTTTTTGTGGGTGATTGCACATTTCTCAAGAAGTATAGATCCCAAAAAAAAAAAAAAAAAAAATCAAAGACCAAAATTACCAAACACTCCACCTTCTATGTTACTTAACTTTAAATTTGATAATTTTAAATATTATTATGTAATTACATGATATAAACATAAAAAAAAAATTTAAAATATAAAATAAATTAAAAAATAATATAAATACGACGTAAATATTTACGTATTAAAATTTATATATACATAATATTGTAAATATATTAATGATACAAAAAATAATACAAAAATAATATAAATACACCGAGTTTTTATTTACCCAAAAACAATGACATATAAAGACAGTGACGGATCTTGACATTTGTCTTTGAGGGTGTCAATTAATATATAAATTTATATTTAATACACTGTTTGTGTATAGATTTATATACTGACAGTGAACCACATGACGTCACGTATTAAAAAGTATAATTATTCATATTTATTTTTAAATTTTTTAAATTTTTTTTAATGAAGTGTTATCGTATAGTTCACAGTCAGTGTATAAATTTATACACTGACAGTGCATCAAATACAAACCCTTAATATATTACTAAATCTTTTATTTATTTATAAAATTTATCTTATTATATTAATAGTAATATAAATATACATATATATATATATGCAAGCAATATACTAATAAAAATAAATACACTTTCAAAATTATAAATTTTATCAATTCATAAAAAATATATAAAGAAACATAATACATAAAATAAATAATTTTATGCATAATATATCAAATAAATAATCTTATTTAAAATTATGGACAACTTTATTTTTTAAAAATATAAATATATCAATTGCTAAATATTATATATATATATTTTTTATCAAAACAGAAAAAATAAAATATTTTATTAAATAATAAAGTTCAAAGTTTGGGTTTAAAATTTAGGATATTTTTACAATTTTTTATAAAGTGATTCCAATTTGATTTTTGTGTTAATGAAAAGTTTTGTAGTAACAGGAGAAAAAGATATACTATAAAATTAAAAGTGAAAAATTATTGTCAAGTAATAAAAATGAAGAAAAAAAAACATATTTGATACTTAGTTGGCGACTTAAAGTCTTATTGAAAAAGTTTTGTTAAATTTACATAAATGTGATTTAATCTTTATGATAAATTTTTTTATTTTAAAAATTTGTGAGTTATGACTAGTTAATACAATAAATAGAAAAATAGTAATTCTTAAATGACAATACATAATATTAAATAATAAAAAATTATATAAATAAACAAAATTAACAAAATTAATTTAAAAAAAAAATTAAATTTATTTAATATATATTAAAAAAATTCAAAAAAATTTGGGAGACCTTGGCCCCCTGGCTCCTATTAGGAGCCGCCACTGTATAAAGAGGTATTATTTGTTGTGCATTATATGAAATTTATTTATCTAGAGTTTTTGAATTATAATATTGTGGAAAATCGAAATCCATGTGGTACATTTTTTTATTTTTATTTTTGTTGATAAAAGGTGTTAGAAAAGGGGTTGCAAATTGCATTAAGCACCCTTTATGCCTATAGTATAGCCTTGATCATCTTTCAATAAAAAGTAAAATTTTTTGTGGGTGATTGCACATTTCTCAAGAAGTATAGATCCCAAAACAAAAAAAAAAAAAAATCAAAGACCAAAATTACCAAACACTCCACCTTCTATGTTACTTAACTTTAAATTTGATAATTTTAAATATTATTATGTAATTACATGATATAAACATAAAAAAAATTTTAAAATATAAAATAAATTAAAAAATAATATAAATACGATGTAAATATTTACGTATTAAAATTTATATATACATAATATTGTAAATATATTAATGATACAAAAAATAATATAAATACACCGATTTTCAGATTTCTTTCATTCTCTCTCTTATTACTCTATGCTACCGTGCATCTATTTGTCTCAAAATGCATCGAGTTTAAAATTAAATGCTCAAAAAAAAAAAAAGAATGCACCGAGTTTAAGAATTTTTTTATTTATTTTAATGTATTTTAATATTAAAATTAAAATGTTTAAAAAATTAATAATTATAATTTTTTATTTTACAAAAAATAATTTTAAAATATAAAAATTTTAGGTATTAAAACAAAAAAAGGCTTTTTTATTGCAATATAGCCAAAAAAAAAAATTATCAAATTACCGTTACTTTTTGATTATTTCCCAAAATACGCTTTTTTTTTTTCAGCTGGGAAATCGCCATCCCCCATGGCGATTTCCCAGCGTGTTTTTTTGCAAATTTGCAAAAAACACCAAGGGAAATCGCCACCCCCCATGGCGATTTCCCTTGGTAATTTTAGCAAAATTTGCTAAAACCATGAAGGGAAATCGCCATGGGGGGTGGCGATTTCCCTTCATGTATATTTTTTTTTTTAATTAATAAAAAAAATTATATTAATACAATATTTTATTTTAATTTGATAAATTTATTTTTAAAAATTATAAATTAAATTAAAATATTTTTTTTATAATTTAAAAAAATTTAAAAATTCGTAAAATATATTTTAGATTTTTTTATAATTTAATATTTTGAATTTTTTTATTAAATTTTAAATTTCAAATGAAAAAAAAAATAAAAAAAAATAAAAAAAATTCAAAGGGGCACCGTTGCCCCCATCCCCCTCCCCCCACCCCCCACGTCCCCCCTCCCCCCACACCCCCACCTTCTATAAATACCCCCTCCTCTTCTTCAAATTTTCATTCCTCTCATTCAAATTTTCATTTTCTTTCAAAATTTTTTCATTTTTCTACCAAAAAAAATTTCTTTCTACAAATTTTTTTTTTCTACAACAATATTTTGAAATGGCTTCACTATTGAGGTTACAAGAAAATCACATCTCGGAGGTTATATTTAACGAGGTAAGTAAATTGTTATATTATTATTGTTTTTTATATTATTATTATTTTTTATATTATTATTGTTTTTTATATTATTATTGTTTTTTATATTATTATATTATTATTGTTTTTTATATTATTATTGTGTTATATTATATTATATTATTATTGTGTTATATTATATTATTATTGTTTTTTATATTATTATTGTTTTATATTATATTATTATTGTTTTTTATATTATTATTGTTTTATATTATATTATTATAGTTTTTTATATTATTATTGTTTTATATTATATTATATTATTATTGTTTTATATATTATTATTGTTTTATATTATATTATATTATTATTGTTTTATATTATATTATTATTGTTTTTTATATTATTATTGTTTTATATTATATTATATTATTATTGTTTTATATATTATTATTGTTTTATATTATTTTATTATTGTTTTTTATATTATTATTGTTTTATATTATATTATTATAGTTTTTTATATTATTATTGTTTTATATTATATTATATTATTATTCTTTATATTATATTATATTATTATTGTTTTTTTATATTATATTATTTTTTTTTATATTATATTATTATTGTTTTTTTATACGAAATTATTGTTTTATATTATATTATTATTGTTTTATATTATATTATATTATTATTGTTTATATTATATTATATTATATTATATTATATTATTATTGTTTTATATTATATTATATTATTATTGTTTATATTATATTATATTATATTATTATTTTGTTATTTTATAGTTTTATTTATTACTTTTTAATTGTTATAGTTTTATAATATATTAATTTTTATTATTATAACAGGAAACTCGTCGCGTATTACGTTCGAGGAAATTTACATTGGAGGACCCGCATCCTTATATTATCGACCACTTAAGAAGAGCCGGATTTTATCACGCAAGTCAAATTCGACGACTTGTGATACAACCCGATTTAATCTCTGCGTTGGTCGAACGATGGAGACCCGAGACGCACACTTTTCATTTTCCATGTGGTGAATGCACGGTCAGTCTCGAAGATGTTGCGCTGCAACTTGGACTTCCGATCCATGACGATGCAGTTACAGGCGGAAGCCTGCTAGATTGGAATGAACTGTGTGAAGATCTATTGGGTGAGGTACCTCCAGAAGACGTCGTATCTGGCTCAACGGTGAGACTGACTTGGTTGAAAACGTTTCAAAATCTGCCATTACATGCAACCGAACAACAAATACAATATGCTGCTAGAGCATATATTTTACGTTTGATTGGAGGATTACTGATGCCTGACAAATCGAGCAGTCGGGTACATTTAATGTATCTTCCATTGCTACGTGATTTAGAGGAAGCAGCAAATTATAGTTGGGGTTCTGCGTGTTTGACAGTTTTGTATAGAGAACTTTGCCGAGCTACAGTTCCAAAAAACCATGACATAGGTGGATGTCTAGTGCTTCTACAATCATGGGCTTGGTATCGGCTACCATTTCTTGCTCCGCGCGTGGATATTTCGGCTGTATACCCCCTTGCAAGCAGGTAATAATCTTTACTATTTTATTAATTTTGTACGAAATTGTATTTTTATAGGTCATTAAGATATTATATGCATTTTAATAGGTGGAGTAGGAGTACGGGTAGAGATTTTACAGAGACTCCGAGCGATCTTGCAAGTATAAGACTACGACTAGATCGACTAGGATATGATAAGGTAAATATTTCGATTGTTACATTGAAGTTTTTTTATTTATTTAATCCTTATGAAACTAATAATTTGTAATAATTATTCGCAGTTTCTGTGGATGCCATATTCCTCGAGTGAAATTATGGCATGCCTCCCATCGGATGCCTACAATAATTTCAATATATGGAAAGCAAACACAGCATTGATATGCTTTTCATATGTAGAGTGGCACCAAACTGACCGGGTGTTGCGACAATTTGGGATGCAACAACCAATTCCTGCAGCCCCGATGAACCTTGATAAGCTTCACAAGGTCGACATGCGTGGTCGTAATGATGAATTCTGGCCTGCGAAGCATGAACGTTGGATCCAATGGTGGAACATACGTTTTGAACGAATTCCGACAGGTTACCCGATTGTTGGTAATAATTTCAACCCGTCTGCTGATTACATAAGATGGTATAGAAATGAAGGTCGACCTTTCGTTTGTCCACCGTCGATGCACGAGGATGTTAGGAGTATGCCATTTACCGGACAAACTTCAGCTCCAGTCCCTCCTACACAGGATATGGATGCTCCTAGACCTCGCCGACAACGTGGGCGAAGGCGTCAACCGACCTCATCGGAGTTCACAGCACCGAGGATGTCATTTGATCATCCTGAACCTGAACGGGATCATGGAGTACCATCCAGCCATCGTTATTCCGTAAGTCACCCTGGATATGACGTTGATGAGTGTTACCGACCATCACCGCCAAGAACGAGGTTAGATGACCAGCTCCCCGTCCTAAGTCCAAGTTCAGCATATTTAACATCCATGTATCAGTTTGGAACCCCTTCGTCAGCATTTGATGCTACATCATTTATGGGTGCATCTAGTAGTCAGGTTCCCGTTATGGGTGAACTAGGTGTTGGCTCATCCAGCAGTGGGTTTCAAATTTTTGATACGGATGAAACGACTGATGACATACAACCGGAACCAGTGGCGGTTATAGCAAGAGGTCGTGGTGGACCGCGAATACGTGCCACTGACGAGGTTGAACGACGGGTGCAACCACCACGCACTAGAAGAACTCGACACTGTTGCTCTACACCACGCAATAATTAGAATAATTGTAATGTGTTTTAAATTTCTAATATAAATTTATATGTTTTGCATTTCATGTAATTTGTTCGGAAATTCATTGTTATATTTTATTTTAATTTATATCTTAATGTTGTTATTTAATTTTAATATAATAATCCAAATTACATGATAAGTTGCTTTTCTTTTTTTCATTTTAATTTAATTTTCTTTTTAAATTATAATAAGAAAAAAAAATTTAATCAGAAATTAAATTAAATTTTTTTTATCAAATATCCAGTTTTAATCCAAATTATATAATCTTCTTTTTAAATTTTAATAAGAAATATATTTTTATTTTTTATAAAATTGTAATAATAAATTAAATTACATTTTTAATATATATTTTAAAAAAATAAATAACCAAACCTATAAAAAAATATTTTAATTTAATTTATAATTTTTAAAAATAAATTTATCAAATTAAAATAAAATATTGTTTTAATATAATTTTTGTTTATTAATTAAAAAAAAATATACATGAAGGGAAATCGCCACCCCCATGGCGATTTCCCTTCATGGTTTTAGCAAAATTGGCTAAAATTACCAAGGGAAATCGCCATGGGGGGTGGCGATTTCCCTTGGTATTTTTTTGCAAATTTGCAAAAAAACACGCTGGGAAATCGCCATGGGGGATGGCGACAGCTGAAAAAAAAAAAGGCGTACTTTGGAAAATAATCAAAAAGTAACGGTAATTTGATAATTTTTTTTTTTTTACTATATTCCAATAAAAAAGCCAAAAAAAAACCTAGTGAGTAATAAAAACTGAAAAACTACAGACACAAACAAAAACATTTGTGCTGGAGAACAAAACAACCCAGCTTTTAGACACTGATCAAACAGAGAAAAAAAATACCCCCAATTAAAACTGAAAGAACAACCCAAAAAAGACACCTTCTGGCTTTTGCTTTTTAATGCTCTCTTCCTCCTCTTAAAAAGACTTTGATTCTGAGTTTCTCACCCTCTCTCTCTTCTCTTCTCTTCTTTTATTTATTTATTTTTTTTTATATTTTTCAAAAATCGTGCTCTCTTTCTCAGTTTTTCTTTTGAGAAGCTAGGCTATGGTGGAGCGCAACAGAAGAAGAATGATGATGATGTGGAGATATTGGTGACGGTGATGATGAAATGGCCGTACTAAAAATGGCTCAACAAAGCAAAACTACCAACACTTCAACTCATTTGCAACACCAACAACAAGTAAACCCAACAATGTTTCATGATTTCCTGGGCAAGAAAGCTACAGATTCTCTTGTTGTTTTAGCCCCTAAGGCCACTGATGCAAGATTTTCAGAGGCTTCCCCTTCCCCTTCTGCTTCAGCCTCTGTTGGTGCCTCTTCTGGCGGTGGAGGTGCTGGCCGTGGGCCCATTTCTTCCACCTCTGATCTGGGTTCTGGTTAGTTTCTCTATCTTTCCCTTAAGTTTTTTTTTTTTTTTTTTTTTTTTTAATTTTTTAATTTTTCGTCAAAGCTGTACCTGTAATGTAAATGGGGTTGTTTTGCTTTTAGTTTTGAGTTTTTTTCTTTGGGTTTTCAGTGATTTCCCCCCTTTGTTTTTGATGGGTGGTTTTCATGTTAAAAACTAGAGGTGGCAAAATGAACCCGAACCCGAAAACCCGCCCAGGAAAACCCGAACCCGAACCCGCCCAAACCCGATTTGACCAAAAAGTCAAAAACCCGAACCCGAAAAAGCCCGAACCCGAATGGGCCCGAACCCGAATGGACCCGAACCCGAATGGGCCCGAACCCGAATGGACCCGAACCCGAATGGGCCCGAACCCGAATGGACCCGAACCCGAATGGCCCCGAACCCGAATGGGCCCGAACCCGAATGAGCCCGAACCCGAATGAGCCCGAACCCGAATGGACCCGAACCCGAGACCGGCCCGAACCCGAACCCGAACCCGAATTTAATACTAAAAATAAAAATAAACAAATTGCAATTTATTTTTTTTTACAAAGCAATAACTTTAATTATTAATTTTATTCTAATTTTTTTTTAATAATTTAATTAAAATTTAAAATATTATATATATATGATGAAATAATAATTTTATCAAAAAGTAAATTATATTTTGTACTTATAAGTTATAACTTTAACGTCTCATATCATGATGAATTTACAATCTAAATATTTTAAATTCTTGAAAATTTTAAAGATTTGAAAAAAAATTTGACAATAATTCAATTAATCTATAAGGGTAAAAAAATTGACAATAATTCAATTATTTTGGCCTTTTGGGTTATACTTAGACCTGCTCACGGGCCGGGCCTGGGCAGGATATTTTGTGTTTCGGGCCGGCCCGACCCGGAACAGTAATTTTTATTATAATATTATTTTATTTAATTTTAATTATAAAAAAATAAAAAAATAATTTTTTTATTCCAATGAACAGTGTTTCGGGCCTAAACGGGCGGGCCGGGCCGACCCAGGGCCAGGCCTGGGCAGAGAAAATAAAAAAAAACTGGGCCGCGGCCCGGCCCGACCCATAAGCAGCTCTAGTTATACTTATGCGGTTAGGTTAGAGTGGGTTTAATTGGATTATGGCTTTCATGTGATTTTATTTTAGCGGGTGGATTTAATGGGGTTTTGGGTTTTATGGCCTTTTGGTTTTGGGTATATTTATTATATATTAATAAATAATCATATTAATTATATATTTATTACGTATAATTTAAATATAAATTATATTTTTTAGTACTACTTTATAATTTATACTTTATACTGATGAAAAAAATATAAGTACTCGATATATATATATATATATATATATATATATATATATATTATATATCTTGACTATAAGCATAAATTTTTTGCATTTTATAAGTATATAAACGAATAGATGAAGGCCAGGATTTATTTTTAAAAGTTTTTTATTTTATAGTGAATATAAATTATAATGTATTTATATTTTGAAATTCGAGCTCATCAAATCAATTATTTTAAATATCAATATATTAATTTATAATATATCATATTTTTTACAATAAATTATTTCAAAATTTGATTTTATATAACAAATTAATTTCTTATTCTTTTGGTGCTAACAAATATTAATTTTAAAAAATAAATATAATTAAAAATATCATATAATAGAAAAAGTATAAAAATAAAAATAAAAATAAAAATAAAAATAAAAATAATAATAAATTAATAATTTGTTTTTAGATATAAATATTTAAATTACGTAAAAATGATTACATCTAATATAAAATAAAATAATGTAAAACATACCCGTACCCAGATCGAACCCGAACCCAGACCGAACCCGAACCCGAACCCGAATGGGCCCGAACCCGAATGAGCCCGAACCCGAATGGGCCCGAACCCGAATGAGCCCGAACCCGAATGAGCCCGAACCCGAATGGACCCGAACCCGAATGAGCCCGAACCCGGATGGACCCGAACCCGAATGAGCCCGAACCGGAATGAGCCCGAACCCGAATAAACCCGAACCCGAATGAACCCGACCCGAACCCGCCCGAACCCGCCCAATTGCCACCTCTATTAAAAACTCAGTATAATAGCTCATTAGTGAATGACGAAATAAAAAATATCATTAAGACTAAGGGTTAGCTTAGCATTCCAGTTGGAAAAAGCTTGGTTTGAAAAAAATTTCAGTTAAAAAAAAGTGTGGTTTAAGCTTTCAAATATTGGTATTGTTGTGAAAAAGTATTGTGAAAAATTGAAATGTCAAATAAATATATATTTAAAATAATAAAATTGTATAGACTTGAGGATAATAAAGTCATTTTATTTAAAAGTCAGTTTTTAAAGTTCAAAAGCTATATTTTTTGGTTTTTGAATTGACTTTTCAAGCTATGGTTTCAACAAAAGTTAATTTTTTTTTATCTGTCTAGCATTGCATTTACAGTGAAAAGCAGCTTTTGACCTCAAAAATTGTGTCAAAAATAATGCTAAACAAGATCTAAGTACATTAATTTAAATTTAAAAGTGTTTTAATTAGCGTATTGATAAATTAATTTATTTATATTTTAATAATATTTAACATTAAAAATTTTAACATATGACTTTGTATATTTATTTAAATATTTAAATTAATTAATTATTATATAATTATATAAATTTATTTATTATATTAAATGAATAAATAATTTGAAAACATTTAAATAAAAAATTGAAAAATAAACTAATAAAATAAAAATAAAAAAAATGAGAGAGTTAAAAAAATAAAAAATTTGAAGTAAAAAAATAAATTATTAAAATAAAAAATTGTTGAAAAAAAGAAGGTAAAAGTGGAAAAAATTCCCACCTAGGGTTCGTTTCCCAATTGCACCGCGGGTGCTATCCAAATGCTATGTTATATGGATTCAGGTATTGGTATCGGACACTAATATGTGTTTGCGTGTTTGACTCGTCTTTGGTTTAAATTTTTTGACTCGTGGAATCGATTAAAAATATCCAAAAATTAGATATAGATAAATGAATACGTCTTATAACAATATCTTAAATAAAGATATATAAATTCAAATAATGTAATACCATATATAAATAAATATGTTTATTTACTTCTTTATTTATTCATATAATTTATATAAATTATTTATATTTATATATGTTTTGTTTGATTTAATTAACTTCATTTAAAATATTTTTTATATCATTGTATTCATATTTAAATACAATGATATTTGTAAGATTAATTCTTTTTACCAGAAGTACACATTCTTTAATAGCCATAGTTATAGCCTGGATACGAATATCAATAAGTACACTTTTGCCTATTCTATAAATCAACTTTTCATCCTATCTCTAATTACTATCCAACTTCTATTCAAACAATCCATAGGATTAATGGTATTATTCAAGAGAAGCTGAGTATTGAGATACAGAGATTAAGGGTGTGTTGACATTCCAAATCTTCAACCTGTCACAATTAAAGTTTGATCCATTTTCTCATCAATTGGTAGAAAGACAGGTTGGAAATCATCTTGAGGGCATTCCATACTATGGTCCAAGGAGTGAAATATCTGGGCCAGAAATAAGCAACATATTGATAGGAACTAAGAGAAGTAATTCAGATTCGGCCTTTATGGGTCATGAATCTCTTGAGAGCTTGCATTTGATGAAGGTATTTATCATATCTTATCATGTTTTACCTCTGTCTTCTCTAAGTGAAAGAGAAGCTCCATTTGTTGTTTGTCATTTATATTTACTAAATAATTTTCTTTATATTTGTATTCAGATGCTTTGTAATGGGGCTGGGGGTGAGCGACCTAGAAGGTCCAATGAGGATGAAGTGTTCCTTGGTATGCAGCCAATGAGGCCTTCTTCTGCGTCTCTTATATTACAGCCTCCCACTGGTAGCAGACTTGAAGGCAATGCTTCCAAATGCGAGCGGTCTGTCCCTATGAGAGGCTCCGCAGTTCAGTATGCTTCACGTGGTGGTCACTTTGTGCCTTTTGTGCATCAAGTATCTTCAAACAGGTTCAAGGAAACAAAAGTTGGTCCTTCTGTTATCTCTCAGGCAGCTGCTGATGAAGGATCTAGAACTGGAATTAAAGGCCCTGGAATTTTGAGCTCTATTCCCACTGAAAAAACCTCATCTGGGGTAATGCAAAATGGAGGCAGGCCAAAGTCTGGGGCTCATATTTCAGATCCAGAGTCTACAGTTCCTCAATGGTAAATTTATATAGTCTTTTTTTTTTTTTTTTTTTTTTTTTTTTTTTTTTTTATAAAGAAAAAACAAATACAGATAATGAATGCTGTATTTTCTGTTGTGTTGACAGTCGACGAGGATTAACATCCACCAGCGGACAAATGACTATATTTTACGGTGGTCAGGCTCACGTCTTTGATGATGTACATCCAAACAAGGTTGGTTTCTTGTTGTTTTTAATGGACCTCGAGTTTTTTAATTTCAGTTGTCCTCCGTAAAGGTTATGGTGCATGCTTATAAAGACCTCTATCTGATTAAGTATTTCATCTAATTGAATATTTAGGTCTAGATCACTAGGCTAAGTTGATATTGCAGTTACGTGATATAATCCATAGAATTGCAAAAGAAACTAGGTTTTAAAATTTCTCTGTTGCTGGTTGTGGTTGAGACAATGTCTTGCACAAAAGGACCATTGAGCTTAGCACCATCTATAATGTAACCTGAGGGTAGACCTGCATCCTTAACTATGTGCATTGGAGCTTAGAAGTTTCTAGAAAGTTTGATATGTATCATGTTTTCAGAAACATCATATGAGATTGCATGCGGATTCTTTTGATATCCATCATGGCTTGGAGAATAGGAGGAATGAGCCTGACATTTATATTCAGGAGTTCTTTTAGTTAAACATGATATTGAAAAATGGAGTAAAGCTCCTGTTCATGTTGCTCAAATCCTAACCTGAGTTATGCAGTCCGTTACTCTAGGAAATGGAGCTACCATTGTTCCTTGGATGCATAACATATGCTTACCATTAAGGCTGGTTATGGAGGATTGCTGCCTAAGTTTGAAGTGTACTTATTTTTGGTGGAAGTTAAGAAAATAGGGCTTTGTTATTTGGCTCTTTATGTGCAGATTTTACTTTCTGGGATTTAATAATGTGGTCCATGAACTGAAGATTGTTACAGACTTTGGAATTTGAATGCAACTGAGATTTTCCGAAGTTTCTTCCACTGTTGTTGTTTCCTTTTTCACCCAATTTTCTGTCTTTGAGATACTGGTGCGAAGTCAGTGGAGCATTGCCTTAAAAGAATACATGGCTATATCAGTTTTAAGTTGTCTTAACTTGTATTAGCCTCTTCTCTCTCTTTTTGGGGTGATATAAAAGAGGATTGCATTTCTGTTTTTTGGGGAGTCAGTTATGTTCTATGGTGGAAAAGGTTAGGTTGTCTTGAAAGCCTGATACCATTTGCTACTGTAGAAGATTTTAGTTAAGTTTGTAATTGCATGCAACTTTCGATAATTCTGCTTACTTGAGTTACTTGGCTGTGGTTATGTTGTCAGTTAAACTTTGTTGTTTCACATTGGCTTTCGCAATGGGTGGGTCATGTATCACTGTGTTGAGCTCCAGTTGGAGCTATATTTCTCTGGTATTGGAGCTTGGGAAGCAAAATTTTGTTTTTACGATTTCAGTTTTTGAAGCTTGAAGAGGGTTGGTTTTCAGCTACACTTCTGTTCACTGCTTCAAACATGAAATTTGTTGGCTATACATAATCCTAAAAGATGATATTTTAGGGGAAGTACATTTATGATCCTTAAACTTTCTTCATAAAGGAGGAATATTATTTTTAGGGGATTTGCTTGGGGAAGTTTTTTGCTATTTGCTGCATAGTCTACTGATTTTAAATTATTTACTGTTTTTTTCACTTGAGGAACTATTAGCTTTGGGTATAATAATTAATGGGTCTATCTTGGATCCCCTGTTCTTTGCTCTCCCTTTTTCTGCCCATTCCTTGTCACTGAAACTTGCATATTGAGTTAATTTAAAATCTACTTATAATTAGGTATACAAATATTATGAGGCAGTGAAGGCCTAAACTATATGAGTTTGTCTGCTAAATAAAAAATCTATCTAAAGAGAGAGCTGCTTAACCAAAGAGAGTCCTTTTAAGAGTTTGATGACATGCAAAGTTTTTGCTGCGCAGGAACCTTCTTATACTAAAAGCTCTTTTGGAATTTAGTTTAGTGGTCTGTGGCCTAGTTGGTGTCCTTGACATATATGAATACCAAGACCCTAAGGATTTTTTTTTTTTGTTGTGAATCACTGAATTTTAACTTATAAAATTCTACATATTTATTTTGCAGCAAAAGGAGTATGTCTTCTCTAATATTACTTAGCAGTGGCTTTTGTAGGCCGTTGTGAAATACTCTTCATCTATGTTACTCTGACTCTTCATTTTCCTTAAAGTACCCGTCTCCGACACATATTTGGATATGGGTATGGGGATATGATCCTCCAAATATATGAAAAAATTTAGAAAAAATACCCGTGTCGGACACATACCCATATCCGACACTCGCGCTCGAGTCCGAGTAACATAGCTATTCATCATACTGTTAGTTATCTCAGTGAATGGTTATAGTTACTTTCCTGTTCAACTTTTAATTGGCATAGGCCAGAGTAATGTTTTATTTAAAAAATGAAACATAGTGGAATGTGTATCTTCAGGTATAATGTCAATACTCAGTGCAAAATGAGTTGTGAGATTTAGAAGCGGATGTTTCTAATCCACTTATAATGTTGTTTCATTGCTTTTTGTTATTTTGGTAAATTAAAGCCTTTCATTTGAGCACATCTTTGTTTCTTCTAAATGAAGAAAATGATGCACTTTAAGGTACCAAGGGGGTGCCAACCCATAAACTAGGGTAGTACTTACTATACAACAAGTAACGAATCCGGAGCTCGGTGTGTACCATCTTTTAGATAAACACATGAATTAGTTTACAAACTGGATCAAAACCAGAAACAGCGGCTAAGTAACTAGCTAGAATCTATGTTGCTCCGACTCTTCAATTTTTTTTGAAGTACTCGTGTCTGACACCCGTGTTCATCGCATATCCGGACATAGATATGGAGATATGACCCTTCAAATACATGAAAAAACTTAGAAAAATTTGAACATATCCGTGTCGGACAAATACCCGTATCCGACACTCACACCCGAATCTGAGTAACATAGG
Source organism: Fremontodendron californicum (assembly GCA_030761205.1). NCBI lineage: Eukaryota > Viridiplantae > Streptophyta > Magnoliopsida > Malvales > Malvaceae > Fremontodendron > Fremontodendron californicum. The sequence goes on along the minus strand of JAULJL010000014.1, from coordinate 22,884,637 downwards.
CTAGAATGATCTATACCCCAACTATTACACAGATCACTTGCGAGAACAGGAGAAGAAGAGCTAATGATTGCATGAACATGTACTACAATTTGCTGAAAAACAGCTTCTGAAAAGCAGTAGTAGCTACTTGTTATCATATACTATTGCTTTGAAGTATTGAAGCTAAACACGTTCATACTCTGGTTCTTGTCACTTTTCTGGTTTTCCCATTTCTTAAAAGTTTCCATTGGTTCTTTTATCATGTCAAGTATTCTGTAGCTTGAATTTCTTAACATACATTTCTGGTCATGACCACTGTTTGCTGCATGGTCATTTCAGGCAGATGTCATAATGGCATTGGCTGGATCAAATGGAGGACCCTGGTCGACAACCTACTCTCCTAAATCTGCTGTGAGGCAAGTTAGTGAAAATTATGCACCCAATGGAGAGCCTGAAGCAAGGGTAGCATGGCTTTCGCACGGGAATTTCGAGGGCGGATAGCTGTTGCTGGTAATACTAGTCAAGGAACTGGTTCTGGTGAACGAATCTCAATACATACAGGTGATCCTTCTACTTCCTCTATTGGTATGTAGTTTATCGGTTTCCATTTTGGTTGCATCAGTATGTTTTAGTGGTTTCACTTATGTTACTTGGATTCGGGTGCGAGTGTCGGACACTGATATGTTCAATTTTTTTGAAGATTTTCATGTATTTGGAGAGTCATTGGAAGATCATATCCATGTCCGAATATGCGTCGGACACAGATATTTTAAGAAAAATAAAGAGTCGGAGCAACATAATACTTTTCCTAGCATGACATAGAAAACATGTTCTATTGTCTGTCCAACTCCAAAATGAATTGCTTTTTGTTGCATTAAGTTGTCATTCATGAAGCCAACTGAGTACTAACTCAGATAGCATATAAGCTGCTGACAGACTCTTGGAAGTTGCGAGTTCGAGAGAATTTAGGCGCGTAATATTTTTCTCAGGTGAGTTAATTAGGTAAGAGATAGGGGATTAAGTGTAGATTAGGAACCTCAAAAAAAAAAAAAGTTGTCATTCATGAACATGTAAATGCAATCGGCTCAGTATTCAAGTATGATAATGCAATTGGTAAGAAATGCTCTAGTTTAGCATGCTTGTGGTGTTCATTACTCTCTAAACTGTAGGGGTTCCTCAAGGCACCATTGTTATCGTGAAAGATGCAAGAAATCCAGTTCAAGCAGCAGAACCTAGTACTGAAGATAAAAGAGAGGTATAAAGTTACTGGAGTTCGAGATAGCTTCAAAAATCTATTAGCCTGGAAAGAACGAGTCATTATTGTCTCTTTTCTCTTATCCCCAAGCTGCAACCTCATTTGTACAAAAAAAAAAAAAAGCGCCTTTGTTTCTGTCATCAATGCTTCAACTTTTGTTTTGAATTTTCTCGCATTATACATAACTAGAAAGTGGTGAATTTTTACATATATATATATATATTTTTTATTGTGATTAGACAATTATAAGATTTTAATAAGAGCGAGATTGTAGGAAAAAAAAAAAAAGGTGAAATGCTTATTCTCACATGTTACAAGATTTTCTTCAATCTCAAATTCTTTATTGCTATGTTTGAAAATATAAATTTGAAAATTTGAATTTGGATTTATTTTTTTATATAAATTGTAAGAATGAAATGCATACATTATGTATAAATTAATTAAGATTGAAGATTATTATATGTTTGAAAGGTATAAAAACATGAATTTTAAATTCACAAATATCTATAAATATTTCAAATTCACCATTAAATAAGATCCAACAAATTCACGATTTTGAAAAACAATAATGAATGTTACATTTACATGTGTTTTATTATATAATTTATACTATTTTTGAAATCTAAATTTATTTTTTGAAATTCAAATTTTCAAACGCAACTTGTGAAGTTTTGAAGTAAGCTTGGGCTCAAAAGGACAATGTCCAAATATATATATATAAAATGAGAGATTTGCTTATATTAGTATAAAACTAATTTAGTTTTAAATGATTTTGTAATTTTTACACGATTTATTTTTTTAATCCAATTGTTGTATTTCATACTCTATTCGTGTAGATAATGCACGTTAAATTTTGAGTAAATTAAAAAAATTTAACTATTTATTTGATCTAAAAAAATTTCAATCGTTAAATATATATAAACAAACAATATTTTCGATCGACATGATATAGACATCGGATTGGTTCGAAACTTTACATGCACGATAAGAGTGATTATATTGCTAAATCCAGCGATCGATTTGTTAAAATATTAATCGTACACGAAATTATGAAAATATATAAAACCAATTAATTTTACACTAATATAAGTTAATCCCTCCTCATATATATATAATATAAAAGCATGAATGTGGAGAATATTTTGAACTGACAAAAATAATCATTGTTGTTCACTATATTTTTAAATTGCTATTATAAATATTTTTTATTATTAATAAGATTTATCTAATTTATAAGTAAGAAGTTTAATTTCATTAAAACACTTTCGCTTAATGGATTAATTTGATAATAAATAAAAAAAATAAAAAAATTATTTAAAATTGTTTTATCTTAAAATTTTTAATTTTTCACTAATCTTAAAAAATAAATAAATTAATTTAATATAAATAAAAAATTAAAATTTACATTAAATTTTTTATCTTCATAATTAATTTTGCATTAATATTAAAAATAATATAATAATTTGATTTAATTTAATTTAATTTGTACATGAAACAAATTTTACATGCAAATTTTAGTTAATATGTATTTTATTATTTTTATTAATTTATTTTTAAAATATTATTTTTAAAATATACAATTATATATTCAAAAATAAATAAATTAACGAGCATTCACCTAACAAATACTATTATTCTAAAAGAAGTTCTTTGGTGCAAATTTTTTTTTTTTTATATATATATATAATCGATCAATTATCCTTTCTTTAATTTCCATTGTTTGTGATCTTAAATTTGACAATAACAATATTAAAGATTTAATGTATACACTGGAATTTTAAAATTTTATAGAGTTGTAACAAATCTATTTAGTAAAGATATTAGTTTTTAAAATTTTATTAACTATTGCCTAATAAGTAACAAATATGTGACAATCTTGTACTTAGACCTATCCTAGGATTTGGTTATCCGTATGATCTAACAGGTTCGACCCAAATTAGATCAGGTCTGAGATAAGTTTTTTTGTAATCTGATTAGATCCGGATTACTATTTAATCAATAAAAATATTTTTATTTAAATTTAATTATAAAAATATTAATATAAAAATATATTTTTAATATTTTTAAATAGTGAAACGAGATTTCAGGTTCTATGAATCAAGCCCAAGCAAACAAATTTTTTAAGACTAAACGTTTACACCTAAAAATTTTTGGACTAAAATGAAAAAAAAAACCCTTATATTTTAAGATTAAAATTATAATTATCTCCAAAAGAAATTATCTCATTCATTATCAGTGGAGTTTTTTAATTGTATAAATGAGATTAGCATAACGAGACATATTCTTAGGATATAATTTAAAAATAAAGAAAATTTTAAAAAAAATGAGATATATATCAAATTTTTAATCAGCTTATGAGTTAAAAAATTCCACTAATTATTGATCAAAAACGAATTCTTTGACCAAAAATCTTAGCAGCCTTTTGTATATATTGTCAATGGATCAGCAAATAGGAGAAAGCTCTATATCCGTGACTAGGTGAAATTTTGTTCTTAAAATTTCTTCAACTTTTCTAAACTTCCACGGCACTATCACCCCTAAACCCACCAAAATTCCAAGCTGAGAAATTGGTTAATCTTGAAATTCCTCTCAAAGAAAATTCTATCTCTCCTTTTGAAAATGAAGTTTGGTTTTTGTCTTTCTTCATAATTTGTTACTTCAAAAACATTTTCTTTTTAAATGTATATATTCTCCATGAAACCACCAGTCAGACATAACTTTTTTTTTTTTAAAAGATTAGAATTTAAATAACAATCACAACACGATGTTACGATTGTTATTTTATGATTTCGATTCTTTTCGTCGTTTACGTTTACAATTCACAACTACAATAAACACGATGCGATAAAAAATACAAACGCGAGCGCAATTCAAATTTCTGTCTGGAATTAAAGGTCAAATTTCTACACTGTACAATTTTTGTTCGAAATTAAGAACTGACAAATGGGCTGCCTTTTGGTCTACCAAAAGATCTCCCCACTCTTTAACCAAACTCCTCCCAGTATTCCATGTGAATGGCCATGTTTAGGGGCCGATATAGATAGAGTACAGCTAGTGATTGAGATCAGTGATCCTGTTGCCGATGTAACCCCTGGAATTGCAGATCCATCCAATTTGTCCACCAACCAAATTTCTTGTTTTTTTCTTTTCTTCCTTTTGGCAAATGCTCAACTCCAAGAAGCCAAAGATGATTAGAAATGTGAATGTTAGAAGATAAAAAGCATTGATACCGTGTTATAAGAAAAGGGTAACGCAATAATATAAAAAAATACGTGGTTCGATTATGATGATCTATATCCATGAAAAAAGACCCAAAGAATTACATTGTTTATATTATTGAATTATTATAGTTTATACAAGAGTATCCTATTTATAGAGAATGTTCTCACCAATTTAGGAAAGAATTAACTAAAAATATCGTATCGTAATCTCTAATATATCTTATCATAATCGTATAGTAATCCCTAAAATATCTATGTATAATATCTCCCCCATGTGCCAATCCATGAAAAATGGGATCAATTTGTTTTATTGAATGGATTATAATTGTCATCACATCGTAGTTCTGAATGGTCTAATTCAACCTTCATGTAAATCATGCAGTCATGCATGTGCATCTTGTATCAATGTGTTTTCTTATTCTATGATTCTAATTAATGTGAAAAAAATAATATCATTTTTCAACATTATAGCTATATATATTAGCTCAAATCAATTGTGGGAATTAATAACAATTGGTTAAACACGAGTCTCATGCTAGAACACCAAACTTAGAAGTGTTTGACACGATAACTTTCAAAATTGTTGACATATCTAAGAACATAGAGTTAGGTATCATGTTTTTGCTAACAATAATAATAAACTTAATCAATAATTTACATAATTGCATATAACTACCATAATTTAATACTTATACATCACCAGTAATTTAGGAAATTGGATGATAATTTAACTAGTAATTTTTTTAAGTTAAAATATTAAAAAAGTTTCAGAACTATTTCGCTTTCCTCAGGTAAATCTTATATTTTTACTATATCCAAATAAGTCTTTATCCTTTGATTTGTATCAAAATAAACCCTTATTTCAAATGAAATATTGATTTATGTTAAGGGCTTATTAAGTATAAATTAAAGATTAAAAACTTATTTTGGAGCAATAAAAATATAAGAGATTACTTGGATAAAATGGTAAAATTCAAAGAATTTTTTCATTATTTTAGCCAATTTTTTTTTGGGGTACTAAGGGAGGCCGAAACTTAAGGGATAAGAGAGTAATTATTATAATTTATAAACACTTGTTCATTTTGTTAATTTCATATTCAGAGCGGCAATATTGTTCTTTATGGTATACAGAAGGAGATAACAAGAATGAAAGAGAATTCGAACCATGAGACTGAATTTTTTTAAGAAGAGATAAACAAGCATTTACGTCAAGTCTGGATTATTTATGGAGCTTTCGTAGTCATATATAGTACAGAGTTTTGATCTGATAGTTAACTGCTGATTAACTCGCTAGATAGATATGGAGCATCAAATTGGGTGGCTTCATCTTCTCCTTGACAAATTAAGAAACAAAAGGAAATACAAACTACTCCGGCTAATTTCAATTTTTTTTTTTTTTCATATGCAATTGTTGTTATTGGACTTGACAGTTTATTTAACTAATTAAATTAAGCAGTCTTTGGACTCGGATTTTAATCTTAGTGATTCACGTAATTAAAGGCAAAATTAAAAATTTTATGTTGGAAGGGTCGGAATAAAAGAGAATTAAATTATAAATTTTTGATAGGCCAAACTAAGTTTTTACCATTTTTTGAGTTAGACAATTTTAAAAACTTAAGGAGTTTGGAGGAATGAAGAGGGACCCTCTTGGATCTGTCCTTATATGTAATATTTTTAAGAGGTGACATTCAATAAATCTGAAATTCTAATATTCTCGACATTGCAACTCATTTCCTATTCCCAAACTATAATTTTTTTGTTAAAAAAAAAAAAAATTAAGCAATCATTTTCCAATTTTCCAATAATTCATTTCCCACTTGTGGAAAAGGCATGTCTATTGTCCACAAAAGCAAAAAAAAAAAAAAAAAAAAAAAAAAAAAAAAGAGAAAAAAACAAAAAAGAGAGAGTCCCTCCTTATCATGGAACATGAAAAAAAAAAAAAAAAACTGTTTTCAGTCAATTGAGATGCCCCCAACTTTTTCTGCAATTTTTTGTTCCTTCTTTTGTCTCATTCAAAAACAAATCCTTCCAAATTTCACATCACCCACCTGTATCATCATATATCATTTAATTATCTAACCTAATTCTATTTATTTTTTATCTTATTTACATTAATTAATACATATATAACAATATATATATATATATATATATATTTGTATGCTCTATTAATCAACACAACGAAGAAAACCCTAACCTAACCTAGCCTAGTTTATTAATTTATTGGTTTGTTAATTGTTATTCTTTCTCTTTGAACTTATCATGACCACCACTATTTTCTCTGAAGCCTACAGAGAACGTCCTATCCACCTGCACCATATCATTCCTTTGGACTTCAACTCAGTCCGGACCGTGCCCGACTCGCACGTGTGGCCTAAATCCGACGACTTTGCATCCGATCACCGGTTATCGATCCCTATAATCGACCTTAACGATCCCAGTGCTGTAAAACTTACAGGCCATGCATGTGAGAAATGGGGTGCGTTCCAAGTTATTAACCATGGCATTCCTTTGAATCTTCTTGAAGACGTGGAGTCTGAGGCTCGGCTGCTGTTCGCTCTCCCGGCTCAGCAGAAGATGAAGGCGTTGCGCGAACCGGCGGGCGCCACCGGATATGGCGTAGCTCGGATATCCCCATTTTTCCCAAAGTATATGTGGCATGAAGGGTTTACGATCATGGGTTCACCGGTTGACCATGCTAGGGCACTTTGGCCTAAAGATAATGCACGTTTTTGGTAAGTCCATGCACTTTTTCATGCATGCACACGTAGACAAAATTTGATGAAAATAAAGATAAAATTACAACTACCTGCTTCCTTGATACATTGAACCTTAATTTGTTGCTTTTTCTTTTTTTAGGAACCAACTCCTTAATTATTAACAAGACTCGAGATGGATTGGTTTCCTTTTGTTAAAGCGGATTTATCTTTGCCCAAGAAAAATCTCCCATTTAGTGGGATTTTTTTTATTATGAATTTTATTAATTAGTGTTATTTATAATAATACTCTTATATTAAATGCAATAATTAATAGTTACTTTGATTATTTTCGATGTATTGAAAATTGTAAGTTATTTAATAGGATAAACTTAAAGAGTGTGTGTGCTATTTAGCAAAACCCTTTAGTTATTAGTTAAGTCTTTATTCTAAGCTATATATCTTTGAAGGAACTTTAAGTAAAGCTAGATTTCATATGGTAATTAATAATAATTAGCTGCATGCGTATGAAATATATAAGAAGCTAATCCTTAATTTCCTTCAAAAATACTAATGCAAATCCCTTTTAATTAACATCCATCTATATCCATGTAGACCTGCTCATGGGCCAGGCCGGGCCAGCTCACCAGCTCATATTTACTGTTCACATATATTAAAAATTTATTATTTTATTTATTTTTATAATTAAATTTAAAAAATAATATTTTTTTTTATTGTGTGAATAGTGATTCGAACCGACCCATATCATTAAAATACCTGTCCAGGCCTGGCCGTCCGACCTTGAGCAGGTCTATATCCATGGTCCAAATTCCTTTTAACTTATTATTATTTGTTAACATTAGAACTACAAAAAAAGGAAAGTTAAGCATGACACATAATTTAATACAAATTAAAATCTTATATATAGATGCTGAATTCTCAAATTTATATGATTTGTACATATCACAAGTTTTAATTCATGAATCATGACCATTCAACTAAATGAATGAGCCACATATATTCAAGAAAATAAGGGTTTTTTTCTCCTTTTTATTTTTTATAATTAAGGATAAGTTAAAGAAAAAGTTACTATATATTTATGTATTACACTTTTTCTTCCACATATATTTTTATATTAGGAAAATGCTAATGGGTACTTATATAAATTGGCCTTAAAATCTTGATTATAGATTTTTTATTTTATTTAAGGTATTGTTCTCTGTTGAGTGAGAGTTCGATAAGAACTATGCATTATGAAATGAAAAAAAAAAGATAATATCTATATAAATTATGTTATCTTAAATATATACTAAGATATAAATATGCCCTCGTTCCGAATCACAAATGGTAGCTCTGATAAAATTTTCATACAACATTGCAAAATCTAGATATTCAGCCCAAAAACTATTGTATGCTATCTATCTAATATATAGTTCTAGCTAGAATTCTACAGCCTAAATCAAAACCTCAATTCGAAATTAGGTTTAATGTTAAATATGATTTATATTTGATACACTATTCATGTATAAATTTATACATTATCAATGAACTATATGATGTCACTTTATTATTATTAATAACCAAACATAAAATTTTTAAAAAAATACAGATAACTTTATTTATTAATAAATGATATCATGTAATTCACTAATAATATGTAGATTTATATTTTGACAGTACATAAAATATAAATTCTAAATGAAAATTCCAGGTCTATCATAATCTTGGGATGGATTTCTTGAAGATATCACTTTTTTTTAATAAATAATATTGATCTTATAGTTAGTTGTTACCTTTCATAGGAGGGTTAAAATTGGAGACTTATACCTTACCTGTTCATGGGTTAGGCTGAGCTACAGCCAAAAACTTTTTAAATGTTTTTATCCAGATTCAGTTTTGGGTAGGCCCGGGCCGAGCGGCCGGTTTATTGTAAAAAAATAATTCATATATATTTTTATAATTAACTTTAAATAATAAATATTTTTTTATTATGTAAACAATGATTTGTGTCTGCTTAAGCAGGTCTATAATGGAGACTCCAATTTTCTTTTTTTCCCTGTATTTCCTAATATGTTACCTTAAAGCTCACATATTTTACACCATGTTGATCACGCATATATTGCTGTCTACATATAAAATTATAGTGATGTGATAGAGAGATATCAGAAGAAAATGAAAGTGGTAGCAGAGCAACTCACAAATCTGATCCTCAAGTCATTAGACATTTCCCAAGAAGACCTAAACTGGGACGACGTCGTCGTGGGTTCACCCTTCACCGCTCTCCAACTGAACTCTTACCCTTCATGTCCCGATCCGAATCGAGCCATGGGTTTAGCCCCACACACCGACACATCCCTCTTAACCATCCTGCACCAAAGTGCTGCCATAAGTGGTCTCCAAATCTTCAAAGAAGAAGGAGGAGTTGGTTGCTGGGTTTCAGTGCTCCCCATTGCCGGTGCACTGGTGGTAAACGTCGGCGATCTTTTGCATATTTTATCAAATGCTCGATTCCCTAGCGTGCTTCATCGGGCTGTTGTGAACCGAGATGGGTATCACAGGTTATCTGTGGCTTACTTCTATGGATTACCCACAGATTCTGTTGTTTGTCCATTGCCAAAGCTCTTAAATATTTCAGACCAAACTCCTAAATACCGATCGGTGACAGTGAAAGAATATGTGATCATTAAGTCTAAGAAATTCGAGGAAGCACTTTCTTTGATTAGAATTTAATTTAAGCCAAGCCTTTTTTTTTTTGGTTCATTTTTTAACATTAGTGGGGGGGGAAGTATTTGGATTTTAATGCTCTACTTTGGCAGTTGTCAGTTGGAGCTATAGTTGCAATTAAATAAAATTATATATCCTCCTTTTAATTTTTGTATGGCTAAAATAAAAATAAAAAATCTGAACTTTTAATTTGTATTCAAATAAATTTTTATATTTTTATTGTATCCAAATAAATTTTTAATTTTTAATATATATCAAAATAAATAAGCCATTAATCATTAATTTATACTTAAATAAATCTTTAACATAATTCAAATTTTTATTTAAAATAAGAGTTTATTTGTATAAAAATTAAAAGATAAAGACTTATTTTAATATAAAAATTTACTTTAAAAAAATAAAATAGTTCAAGATTTTTTTTTTTAATATTTTAGTTTTTTGGTATTTCATGTGAAATTGAAATGTATGCTGTGATATATTTCTCAACATATAGTATTTTTATAAGTGTTGGCTAAAGAAAAGAAATTAATGAAAAAAACATAAGTATTTGAGTTAATTAATTAGAGTTTTGTAACCCTATTTAAAGGCTATTAATTAACTGTGCCAAATAATATTTTTTAAGTTTGTTAGAGTAAAAAATCTAGTTTCACCAATCAACAGTCGACAGCTAAGCCGATAACTTGCAGTATAAGAAATAGTGAAGTTGGAGATGATTTGGTCACGGTTTTTTATTTTTAACTATCAAGTTAATAAAAAGGAATGAAGTAATATATATATATATATATAAATCTAATATTTAGTGAAAAGTCATGCATTTTCCTATAGACTGAAGACAAACTTACTCGAATTTCATTTGGATTAAGAAGCAGTGTACGGTTGGATATTTTTTGTTTAATCGTGCCGTATGCTCAATTTTTTAATTTTTTTATATTAATATTAATATATTTTTATATTAATAAATAATAATTCGAAACAAATCAAATTGAATCCAAATTATAAAATTTTATGTCCAAACTCGTTTTTTTTTTTACATATCAATATGTGTAGGTAATATAGGTGGATTGGATGGAGCAATTCCAACCATACCATACCGTAACTCTTTTTCTTCTTTTTGCCTTTTTTTTTTTTTTTTATAAAAAGAGTTTAAATTACTTATTAATTTTAAAATGATAAATAAATTTATACAATTACATAATAAATAAATATATGGTAAATAATAAAAAAATTATTTTTTTCTTTGTTGCCCTTGAGGTTTTGATGATTGGGTAAAAATATCCTTGCCATTTAAATTTTTTTCATTTTTAGTTAAAATTTAAAATAAATTTATCAATTTAATATAATAAATAAATTTTATTATATAATAAACTAATAAACATATAAAATTTATTATTTAGTAAACTAATAAATAAATAAATAAATAATGTATATTCATATTTTGATTGAATAAAAATTCCAAGATTTTAAATGTTATAAATAAAATTAAAATATATAAAAAATAAATTTTAATATATTTTTAGAATATTGTCTATAATGAAAGTTTTCATTCTCACTTCACTGCTACTTCTGTTTTGTTATTTAAATAAATATTTCATCACTGATTTTAATCTTATCGTTATAATATCCAATCTCACCGTTATAATAATTAATTCCACTATCCAAATGAACCCTCATAAATATAAATTTATTCTATCCCATAAATATTGCTCTAGTTTAACTTTGGATGGTCAATTTTTTATTTTTTTATTTTGACTTCATTTTATTTTAAATATATTACTAATTAATAAAATATGAAAAAATATTTTTCAAATATCTTGAATGAAGAGATTTTTAAATATAATTTAATAAATATTTAAAATATTAATATCAAAATTGAAACAATTTGACAGCAAAAAAATCCACGGATACATTATTTAAAGTACGGATGAAGTATGAGTAAAGGAGTACTATAATTATGCATTAAGTATAATTTTCACTCACCTATAATTTTCAAAATCATTTTTTATAGAATAATGTTATTGGGAAAAAAATAAACATGAAAATTTGGGTAATTTTCTTTCTAACGAGATGTGGGATTTCCTGTAACTTTGTTTTGGTACATGTTTGAAAATATTTCTTGAATATATGAAGCAATTATTTTGTCAACTCAATTAACTTTACAGACTTAAACCTATTTGTGCATTGCAAAACTCCAAAAGAAGAACGTAAGCAGTTTGACTTAAGTTTGCCCATTGTGTATTTTATTTTTACTTTTGTCATCAGATGATATATCTATCTATTTATTACCATAAATTCAATTAAATCTTATCAGCCTTTAAAAAAAGAGAACTGATTGAAAAGATATTTAAACTCACTCTATGAATATAAGTAGATCGGCTCATAGGTTCGGTTTGGATTAGATTAGATTTATATGGATATTAAAGAGTTTCATAATTGTTCAGGTTTGATTTGATTCAAAATATAAAGAAAATTTTATGTTTAAATTCGGTCTGGTTTGTAAAAATGTTATTCAGATCCGCATAAATTCGTCCAAATTTGTATACAAATCGATTTTTTTTTTAAAAATCGATCATTGTTAAAAAAAAAAAAATCAATCCCTCTTAAAAAAATGATCGATCATTTTTTAAAAAGATTGATCATTTCTAAAAAAGATCGATCATTCTTAAAAAATGATCGATTTTTCTTTTAAAAAAAATTGATCCTTTTTTACAAAAATAAATCCCTTTAAAAAATTTATATAACTAATAAAACGAATTAAACTAGACTTAAACAAAAATACTATATCCAAGATTTGATTTATTTTAAATGATTTTTTTTTTTAAAACTCATTTTTTAAATTTAATATTTTTATCATAACCTTTTCCATTTATTTACCTACTGAGGATGAGAATTTACACACGACTTTCATAAATATTTCATAAAAATATAATAAATGGATTCAAGTGTAGAAAGGACAACAAAATGGCCACACTAATTAGTGTTCATTTTTATCATTAATTGGTATTAGTTGTCAATATTTTTTATATGCTGAACAACGGTAAAAATGAGGTCATGTCCTCTCACTAAATCTGTTTATAGGTAGGATTGGATCGCAGTCTGAATTTTTTTTTATTTTTTTATTATTTAAATAATAATAATAAAATTTAAAAAATATTTTTATATTAATAATTTATATTTTATAATTAAATTTAAATAAAAAAATATTTTTTATTAGTTAAACATGATTTGGATCGGGCCGACCTAAATAAAAAAAATCTCTATTCAAGTCTGACGGACTATCGAACCCTTGAGCAGGCCTATCTATCACTAGTTCCATCTTCTTCTCTTTTTTCTTTTTTTTTTTTTTTTCATTTTTGTATTTATAAAATTTGCATTTTTTAAAGTCAAATAGTATAATTAGTCCCTGTACTATAGTCAAAATGCGAATTTAGTCCCTCTACTTTAATTCGAAAAATTTTGGTACCTCTACTTTTCAAGATTTTGAATTTTAGTCCCATTTTAAACGGTGTCAAATTTTCACCGTTAAGTATGCTGACGTGGCGTTGACCATGCTGACGTGGCGAGCTTAGTCAGCAATTTTTTTTTGGCAACTGATGACGTGGAATATTTTTTTTTTCACGTGGCTTACTAACTTGGATGATCAAATGATGTAATTAATCATTATACTTATATCAAAATACGAATTTAGTCCCTCTACAATGATTTGAAAATTTTTTGATACCTGTAATTTTTGGGATTTCAAATTTTGATCCAATCTTTAAAATATTAAAAAATAATTAAAAAATAAAAAATATTCTCAAACAATCAGATTGAATAAAGGGAGTGATGAGCTTCAAACAGAAGCTTGTCTTAGGTAGTCTAGTCAAATAGCACCATGTTTTTCATCATCTCCTTTTGCTTTCTCTTTCTCCACCTCTGTTATTACAAAAAAAAAAAAAAACCAAAAATCCACTTCTTATCTAACTCTAAAAAGCAAAAAATAACTATCGTTAAAAACATAGTCAAGGAAACATATAATAAAGAAAATGACCTTCTTTTTTTACTTGCCACCTCCAGACTTTGATGGCTTGGAGGAATGAGGAGGGATTGTCTTTCTTCGGGCCTGCAAAAGCAAAAAAAAAAAAACAAAACAAAACTAAGTTAGATACAATCTAAAGCAAAGTTGATTTTAAATTTTATTGGTATAAAAAAGACTGATAAATCTAGGGAGATGAATATATAATGATATTTGCTCGAAGTGAAGAAAAAATGAGAAAGAAAGGAGGCACAATTTTTGGGTGCCACGAGACAGAAAAAATGGGGAAGTGGAGTGAGAGCTTTTTCTAACCTTAAGATTTGGTCGTTTGCTTCCCGATACTTCCAAACTCTCCTTACAATTTTTGTGTTAATTTTGTCTTTGAAATTATTATCTCTTTTAATATTTGAGGTTTGATTGATTTTCTTTGTTTGTTGATATTGTTTGAGCATAACTTATAAGCCAAGTAAAAGTTATTGTTTTAACTTTTAATAGTATAAATATTTTTAATATTTTACGAATAAATATTACTCTTTTTAATATTTATATTAATAAAATAATATTTTAATAATATTATTATTTAAAATATTATTATTTTTCAAAAATTATTTTTACAAAATAAATGAACCTTAAGATTGGACCAAAATTTAAAATCCCGAAAAATTCAAATACCAAAAAATTTTCAAATCATTGTAGAGAGACTAAATCATATTTTGATATAAGTACAGGGACTAATTACATCATTTGATCTTCCAAGTTAGTAAGCTACGTGGGAAAAAAGTCCACTTCATCAGTTGCAAAAAATTTTGCTGACTAAGCTCGCCACGTCAGCATGGTCAACGCCACGTCAGCATGGTCAACACCAAGTCAACATACTTAACGGTGAAAATTTGACACCGTTTAAAATTGGACTGAAATTCAAAATCTCGAAAAGTAGAGATACCAAAATTTGTTGAATTAAAGTAGAGTGATTAACTCCGTATTTTAGCTATAGTACAAAGAAAATAGTACAATTTGACTTTTTTTTTTTTTTTTTTTTACGAATTCATTTTGGATATATGAGTAATAAATTTTTTTATTTTATAAATAAATTAAAAAATTATCCTATATTTTATTTTTTAAATATATATTTAAGAGATATGTGTCTATTAATTTTACTTATAAAATTTTAAAAATGTATTAATTATGAATGAGATATATATTTTTTTAATTACAAAAAGAATGCTTGCATCAAATCTAGAGGTGGCAATTGGGCGGGTTCGGGCGGGTTCGGGTCGGGTTCATTCGGGTTCGGGTTTATTCGAGTTCGGGCTCATTCGGGTTCGGGTCCATCCGGGTTCGGGCTCATTCGGGTTCGGGTCCATTCGGGTTCGGGCTCATTCGGGTTCGGGCTCACTCGGGTTCGGGCCCATTCGGGTTAGGGCTCATTCGGGTTCGGGCCCATTCGGGTTCGGGCCCATTCGGGTTCGGGCCCATTCGGGTTCGGGTTCAGTCTGGGTTCGAGTATGTTTTACATCATTTTATTTTATATTAGATGTAATCATTTTTACGTAATTTAAATATTTATATCTAAAAACAAATTATTAATTTATTATTATTTTTATACTTTTTCTATTATATGATATTTTTAATTATATTTATTTTTTAAAATTAATATTTGTTAGCACCAAAAGAATAAGAAATTAATTTGTTATAAAAATCAAATTTTGAAATAATTTATTATAAAAAAATATGATATATTATAAATTAATCATATTGATATTTAAAATAATTGATTTGATGAACTCGAATTTCAAAATATAAATACATTATAATTTATATTCACTATAAAATAAAAAACTTTTAAAAATAAATCCTGGCCTTCATCTATTCATTTATATACTTATAAAATGCAAAATATTTATGCTTATAGTCAAGATATATATATATATATATATATATATATATCTATCGAGTACTTATATTTTTTTCATCAGTATAAAGTATAAATTATAAAGTAGTACTAAAAATATATAATTTATATTTAAATTATACGTAATAAATATATAATTAATATGATTATTTATTAATATATAATAAATATACCCAAAACCAAAAGGCCATAAAACTCAAAACCCCATTAAACCCACTCGCTAAAATAAAATCACATGAAAGCCATAATCCAATTAAACCCACCTTAACCTAACCGTATAAGTATAACCCAAAAGGCCAAAATAATTAAATTATTGTCATTTTTTTTACCCTTATAGATTAATTGAATTATTGTCAAATTTTTTTTCACATCTATAAAATTTTCAAGAATTTAAAATATTTAGATTGTAAATTCATCATGATATGAGACGTTAAAGTTATAACTTATAAGTACAAAATATAATTTACTTTTTGATAAAATTATTATTTCATCATCATATATATATATAATATATTAAATTTTAATTAAATTATTAAAAAAATTAGAATAAAATTAATAATTAAAGTTATTGCTTTGTAAAAAAAAAAAAAAATTAATTGCAATTTGATTATTTTTATTTTTAGTATTAAATTCGGGTTCGGGTCCATTCGGGTTCGGGCTCATTCGGGTTCGGGCCCATTCGGGTTCGGGTCCATTCGGGTTCGGGCCCATTCGGGTTCGGGTCCATTCGGGTTCGGGTCCATTCGGGTTCGGGCCCATTCGGGTTCGAGCTTTTTGACTTTTTGGTCAAATCGGGTTTGGGCGGGTTCGAGTTTTTCTGGACGAGTTTTCGGGTTCGAGTTTATTTTGCCACCTCTAATCAAATCCAAGCACAGTTCAAAAACACCAAAATCCAAAACCAAAAAAACATGTCCACTCAACGACAAAAGAATCTTAAGAAATCGGGTTCTGTCCTCATTCGGACACTGCATCATACTATTTTACAATTATTATCATTAGCAATTATTGTTTCTCTTTACTCTTTATCATATAATAATCTTCATCAACTTTATTAGTGTTTATTTTGTCTTATATATTGGGATATAAAAAGAAAATTTGTTAAAATCAAACTTTCTAATAAAAAAACATTTTTTCATTTTTATTTTATTTGAAATTATTAAAATATTATGTTGTCTGTTTAAAAACTTTTATCAACTTAATTTTATGATCTATGTGAATTTTCATTTAAATCGTTTTCAAAATTTTAATATATAGCATATTTAAAGTTTAGTTACAATACAAATTAGAATTGCTTCGCATGAAAAAGACAAAGAATCCAAAGAAAAAGGCTTTTTTTTTTTTTTATTTTCTCTTTTTATTTGCCTTTGGGTGAACCTTTCACCCATTTGCTTATGTATAAAAAAAATGATATCTAATAAAATTAAATTTCAATTTTAATATTTGTAACATCTTCTCTATTTTCTATTGTGATATTCTTTATTAAAAAAAAACCATCATTTTTTTCGACTTTACCACTAGTTGGTCAAGAATGAAAATACATTCGATTTTGAAAACTAATCAAAGTGAAAGGCTTAACTTTGTATAGTTTGAAAGGGGGGCGAGGGGGGAAGGGTATAAGAATTAGATTCTTTTCATTTTCAATCCTAATACTAATTTTCTTTGCAGTCGGTGCAATCAACAAAACTTTTCATGCATGCCGACCAATGAATTAATTTAAGAGACCAAATTTAATTTTTAAAAAAAGGGTCAATAATTTTACATAAATTCTTTTCTTGTAAACCCGACAATCCTTTTTGGCGAAATTTCTATCTTCTGGGTTTTTATAATGTGATTTAGTACTCATACATAGTTGCTTTAAATAATAATAAATATAAAAAGTTAATAGTTACTTATATATATTTTGTTTTTAAAACACTGATAATGAGTTTTTTAATTTCACTAACGGATTTAAAAAATCATTACATATATTATTTATTTTTAATTTTTCTTTTTTAAAATATACTATAAACGGTATGTATCATTTTGCTAATCTTATTTGTGAATCAACAAATCCCACCAATGATGAATGAAATAATTTCTTATATATATATATATATATATATATATATATATATATATATATATATATATATATAGCTTGATCTTGCAATTGCTCTTGCTCAAGCTAATGTTCAATAAGACTGATAACTTTTTTTTTTTTTTTTTTGCATGATTAAAGTACGATTTTGGTTATGTGGTTCATCAAATTATAGAGTTTGGTCTCTTTTTCTCTTAGTTCAATAAATTAAATATGTACATTTTGCTTACTCATTTTGTAAAAGGACTATCAATTTGGATCGCTAATGAGAAGCAACTACTGCTTGAACTGAAGAGTATATATTCGATATGATCTAACCGTTGAATCAAATCCCTATCACAATTTCGCGTGATTTGACTTGGACTTTGACCTTAAAAACGAATAGGCCAATATTAGGAGCTTACAATACAATAAAACAAGAAATTATTACTTAAAAATAGAAAATGGTCACGTGTCCCTACCAAATTTGTTTATAAATCGAATTATTCGTTCAAACTCGAAAATTCACTTAATAATTGAGAGATTGAACAAAAATATTAGATTTAAAAAACGTGTTCAAACAAAAAATGCCCGTTTTAAAAAACAGATAAGATATTGAACATAATATTTTTTGCTCAAATCCGGCTCGACTTAACCCATTTTACTATTAATTATATTTTTGAAAAAGATTGATCATTTCTTTTAAAAGAATCGATCTTTGTTTTAAGAGAAATCAATATTTCTGTGTAAAAATTTTATTCGAGTTTGTGTCGGCTTAGACAACGTTCTTACATAACCGAACCGAACCTAAACATAAAAATTTATCCATATTTCAAGCCGAGTCGAATTTAAACAATCGCAAACCTCTTTAATATTCGACCCGATACAAACTCTATCCATAGACAGATATAGTCTCTACTTTCTACTCTCTAGCAAAACCTAAAAGCCAGGCTACGTTTGCCTTGCCTATATCTATAGTCAATGGCCCCCTATATCTAATTCACACTTTAGTCTGTTTCGATAACTGCATAGGTACGCAGGACGATAAATTCATTAATTCAATCAACTTGGGAGTAAGATTTTTTTTTTTCTCTGAAAAGCGTGGGTTCCAACTTAGTGACTGACCGATGATTCGTGGCCTTCAATTTTTTGGACAATGGCCAATAGAAGCATTATTCCACTTGGTGAAAGGCACAAGAAGCCATGAACTAACATTCTATCCTTGATTCTAAGAACATGATATGATCATCAAGTGAAATGTTTACTAATAACTAGCTCAATAAATTAAACGTTTTCTCCTTTTGCAACTGTTAGTGTGCTTTTAAAATCATCAGCTTCCAAGTTCAAGTTTTTCTATATATATGAATTTAATCCATATATATATATATATACATATATTTATATAATTGAACAGTTTCTCCACTTGTTAAACCTCTTAAGAAACCCATCATATAAACATTAATCACAAAGTGGTCCAAACCATTTTAAGATGACAAATTTGATTTAACAACATTGCTTGTATTTGATTCTTGAAACGTGACTTGAAAAACTTCCAGAGAATAAGACAGTCATATTTACATAGAAGTTCAAACCAAGCTTCCTCTGCTTTTAATATTAGTATGACGATCACAATGTTATGACTTATTTAGCATTAATCAAAAGTTTGAACACAACTTGTCAGATGAAGACAAAAAATACAAGGGATAATGTTATGGTTTGTCCAAGAAAAAAAAAAAACTCCTGTATGTTAACAGTTCAAACATATAGTTGTGCCACATTATACATAATAATTCTAAACTCTGACATCGGCGACTATTTTTATAATGAGAATTAGTATATCCAGTAATTATGTCAATTCATGTGAATAATGTTTGTATAAAATTTAGTGAGATGATGCACCACCAATGTGGATCATCAGATGCATATGAAAAAAGCAAGAGAATACTAACCAGCGGTAGGCTTGAAAATTTGCTTTCGAGTAAGACAATTTGATCTCCACCTGACTATTTCCGAAGTGAATCACTTAATCAGTCCCGTTTAGACATCCAGCAGGCACACGATGTGCAGCTTTGACTGCACAAATGATGCTTCGACATGTCAACTTGAAGTTAGGAAGAAGTCTGGCTTCGAAGTCTCTCATTCCTTGCACATTCCTCCTGAAAAATTGAAAGCTCTTTGTAAAAATTCCAAGTTAAGCAGCAAAGGAGGAACATGAAGAACACTCAACATATAATATTACAAACAATGCTCTGCCAGTCATCACTGCCCAACTACCTCTTCTGGAATATTGATAAAAATTATAATGATCCATCATCCCACCAGGGAAATGCAATATTCACCTAAGACACTACACCTCTATTTAAATTTGAGACCAGGCATCACGCTGTTTGGGGAAATGAAATCTTCTGCTTAAATCTCAGATAAAAGTTTAACACATGCACAAAAAAAGCACAATCCAGTCTTTTCCAGACTAGACCAAATTCTTTTCTTTTGCCAAATGGAGTACAAGGCTCATAGTTTATGTCGGAGTCAGGGTGATCAATTTCTGTTGAATTCAGAAAATGACTTTGGCATAAAATTTAGTATGAACAAAGTTATCTCCTCAATACAAACTCATGTACAATTTAGCTGAGGCTGACATCCAGTAGCAACAATTAGGTCATCAGCAAGCAGCCTAGGTTGACATCCATGTTGCTCAACAGCAGACCAAAGAGCATCAGGGCTCAAACTCCCAATCGAATTGTTCTGCTAGATCATGGAAACTAGCGCACAGCTTATTTCATTTTAAAAAATGGCTTCTCCCTATTTTTGCACCATTTCTGTCCAAAACCACTCCAGAAACAATTTCAACACATTTCTTCTGTGGAATGACTGAAAAATGTTTCATAACCATTATGAGTGTGATGTTGCCTACCTGGAAAACTTTTAAGAGAGAATAGCAGCGTCTTTGCTCCGCTACTGCAGCAGTATACCTCTCTTTGAGAGCATCACAAACTTTCTGCTCTTCTTGAAGCCCAAGTTGCACCTTTTCTAGCTTCTGCAAAACATAAGCCTCATTACACCTCCAAATAATCTAAAACATCCTTAACATCAAAGTAGATTAAACTCCTTATTTAGTTTCTGTAGGTAATGGAACTGTTCACTTAACTCCGCTACTTTCAATTCAGTTAATCAAGCACAAGTTCCATGTTTGGTATGATTTTGCAGAGCAATTATAAATTACTAGGAATTGAATAATTACCATGTTTGGTTCTAATTTCCCAAAATATGAAAAAGATAGTATCAAAAATTGAAAAATATATATTTATTATAGTTATAAACTTAAGGATATATAGTTTCAACAATAAACTTTCAAAACTTGACAACATTTTATTGCCTAGTGTATCACAAAGATAAATCTGTACCACAATTAATTAGCAATCATCATTAAACTATACCTCTAAGTTTCCTTAGTGAAAGTGCACAAAATTACCCTTTTCTTATTAACGCAAAAGATGCGTTGTATGGTCTGTTTTTGTCAGTTGAAAATACAGCATATAAAAAATTAAAATAAAAGGAGTTAACAAAAGAAGCAAACCTAACTTAAGGCATGCATTTTTGTACCTTTTTGCTAAGGAATGCACATAAGTCTACCTAGGTGCAAAAGACACATGCAAAGCAGTTTTGTTAGATTACACAGTGCCTTAAGTACACTGGTAGAAATTCAAGTCCATATTAGCCTTTTCTCACCATTTTGAACCGTATAATGTACAGGGTAAGGTCTAGATAAGAGGCCAAAAATATGGTAGCACCTTGAAATTTCTAGACTATACAAGCAAAATACAAGGCTCAAATTATAGGCCCCATTGATTTGTGTTAATGCCAGTGAAACTATTGTTTTCTTGAAATTGAGGTGGTATTGGCAATGGAGTGAACTTTAATTGCTGGAGATATGCTTCGGGGTCTTTGTGGGAGTTGGTTTTGGGATTGGGTTGTTGGGCACAAATTTTGATTTTCCTAAAAGATCTTCTGTCAAGTTCTTGGTGATGAAAGAGTTATGCTTACTTGGTTGATGGGAAAGTGGAGGAAAATGAACGAATATTGAGGGCTTTGATTCTCTTTCATTCTCTCTAAGCTTCATTTTTTTTTCTCTCGCTCTTTGATTTCCAAAAACAAAAGGTCATCTCCTCCTTGGTTATTATATTAATCAAGAGATGGTCAGCTAGATAGAGGATGCTGACTGATATATTTTAACATGAACTGAAAGTATCACATGTCACCACCATTTCAACTTCCCAATGGCATTCATGTCACAGTGTTAGCCAATTTACTTGATTGCATTAAATTTCAAAGTACGTGGGTCTCATTAATCCATATCAAAGTAAATGTTTTGCACTGTACAAGGGCAAATGAGTAGTTCAACCAACCAAAGATGAACCAACTGAAATGAGAATAAGCAAATATATCCCTGCTATTTTCCAACTTGCTAGAAGGAAGGAAACAATTACCTGTTGGCTGCCCTTTACAATTCCCTCCATGGACTCAAGTAATTTCATGCGACCAGCAGTGCTAGCAATGGCATCCTGAAACTGTATGGAAGCAAATATATAACAAGTCAGCAAAGGTTAGAAACTATATAGTGACAAATGTTGGAGTATGACCTAGAGCCAATTGGGTTGAACATGGATATACTACCAATAACGCTTATTAATCACTTATATAATAGGTGATTAAAGGGTTTCCTTCCTCATTAGTAAACAAAAATAAGAGTTATTAAGTACTAATTGAATGAAGCCTATGTGACATAAAGGTCTTGCAAAGAAATTATAAAAAGTTATAATTATGAGATTCTTATGCATCAAAGTCACATTCCTAAAGTTGTTTCTGGTTATCGTATTGTAAAGACAGAGCATTAACAATGCTCAAAGACTGGTACATATTAAGCCTCTTACTTATGAAATAAGCAATTTATCTTATAGATTGAAGTATAGAGATACTTGGGATAGCATGTAGGTGCTTGTTATGATAACAAGGTTACTGAACACGACCCGCAATAACAACTCCATTTGGTAGCTCACTCTAGAGTTTATGAAAAAAATCTCACGTGTCAGTTGTGTAAATAGTCTTCCGACTTGTGTTGTCACATTATTTTGTATGTGAAATGTCATATTTTGACTTCATTTGAACGGATCCTAATTAAGGATGCCTAGGTAGGATGCTTTTGGGTATGCAATGAAGAATACGAAGATAAATGAGTAGCCCCGAGAGGATTCACCACTCCAAGTGATTATGAGGAGACATATCTCACTTGTTCTTGACTTAGGTTAACTTGATAAAATCTTTGGCTAAAGCATGTTGAATTTAGGATGTTAAGAACATACTCGAATTCAAAAATGTAAACAAAGAGCTGCAACAACTAATATGGAAGAATTTCATAAGTAGATACTAAACCATGCTCATGGTCTTTCTGAGATATTTGGTAAAAGAACTGAATTACACTGATAGAATGATCACTGAAAGGTTAAGTCAAGAGAATGTAACCAAGCATATTCTCGCAAATATGTACTTGGTCATGTCCTAGTAGAGACAACATTGCTAATCGAAATAGTTCAGTATTGGATACGGTAGCAATCGGCATAGTACAAGTGGGAGATTGCTAGAGTATGCCCTAGAGCTAATTGGATTGGACATGAATATACTGTCAATAATGCATATTAATCACTTATACAATATGTGATTAAAGGTTTTCTTTTATATTAGTAAACAGAAATAAGAGTTATTAAATATTAATTGAATGAAGCCCATGGGACATAAAGGTCTTGCAAAAGAATTATAAAGAGTTATAATTACGAGATTCTTATGCATCAAAGTCATGTTCATAAAGTTGTTATTGGTCATTGTATTGTCAAGACAAGGTATTGACAATACTCAAAAATTGATACACGTTAAACCTCTTTACTTGTGAAGTAAGCAATTGATCTCATAGATTGAATTATAAAGATACTTTGGGATAGCATGTAGGTACTTGTTATGAGAACAAGTGCACTAAACATGGCCCGCAATGAGAACTCCATTTGGTAGCTCACTCTAGTGTCTATGGAAAAGTTCCCATGTGTCAGTTGTGTAAGTAGTACTCTAACTTGTAATGCTAGGTTATCTTGTATGTAAATTGTCATACTTCGATTTCATCTAAACAGGTCCTAATTAAGGATGCCTGGTTAAGGTGTTGTTGGGTATGACATGAAGCATACGAAGATAAAATGGGTAGTCCAGAGAAGATTCACCACTCCAAGTGATTATAAGGAGACATCTCATTTGTTCTTGGCTTAGGTTAACTTGATAAAATCTTTGGCCAAAGCATGTTGAATTTAGGATATCGATAACATACTAGAATTCACTAATGTTAACTAAGAGCTGCAAGAACTAATATGGAAGAATTTCATAAGTAGACATTGAACCATGCTTATGGTCTTTTTGAGAAATTTGGTGAAATGACTGAATTACACTGAAAGACTAATTAATCACTGAAAGGTTAAGTCATAATCACAATAACTTTCTAATACTTGGATGGTCATGATGTCTTTGCTAGATGCTGGTCATGGTCTTGAATATAAATTATTTGATTTTTGTTACAATTTAGATTGTAATTTAGATTTATATACCAACATGTTAAAAACTTAATGGATCACACACATTAAATCACAATGTCGGATTAAAATTAAGATTCAATTAAGTAGGAATTAATTGAACAAAAACATAAAGGATATTGGATTTAATTAAATCAAAGAGGGTCAAAGTTGAATTTAGAGAAATTCAACTTAAGGGTTTCAACCAAGGCATGGTACTTAATTAATCCTAGTCGCACCCTTTATTTAAGTAGGAGTAAAAATTGTTTTGCAAAGCTTTCTAAAACCCTAGCCGCACATAGCTATTTAGTTGTGAGGAAAATTGTTTCCCTAGCTATATTCAACCAAGAGAAAAAGACCCTCATCCATCTTCCTTTGAGATATCTAGCCACATACCACAAACCTATAGAGAGAAGAGTTCTCCAAGATGGTTGTCGGCCAAGAAGAAAAAGAGGAAGAAGAAAGTTTTTGCTTTGGACTAGTTGTCATCTTGCTAGCACAAAAGTGTCTCAACCATGAGAAGGTCATTGCTTGTGATTGTGTGGATCATCATTGGAGGCTTAACACTTGGGAGGCTTTGGTGACTTTCATAAGACTACTTGGTGATCAAGCTTTCAGCAAACTTGTGAAATTCACTAGAGATTATAGTATCTCAAGTAGGTATGTTCTTTGATAACATGTATGCTATTATCAATTATTTATAATCACATTAAACATTGTAAGTATGATCCTTGGAGGATTCGGTTTATTCATTGTTTAAGATATTATGTTTCCGCTACACATCTCTGATGTTTATATGTTTTTATATGTTATGCTTACTTATTGTTTTTGTATGCAACCGAATCCAACAACAGACACTATATATTACACAATGCTCCACTAAAGGTATTGGCTATGGTAGCATATTTCAGACAGGCCAATTTCTCACTGATAGATGGGAAATCCTAAAGAATGCTGCTCTAATAAATTCAACTACAAGAAAAGGCCAGGTTGACATAACAAGGCAAGGAAAACCTAATAACCACAGTGTACTCTAGGGCTGTCATGAACTGCATTCAAGTATATTCCAAATGTCATAATACCATTTGAACCAAGTTACTCTAACCATCAGTTTGGTTAGTAACACTAAACTGTAAGATGCTTTCTTTTGTAAAAAAAAAATCACCATTTTAGGATGACAGAAAAAGATACTACTGCCATTTGGTAATGCTGATATAAATTTTCTTTTATGTCATTTAATATTGTGCTTATATATGTCCAAGGTGATTGCAATCATGTTGTTTATATTGCTGTTGACGTTTTAAAAATTGCTTCATGTTTTAAATCATAGTATGGAAAATGAAAGCACTCGGATACCTAACCACAAAAAGACATCAGTGAAGCTAATAAATATCTTCCTCATGTTAGCAGGCAACAGCAAAGTATCAAACAAAACTGCATTCAACAAAATATCAAACTCTTCATCTAATTAGTCAAGCAAATTAGCTGAAGCAGAAATTAATTAACATTAATAACAATACCATATGTTTATTTGCTAGCAAAGCAATGTGAAGGAACTAAAACAACTTATTATTACTCGGAAGAAAAAAAAAGTTGAAACTTCAGGATTTTAAAGTTCCAAGACAGAAGCATAATAGACAGTAAACAAATGTAAGAAATATCACTCATTTGAGTTATACCTGTGAACTTATGGAATTCAACAAGGAAGTTTCCTTTAGCATCAACTCTTTAATCTCCAAAAGAGCATTGTAGGTTGCATAGAATTTCCGAGTTTGTTGAAGTTTTTCCTTTACAATAGCAAGAGCAATATCGAATTTAGCACTAATAGAGCTAATAAGAGCTGAACATAAGAATGAAAAAATAGGTGAAGCAAAGGGTTGAAAAGAAGCCAGGTCAAAATCACACCTGAATATGAGCATTCAGCTCTGAAAACCGGCGCTCATACCTGCAAATGATGGCTAAATCAACATGGATATTAAACTTATTACTTAGAAGCAAGAAAAATGAAATTCTGAAAAGTAATTGTTGTCTTTTTCTTTTTTGACAATTTTCCCAGAGGAATGAGACATTGATAAGGGGTCATCTACATTCTCCATAACTAAACTTAGATTTATCATATGGATAATCATTGGCAGTGCCGAGTGATATATATATATATATATATATATATATATCAAATGAAACGAAAAGTTTCATACAGCTATTCGATTGAATTTGTTTCTGAAAGTTAACTATAGTCTTCTGACCTTATACACTAAATGTTCTTAACAGTTACAAGTTATAAAACACCAGATTACATAGGATTGAGTGCAACAACTCATGAATGATTACCAAACTCAGTAGTGTTCAAACAACCTATGAAATATCAAGACTTTAAGGCCTAAAACTTGACAAGCAAAAAGAAGGTGAACATACTGGATGAGTTCTGACTGGGAGGGCGCATCATCCAGCTGACGCTTTATGGATCCTATTGCCCTCAGTCTAGCTGCAAGTTCCTATGACTCAAATATACCAGTATTGTTAGTAACTATTCATATACTTAAAAGGAATTAAATCTATGAAAATTTAGATATTTTACCTTCTTTGCTGAATTAAGCTTCTGCAATGATTCATTTAAAGAATCATCTAAACTACGAGAGAGCGTCTCGCTGTCAGACCCAGTTGCTATTTTTTCCTCCAAATCAGTAACCTCAGCTTCCAGTGAAGAACGTTTTGCATCAAAATCAGACCGAATTTCGGATTCTTGTCTTTCTAGTAACTGAAAAAACGTTTAAAAATAATAACTGCAAATTGGCAACCAATAAAAACAAATGCAGAAATACATGGACTATCGAAAATTATTACATTTGTTGCATAATAATAAATAAATAAATAACAACATATCAATAAGAGGAAAAAGTTCAAACCTTTAATTTCTCCAAAAGGGATACGAATTTCTGCACTTTGGAATCAGCACCTTCCTTTCTAATTCTCTCTTGTAAATTTTGTAATTCATTGAGAACGCTAACCTTTCTTTGATTCTATATCATCAAATAGGTCATTAAAAAGGGGAAATTAATCACATCCCTAAAAATAAGAAAAACAAAAGTTAATAACTTTCGAAAAAAAGATTAACCTGCTGATCTAAATTTGAATTCAATATCTCAATTGAAGCTCTTATACTATTAAATTCCTGCTCGTTGCTGCCCTTTTGCATTGTTTATGATCTGCTGAGGTTGATGAATCTTTGACTCGGATTCGGACTCTGAGTCGGACGTAGCTTGACGCGGTACTCAAAGCGAGTTCTTTTTATTTTCCTTCCCTTTTTGGAAACGATCTGTTAAACTTAAACCGTTATTTCGCTAGAGAAGAAGATGATGTTAGTGGGCTTAGGTTTTTGAGGTTTTTGGGCGTTTAATGCGCCCATTGGATGCAGTTTTATTTGATGCTTTTTTTGGGCTCGGTAGAGTGTTGTTCCCACTTTTTCCATTATTATTATTATTATTATTATAAATAATTCTGCGCTATACTGCGAGTTTATTTTTTATAAATTGATATAATTTTTAAAATTTTATATTTATATAGACTTTAGTCTCTAATACATATTATTATTATTAATATGTAAGAATCTTTTGAGTAGTAAAATGATTATCCTAAATATAATATTGATTCATTGACAAACAATTTACATATTGTATCATATTTTAATCAATTTTAGCAAAAAATAAATTAATCTTAACATTTTTAAGTTTTAAAATTAATACATTAACTAATGCTCTTCACTTCAATAATCAGTAATATGATTAAATTGTAACTTACAATTTACAAATATATCATAAAAATTATGTCTTCGAGTCAACAAAAAAATATACAATTCTTTAATTTAATAAAAAAATTATTTAAGTATTTAAACTTCAACATAAATATATAATGATACTAAAATATCTCTTAAATTAATCTAAATGTAAAAAATACAAAAACAAAATCCATCTATTAATTTCATATGTGATTTAATAATTCGACATTCATAAGTATTTAAATTTATAATAGTTATTATTATAATTTAATTTAATGTCTTTTTTATCTCAATTTTTTTTTGGGATTGATTTCTTCTTTATATTTCTTTATAATAGTTATTATTATATTTTATTTATAAAAACTTTATATTTCATTATAATAATAGTTATAATTTTTTTTTATATAATAGTTATTATTATATTTTCTTACCGGTTGGCTGCCACGCCATCGCAGGCCATGTCGAGGCAATCGGCCGGCCGCTCACGCTCCTCCCATCTCTTCCTCTGGTGGCCGACCTCTCCTCCTTTCTTTCCTCCTCCCTTTCTTTAGACACCCAACCGCCGCCAGTGAAGGCCCACCGTCCGGCACAGTCCTTCAGCCACCTCTCTCTCTTCCATTGTCTCTTTCTTTTTTCTCTTTTACTATCTCCTCTCCTCTCATCTCTCATCTCCTTTTTTTTTTTTTTTTAACCATATCAAATCACTTTTTTAACCTCACAAAAAGACAAAATAGGATAAAAACATCCTTAACATTTCAAAAATACCTTCCTTATCCCCAAGACTCAAAAATAATAAATATAGGATAGGATATACACTTAAAAGTGTCATTAGTAGAACTGCCTCTAGATCGGGCTATTCTCAAAATTTGAAAGTCCATCTGATATTTCAGAATGTTTGGATAAAATTATTAGACTCGTTAAAGGGACTTGGGCACAAATAGGAGGCTCATTTTCTAAACAGATAAGGTCTTAGACATAGCATTTAAGGTCCAAGCCCGACCCAAGCCCGACCGAAAAGTTTTTATATATTTTATATTTATACATATATTAATTAATATTAATATGGTTTTTTTATCATAATATAGCCATTTTTTTATTTATCAAAATACTGTTATTTTCAAATTATTGCCCAAAATTCGTTATTTTTTAACTAATTGGAAAATCGCCATGGCCCATGGTGATTTTCCAACTGTTTTTTTTCAATTTTTGTATTTTAATTTTGAAAATTGCAATGGTTATAAAAAAATAAATAAATAATTCCCTTGGTGTTTGTTTTTTTTTTTATTTTATAATTTATATACTAAAATTTTATAATTTATTTAATTTTTAATTTTATAAAAAATAAATTTTAATTTCTTATTGAAATTTAAAAAAAAATTAATTTCTTGTTGAAATTTTATAAAAAATAATTTTAATTTGTTATTTTAATTTTATAAAAAATAAAATTCTATTTTATATAAATTAAAATTTTATTATATAAATAATTTTTTTATTTTATAAAAAATTAAATCTTATTTCTTATTTTAATTTTATAAAAAATTAAATGTTATTTCATATTTTAATTTTATATAATTAAAATTTTATTTCATATTTTAATTTCATATAAATTAAAATTTTATTTCTTATTTGAATTTTATATAAAATTAAATTTTATTTCTTATTTTAATTTTATATAAAATAAAATTTTATTTTTTATTTGAATTTTATATAAAATAAAATGTTATTTCTTATTTTAATTTTATGCTGCAGAAAATATTGGAATTAGATTCCTTCTACAATAGATGAGACTAATGATTTAGGGTTAGGATTTCAGCTATTTTTCAGTCAATCAAATGCTGCAAAAAATATTGGAATTGGATTTTTTTTGCAATGGTGGGACTATTGATCAGATTTAGGGTTAGGGTTTCAGCTATTTTCCAGTCAATCAAATGCTGTAGAAAATATTGGAATTGGATTCTTTCTACAATGGATGTGACTAATGATTTAGAGTTAGGGTTTCAGCTTTTTGCAGTTAATCAAATGCCGCAGAAAATATTGGAATTGATTCCTTCTGCAATGGATGGGACTATTGAACAGTTCGGTACAAAGGATGAGATTTGTCATCAGATTTTTCATTCAATGAGTGATTATTTTTTCAGTCAATTAACCCTAGCCAGAAAATGAGAATCAGATTCCATCCTGTACAAAGGATGGGATTTGTCATCCGGTACAACATAATGAACCATTATAAATTCATAATACTGATAAAGGTTACAATACTCCCTACACCAGTTTTTCAATCAGATTTTTTCTGAGTGCTAATACCTCATCATTCTCATCCTTCTCTATTTCTTCTTTCTTTTACTGAGTGATAATACCTCCATTCTCATCCTTTTCAGTTTCATTACTACACAACATGAGCAATAGAGTGGTCGCATTGGTTTATTATAATGGTCAAATTCATAATACTGATGAATGTGCTACTTTTGATTATGAACGTCCTAAAAGCTTTCGTGTTGATGAAGACGTCATATTAGAGGAACTGAAGCTACAAATTCATACAAAAATTAAAGTTGGAAATAGAAAAAGAGTTTCAGAGATTAAGTATAGGCTTCTTCTTTTTATTGGTGAAGGATGTGTCCGATATAGAACATTTCCACTTGAAGATGATGATGATGTCAGATCGATGTTTGATGCTCACAAGACATTTAAAAATGTTGGTGTACTTGAGTTATATGTTGAAATAGAGGATGTTCACGATGATTGTGGGCCTTCAAATGTTCGCACTACATACAACTTTCTCACAGAAGATGATGATTCTGATCCGTTGTATGTTTATACTACATACGACGTTCCCACAGAAGAAGTTGTTCCGCTATCTTAAGCTACAACGTTTCATAATTCATTAGTCTCACAAACAATTCCTACTGCCTTGGAAGATGACCCAGTTGGTGTTGATATTGTTCCTTCGTGTGGAGTCCATGGTGAATATATTAGTGACTTTACTGAGCAGGAAAAGGATGCTGAATTTGCAAATAAGAGTGATGACAATAGTGATTCTGGCCCAGACGTCGTCGTTGCTAAGATCAACACTCATGGAGATCTTCCCCCATATGAGGCTGCATCCCATATGCACACCCTGGATCTGGAGGCAATGCAAGTGCCAGAATTTCCTGAGTCTGCTTATACATTTGCTACACCTCTGACTTTTGATCCATCTACAGTTGATCTATGTGTTGGGTTACAATTTCCAACGAAAGAGGCTGTGCTTTCAGCTAATAAGCACTATAACATAAAAAACTCTTAGTAATTGAATCTGAGCAGACCAAATATTATGCCATATGTCTAATGTATGGGAAATGGTGCAATTGGAGAATAAGGGCAACATTTATGAAGAAGAAACAGGATAGGAGATTAGAAAATAAGAAAGGCCTCATACTTGCACATCGGGGAGGATTTCACAAGATCATTGCAAGTTAGATTCTAACATGATCTGTTCATGCATTCTGTTATTGGTCCAAGCAAATCCGGAGATCTCCATTTCAGTTTTTATAGCTGAGATGCGAATCTGGTATGGATACATCACCTCCTATAAGAAAGCGTGGAAAGCAAAGCAAAAGGCAATTGTTCGAGTGTTTGGCGATTGGGATAGATCATACAATGAGCTACCTAAATGGTTAGGTGCAATGCAACATTCCGTTCCTGGTACAATTGTGGAATTGCAAACGCTACCTGCATATCACGGTGATCGACTGGTCCAGGGTAAGAGAATATTCCATCTACTCTTTTGGACAATCAAGTCATGCATTGAAGGGTTCTCGTATTGTAAACCTATTGTGCAAATAGACGGTACTTTCTTATATGAAAAATACAAAGGAACATTATTGTTAGCTATTGCATAAGATGACAACCAAAACATACTGCCAATTGCCTTTGCCATCGTGGAGGGTGAGACAACGGAGGCTTGGTCATTCTTTCTCACTAATTTTCATAGACATGTGACAAGATAGCCTAGCATATGCTTAATTTCTGATCGACATGAAGCCATCAAAGCTACGATCAGACGCGATGGTAGTGGATGGAATCCTCCACATGCATATTCAGTGTACTGCATTCGACACATTGTAGCTAACTTTATGAAGAAGTTTAACAATAAGGAATTGCGTCGACACATTGTTAACATGGGTATGGAATCGAATATAGTTATTTAATCTCTTATATTTCCTTTAGTATATCAAATAATACTGAAATTCACAAGTCTTTTCTTTTTAATTTTATCAAGATACGAGTTGAGGCGACCCAATTTTAATTTCATGTATGAGAATTTTCGTGGAGAAAATGTAGAGGCAGCTAATTGGCTTGATAGGATCCCCAAGGATAAGTGATTACAAGGTTGGTTAGAATGAAGCAAAGGCTCAACATGAAATATTCAGCCTCTGTGATTAGTACTTCAAAGGAATATTAAGAAAGTTCTATTTGCAAAATCTTATTTTGTCTCTAAATTTTATGAAGACTTTGGAACCTTTGTGATATCTTTTTCTTTTTATTCTTTAACCACATTATTACCCCTTGGCCCCATTGCAACCTTGATTAAAGACCTCTTGATTCATGAAGTTGAATGATCTAAGTAGTGAAGAATAGGTGGAAAAGCAAACATATGGTAGAACTGTTTTCATGAGATTGATTGAGTGTAAACACTTTACCACTACTTTAAAGAGTGAAAATCATGAGAGTATCCCGTGTGAGAATTTGAGATTAAGTTTGAATATGCACTATTTTGATTAAATATGTTATATTAATATTGGTTTAACTCAAACTATTTACATTTAAGCATGATTTATTGTGAAATTCTTTAAGCTATTGATTAGTTTATAAGACTTGTTCAAAGATTGTCTCTAATTTATATTGAAATGATTAGTTGTAATTATTATTTTTATGTTTTCCATGTTTGTGGGTATCGTCCTAGTAAAACTTCATGAGACTAAACTCATCCACTAGGGACACCTAGGGGTTTAAAGGCTTGTGTCACATGCTAAGTGCCACCGTGATTTCCTACGAAAGTGGATTAGATTAGATTTTCTTAATTTTGTTTTATTTTGTTTTGCTTGAGGACTAGCAAAAATCTAAGGTAGGGGTATTTGATAAGTTCATAAAATACACATTTTATGCCCTTTCTATTCTTAGTTTTAGTTATGTCTTATATCTTTATTTTGATTAATTATGTTATATTTTTGAATTTTAGGTACAATAAGGAGAATAAAGTTAAAATATGTCAATAATGATGGTAAAGAGCTTACAAAATCATAATCACAAGATGGAAGAAGACTTGGGAGTCAAAAAGATTAATTTCTGGTTGCAAAGCAAGAAGGCAGATTTGACCTCCGGAGCTTGTTGCAAGGAAAACATGATGTTAAAGTCCTTATTTGAAGAAACTTCCTTTTGACTTTTGAAGCTGACTTGAATACCTTTGCAACGGTAGTTTACACGCCTAAATCGGACAAGAAATGGTCACCAAATCAGCCAAAGAAGTGCAAGATGATGCAACAGAAAAATGGGAGACAGAGAGCCAGGCGCTGCGACGCCCAAAAATCGATAAAAACCGTGAAAAAACCTGAAAAACGTGATTTTTATGCCTTCTGACTTACTTATGCGGCAATGACTTGTTCTTAGGGTTTTAAAACTCTATAAATACCATCTTTTAAGCCACAAACTAGACATATTTTGAGGACACTCAAAGATCATCATTATTCTTCTTTTTCTTCTCCTCCATTCTTTTATTTTCTTTTTAGTTTTATGTATATATATTATCTATGCCTATGCTAGGCTAAACTTTTCTTTGGTTAAGAGTGATTTCAAAGTCCTAGACGTGTTTTGTAATTGATTTTCATATTCTATCTATCATTAGTTTTCTATCAAAGTTGCTTGTGTTCTTCTATAGGAATTGTTCATGATGTTGTCTTTATTTGTTTAGGTTGCAAACTCGATATATCTTGAAAATTATCTAATGCTTGTTTAGGAGTTTTGATACGTAGCTTATCTTGATTTCTATTCAATAGTGGCAATTTGTGATTAATGATTATGTTAAAGTTTTCGCTAATTACAAAGTGGAACATAACCTAAGTTAAACAATTCATGTTTATGCTTTTGTTGCTTACATCAGCCTATCTTTCTCATCATAAGGCTGCTATCAAATTAAATTTAGAGATGTTTATCCTAGGTTGTTTGATAGTTAGAGATTAAGTAGTGGCGTTCGTCTTGCTTAACAATGAACTAAGGAAGGATTGGGGTAACACGGGAGTTGTTATCTACGGTTGTTAATTTTGATAGCTAATTGATGTTGATAGATGTGAAATTGATTTTCAATGATGTCTAGTGGTGGAGAATGAAACCTTAACCATACTTATCTTATATTTGATTTTCTCTTATTTATTTACTTTTTACTTATCTTGTTTTGGTTACTTTTAATTATTTCAAAACCCTTTTTTTTCCTTGTCTTTAAACTTAAGTGATAAACTAATAACTTATAAATTAAAAACCAATCTCTGTGGATTCGACCTTTGCATGCTACTTTACTATAATTGATCATATTAATTGCAAGGTTTAATAAAGATACACTTTTTGTGTGCATCAAGTTTTTGGCGTCGTTGCCGAGTATAGTCTTTTGTATGCATCAGAGATCAATTCCTTTTAGTTTGATAGTTCGTGGGAACCTTTTTACATAAAAAAAATCGATCATTCTCCAAAAGGGATAAATCCTTTCTATAAAAAACTCTGGAGGGTCTGGACTGTTTTTTTGCATTTAGGGCCGGGTTTGGACAAATAATGAAACTTGAATGATCAGGTCGAGCCGAGTCTGAACATCCATGAAGGTTGTTGATAACCTATTTAGTTTGACCCTAACCCGACTTATGCACAGATCTATTATTACAGAGAGACATGTACATCAATAACGTAACATCGTTTAGAAAAATCTTTTACTTATTGATGTGAACCCTTAGGGATTGAAACCCTTGAACCCACAATCAGAAAGAAAATCACCTAAGAAAGCCAAAGATAAAGTAAAAAAATCTACACCCGTTGAAAACTTGTTTCAAGAACCTAGATTTGGTGTGAACACCACAAAGAAATTGTCTTTGATAAGTTTTTAGTTCAGTCAAGAACAAATAGAGAAAACTTCTCCAAGAAGAATAAACTTCATTCACAAAATAATCTGATTACCCTATTTGCCATACGCGGCTACAATATTGTATTTATAATCCTAAATCTAATCCTAGGTCGACTAGGACCCTAAATAATTAAAAACTAGGGCTCACATCAAGCCCAAACAACTAATTAAAAGAAGTCCACCTAATAAATAACATAGGCCCCACAAGCCTAATAGATTAATGAATTAACATAGGCCCACACTAAACATGCCACATTAATTAATTAAATAACATAGGCCCACACTAAATCACTAGGCTTGGCCGACCCTTCTTCAGCTTATATCAAATGGATTAAAGCTGGTTCTTTTTATTATTTCAAGCTCACCTTGAATGTTGAAGTCCATCTTGAACACTTTGCAAACTTGGCCCAAGTGGATTGCACCAATCCTTCCTTGATCTTCTTAGATCTTGACCTTGGAATTGGCTCATCTGGAACATGCAAAGGATCTTTAAGTCTCGATCCATCATGGTTCCCATCATTCCCCCTTTCCTTGAAAGGATTCGAGCTCGAATCTTCACCTGCATCAAAAGGAGAAAGATTAGAAAAATTAAAAGTAGCAGAAACATTATACTCACCTGGAAGATCCACTTTATAAGCATTATCATTAATTCTCTCAAGGATTTGGAAAGCTTCTCACCGAAGAAAGCTATGGGTTGCCTATCATGCATCAAAACAACTTCAATTCCTATTCCTGTTGCATCACATTCAATCTTAAAAGTTTTTTAAAAGTTAGGTAATGCTAACACAAGTGTCGAACATATTTTTTTTAATAGTATTAAATGCACATATTTCTTTGAAACATAAATCAGCTATGTTTGTGGCATCATCTGTTTTACAGCATGGAATGAAAGTGCCATTTTACTAAATCTGTCCACTACCACAAATATAGAATCTCTACCTTTTTCTTGTCATAGGTAGCCCCAAAACAAAGTCCATAGATATATCTATCCATAGCTCACTAAGAACGGGTAATGGTGTATACAACCTATGTGGTAAAACCTTAGATTTGGCCTTTCTACAAGTAATGCACCTACCACATATTCGAATGACATCTCGTCTCATCCTAGGCCAAAAGAAATGTTCATGTAAGATGTCTAAGGTTTTCCTGACACCAAAGTGTCCCATTAATCCACCACCATATGCCTCACGCACTAATAACTCACGCATTGAACAATTGGGCACACACAACTTGCTTTGTTTAAACAAATAGCCATCATGCTTATAAAACTTACCAAATGCCGCATTATCACATGCCATGTATAAATCAGAAAAATCAGCGTCATTGGTATACATATCTTTCATATATTCGAACTCAAGCATTTTAGCACTCATAGAAGTAAGAAGTATATACCTCCGTGATAAAGCATCAGCAACAATGTTCTCCTTACCTTGCTTGTTACGTATGAGATAAGGAAAGGTCTCAATATATTCCATCCATCTAGCATGTCTTTTATTTAACTTACCTTAACCCTTGAGATGCTTCAATGATTCATAATCGGTGTGGATCACAAACTCCTTAGGCCGAAGATAGTGCTGCCATGTCTCTAGAACGCAAACAAGAGCATAAAGCTCTTTATCATAAGTAGGATAATTCAAGGCTGCCCCACTTAGTTTCTCACTTTTCAGTTTCAATTAGTCCTCATAGACCTGTTTTGGAGTTAAAAGAACAAGTTTAATTGTTTTTCCATCCTTTACAAAGCTATACCTATTCCTAAACTCGTCATGAATCACCCTCCTATCATACTGCAATGGCCTCTCCAACAAAAGATGGCCAGCATGCATAGGCACTACATTACAAAGCGCCTCATCACTATACCTTCCAATGGTAAAAGCCACTAAAACCTGCTTATTTATCTTGACCTCCCCACATTCATTCAACCACTGCAATTTATAAGGTCTGGGATGCTCTAGTAAAGGTAAGCTCAATTTCTCAACTAGGGTGGTACTAGCTACATTGGTGCAACTTCCCCCATCTATAATCATACTACATACTTTGTTGTTTACAAAACATCTAGTATGAAATATGTTCTCTCTCCTCTGCTCCATATCATCTATCTTAAATTGTGTACTGAGAGCACGTCTAGCAACAAGAAACTCACCTACTTCGTTCTCAAACTCATTTTCAACACTAGGCTCACGTCTCCTCTGATCTCGCCCGCCTTGCAGATTTATAATCGCCTTTTTGATCCATCCTATTTCTCACCTCCCCCAACACAAAATTCAACCGTTCAAACTGTTGTTGCATAGCCTGTAACATAAAGAATGATTTATTCTCCTCCTCCTTAGGTGTTCAGTCACTCTTGTGATACATCTTTAATGTGCTGCAAAACAAGAATGTTAGTGATAAAACTCACACACTCCCTCAAATAATATTATCACTCCACTTGTGTTTCACTCTTTTTGGCTTTTTCAATACTATTCTCACTACTCTTGCCTTTTACCTCTCTTGTTTTTTCTTCCAAGTTCTTTAAGAACTAGCTGAACTAAATCAAGAACAACCTTGTCTTATTCCAACCAGCAATAGATTCAAGAAATAAGAAAAGAATAAAAATGACACTGATCTCAAGAAATTTGTATTAGAAAAAAAAAACAATTCAGAAACAAGATACTAGATAAACCCTGTAGCGCAACCTTTGGGGAAAAGCCCAAGCTTACAAAAAAATCATGCTTATTCCTCTTCTTTTATTTTTGGTAAACCACAAATTTTGGAGGGTTATTTTTTTTGAGAAGAAACCCTTTGAAGTTAAAGATCAATACCC
Organism: Fremontodendron californicum; assembly: GCA_030761205.1. NCBI lineage: Eukaryota > Viridiplantae > Streptophyta > Magnoliopsida > Malvales > Malvaceae > Fremontodendron > Fremontodendron californicum. Next base: position 22,846,458 of record JAULJL010000014.1, on the reverse strand, counting down.
AAATTTCTTTCTTTCTTTCTTTTTTTTTTCTTTTTTTCTTTTTTTCGAATTCTTTTATTTTTTGTTTTTTCTATTCTTTTTTCCTTTTTTTGTTCTTTTTTGTCAAGAAAATAAAGATTCGACCAAGAATAAAGATTGATCTTAATTCAACAACAAGAATCGAAAAAAAAGAATCTTGATCTGATTTCAACAGCAATAAACGAAAAGAAACTGAAACCTCAAGGCAATAAGTAAAAAGAATAAATCAAGAATGCATAAAGACTAACCCCAAGTAAAAAGGATAAATCAAGAATGTCTAAAGACTAAACCCAAGTAAAAATTATAAATCAAGAATGTTTCCCAAGACAAGAATGCCTAAAAAAAACAAGTATCCAAATACAATAAGTAAAAAGGATAAACTCAAAACCCAATGCAAGAAGTAAAAGGATAAACTCCAAACTCTAATACAATATGGTAAAGAGGATAAAAAGATAGATTAGACCTGATTTTGAACTTAAGTTTTGATACCAAATGATGCGAACCCTTAGGGATTAAAACCTTGAACCCACAATTAGAAAGAAAATCACCCAAGAAAACCAAAGATCAAGTCAAAAAATCTAGACCCGCTGAAAACTTGTTTCAAGAACCTAGATTTGGTGTGAACGCTACAAAAGAATTGACTTTGATAAGTTCTTTAGTTCAGTTAAGAACAAGTAGAGAAAACTTATCCAAGAAGAATAAACTTCATTCACAAAATAATCTGATTACCCTATTTGCCATACGTGGCTACAATGCTGTATTTACAATCCTAAATCTAATCTTAGGTCGACTAAGACATTAAATAATTAAAGATTAAGGCTGATATCAAGCTCAAACAATTAATTAAAAGAAATCCACCTAATAAATGACATAGGCCCCACAAGCCTAATAGATTAATGAATTAACATAGGCCCACACTAAACATGCCACATCAATTAATGAAATAATATAGGCTCACACTAAATAGCTAAGCTTGGCCGTCCCTTCTTCAACTTGAATCACATGGATTAAAGTTGGTTCTTTTGATTCTTTCAAGCTCATCTTAAATGTTAAAGTCTTACTTGAACACTTTGCAAACTTGGTCCAAGTGGATTGCACCAATCCTTGCATTGCTTCATTGATTTTCTTAAATATTGACCTTGAAATTGACCCATTTGAAACATGCAAAGGATCTCTAAGACTCGATGATCATGGTTCCCATCACTTATTTTTAACAATATCATTGTATGATACATTTTTCATTTTTGTTCTCTAGAAAAAATAAAGTAAACAATTGCTTTACATTAATAATATTACTGACATCACCGAAATTTGACTATAACTTTACTTTTTTTTTGTTGTAACAAGTCAATATTTTTTATGCATTACCTATATATGACCATTAAATGTTGAAATACTCTTTCACGAGGATTCATTCATGATGTGTGAAAAAAATATTTCACCAATTAATAATTTCATTAACAATAATATATCAAAAAATTAATAATATTTACTTAACTTGAAGTAATTCTTTTCAGTTTCTTTTATTGGTCACCACTCACCAGCATAAATTTATGATTAAATTAAGGATATTATAAGAGTATTTATACTAATGATAAAATATTTAATTTAATTGATGTTATGAATTAAATGATATCAACTTAATTAAAAATTTACTTAAAAATTAAATAAACTTAAAACAAGAAAATAAAATTAAGATATTTATATAAAATATATTTTATAAAAATATGTACGGTTTATAAAAAACTATTCACCGCTTAAAAATTATCAATTTTTACTAATTCAAAACAAATGAACAAATTCTAGTATTTACAATACTAAAACTAGGTCCCAAGCATATTAAAAAGTCGTGTTGGGATCACGTTTAGACCTATTTAAAAATCGGGTAATTTATTCGATTTGTATTGAACTGAATCTAGATAAGAATTTTTTTCATTTTGGATCGATCCATCCCGATCCGAATTACTGTTTATGTAATAAAAAATATATTAAAATATTTCTTAGTAAAATTGTTATTTTAGACTACTTTTAAATAATTCGAGGATTAATTGATTGGGGTTTAGGATTGAATTTGTCACAATATAAAAATGTATATATAGTTTTGTTGAATGTACATACAACAATGCTATATGTACATACCGTTTTACTTCTATGTACATATAAGTGGATATATTTTATTAAAATATTTCTTAGTTAAATTATTTTAGACTACTTTTAAATGATTCGGGGATTAATTGATTGGGGTTTAGGGTTAAATTTATCACAATATAAAAAATGTACATATAATTTTGTTGAATGTACATATAGCAATGCTATATGTAAATATTGTTTTACTTTTATGTACATATAAGTGGACTTATTTTATTAAAATATTTCTTAGTAAAATTGTTAAATGTACATACTAATGTTGAATGTACTTACACTATGTTTTACTTTACTGTAGGATGATGAATTAACAATACTGGATGTTCGAAAATTTAAGCCAATTCACAGGCGCAAGTTCAGTTATGAGGTATTGTTGAGTTCATACTTATTTGCTCTCCTCTTCTTTGTTAGATTTTATCACCCTTCAAGATGAGGATTTTGGAAAACGCATTGATACTTGCATTAGAGCCCTAGTTCTCTAAGGTTTAGTTTTTACATAAAACACGAACTTGACTATTATAAAGTACCAGCCAGCTTTAAGTGGGCATTTACTTGATACATAATTGGCATTAATGAAATATCATCAATTTTTTGGCCTTTTCTCAGTTAACTCTTTGGAACTAATGGCTAATCATAAGGAAGCTAGAAATTAGTACTTAAGCTGTATAATTAAACTGATGAATAAAGTTTATGTTATGCAAATTCATTGGTTGAGTCATACACTTCTTTTTCCAGGTAAATGAAATTGCTTGGAACATGATAGGAAATATGTTTTTTTTTTTTTTTTTTTACTACTGGAAATGGTTAGAATAGTTTATTTGTTAGCAATTATGCTTCTCTCTTTGGTTCAAAAATTGTTAATCATTACTCCTTAAGTTATAGGATGTTTATGTTCTATATGTTCTATATGTTGATTGTTCTTCTTCTCAGGTACTGTTGAAGTACTTGCATACCCATTACTTAGACCAGTTGACACCCTCACACAACTGGTTGCTACTGTATTGCAATTGACCCAACAGGAAGGTTTGGTCTAAATTTGTCTTAGTTTCTAAGCTTTGTTGCATCTTGACATTGTTGGTTGCCCACCCTCATATCTGCATATATCATGTAAGGGCAACTCTGGATCTATGTACTAGAATCAATATCTTTAATCTTTATATGTTTGTCATAATTTTCATACATATAAGGTTATATTTTTGTTCTTTGAATATGACGTATTTGTGGTCAATGAGGTTTTTTTTTTTTTTTTCACAAAGATGATAAATGTTTCCAATAAATTCATTACTCTTTTATGGTAGATATTTTGCTGTTGTGCTGATTCCTTAGTCAGCCTTTGGGATATATCGGAGATGCTTTGTGTGCGAACATTTACTAAGCTTAAGTAATTTTCACCTGAATTCATAACTTTGTATTAATTCCTTGATCTGATATATCTGTACTTCCATACATTTGAGGTTGAGACTATAATCATATTTGTCGTGGGCATGAAATGACCATTTGTGTTCCTGCAGGTGGCCTGTCCGGACAATAAGCTTCAATTACACGGGAGACTATATTGCTTCTGCCAGTGAAGATCTATTTATTGATATAGTATGTATTGGTTGGACTTCCTTATCTATAGAACAGTTAGTAAAACATTGTATTCATGTTTTGTTGTTGTCTGAAACAGTCCAATGTTCACACTGGACGAACTGTGCATCAAATTCCTTGTCGGGCTGCTATGATTAGTGTGGAATGAATCCAAAATACAATTTACTTGTTTATGCCAGAGATGACAAGAACAAATATTCAACCGATGAAGGTGTATTTCGGATATTTGGCTTCAAAAGCAGTTAATGAAGTAGTCCTTCTAGTTCTAGTTGAATATTTACCATTTTTTTCTGCAAAACCAACTGCTCTTAACTTGTGCGTGTGTGAACTTGTAAAACTTGATTATGGTTTTATCCAATGAACGAATTTGAATTTCCATATTGTTGTTTCTCTTCTGGCACATGGCACATGGTCTAATGAATTAATTAAAATGCAAATTGAGCAGAGAAATGAATAAACAAAACGAGAACTTGGAAGGAGTTGGGGAGGGGTGAAAATTTTGCACATTGAGCAGATAAAAAATTAAGACTGAATCTTTTATTTGAGTTGAATAGAAGAACTTGTATACAGCTAAATTTGAGCATACAAGTCGTGTTGCTAATGAAGATCTCAAATTTGTACATTTTTTCTAAATTTGATACTAGATCTCAGGTCTGTTAAATGGTTCCTTTTTAAACAATTCTAGACTCAGGGGATTGCAGTTGAATTTGGGCACAAAGTCTGATCTAGGATTTGGGCTCTGAAACTGAGGAATCGCAGTTGAATGTATCTCCTCAGACTCAATAAGGTCACACAATCGCAGTTGAATTTACCTTTCATGTTGATCAATCATAGATTATTGATGATTCTTTTTTGTTGCAATCTTAAGCTAAACAAGCTGCAAAGATTGTTTCCATTAAATTGTAAAAATTGTCAGAAGTTCACAGAAGAATCAATTGACATTTTTGTTTTCTACTTGATTTGAATCTAAACAGTAATGGGTGCTGATATTACCTTCAACTTCGAAGTATATCTTGTGAATGTGGATCCGCTGTCATAATATCAAAATCCACAAAGCATGAACTTGCAGGCTGGAAAAACCAAACCTGAGAAGCAAACAAGAGAAATAGTAATCAGGTACTGAGAGCACCATGTTAGAGGCTTCCATTTAATTTCAACGCTGGAGCGCTTCATCCTCCTCCCAATGTGAGGCTCCTTGGACAGATCAAAGCTTGCCCTTTTCATCCTCAGTTCTTGAATGCATATTGTAAGTGCCCGGTAATCGTTTCTCTCTCTCTGCAACTGCCCGGTAATCTTGTAAGTGCCCGAATCATTTAAAAGTAGTCTAAAATAGTAATTTTACTAAGAAATATTTTAATAAAATAAATCCGCTTATATATACATAGAAGTAAAACAGTATGTACATATAGTATTGTTGTATGTACATTCAACAAAACTATATGTACATTTTTATATTGTGACAAATTCAATCCTAAACCCAATCAATTAATCCTCGAATCATTTAAAAGTAGTCTAAAATAAGAAATTCAACAAAACTATATGTACATATAGCTTACGTATACATGCATATGAGGAATTAATCCTGACGCAACCATATGCGCTCCTCCAACTAGGGTTAATCCTGAAGGTCAAATTCTATATGAGAAATTAATTTGCATCTATTGACCAAATCGAGTCTATATATATATATATTTTTACAATGATTTCAAGCTCAATTCACAGCTCCAAAACATGATTAATTCTTAAATAAAGACAACTGCTATAAAACAAAAAAAATATATATCAAGTTACAAAACTCATTCATACCACCATGATTGAAAACCTAAAGCACATAACTTCTCAATGATTGTCTAATAGAAAACAAGTGATTATAATAATGGATGAGTTAATAGAAACTCAATAGGCTTCAATATGATCTACATATAACCTAAACATATAGAGTGATGCAACAAAGAGCAGTGGTCAGTAAAACTAACAAATTAATGGACAATAGCTGAAAAACAACTTCCAACTTGGAACTACCAAACATTTCATCCTTATAGACCAAAGCAAAATAACACCTTTATTAATAAATGCTTCAAAAAAATAAGTTCACTTATATGTACATACAAGCATAATTATATGTACATATAGCATAATTATATGTACATTTAGCAAAAGTATATGCACATTTCATAAGAGTCACATAATCTACTCTAAACCACAATAAATTAAGCTCTAAAGACTTCCCTCTCTTTAAAATATTCAAGGTAACAAAAATATAATGATTCATACAAAATGAGTAAGACTAGTAAATTTAAAGACTCTTGTTCCCTAAAACTAAAAGTCAAACTCTTAACCATAATCAATGTCGATGTCGTTTTTGCCATTTAAAACTATTTCAAACTAACACAATTTATAAGAAATGCTTGAACAAAATAAGCTCACTTAAATGTACATATAGCAAAACAATATGTACATATAGCATACCTATATGTATATTCTTGCAAACTTTATGTACATTCGTGCAAACCGAAAATTTCTTCATAGTTTTGTATATGCAAGCAAGCAAAGAACAAGCATGAATATCATTTGAATTAAATAGAGACACAAACAACTATCATGACATGAAACTATTTTGCCTGTAAAAAAAAATACAGCTGCAATATATAGTGAAATTAAGAAACTTGATAAAGATGTTCTTACAATAGGATGAGCAAGCGGTTCTTTAAAGTTGTAGATGTTATCTCCATAAAAGCAGAAAGAGACAAATCAAATGCCAAATCCTATATAATTTAAAGGATTAAAATAAAATGAAATGAAGTCAAAGGATAAATATATATGCTGTCCAAATAAAAGCTGTAAACTTTCTTTAGTTTATTTATTTATCCATCTATTTTTAATGACTGAGGTGTAAGGGTAAGTACATCTATTTATTTAGCATGGGGTACACTTAGTTCATTTGCTACCAAACTTATTTATGTATGTATGAATCCATACAAACAAACATATATATATATATATATATATATATATATATATATATATATATATATATAAAGCCAACACTTCAAAAATGAAAACCATTAATTAAACCACACTCCAGACTAATTATCCAAACAAGATACACTTAATGAACCAAGAGACCAATATGAAACCACGATTGAACTTTCAACATGTACCATACAAAAACAAGAGGGGTAAGAGAATGTAACATAAGCCCCTAACACTTTTCCATCTACAATTAAGAAAAGAATTTTTTCCCCTAAAATAAAGATGCCAAAGCTTTAGAAGCTAATGTTTCGTAATTCATATGATTTATCTAAGATATAATATAAGCTTGCTCCTCGCATTTTCCATTCTACAATTAAGAAAAAAAAAAGTTTCTCTTAAAATAAGCATGCCAAAGATTTAGAAACTAATGTTTAGCTAACTTCCATCCTGCATTGCAGCTCATGCAAACCATAAGATTTTCTTTAAAAATTTTACAAGTTAACAACAATTGCCATTTCATAACTCTCTTCCATGACCAAAAACAATACAATCAACAAATAAATGGAAAAATCCAACTGAAACTACTTTCTTTAATTATTTTTGAGTTAATGAACATCAAAGTAATAAACATTTTCTTATTTATTTCTTTTCAATTTAAAACTAAAAAAAAAATTAAGAAAAGAAAATGGTCCAAATAAACCCCAATTCTACAACAAAATTTTAACACCTCAAACTCCATTAAAGAAAAAAAAAAGATAAAAATTAATCAACTCCATTCAAAAACCCTAACTCTCAAAATCTTAAAACCCTAATATAGAAGAGATTTATAAACCGTAAACCCAAAAAACAAGGAATAGGGAGAAAGGGAGAGAAACCTAAAAGACGGTGAGAGCAACGAACTGCTCAAGCTTGAGAGTGACTTGATGCCAGAGCTTCTTCGATACAGATTTGTAAGAGAACTGTACCAGCCGGCTAGCTCTGGATGCTCATTTCGAAGAGATCTACAAATTCGCTACTTGAAGTCGGGATCGACAGTAGATGGGAGTGGGTGTCGGGACCTAGTTTTGTTTTGTTTTGTTTTTTTTTTTTTTGATAATTGGGTAAGGGAAGGGATTGTTTGGGTTTGAACCCAAGACTTCATGCCCCCAAGACTCTTAGCCACTCAGCCAAGAGCTTGTTGGCGGGACCTAGTTTTGTTGGTCAAGGCAGTAGATGAAATTGAGGGTCGGCATCAAGGGTGGCTGCTAAGAATGGTTTGGGAGAGATGGAGTATATGACAATGGTGTGAAGAAAGAAATGAGGCTTTTGGGAGAGAGAGACGGTAGAATAGAAATTAGAAAAAATTGGTCAATACAATTTTAAGGGTACATTCGTCTTTACAATGTCTCACTTAACAATTTTTAGTTTTTTCATTTCTCTTTTATAAATTATTCCTATCCATTAGACTTTAAAGTGATTAATTTTTTTGTATGACATGTTTTTCAGATTTACCCATCGACATTTCCGTTGACTATTTTTGCAAAAGCCACATGATTTCTGGTCTTTAACTGTAATCATTTATGAAACAAAATTTTTTCAAACCTCCAACAGGGAAAACAGACCGTTCGTCGTCTATATTAGGCTATAATTTTATTTATGATATTATATATTTATATAAATTTTGACATGAAATAATTCGTGTTATATAGATTTTGATATATTTGTATCTTCATATTTTCGTGTCATGTTCATGTTATTTTTTTTATGTCATATCATATTTTATATTGTGTTTTAGTTATTTTTTCCGTGTAATTGTATCGTGTCTAAAATTATTATGTTTAATCTATATATCATCATATTTAAAAAAAAAACAAAATTAATTAAGATGTGTGAATATATAGCTTCTTTTGGTTATTTTACAAAAGATTATTTTTTTTATCTATATATAATTTTTTAATTTTTTTTTTTAATTTTAACTTAATGATTAATATATGACAATTTTATTATCTTGTCCTCACTCCTCAGTTTATAGAATAATGTTTTTGGCAAAGAAGCCAAACTATTACTCTTCATGCAGAGACATAATTGTCCCTTAATTCTGTTCATTTAAAATAAAAAGGATTTTGTTAACTAGTTTTTGAAATATTTTTAAAATTAATTAATATATTATTTATAATATTATTATATTAAATGCAATAGTTAATAATAGACCTGATCACGGGTCGGGTAGCCCGCCCGGCCCGGCAGGCCCGGCCCGTATCGGGCCGGACCTGGGCATGATATTTTATGTTCCGGGCTGGCTCGATCCGGAACAGTGATTTTTATTATAATAATATTATTTTATTTAATTTTAATTATAAAAAAATAAAAAAATTTATTTTTTTATTCCAATAAACAGTGTTTCGGGCCTAAACGGGCGGGCCGAGCCGACCCAGGGCTGGGCCTGGGCAGAGAAAATAAAAAAAACCGGGCCGCGGCCCGGCCCATGAGCATCTCTAGTTAATAATTTTATTTATCATTTTTAATACATTAAATAAAAATATTATTATATATAATAATTTTTAAAAATACTTATAATGCATTCGTTAGTAAAATTTTTAAAAAAAAAAATTATTTAGTTATTGAATAACAGTAGTAATAGAGCACACCTTTTTTAAGTCTCTTTTTCCCTAAAAATTGGATGAGGTTGTTTTCAGGATGTAAGGTGTTCTGTGAATGTGAATTGATCCTTCAAAAGTGGTGGGGTTATGTATATGCCAATAATAATGAATTAGTCTCCCCTTTTCAAGAAAAAAAAAAAAAAAACAATTCTGTCTCAATTATCTTCTTTTTTTTTTCTTTCTTTTTTTTCTTTTTTCCTGCCAAATTTTCAAAGTAAAGGCTGTCATATCTCTAGCTAAGCTAGCTAAGTGGATTGGATGAATGAAGGTATCAAATACTTTTATAACAAGGGAAATATTGCCTCCAAGTTTATAATGAAAAAAAAAATAAAATGAAATGTTAACTCGTGTCAAGTGAGATTGGTTAGTTAATATATTGTTTTCTTTTGAATATAATAAAAATAATATATATTTTTAATTAATGTTTATAGACATCTGTTAATGGAACAAAAAAAAAAAAAATCCATTAATCGAACAAAAATAAAAGTTTTATGAAATGCATGGATATCAACATAATCAAACCGAAGTGTAATAATAGTTTTTTTTTTTTTTCATTTTGTGTGATTACTTTTTTTCACCTAACTTTTTAAATTTTTATGTTAATTAATTTGATTTTGAATATTCTTAGACTCAAGTATTTTATATGAAAATTAAGTTGAAACATCCAAAGATTGTTTGATCAACCCAAATGATATTATAAATTTTGCTTTTTTAATATGGAAAAAAAAATCGAATAACCATATGCATGCTCTTAAAAACAGGATACATATACATCAATCACTAAATCAAAAATATTTATTAATGCACAAATAGTATAATTAGCTAGGTGGGTTCATCTAGACCTGACAATTTATATATTCATGTTGTATTTGTATTATTTTTTCGTATCATAATTGTATTTAAGGTGTTATATATTTATATAAATTTTGACACATTAATAATTTGTATTATATAAATTTTGATACATTCGTATATTCGTGTCATGTTTATATATATTTTTTTGTCTGTTATATATCATATTTTAATTATTTTTCTTATATCGTATCTAAAATTACCATATGGCATTCACCTAAATATAAAATCACTGAACTAAAAGCAAGTCATTGTTTTAGAGTGGGTGAATATATATAGAAGTGATTTACTATCATTGTCAAAGAAGAAAAAAAATCCCATTTAAATCATCACTTTTGAGCAAATCATATATATATATATGTTTTGATATGAAGTATTGAAGACTAAAACTAACACATATCATATGTTTGTTTTATATCTCATAAAGTTAATTATAAAACAGACAGCAAGCATTTACAAATAATATCCCAAATCAGACGCCTGCATAAATCTCGAGTGCATCATCACTTATATTGGAGACAAAGTAGGAGAAATAGTCTGCAAATTTGAAGGGGCGGTAAAGGAGTGGATGTTCATTGTCAACAAGTTCACGAGGCACCTCAATCATTGCTCCTTCCTTTGGCACTGTAAACAGCCCGAACGAGTACCTCTCTTTGTCGCCCTTCATCACCACCCTATGTTTAACAGCAACGAGTCTTCCATTGCTCCAGGCCTATATATAGGATATATCCACACTTTTTTAATTAATTTCTAATATAATCAATAATTCAGGTTTTAAGATACACTAATTATTCGTTGTTGGAATATGAAATTTGGATTTTTCTTTTCTTTTCTACTTTATTCCTTTTCATAAATTTAATTTCGAAGTAATCAATAAGCATAAGGTGTAATTGAATAGATTAAGACTGATCATCACTATTAAACTCATATATATATATATATATATATATATATATATATACTAGATTTGGCACATTTAAAATGTGGGTGAAAAAAATATTTTTTAAAATGAAAGAAAAATTATCTGATAAAAATATGGTATCTTTTTTTTTTTAAAGAAATGGGTAGTTTTTTCTTTTAAATGTGGTTTTATAAAGATAATGAAATAAAATTGTATTTTTAAGAAGGATGAGAAGTTATGTGAGTAAAAATAGGTAGATTTTTTGAGAGGTTGTAAATTTTTTAAATGTGTATTTATAAAAAATTGAAAGATATTAATATCTTTAAATTTATTTTTATTATAATTTTTATGTCAATTCTCAACTAATTAGTGTCTTTTGACTGTAGACAACAAATTCAGTCAAAAATTTTATAATAGTAAATATACATATACTGGCTGTGAAACCATCATGATCCATTATCTTTATTAATAAAAAAATAATGACTAAAACTCATCAAATAAGACATCACTTTTTGACATGATTATAAGAAAATCATAAAGGTTTACCAAAGGATCGATCCGATCGAGTAGTTACCATGTTTTCCAAGGTGAAAATGCCATGATCATGAATGAGGGAATCATTTTTAAAACTACTTACTTTACTTACCTTAAGTGCATCACCAACAATGACTACAAAAGCATCTTTGGGAACCACTACTTCTTCCCAATGGCCTTCTTTAGTTATAACCTCAAGACCTTGCACGTCATTTTGGCATAGAACAGTTAGAGCATTCTTGTCTGTGTGAGCCACCAGACCTAGATTTTCTTCCTCCCTCACAGGAACTTTGTACTTCATCACACGGAAAATGCTCGAGCTGTCCCTCACAAGCGCATCGTAGTGCTTTTCTTCCATGCCGAAGCTCTCGAAAATCATTTCCAGGATTGTAAAATTTAGCTCTAGAATCTTTGAGCTCATGGAATTGAGTATCTCACTATCATATTAATAAGTAACAAGTAAGTGTACAACATAAATAATTACTATTAACCTACAATGGAGGCAGTCAAATCAAGATAGATTGATCCGAAATCCGATTCTAATCGGATATAACACTTATGGGTACATAAGAAATGTATTGAATCGATTCTTTTTAATGAATTTTTTTTTACCATTTTTGAAGCTTAATTAAGTAGGTGAAAACTGAAAATGTTGGAATTTTTGTGGCCTCAAATATATGATGGGGGTGGCGGGGTTGCATTTCATACGAATTAATTAGTCTGACTATGTTATTTATTAATGGAATTTTATGATTGGTGATTGAGTGTTTTCAGTTGACCAGTATGTCGACCAGATCACAGCTGAGCATTTGACAAAAGACGTAAATGAAACTGCAAACCAGAGAGCAGTTACAAAGAGACTGAGTTTATTTCTCTGTGATGATTTTAATTTCTGGCAAAGGCATGTGCAGTTTGTAAAATAACAATGATTTTTAAAGACTGGCACTGTATTAAATACAAATCTATTTCAAGGATAAGCCCTATATTAAATATGGAATTGGCAGGTAGTGAAGGCGTTTGGTGGCAGCCATTATCATGTCAAAACTCAAAAACTATAGCTTTCTCTTGTCATTAGAGCTAAAAAACGATTGTTTGAAAACTTTGAATAGACTTTTCTGAATTAGACAAATGGAATTATATTTGTATATGCTTTTCAAGTTAATTTTTCTATTGATCGTGACTAAGGGTCTTTTTGGTTTCAGAAAAAAAAATGAAATTTTAATAGCCATACGTTCATTTAGTCTGGTTACAGCTGGAAAATTAAAGCTGGCATGACGAAAGTAGTTATAAATTGTTCAAAATGTTACCTGTAAAGGAAACACGAAGTCATGAATTCATGAAAAACATGTTAAAAACCTCAAGTTTCTATCGTAAAAACTTAATTGTATAAAATGTTCTAGCTGGTTTTGTTTTGAAAATCTGAAAGTTATTTGCTTCTAGAAGACTTAAAATTATATCTGTAATTAGGAAAAGAAGTTTTTAGTATTTTATAGCTTGAATACAGTGATTTACAGCTAAGAGTCAATTTTCATATTCATTTTATGATTCTATCTACTCTGACCTCTACCATTCTTAAGGAAGAATGGAAAGCATTAATATATATGCGATCGAGTTATAAATTATAACCAATGCAACCAAGCAAAAGCTCGAGCCATTGTTCAGAAGCTACTGATGCAGTATTGCATGTTAACAGTCAAATCAAACCAGCAGCAAAAAGCATGGAAAACAAGAGAAGAAACATGAGGAAAATTAAGTTGAAGCTTATAATTTGAAGAAGAATTTACCAGAACGCTGGGTTTCCTTGAGGCCACATGAGGTGAGTAAATTCTTGAGCAGCTTCAAGCCTGGTGGCGTCGTCGATGCCAAAGCTCTCATGCAAAGGAACCACGGGACACTTGCCCTGGTAGCTTCGGTAAGGCTTAGGGTTCTGGTACTTGTTCTTGGTCTCTTCAGGGAGATCAAACAATGCCTTCATGGCCACAACCATATCTTCACGTACACTTGTTGGGATCTTATCGTACTTTAGGAGAAAACAGCCGTGACTCTCACATGCCTCCCTAACTTTGCTACACAACAGTTTCCACCTCTCACTTCCACGCTCTTTGTCATCAAGATCTTCCCCTAAAAATTCAAGAACTGGGATTTTAGCCCCATCCATTTCTCTTTCTCGAAGTTAGTTGAAGCACTATAGAAAAAAAGGTACCCTAGTTTATAAGGGAGTTACTCTAGATATGTCCAAAAATTGGTCTACTTTTTAAGTAAGTGATTTGGGCACCCTTCTTCCACCTGTTCTCAACTTATATGTACCTTTTTTTTTTTTTTAAATCTATGTGAACATATTTGCTGCGGGATTTTTAGACCAACAAACAAAATTTAATGCAAATTAGTCAAGAGCCTATCATTATTTAAAAGATTTTTTTTTATTATTTTCGAGTTCAAATTGATTGACGACATGCACATTTCATCATGTGAACTTCACGTGATTGTAATTTGTGTGCCGATGGATGACTTATAGTGTCTTATTTGTTTAAATATCAAAGGACATTGAATGGGATCTTTGATATATATATACCTTATTTGCATTCAAGTTTCTTTGTAAATAGCTGTCACATTCAAGCCCTTGAAACGAAATAGTGAACTGTATAGTATTAAATCAAGGATAGAGAGAGAGAGAGAGAGAGAGAGAGAGAGAGGGCAACATGCCAGCAGCATGCATCTCAATTCTAGCGTGGCAGCTTGCGATCTGATCGAGTCCAAGAAAGCAAAGCAAAGCCAATATGTCAGCATTGTAACAACTAGTCGTCGAAAGAGTGGGCGCTCAATTAATCAAAAGGTATACGCCCCATAAAAGTTTCTGTTGTAACGCTTAGACATTTATGTATGCCTGATAGAGTAGTTATAAAACCCATTTACCAATATTTAATGCTTTTTGCCATAGATATAAAAGCAAACATATTCTTTTTAGAGGGCCCTGAACAGAAACGTACCATAACAAATAATGAGTTTGATTGTTTCCTTAAGTTAAAGGGCTAAAAAAACCAGCCAGCCCCCTATGCTTTTCTATCTGTTAAGGACACATGATTTTTCCCATAGGGTTCGGGTCCTCTCTAGTAAAGGCCATATGGGTCCCCCATGGTCAATAAAAATTACAGATCTTCATTCTCTCAAGTTGCATATTAATAAAAAATAAAAATAAAAATTGGGGGAAACTTGTATCAGAATTCCATTAACCCATTGTTTGGAAAATTGTATCGAGTAAATCTATACATGTGAAAAGTGCCTCGACTTCCTAATAATCGGATGAACAAGAGGGAGAAGTAATTGACTCTATCAAACTGAAAGAAAGAAACTCTTTTATTGTTTGCATGGCCGTAAACAATGGATCTCTTATTGTTTGCCCACAAACAATGGATCATGTTTCATGCAGTCCCCTGCATGAGTGTCACTTTTAGGTCTCATCTTTTGGGTTCAAAACAACAAAGTAAACCCCACCTACTCTTGATCGGGGTGGTGGACCACGGTTATATTTTTCTTTGAACCGGTTTAAACAGGATTCGAATCCGATACATATCATTGAGTCAAATGTAAGATCATTGGAAACAAGAAATCAGATTAACTGTGATATCAGCCTGAAAGGACAGCAAAATAATTGATCATGTCTATTAACGAAGGGCACAATAACTTAACTCAAAATCTCTATTCATATCTAATAATTAGCTCAACCTGTTACATTAATTAATGTAGTTAACTACACAGAAATTAAGCAAAAACAGAAAGTTTAAAACATTAGTGTCCATTAAACACTTAGTATGAACTTTTGTGAGCAAGGAATCTCCATTTATGGCACTCAACATATAAGTTTATGGGGGTGGAGGATGAGTTGGTTCAGGGAATTTGTTAGCTTAATTTGATCAGTTTTGGGAAAGGATTATGAAGCAGTGGGGGGGATGTTAATTTATGTACCAACTCTCACTTGGCATATATAACCAAATATTTAATTCAGGTGGGACACACATTAAGAATTGTTCTGATTGAAATGGCAAGTCGGCAGCAAGCCCACATGATACAATGTATGCTCCATGAATCATCTTTTCCCCTAGGGGGGCTCCTGGACATTGTAATTAATTGGTTTGTCAAGTCGATCCAACCACCATGTGTTTATGATTTTGCTACATTTATAGGTGGTAGTAAAAACAAAACTTATCCAAAAACTACTTTTTGCTTTAAGTATAATACTTTGGATCACATATATATTATTTCAAAACGAATTATATAGCAAGTTAGCTAGATATATATGAATTTTCTTTTCCTCTACACCATCCATTTCTTTCTGCATATTGCTAAAGAAAACAGACCATGAAAATGCCTTGCAACAAAGCTACTTTCTTCGATTTTTGATCGAAGCTGCTTCAGCAATGAATCAAATTAACCTATTTGCTGCACTCAAAGAGAAGAACAAAGAGAGATAGCTTGAAGGCGAAGGAAAGGATTTTGTGCTGATATATATATATATATATATATATATATATATATATATATTTGGTTCCCCTATTGGCTAAAGTGAAAAGCACATGAAAACGAGCTAGCTAGCTAGACTTTAAATTTATTCCCATGAATTTTATCCCTCTCTTTAGGCATTAATCATACATATATATATATATATACTTAGTAACTTATAGGTGGTCCATGGTGCAAGAAATGCGATGATGGAGTGTGGCAGTCCATGTCTGAAGCTGGTCCTCATGAATCCATCAGCAGAAAACTGAGAAAAGCTTTATTCAGTAAACATCCTGGAAGCTGTCATAAGATATGTACACAGAAGGAATCCAACTACATTTTTGGGGCTCACACAGTACTGTTGATCAAGTGGACCTAAAAAGTTTTTCTATTGCAAAGATCAACATCATCACAAGTTGGCATTTACCTTTCATTTGCTTTATTAGACCATACAGTAGTTCATAAGTCACTAGAAAAAGTCAATGTTTTGGAAGGAAAAGGTTGCTTGGAAAGGTGGGGCTTAGCTAAATCAATTTTTTAGGCATCCACCTTCCTCTTTTCCCCCTCTCTAGTTTGTCTTATGGTGGTGGAACCATTGACAAAAAAAATGTGAGTCCATGGATTCGGGCATAGACCTATCTTGCTAGCTAGCTAGCTAGCCACTCTTTATCATGCTCTGGAAGCAAAAGAAAATTCAGCACCTACTGTCAATTAGAAAGGAAAAAAAAAACTACTCTTTGGCAAAATTGGTTTTTTATTCTGACCACATAATATATTTTAAAATTTCCTTCGTCTCATTTTTTTTTTTATTCTTAATCTATTTTTAACCTCTCAACCCCTATCCATTTAGGATTATTATCTTGTACACTGTTAGTCGAGTGTTTTAACTTCACAAGCAGAGCTTACACATTTTCGTAACTTTTCATATGATTTATATTTGTACAAACTGACCGTTGGATTTAACAATATAATTAATCGTACTCGTCGTGCACGTAAAGTTTCGAATCGATCCTATATCCCTATTATATTGATCAAGAATACTGTTTTTTTCAATATATATATAATGGTTGGAAGTTTTTTACATCGGAACAAATAGTTAAATATTTTTAATTTACTCGAAACTCGACGTGCATGATCTATGTGAATAGAACATGAAATACGACTGTCAGATTAAAAAAATATAAATCGTCTAAAAAATTATGGAAGTGTGTAAACCCTGCTTGTGAAGTTAAAAAAGTCCACTGACAGTTTACAGGATAATAATCTATCTATTTAACTCATCTGAAAAGAATATTACGCGTTTAAAATATCTCAAACCCGTAATTTTAAAAATAAAATCTGTCTAACATACATGTTATCTGAATTAATACTCAATTGACTCATCTAATTGTTCTTTGATTCCGATTAATTTGAGATTTGAGATATATATACTGTTTCAATTTATATGAATATGATAAGTAATATTGGTTCTTAACTAATATTTTTCTTATTATAAATATTTAACCAAATAATCACTATATATGAAAATATTATGCTTTTTAAGCATGCATCTTAACTAGACCTGCTCACGGGCCGGGCCTGGGCAGGATATTTTGTGTTCCGGGCCGGTCCGGCCCGGAATAGTAATTTTTATTATAATAATATTATTTTATTTAATTTTAATTATAAAAAAAATAATAAAAATTTATTTTTTTATTTCAATAAACAATGTTTCGGGCCTAAACGGGCGGGCCGGGTCAACCCAGGGCCGGGCCTGGGCAGAGAAAATAAAAAAAAAAACCGAGCCGCGGCCCGGCCCATGAGCAGCTCTAATCTTAACCTACAATCAATTCACAAACAATAAAAAAAAATTGAATATAAAATCATATATAAGAAACTGAAGAGATAATACTATCATTGTCCTTACATTATTCTCGAAATTGGGCTGGTACTCAAATTACATCATACACATCATTATTAGCAACAGTGTTAGGTAACTATCACTTTGAGGAAACTAAAAACGATTCACATGTTCTATATATAGAAGGATATTTATTCGTAATTTATGTTTTTCATGATGAACTCTAACATATGCGATCGCGGACTAATTAAGGTAACAAGAGCACAACTCTATAATGTGTGTGTGAAAAAATAATATTGGATTGATCGATCGATTTGGTTTAACTTAAAATCGGTAATCTATTCAATTAGATATGAATCTGAAAATCGAAAATTTATCATAAAAATCAATTCAATCAGTTAAAAATTGATAAAAAAAATTATTTCTTATTTATTTTTTAAATGATGAGATTTGAACCTTTAACCTTTTATTTTTATATTAAAGATCATACCATTAAAGTAAATGTATATTTTTATTAATTATTTACTATATTTATTGTTATTTAATATTAAAATTATTTATTTTAATATTTTAATTATTTTAATTTGAATAGGCCCGATTGGATCGGTAATCGAAAGCTTTTCCGGTTTGACCTCCGATCCGATTTTTTCAACCTTGGTCATGCATGCACACTTATCATTGAAAAAAAAAAAACATAATTGAAATTTAAAATGCATTATATATTAGACCTACTCAAAGACCAAAGAAAAAAATTACAAATTGGTCATTTTTATAATATGTGAATATTGAATTTTGCCACTCAATTTTGATTTCATTAGATTATAAAGTTACACTAATTTCATTTTTCATTGAATTTTGCTACTATACTTTTATTTTTAGTAATTTTTGGATTAAAGCTAACGGAAATAAAATTATATTCTACGGAATATATGAGGTAGAGGTGCTCATGGGCCGGGTCGAGGCCCGATTTTTTTTAAAGTCCTTACCCAGGCCCGGGCCGGGCCGGCCATGAGCCCGAATTTACTGTTCATTGTAATAAAATATTTTTTTATATATCTTTATATATTTTTATAATTAAAATTAAATAATATTATTATAATACAAAAACACTGTTCCAGGCCGGGCCGGCCCGGATCAAAAATATTCTGCCCAAGCCTGACCCAATATGGACCTGGCCGCGCGGGCTGCCCGGCCCGTGAGCAGGTCTAATATGAGGTGGATATTTAAAATAATTTTGAATAAAACATAAAATATGACGCGGATATTTTACAAGTAGAAAATATACATGTGACGTGTCATGTTGGAAGAAGTTATTATTTGTTTTTTTAATTAAATTTTATACTAAAATAATATTTTTCAAATATTAAATTTAAAATATGTTATAATTTTAATTTATCAAAAAAAAGTTCGGAAAAAAAAGAAAGAAAGAAAGAAAGAAAGAAAGTAACTAGATTTGGTGAAAATGATGTGAATATTCTTTAACAATCCAGTAATTTTATCATAATTCTTTATCAAACCCAATTACTTTCTCTCTCTTTTTATTTCTTTTACATATTTTTTTCTATTTGATAAATTAAAATTAATTTTTTTAATAATTTAAATTTAATAATTGAAACTAAATATTTTAATATAAAATTTCATAAAAAAACAAATAGTAAGTTCTTCTAATGTGCACGCCATATTTATATTTTTTCTTATATGTGGAATGTCCATTTATATTTTATGTTTTATTCAAAATTATTTTAAATTGATTAACAGAATATTCTACAAAATATTCTATGTTTTCATTAACTTTTGATCCAAAAATTACCAAAAATAAAATTATAGTGATAAAATTCAATTAAAAATAAAAATACAGTGTCATCATTCAATTAAATCAAAGTAACAAAATTTTTATATTCACTTTTAGAAGTGACAATTTTTTTTTTTTTACATAAAAGAATAGAGTTTGAATCTCTCTAAAAACACATGAGCTTAATTAAACCCTTAATTAATGCCTTATTGAGCTGATTTGTCTATTTATATATCATATGGGCCATTGGGCCTTGCAATTTCTCCAAAAGAATGAAATGGTCTCTGCCCTGCCGTTTAATACTCCACTTTTTCATTCTACGCTGTCTATGCTTAGCTTATTCACTGCTTGTAATATTACTCCATGCCTGCAAAGTCAAGTTATTATGCTCTTAATAGTCAATTTTGCATTTTGAAAAATAAGAGTATAAATTTTATAAAATAATTCTAATTTTAAAAATAGAAAAAAAAATTTTGAAAAAATAAAAATTCATTATTTGAAAATTTAAAAAATAAAAATTCACAAAAAAATAATAATTTATTTTTCAAAAATAAAATTTTTTTTTCTCTCCTCCTCTCCCTTCTCTCCACGATCTCCCTCTTTTAAAGTTGAATCCGACCAGCCATTGGTCGAATTTGGCCAAACGAGTTTAGATTCGATGTTGGTAGATTGAAATCGACCTAAAACAGGAAAAGAATGGAGGGGGAGGAGGAAAGAAAAAAAAAATTTATTTTTAAAGAAAAAAAAATTAATGCCACGTTAGTGGCATGTGTGCCACACGTGATGTCATGTTGGCATTTAATAAGATATTAGATGATGATGTGACATCAAATGTCACGTGTTATCATATTATTAGATGACAATCACGTTAACGACCTCATTTAATGATGTTTACTTCGAGTATTAGATTGACGCACAAAATGTTTGTACAAATATCATAGTACACATTTCAAAAATAGAGATACCATTTTGAATTTTTGAATTTTCATATAACACATGAGCCAAATATGACATTACTCCTTTTTCACAAATATTACACATTAATTTTAATTCACAAAGATTGGTTTTGAACTTTGGATGGTTGGAGACAGAACATCAAAAGGGGGAGTGGATTGATGAGGCCGATCTAATTCTTAAATATGATTGGATCTGACCCAACCGATCAAACCCGTCCATGTTTTGAAAACAAGCTTAACTGGATATGCATTCGACCCAATAAAATCTGATATGAATCTGATTAGCCCATCAAGTTCTTGATGGTTTTTTATGAAGTCAAATAAGTCAATTCAACCGATAGTAAAACTGTAAAAATTGTAGAAGTGGAGAGAGAGATGGCGCACCCTAGCAAATTCTCTCGGTTCACGTTAGCAGGTCTAATGTGAGTCTGAGGAAATTTCTTGATTTCTTAGCCCATTTTCTTGATTTCTACATAATTTCTTGCAATTCATCTATTTTTCTTGCCGTTTTTTCAACGATATTTTACATTTTCTTACTCTTGCATCAAAAAATTTGCTATTTGAGTTGTGTTTGAGGTCCCTTTATGGATTAGTTATGACAAATGTGGCTTCGTGTTCAACATTGAAAATGGCGTCAAATACAATAGGAGCTCTCTCCTGTGAACTTATTATCTTCTACCTTGAATGATGACTTTCCTCCATTAATGAATGATAGAGGAAACTCGAAGAAGGAGAAGGGAGAAGTTTCTGATCTAGAGAAACCAGGTGGGAAGATGGTTATGAAAGAATCTGCTGACGTGGCACAAACGAGGGAGAAGAGGACAATGGATTGGCATTCGTTTTTTCCCATGACAGATCAAACCCTAGCATTTTATCCACCATTGCAGGAAAATGGAAGAGTTGTTGTCAGACCACCCAAGGAAGTGCTCGAGGAGGGTTCAAATCAGTGGAAGAATGTCGTGGTTGCTCAGTTCTTGGGATGAGCTCCCAATTTTAGCCAGTTCTAGAAGATGGCTAACTTGCTTTGGGGAAAAGAAGGTCAGTTGAGATCAAACCAGTGGAGTCAAATCTGTATATTATATAGTTTTCTTCAGAGAGAACCAGAGACTGGGTTCTGGAGTCAGGCCCTAGGCATATACAGAATAAGGCAATTATTGTTTGTAAATGGGAGCCTGAGATGAATTCATTGGAATTTAACATGAAGCAAATCCTTGTTTAGATCAAGTTAGGTAATGTCCCTCTTGAATTATATACAAAAACGGGGCTTAGTTATATTGCAAGTGCATTGGGTCAACCACTGTATATGGACAGAGCAACAACCCTTAAACAGAAGCTTGCTTTCGCTAAAATTTGTGTAGAGGTAGATGTTGAATCTAGCTTGCCTGAGTTTATTGATGTTGAACTAGGACAAGGCACAGTAGCTTCAATCACAGTTGAGAGCACTTGGATGCCACCAAAGCGCTCCCACTGTAAAAAGTTTGGGCATGTTGAAAAGGTATGCCAAGAAAAACCAAGGATAGCATAGAAATGGATTCCAAAAGGGACAAGACTTACCAAGGAACAGGTTCCAAAGCATGGCTTATAGAGTAGTCCTCAGGAGACCAATGAGCAAAGTTGTGAGAGTGAAACGAGAGAACATGAAACAGGTATGCAAACAAGTGATAATTCTGGAGTGCAACCTTTGCTTTCAGATAACAGATTTGCTATCCTTAACACCACAGTGGACACAGTACTAACTGAGGATAGAGAGCCTAATAATCTAGTCTCATCTCCTAGGAAAGCTAAGGCAGCAGCAGCTGGGGTAGCTGAGCTCATGGACCAAATTAAACCCAGGAAGAAGAACCAAAACGTAAGGGGGAAGAATCAAGCAGTTGTAGGTAAGTCTGCTTTGGCTAGTCTCCCTTCTTCATCTACTTTATGAATTGCTTAATTTGGAATGTGAGGGGACTAAATGACCCCAGTAAGCAGAGTAGGGTAGTTAGTAGGGTTAACAGATTGAAGGTTGATATTTTGTGTCTGTTGGAGACTAGAGTAAAACAACATAATTCCCAAGCAATCCTGAATAAAAATTTTGTGGGGTGGAAAATGATACATAACTATAATTCTGCAACCAATGCCAGAATATGGCTCATGTGGACAGAACATTTGAAGGTTGACTTTATTGATGCATCTGATCAGGTACTTACCTGTTGTATTACTTGTAGACATCAAAGTTCTTTCTTTCAACAGTTTATGGTTGTAATAGAGAGACTGATCGAAGAGCACTCTCGGAAAGACTTCACTGCATTGGGAGACGTGTGGGGAATTGTCCTTGGACGGTGGCAGAGGACTTCAATGCCATCACTTATCCCAGAGAGAGCTCAGATTATGATGGCTCCTAAGTTCCAAGCACTGAAATGCAAGAATTCTACACATGTCAAGCTAGCTTAGACCTGATTGATCACCCAATTATTGGGCCACTTTTCACATGGTGTAATAATAGACCACATGATGCTCTATCAAGGAAACTGGATAGGGTCCTTGTGAACCCAGTTGGCATGTAAGTTTTGCAAGTTCTGCGGTTGAATTCTTAGCTCCTGAAATCTCTGGCTACTGTCCTGGATATGTCAAGCTGCAAACCGATGAGACTTCTCCTCCCAAGCCATTCAAAATTTTTAACTATTGGACAAGCCACCTGAGTTTGAACAAGTTGTTAGTAGCTCGTGGGGTTTACCAGTGGAGGGTAATCTTATGGTGAAGCTGCACAGAAAGTTAAAAAGGTTGAAAGCAGATTTAAGAGCTCTCAACAAAACTCATTTAAGTAAAATTTCAGGCAGAGTTCAGGAAAGAAGACAAAAACTGGAAATGATACAGCTTGATCTACTGTCACATGTACCCATAGAGGCAGAACTGTTGTTAGAAAGACAAGCATCTAGAGAGTTATTTGACTTTATAACTGATGAAGAAAATTCTATAAACAGAAGTCCAGAGTTCAGTGGGTGAAAGAAGGAGACCAAAACACGGGGTTCTTTCACAAGCAGGTGTTGGTGAAGTAGAAGTTCAATACCATTAAAACACTCTATGATAACCAAGGCAAAAAGCTGGACACTTATAGCCAGATTGCAACTGAAGCTGTTAACTTCTATAAGCAGCTTCTAGGAGCATCTGATTCAAATGTCATTTAGATGCACTGAAGAGCTACTCAAAGACTTGCTACAAACTTCTATTACTCAAGAGCAGAAGGATAGGATGGCAACACCAATTACTAGAGAAGAAGTTAAATCCATAATATTTGCACTCCACGGCAATAAAACACCTGGCCCAGATGGGTGCATAGCACATTTTTTCAAGTGTGCCTGGAGGATTATAGGAGAAGATGTGATGGAGGCTGTGTTGCATTTTTTCAGGACAAGTGAACTACCAGTAGGTTTCAACTCCTCAATCATCACCTTGGTACCAAAAGTCCCTAACCCGAGGTGTATGACTGAATTCAGACCCATTTCGTGTTGCACCACAATCTACAAATGCATCACAAAAATACTGGCAAACAGACTGAAGGGGTGTCTACCAGATATTATCTCTAATAACCATAGTGCATTTGTTGAAGGCAGGAGTCTAGTTGACAATGTGCTGGTTGCACAGGAGATTGTAAATAGGTATCATAAGAGCACCTTATCTGCTAGATGTGCAATCAAAGTGGACTTAAGGAAAACGTTTGATTCCTTAGACTGGAAGTTCATCATCCAGTTACTCTCAGTCTTGGAATTTCCTCCATTCTTCATTAACTAGATCAGTTGTTGTTTAACTACACCAAAATATTCTGTAACAGTCAAAAGAGGCTTGGCAGGTTACTTCACTGGTGCTAAAGGGGTGAGACAAGGGGATCCCATCTCCCCTTATCTGTTTCTATTGGCATTAATGTATTATCAGTTCTTCTAAACTCAGCAGCTGCCCATGAGATTCGACCATTTCATCCTAAGTGCAAGAAGATTGGGCTAACACATTTGAGCTTTGCTGATGACTTACTAATATTCACCAAGGGGAAGCTTGACTCTGTTGAGACCATCATCAAGCTCCTTGAAGTCTTTTACCAGTTTTCTGGACTTCAATTAAATTGTGCCAAAAGTGAATTATTCAGCACAGGAATCAAAAAGAAAGAGCTACAAGCCATAGTAGCCAGAATGGGCTTCAAGAATCCCTACCAGTTAGGTACCTTGGAGTGCCATTAATCACCAAGAAGCTTAGTGATAAGGACTGCTTTCCTCTAATTGAAAGAATAACGTGGAGAGTCAGGGGATGGGCTACAAAACACCTGTCGAACGCTGGTAGACTCCAGCTAGTGCAGTCTGTCATCTTCAACATCCAGAATTTTTGGTACAGGAACTTTATACTGCCAGCGAGGGTGGTTAAGAAAATTACGCAACTATGTGGTGCATTTTTATGGAAAGGAGGGGAAGGAAATGCTAAGGGTGCTAGAGTTAGTTGGCAGGCTGTTTGTCATCCCAAGTCAGAGGGTGGATTGTGACTCAAAGACTTGTCTTCATGGAATACAGTTTGTGTCATGAGATGCTTATGGTTGGTGCTTACTCAAGCAGGCTCTTTGTGGGTGGCTTGGATTGAAGAGTACATCTTGAAGGGTAATTGTATAATGCAATTGATTTCTTTGCAGAGATTTAGCTGGAACCTGAAGAAGCTACAGAAAATGAGAGTTCTAGCTCTCAATTTCATGGTGCAACAAGGAGATTGCTGGGTGTGGGGATTGCCAGACTATAAAACATCTCAGGTTTGGGAAGAAATGAGGCATAAGCAGGAGAAGGTCGATTGGCATATACTGGTGTGGTGTAATTTTCTTATTCCCAGGCATTCTTGCATTTCCTGGCTAGCTGTTCTTGACAGGCCACCCACGAAAAAGAGAATGCGCACCTGGTGCATTTTGACAACTGATTGTGTTCTCTGCACTAGGGAAAAGGAATCACGGGACCATTTGTTTTTCAATTGTGATTATTCAAGACAGGTGTGGGAGAAAGTACTTGCAGCATGCAATATTAGCAAGCCTGTGGGGTCTTGGCAGGATGAGTTAAACTGGGCTGTGAAGCATAAAGGGAAAGCATTGCTGACTACCATCTTGAGGGTGGCATGGAATGCATGCATTTACCATATTTGGCAAGAAAGAAACTCCAAAATCCATGGTGTACAAGGGAAACCAATATAGGTGCTATACAACCAAATCGTTAGCCAAGTCAGGGACAGGTTAGGAGGCGTAAGAGTAAATAGAAATAGCACTGTAAATAACACATTAATAGACACATGGGGTATAGGTGAAATTGTATAGAGTTTTGTTTGTTACTGCTTATGTAGTCTGTACAGACCAGTAGCAGGAATTCTTGCTTCTTTGGATAAATAAAGCATACTAATTATCCCAAAAAAAAATGTAAAAATATTAGATTTTTAATTTTAATGATTATTATTCAATATTTAACTATTTTAAATAAAAAAAATCCTTTTGGCAAATTTTAAATGTTAGACAAGATTTTGAAGATTCAAGTAAAAGTACCTTGGCCAATATTCTTATATTTAGCTCTATTAATATTTATAGTAAAAAAAAACTTTTTATTTAATACATTTTTATTATATCTTTCGTACTTATAACTAGGTAATAATTGATTTTTTATTTATTTAGATTATGTCTTCGTGGTCACTTTTAATTTATTCATAGTCACTTTGATTTGGTAATTAGAAACCATTATAACAATATTTCAAAAGTTACAATTGTAAATTTATTTATGATCTAGAGTTTAAGAGAACACCTCATGAATGGTTAACTTTTAAGATTTTAATTTAAAGTATGGTTTCTAAAATATGAAAAAGGATTTCCTCTCGTTATGTAACCAAAAGTTCAATAAAATAAATCTCTACATGTAGGAAAACAAAAACAAAAAAAATAAAATTGTGAGTAATTGTTTTAGAAGGATATTAAATAAATATAAAAACAAGATAATAAAAACGACACAACACGTTTAAACATGATACGTTTAATAAACGTATCATATTCGTGTTTAGGATTTCGATACGTTTAATAATTTATATCGTGTTCATGTTTATACGATTGACATAAAATAATAATAATAAAAAAACTATACGTGTATACAGATTTTCAAATCTAATCCTAATTGATCTTCAAACAATACATCATAATCATTTTCAGAAGAGAAAAGAAAAGAAAAAAGGAAACTGAATTATTAATTAATAACATAAAATTACATTGAAATCAGCACAACATGGAGACAATTCATGATTTGTAACATTAAGTACTTAATTTAAAAGCAGGCTTTCATTGCCAATATGGCCATGCTTTTGATGAAAGTTCTTTGTCAGAGAAGCAAAGGCGTAGATCTGCTGGGCGGAGTCGATTTGCTTTGCTTCTTCAGAAAAGGAATAAAAGAGGAAGTCCATGAACTCAAACTCCTTGAAAACTTGAGGATGTTCCTCATCTACAAACTCTTTTGGTGCCTTGATTATCGTACCCTTAACTGGAACTGCGAAGACTCCAAAAGAATACCGATCTTTGTCTCCGCTCATCATAACTCTGTGCTTCACCGCTTTCATTCTCCCATTACTCCATGCCTTCGTTTCAATGTTTTATGGTAATATTCAACATCAGTAATCTAATCTCTATTTTTTTAGTTTAATATTGTATAAATTAAAGTGAAGACTAGAGACATGCAGTTAATGACATGCAGTTAATCAAAATATTATTAAGTAAATATATACGAATAATGGCCATACCATGAGAGGATCACCAACCAGAAAGACGAAGGAAGTAGGAGATGGAGACACCTTGATCCATTCCCCGTTGTTGATTTCAATTTCCAGCCCTGAAATTTGATCCTCACAAATGATTGCGCTGGCTGGTTTATCAGTATGAGCGTAGAGTCCTTTCATAGACTCCCCCGATGAAGGAGGGGCCATGTATTTCATCATTCGCAGCAGCATGTAATATCTGATCATCAACGACTCCGATTTCTCCCCTAAACCATAACTATCAATAATCATTAACCAGATTATATGGTTCAGCTCCTCCAATTGCTTGACCATGGTGTTCACAGTTTGGCTGGTCAAAAGGATCAAACAGTAGACACATAATTTGTCAGATTAAAATTTTGTAATTCTAAGTCCATAATTATGAGATAAACATGTTTAAGGATCGGGTTACCCGTTTGGTTTGACAGGTCCAGTCCGTATTGGACTAGGTTTAAGTATTTTTTTAATTCGGTCCAGGCCAGCTCAAATTATTATTTATTAATAAAAATTATTTTTTATTTAAATTTTAATTATAAAAATATTAATATAAAAATATATATATTTTTTTATATTTTATGAATAATAATACGGACCTATGGACCGACCAGGGCCAAGTTTGAGTAAAGGGTGTGGAAAAAATCAGGGCTGCAGTCCGACTCGATCCAATGAACACTTTTATTTTGAGAGTATTTGATGAGTCTTGACAATCCAAATATGTTAGGTGAAAAGATAGAAACTTGAATTTAGGGTTTAGCTCAGTTAGTTCATAAAATCATTCTTAAGATAGGTGACATCCAACATGTATGGGGTTCGAATCTGAGCATCTATAACCCCTTTTCCTATTATCAAACTATGATATTTTTTGTAAAAAAAAAAAAAAATAGAAACTTAGCAATGAGGATAACCTCATCGAGCGAATTAAACTACAAGTAAGATTTTTCCTAGAAAAGATTGAAAACCTTTGAACAAATTAATGAAATGAAAGTGAGGAATCTTAATTACCCAAACTGGTGGTGACCATGAGGCCACATAAGTTGAACAAAGCTTTTAACAGAGTCATAGTTGGAGGCATCTTCAATTCCGAAACCCTCATACAAAGAGACCTGGCTGCATGGTCCGAAGTAGCTATGGTAAGGCTTCGGATTAACATTTTTCTTTTTTCTCTCCAATGGAATTTCAACAAGTTCATTCACCAAGGAAAACGTCTCCTCTCGGAGTTTCCTTGGTATCCTTTCATAAACCACTTCGAAACAACCATAATTCTCGCAAGCCTCTCGTACCCTCTTGCATAAATGGTGCCACCCTTGAGTTCCTCGCCCCAAATCCGGTGAACCGGCCGTCGGTAACTCGATAACTGGAATCTGAAACTCAGTACCGGCACCACCCATCTTTTTTTATCCCTAACAAATTAATTTTCTTAGACTAATTAGCTAGTAAAATTAACTTGGTTTCTCTTTTCCTAGGGCTTTACTTCTCTTTTATATAGCATGGTTTTCTGAAAGGCGACAAGGAGGTACCACCAAAGAAGCATCTATCAACTTCCATATAAGTATCTAAAGCATCTATCAATATCATGATCTGTAAACTTATTATTTTTATAATTGTAATTATTACATTCTTTTATTAAGACATTCACATATTAAAATATTCAAGTCTTACAAAAACATTAATTATTAAATTTTATACAATAAATATTAAATTTTTTAATACTTAATTATGTATTAAATAACAAACGTTTTGTATTTTTGTATTTTTATATTTTCTTATTTTCATATTAGTATTTAATTCCTTATTAAATTCAAATTCTTATTAATGTCAAAATACCTTTAATTTTACTTATAATTAAATATTTTTCTAGTTATTTTGATAAATCATAGGTGAAAAAGTTATTGTATATAACTATATAAACCCTAAAACCTTATTTAACTCCTTATCAAAAATTTCAAATTAGTACTTTTTTAAAATTTGTTTGGTGAAATCTCCTTGATCCAAAATTATGTTTTATTTGATTCATTTATTTTATTTTTAATACATTCAAATTGACAATATTAGTAAGTTCCTCTTTTCTGTTTACATAATAAAAAATAAATAAAAAATAAAAAATCACTTTATATTATTTACAACATACTCGAAAAAGTTAAAAATAGAATTCATAAATATAAAGACTCTTTTGAGGGTCAAATTATTAATGAGTTAAGCCTAATAGTCAAACTATTCAAAATAATTTATTCAACTATATATTTATTTTTTATGAAAATATTTTTTTCATATTTATTTTTTCATATTATTGAAATTCAAA
The DNA here is from genome assembly GCA_030761205.1 of Fremontodendron californicum. Lineage (NCBI taxonomy): Eukaryota > Viridiplantae > Streptophyta > Magnoliopsida > Malvales > Malvaceae > Fremontodendron > Fremontodendron californicum. Next base: position 22,816,642 of record JAULJL010000014.1, on the reverse strand, counting down.
GCTAAAATAAATTAATATATAAAAATTTTAAAAAAAAAAAAACCAAAATGGAAATACCATCTAACATGTAGATTTACCAAAATTTTGAATTGGAAGGACCATGTATAAGTTGTTCTAGGGAGAATTAAAAAGCAATGGCAAGACCATGATCCAAAATTCCTTTTGCTGCCGAAGGGACCAAAAAACATGAGATTGCCCTATGAACATTGTTTGTCATCGAGAATCAAAGAATAAGAAGAAGAATGATTCGGCTTGCCCTATTTAAAAAGGGGAAAATGAATATAATATAATCTCTACTTAGTAATGAAAAAGATAGTACAAGTTATATATATATATATATATATAGGGATGGAGAAAGAAATAATTTAAAATGTAATTATGTAATTAGTTTTACATAAGCAAGTTCTTTTCAAAATATATATAGTCCAAGTTGAGTAAATTTTTAATCACTGGAAATATCGACTCAATTTATAATAAATAAAATATTTCAACAAGCAAAAAGAATAATTATTGGCAAACTAACGATTAATTGATAAATGATTAATATTGCTGATGACATTGACGTACGACTGCTGCCAATCATAATGATAAAGATTAATGAAAATGAAAGAAAATATATACTAATATTTTTCCTCAAACAAGCATATGTAAGAAAACAAATTGAAATTTTTTTATTGATATTTCTCTTCGCTAACCAAATAGATGCAAGGCTAGTTTAGCAATTCAAAAAAAATATGTTTAAAGAGTGGAATGAAAAAAATATTATTTAATAATTTTTAAGTTTTGATATTACGGTGAAAAAATACCGTGAGAAATTAAAATATTAAAAAAGATATATTTAAAATAATAAAAATTTAGATATGTGAGGATAATAAAATTATTTTATCTTAAAATTAGTTTTTAAATAGTAAAAGCGTTATTTTCTTGGTTTTTAGTTTGAATCATCAATCATGATTTTAATCGCAAAAATCAAAATTATTTACAAATTTAACATTGAAGTTACGATAAAAAAAAATAAATAAATAAAATAACTTCAAAAATGAAGCTAAAAGTAATACTAAATGGGGCATTAATAAAAGTGTTTTTGAGTAGTTTCTTCATCAAAGTCAAGCGCATCTCCTATTTGTTCTGATATAAGCATATATAACTTCCCTACCAAATAAATCTTCCTTTATTCTTATGCAAAACATAACATTATTATATGAAATAATTAAATAAATGATATTCATCATTACTTAATATTTAAACATTTGCTTGAATATATCACCCATCGACTTCTACCATTGAGTCTTAGGAGCAAAACAGTAAACCGAAACACACTTAATTGTTAACGAAGAATTTATTGTTGTTTTTAGGCTTTATTAATTGATAAATAAATAAATAAATAAATAAATAAGCAAGCATTTGCATACGTCTCCTACAAGATATATAAAACATATGAAGGGATCATTCAAAGCTAATCATGATGAGAATGTATTGTTTTTGGTATAAAAAAAAAAAAAATTAATGTATAAATTAGCCCCTGTACTTTAGGCTTTTTGTCTGTTTGGTACTTGAAGAATTTTTTTTTTTTTTTCATTTTGGTACTCGAACTTTCATTCCGTCAATCACATTGGTCCTTTGCCCTAACACCTTTAGTTAAAAGTTGACTAGGCAAAAAAAACACCCAATCAGACCTTGACACGTGAAAAACTGCCACATCATTAGTGCAACGTCATCATATAAGAAAAAAATCAAAAAAAATAAATTCAAAAAATTTTAAAAATTTTTTAAAAAATTTAAAAAATCAAAATTAAAAATTTGAAAATCTCATTTTTTTTAAAAATTATAAAATAAAAAAAAAACCAAAATTCAAAATAAATTATAAAAATTGAAAACTTTATATATATATATATTTAAAAATCTCTAAACATTAAAAAATAAGAAAAAGAAATCTGAATATTTTTAATAAAAATGAAAAAAAAATCTATTTTAAAAATTTTAAATTCTATTTTTTTTTTAATTTCAAATTTTCTTATATATTATAAAAATAAAAAACGAAAATCAAAATAAATTATAAAATTGAAAACTTTATATATATATATTTAAAAATCTGTCAAAAAAATTAAAAATAAGAAAAAATTTGAATATTTTTAATAAAAATGAAAAAAAAAATTCTATTTTTAAATTTTAAATTTCTATTTTTTTTAATTTTGAATTCTCTTAAATATTTTTTTAATTTGAAATTTCTATATTTTAAAAAATTATTTTTTATTTTTCTTTTTAATTTTGAATTTTTTAGATTTATCTTTTGATTTTTTATAATTTTTTTATCATTTTTATAATTTTTTAATTTCTAAAAAAAATTTAATTTTGATTTTTATAATTTTTTTTTAAAATGTGATTTTCAAATTTTTAATTTTGATTTAAAAAAATAATATCTTTTATCTTGAATTTTATAATTTTTTTGGATATTTTTGAATTTTTTTCTTATATGATGACGTAGCACTAATGATGTGACAGTTTTTGCCACATGTCAGCCTCTGATTGGGTTTTTTTTGTCTAGTCAGCCATTAATTAATGGTGTTAGGCAAAGAGCTAATGTGATTGACGAAATAAAAGTTCAAGTACCAAAGTGACAAAAAAAAATTTCAGATACCAAACGGACAAAAAGCATAAAATACAGGGACTAATTTATATATTAACCCAAAAAAAAAAAAAAAACAGAGCACTATTAATAAAAGCTATAAAAGCTAAATTTTATGGTTTTTTTTTTTGTGTAAATATAAATATAATATAAATTAATAAATATATCAAAATTCTAAAAATAAATACAACAATATATATATATATTAAACGTATTGTATTAATAATGTTTAAACATATCATATCATGTTTACTAAACATGTTATGTTCATATTTTATTTGGTTTCGTATCCAAAATTATCGGATCTAATAAAAACAAACCATGAGCTTTAACTCTTACGCAGGAAATTAGAACTACCGAAGACAAAAAAAAAAACGCTCGGAGCCTATACAAGTCTCCGATGATTAAAGAGACAATCGGTGCATTACACTGCTTCAAAGAGCTCATTCTCTAAGTTTCCGCAAAATCTATCAAAGATAATTTATCCATAGGATAGCTTCTGAACAAAAAATTAAAAAAAAAAAAAAAAAAACCGTAATATTCAGTTTTGATTCGAGTAATAATTAAATTTATTCGATTAATTCAATTTTCGATTCATAAATTTAAAAATCACAATTATTTGAATCGAACCAAACTTTATTTTTATAATATAAAAATAAATATTTTATTTTTTAAATTAATGAAAAATACTTAAAAATACTATAAAAAAATACTTTAAAATTTTAAAAAACAATAAACCAAATCAATCCGAACTAATAAAAATCGATTCGGTTTTTGATGCTATTTGGTTCCATTTTTATAAAACCGAAATACTATGTAATTTTTTTTCAAAATCAAACCCAACTGTTATCGACCCTAACTTCAAATCTTCAAGTTTAATGAGGCATCTTATCTAATCGATGAACAGGCGTCTCCAATTGAAAATGCCAAAAGATAAGGATCCAAATCCATACCAACAAAACATAAATAAATAAATAAAAAAGAACAGCTAGAATGTCCAAGTTAAAGATACAAAGGTTACATAACATGCATACAACAACAATAACAGCAAGGTTAGTTAGTAGGGTTATGGGGGAGCTGAGACAAACCACAAAACGGACACATTCAGCAACCAGAACAGCCACAAAGTAACAGTTGTTAATGATTTTAAAATAATAATAAAATAACAAAAAAGACACTAATGTGGAATTTCATCAGCGGGTTTACTTGGGGAATTCTGCTAGCAATTGTATCACTTCCAGAGTTTAACACACTTGTCATGGCTAGCCGAAGAAACCAGCCTTGTCACAGGTGATACAGCCAATGCAGCTATTAGTCCTTCGTGAGCTGACAAAGTCATAGTCTTATTCTCCGACATATTCCACAGCTCCAAAGACTGCAGCACAAAGATCAAACTAATTTCATAAGTAATTGAACCCATCATGGAAAGAGCATGACAGACTCAAAAGGCCCAATATTACACAGACACCCCGCGCCAACCAAAAAAAAAAATAGTTTCCAACTTTTTCATTTATCCGTAGTTCTTCGTCTCTCTTCACCTTTTCCTTGTCATGCAGGCTAGATTAGATGCGCGTACATCCGAATCATATAAAGAAAAATGAAAACCAATAGCCAGATGATAGAACCGAATGAGAAAGCCTTAATAACATTTTTCAACAGTCATGAAGTTGAAACTTAGGTTACTCCGACTATTTTCCCTGAAGTATCGTGTCCGACACCCATATTCGAGACATGGGTATAGAGGTACAATCCTTCAAATATATGGAAAAACTTTTTTTTAAAAATTGAGTATATCCGTATCGGACACATATACATATCCGGCACTCAGCCCCGAATTCGAGTAACATAGATTGAAACCACTAAAAGAAGAAGAGACTACTTTAGAAAAGAAAAAAACAATTAGCAACGTCCAGATTCTATAACCTTTTTTTATTATTTTTTATATTCCAAATGTTTTCAACAAGAAGATTCACAAATCAATGCATCTGAAACTTGTAAAATAGATCCCATGTACTCCTAAGTGGGTTGGAGAAGCTTACAGCAGATTTTGAAGTGATAATTCATGCATGCAGGCTGTGCACATGCATGATCAACTATTAATGTATTAATGCAGGTCCGATTCGTGTATGTTTTAACTTAAACAGGCTTCCAGAAAATTTCTAGAAATGATCATATAAAAATCGACATTGCCAAGGTATAATAACAGCAAATAAACAAATGCGCGCTAAACAACGAAAAGAAAAAAAGTTACTTGCCTGGTAACAGCCAATAACCAGCAATGCTGGATATGTAGGATGGAAAACACAAGAGTGAAACTTGTTGCCATTACAGCTCAATTCATGAACACATTCCCCTTCACTCCCTGATCCAAAGCTCCAAACTCTGACAGAGTCCTCACTGACAGATGCTAGAAGCTCACCTGAAGGGTCCCAGCATACAGAATGGATCAGTTTAGTATGTCCCTGTTATTACAAGTCGAAAGGCGAAGGGAAGTCAGTCGTGCTGCAACAGAGGAAAATGCTGAAAATAGGATCTTAATTCTTATAACTATGTAGAGATGGAATTCCAAAGAGAAAGACCACCAGCAACACAGCAAGAGCAAAATTTCTCATATATTTCCACACATGTGATACAGATGTGACCATCATTAGATCTTTAATCAGTCGAGTCCTCACTCAGTCACCAGACAACGAACCACAGTTCGGCTAGGCTTATGGCAGTAGCACATTTATAACTTTGGTTACACGAATTGGAAGTTTTTAACTTATGCTGATCTAGTTGTTATACAACATTTGGAAATTCAGCACTTTTAAAGACTTTACAGTAGCTTGAAACATGACCAGAAAAAAAAAAAAAAAATCTAGATTCCAAATCCTTTATCTGTGCACTTTAAAGCTTCATTGGAACCCTAATTATGGCTATAATTGGCTAGTCCGAAACTTTTAGTTGTCAAACCTTAGAATATGTAATCAAAGAGGCAAATCTTTCGGTGCAAAATATATATATATAAAAAATAAAATAAAAAATAGTTAGCAAAAGAAATTGTTTAATGGGGCAGTAGAAAGCCCTCATGGTTTAACCCAAACCACAGATTGAAATCATACGTACAAGTTCGGCCATAGTAGGGATCAATCTCTCCAAGAAACAAATTGACGCCTCTCAGCACTCAAAAATCCAGTTGAAACAAATTGGAATGCACTGTTCTAAATTACTTGTTCAATTATTTCAAGAAATTAATTCGGAGCTCCATTTAAAAATTTAAAAAGAAAGATTTCACCAGTTTTAATCTATGTTACTTGGACTCGGGTGTGAATGTCGGACACGGGTATGTTCAATTTTTTCTCAGATTTCCATGTATTTGGAGGGTCCTTGGAGGATCATATCTCCATACCCATATCTAGATATGCGTCGGACATGCATGTCGGACACGGATACTTCAAGAAAAATAAAGAGTTGGAGCAACATAGATTTTAATAGGTTTACTTCATTTCAAAAAGAAGACAGCATCTCTTATTCAAAAACAGAAGCCCTTGCTTCAATACCATTTATGCACGTGCATTTTTCCTAAACTGATGCAAACTGATAAATGACTTGCTTTCCCTGTTGTTCTTTTTTCTTCTTTTTGTTTCCAGCTATTTCCTTAGGATTTCTTATATATTTTTATAATCCATGTTGATTAATTCACCTGTAATGAGTGCCGACAAGATTGAGTCTCCGTGTCCAATATAGATACGACATTCTCTGCAGCTGCAGCAAGATATTTTCCAAGGCGAGGTTGAAATCTCAACTGGGCTGTACCAGGGGCCGTACCACCCTGATCCACACAAAGGAAACAATCTTAATAGCTGTGCATCCACCTCAAAGAGAGGCCTGAATTCAATTTATTTGCATTGCAAGAAAATCTGATGCAGAATCATACCTTGAAAGTTTTTTCACAGCTCCCCTTGCCGATTCTCCAGTATCGTATTTCACCATCGCCATCACAAGAGCAGATAAGATCATCATTAGTCGGGTGGAAGTCAAGTGACATAACATTACCAGAATGTCCCATAAAGGTACGAAGTGAATAACTAGGCTGCAGAAAAAGTCAAGGAATTACACAATAACATCTAATAAATGTTTAAAAATTATTTTTTAAAAAAACTTTGGAGGCAAACCACCCCCCTCCAAAAAAAATTGAAAGAACGGATCCTTCAAACAGTATAGAAAGACTTTAAAAGCAAGCATGAGAGAGAAAAATGAAAACACCAAAACAGTACCCTTTCAATCACTGAGTTTGGTACATGGTATACGTCATCGATATGAAAATGCTAGTATAGAACATGCAAATCAGTACATGCTTAAGGATTCAGCAAAATGTCTTAATTGTATTTTGATCAATTTCTTAGCCAAACATGTGTAAGTCACTACAGGCACACGATTTACTTCAGTTTATTAATATAACACCATCTTTTACTCTGTCGGAATAGTAGACATTCAAAGCACAACATACAATGTTACAATAGCTGCAAATCTAATAACAACAATGGGATCAAAGGTTGATCCAAACTAGAATTTAAACAGAAGCATACAACCCTTCAGGTTTTCATTCAGGAGGAAAGAGCACCAACATTGAAAGTCTGAAGTATGAACTGCTTTTCCAGTAAGAATTTATATTTATCATGAACATTTATGTACCAAATAGATTCCCATTACAGAAACTTACTTTGCATCCAACGTATACTATGTATGTGTTTATTAGATTTTGAAACAATGTACATAAAACATAATAAAGCGGAATTTTCTTTCATTCTACATGTGCTATGTGTATTATTAGTAAGAATTAGAAACCGCTCCCAAAACCGACATCCACACATGCATTAAACTAGAAGTTATAAGAAACAACTGGTTGCACCGTGCTAATAAATGACATAAAAGACAAAATCTGCAAAATAAAGCATCTTTAATTTATCTCAATGCAGATTAGATGGCAATCCAAGAGAAAGAACACTTAGAATGAAATAGCAAGAACATGCACAGAATGTTTTAAATGAAAACTTTAATGGGTATTAACATGGGCATACAAGAAGACATGATTAGCTCAAAAGCCAAAACAATCATGAGTAAAAGAAAAGAAAAATGTCCACTAACACTGTCAGCATCCCAAACTCTGACAGTTTTGTCAAATGAAGATGTTGCAAGGCGTGACATGCTTGGACTGAAACGAACATCAGTAATCAAACATGAATGTTCTTCAAGCGTAGTCTTTGGCTTCAAAGTGTCAGTGTACCATAATACAGCCTGTGTTGCAAAAAAAAAAAAAGATGCAAATGATTCACTTCTTACCATGACTAGAAAACGAAAACCAATTAAAAACTAACATTTCCAAAGTATGCAAAATTTCAACTATCCTCTTGGAACTCACCTTTTTATCATGGCCGCCAGTAGCAAGCAACTTTCCATCTGATGAGAAATGACAGCATGTAACTTTGCTACTGCTTGCTCGAACAGAATTTACTTCCATAAATGTGAAACCTGAAGTCAAATTCAAATTCAGTACACTGTAAAAATGGTCCATCCAAGATAAAGTATGGAACTAATCCACTTATATTATGTAATAACGCAATAGAATATAAGATGAATGTATATCCCTCAAAATTACAAATAAGGACAGATGATCGAGCACATACAATTGCACAATTTCTTTTGCCCATATTCAATTAGCATTTTGTTATATAAACCAATACGGCAAGATCACAAAATTAGTAGCAATAAGCAACATTTAACATAACCATTCAGTGAGGATAACACCAACATGTACAAAGTTAAATGAGATCTACGATGTCTATGCATAAATGTACTTGGTCAATTCCAACAAGGATGTATCAATTAGCAAATTATCATATTGTATCCAAGAATAACACGGGACATGAAGAAGGCAACAGAATGAAACTACAATGTTCGAAAAAAGAGGCAACAACAGCAGATTTTATCAAATCATAACCACAAAAGTTATATTTATACACCTTTAGTTACATCCATACATCGGCCAACAGTATCTCTAGGATCCGTATCGTCATGGGATAAAAAAGATTCAACGTTATCATCAAGAGATCCATCCTCCACAAATCGATCCATATCAGCCTGCAATTCAAGATCTTTATCATCCCACTGCCAAAATGGAATTCCAATGAGAATTTATGCAAGGAATTTTTAATTCCTCCACCAACATGGGAAAATAACTAATGGACTCACCAACTGATTTGATGGTGATGCAAGTGTAGCAGCACCATCAGCACGAAACATCATCAGAGGCTTGGAAGAACTGCCACTATGAGGCAGAGCAGGCATTGAAATCACATCTCCAGGGGTGTGTGTTGATGGTGTGGAAGGTGCTGAACTTGGGGAGGGTCCAGCTGTGTTTGCCGTCCCTGAGCTATTGGCAGGGCCTGAAGAAGACACCGGCTGTTTTCTCTTTCTTCCATTCTGGTTTTTTGAAACCTTAAAATGAATTAAGGAAATTACATTAGGAACCTGCTCAGATATTTATTTAAGCTAAGAATCAGAAGTCAATAACAACTTTATACTACCGTCCAATCCATGTCCCTGCAAAATAACTTATAATTGCAATCCAAAATCACTTGACCAGGAAAAAGAAACAAGTTTTAAAGTTTAACACCATATAACACCAGAACTATAGGTTATTCTTGAAATGTTACCATCAGATAAGTATTATAAAGAAAAAATGGACAGTAACAGTGTGGTTTCTGAAGCTACTATTATAATCTTAAGGAAAAGCAACACAAACAAAGCATTTTTGGTTCAATCCAAATTCTTTTAATAAAAATGGTACTACTATTCTATGATGGGAGGAGGGAGAAGAAGATCTAATGGGAAATTCAAAATCTGAGTTAGTCTATTAGCTAGAAATGTCATTGACAGGGACATTAGAAATCTCTACCATGCCCATACCAACCATGCACCACAAGTAACACTGCACAAGGGTGCCACATGGAAGCAGATAAAACCCTCAGTCTAGAATCCTTTTGGCAAGATGAATTAGAGATAACCAGAAAAGGGCAGACCTGATCATTCCCTCGAAATGAGTTAGACATGCTACCATCCACAGTGACACTTCCACCTCCACCAACTTTATCTTCTTGATGTAAATTTCGATTAGAACTCTGTGACTGCTGATTCGAAAGTGCATGCTGCTGTGAGTTACTGTTCTGTTGCTGTTGCAGTTGTTGCTGTTGCAGTTGCTGCTGCTGCTGTTGCTGTTGCTGCTGATGCATCTGAGCTAATTTTAACTACAAGGCAAATGAAATATCTATGAAATGGAAAGATTATAAAAACTTTTGTGGCAACAAATACCTAGCAAAAGAAGGGGAAATTTGAAATTTCCTTTTACGATAAAGAGAGGTAAAAGCACACTTCATAGGGACAGTAATACCTTCATAAGCATATCTGTATCTCCCCGAGGCATGAGCGGACTGCCTGCCTGCAAAGCTGATACATTTGAAACCACATCACCAACAGAATTTGAAAGGCCATCCTTTCCGAGGCCCATGGTCCGATTATTATTCAACAGCATTCTGAATCTTCTAGTATCATCACTGCCAGATGGTGATGTCAGATTTTGCTGAGCAAGCATGAGTTGCTGGTTCTGTGGTGTCAACATTTGAAGTTGGTGAAAGGGCTGAGGAGCCTGTATAAAAGGCTTTGGCTGCTGGAGGAGCCCAGAGCGCAGTTGGTCCAGTCCCTAAAAACAGATAAAATGAAAACCATTCAAAAGAAATACTAGATGAAAAATAAAATTTACAGTTCAGTAATACAGGTGATGAATAAAAACAAATTATTTCAATCAAAAGATAAATTTATTTACCCAAATGCATACAAAATAGATATAACTACAATATTAAGTTACCTCTCTAGGGTAAAGCAAATCTTTAAAAAACTTACCGTTAATGGCCATCCTTTCAAAGTTAAATTATTACCGCCTTGATTTGGCCCTGAAACAAACATTAAATCACATTATTTAGCTTCCAAATTTCTAAGTAAAATGAACCTAGCAAATCACAAGGGCAAGCAAACTGTAGTTGTGTTAATACTATCATCAGTGTGCTATTTTCAAAGGAAACATGCAATTTAAACAGAACAACCTGAGAAAAGCGAAACCTACCTGGAATTCCTATTAAAGATCCATCGGGACCCGCAGCTCTGGGATTCAATACTGGATTTATCTCACTCTTTATATCCTGCTTCCAGATGAAATTTTAGAACATGACTAAAAGAAGCAACACGTGAACGAGATCAATTTAAGGTGACCCTACCGGTGTTGTTCCCGGCAATTGCTGACTACGAGCTTGAACTTGCGGAGACATACCACCGGCTGAACCATGCAATACTTGCCTGGAATTTGCATGATGCGAAATAAGTTTATCGCTGAAAACAACTAAGTGATGGATGCTTGAACAAATCCTAAATGTGTGACTGGCTATTTCGAATAAAAAAGGTGAAACAATTCAAAATTGTTTCGTTGGCATTCAGTGGCTCAAATTCATGTTAGAGCAGATTGACCAGAAGACTGAAGGGAGTTACCCTAAAAATTATATTGAAAACCTTCTGCAGCGTTTTGCAAGTTGTCTTACGTAACATCCATAAGAAATCATTTAGGTTGCTCTTTATAAAACATTTGCAGCCAAAGGCTCTGTTTTGAGTAATAAAAGAAATGTAAAATAAATCACCCTGAAGGTTGGCCGGTTGCTGCCGCGGGCTTCAATATCGAGGCATGATTTGGATCCAAGAGCTGGCCAACATTCTCGCCATACCTTTGCTGTAAGGAGTTCCTAAGATGGTTAACAACTAAAAGCAGAAAACATTTCTGAGAAATCAAAGATGATCCACCAACCTTTATAGCCGCATCATCCAAAGAATCCCTTTGAAGTGGCAATTTTAGTCTTTCCTCATACATCTTAGTCGCCATGGCATTAGCAGTTCCAGCAGGCTGACGTGTGAGAGAGTCATTTCCAACAAGTCCATTTGTACTACCATTTAGGAGATGAGACCCATCCCTTCGCTGTTGGGGCTGCTGCAGCTGCTGGGATTGCTGTTGCTGCTGCGGCTGCTGGGGCTGTTGTTGTTGTTGTTGTTGTTGTTGTTGTTGTTGTTGCTGCTGCTGCTGCTGCTGTTGTTGTTGTTGCTGCTGAGCATGCCTCTGCAAAAAAAGCTGTTGCATCTGCATTTGTTGCTGCTGCTGTTGCTGTTGTTGTTGATGTTGTGGCTGTTGAGGTGGCTGCTGTTGCTGTTGTTGCTGCTGCTGCTGCTCCCTTGCTTTAATCAACTGAGTCTGCAATATCAATGCACCATAAGCATCACATATTTTAAGAAGAAATCATTTGGAAGGCTTAAGGATTTCATAATCTACGCTATAAGTACAGTGCAAATAATAACAATTTTTAACAAAATTCAACAGGTAAACACTTCTCCTGCCATCAATTGCTTCCTTACTTTCAATAATGAAAAGACAGTTAGCAAGTTCTGCAACAAAGCAACCCACAAAGGCTCTCATAGCCATAGGGCATTAGGCTACAAGTTCGTTATGCAATATGCCTTTAGGAAAGGAATCCAATTTTCATGTACAAAAAACAATATGCAACGTCCAACTAATAAATCCTGACTGATGTCTCTGAGTTGTCATTTATCAACAAACAATAAAAATAATATATATTCAATAATATATTAGCAAGAAATACAACAATGTGTTAGACAGATGACCACTCCGGAGCACACTGATATAAACTGTAAGGCATGTTATTACTTATACACAACAAAGAAGGCATAAGACAAAGAAGTCTTCCTTTGTTTTTTCTTGTTTCTTTCTCTCATTAGTATACATTCACGTATTGAGAAAGAAACTTCACTTAATCATGACTCCAAGCAGATTACCATTTAAATGTTTTGAGGTAAAAGGACTCTTCTGCCACTTTAAGTTCAACAAAAGGAAAGAGCTGAATTTTGTCAGAGACAAGAAGCACTACCATACGTCCTAGACTTTCAATATAATGGATATCAAATGTGGTGTAAAATGAACACCACAACAGAAGCGCAGATGGGCTTTAACCTCAAACCCAACCCTTTCACATCTGCGGTCTGCCCCCCCTCCCCAACAAACAATGCAAACATGAAATGTTGATGCTAGGTTGTCCATACCAAATACAAACTCAAAACAAATTGACAGTTTACAATTGAAAAAGTGAAATAAAATGAAATCCAACCTCAATATAAGATGCAGCAACCTCTGAGTGCTTCTCATTAGTCCTGGCAATAAATATGTCCCAGAAAACAGACCACCATTCAAAGAGAAAACCTCCAGGTGCATCAATTGCTGGATATCCAGGTTCAGAATCAACATCAGCATCAATAAAAATATTAAATTTTCTTGAGCAAAGGGGGCTTTTAGGGTGAGAAGACGAGAATCTAATAGATAAGAATAGGTCTTCTTCAGCTTTAACATAATTCCCGAACCCACTTAGTTACTTACCTACAGGATCTGATGAGACTTTTCCTTCAGCTTGAAAAGCCTGAGCTGAAGCCTTTAAATCCCTCTTTACTAAATAATCATGGATATACACATCTAACCTGTTATTGAGAAAATACATGGCCATACAGTATCACTTATGCGAGCAAGAAATCAAAATTTACAAGCATAACTGCAAGACAATCAGCAAAGAAAATCAAATCCATAGTAAAAAACGTAAACCTTATACAATGAAAATCTGATAAACAACAGCTTTACACAATTTTGGAATTTAACATGATATGGCAACAACAACAAAAAGTAACTCAGAAACAAAAGAACACCAAGGGAAAATTTTAATTTTTGATGCAACAGTCTTTTCAAAAAGAGCACTGACATTAAACATAAACAACCCTAAACCAAATTTATTTATTTAAAAAAATAAAGAACACAAATAATGCAAAAGAGCAGAACAGGTAACTAGAAGTTCCAGAACAAACAAAACCCTAACAAAAACCAGCTTCAAAAAACTAAACCTGGAATCTGAAAGACTTCAAAAAGAACAAGCAAAAACCCAGAAAAGCTTACATACCCAGAACCCAAATCAAGCCAAAAAAGAAAAGGGGCAACTTCAAAGCCACATTAGAAACTAAAAAAATAATTGAAAACCCAAAAAAGTAAACTTTAATAAGAAGAGGGGAAAAAAGGACTTACATTTTATCAGCTTCCCAGTTGGTTTGAGACATCTTGTTGACTCCAACAACTGCCCAAAAACACTTGAGAACAGCTCCAGATTCCTAGGTACTTGTCTGAACAGCTTCTCTTCAAGTTTTAAAGGCTACCCAGAAAATAAAAAGATTAACTCATTATTACACTATGAACCCAAAAAAAAAAAACTTTAAAACCCAAAGAAGAAAACTTATTGCAGTAGTAGAAAGAGAAGAATCTATGAAGAGGAATAATAGAAGAAAAGAGACAGAACCTCTCTAATTTTAGCAATATTAAAATTATATATTTATTTATAGATAAAAAAAAAAAAAAAAAAAGAATAAAGGGAAAGATAGATAGAGATACCTGCAATCCCAAAAACGTTTATTAGTTTTTTGAGAGCTTTTTTTTCTTTTTTTTAATTTTTGAAGGGAATATATTTTCTTTTTCCTTTCTGTAGCTTTGGTTGGATTTGGGGTTGCTGTTGCAGATATCATAATAGCTTTGTTAGTTGAATTGACCCAAAAAGCCCTTTCAACTTATCTAATTTCCAAATTGAGACTGATTTCATGGCGTACTTAAACTTCAAATGACCATTATAGCCTTAATTTTTTCTCCAAACTACACCAAGTTTTATCCAGAAAGCTGTGAGTTAGGTGAGGTTAGTATGGATTAAATAGTAAATTCAGTAGAAAACACAATTCTATTGCTTTTTCCATCGTGGGGCTTATCTTCTTTAATATTTATGAATAAACACCAAATTTGTTTTTTTTTTTTGTTTGCCTCCATTTTATTTTGTTTCCATTTTCATATGTGCTCATGTTTTAGCCCAATATATTTTGGTGGGTAGCCTAACCTTGATTAACAAATAGTTCTAATTAATTCATTATTCTATTTTCCTTTTATAATCTTTTTGGAATTTTAGATACTTGCCAAAAAAGTTCTAAAAAAATGTCATTTAAAATTAGCTTAAACATATTACAAGGTTCTTCCAAGATATTTAAACTTTAGATATTTAAACTTTAAAGTTGAAGGAAGAACAAAACATATTAATAAAACTTAAAAATAAATATAACTAATAACATGTATTCCAAAGATTTTGGTCAAGAGAGTCAGCAGCAATGTTTTGTAAACTAGCAGCCTCAATCGAACAGCATCCTTTATATGACCAAGCATTGATACAGAGTCTCTTATGTTATTCGAATTTTTTATTTTTTTAAACACATATTCGGATATGAATATGGAAGATAATCTTTTAAATATATGAAAAAACTTTTTAAATTTTTTTGAATATATCTGTGTCAGACATATACTTATATTCAATACTCAACCCGAGTATGTGTAACGTAGAAAGTTTCCTGAAAATGATTATACATTCTGCTGTTTATTTCCCTTCAAACCTGATAAATGAATGCATTCTAAGCAATACAAAAAAAAGAAGTACTGAGATTAAGGCCTTGCCCTTAAGTCTCTGCATAACCCATATTAACTCATCATTCCAGCAAACCACTTCTCTGCTAAGATTGCAAAGCTACAAAATCTTCTTCCAGATACACTTTGAGTAGTCATAGCCAAAGAATATATGATCCCTGATCTCATGCTCCTTCTAACATAAAACACAGTTTTCATCAACAAGCATCCCTCGGGAGAGCAATATGTCCTTAGTTAGGAGTCTGTTAAGTACTACTGCCATATAGGCAATAACAGCATGTTTTGGAATGTTATACTGAAACCACAAAAGTCTAAACCACTCTACTTTCATAATGTTTCTAACAGCATTTGTTTGGAAAACCATAAAACCCTTGATTTGCTAAAATTCCCTCTATTTCCAAAAGGTTTTGTTATAATTAGGACAACAGCTATAGTTTCATTCGAAGCAGCCAAGAATAAAAAACAGGTGTTCACCGGATGAGGGGCTAGCAAGCAAAGATAATTCTTTAGTTCCTCGAATGCTCATTGAAAATTATAATCCTATTTGTATCTGGTTGCATTATACATGACTTTAAAGAACGGGAGGCACTTGTCCACCAACTTTGAAACCAATATGTTTAAGGTTGTTATCCAGCCAGTTAGTTACTGATTTTTTTTGTTGTTCTAGGGGTTGTCATATCAAGGATTGCCTGAATTTTTTTAGCATTTACTTTTATTCCCTGTTAGAAACCATAAATCCTAAATATTTTCTCGTTTGGACTCTAAAGGCACATTTTGCTTAGTTAAGCTTATTTTCATAATGTCTGAGAATCTAAAACGTTCCTGCCAAATCAAAATTTTGTTATTCAAAAACGAAGTTTTTAACCAACATGTCATCGACATAAACCTTCATTGATCGCTCAATTTGTTCTTGAAATATTCTGTTAACCAATCTCTGATATATTGCACCTACATTATTCAATCCAGAAGACATAACCTGATAATAGAATAAGCCATCTTAAGTGATGAAAGAAGTCTTCTCTTTATCTCGTAGATACAACTTGATCTGGTTATATCCGAAAAAACATCGATGTAACATAAGAGCTTATGGCCTGAGGAAGCATCTACGAGTCTGTCAACAGACAGTAAAGGAAAATTGTCCTTGGGGTAAGCCTTGCTGGTCTATGAAGTTAACTCACATTTATCATTTACCGTTGGCTTTTTTTACCATAATCAAATTGGCAAGCCACTCAAGATATTTCACTTCCCTTATCTATCCGGCGACCATCAACTTATCTACCTCTTCCCTGATGGCTTGAACGAGTTTAGGTGCAAACCTTTGCTTCTTGTGTTTGACCGGTTTAACTGTCAAGTCAATGTTTAAATAATGCATTTTCGCATGAGTATCAATTCCCGGCATATCTGTTGTTCACCAGGCAAACACATCAACATTCTTCTGCAAGAAATAGATCAGGATTTGCCTTACTCTTGGATCCAAAAGTGAACCAATCTGTGTCGTTAAGTTTGTATCATCTTCGTGAAGGCGAATAGAAATTGTTTGTTCAACTGGCTAGACCTTATATTGGTTGGATTTCATTTTATTATCGAAGCTTTCTACTGTTAAACTTTATGACACAAAGGGGTCAATCATATTAACTTTTTTGCTTCCTGCCCCTTATTTCATCATTTCCATGTTCAGCCTCATTGCCTTGTTTTAGAGTGGCTTTCTTTGTAAGTTGAAGATAAAGCAAGTGCCATTGGTGAGCAGTTGTCTGATTTATTTTAAGAAAATCTATGCCAGTCGGTGTTAGAAACTTTACTGTAAGACGTAGACTGCAGTTACCATCTTTATTTTTTCATCAACGGGCATCAAAAAAATGATATTATACGCTGAGGGTTGATCAACAACCAAGAACTCTATCACTGTTGTGATATTGTGTTCACCATCAGCCGTAGTTACAGGCAGTGTGATTGACCCTTTGACCAGAATTGGTTGATTGGAAAAATCGTAGATCAGTCATAATGGTTTGAGATCGTCTTAGGCGTAACCTATGCACAAAAATGCATTATATTGTATGAGTTCAGCAGCACTACCATTGTCGATTAGGATCCTTTTTACTTTAAAGTTTTTTATTGTCGCATATATGACTATTGGGTCATTGCCATTATCTACCACTACATCAATATCATCTTTTATGAAGACGATCATCCAATCATCATGTTTCATTATTTTTAGAGTCACATAAATGGCCATAACACTTCTCAAGTGTGATGTTCTCTTAGATTTATTGATCGCTCATTCTTCTGAAACTCCCACAATCATATTAATAACTTTCATCACCACACCTTGCTTGCTACCTTAGACTGGTGAACGTCCTGGCTTTTATTAGATGGTCGATTTAGTTTTCGACGAATAATATCTTTCTTCACAAATTTCTTGATTTGTCCTTTCTTAATAAATCTTTCAATTGTGACTTTGACAGTGGCAATCCTTATATTGTGTTCAATATCAAAGTGGAATTGGCAATGCTTATTGGGGTTCTTTCATGTCCTGTCACCTTTGAAGGGTGTGGATCGATCTAGGATATACCTTATTTTCCAATTGCATTGAGGATATGTGTCCTCAAGGCGTTTGGGGAGTATAATGTCCAAACTTAGCATGCGCAGAGGTCCAATCCCATCTCCTAAACTATTGGACATGTGTATGCTTACTTCTGTGGGCTGATCTAGAGCTACACTGCTCGGCCTATTTCACGCTGTTTCTATGTTGATGGTCATGGTATACCTTCATCTCGCCACTCTTAATGCCTTTTTCAGCGAGCCTGATCTCTTCTATCTCGACATATTTTTATGTTATTTCATAGAGCTCATACAAAGATTTAAACCTCGTTTCATTTAGGGAGTAACGAAGGTTTTCGTGGTGCTCACCCACTATAAACGCTTGGATTGCCCAATCATTGTCCAAATCCTTGATTCCTAAGGTGGCTACATCAAAGCGACGTAGTACCCTCTAAGTGTTTCTTTAGGCCTTTGCTCGCTACCATCAAGCTAGTTGATGTTTGAGCGACGATGGGGCTGCTAAGGAAATTGGCTATAAAGCCTTTACTCAATTGATTGAAATTTACAATAAATCCAGGAGTAAATGAATAATACCATGTTCTTCCTGTTAGATATCATAGTATATATTAAGTGTGTATATACGAAATACGTATTCTAATACGTAGGTTGTCGTAGTAAGATACACAGTGTACATTTACGTACACAAATGATATCAAAGTGAATGAGAAATTAGTCTCATTATTTACCCACTTGAAGAGAAAGGAAAGTTGGTTGAAGGTATGTGTGGTAGTCAATCTCACATAGGACTAAGAATGGCTTTAGCTTATAGCTTATATAAGCTAGAGTGTCATGATGGGTTGGGCCCCAAGGGGCACCCAAGTTTTTGTGGAGGGTGAGGACCTACACAACTTGGGCTGGACCACACGCGCGCCGCCGGGCTGGGTCGGGTTTAGGTCAGTAATTAATTTTTCACTGCCCAACCGGCTTAATTTTTTGTCCAACCGAACCAGCTCAAAATCAACCAGCTTTATGTTTGTCCGAATAATTCATCTTCTAGAATGTGTCTGTTCGGTTTCTTTGCCTTTTCAGTTGTGTCTTTGCCTGTTGGATTGAACCGGTTCATTGTAACAGACTTGTCTTTTGACTGAACCGGTTCCTGTCCAACAGATGTGTCTGACCGAACAGACTTCTCTGTATCTATAAATAGGAGTGTTTCTATCTGTTTCAATTCACTTATTCACCGAAAATATTCTTGTCTTCTGAGAGAGAGACTTCAACATTCTTCTGTTCGCTGTGTTGCATCCGGGTGTGCTCTCATTTGCAATGTATATCGAGAAAACTTGGGAGACGATTTGCATCGATACTGTAAGCACCTTAGACAGGCAAAAAACGTCTTAAGGTTAGAGGTCCAACCTTGACTCGATATTGATTTTTTCAAATTAATTACTGTAAGTGTCTTTGTTCGATTTTGCATATTTGTTGTAATCTGCTTTTATATATATATATATCAAGTTCTTCTTTTACTTTCTGTTTATATTTTACAGTATATAGCATATATTATTTCCAACATTCTTAAGACATTTTTTTTTCTTGTGTTATATACTGTGTTTGAATTTTTTATTTTCGGATATTTGTTACGGTGTTTGATATATATACTGTTTCGCCGTGTTTCTATACTACAGTAGCGTTTTTTCTTTTAATTGTTATAACACTGACTTCATTTCAGTGTTTGGTTTTATTTTTATATATACTATTCTTTCTGACTTCTTTTCTTTTATATATATATATATATTTGTCTTACTTGCTTTATTATAGAATATATATATATAGATAGATTTTGTTTAGTTTGGTTTTCAATATTTCCTTTTATATTTTTTTTTTTATAGTTGGCAGTATATATATTGTTTTAGTTTGTTTCGTTCATACTGTTTGCTTTTATAATATATATAGATTACATACTTATATATTATTTGCTATCGTTCACGTGATTTTCATGATTTGTTTTAGAATATATATATATATATATATATTTGTTTTATTATATTAGTGTTTAACATATTTGTATATAGCATCTATATATATTTTTGTTTTAATATATATATTTGTGTTGTTCGATTATTATATATATATATATATATTTATAATATTCTTTTTGTTTGTTGCTTATATTATATATATATATTGTTTGAATATATATATATATATAGTATATTCTTTTTGTTTATTATATAAATTACTTTTTAGTATATTTGTATATTTTGTATACAAGTTGGTCTTATTATTCTTGAATAATAGATGGCCGAAACATCTACCGGTATTGCTAGAGCGCCCGTAGCACCACAACCACTACATGTAACACATGGTGAGAAACCCGAGAAGTTCAATGGTCAGGACTTCAAAGGATGACAGCAAAAGATGCTGTTCTATTTGACCACCCTCAATCTAGCCAAGTTCTTATGGGAGGAGGCCCCGACTTTGAACGAGGGAGAGACCGATACTACAATGGTAGCCTCGGTAGATGCATGGAAGCATTCTGACTTCCTATGCAAGAACTACATCCTCAATGGTTTGGACAACACGTTATACAACGTGTATAGTCCAATAAAGACAGCGAGAGAGCTGTGGGAGTCCTTAGAAAGGAAATACAGAACCGAGGATGGCGGCACAAAGAAATTTGTGGTTGGCCGGTTTCTGGATTTTAAGATGGTGGACTCGAAAACCATTATTAGTCAAGTCCAAGAGTTTCAATTGATTCTCCATGAGATCTTTGCCGAGGGAATGACTCTTAGTGAATCATTCGAAACGGCAACTTTGATAGAGAAACTCCCTCCTTCGTGGAAGGATTTCAAGAACTATCTAAAGCACAAACGAAATGAGATGTCTTTAAAGGACTTGATTGTTCTATTGAGAATCGAGGAGGATAATCGTAGTTCAGAGAAGAGGGTCATGGTCCAGACCATGGAAGCCAAAGTGAATGTTGTTGAACATTCGAAAAAGACCAATAAGAGGAAATTCGTTGGTTCAAGTTTTTTCCAAGCAAAGAAGGGAACGGATTTTAGGAAGTTCACGAGAAATTGTTTCAACTGCAACAAGCCCGGACACCGTGCAAAGGACTGCCAACAGAACAAGAAGAAGAAAGCTCAAGCTAACCTAGTTGATGATTTTGAGCTTGCTGCTGTTGTTTCACAAGTGAACTTGGTGGAACACCCTAAGACTTGGTGGGTTGATACCGGGGCCACTTGTCACGTATGTTCTGAAAGGAAGAGTTTCTCCGAATATAAAGAAGCTGCTAATGATGAGCAACTATATATGGGAAACTCTACGGCTTGCAAGGTACGAGGCCATGGAAAGGTGGTACTCAAGATGACCTCCGGGAAGCAACTCACATTGAACAATATTGTTCATGCTCCCGAAATCCGAAAGAATTTGGTTTTCGACTCTTTACTGAGCAAGAATGGGTTTAGGCTCGTATTCGAGTCTGATAAATTTGTACTCACCAAGAGTGGGATATTTGTGGGAAGGGGATATCTTTGTGATGGGCTTTTTAAGCTCAATGTTATGACAATTGTACCCAAGAATAAGATTATTAATAATAATATTTCTTCTGTTTACTTGGTTGAGTCCCCTACTTTATGGCATGGTAGATTAGGTCATGTAAATTACAAGACCTTGCAGAAAATCAGCAATTTGGATTTACTTCCAAAATTTGTCATTGACAAGAATCACAAATGTGAAATTTGTGTAGAATCGAAATTAGCTAAGGCTCCTTTCTATTCAATAGAAAGAAGTAGTGAACCTCTAGAATTAATTCACACTGATATTTGTGATATAAAATTTGTGCAAACTAGAGGTGGTAAAAAGTATTTTATTACTTTTATAGATGATAGCACACGATATTGTTACGTCTATTTGCTAAAAAGCAAAGACGAGACCTTGGAAGCATTTAAGCTCTTTAAGAATGAGGTTGAAAATCAATTAAGCAAGAAAATAAAGAAAATAAGGAGTTATAGAGGTGGTGAATATGATTCATTTTTTAATAAATTCTGTTCAAAAAATGGAATCATCCATCAAACCACTGCTCCTTATTCACCTCAACAAAATGGTATTGCAGAACGCAAGAACCGAACGTTGAAAGAAATGATGAACGCTTTGTTGATAAGTTCGGGGTTACCTTAGAACTTGTGGGGGGGAAGCTATTTTATCAGCTAATTATATTTTAAATAAAATACCCCAGAAGAAATTAGACAAGACACCGTATGAATTGTGGAAGGGTCTAAGACCAAACTACATACACATGAAAGTGTGGGGGTGTCTTGCGAAGGTAGTCGTTCCTCCACCTAAAAAGGTCAAAATAGGACCTAAAACTATTGATTGCGTATTCATTGGATATGCAAACAATAGTGCTGCTTACCGTTTTCTTGTATTCAAGTCGGACATTCCCGATATTCATATCAATACGATAATTGAATCAAGGAATGCTTCGTTCTTTGAAGATGTTCTTCCTTATAAGGAAAAACAAGAAAACAAGACTGCAAAGAGAACTCATGAATCCTCGAGTAGTAATCCACATATGGATAAAGAGGAACAAGAGGAACCTAGAAGGAGCAAACGGGCTAAAGTACCGACTACTTATGGTCCAGATTTTCTAACATATTTGTTAGAAAATGAACCTCAAACTTTTAGCGAGGCTATTTCATCTCCAGAAACACAATTCTGGAAAGAGGCCGTTAACAATGAAATAGAATCCATCATGCAAAACCATACATGGGAACTGGTGGATCTTCCTCAAGGGCATAAGCCTTTAGGATCCAAATGGATATTTAAGAGGAAGATGAAAGAAGATGGAACGATTGATAAATATAAAGCCCGGCTTGTAATAAAAGGATACAGGCAAAAGGAAGGGCTCAATTATTTTGATACGTATTCACCAGTTACGAGAATAACATCTATTCGAATGTTAATAGCTATAGCAGCTCTTAACAATCTCGTTATACACCAAATGGATGTTAAGACAGCTTTCCTGAATGGAGATTTAGACGAAGAAATCTATATGGAACAACCCGAAGGGTTCAAAGTTCCGGGACAGGAAAGGAAGGTGTGTAGACTTGTTAAATCATTATATGGTTTAAAACAAGCTCCTAAACAATGGCATCAAAAATTTGACAATACAATGTTGTCAAATGGTTTTCGTATTAATGAATGTGATAAGTGTGTATATGTAAAAGATACGAATAAGGGATATGTCATTGTTTGTCTATACGTAGACGATATGTTGATCTTAGGCAGTAACTATGAGATCATAAAAGCTACCAAAACTTGGTTGACCAGTAAGTTTGATATGAAAGATATGGGTGTAGCTGATGTGGTTTTAGGAATTAAAATTTCTAAAACACAAGATGGCTTGGTAATATCTCAAGATCATTATGTAAATAATATTCTTGAGAAATTCAGTAAGAATGATACCGATATAGCCAAAACACCCGTAGATGTTCATTTACATCTAAAGAAAAATACTGGTGACACAATATCTCAATTAGAATATTCGCGAATAATTGGTAGTCTTATGTATCTTATGAACTGCACAAGACTAGATATAGCTTACTCAGTATGCAAACTGAGTAGATTTACTAGTAATTCTGGAGAGGATCACTGGAAGGCCATTGTGAGGATACTCAGATATTTGAGATACACCTCAAGTTATGGACTGCACTATACAAGATATCCAACTGTACTTGAAGGGTACACTGGTGCAAACTGGATATCCGATACTAAAGATTCTAAATCTACTAGCGGATTTATCTTTACTATTGGAGGAGCTGCAGTGTCATGGAAATCTTCTAAACAAACATGTATTGCATGATCCACTATGGAATCTGAGTTTATAGCTTTAGATAAAGCTGGAGAAGAAGCAGAATGGCTTCAGAATTTTTTAGAAGATATTCCATATTGGCCGAAACCTGTGCCGACAATAAGTATACATTGCGATAGCCAATCTGCAATTGGTAGGGCACAAAGTAGTTTATATAACGGTAAATCTCGACACATTCATCGAAAACACAATACCATTAGACAGTTGCTCTCAAATGGAATTATCTCTATTGATTATGTAAAATCAAAGGATAATATTACGGATCCGCTTACTAAAGGTTTAACGAGAGAGCAAGTAAATACATCATCGAGGGGAATGGGTCTTAAGCCTATAAATTAAAGTTACATAGTGGAAACCCAACCTAGCTGACTGGAGATCCCAAGATCTAGGTTCAAAAGGGATAACTAAATTATGTAATTGTGTGTAAGCACTAAAAGAGTTAAACACTCTTATCCATTCCTATGATGATTTAGTGCTGCCTGCAAGGTAGGATAAGCTATGCTTTTAATGATTCTTATAGCTTGATAAATAATCAAGTGGGTTATTGCAGGATACTCTTAATGAGCAATCATCTATTATGAGTAAGAAACGTGGCCACTTCTATGAGAATTGATCAAGCTAAATCCTCTAGAGTACTCATAAGAAACCAGGAAGTGTCCGAGGCCAAAATGGACACAACCGTGAGAACCGAAGATGTTCGAAGGGGAACTGTGTGATAATTATTGTCTCGGTTTACACTAAAGGTTGAATAGTTCAAGACATCATGTTCACTAGTTAGCCGAGTAAATCCGATAGTTATTCACTATGGAGGGTTCAAAGCCAAAAGCTACCTATCTTGATGCAATTACTCTTCAAAGAAAGTCTCTCTCGTACTCCGAGTAAGTTTGTCGTTTTATTCAGACAACTTCCATTCATGTGGGGGATTGTTAGATATCATAGTATATATTAAGTGTGTATATACGAAATACGTATTCTAATACGTAGGTTGTCGTAGTAAGATACACGGTGTACATTTACGTACACAAATGATATCAAAGTGAATGAGAAATTAGTCTCATTATTTACCCACTTGAAGAGGAAGGAAAGTTGGTTGAAGGTATGTGTGGTAGTCAATCCCACATAGGACTAAGAATGGCTTTAGCTTATAGCTTATATAAGCTAGAGTGTCATGATGGGTTGGGCCCCAAGGGGCACCCAAGTTTTTGTGGAGGGTGAGGACCTAAACAACTCGGGCTGGACAACACGCGCGCGCCGCCGCCGCCGAGCCGGGCCAGGCTTGGGCTTGGGCTGGGCTGGGTTGGGTTTGGGTCAGTAATTAATTTTTTACTGCCCAACCGGCTTAATTTTTTGTCCAAACCAAACCAGCTCAACACCAACCAGTTTTATGTTTGTCCGAATAATTCATCTTCTAGAATGTGTCTGTTCGGTTTCTTTGCCTTTTCAGTTGTGTCTTTGCCTGTTGGATTGAACCGGTTCATTGTAACAGACTTGTCTTTTGACTGAACCGGTTCCTGTCCAACAGATGTGTCTGACCGAACAGACTTCTCTGTATCTATAAATAGGAGTGTTTCTATCTGTTTCAATTCACTTATTCACCGAAAATATTCTTGTCTTCTGAGAGAGAGACTTCAACATTCTTCTGTTCGCTGTGTTGCATCCGGGTGTGCTCTCATTTGCAACGTATATCGAGGAAACCTGGGAGACGATTTGCATCGATACTGTAAGCACCTTAGACAGGCAAAAAAGGTCTTAAGGTTAGAGGTCCAACCTTGACTCGATATTGATTTTTTCAAATCAATTACTGTAAGTGTTTTTGTTCAATTTTGCATATTTGTTGTAATCTGCTTATATATATATATATCAAGTTCTTCTTTTACTTTCTGTTTATATTTTACAGTATATAGCATATATTATTTCCAACACTTCCATGTCCTTAAGGGTGTGGGAAAGACCCTTCACTTGATGGCTTATGATGCTCTTTGAAGATCCATTATTGATCAAAATTAATCTAAGTTGGTCAAAAGGGTCACATGTGTCATCATATGTTTCTTTTAGTAGCTTCATTATGGGTGTCATTTCTTCCTTGCAGACCACCAAAGACAAGTGGTTATGTTCATCATCCTGTCATTCCATGAGGTATTTCTTCTACTTTTTAAGGTTTTTTATCTCTCTCCTTAAAGCCTACACTTGAATGGCAAGTTTAGAGTTGGCATCCTTCTCAACTATAGGCTCAAATTTAGCTATACATTTTGTGTGGCAAGCAACTTTGCCCTCTTGGCAACCGTTCCTTGAAGGTCTTTGTCGTATGAGGTAAAACTTTCTTTTTCACGTTGGCGACCATTTGAGCGCTTAGAGCGAGCGAGTTGTTTCTACACTTGGCAAAGGGTTTGTTATTGGTTCACCAGTTGGGTGGTCAAGAGTTGAACTTGGTGTAACAGTTGGTTGTATCGATCTAATACCGACATGACTGAGGGCATGTATTGGTTACCCAAGGCGAGGTTAGGTGAGAAAAACATAAGGCGTGGTGCATATAGTGGCGGTAGTAAAGGCCCTGGGTTTGCCCCTGTAGTGGTTTGTGCCACGTTTGCAATAGAGGATGTAGTTGGTGAAGGCATTTCAATGTCTATAATGGGATCTACGATGTTCATTGTTGCACCAGAGCCAGCTTAGAAAGTGTGTACTGATTGTGTTACGATACCAGGCTGTGTTGTAGTTTAGGAGGCATTACTTATGTGAAGAGAAAGGGTGAAAAGGCTTCCATAAGGTCCTAGAAATAATTAGGTTGATAAGACAACCAAGTGTTAAGGGACATTGGTGAATGGTCTTATGGAGAGTGATACTCATACATCGGGTATTGGAAAAGTGGAAAATACCAAATGAATAGGTATTAGTGGGTATACCGAATGAAAGAGTGGTTGGCAATATGGTTGTGCCCATGGCAACATCATGTTGAACTGGAATCAAAACGAACAAGACTTCAAGGCGTGTATTAATGTCATTATCTTTAAGGTTTTATTCGCCCCCATCGTAGGTGTGCAAAGGAGTTACCGACGTATAAACCTCGAGGATACAATGAAGCCCAATGACTGATTTCATATTGCACTGATGAAACCAATCCACTGAGCACTGAACAGTGTATAACAAAACTATCAAACTTTTACAAAAAATTTCTGCAGCAATCCTTTATAAAAGAATCTGAGAAATATCTTGAAGAAGGAGTGAGAATAAAAACGAAATAATGTTTTCAGTGTGTTCACTTCTGAAAACCAGAGAAGCATTTATAGGCTATTACATGTTTGTTCGTACAGACACAACTGGTCTAAATGAATCTGTCTGTTTCAAGCAGATAGGCTGCTTCTTATACAGACAAGACTTGTCTGAACAAATCTGTCTGTTTGAAACAAACATGTAGCATATTGTTCAAACACGAATCTGTCTGAACAAATCTATCCGTTGGAAAATCCGGCCAGTTCTTGTCTAAAACGGGCAAAAATTAATTAATTAAAAAATTAATTATTAGCTACACGTGCACGTGCCAAGTGCCCAAGTGTCAAGTGCCTTTATAATATATTAATATATAAAATTAATATATTACTAGACCATCCAAGCTAGTCATGGTCCAATTTTCACTTGAACCCACTTATTATCCAACTATTAAAATCATTCAATTCTCTATATTTAAAGAACATTACTACCTTTATTCTTGTCCTATATGAGATTTTATCCCATAATTATTTTGAAAATGTTCAACACAACAGTGAAACCACTAGTGGTATAACAGTTTCATTTTGAGGTAGTGACATGCTTGTCGATTCTTGCATACGGTCTCAAATTGTTGAAATTTTTTTAGGATTGATGGAGAAAGTCTTAGAGGAGACTATCAAATGACAATGAGTGAAACCTATCACGGAGTAGAAGACAATCAGAGGCGTCCGAATTGTGATTTCGGGATGCGCTACAACGCTCAAGTCAAGTAGATATTCAAGGTGAAGAAGATGAGGATAGCTTAGAGAGAGAATAACAAAGAAAATGGATAACAATTACTTAGACGGGGAGAGAGTTTTATCCAGTACCTTTATACCTTGGATCATTGATGCTAGCGACTGACGTTATAAGTTGTACAGTACGTTTGTCCAAGTAATCAGTACGTTTGTCCTTTCGTGTTCGTTGAATCAGGTATTGTCTGAACAAATGGCATTTATTCCTTGGAGCCACGTAGGCATCTCCTTGACTAAAGATTATGGCCTTCATAGGCTTGGCATTGTCTTGGGCGTTAGACCTGATAAGATAGGATGTAACGATTTTACAATCCCATGTGGAATTTTTTGACATATTTTATTGTTAAAAAATATATGCTATATACTGTATAATAAATAGAATATATATAAAAAAATTGGAACTTGACATATACATATATATATCACGAACTTGCATGTAATAACAAATTATATAAAATCGAATATAAAAATATTTGTAGAAATTGATTTGAAAAAATCAATATCGAGTCAAAGTTGGACCTCTGATCTTAAGACGAATTTTGCCTGCCTCTAAGATGCTTGCAGATTGATGCAAATCGTCTCCCAGGCCTCCTCGATAACGTTGCTCTAGAGGGCACACTTGAATAACTCAGCGAACCGGAAAATGCTAGACTCTCTCTTAATCAGAAAATAATTATGCAGTGAATTTGTGTGTATCAAACATACTCTGGAAGTCTGAATTTATAGAGGGACGGAAGTCTATTCGAAAAGGTGCACCAGTTGGAAGGAGTTTGTTCGGTCAGAACAGACACATCCCAAGAGGCGAACCGATTCGGTCATGCACATAACCAACCCGGCATGACTAATCCGAAAAAGGACATTCTAGATGCAAACCTGACTGGTTCGGTCATGAATTGAACAGTCACAATTAATCGGACAGAATTATAACAAGTTGGTCCAGTTGGACAGCAAAAAAAAATATTGTTGGCCCAAGCCCAAGTCCGATCCGAGCCAGTCTAGCTCGACTCGACACGTATGGTCCAACCCAAGTTGTGTATGTTCTCACCTACCACAAAACTTGGGTGCTCAATGGGGCTCAACCCAACATGGAACACTAGCTTATAAATACTATAAGCTAAAGTCATTCTTAATTCTATGTGGGATTGACAACCAACCACACCTTCAACCAACATTCTTCCTCTTCAAGTGGGTGTTTAATGAGACTAATTTCTCATTGAAATTTTGATATCAATTGTGTATGTTAATTATACACCGTGTATATAGTTACGACAACCTACATATTAAAATACATATTTCTAATATATACACCCAAAAAAATACATTGGTATCCAACAATGAAGTTAGATCATTATCCTCATTATTTTAATTAGTTAGTAAAGAAATAAGTAGATATTTAGTTTTTAATCCCAATTCTTTACATTTTTTATTTTGGATTAACCCCGCCTTCTAGCATCTTTCTATAATATTTTGCCATAAGATATGGATCATTGAGCACAGGTCCATTAGGACTAAATACTTAGTTTGATTGGTGAAATCGAATTATTGTGAGCAAAGAAAGATAGTGTTAAGAATTTTTCATTATTTCATTCCCATTTTAATGTACAAATTAAGCAAATATTCAAAACATATTTTAATAATCTTTAATCAAAAGAGTTATTTAATCTCTCCTCAACGAGTCAACCATTGAAAATTCTTAGAATATTCTTAAGATTTAGTCAGAAATTTCATGAGAGAATCTAAGAAGTCGATGAAATTCGAATCAATTAAGTCAGTTCATTTTCAAGCATTGTTTACTTTGTAATTAATCTAATCTTAATTTGTGTTAGTTCAGTTCCTTGACCAACAAACATGTTGGGTCATTTCCAGAGGCTTTCTTTCTACAAAAAAATTCTGTTGGAAATGAAGCAATTTTATTTACAAAGTTGCCCCTTTATTTCTTAATCAGGGAATAAAAAATAAGACGATTTATACAGGATTAAGGATGTCCTCACGAAATCTTTTTTAGGTTATGATTTGTTGATTTTTTTTTATTGATTTCTTTTATATTAAAAGTTGTTTGATTATAAATGTAATTTTATTAAAAAAAATTAATTATTTAATTACTAAAAAAACCAAATGAGTTTGGCAAATAAAAAAGTGAAAGAATATCATTTAGGGACTATAAAGCATTATTCTTGTAAAAAGTTTGGATTAAAAAAAATGTGATAGAAAAATGTAATTTAAAATTTTTAAATATTTGATATTGTTCTAAAAAAATATAATAGAGAATTGAAATATTTAAAAATATATATATAATAGTAATGATTTAGAAATAAAAAATAATAACAAAGCCATTTCTTATCTTAAAAATGATGTTAAATTGCAAAAAGCTACATAGTTGTAACTTTTTAAACCCAAAACCTTTTTTTATTATTATTATTTAGGATTGAGTTACGGGAAAATCGAATTTTTAACTTAATAACTAAATTTATTAAATATATATTATTTTATAACTCATTCATTAAATTATTTTTTTCGTCCTAAATAGAGTGTAAGTAGATCAAAAATACATTAATGAAAATTGAAATGTTAAAACCAGTTTTTAGGATCCCATCTTTTATTAGTAGCAATTCAGGACTCAATGTTTTAAGGGGGTTCTACCATAAGCTCTTTAAAATAAGTTTTTGGTAGGCTCCAAAATTAGAAAACTTGAATAGTAGGTTCCCACGTCACCAATTTTTACATATAAACATGACTGAAATTACATATAAACATGATAAATTACATATAAACATGACAACTTATATATAAACATGACAAATTACATATAAACATGACAAATAACAAATTACATATAAACATGACAAATTACATATAAACATGACAAACATGACAAATTACATATAAACATGACAAATTACATATAAACTTGACGAATTACATATAAACATAACAAATTACATATAAACATTACCAAATGACAAATTACATATAAAGATAACAAATTACATATAAACATGACAAATTACATATAAAGATGACAAATTACATATAAACATGACCAAATTACAAATTACATATAAACATATAAACTTGACGAATTACATATAAACATGACAAATTACATATAAACATGACCAAATAACAAATTACATATGAACATGACAAACATGAGAAATTACATATAAACATGACCAAATGATAAATTATATATAAACATGACACATTACATATAAACATGAGAAATTACATATAAACATAACAAATTACATATAAACATAACAAATTACATATAAACATGACAAATTACATATAAACATGACCAAATTACAAATTACATATAAACATGACAAATTACATATAAACATATAAACTTGACTAATTACATATAAACATGACAAATTAATATAAACATAACCAAATGAGAAATTACATATAAACATGACAAATTACATATAAACATGACCAATGACAAATTACATATAAACATGACCAATGACAAATTACATATAAACATGAAAAATTACATATGAACATGATAAACATAACAAATTACATATAAACATGACCAAATAACAAATTACATATAAACATGACATATTACATATAAACATGAGAAATTACATATAAACATGACAAATTACATATAAACATGACCAAATTACAAATTACATATAAACATGACAAATTACATATAAACATATAAACTTGACGAATTACATATAAACATAACAAATTACATATAAACATGACAAATTACATATAAACATAAGCAAATGAGAAATTACATATAAACATGACAAATTACATATAAATATGACAAATTACATATAAACATTACCAAATGACAAATTACATATAAACATGACACATTACAAATAAACATGACAAATTACATATAAACATGACAAATTACATATGAACATGACAAACATAACAAATTACATATAAACATGACCAAATAAAATAATTACATATAAACATGACAAATTTGTTATGTTTATATGTAATTTGTCATGTTTATATGTAAATTATCATGTTTATATGTAATTTGTCATATTTATATGTAATTTATCATCTTTATATGTAATTTGTCATGTTCATATGTAATTTATTATGTTTATATGTAATTTGTCATGTTTATATGTAATTTGTCATCTTTATATGTAATTTGTCATTTGGTCATGTTTATATATAATTTGTCATGTTTATATGTAATTCGTCAAGTTTATATGTAATTTGTCATGTTATATGTAATTTGTCATCTTTATATGTAATTTGTCAAGTGTAAATTTCTCATGTTTATATGTAATTTATCATGTTTATATGTAATTTGTCATGTTTATATGTAATTTCTTATTTGTCATGTTTATATGTAATTTATCATGTTTATATGTAATTCGTCAAGTTTATATGTAATTTGTCATGTTTATATGTAATTTGTTATTTGTCATATTTATATGTAATTTTTCATGTTTATATATAATTTATCATGTTTCAAATGTTTATATGTAATTTGTCATGTTTATAAGTAATTCATCATGTTTATATGTTTATACGTAATTTATCATGTTTATATGTAATTTGTCATGTTTATATGTAATTTGTCATGTTTGAAATGTTTATATGTAATTTGTCATGTTTGTATGTAATTTGTTATGTTTATATGTAATTTGTCATTTGCCATGTTTATATGTAATTGGTTCATGTTTATATATAATTTGTCATCTTTATATGTCATTTTTATATGTAATAATGTAAACATGAAAAATTACATAAACATGCTAAATTAAATATAAATATGATAAATTACATATTACATAGTGGTAATATTTTTAGCAATTTTGTTTTATCACTTAACATTAATATAATGCATGCATAAATTATTTATTGATAAAACCACTTTATTTGAAATTAAATAGACATATTATATGGGAAAATATTACTTCACCCACGTTGTGTACATAGTTAACAAGTAAATTATGTTAGCTGAAGATAATTAATTACCTACTTTAAATATGTGCTGTCTATATTAAATGCATTCTTTAATTCTCAATAATTTTAGTTGAGATATTTTGTTGTTGTAGCAAAGAGCAACGGACGGGGTTTAGTTTTTATAAGGCTGATTAGTTAAAATCTTGTGATTTTTTTTGGGTATTTTGAAGCACATTATTGAAGCAAATATTTCATACAAAGGTTAGTGAATACAATGTTTAAGTAATAAAATTTTCATGGAATCAGTTATTTTACTTGTTATAGAATCTCTAATATTTATAAATATTTTCATGGGTTAGTGAATAAAATGTTTAATTAATAGAATTTTCATGGAACTGGTTATTTTACTTGTTATACAATGTCTGATATTCATAAATATTTTCATGGAATCTGTTTAAGTAATAGAATGTTTTGTTTTTTTGCCTTTACAAGATGTATGTTTTTTTTTTCTTCAGGATTTTAATGGATTGTAGAACACTAAATTTTGATGAGGAAACGAACATGTTTCTCGATTCTAAGGATCGTCCTTCGATTTCAGAATCTCCTAATGTTTTTGAATTTCAAGGTTCAATTTCTCATAATAAAAGGGTTTGAGTGGATTATATAGAGAAGAGATCATTGGTATGAGTTTTGATTCAGTGAATGCTACATGGGAATTTTACAAGGCATACGCTTTTCAGAAGGGTTTTGGTGTTCTTCGAGAAAGTACAAGACGTAATGATACTGGTAATATTGTAGGTCAAAAATTTTGTTGTTCAAAAGAAGGATTCAAGATTGAGAAAATAGAACACTGCAATCGTAAAAGAAGTGCTAGACCGTTGTCTAGAACCGGATGTAAGGCTAGTGTATGTGTCAACATACAGGGTTTAGGGAAGTGGGTAATCACATATTGTGAGGATGATCATAATCATGATATGTGTGATTCATCTCATAAATCTTTTATTCGGTTTCATCGAGAAATTAAAGAATCAGATTTAGCTGAAGCTAAAGCTATGAAATCCGTTGGGGTCTATACGTCACATATAATGAACTACCTTGTCCAACAAGCTGGTAAATTCAAAAATGTTGGTTTTGTTGCAAAAGACCTTTACAACGCGCTACATGCCTGCAGTCAAGATGAAATAGCGGATGGTGATGTCAATGCTGTTATTTCTTACTTTGAAATTAAGAAGGAATTCGATATTGGTTTTTATATGAAATACAGCACTGATGATGATATGCGATTGCATAATCTCGTTTGGGTAGATGCTACTTCACGGTCCGACTATGCATGCTTTGGGGATGTTGTAGCGTTCGACACCACATATAAGAAGAATGCTTATGATAGGCCTCTGATGTCTATAGTCGGTGTGAATCACCACCATCAAACAATTGTTTTTGGAGTTGCTATACTTGCTGATGAGACAACTGATATCTTTGTGTGGGTTTTGAGAACTTTCCTAGAAGCAATGCATAACAAACGTCCTAATTCAGTTGTTACTGACGGGGATAGGGCAATGCAAAGAGCAATTAGAACTGTTTTCCCGATGCTAGACACAGACTTTGTTCGTGGCACCTAGTTCGCAATGCACAGGCAAATATCAGTGATCCGTTATTTGCTCAGGCATTTTGTAGATGCATGACTTCATAGTGGACACCGAATGATTTTGATCGTGAGTGGACTGTAATGATCAAACAATTTAATGTGGAAAAACACCCTTAAATAGTCGAAAAAGATAGAACTCGAGAGATGTGGGCACAAGCATATATTACAGGATAATTTTTTGACACATTACGAACCATACAAAGGTGTGAGTCCTTGAATGCTTCGCTTGCTATATATTTGAAGTCGAAAAAAACATATCTTGACTTTGTTCGTTCAATTGATCAAGGGGTGAATAGAATACGAACCAACGAATTGGAGGCTGATTACTTCAGTAAGGAGACAACGCCATACCATTTAAGCAAGTTGGATGACATTGAAGGTCATGCGGCAATTGTGTACACAAGGGAATCATTCTCTATTTTCCAAGAGGAGCTTTAACAGGAGACGTTGTATCGTATCTATGAACCAATTGTAGAAAATGAATTAACGCGGATCTATTATTTAGGAAAATACAGGGAACCTCACCGAAGGATTGAAGTTGTCTTTGATGCAACTACGCAAACCATTCAATGTTATTGCCAAAATTTTGAGACAATTGGTTTGCCTTGTAGGCATCAAATTCATGTGATGAAGCTTGAAGATATGTCTCATCTTCCTACATCTTTGATTATGCATCAATGGACGAAAAATGCCAAACTATGTGCCCCATCGTTTGTGCAGAACGATGTTCCACCCGAGATGATGCAAATGGTGCGGTCTGCATCACTAAGTTCTATTTGTAATCGAATGTGCTATGTAGCATCCAAAACAACTGAGTCGTTTAATAAAGCAAGAAGTGAAATTAATAGATTGACTGTAGAAATAGAGGAATTGTGTGAGCTGAATGATCCCGTAGCTGAGATGTCAAAGAAAGCAAAAGTACGAGACCCTATTACGAGACGGGCTAAAGGGAAAGAAGTATGGAAAAAGCAAACATCGTCCAAAGTTAGGTACTGTAGAATGGAAGGACATACTAAAGTTACTTGCCCACTTTTGAAAATTGAAATGCAAAGTGCTAGTGTCGACAACCTTACTTGTAATAATGACAATGAGTTAATATATTCAGTAGAACCTGGGGTTGGATGCTCATCAAACCCATATACAAAGTTAACTTCTGATGATGTGAGATTTACATTACAAGCAAATTGGTGTTTTTATTAATTAACACTATTTGTGAGGAGATTAATTACCTTATATCCTAATAGGGAGAAGATGAAGTGGAGACTGAAGCCTTTTTCCCAACTATGCACGCTCAAGAAAACAACAATATGTAGGTAATGTTTTATTTTGTTTCTTCTAAGCGTTAATTGGTTTCGGGTATTACGTAACA
The DNA here is from genome assembly GCA_030761205.1 of Fremontodendron californicum. NCBI lineage: Eukaryota > Viridiplantae > Streptophyta > Magnoliopsida > Malvales > Malvaceae > Fremontodendron > Fremontodendron californicum. Next base: position 22,781,046 of record JAULJL010000014.1, on the reverse strand, counting down.
TATATTAATTGCTGAGCATATGACTAACATTATAATTTATATTGTTAGGACGACTCATTTTCATTCAGCAATTATGAAGAAAGATTTAATGAAGCTCAAGAATCAGACTTCTTTGGCTGGTTTAGATCACCAAGTTGATAGGTGAAGTTGTCATCTTTCTTTTCCTTTCAAAACTTCTATATGCTCATTTCTTTTCTTTTCTTTTTTTAACTTTTGAAAATATGTTAAACAGTTAATAAGATGAGAGACTAAAGTTGCTCATAGCTTCATTACCTAATTCATGGGATTCTTAAATACTTGCATGTTCTGGGTCTTGGCTTCCTTTTTATGATATATTTTACTATTTCTTTGCATAATTCATCGTGAGCTTTTCCTAATATTAGTTATGCTCTAATAATTAGGTATATATGAAAAATTGCCTTGATGTTGAATAATAGTACAGTCAATCTCATGTATTCAAGACCTACACATTCTCCTATAAGGGGTTGGATAGGTTGGTATGCATGATACAACTTAATGAATTTATTTCAAGATAACTTCATTGTGGTTTTTGGAGCTTAATTGGTTGTACTCTGTCGTTTTGCCTACTATTGATATACAAATTTTCTAGCAATGCATCTTTAAATTTTCGCTTTAGGCATTTCAAGTAATAATTCATATACTATAAAAGTTTACTCTTTTGGGGGGAGGATGGGTATGTCTATGGAAAGTTTACTGATTCATACAACACTGTCATTTCTTAGGTGGATCAATTGTGGTTCAGTTTGCAAATCAATTAAGTCCCTTGTATTTTGAGGTGACTCAGATTAAGGAAGTAATGTCAACTGAACAACTCTGTGAACAACTCAATTTGCAAATGTGTGATACTCATAACTGTATATACTTAACATTAGTAATGAACATTTCTGTACAAGGGAAGCTTTACAATGATCAGTGTAACAACCTTACTATTTATATTAAATTATCACATGAGAACCAAAAACTGCATAACTGAGATTGTTGTAAATTTGAATTCCTTTGAATTACTTCTCCAACTAAAAAACATCCAATGTCCAACAATAACATGTACTGTACATTGCTTTACATTTGTCCCAAAATAAAATTGAAATGCAATATTGTCCCAAAATAAATAAAATTAAAAATATAATGACAAAGTTCTATAAAATGGAAATGCAATAACAAATTCAAGATTAAACCATATCATAGTGACCTTAATTCATGACAATTTTGACCTTAATTCCTAGTAAAATATTTCATAAAATATACTATTTGTCCCAAAATCAATAAAATTAAAAATATAATGACAAAGTTCTAAAAAATTGAAATGCAATAACAAATTCAAGATTAAACCATATACAAACATTAAATAAACAAATACTAATATAAGAATTGAGATATAATTTTAAATTAAAAGAGAGAATGAGGCTCATTTAATCAAATAGATAGTGCAATAATTGGTTGCCTTACAGTATAGTTACTTTTACAAGGAATGAACTTTTTAATATAAGGAATGTATAAGATAAGGAATCAGAATTGTTTGCCTTACAGTATAGTTACTTTTACAAGGAATGAACTTTTTAATATAAGGAATCTATATCTATATCAGCAAGTTGTCACAATATTGGGATGTATAATGATAATTATGATTTATACACTGTCCATAGTTTTAATATAAGGAATGAATAAATGAACACTTAAAGTAGAGAAGAGAATTCAACAAACCGGTATAATGCACTTCCATTCGTCAAGTTTACTAAGATTAAGAGAATACAAATCATCAAGTGTAATTTCTTGATCTTTAGCAATCCATCATGCCCCCATATATATATTATATATATATATAAAGTATCTTTACCAACAACCATGCAGGAATTTATACGACCACAAGGCTTTACAATCTGAAAATTGATGGTAGATTCATGTATCGATAAATTGGACATATTTAAAACCAATAAACAATCATTTCAATGCAGTATGACAAACCTCTGGTGAAACAGAATTTTGAAAATTCAATTTAGATTTAGATTGTTGAGGCTTTGAAGCAGATTTAATTGACCCATCATCATCAATTGTCATGTTTGCTACGATGTTCTCAGACATTTCATCAATGTCGCTTTCCTCATCACCTGCTTCTTTATCATACTCTGAAATCTGGTCTTTATGATCTATGCCACTAGCCTCTGCTTCAATTGCATTTATCGTATCATTATAATCAGAACCAGCGGGTTCTTGTTTTGAATCCTTTCTTGACTGCAAAACACCAATTGAAAAGCAAGTGTGTATTATTAAAATAAAAGCTATCACAAGAGAATTATAATTATCATTGAATGATCAACAAAAAGAAAGGCCTTCACAACTTGAAAAGAGAAAACAAGTAGTATCATTTGGAGAGAGGGAGAGAGAGAGAGAAGATGTGGGTGGGGTAGAGCAAACAAACACAACAGTAGAACAGTCTTGTAAGTTGTAACCAGTAGATAGATCCAATTCTTATAGCCTTATTAGTTGCAATACCTTAACCTTGGTTGACTTTTCCTTACGTAGCTCCAAAGGATACCTAATAAGAACAACACTCTCATTTAGTGACAAAAACAACAATATCACCCAACAACCCATTCAAAATTTAAACTAAAATGAATGTGATACATATTGATAGGAGGTAAAACAAAAAAAAAGGGACTGCGATGACTCCTTAAAAAATATAAAGTTATTGCTTTGTCCACAAATTATTTACTGAGCCTGCAGATAGTGAGCTTTGGACAAATTACCAGCTCATTATTCCATAACAGTTTTAAAGTGTCAAATAGAATTTCAACAAATGACTACAAAAATTCTAGTCAATAGCATGGGTAGAAATTAAAAATTCTAAGTTGTTGAATATAAAGTAACATAAGACCAGGCTTACCATCGGACAGTGTATAACTATGGACAACTTGCTGATATAGATAGTGTAATAACTATGGACAATGTATACTAATATTGTGATAACTTGCTACCATGAATTTTTCCTATAATGGCTTTGATATAGATATAGATTCAAAACATATCTCCAGGTCATTTTATCACTAGAGGGTGCTGAGAAATGGCTTTAATGTATTTCAACCACCTATAGCACCTAACTCATAATTGTACATGTGAAGAACCAGAATGTAAAGGCAATTATACCAATAAACACTACATTAAAATCTCAAAATTCTATTTGCTATCTTCTTTTAATATTTAAAAAACAAAAGCAAATAGTTAAACACAAATATTCAAACAAAATGTAAAAGGAGAAAAGAGAAAGAATAGATACAATACCCATAAATAAAGTGCAATCTGGGTACGAGTCTTTATTAAAAAAAATGAATGTTAGTTATAGAAGATAAATATCATCACCTTACAAGCTCTCTAAAAAACACCTCTTTGTGGCTGCATAGACTGTGAACTATCAAATCCAACAAGCGACTAACCTGCAACCATTTGTAAACTTGTATCAATTTCGAAATCGAAAATATAGGACAAAAACCGTCAATATAAACAAACACCTACGATTAACCAATGAAAGCTATATCCAATAGAAAAAATAGTAATTTTAAATTCTCATGGTACATCAAGTAACATTATTTTTCCTTCATTTCTTATAAAACAATTAAGTAAACCCATAAATATTCCATCAAAAACCCAAATAGAAAAAAAAAAAAAAAAAAAGAGAGAGAGAGAGAGAGACAGAGAGAGCAAAACCAGGAAAAGCAAAAGAAACCCACCTCGGCTTGGTACTCAAATTTCTCTCCGGAGGTCTCTTCGGCTTCTTTCTAAGCAACTGCCGATGCCACACACCGAACCGCAATCCGATTGTTTCTCTTCTTAAGTTTTCTCCTTAACTCAGTGTAAGAAAAGGCCTTGTTGAGACCATTTCGGGGTAGAAAAACACTTCTGAGAGTGAAGGCCTTGTTGGGGTTTGTCAAAGGGAGAGAGGCTAAAGCGGGGTACCTAAGCTTCTAGTTACAAATGGAGCTATCAAAGCAAAGCCCAAGAGAAAGAGATAGTCGGGCAAGAAACAAGAAAGAAGATAAATTTTTGGGTTTTGAGAGAAAGTAGTAAAACTAAAAACCCTACTGAAGGGGTTTCCATTACAGCTTTGAAGGTCGATGGTCAATCGTCGGAGACTCTAAATGCCGATGGCCAAAAAAAGCAGTTGACGGAAGCTGAAGGGATGAGAGTTTTTTCAGATCGGGTTTTTTAAAAGTAGATTGATTTTGCAGGGGTTTAATTTCAATTAGGTTAGGGGGTGACTACTACGGTAAGAGAACCCGTGGGAACAGTCCTAAAGAAAATGTTAAAACTATCATTTCAAGATAATTACAAAAAGAGATTAATGATGCAAAATATTATTTGTTATTATTATAACAAAAACTTTATTTAAATGAAATGAAATATTAAAAATTGATTAAATAATATATTGTCATTAGATTTATTCATGGTTCAAGTTATTTATCAAGCTTATGAGTTTGGTTAATTCGAGAATAAACTTGTTAAGTTCGATCCAATTTATAATATTATTTTATTAAGAAATATTTTTTTATTTTAATAAACTTATTACATGTAATTTTAATAATCTGTGTATTCGTATAGTATTCGTATTTTTTTTTTGTGTCATAATCGTGTTTATGTTGTTATATATTTATATATTTCGACACGTTAATAATTCGTGTTAGATAGATTTTCACACGTTCGTATCGTGTTCATGTATTTTTTTCGTGTCATGTCATATTTTGTATCGTATTTTAGTTATTTTTTTCGTGTTGTGTCCAACATTACCAACATATTGATTTTAGTGGATAATTTTTTTTTAAAATTTTAACCTATTTTATTTTAATGGTAAAACTATAAAAATATTATATATTTTTCTGTAGGGTCACGTGAGGTTTATGCCAGACATAGGCATAGTATCAATACTTTACATGCTTGCTCAAGCCTAAGTAAACAAAAATTCAAACTCAAAATTCTATTCAGGCCAATTAATTACTACTAAAGGTTACAGTCTAGACCTATCTTTAATTAGTACTTATAGACATTTGTCAAGAGAACCTAAAAAATAAATATATTATATTATATTTAAATATTAAAAATATGTTAAGTTATTTATATTTATAAAATTTAATAAAAAAATATTACAGAGTAAATAAAAAATAACATGTTTTTATTTTATTATTTTGTACAAAAGAAAGGTTATCTGAACATGTTAAGATTATAATAGAGGTGTCTATGGGTTGGGTTGGACATGGTTCGAGCCTGGTTTAAATATGGTATCATCATATATATTTGCCCAAGTCAGGCTCGGCCCGAAATATGGGTCCCAAATTCTGCATAGGTTCGACCATATTTATAAATGGGTAGCCTAGCTTAAGACCATATATTTTTTTTATGTTTACGCTACAATATTATAAATATATTTATTCTTTATATGATATAAATTACATTATATATAAATACTAAAATCAGTATATTTTATATAATTGAAAAAAATGGACCGGACCAGGCAGAGTTCGGGCCTTGAATGTTGAAGCCAAGGCCCAACCCGTTTCTTAAATGGGCTTTATTTTTTTCCCCTAACCCATTTTTTGGGCTTAATATTTTTGTCCAAACCACTCAAATATTAGACGAGTTTTCGAACTTGGACGAATAGTCCTACCCGTGGATAGGTGTAGATTGTAATATTTAGTAGTAATTGATTGGCCTGGACAGAATTTTGAACCTAAATTTTTGGTCTGCTCAGGCTTGAGCAAGCATGTAAAGTATTGATACCATGCCTAGGTCCGATATAAACCTCGCTTGACCCTACAGAAAAATATATTATATTTTTATAGTTTTACCATTAAAATAAAATGGATTAAATTTTTTTTTAAAAAAGTATCCACTAAAATCAATATATTGGCAATGTTGAATACGACACGAGAAAAATAACTAAAATACGATACAAAATACGACATGACACGAAAAAAATATATATAAACACGATACGAACGTGTGAAAATATATATAACACGAATTATTAACGTGTCGAAATATATAAACATATAATAGCATAAACACGATTATGACACAAAAAATAATACGAATACGATACGAATACACAAATTATTAGAACTACATGTAATAAGTTTATTAAAATAAAAAATTATTTTTTAATAAAATAATATTATAAATTAGGTCGAACTTAACAAATTTATTCTCGAATTAGTTAAACTCGTAAGCTTGATAAGTAACTTGAATCATAAATAAATCTAATGACAATATATTATTTAATCAATTTTTAATATTTCAATTCATTTGAATCAAGTTTTTGTTATAACAATAACAAATAATATTTTGCATCATTGACTTCTTTTTGTAATTTTTAAAATGATAGTTTTAACATATTTTTTTTTATAATGTTCTCACGGATTCTCACGGTAAATGATTTTACCGTAATAGTCACCAGGTTAGGGCTTTAGCTTTTTTCTTTTCATCTTTCTTTTACCGAGTTAATCGGTTAGGTTTTTTCTTTTTCTTTTTTTACTTTTAACGATTCAGATCATTTTATTTTAATTCAATGGTCAAAATTTCTTTAAACTTATGGAAAGTTTATGGTAAGAACCTTCCTTAGAATTTTTCATGTTTTAATATTGTTCTAATTCAGGCATTTGTGTAAACGATAGTAGGCAAGTGAAACCACGCTCCGTTACTATCGACCAACTTTAAAGTAAAAGCCACATGTGGCATGTTGATTGGCTAAAAAAATTATCTTCCCGAAGCTGACATCCAAGTCAAAAGGTTGTCTTGTATTTTATAAGAAATATTTATTTATTTTTTTTTTTTTTTCTGTTGGCTTCCCGAAACTAATAGCTAAAATAGTTGTTTCTCTACTATGTGCCAACAAATATAAAGATTTTGTAAGATTTTGTTAACGAGTAATTTGTGATATATGATTATTATTATATATAATAAATTTGATTAATTGGTGTTTATATGTATTGATTGTTGAGGGTGTTTTAGGTTGATAAGCGATTTTTTAGTGGAAAGAGGATGAATGGTTGTAAAGCAGGATTTGTGATTTTATTTTTTTAGTTAAATGCCATATGATTTTTTTTAAAGGTTCATGTTACACCAATTAATGATTTTATTTTTTTGCTTCAATTGTAAAAGAACAATAACTAAATTACTCAGTTTTATAATAGAGAGACTAATTTACACTAAATGATATAGTATAGGGACCTCCCAAATACTTTAACCGTGTAATTGGTGTTTCTAGACTGGCGAATATCTTGGGTCTTATTTGGTATTGGGTCTTAGCCCTATACATGTGGATATAACATGTATTGTTAAGTGTTATTTATTTTATATTTGATGCATTATTTTTATTAATTTAAAAAATAATTTATTAATTATATATTTTTTATTTAAATATCACTTTCATCGATGTCATTAGACAATGGTTGATATTTTTTATATAATAAAATTTTCATTCAATCCATTGAAAAGAATAGATAAAATTATCAATTACTATTACATTTGATATAATATTAATAGTATAAATAATACTTTAATTATTTTTAAGAAAAATTATAAAGGCTCTCATTAATAAAACCCCGAATATAAAAATAAAAAACTTAAAAATGGTTCTGAAGAAAATATCTTGCATATTTCATTTACTCAAATGTTTAATACATAACATTATTATATATTTATATAGTTTCAAAACAAAATCTGAGGTAAACAATACATGCCATCTAATATATTAAAACCCCATAAACATAAAGCTAAAAGGTCAAGCCTATTCTAATTCAATGTAAAGTGTAAATTTTACGTATATGTTAAGCAAAATTATGTTAAATATGTAAAATTTCAGTTATTTGGATATAATATATGCAATTATCTATTTATTTATTATTTAAAAATAAATAAAATATTTACATGCAACTAAAATTATTATAGTTAAATGGACAAATATTAATCATTTATATATTTGTTGAAAGATTATAAATATGAATAATATTTTTCAATCTGCCTAAAAGCATGTAGAAACCTTGAAAAAAGATTGTCCATTGTATTTTACTTAATTCTCAAAAATTAATATAATTAAATGGACACGTAATAATCTTTAAACTTTTTTATGTTTATGGGTTGTTAAGATTTTGGATGATGGCTGTCATTGCATGCATTGTTTACATCAGAGTTTGTTTTGAAACTATATAGTGATGTTTATGTATTAAAATTTTGAGTGATCATCAAATGAAATTTGCAAGATATTTTCATCAGAACCATTTTTAATTTTCTTACTTTTATATTTGTTCCTTTTGCTACACAAGACATTTTTTTTTAAAATACAAGACAAACTTTTGATTTGGATGTCAGTTAAATCTGATAATTTATGTATTTATATTATATTTGTATTCTTTTTTTGTTATTTAAGATATTATATATTTATATATATGTTCGTATATTTCTATTGTATTTGTATCAATTTTTTGTATTGTATAATATTTTAATTTTTTTTTTCGTATTCGTGTTTTTAATCATGTTAAATTCCAAATTATCAAATTAAACTTTGGAAAGATAATTTTTCTTCTTTTACCCAATCCACATGCCACATGAGGCTTTTACTTTAAGTTGGTAATATTAACGGAACTTGGTTACACTTACCTACCACCGTTACACAAATGCCTGAATTGGAACAATATTAAAACTTTGAGTCATGAATTGTTACTCATAAAAGATGGGATCTAAAATTTGAATTTGTATAAAGTTGAGGTCCTAAAAATGGTTTTAGCCAAATTGAAATTATTATTATATTCGTCTTGTCAAAATGAAAGATATACATTTTCTTAAGAAAGATTACTAATATCTCGATTAACATGACTGTTGACGCGATTTTTAAGATTAAAAGTTGTATTTTATTATAATCTTCATGTTAAATAAATAAATTTTTTAAATTTTTATGATTAAAATTTTGATTTGGCAATCTAAATAAAAAAATTAAAATGAAACTTTTATGATTTAAAAATTAATTTTTAAGTAAAATAATTTTATTATCTTTATATCTTTAAAATTTTATTATTTTAAATATATATTTTTTACACTTTAATTTCTCTTAACACTTCTTAAATCATATTTTTCTATCTCAATTTTTTAATTCAAAATTTTTTCAACATCAATACTAAACTAGTCTTAAAAGTCGGTCGCCAAAATTTCAAAACCATGTCACGAAGAAGGGATCAAAAGAAGAATAAAAAACAAAAGTTAGGCTTGTTGTCTACGGAAGGGACATAAGGAAGATATTAAAATATTAGGCAAGACTAGACTTGCTCAAGCTGCCGACCCGAATCAATATTCTCGTAATAAAAAAAAAAAATTATTTTAAAATTTTAATTATAAAAATAAATAAAAATAATTTTTTAATATATGTGAACAGTAAAAATGGGCCAACGGGTTGGGTCTGCGTAAGAAAAAATAAAATTTTTTGAATCGCAGTTCGACTCATGAACAGGTCTAGGCAAGACCTGAGATTAATTTTTCATGGTGAATTGGGTTCATGTGAATTCTATCATTAACATAAATATACTAAATAATATATTAAACTTTTAAATGTTAAATATCATTAAAATATACATACAAATAATTGAGTAAAACACTCTTAAATTAATATCCTTAATGATCATTTTTTTTCTCACCTCAACGTCACTATTGTTTTGTTATTCAAGCACATATCTTATCACTAATTTTAATCTCACCATTACATTATCTCAATATTCAATTTAACTGTTACAGTAAGTGATCTCATTGTCTAGATGGACTTTAAAGAAACTTGAGCTTAATTGGGCCGGCATTAAGCTTGAGAATTAAATGGCTTGTTAGCCCAAATATTGTATCTGGATTTAAAGGGTGGCCCGATTCTCTGAACAAGCAACAAGGGTTGAATCACTTTTGACTAAAATATACAGCCCAGTTATTTCTGTTTCCCTTCTACCTGCAAAGAAATGCAAATCACATTTTCAATTTTTTTTATGGTTGGTTTCATGTAGACAGGTTTTCTTTAAGCAAGTTACAAAAATTAAAAAGTTACAACTATAATCAAATATTATATTGATACAAAAAACATTAAATTAAATTAAATCAAATAAATAAATAAACCAACAAACAAAGACTTGAAAATTCTAATATAAAATTAAACAAAAAATCACACTTGGTAGTAGTTGTTATTTAAACAAAATTTAGTAAACCAGGTGTTTGGTGAATCATGGCAATGACAATGTCTGCCAAATTAGGACAGGCAAAATTATTTAAGTGGTAAATAAATTTATATTGTTTTTTTTTTATATATGTATTTTTTTTAAAATTAAAATTATTTATTTTTATTACCTTTCTCAAAATTTCAAATTTATACTATTTGTCAATATTTTTGAGTGAATAAAATTTAAAAATTTAAAATAAAATTAAAATTAAAATATTATAAAAATTAATAAATAATTAAATATTACTTTGTTAAATTTTAATTTGTGTAAATATATTATTATCAATTACATACAAATTTTAATCTAATATCTTCAGTGGTTATTTTTTTTTCACTATAATTTATCTCACCATCACTGCTGTTTTTACGTTCAAACACATATCCCATAACTGATTTTAATCTTATCGTTACAGTAACTAATCTCATCACCATCCAAATGGAATCTTAGTAATATAAAACTCAAAATACCACACTAACCTAAAACATGTATCACGAATCCTAAAAAAAAAATCCAGTAAATTGATATGTATAGGTACATATTAAGAATTATTAAATTATTATTTTTTATTAAAAAATTATATTTAATGCATAAAAAAATTTATTATTTGCAATTTTCTTTTTTAAATATAATTTAATCAGTGTCTAATTAAGAACCTGTCAAATTGCACATAAATATATTGTATATAATAGGGGGGGAGGGGGGAAAAAACATATAAAAACTTTTGGCAGAATTGAAATAGAAACATAGTAGAAATTAGGGTAGAGATGAAGAGGCAGTTTGAGCATCGAAATGTCTCTATCTTCTTATATAATTTCTTCTCTTATGTCAGCTAAAGCCCAAGCTGCTGTAAAAGCAACAAGCCACTGAGATCAATTGGGCCAAGATCAACGTATCAGAATATATATATATATATATATATATATAAAGAGGAATTCACTTATATTGGTATAAAATTAAATTAATTTTATATATTTTTTTAATTTTTTATACGATTTATATTTGTTTAATCCGATCATCGTATTTCATGTTCTATTCAAATAGATCATGCACGTCAATGTAAAAAACTTCCAACCGTTAAATATATATTGAAAAAGACAGTATTTTCAATCGATATGATAAAGATATCGGATCATTCGAAATTTTATGTGTACGAGAAGTGTGATTATATTGTTAAATCCGACGGTCGATTTATTAATATATAAATCGTATAAAAAATTATAAAAAACATATAAAATTAATTTAATTTTATATTAATATAAATAAATTCTTTATATATATATATATAAATATAAATTCTTTATATATATATAAATAAATAAGGACTCCATGGGCCGTGGGGAGGGATGAAAAATCTTCACCCTTACTCCTTAGGGGACCCCTTTCTATTTTTTTGTTCTTATTTCTTTTATATCATCATCATCATCTCATAAAGATCCAAAGAAAAACCAGAAAAGTACTAAATCCAAGAATTTCCAAACAGTAAATGAGTTTGTCCTCTGCATGATTGAAAACATATATAGAAAGAAATGATATTGCTAACCAACGTCGTAAGAGTACTTTTTAAATATTATTATATATAATAATATTTATTAAAAATTATTTTTATTTAATATAATAATATTATTATAAATAATATATTAATTAAATTAAAAAATATTTTAAAAATATTCACTAACAAAACTCTAAAAATATTTCATTTATAAAAAAAAAATTAGTGCAAAGAAAACTGTAATCTAAAAATTAGTGTAAGAGTTATAAATCTTAAAATTCAAAATTTAAATTTATTGAATGTAATATTTTTATGAATGATAGCATGAAACAACTACAATTAAATTAAGTTTCGGATATTTTTAATTTTAATTCTTCTTCTTAAGAGATTGCAAGGTAAAAAGGGGGGGCATGTCATTGGCAATTTGGCATGCATGCACAAACATCAGTCTTTGATCAGTACATTTGCAATGCCATGCCATGTCATGCCAACCTATACTTTCATAGATACGCCCCTGCATCGAACCCCGAGTTTCCCTGAGTCACACCCTCCACAACTAGAGCGTGTAATCCACGCTCCACTTTGTTGATTTGAATCCCACAAGATCCTTAAAACCCCGCCTGTGAAAACCGGCTCCAAAGACCAAAAACAAAACAAGCAACAAAGCCGAAGTGGCTTGGGGCGAGTAATAAACAAAGAGAGTGAGAAGTAAAGAGGGGGTGACATCAGGTGGGAAGCATGCAAAAGAGGGATATTTAAAATGAATTTTATCGAAAGAGAGAGAGAGAGAGAGAGGTGTTTGTTTGATCATTAAACCATGCAATCTGCCTCCTCACTGCAAAATGGTCAGTGAGAAAAGAGTGACGTAAAGTATCTGAATACCGTAACGCATGCACTGGAAGCGTGTGATAGGGATTTTCGAATTCAATGCTCCAAAATCCCAACCTTTTATTTTTAACTCTCCCCTTGGATTTTTCCTTTCCTGCGTTGCGCATCTGAAAACGTTTTTGATTGTATCGAATTTATTTCGATTATAAATATTATTACAATCATAAATATGGATAATAAATATCAATGATAAAAAAACTAAAATTTTAAAATAATCATCATAATATTATATTATGACAATTATTTAAATTCATATTCAGATCCTATATATAGTTTTTTCCTTTAATTGTCTTATGGCGGCAGAGAGAAAAGGGTTTACGTGCATCTTCAATCAGTGAAGGGATTGTGACGTGGTGCAATAGAGGAGAGAAGCAGAGCTGTCAATCCGTTTCTGAAAGCTTCGTACAATATCGTCAATGGAAGAGAGAGAGAGAGAGATAGAGAGAGAGAGAGGCGTCAGACTCAGATCGCCCCCATCATTGGCTCAATTATCAGCTGAAGGAGCAAGAGAAAAAACTGTTTATATATCTGTTTATCTAGATAATTACTTAGGATTTATTTGGATAAAAAATAAAATTAATTTTGTTAAGATTAAAAATAATTGTGACGTTGAAATTAATTATTATAACGATAAAATTGAATATTGTGTGATGAAATTAAAATCAGTGATAGAAATATGTGTTTAGATACAAAAGCAAAAGTGATTGTGAGATGAAAATAAAAATGATCATTAAAAACATTAATGTAAGAGAATATTGATAAATTATTTTTATATATATTTTAATAACATTAATATTTAAAATTTTAATACATTTTATTTTATATATTTATTTAAATATTTTAATTAATTAACTAATTATTACATAATTATATAAATTTATTTATTATATTACATAATATATATATTTTTAAAATAATTAAAAATAAATAAATAAATAATTGAAAAGAAAAAAAGGGGGTAAATAACTTTACCCCCAAGCAAGGTCCAGTGGAAGCCACTGGTCCGGCTCCTCTCTATTATTTTTTCAGTTCATTACTTTTTAATATATCTTAATTATCATTCATAAGTATGACTTTAATAATTAATGAGTAAATCATAAACATGTAAATGGTAATGATTAGTGTATTAGAAAGTAATGAAAAAAAAAAAATAGATCGGATCCTAACCCTGCCTCCTCCAATTGATAACTGGAGGAGCAATTAAAATATTTGCACCGCATGATGCTATTCAAATGCACCCTGTGGTGCGTTTATTTCCGTTTGGTGCATTGGATTTCGCCCACTAAAAGTTCGGACAAATCCAAATGCAGCCTGAATATATAAATTTAAGAAGGGTTTTGTTAATAGATACTCTTAGGTAATTTTTAAGGTTAATATATATATATATTTATTTAAAGTTAACTAATATATTAATAATAATAATATATTAAAATTAATAATTTTATTTATATTTTTTATGTATTAAGTAAATATATTATTATATATAATAATTTTAAAAAATATTTTTAAAACGTTCATTAATAAAAACGTGGATGGTATTGAAGTTTATATATTTTAGATGCAAACAAAGTTGTGTTATACACTGTGTACTTGGCGGTGTGGGTATTGTCACTGCTCAGGTGTGCTGTTGAGTTTTGTAACCTCAATTGCCGTTGTCATTGCAGCTCACTTTGGCTATTCATGCAAAGGATTCGGTTAATTGATTTTTATAGATATTGATTAAAAATTATTTAATTATTATTTAATTATTTTATATTTAATGTAATTTTTTTATTAAATTTTATAAAATAATTTATTATTATTTTTTTAAAATATCATCTTAATCAGTATTATTAAATATTAATTAACATTTTACTTATATAAAAATCTCATTTTTTTTTGTATTTATGTATAAAGTACTAATATATTAATGTATATAAATATAAGGGAATCAAAATTAAGATTTTGAGTCTATTTATTTCGCAAAAAAAAATCATTTTTGTAAAATAAATTTATTTTTTTAGATTATTCTGTAAAAAATATTTTTCATTATATAAAATACTAGAATTCTTTTTCCGTTTCGTTGAGGGTAGACCTAGATTTGACAATTTGTGTATCTATGTTGTATTTGTGTACTTTTTCATGTCATAATCATTTTTAAGGTGTTTTATATTTATATAAATTTTGACGTGTTAATAATTTATGTTATATAGATTTTAATATGTTCATATATTCGTGTCGTGTTTGTGTTTATTTTTCGTGTCATGTCGTGTTTTAGTTTTTTTTATGGTCGTGTAATCGTGTAATGTCCAATATTATCAGGTTGAGATTTTTTTAATATTTATAAATTTTAATTAAATTAACAATCACAAATAAATTTAAGTTCAATCATATTAAATAATTATATTTCATTTAAATAATCTTTTATATTTTAATATTTTAAGTCAATGAATTTAGAGTTAAAATTGAATATGTAAATATGGGATGAATGAAAACACGATACAAATACAATATGGAAAAGTAATTAAAATACGACACGATACAAAAAATAACATGAATACGACACAAATACACAAACGTGTCAAAATCTATACAAAACGAATTATTAATGCATAAAAATTTATATAAATTTATAATACTTTGAACACACCAAAAAAGAACACAAACACACAAATTTTTCTTTAAATTGAATCACAATGACAAACTATGCAAAATATGAAATGAATTGATACACGACACGAACACAATATAACATAAAAAGAAAAATTAAAACATAACACGAAAAATATGAACACGACACGAATACACGAACATGTCAAAATATAAATAAAACGAATTATTAAATTGTAAAAATTTATAATATTTTAAACACACGAAAAAATAACACGAACAAAAAATGGGCGAATACACGACACAAACATAACATGAGAAAATAATTAAAACACGAACATGAAAAATAACATGAACATGACACGAATACACAAACGTGTCAAAATCTATATAAAATGAATTATTAAAATATATAATTTTATATAATTTTAAAATATTTTGAACACAATAAAAAATAATACGAATACGTCAGGAACACACAAATTTTTTTTAAAATTGAATTACTACGACAAATTATGCAAAATATGTTATGAATTGAGACACGACACGAACATAATTTTTTTTTTTAAATTGAATCACAATGACAAACTATGCAAAAATATGAAATGAATTGAAACACAACACGAACACAACATAAGAAAAATAATTAAAACACAAAACGAAAAATAACATGAACACGACACGAATACACGAACATGTCAAAATATAAATAAAACGAATTATTAACGTGTAAAATTGTATATAAATTTATAATATTTTAAACACAAAAAAAAAACACAAGTAAAAAATTGGATAAATACATGACACAAACACAACATGAGAAAATAATTAAAATATGACACGACACAAAAAATAACACGAACATGTCACGAATACATGAACGTGTCAAAATTTATACAAAACGAATTATTAACGTATAAAAATTTATAATTCTTTGAACACATAAAAAATAACACGAACACACAAATTTTTTCTAAATTGAATTACTACGACAAATTATGCAAAATATGTCATGAATTGAGATACAACACGAATACACAATTTTTTTTTCTAAATTGAATCACAATGATAAAATATGCAAAATATGAAATGAATTGAGACACGAACACAGTATAAGAAAAATAATTAAAACATAACATGAAAAATAACATTAACATTATACGAATAAATTTACATAAAACAAATTATTAACGTGTAAAAAATTTATAATACTTTAAACACATAAAAAAAATAATACAAACACATAAATTTTTTAATTTCTTTTTTCCTTTCTTTCTTTTTTATCTTTTTGAAAAAATGATAACATGTGTCAACACTAAAGAGTGAACACATGTCAACACCAAATTATTTTGTATAATCCATTTTATATTAATGTTAGATATTTCCATCCAATTTTACAAAGTTTTCTTAGGCCTTGACTACTTAAAATATGTTAAAAAGGGCCTTTTTCACAAAAAGGATGAGCACAAAACTTTTTCCTTTGTTCTAGATTTTATACATAGGGTATAATACAATTATAAAGACAATTTTTTTCAATAAATCAATTTGTTCAAAAATTGAATAGTCCGTTAGATCCGTTTTGAATTGGGTTTGAATCAGGTTTTTTTTATTCGCATCAATCGAATAATTGTTTATATAATAAAAAATTATTTTTATTTAAATTTAATTATAAAAATATATTAATATTAATATAATTTTAGTGAAACAAAAAATTATTCTAGCTAGTGCAATCTGGTAAAAATAAAAAAATTTATTTTTATTTAAATTTTATTATATATATTTTAATATGTTTAAATAATAAAACGAGTCAAAAGATGCACTTAAACCCACTCAAGACCAAACTTGGATAAAAAAAAATAAAACTGCAATCCAATTCATTAACAAGCTATACAATTTCAAAGACAACTTTTTCCAATAAGTACATTATGTTTATGAAATTATTTTGTACAAAGTTAACAAACTTACATCATCATAATATAACTCATAAGAGGTAAAAAGTAGATGCAAAACCCCCCTCGTACAAAATTGGTACATTTACAATATTCTAAAAGAGGGGCTAAAAAAAAGTCAGCCTTGGTAAATTCATGAAATATATATTTTTTTTTTACTGAATCACGTTTCCTTGAGCAGGATAACACGAGAGTTAAAACTCTTGTTGTTACAGTCTTTGATTTTACTCCATTGATCAGCAATGTCTCTAGCAATGTTAACGGCGTCAGAAGCCGTTCCTAGGAGCCCTCTTCTTGTAAACCCAACTGTGTACAATCCATTCTCTGCTTTCCATCCGTTAGGAAACGGCGTTTTTGGCATTCCTTCTTTGGTGAAAAAATCACATCCCTATATTTCCAATACAAGCACAAAAAGTTACTACTGCTAAACAAAATAACTGTTTAAAAAAAAAATTATTCTAGCTAGTAGATTTACTAATTTCTATATTCATATTATGTTTGTATTATTATTTTTTATATCATAATCATATTTAAGATATTATATATTTATATATATTTTGATACGTTAATAGTTTATATTATATAAATTTTAACATATTCATATATTTATATTGTGTCGTAATATCGTGTTTTAATTATTTTTTCGAAATCGTATTTATATCATATAATCACATTATATTCAAAATTACCGGATTTAATATATGAGTTTACGTGTAGGGTTCAAACTTCAAATGCATTAGGTGTAAAACAATGATTAAACCCAAATTCATAACTAGTAAATATAATTAGAAAAAGGTGTGAAAAAATCATAACAACCAGAACCCATTTTCTGAACTCTGTTCTAGAAAGAAGAAGAAGAAAAAAAAAAAAAAAAAAAGGCAATTGAGGGAATTTTCTAGGTTTTTTTTTGGATTTAGGCAAATGAATCCTAAAAAAAAAAAACACAATATTTCATGATAGTTACACATCATGAACCCCACAGAATTTATATTTTAAGAACTGGGTAGTAGTATTATATATTATATTTTAAGGGAAAAAGTGGAATAACCCCCAAAGGCCCAAACCAAGGCTAACTAATTTTGTGCTTTTCTGAATGTTGAAAAGAAGAGATTTGTAGACTTGTGGCCTCAATGCATGTGTCCAAGGCAGAAAGCGATGTGTTATTCACATCAAGATAGAACTAAAACTAAACAAAATGTAACACTTCATTGTTTACCTTGAGCCAAGTAGGCACATTGCTTTTGTACCCAGTTGCCAAGATTATTGAATCAATCTCCTTTTCTTGTCCATCCATGAACTTAGCTCCATTTCTTGTTATCTCTTTCACACCTTCCATTACCTGAAATACCTAACAACATCAACTAAAGACATTGAAAAAAAAAAAAAAAATTATAGCAAAGCATGAAAAATATGATTGATTTGAACATGAGGGTCTGTTTGGTTAGTTGAGATTACCTTAATTTTACCAGATTTTATCTGTGAAAGTGCACCGACATCGAGGACCGGAGTCTTTCCGATGACATTCTTGAGCTCAATAGGACCAGTTTTTGGCCGCCGAACACCTATTTGGTCGGTGTTGCCCAAGGTGAAGTTGGCTACCAGCAACAGGAATTTATCTACTAGCCTTAAAGGGAACCATTTGAGAAGTGCCATGGCTATTCCAAATGTAGAGAAACCAAACATCTCCCTAGGTAATACATGCACCTGTAAACAAAATCAAACAGATAATAATAATAATATGAGCAACAATGAAAAACGAATCCGAAGTACAAATTAAAATATCTTTTAACAATGGTTTTTTACATTGAAGAAGTCTAGATGATTAAAAAGTCAATTAAATGAACTTACTGTGTTTCTAACAACCATATGAGGGATTGCATTGTATCGGCAAAGGTCCAAGCTGACTTCCATGCCAGAATTTCCACATCCAATAACCAAAACTTTTTGTTTTTTAAACTCAGAACCAGATTTGTACAAATTGGTATGAACAACAGGGCCCTTGAACTTGTCAATCCCAGGAATGTCTGGTATTACAGGCTCAGCATTTTCACCAGTGGCAACAATAAGCCACCTTGAAATGTACTCGCAGTCTTGAGTTTTAACCCTCCAAAACCCCGAAACATGGTCAAACTCGGAGCTTTTCACAGCTTGCTTGAACCTAGGTTGGATTGAGAAATGTGAAGCATAGGATTCCATGTAAGAGATAAACTGGTGCTTGGTTGGGAAATTTGGGAAATTCTCAGGGAAACCAAGGAGTGGTAATTCACAAAAGTGTTTGGGAAGATGGAGTTTGAGACGATCATAGGTTCGATGTTGCCATAGAGAAGCTATGCAATCACTTTTCTCAAGAATAAGCGAAGGGACACCTTGCTGAGTAAGGCAAGCTGAAGTTGCTAAACCAGATGGCCCTGCACCTACAATGATAGGCCCATGAACCCAAACACATTTTGCTTCATTCTGATGATGTTCTTCTTGATTTTTACAAGAAACCATGTTGGACAATCCCAAGAAAAATAATGGTAATATTGGAAAAGAAGAGAGAACCCAAAAAGAGAATAAAGAAAAGGATAGTGAAAGAAAGCTTTAAAAAGAAACTGAGAAAAACTTCTGTAGTTTTCTTTTTAGTTCCCCTGTTTTTTTTCACTCTGTAAATCTCTGTTTTCTCACTTCCTGAGAAAAATCTTATGTGGATGAGGAGGGATTTTAAGGAGAGGAAAATCATTCAGGAGAGAGAGCGAGGGTGGGGGAGAAAAGCATGAGTCAATGTCTTAGGAGAGAGCATTGGGCCGGTTCGTTCTTGTAAGTCATAAAACCGAATTAACCGATTTTATTTGAAATAACCAATTCAATAGATCGAATTAAAGTGATTAATCGAAAAAATCAAAACCGACATAAGTTGATCGATTCGATATATTTAATCGGTTTTAACTATTTAAAAAATAAATTGTTTATTGTTTATTATATATTATATAATATAAATGATATATTATATTATATTATATATAATTTTAAATTATTATATAAATATATTTTATTTACAGTATATGTAAAATAAAATTAAAATTAAAAGGGTCGTTAGTTCGGTCTATTCGGTTATCAATTCTAAAAATCGATAATAGATCGAACTAACCGAATAAACCGTTTCTCATAACCGATTAATTTTAAAATCGAATAAACTGAATTGATTTAATCAAATTTGATCGGTTCGATCGATCAAATCGGTTCAAACTGATTAATACTCACCCCTAGTCAAAAGGAAGAGAAAAACAAGTCTTGGCCCAATTATCTTTAAGAAGTTGTATTCGACAAAAAAAAATGGTATAAAACAGTTACTCTGTATCAGTATATATCTCTTTCATTCAAATAATGTCACGTAATTAAATCTTTGAAAAAAAAAATTAATTATTTTCAAATTTTTAATTTTAGAGCCAAAAGCAAGAAAAGCAAAAGAAGAGAGAAACTAACTTGTAAAGCCACTCTCCAACTAAAATCAAAATTCTTCAAGAAATTTTAGCCAAAAAAAAAAACCATTAAAAAAAATTTTGATAAAATAATTTATCCATGAAAAAGAAAGTGAAAAAATGGAATCTTTTGTTAAATTGTAGATTAATTAGGATTAAGATATGATTGATTTGGTATTTGGGAGTGTAGAGTACTAATCACATATATTTTTAAAAATAATTATGTTTCATTTTCTTATTGGTACCTAAAATTTTAATTTTTAATATCATCTTAATATAATTTAAACTCTACAAGTAATAATGTCACAATACGTGTATTTTATAATATCTTAATTACAAAGATTAAAATTTTCGACATAGTTTGGATTCAAATTGAAATTTATGATGTGTGTGTTGCTTATGTTCATTTATTTACTCTATAGTTTCTTACTATTAAGCTTGAGTATTAAGTAAATTACACTATTGGTCCATTTAGGTAGACATGGTAAATTCCGTCCATATATTCTAATGGACACAATTGACAAGTAGATTTGTTGGGTCGAGTCGGGTCACATTCCGAGATTTTTTTTTTGTTCAAACTCGTTTTGTATCGGGTTCAGACAAGTCTATAAGCCTATTTTATTATTTATAAATTATTAAAAAATTATTTTATATTAATATTTACATATATTTCATAATTAAATTTTTAAGAAAACTATTTTTTATTTAATTAATAATAATTCAAGTTGAGCGGACTACCCGATCCTTGGACAGAAGTAGAAGAATTTTAAATAAATTCAAACAGTGATAAAAAATAAACTTTTAAAATCGTTGATAAAAATAAAATATTACAAAAAGATCACAAACTAATGATTAATTTACAATTTAAGTACTTAAGCCATAATTTAAAGAGTTCGTTTTCGATACATCGATAATGAAATTTTTTTAATTTTACAAGCGAGTTAAAAGATTATCACACATTTTATTTTTTAAAAAAATTAGTTAATATATTATTCTGTTAACCCTACTTATAAAGTTTAATAATTTTATTGTCAATGAATGTAATAATTTCTCTTACTTAAATACGTTATTTCTCAAAACTCTTTTATGAACAACAAAATTGCTTAAATATTTCTTTTCCAAGTGTTTTTATTAATTAGTTAGTGTTTCTAGTTTTACTAATGCAAGGTTGGTATGCATATATAAAAAAGTCTAATTTCCTTCCAAAAAAATATAGAGCATGGAGTTGTCAAAAGCTGAAGAGACACGAAAGAGACAAGTAGGAGTCAATGGAGAAATGAGGATGTTAACAACGTCAATGTATCATAATGTTTGGATACGAAAGGATCTAAGGGGCTTTAAATTGTCTGAATGAATATAAAAAAAAAAAAAAGAGAGGAGAAAATCTAAAGTAGATCTGCTGATCTATCAAACGCAATTTGGACATTTCTTTTAGGCCTCATTTAGTATTGATTACGACATAATTTTTGAGCTTAAAAGCTGCTTTTCACTGCAAACGTAATACTAAACAGATAAAAAAATTTAACTTCTATTGTTGAAACCATGGTTTGAAAAGCCAAATCAAAAAGTCAAAAAAAAATAGCTTTTGGGCTTTAAAAGCTGGCTTTTGGATAAAATGACTTTATTATCCTCACATCTCTACACTTTTATTATTTTAACCATATTTTTTTTGACATTTCAATTTCCTACAACACTTTTTCACAACAATGCTAAACACTTAAAAGTTTTTAAACCACACTTTTTCACCACACTTTATAAACACACTTTTTTCAACTCGAGTTTTTTTCAATCCAACCTTTTTCCAACAGCAATGCTAAACTAACCCTTACTCAAATTCGTTTTGATCGAGTTTGGATCGAGCGGCAAGAGTATATATATATATATATATATATTCGTTTTACATTACTGTAAAATTAATTAATTTTACACACTTTTATAATTTTATATATAATTAATATTTTTATAAATTGGCGGTTGAATTTAGCAATGTAATCGTACTCATCGTGCATGTAAAGTTTTAAATCGATTTGATATCTCTATTAAATTGATCTAGAATATTGTATTTTTCAATTTATATTTAACGGTTGAATTTTTTTTACATTCAACAAATAGTTAGACATTCTTAATTTAATCGAAACTCGACATGCATGATCTGCATGAATAGAACATGAAATACAACGGTTGAATTAAACAAATATAAATTATATAAAAAATTATAAAAATGTGTAAAACTAATTTAATTTTACACTAATATAAATGGATACATTATATATATATATATGAGGAAGGATCCACTTACACTAGTGTAAAACTAAAGTTATACGATTTATATTTGTTTAATTCAACTATCTTATTTCATATTTTATTCACGTAGATCATGCACGTCGAGTTTTGAGTAAATTAAAAATGTCTAACTATTTGTTCGACGTAAAAAACTTTCAACCGTTAAATATATATTGAAAAAGAAAGTATTCTCGACCGAAATGATAGAGATATCGGATCGATTCGAAACTTTACGTGCACGACGAGTACAATTATATTGTTAAATCCAACGATCGATTTGTACAAATATAAATCATATAAAAAGTTATGAAAGTGTGTAAAATAACTTTAATTTTGCACTAGTATAAGTAGATCTCTCCTATAAATATATATATTTCTTCGTTAATTTAGGTGGAATCATGATTAGGTTTTGCAAGCTATACAAAGTTCAACCTTTTAACTTTTTTTAGATAAAGAAAAAACATTCAGTAGTAGATTTTTTTTTATCAGAATATAGTTTTTTTTTTTTTAATTACCAAAATATCGATATTTTTTTTTTAATTATCAAAATGAGCTCATTTTTAAACTTGTTGGAAAATCGTTAAGGGCCATGACGATTTTCCAACATGTTTTTCAAATTTTGTTTTTTTTTAAATTGATGAAGGAAAATCGCCATGGCCCATGGCGATTTTCCTTGTATTTTTTTTAATAAAAAAAATTACATATTGAGAAATCGCCATGGGCCATGGCGATTTCCCAACAAATTTTTTTATTTTTATTCAAAATGTACCGTTCACCAACGATTAAAAAAAAAAAGTTAAATTGAAGGCAATAGTCACTTGACCGTTTGCCTTCAAATTTCCACCCACCCCACCCCAAATAATCCTATAAATAGTCACTCTATTCCATTTATTCTTCAATATTGAATAAATTTGTAAAATCTTCAATATTGAAGAAGACAGTAGAAAAATTGCAGGATTGGGAGATTGAGACGCGTGTTAAAACCCCAAAAGAAAAATACTAGAAAATGAAAAATGAAGTGTTAATGTGAACAATGTCGATGATAAGGGCAGGACACAGTGAAAGGTTTGTCATAATTTGACATTACCAAATCCTGAGCAAATAGAGTATAAGGGTCCCCTCCTCTTCTTCTGAAACAGGCCTCCCTCCCTCGCTCCTCATG
Organism: Fremontodendron californicum; assembly: GCA_030761205.1. Taxonomy (NCBI): domain Eukaryota; kingdom Viridiplantae; phylum Streptophyta; class Magnoliopsida; order Malvales; family Malvaceae; genus Fremontodendron; species Fremontodendron californicum. The sequence goes on along the minus strand of JAULJL010000014.1, from coordinate 22,756,975 downwards.
CATCTATCTCCGTCCAAGTAAGAATTTTGGCAGAGGCATTGCAGGACTTCATGCCGATTTGCCCCCATGAAAAATCTTTGGGACCCCAATTCTATATACTATATTACTCGAATTTGAATTTGAGTGATAAATATGGATATATATTCAACACGGATAAGTTTAATTTTTATTTTTTTTTTAATATTTGAAAGATCTTATTTCCATACTCATGTCTGAATATGCGTCGGATATGAATTTCGAATACAAATACTTTAAAAAAATTAAAATGTCGAAGCAACATAGTTTATATATATTAGAATTTCATACACTCACAATGTGAGTGAAATTATATATTTTAAAATATTATAAATTGTGTTTTAAAAAAATTAAATATAAGAAAATAGGTAATTTTTGTAAATGAGTAATTTTTTTAAAAAATGGAAGGTTTTTTAGAAGTAATTAATTTTTTTTATATAAAAAATTATTATATAAAATATTAAAACACATATATATCCTTATTTAACTTTTTTCTTTTAATATTTAATGGTTTTTTGATATTTTTAGTGACTGAGTTGGTGTCACTTGATTCAGTGACACTAACTAAACCATTTCTTTTGAATAATAACTAGAATTTGTCACACCCATCATGTGGGTGGGTAATTTTCTTTTAACAAAAGTAGCTATTTTTAAGTAGTTTTTAGTATAAAAATTGATAACTTTTGTAAGCTTTTTAAATAAAAATTATGTTTACAAAAATATTAAAAGACATTTACCTCTCTAATCTATAATCTATACTATTCTTAAATGGAATCTCTGAGTTGATGTCACAAGTTAAAAGACACAAACTCAATGAAAGAAATGTTCAAAAAATCAAACTATAAAAATTAAAAATAAATAAAATTGAATTAAAAAAGTAATTTAATAAGTTTTTAATTTTTAATTTTTTTAAAATACCCACTCACACGTCATTAAAAACTCACAACTCTCTTACACAACTATCCACTCATCTTCTTCTCCACAAAAACTACCTAATTTTCTAAAAAAAAAAAACTATCAAATTATAAAAACTACCTACTTTTCACTCAAACGATGAGTGTCAGAACATTCTAATCATTATAATTCTTTTTAAATTATTTTTTGATAATTTTATCAACTGAATTGATATCATTTGATTCAATAACATCAACTCAAATTTTTTTCCCAATAATATATATATATATATATATATAGATACAATGAAAAAAATCTTAGGGGCACGAGCCCCCTCTCTCTCCCCAACTTCGTGACAATTCGTTGCCAACTTGTGTTTTCAGAAAATATCACCACCAACCCTTTTATATGTGGAATTTTTTTTTTGTCTTATCCATCTTTTGATTAGATCTATTAATTTGTGTACTCGTATCATATTTCATATTTTTTATATTAATTATGTAAAAGTAAATAAAATATAAATTATTAAATATATCAAAATTTTAAATATAAATATAATACATGTATTAAAATGATCATGTTAATCGTGTTTAAATATATCGTATTATATTTATTATATTATTTTTATTCGTATCATGTCTAAAATTATCAAATTTACGTTTGAATACTATTTTGTCAACATTTTTTCGGGTTTCTTTGTTTTATTTGAAATTTATTATTTTCAATCGATATTTTAAAATTTCATATATAGTTAATTAATTATATAGTCCATGAGAAAACCCTAATTGAAATTTATGATGATGCATGGGCCGAGAGTTGATTATCTTATACTATGCAAATTGATATATATATATATATATATATTTGAATAAGTGAGTTCTCGCTTTTATTTACCAAACAAGAGAAATTTGGAAGAGAAAGAAAGTGAATTTTAATTTTGGATCTTTATTTAGTAAGAAAGAATAATATTTACTAATTATGTCTTGAGAGGTTTGAAAATTAATGATAGTGGTTTAAGTTTTAAAAAGAAGAAAATATTTTTTTATTATATTATATGAATCAATAAAAATTACAATTATGATCAAATAATTTTAAATATATAATTATATATTAAAAAAACTAATAAATTAACAATTCAAACCAACAAACAAAAACATATAATCTGAAAATCATCACCTTTTCTGTCCAATGAAAATCCAATCTTTCTCTTCAAATGTGTGAAAAGAAAGTTTTACATTATGAGCTTAGAGTTTTTAGTTTAGGGTTTCAAACAATCTCATATAGGATTTGAAATTTAGTTGTTTTGATGCCAAGGAGCTTTGGTTTATGGCATCCAAATTGAATATTTTGGGCATGTGAAATAACATATTTCAAGATAAAAGTTTTTATCAGACATGTTCATGGGTCGGGTAGTTTATTCGGTCTGATCTGTATTAGACTGGGTCTGGATAGAGCTTTTTTCGATTCGGTCCGGCTCGAAGCATTGTTCATATATTAAAAAAAATATTTTTTATTTAAATTTAATTATAAAAATTAATATAAAAATAATTTTTTATATAGTAAATCGGGTCTGACTTGAATAAGGAAATTAGAAAAGTTTCGGGCAGGCGCAGTAGCCCGACCTGGCAATGAGTAGGTCTATTCTTGATCTTACATATATAGGGATGGTAGCGGGTCGGATATCTGCCTTTTTTGTAATATCCGAATTCGAGTTCACAAAACTGTTTTAAAATTTGAAATTGTTTATTATCCGCATTAAATCCGAATATTACTATCCAAATTAGAATTAAATAACATTATCCGTAGGATATACGAATCCGCTAAATATCAGAATTCAGTAAGTAAAAAAATTAAATAAAAATATAAAATCAAACAAAAATTAATTTTAAATTCAAATAAACGGATAAAGTATTCGAATATCCGAATCCGCAAAAGTAAGCAGATTCGGATAGCAGATTCGGATATCCGAATCCGTTATCTGTATAAGTTATGCGGATTCGGGTAATGGATATCCAAGATTTTATATCCGCATCCGCTCCGAATCCGCTGCAGATAGTAATTATAATATTCGAAACTGAATTTTATCCGAATCCGCAATATTCGAATCGGCAAAAAAAATCGGATAATTACAAATATCCGAATTCACATTATCCATTGCCATTCATATACATATAATTATATCATTTGTTACATGAAACCTTTGAACTAATTAATGTATCTATACCAATGTTAAAATGCAATATAAATGATAGTAAGGTAAATATCAAACAAAAAATGCTATTGTCATATTGTGGTAGGCATGCTACTGCTAGAATTTCAGATTAAGAAAAAAACAAGAACTTGTACTACTGGTATGATGAAAAGAAGGGTGAGTTGTGACTTGTGAGGATGATTTGCTTAATTTTGTGTTTTGATCTTTCAAGCCAAGAGAGAAAGAGTGGGTTTTCACTTTTCATATTCTTATTTATACGACTCTCTAGATTTGATAATTCGTGTATTTATATCGTATTCGTATATTTTATCATGTTATAATCATGTTTAAGGTATTTTATATTTATATAAACTTTGATACGTTAATAATTCGTATTAAATAGATTTTGAGACATTCGTGTATTCGTGTAGTGTTCTCATGTCGTGTCGTGTTATCGTGTCGTGTCCAGTATTACCAGGTTTACGACTCTCATGAGAAATATTGACTCTTCATTAGAGAGAGATAAGTTTTTGGGTGTTTAGTCCATCTGAAATAGGAGAGGGTATGCTAGTTGTTCTGTTTGTTGGTAAAGTGCAGAACTCTTATTTTAAATGATCAAGATTCAATCTCTTACCATCTTAAATATATAAAAAAGGGCATAATGTTTAGATTTTTTTGTTTTTGTTTTGATAATTTAGTTAAATTAAAAATTAAGGCACAAAGAAGATTTGAATTGGAAAAATTGAAAAAAGAAAAATAAGAACTAGGCTGATGTAGTGATGTGGCATTTGAATCTATATATTACCCTTAAATTGATTATTGTTTTAAAATGACAAAATTAAAAATGTGTTTTGAAACTTAATTTGCTTAATTTTTTTGGGTATATTTTTCAAATCAAAAGTTTCTCTTAAAAATTATTTATTTGAACTTAAAATACATGTTCAAAAAAAATTATTTTGCTCCCATTTTTCTACTCTTTTACTTTATTTACTTTTCATATACATGCATAAATTGTTATATTTTTCATCAAGTACTTAATTTCTAAATATTTTTCACTTGTATCATAATTTCACATCCTCTTGGTTTTTTTTTTGGGTCGAAATCCAAGGCGTCCTTCCATCTTCGTTTTATGGTTGATGAGAAGAGTACTAATTTCTATTCGGGTCGGGAAGCGTAATGGTAAAACCCTCCCAATATTGGTGACTCTCAAGACTCGAACCTTTATCCTCATTTTAAAACTTGAATTATTTACCATTTCAATCAACCGAATGTTGGTACACCCTCTTATTTTTCTTTATTACTTTGAGCTAACATAATCTCATAGAGCTAATTATTAACTACCCCGAAACAGGAAATGAGGATAAAATAATATTTTCAAAAAGTTTGGTTAACGAATATTTATAAGTATTGATTAAAAATAATTAAAATATTATTTTAAAAATCTTTTTACATTTGATGCATTATTTTCACCAATTAAAATATATATTAATTATAATTTTTTTTAAAATATTATTTTAATCAATATTATTAGACACTAATTAATATTTTTTATTTTGAAACATAAAAATTATTTTCCATTTTGAATTAGAGGGAGATTTATTCTTTTTCTTATTTTATGCAAGGGAATTTGTGTATTTTTCACCAATATAATTACCGATAAAAGATTGGTTTGTCTAGGAAATACTCATCTATCTAACATATATATAAAATTAACTAAATAAATTGGCTTGGCGTTAACATGTGGCCTTTTTTTTAAGTAGGAAGGAAAGAAAGAAAAAGAAAAGAAAGAGGGAAGGAAGGAAGGAAAAAAAAAAGGAAAAAAAATATGAGAAAAATTTATATTTTCATATTATTTTTTGTGTATTCAACGTATTATATTTATAGAAATTTTTACATATTAATAATTCGTTTTATATATATATTGACACATTCATATATTCGTGTCGTGTTCATATTATTTTTTGTGTTGTGTTTTAATTATTTTTTCTACATTATGTTCATATTGTGTCTGAATTCATCTCATATTTTGCATAAATCGTCATTGTAATTCAATTTAGAGAAAAATTTGTATTCATGTCGTGTCTCAATTCATGACATATTTAGCACAATTTATCATAGTGATTCAATTTAGATAAAAATTTGTGTGTTCGTAACGTGTTCTTCGTGTTGTATTTTAATTATTTTTTCTATGTTATATTAGTGTCGTGTCTTAATTCATTTCATATTTTGCATAGTTTGTCATTGTGATTCAATTTAGAGAAAAATTTGTGTATTGTGTTCTGTCTCAATTTATGACAATTTGCATAATTTGTCATAGTGATTCAATTTAGAAAAAAATTTGTGTGTTTGTAATGTGTTCGTGTTTTTTTGGTGTGTTCAAAGTATTATAAATTTATATAAATTTTTACGCGTTATAATTCGTTTTATATAGATTTTGACACGTTCGTGTATTCATGTCGTGTTTATGTTATTTTCGTGTCGTGTCATTATTTAATTATTTTCTCATGTTGCGTTTGTGTCATATCTCAATTCATTCCATATTTTTCATAATTTAGTATAGTGATTCGATTTTAACTCTAAATTTATTTACTTAAGATATTCAAGCATAAAAAAATTATTTAATATGATTCAAATTGAATTTATTTCTGATTGTTAATTTAATTAAAAATTTATAAATATTTTTTATTGTTAATTAAAAATTAAATTACAGTAATGCCCCAAATAGAGCAGCAACTACAAATTTTTTTTGTAATTTTTTTATAATTATCAAATGTTGTATTTAATTTATTTTTTCGTGTTATAATCGTGTTAAGGGTATTACATATATATAAATTTTGACACGTTATGTATAGATTTTGACACATTCGTGTGTTCGTGTTGTCTTAGTGTTATTTTTTCGTGTTCATGTCGGGTTCGAAATTGTCAAGTCTAATTAGCACTATTCAAATGACTCACAATTTTGTGTCTCGTTATTAATTCGTGTTGATAGATTTTGACACATTCCTCAATTCGTATTGTGTTAGTTTTGTTTTTTCGTGTTGTATTATGTTTTACTTATTTTTTCATGTTCGTTTCATGTCCGAAATTGTCAAATCTAACTAGCACTATTCAAATAATTTTTAATTTTTGTGTCAAGTTCATTTTATATAAATTTTGATACGTTCGTGTATTCATATGTGGTCATGTTATTTTTTCATGTCATGTTCGTGTGTGACACTATCAAATAACTTCTAATTTTGTGTCATATGTTGTATAATGATTGATTCTTTATTTTTTGAAAAATAAAGTCATATTAATTTTTTGATTTTTATATTATTGAATAAAAATTATTATGATAAATTATCGGTAAAAATTAAAATATTGAATAATAATATGAGATGAGTTGATGTAAGTAAATTTTTTAAAAAAAATTTGGTGTTGAATAAAAAATATATTAAGATGATTAAATAGTAAAAAAATAAAATAAAATACTAAAGATTAAATCATCTTAATAAGTAAAAATATATTGACACATTCATAATATTATAGTATAAACATTATTTATATTTTATAATTTAATAATAAAATAAAATACTAAAGATTAAATAAAAATAATATATTTTTATTTTTTAAATAAAAATAATATGAACGGGTCTGAACTATTTATTTACAAATTTAGAGGAACCTGAGTAAAATTTGAAGTCCGGATTATCGGACCGACCTACATTTGAACAAATAAATATGATACTGATATTATACTTAGACTAAATCCAAACCCGATCTGTCCTATAAATATCTCTATTTACAAATACCAATTTTTTTTATATATTTTATCTCATTATTATTGCGGTGTAAATTTAAAAAAATAATATTAATAATCACAATTATTTTACAGTGTTATCAAGTGTTTGAATAAGGAATATAATTTTTTTTTCCCCTATTTCACATGTTCTCCTGTTGCGCTTGCTTGGTAGCTAAATTGTCTACATTCTTTAATCTAAGGGAAAAAATGAATGTATCAAATCGAATGATAAAAAAATAAATGGAACGCATCACAAAAGTATGAACTGTAGTTGTCACCTTAATTAATATACTATTTATTTCGGTTAGTTTTCAGAGTGAGATGGTGATGATGATGTCACGTGACATAACTCCACGTCACTTCTGTCAGTCACGTGGCCCTGGTTTTTAAATTCTTATCAGCCAATGAGACCCTGACGTGCGACTCACGGCGCATACCTAGACTTATTGAAATGACCAAAACGACCCTGATACCTTTCACTGTGATAGGATGTGACTAATTGAGCCTTGCCGCATTGCCCACCCGGGAAAGACGTTCAGACCCCCGTTGAAATGACGGTCACGAGGATTAGTGCACTTTGATTTGACGGTGGAGGCCATTTTCGTCATCAAAATAATATAACACGTGTCATCACACAGTTTCCATTTATCATGTCATCAATCAGCTTTAACCATTTGACTGCAAGTTTTACAGCATCGAATTTGGGAATTTGATTTGATTTAAGGAGAGCCGTTGGATTGGGTCTCAAAAGGCTGTTTGCACGGACGTCGAAGTTAATCTGATGGCTGGGGATGGAAGCAGGAGGCGAGTGAAGTTACTATTGACTTTTTCTTATTGCTGACAAATTGACATATTGGGGTTTGTTAATTAAATGTTTTTTTTTTTTAGTTTAGAATTTATATTTTTACTATTTTTATTTATTTTTGTGTATGCTGAAATGCGATGACGTCACCAGAATTTTGACCGTTCCGTAACATTTGATTCATGCAATGTTATACCATCACTGTTGAAAAAAATCGGATTGGATCCGTCTATTGAAATGATTTAAATGAAAATTAATGATCTGTCTGATTTAACGCATATCAAAAAATCAAAAATTTAATGAATAAGTAAAAAGCTGATTCAATCACAAAAAATCAATAAAAACTATTTTTTATTAAAATTATTTTTATAGATGATATTTACATTTTTAATCTCTTAATCATAAATTAAAAATTATAGGATTAAAATAAATACTTTTATAAATTACTATATTTAATATTTAATTTATTTTTAATTGAATAATTCGATTAAATCGATTGAACTGATTGAATCAGTGACTTAGAAGTCACGTTAATTTGACTTTTGATGCGTTTTTTTATTCATTGCATACAACTAAAGTAAATAAAAAAATGCATTTAATACATATATTATTATCTATACTATTATAAAGAAAATGGTTGAGTTGATATCACTGAGTCAAATAACATCAACTCATTTATATCTATATCTGTACTATTATAAAGGGAATGACTGATGTCGCAACCTAAAAAATAACGAGTCTGATCGCAAGACATTATTATTCGTTAAGCGTGACATTAAAAAAATCGAGGAAAAGTCGACTTAATTCCTCTAGAAAAATGAAGGTTTTGAAAATGACTTTTAAAAAGACATGGAGTCGTCACCAATCTTTTTTAGTTAGGTGTGATCGGCCACCTATTAAAACCGATTTTATAAAATATTTTAAAAATTAATTAAAACACTTTTTAAAACCAATTTCAAGTCTGCGTTTAAAACCAGAGAAATCAAAGAAACGAGTTCGGGACTCGATTACGTATAGGGAAGGATTAGCACCCAAAAACGCCCGTATAAAATGGTACCTTATTAATCGTGTGTTATCTCAAATCTCGGTATAAAGTTGGTTTTAAATTTAGTATTTCAAGTTAATTCCCAATTTTAAAAAAAAATAATTTCATTTTTATTAAAAATGATCCGGAATTTATAAAATTCAAAATTTTTCTATATTCCCCAACAAACGTGGCAAAATATAGAAATTTTTATTAATTTTGAAAAACTTTTCGAATCATTCTCTTTTTTAAAGAAGATATTCCGTTATTAATAATAATTGATAATATCATCCCCAGCAAACCCGGTAGAGAGCTCATGAATTATTTTAACTCGGGAATATCTTTATTTTATTGAAAATCATTATCTTTTTCGAAAACATTTAAAAGAAATGAATATGTACATGCATGACATAAATAAAATGACATGGTAAAATCTAAATCATATAATGCAACCTAAATGACATGATATAATTTAAATGTCTTAGCATATTCTAAATGAAATGAAATATCCTAAGTTATATGATATATTCTAAATGAAATGACCTAGGTAACATAATATATTCTATATGAAATGAAACAACCTAGGTAACATAATATATTCTAAATGAAATAAAATATCCTAAATGACATAATATATCCTAAATGAAATGAACTAGCCTAAGTAACATAATATATTCTACATGAAATGAAATGACCTAAGTAACATACATATTCTATATGAAATGAAATGATTTAAATGACATGGAAAATATGAATGATATGGCATATAATTTAAATGACATGAAATATAAAATAATGTTATCATATAATATGCATGGTAATAAAATAAAAATAATAATGCATGAACATAGTATATGCTAAATAATATAAAAATAATCATAACTAAATAAAAAGCATAGGATATCATGAAATATTCAAAATCATATAATAAACAATATAACATAATCATAACAATATCATAGAAAAAAATCACATATTATATAAAATGCATGAATATGGAAAATGTAATGCATGAAAATGTATTTTTTTTCTTTTAATTAAGGAAATCCATATATCTAAAAAGATATCCGGCTACATTAGGAAAATATGTCAAATTAAATATTCTAAAACCAAAATTTTTTGTGATTGTTTGAAAACAATTTTGAAAAGCTTAGATTAAAAATAAAAACTGGGCTAAACCTTTTTTAAATGGCTCTAATTTCCTAAGTTTAAAAATCCGAACTTGACTACCCTTAACCCGAGACTTAAGAAATCATTTTTAGAGTTTAAAAAGGCTTAGAAACTACCCTAAGTCAGTAGCTAACCTTCCTAATCAGCCCCCTCTAAGTAACTTAACCAAAACAGAAAAATGATTTTCCTCCAAATTCAATTCTGACTCCACTGTCCAATTTTAAGCCACGATTTTTTACCCTATTTTTAAAAATTCAAAAAATTCTAAAAAGAATAATGGAGACTCAAGAAATGTAAAACTACACGGGAAAAAATCAGCTTAATTTTCTGATTAAAGATGAATGCCCAGAAAAATCGAGAAAGTACGAGTACTGGTGAAAAAACTGTTTTGTCAAAATACATTTTTGTCTATGATAAAATCATTTAAAAATCAAAGTAAAAATATTTAAAACTCACAAAATGCTCACAAATAGTAGCTAGGACATTTTGAAAGTTAGATAAAAATTGGTTAAGTAAAAAAAATCACAAAGATAGAATAATCAATTTGACAAACCTTAATTTTTCACAAGTGTGCTCAAGTGAGCATGACTTTGAGCCATTGATTGGCCTAAGTCATTATTCAAGTGGCATGAACATGAAATGCATGAAAAATTACAGCATATATGACGCATGAAATGCATGAGTTTAAACCTAATTGTCATGAACAAATGCATGGCATCAATATAGTGACCTAGACCTAAATGAACTTGCATGGCATTTAATGCAACCTAGGTCTAAAATGCATGAACATGCATGGCAAAATAAACCAAACCTAATAACTAAAATATGCATGGCATTTTCACAAACACAAAGCATGCTTAAACTAAAAACTCAAACCAAATATTATGCAAATGCTAACCTATCAACTAACATAGCAAAAATGCAACACACAATGCAAAACACATGGAGTAGCCGAATGGCCTCAAGCTCCAACAAGCATGGCATTTTCACAAACACTTGGTATACTTAAACTAAATACTCAACCAAATGTCATGCAAATGCAAAACCTATCAACTAACATGGAAAAAATGCAGCACACAATGCAAAACACATGGAGTAACCGAATGGCCTCAAGCTCCAACAAGCATGGCATTTTCACAAACACTTGATATGCTAACACGCTCAACTAAAATATAACACTCAAATCATGCAAACACAAAGTAGAGATACTCACAAGCATTTTCACAAACACTTGATATACTAACATGCTCAACTATAACACTCAAATCATGCAAACACAAGGTAGAGATACTCACAAACATTTTCACAAACACTTGATATACTAAATATAAAACATCAACAAATTTAAACATTATGAAAACAGAAAATTAAAAATGCAAGAGCATGATATTTAAATCATAAATGGAAACAAATAAAGCAACCAAATTAAAATATGACTCAAGTATATGAAGTAGAATAACACTTAAAACATCAAGATTAAATAAAATAACATGAATAATATGATAAATTAAAGCAAAAAACTGCATCAATAATAAAATGTAGGCCATTCGGCCATGGTGAGGAAGTGAAAAAAAATGTAAAAAAAACTTGTTTTAAGAAAAAGATAAAGAAAGAACTTAAAATGAAATTAAAAAAAAAAAACACTTATTTAAAAAGAAAACTCACCAAATGATAATCAAAATAGCAAAAATAAGAATGGAAAATCAAGAAAGTGCAAGAGTTGGTGCTAAATGCAACCTCAAGAAGCTATATTTCAAGCTTTATCTCTTCAAACTTTCCTTTCTTTTCTAAACTTTTTCTTTTTGCTTTCAACCAAAGAGAGAAAAACCAAGCAAAAACCAAGATAAATCTGAAAAATGAAGTCTCAAAATGAAAATTCTGCACCTCCCCTTAATGCTGGCAGAATTTTACCTCTCTCCTCCCCTAGGATGTTGTCATTTTGATTCCAACCAACTTCCATCCAAGGGCTAGTGATTCAAGGTGAAAAATCATGAAATTATCACCCTTAGATTAGCATATCAGCTGTCCATAATTACAGCTATTCAAGAATAATGTTGACACTCTCTCTTGGCCTATGTGGCTTAATCACAATGGCTTGATCAAAAAGAATCTCTAACTAACTCTTAATTCTTGGCCATTTGATTGAAAAATAAGAAGCTTCCTCCTTCCTTTGGGCCTTGGCAGGCCAGCAATTATCTTTTCCAGCCCAAGTCTGATTTTTTTGAAAGGCCAAAAGAAGCCCTTTTTGGTTGCTTGGGTGAAATGACCGTTTTGCCCCCCGGATGCAAATAAATGTCAAACGGACTCCAAATTCAAAATTTATTTTTTTAATACTTTCAAAATAATAAAATATTGAATTATGGAACTTTTCAAAAATATTCGAGTCCGTTTGCTATTTATTTGGATTTTTTCTTCCAAAAATGCCCTTTTATGCCCCCACATTTTACCAACGAGCTCCAAATCAAGATTTTTCTTCACCAATATCTTCCAAATAATTTAAAAGTATGATATGAACGTTTTCATAAATTTTGGAACTCATTTGTATTTTTTCGGGATTAATCTGCTTGAATTACTGCATAAGGGCTCGGGATTTAGCCATTTTGCAAACGAACTCCGAATCAAGATTTTATTTCGCCAATCTCTTCCAAATAATTTAAAAATGAGATTTGCAAAATTTCATAATTTTTGGAGTCCATTTGCTATTTTTCCGGGATTTATCTTCTTGAATTATTGCATAGAAGGCCCAAAATTTGGCCATTTTGCAAACGAACTCCGAATCAAGTTTTTCTTTCGCCAATCTCTTCCAAATAATTTAAAAATGATTTTTGCAAAATTTCAAAATATTTGGAGCTCATTTTCTATTTTTCGGGATTTTCTTTCTTGAATTACTGCATAAAAGGCCCGGGATTTAGCCATTTTGCAAACGAACTCAGAATCAAGATTTTCTTTCACCAATCTCTTTCAAATAATTTAAAAATGAGATTTGTAAAATTTCAGAAGATTTGGAGCTCATTTTCTATTTTTCCCAAAATTTCCAATTTTGCCATTTTTCCTCCGAAACCCGGTTTTGCTCAAAACAAGTCCGATTTTCAGATTTTCTTCAAGCTGAGCCTTGAGCTATCCCTTTTTAATCATTCCTCATCCATTGGGGGCTTTAGTCTTACCAAGTCGGGCCATTTCTATAATTCTTCCCTATTTCACCGAAATCCACCAAAAACCCTAATTCTCGGTTTTCTCCCGGATTGACTTTTCTTTCAGTTTTTCTTTCAAGTGACTTCTCCATTACCCGTAGTCAGTGCTTATCTTTCATTTGGAACCTTCAATTTTGACCAATTTGATCGTTTAAGCACTTTTCCCCAAATTTCCCGGATCAGGGTTTCTTTCTACTGAATCTCCATAACCCAACTTTCGAACTCCATATCTTTCGATGTAGACCTCGGATTATCAAAATTCTTTCGCCATTTTTTAATTGAACTTCAAATCTTGATTTTGAAAGTGGGTTGACTTTTTTAGTAGTTGACTTTCCGAGATTGACTTTTTTAGGGTTGACTTTTTTCGAGTTTGACTTTTTATGCTCGCCCTCTTAAACTAAGTCTCGGAGTACCACCTGCATGATGGAAAAAGTCGTTTTACATTCTGAAACCTCAATTTAGGAAGAAAACATACCTGTTTTAATGGTCCGGACAAAATTAGGTGTCTACAACTGAGTTGATGTCACTGAGTCAAGTGACACCAACTCAGCTTGTGAAAAAAAAAAAAAAATCAAATTGAATAGATGATATAAAACAAAATCAATGATGTTTATGTAATTTATTTTCTTTAAAAAATTACCTCACATGATCTCATCAGATAATTTTTTTATTTAAAAAATTCATGTGACATCATCAAATAATTTTCTTATTTAAAAAAAAAAAAACTTAAATCTTATATTATTAAATTATTTATTTTAAAATATATTTTTTTAACTTATTATTTTTTTTAATTTTTCACCCGCAATATCTAATATATAGTAATTTTAAAGAGAGTGGGATTTATGGTAAACGTATAAAACAGGTGTTCTATAATTTTGATGTTCAAGTTATAGGTGTAGGATTTTTACCGTAAACATGCACAACTTATTTGTTTACATAAAAGATGAGCTGTTATGTGAAAACCAAAAAAGAGTGTCAAGTTGATTTTGTATTTCTTGATTATGTATGTGAATGCTAAATATTTCTTTGAGATAATTACAATTATAGTCTTAAAATATAATTTTTTAAGTGTAAACATTTAGTTTTAAAAATTGTTAAATGTGTTAAAAATTAGATTATTAGTTATTATTCAAACGGAAACACTAACAATAAATTTAACTGGAATATAATAAGCAAATGTGGCGGTGAACATTAATGAGTTGTTTTGAGTTTTGGGATTTTTTGGTTTTTGTGGAAAAGGTTTTTTTTTGAAAAAAAATTAATTTGAACAAAACAAATAGCACAAATAGATAGTGATGGCAGGCGATGAATTATGTCAGATGTAAGATTATTTTAGATTTTCAGAGTTTTGTGATTTTTGTAGAGAACAAAAATTAATCTGAAAAAGAGAAGAACGTTTACTGAAACTGGAGAATTTTTTTTCTTTCTTGTGAAGAAGATAAAGGCGGCAATAGACAGTAGGCTGTTAGAGGGAGGTGGCATTGGTTTTAGTGAGAGAGGGAGAGGGGCTGTGGGTTTAGTAAGAGAAAAAGAATATTAAAAAAAAATGAAATATTTTATGTTTTATTTTAAGCTGTTTTTTTTTTTTTTTTTATAAATTATTTTTTGAATATTTTACAAATTAATAAAATGTTATGTAAGTTTCATATATAATTCATTATATGTCAGGTAAACTTTTCATATAAACTTTCAATTAGTGTTTTCGTTTGAAGAGCGATCAAAATATTAACTTTTAACACATTGATAACTTTAAAGACTTAATATTTATAAGTAAAAATTTTAAAATTAAGATATAAAAAAATCATTTATATTTTAAGATTAAAATTAAAATTATCTCATTTTTTATTTAAGTTTTTCTTTCTTGGAAAAAAGGAGTGTGGGCCTCTGGAGAGTGGGGTCCAGAACAATGAACAGAAAGTGGAGATTTCCATAGTTGGTAATATGTACTAAAAGCCCAAGCTTAAGTTGCAGAGCAAATCTCTCAAGAAGCCCAAAATCTTTCTAAAACCATTAATTAATTGTTGGACAGTAGCTCATACTTGTTATTAGGGATGACAATGGAGCGGGGCGGGGACGGATATTGCCTTATCCACCTCCACCCCACTCTTGCATGGATGTTGGAAACATCCACATCCATGGATGTCGGTTACATCCATAACTGCTCTACGGTACTCCACTCCGCTACACCCCAATTTATATTAATTATTTTTAACTTAATATTGTAAAAAATTATATTATAATTTATTCATGAACATAATTTTAGTATATAAAAATCTTTAATATAATATATATAATACATATATACTAAAAGTATAGATATAAAATATTAGTATATATATCTAATATATATTAAAAATATAAAGAAAAATATAAAATATTTTAAAGGATAAAATAGTAATTTCAGAAGTCAGGGCGGGGCGGAGTGGAGCAAGCATTTACCAAAACCGCTCCGCTCCACCCCGCTCCAAAAAAAAACCTCTCCATTCGGAACGGATCGGTGCGAAATCCATCGATCGAATCGGGTTTTGCCATCCCTACTTGTTATCATTAAGAATTGAAACATAGAAATTTGATATTGCTGATCTAAATCTGACATAAGCATTCCTTCTTGCACAGAGCAACTTAATTTGTTAAGTTTGGGCAGGCAGTATCTTAACGAATCACACATATCTTCAAAGATCCCAAACCAGGAAATATATATTACAACATATTGAAGAAAAAAGAGACTAACGGGGTGTTTGGTAGAGTGAAAAAATGGAAAGATAAATAGAGGAGAATGAAAAAGTGAAAAGAAAATAAATTTTGAGTTTGCTTGATAAGACGGGAAAATGAGAGGAAATATTATCATTTTTCATACTTATTAACAAAAATAAATCACTCCAAATTGGAAAGAAAAGAGAAAAAAAAAATGAGAGTGGTGTGAGTCAAATGTGTATATTTACAAGATTATTTATTATTTTTTAAATTTTATTTTTTCATCTTAACTTATAATGAGTATAATGGTAAAACAATATACATTTCATTTTTTTTTTTCCTTTCATTTTTCAATCATACCAAGCAATGAGTGGGAAAAAATTATTTTTTCTTTTCACTTTTCTATCTTTCCTACTAAGCATATTATGAAAAGAAAAATATATATTTCCTTTCTTTTCATTTTTCTTTTCTTTCAATTTTCTATCCTTTTCTTTTCTTTCAATTTTCTATCTTTCCATTATTCTATCCACCAAAGCCTAGACTTTACTCGGTAGGATGGAAAAAAAAAATGGAAATATGGAAAATTAGAAGAGAAGAAAAGTGAAAATATAGAAAATATATTTTTTCTTTCCTTTGGTGTGTTTGGTAAAAAAATGGAAAAATGTAAAGAAAAAGTAATTTTTTTTCATAGAATTGAAAAATGAAAGGAAAAAAAAATGATAAATAATTTTGTAAATATACACACTTGACTCACACTATTTTTATTTTTTTCTATTTTCTTTTCAATTTGGAGTGATTTATTTTTGTTAATAGGTGTGAAAAATGATAATTTTTTTATATTTTCTTTTCTGTCACTTTTCTTTCAAGTATACCCAAAATTTATTTTCTTTTCACTTTTCTTCCTTTCACTTGACTCACACCACTTTCATTTTCTTTCTTATTTTTTTTCAATTTGGAGTGATTTATTTTTATTAATAGGTATAAAAAATGATAATTTTTTTTAGTTTTTTTCTGTTACTTTTCTTTCAAATACATTCAAAATTTATTTATTTTTTTCACTTTTTCACACCTCTTCCTTTTACTTTTATTTTATTTTATTTTATCAAGCACACCTTAAAGATATTTGCATTGATAATTGATTCATGGGAAAAGTTAGCTGTTGGGGTTCCAAAATTCTTGCAGGCGATGATGACCGCGTGATTACGATATGAGATCCTTGAACGACGAGGCCCCATTGGGAAGAATATTTTGGTTGGGGGGAATATACACTAATCAAACATTCGTCAATGGAAAAGTTGTTGTTATAGGTTTTTAGGTCATCATAACCCGAGGGATTGATATGTGTAAAGAGCACTGCATGCCGGCCCCAACAATCCAATTAGTGGTGTACTTTTCCACCTGTTCGTGATGGTTATACATTACGTTATTTTAATTTTTTATTTTTTTAAAATATTTAAATTTGATATTCGTGTTCGTCATATATTCAAATATAAATATAAAAATATAATTCAAAGACTTTTCAAATATATAAAACTTTTAAAAAATAAATATATTCATATAGGATACATATTCGTATTAGACACTCATCTCCGAATCCAAAAAACATAGGTTACACATACACACCATTTGTGCTTACAAATTGCTTACATGTTGGTTACAGCCAGAATCTCACTTGGCTAGCACATGTCCAATTACTCATAAATGACATAAAGGCATGGTTACAGCCAGAACCTTACTTGACTCCTATATCTCTAACTACTCAAAAATGACAAAAAGGTAATAAATAATAATTTTATGAATATTTATTTATTTCTTGTGAGTGGTCGGAGTCAGATTCAGATATTGTCGAACACTTTAACATTTCTCCTTACCAATCAATCAATATTCAATACCCGGACAAATTCTTTGTGTACTTGTTCAGTAAAATGATTTTCCTTAAATTTATTTTGTATTGATGAACCTTGTTGAGACATGCCATGTTAGTTTGTATAAAAGAATTAGAGCTTTCTCCTTTTCTTATATATATATATATATATATATAGAATATTTGAGTTTTAATTAGTGAGTTTGTATGGATAGAAATGACATTTGCATGTTCTAACTTCAGATTCAAATTGAGCTTTAGTGGGTTCTAACTTTATCTCTAGATTTTTATTTTTATTAACAAATGAAATTACTTTAATTAAAAAAATGTTAAAGAGATTACATCAGCTTTCTATCCCTTTAGCATGCAGAAAGAAGGTGCCAGATGATTTCATCCTGAAAATCACAATTCATTTTTGCTATATTATGAGCTACCAAATTACTATATATTACTTATTGTAAAAAAGATGGTACTATATATGAAGATAACAACATTCTTCACCAAAACCCTAGCAATCTTAACCAACAGATTCTAGCTAGATTTCTTCACTTCATCGATAGTTTGCTTTGGTTGGATGTTGCTAAGCCTTCTTTTTCAAAGCCATTTGGAGTTCTGGACCCCATATATGTCATAGCCACTAGCCCACTACGCTAATAAGAACCTCCCCAAGATGACAACGTCCATGGTCAACCAAAAAATCATTATAGGACCAAGATTTTTTTAAACGGGAAATCAATCATTTAATAAAGGATTTATATTTATGCGCTGTCAATGTACAAGTCTATACATTAACAGTGCATCTTACGATGTCACCTGTTAAAAGTTAAGTTGTAGGATTAGGCTTAGGGTTAGAGTTAGGCTTAGGATTAGTGTTAGGGTTAAGGGTTAGGAGTTATGGTTAAGGTTAGTTTTATAATGAGGTTTCATTGTATGATTCACTATCAATGTATAGACCTATACACTGACAGTGCATCAAATACAAATCCTTTAATAAATGCCATAATATATAATTTGCAAAGCTTATGTAGACACGTGTTTTTGGTCAATAACATGGCATGTAGGCACAACTCTCATATGCAGTGGGCCTTAGTAATAGTCTCTCTGTCACGCTCCCTGGCATAGCGCTCCCTGTCACAACGTTACTTGACACAGCGCTCCTTGGCACAACTACGTGAAGACTGTGGAGTTAATCTCGAAATGTTGGCAGGATTCTTGGGTTTGCTCCACTCATGGGATGTCTTGGAGGGTATGGTTTAGAGGCTCAGGTATGGAGACTGTTAAGAAGTCCGCTTCTTAACCTTTTCCTGGAACACAAGTGTTTCCTTGTCCCGTTGAGCAGACAGTACACTTTTAAGTGTGCTGTCACGTAACCTTTTTCACTACCTGTTACCAAAACATTACTTGAGTGTAACCTACACATTTTTTTTTTGAAAAGCATGATTTATTGCAATTAAGAAGATGATTTATTGTAACCTACACATAACCTCCATTGCATCTACTACTTTGGTAACCTCCCTCTCTCTCCCACTACCCATGATGGGTGTTACTTACACGTGAGTGGTCTCGAAATATTTTCCACTCTCTTTGTAACTCATCTTGGTAACTTCTTTGGAGAGGCTATAAATAGAGATCAAAATGCTTCATTTAGGATCTTTTGACAGTGTGACAAGTTTTCAATTATTAAGAATTCTGTGTGTTTTTTTTTTTTGAATTTTCAGAGCCACCATAATCTTCATCATCTTCAGCCACTTGCAGCCTTCATCACAATCACTTGCCACCGCACCTTTTTTTAAGGACTGCTCCAATCCTTCTCTTCACTATCTTCCTATATCATCTCATTTTACTGATTTGCTATATTTTTTTCACCCGCTCAAAAGAATACAGCTTACGTTAAAGTTAATTAGGTGCTATATATAAATTTTGACGCATAGGTAAAAAAGTGATACTAATATATTTATGGCGATATCGATCGGTTCCTCCTTGGCAAGAGGAGGGGCAGAGAAATGAACGAAGCTGAAGACAACGCGTGGAAGATTCCATGTCAGGTCATAAAAAGCTGTTGGGGAATAGGGAAACTCGTGCAAACAAATTGAAATGCCAAATTCAAAGGAGGTTTCATGTGTGCAGAAGTAAAAGACACGAGAAGGAAAGAGATGGAAACCCTAAAAGCTAAGACTAGCTGCTATTTGCTTAAGCCTAAATATGCTCATGGATAGTATAGTTCATCCGATTTATATTGAATCGGGTCTGAACACATATTTTAATGATTCAATTTGGTTTAGATCATGGATTAAACAATAAAAATATTTTTTATTTAAAATTAATTATAAATTTTTTTTTAAATTTTTAATAATATATAAATAGTAAATATGAGCCGACAAATCAAATTTGGGCAAAATAAAAAAAATTAAAACCAGACCCATAAACATCTACTCAGCCTTCATTCATGCTGCCTAGCAAAACGTTGAAAGAAACATTCACGAGTCACGACCACTATACTACTTGATGGGGTCATCTCCTTTTTCTTAATTATAATGAATATGCAGTACAGGCACGAGATACATCTTTCAAAGAATAAGGTTTTTTTCTTTTTCTTTTTCGAATAAGCCAATTCATTTGGAGTCCCGTGGATTCATTCTTTTTTCTTTCCAAAGATCAGTTTTTTTTTTTTTTTTTTTTTTCTTTTGTGTTTTCACACCAAAAATTCTTTGCAGATAAAAAAATGTTAAAGGAACCTTTTACTTTCCAAAAGATTTTCTTACATTCATATATAAACGTTGATTTATTAAGAATATACAAGAAAAACATTTCGAATCGTTGATTCATCGCTAGAGATGGCTTAAAACTATTTTTTACATGCGTATGCACACATATAAAAAAGAACAATATTATATATTCATTTTTTAATTTTATTTAAAATATATATATATATAAACAAAAAAAATCATTTTTATTTTTGTGAAATGAAATAACTATGCATGGATGACTATATAAGCTATAGATTATGTTACATATTATATGTTCCCTTAAGATTTCGAATGGCTAGGATCAGTCGGATTGGGCTTAGCTCTCATGATAACAAACATTTTGTCTCTCCAAGCTCAGCTCAGCCTGAAATATTGACAAAAAATTTTGTCGAGGTCTGACTTGTCATATAAAATCACTATTTAGGTCCGTCTAAATTTATTTATACATAGAGAGACCAATCCATTTGTTAAAAGGATCGATCCAGATCGATTCTCTTAAAAATTTATATTAGTAATAGTAAAACGGGTCGAGTCAGGTCGGTCCTGGACAAAAAAATATTATGTTCAAAGTTCGACAATTTTTTTTTAAATGAGTCTCATTTTTTTTGCTCAAACCTATTTTCGAGTCTAATATTTATGTTCAAGTTCTCCCAAATATCAAATAGACCTTCAAATTTAAACGGATAGTCCGACTCTTATTCAGATCTATTTACATCGCTAAATCAATCTTTCAACTGTGGAAGCCAAGCTAATATTCATGGTTCTCCTTTTGTAAAATATTGCTTGCTCAATTTAAAGCATATATATACAACTGGCCTTATATATACATTTATATATCTGTAGCAAAAGTACTTATTAGTATTAAATGTAATGGCAAGTTTACTCGTTACAACCAAAGGTTACAAACTTTTCTTAACAAAGTTACCTTCTAATATTCATCTTGCATGCTGGACCTTATTGGAAAGTCTGAAGTCGAACCAGACGAGGATAAGAAACATTTTCCTAATGCTATCTTTTTATTATAATATTTGTACTATAAATATATCAATGAATATAGCAGCAAGCCTTGTACTTCCAACTTCTCTAGAGCTTAAATCTTGATATGGTATCGCCGTATCGGAGCTATAATTGCTCTAACGAGTGACTATTTGTTTGGTCCTTCCTCGTTCCTTCATCTCCTATCGTGGCTGCTGGTTCAACTCCTACTTCTTCTATACCTCTTCCACCCCACTCCTGTCCTTAGCACTCAAGCTTTCACAATTCCCCAACTTTTCCTACCACATCTGCAGCATCCTTTGATTACTATAAATACCTATGTTACTCGGATTCGAGTATAAGTGTGGATACGCGTATGTGTCTGACACGAGTATGTATCTGACACGGGTATATTTAATTTTTTCTATGTATTTGAAAAAATCTGGAAGGTCATATCTCCATATCCATGTCCGAATAAATGTCAGACACGGACATCGAATATAAGTACTTTAAAAGAAATGAACGTATATAAATACTTGTCATGAAGATAACAGCTCAAGGGAAGCAATTGCAAGGTGACAGTAAGAAGGAAACAAGGGAGCTGAAATTAGCAGATTCAGCTGGTAAGCTGACATCTGAGCTGGAGGGTGTGGTTTTAGAGCTAAATGGCAAGATAACAGCTAAGGGAGAGCATGAAGGCACAAGGGATGCAACGGTTATAGCAGAGGTGGCAACATGAATTTAGTATTCAGAATATACAGTTGTCACACTTGTTATTTCAATAATTGTTATTTCAATTTCTGTTACAATCTGTTACAACAGATTCTAGAAGGTTGTAATACCATAAATAGTACTATCATTGTACCAGAGAATTCATCAATGAAAATATCTACAATTCTTCTCTACTCTACTTCTCTTTATCTCTTATTCTCTTTTATGGGTTTGAATATCTCTTTCACGTCACACAATCTGTAACAAATTGGTATTAGAGCTGTGACGAATCCATTACGCTGGGAAAGTTTAAGAACAACAGAGACATGGCGGAGGGCACTAGGTTGAACTCACTACAGGAGCAACAGAAATTGTAGAACCAGATGGAATCACTGAAAGTTGCAGAATCCACGGTTCCTAAGTGGTGGGAGGAACAGAAAACCAATATCGAGGCTAAGCTTATGGAGAACCAAAGCTACATTGCTAAGATGATTGATGTGGTGATGCAAAAAAGCGAGAGTTCCACGCATTTAGAAGTGAGTGGAGCAGCTCAAGCTGCAACGCCTGTCTTGGCAACTCAACGAGAAGGGAAGAAGTCCATCGAGGTTACTGTTATAGATGATCAGGGAAAATACTCTTACAAACCAAAAGGCCCTGGAATATTACCCATGAAATAGCCAAACAGTAGTCAACCTCCTCTACAAGGTGGATTTCCACAAGCTAAGGTTCACGAGTCTACTGAAGGTTCTGGTGCAATGACTGGCTTCAATGCCTTTACACCTCGACCTAAGGTGGAGCTGCCAACATTTGATGGCATGAATCCGAGGGGATGGGTCAAGAAATGCCAAAAGTATTTCACCATTTTTGCAGTTGCTGAGCACCAGAAGTTGGAATTATTTTCCATGTATTTGGTAGGTAAGGCTAACATATGGTTCAATGGTTACATTATGCAGAAGAATTTTGTGACTTGGCAAGAATTTGTTCATGATTTATGCCAACGGTTCAGTGACAGGTCCTGCACAGATGTGATTGAAGAGTTCAACAAGCTGACACAGAAATCCACTGTGAAAGAATACTATGAGAGGTTTGAGGAACTTCGACCCTACATGCTTTAGTATAATCCATATTTGTTAGAAAATTATTTCATTTCTAGCTTTATAAGTGGATTAAAGGATGATCTGAAACCTAGAGTTAAGGCAAATAAACCTCTTACTCTAGCTGCTGCTTTTAGGCAAGCAAAGTTGCATGAGTTATCATTGGAATTTGAATCTAAAAGGCACAGACCCCTTATTAAACCTATTGTTTTCAACCCCAACCTACCTTCCCAAAGACCTTCCTATACACCTTATAAACCAAACCCCTATCAGAAGACCCCTTGCCAAACCTCACCAATGGTCAATAAACAATCTCTTTTGGATAAAAAAAGGTTGCAGAATTTGTGTTTCAAATATGGTGACAAATTTCATCCTGGCCATGTTCGTAAACCTAAGCAACTAAATTCATTTGCAGTTGGAGAGACTTCTATAGAAGAACCAATGGCCAAAGAAGAAGGCTTTAACAGTGGCGAAGAAGAAGGGGAAGAACTGGAGGGTAATGAGAAAGATCTAGAAATTTCCATCAATGCTTTAACTGGCAGCACAGGTCATAATACACTAAGACTACAGGGATGTATCAAGGGTAAGCCCTTGAGTTTGTTGGTGGACAGTGGAAGTATACACAGTTTTGTGACCCCAAGGTGGGCCAAGGAAGTTACAGAGATGCTACACACAGTCCCATTGACCATTACAGTTGCTAATGGAGAAAAGCTGTATAGTACAGCTAAGTGCAGGCAATTGAGCTGGATCATGCAAGGTCATCAGTTCAGCCATAATTTGAGAGTGTTACCAATGGGGGGAAGTGATATGGTACTCGGGGTGGACTGGATGAAGAGGTACAACCCTCTGTTATTTAACTTCAAGGCCATGACACTAACCTTTCAGAAGGAGGGACAGCAAATTTTATTATAAGGAGAACAGCACCAAGCTAGCCTTAAGTTTATTTCTGGGGACAAACTATAGAAGATGGTTGAAAAAGACTCTGAAGTTCTTGGAGAATTGTATATGATCAGTAGTGACCGTCTTGAAGTTGAAATACCATCCCAGCTACATTCCCTGTTATCTACATATGCAGATGTCTTTGCAGAACCAAGAGGCTTGCCTCCAAGAAGATCCCATGACCACTGCATTCCTCTGAAACCTGACCATCAACCTGTTAACCTTAGGCCTTATAGATTCCCACATCACAAAAAATCTGAAATAGAAAAATAAATTTCAGAAATGTTATCCTCAACCGTAATACAAACCAGTTCAAGCCCTTTTGCTTCACCTTGCCTCTTGGTTAAAAAAAAGGATGGTAGTTGGAAAATGTGTATTGATTATAGACAGTTAAATGTTGTGACAGTTAAGAACAAATTTCCCATACCAGTTGTGGATAACTTGTTGGATGAACTTGAAGGAGCTCAGTATTTCTCCAAATTGGACCTCAGATCTGGTTATTGGCAGATAAGGGTGAAGGATGAAGACATTACTAAGACAACATTTAGGACTCATCATGGCCATTATGAGTTTAAGGTAATGCCCTTTGGCCTCACTAATGCTCTTGCTACATTTCAGTCCTTGATGAATGATATTTTTGCCCCTTATTTAAGAAAATTTGTATTAGTTTTCTTTGATGACATTCTTGTGTATAGCTCCAGTTTAATGTCCCATGTTGAACACTTACAAATTGTTCTGGAGATATTGAGGTTGCATCAGTTATATGCCAAGAAAAGTAAGTGTTTCTTTGGCCAGAAACAAGTTGAGTACTTGGGCTATATAATTTCAGCAGCAGGAGTAGCTACTGACCCTTCGAAGATTGAAGCAATGGTAAAGTGGCAGCAACCCAAAACACTGAAGTCCTTGCGTGGGTTTTTGGGGCTGACTGGGTATTACAGAAAGTTTATTAGACATTTTGGTCTTATCAGCAAACCATTGACAGAAATGTTGAAGAAGAATGGGTTCACCTGGTCACCTGAAGCTGTATTAGCTTTTGATAAGCTGAAGGAAGCTATGACTAAAGCTCCAGTGTTGGCATTACCAAATTTTTCTAAACACTTTTGTTTAGAGACTAATGCGAGCAGTAATGGAGTGAGGGCTGTGTTATCTCAAGATGGCAGACCGATTGCTTATTTAAGCAAAGTCTTGGGTCCTAGGCACAGTGGTTTATCCATTTATGAGATAGAATATTTGGCAATTCTAATTGCAGTCACTAAGTGGAGGCACTACCTGGAAGGAGGACCTTTCATCATCAAGACTGATCATGAGTCTTTGAAGTACCTGCTGGAACAAAAGTTAACTACTGCCATACAGAAGATAGGCCTTACCAAACTGTTGGGTTTGGACTATACTATTCAGTATAGAAAAGGGAAACTGAATAGAGTAGCTGATGCTTTGTCAAGAATGCATGAGGAGGAGGCACAACTGTTAATATTGCAGTCTACAACCATCATTCCTCAGTGGGTATCAGAAGTTGAACAATGTTACATGGGTGATGAGAGTGTTGAGGAAAGAATAGCTAGCTTAGCTATTGACCCTATTGGTATATCTCAGTATTTCTTCACCAATGGTATATTGAGGTATAAGGGAAAAGTTTACTTGGGCAGCAATGGACATTTAAGGGAGAAGGTCTTACAGGCACTGCATGATTCACCTCAAGGAGGGCATTCAGGGTTCAAGCTACATATTACAGACTCAGGTCTTATTTTTATTAGGCCAAGATGCTGATGCAAGTTCGAACTACATACAACAATGTGAGGTTTATCAGAGAAATAAGGGTGAGCATGTAGCATATCTGGGTTTATTACAACCTCTTCCAGTTCCTAGTCAAGCATGGGAATCATTACAATGGACTTTATTGAGGGACTTCCTTTATCTAAAAATTTCAATTGTATCTTGGTGATCATAGAAAAATTCACTAAGTTTGCCCACTTTTTGGCCCTTTTTCATCCTTTCACAACAATGGAGATAGCTCATCTGTATTTGGATCAGATTCATAAGCTACATGGGGCACCAAGGGTTGCCATTTCAGATAGGGATAAAATCTTTACCAGTCTGTGTTGGCAAGAATTGATGAAATTGTTAAGAACTACTACTCATTTTAGTACAGCATATCATCCTGAGACTGATGGTCAATCTGAAAGGTTGAATCAATGTTTAGAACAATATTTGAGGTGCATGTGTTCTTTAAGGCCTAAGACTTGGGTGCAATGGCTACCTATGGCTCAATGGTGGTATAACACCAGCCATGACACTGCTATTGGTATGACTCCCTTCCAAGCATTGTATGGTTATCAACCTTCTGGGTTCGCATGGGATGTCAGTTCTAATGCTAAAGTGGGAACTGTGGAAGATGTGCTCAAGGACAGGGAACATGTTAACAAGTTACTGGTGGATCAGCTTGTTAAGGCTCAACAACGGATGAAGTTTTATGCTGATAAAAAATGCAGTGAAAGACATTTTGAGGTGGGTGATGAAGTTTATTTAAAACTTCAGCCTTATAAACAGACGTCTTTGGCTCTCAGAAAAAATTTGAAGCTTTCTTCCAAATACTATGGTCCTTACACAGTCCTGGCTCGGGTTGGACCAGTGGCTTATCACTTACAACTACCAGAAGCATCCTCTATTCATCCTGTATTCCATGTCAGTTTGTTAAAAAAGAAGATTGGCCCTAAAGTGGTGCCTAGTATAGCTCCACCAATAATGGGAGGAAATGGTTAGCATTTGGTCTAACCTGCTACTATTATTGATAAAAGGATAGTGAAGAAGAAGAATATGGCTGTGACCCAGCTTTTAGTTGTATGGTCAATTTTGGGTCCTGAGAATGCAACCTGGGAGGACTACACTGTTCTTAAATCATAGTTTTCATCGTTTGATCCTTGGGGATAAGGATCCTTTGGAGGAGAGGGTATTGTCATGAAGATAACAGCTCAAGGTAAGCAATTGCAAGGTGACAATAAGAAGGAAACATGGGAGCTAAAATTAGCAGATTCAGCTGGTAGATTGACAGTAGCTGATAAGCTGACAGCTGCTGTAAGCTGACATCTGAGCAGTAGCTGATAAGCTGACAGCAGCTGATAAGCTGACAGCAACTGGTAAGCTGACATCTGAGCCTGTAGCTGATAAGCTGACAGCAGCTAGTAAGCTGACATCTGAGCTGGAGGGT
This sequence comes from Fremontodendron californicum, assembly GCA_030761205.1. Lineage (NCBI taxonomy): Eukaryota > Viridiplantae > Streptophyta > Magnoliopsida > Malvales > Malvaceae > Fremontodendron > Fremontodendron californicum. The sequence goes on along the minus strand of JAULJL010000014.1, from coordinate 22,729,678 downwards.
GTGGCTTTGGAGTTGAATGGCAAGATAACAGCTAAGGGAGAGCATGAAGGCACAAGGGATGCAACGGTTATAGCAGAGGTGGCAACATGAATTTAGTATTCAGAATATACAGTTGTCACACTTGTTATTTCAATAATTGTTATTTCAATTTCTGTTACAATCTGTTACAACAGATTCTAGAAGGTTGTAATACCATAAATAGTACTATCATTGTACCAGAGAATTTATCAATGAAAATATCTACAATTCTTCTCTACTCTACTTCTCTCTATCTCTTATTCTCTTTTTTGGTTTTGAATATCTCTTTCACGTCACACAATCTCTGACAATACCATCCGCGTAACTAGTTCACGGTAATGGGTGCAATAAAGCATAATAATGAAAGATACTTAGTAACCTTTGATTACTATAAATACCAATTCTGCAAAACTAGTTTATGCAATGGGTTTAATAACGTAAGATTGAAGATTTCAAAAAAAAATAAATAAATAACGTAAGAATGAAAGATACTTGCAATATTCCACGGGATGGCTTAGTAAGATTGATACAAGAAGATTTAGTAGGAGTGCTTATAAGAAATTAAAAACTAAAAGCCCTATCTTCAGCCATTGTTGATCAAGAACGCGATCTTCCTCCAAACACTGAAAGAAATTCTCTCACTTTTAGTATATGTCTTCTAGTCTATTTCTCGTGTTTTCTATAGTTACTCTGAGATGGTTTCACAGGCAATTTATAGACTAAACTAGGGACCTATACTAGATAACTGATAGAGTCAAATCCTACCATCAAGGAATCCTTATCCTTATCAGTTATTGAGATAAAGAAGTTATCTTTAATTCTTATCAGTAGAGTAGTTTAACTTGAATAGAATTTACTGAGATAATATCACCTAAGTAATTCTCAAGATAATTGAATAATTATCTTGACTTTATTAAATTATCATGTGGGCCACATTATTATCCAACATTCTTCCACTTGGCCTATATGATAAAACCAAAAACTAGAATAGATGATATTTAAATCCAAATATGGCCATAATTACTCTAGCCAAACTCCCACTCAATTAAAGATTCACATAACACGAATCATGATGGTAGCATTCTAATTCGAACATTTCCTTCCATGTATTACAATGTATGATGATTCTCTCTAAAAAACACTTTATGAGATAATACTTTATGAATGAATTTTCTGTAGTCATTCAAGGTCCAAACAAATATGTAAACTTTATATGCACAAACTGAAACATGTTCATAAATTCTAAGAATGTGAAAATAACAAAATTAAGCATGTTAAACAAGTCAAACAGCACTTGACATTAGTTAGTCTCATATGATCCACATGATAATAAACTGTTTTGTCGATAATGCTTTAGTCATGGGATCTGTGACCATCGAGTATGTACTAATGTGTTGAATATCCACTTCTTGTTTCTTTACATTATCTTTAATAGCAAGATACTTTATATCAATGCGCTTGCTGTGATTTTCACTTTTATCATTCTTATAAAAGAATACTGTAGAAGAGTTGTCATAATAAATACTTAATGGCCTTGCAATACAATTGACAACTTTCAAATCAGAGATAAAATATCTCAACCTTATATGCTTGTGATGTTACTTCATAGCATAATTCTTATAGCAGATTTAAGATGATCAAGGCCATGATTACTTTAATTATATCTGCCAAGTATTCCTACTACAAACCTCATGTCAAATCTTGTACAAACTTGACCATACGTAAGGCTTCCAACAACAGATGCATATATAATGCTTTTAATCTGCTCCTTTGTTTTGGGACACTGGGTTAAACTGAATTTATCCCCTTTCACAACTGGTACCATTGCAGGTGAACAACTTTGTATCTTAAATCTTTCTAAAATCCCTTTTGATATAGGCTTCTTTATATAAACTTAATGTCTTTTCAGACCTATCTCTATGAATCTCTATGCCTACGAAATAAGAGGTTTCATCCAAATCTTTCATATCAAATTTTGTGAAAGAATAGTTTTTGTGTTATGTAACAAAGCTAAATTACTTCTTGCAAAGAGAATATCATCAACATGTATGACTAAAAGTATGAACTTACTCCCACTGACCTTAAGGTATATACAAGGATCAACAACATTTTCAGTGAAACCAAATGATGTCAAAACATTGTGAAACTTTATATACCATTTGATGCACCCAAAAGAGTGTATCTTATTTAACCTTGCACTAAAAAGATAAATTGTAAGTATAGTAGTTAGCAAGGGTCGAGTCCTCAGGGATTGGGTTTTAGTTTATAAGTTAATAGTTTAAAACTTAAATTCAAGAACAATAAAAGAAAAGGGGTTTTTGAAGCCAGATTTAAACTAAAGTAAATAATAAGAATAAGATGCAAGGCGGTATAACCAGCCAATAAAAATATATATACTAAATTAGGCGGTATAACCAGCCAATAAAAATATATATACTAAATTAGGCGGTATAACCAGCCAATAAAAATAAAACAAAGTTAATATACAAATTAGGCGGTATAACCAGCCAATAAAAATAAATATAAAAAATAAGCAAACTAAAAGTAAGAAAACAAATAAGTAAGAAGAATCAAATATGAAAAATATGGTTAAGGTTTCATTCTCCACCACTAGACATCATTAAGAATCAATTTCAGATCTATCAATATCAACCAACTATCAAAGTTAACAACCGTAGATAACAACAAGCTCTGTTACCCCAATCTTTCCTTAGTTTGTCGTTAAATAGAACAAGCTCTCTATTTAATCTCTAACCATTAAACAACCTAGAATAAGCTCTCTAAATTCAATTTAATGGCAGCTTTATGATGAGAAAGATAGGTTGATCTAAGCAACAAACACATAAGCTCGGATTGTTCAACTTAGGTTATGTTCCACTTTGCAATTATTGAAAACTTGACCATAATCATTAATCACAAATTGCCACTTATGAATAGGAAATCAAGACAATTACACGGATCAAGACTCCTAAACTAGCAATAGATAATTATCAAGATCTATCTAGTTGTACACCTAAATAAATCAAGACAACATCATGAACAATTCTTGTAGAAGAACATAAGCAACTTTGATAGAAAATTAATGATAGATAGAATCTGAAAATCAATCACAAAACATGTCTAGGGCTTTGAAATCACCCTTAACCAAATAGAAGTTTAGCCTAGCATAGGCATTGTAAACATAAACATAAAATTAAAGAAAATCTAAGAAGAAAATAAAAGAAAGAAAGAAGAAGAGGAAGAATATTAATTATCCAACCTCTTGCTCTCTCTAAAGAAAAAGAAAACTAGAGAAAAGAAAGAAAACTAGAGAAAAGAAAGAAGAAGAAAACTTAGAGAATTTTATTAAAATGGCTAATATCCTACCTATGTACAATATGATCCTCTACAATCATCCAAGGCCCTCTATTTATACATATTTTGGAGGGCTAAATGACAAGAGACAAGCTTTACAAATTTCAAAGGTAGGTATAATAGGTGGGTGCATTTTTCTAACAATTTTCGTCATATTGTATGACCATTTTGATCAGCCAACTTGATGGTCGATTTTGTCAATCTTGGAGGCCTGATCTGATCACATGGTCTTCTAGAAAAATGTTCCCCTATGAGTTACTGATTCATAGCCGTTGGAATCAGCGCATTTGCTGATGTGGAGAAGAAGATATGGGCAAAATACGAAAACAGGTCAGCACAGACGTCATTGCACATCAGCCAACTTGATGGTCGATTTCTTCAATATTGGAGGCTTTATCTGATCACATGGTCTTCTAGAAAAATGTTCCCCTACCAGTTAGTGATCCATAGCCGTTTGAATCAGCTCATTTTCTGCTGTGTATCGGACGATATGGTCAAAATGCGAAAACTGCTCAGGACAGATGTCATTGCACATCAGCCAACTTGATGGTTGATTTCGCTAGGGAAAACGACTCCGTTTCAAGAAGTGTGAAACATGAAAAAGATAGATATGCCTCTTAACTTTGCACGGTAAAAATTTCAGCCTTATTTCTTTGGTGAAACTCCAGATATAGCTGATATGGCAAAAGGTGTCGGAACTGGAACTGAACTGGATTTGCCCTTAATTCTAGTAATCTAAAATCACTCAAAGAAACTTGTGAAAAACACCAAATTACATAAAAATATAAAAGATCATAAACACAATTAGACTAAACAATAATAACTCGTATTTGACACAAAACAATAATAAAACATAACTAAAAACTATATAATTATACGAGTTATCACACCCCCACACTTAGATTGTTGCTAGTCCCTAGCAACGACTCAATAAAAATAAAATAAGAAAATCTAATCTAATCCATTTTCGTAGGAAATCACGGTGGCACTTAGCATGTGACACAAGCCTTTAAACCCCTAGGTGTCCCTGGTGGACGAGTTTAGTCTCGTGAGGGTTTACTAGAACGATACCCACAAACATTGAAAAAGTAAAATATAAATAAACTACATATACTAAAAATATTTACTCCTATTCCTTTCAATATAAATTAGAGACAATCTTTGAACAAGTCTTATAAACTAATCAATAGCTTAAAGAATTTCACAAAAAATCATGCTTGAATGTAAATTGTTTGAGTTAAGCCAATATTAACATAACATATTTCAATCAAAATAGTGCACATTCAAACTTAATCTCAACTTCTCACATGGGATACTCTCATGATTTTCACTCTTTAAAGTAGTGGTAAAGTGTTTACACTCAATCAATCTCATGAAAATAGTTCTACCATATGCTTGCTTGTCTACCTATTCTCCACTAAAAGATCATGCAACTTCATAAATCAAGAGGTCTTTAATCAAGGTTGTAATGGGGCCAAGAGGTAATAATGTGGTTAAAGAATAAAAAGGAAAAGATATCACAAACATTCCAAAGACTTCATAGAATTTAGAGACAAAATAAGATTTTGCAAATAAAACTTTCTCAATATTCTTTAGAAGTACATAATCACATAGGCTGAATATTTCATGTTGAGCCTTTACTTCATTCTAACCAACTTTCGAACATCTTTTTCTTTTCTTTAACTAGAAGTTCAAGAGATTATTCAAAATTTTTTTTTTAATATGGGAATGTATTTGACAATGATCCCTTTCTTTTTCTCTTGACTTTTTTTTCTTTCTTTTCCCCCCACACTTATTTCTTGTTTCTAACCCAAATTTTCAATAAATCTTCCTTGTCTTTGCAACTTGTCTCAAAACATGCTAATTCATCTTTGGAACAAAGGTAAAGATATAAGTATATTTAGGTTAGGGACAAGTTATGGTTACCAAAGAGATAGCTTATTCAATGTAGGCTCAAATTGGTTCACTAAGGGTGTGTTCTCTTGGAACATTAATAATGGATGGCTGTTTGGCTCTGGTTATAATCCTAATGCCTCTATCATATTCATGTTGTCACATGTATCAATATAGTCTCAAACGGTTTAAAGCAAGTTCTAGAGAATCATGTAATCATAAGAGCACTCAAGAAAGAAATTAGATTGATTTGTATATTGCATCCATCATTATAGGCTCAAAAACTCACAAGGATGATTATACAAGTCAGATTAAGTCTAAACATGCTTCTTTCTCAATCAACATATCCTATTAACATTGGCTCATAAAAAGGTTGACATCAAGCTCAATTCTCATGAAAATCTTCTCACTAATAAATCTGTTTTAGACTTATGCAATTCATATCTCATCATTGTATTAAAAAGGAACTAAAACACACTAAAAAAATAATAATAATAATAATAATAAAAACTCATAAAAAAAAAATAGTAGACGAAAATAAAAGAAATCCTAAATCATTCCCCCCACACTTAATTCTTACATTGTCCTCAATGTAAGTCTATTAACCCAAATGAAAGAATCATGTGTAAGAGAAAAGAACTAATAACATAAGAATAGGAACAACTAGACTCAAAACAAAACAAAACAAACTCATGCAACCTAAATAATCCTAAAATACTAAACAAAAATTAACAAGTAAACATAAAAAGATTAAAATCAAACTGACAAGGTATGTCTCAAGTCTCCCTTACTCAGACCTTGTTCAGAATGAATACTTCTAAATTGCTTAAAACACAACAAACTTTTTTTTTTGAAAAGAAGAAATCAAACTGACAAGGTATGTCTCAAGTCTCCCTTACTCAGACCTTGTTCAGAATGAATACTTCTAAATGGCTTAAAACACAACAATTTTTTTTTTTTTAAATTAGCAAAATATGTCCCTTACCCCATACTAAAATATGACATTGTCCCCAATGTCAAATTTTAAAGGTAGGATTTAGGAGATATTACCTGCAGAGGTTGCTAACCACTTATTATAACTGAGACACAACAAACAAAATGTTAGATAATGTCACAAAGACAAAGTGCAATCCACTCCTTGCTCGTCCATATCTCTTTTTCTTTTTCCGAGCGTTTGCGAAACAACCGTAGCAGATAAATACTCATAAGCTTGGAGCTTTTTGAGTAAATCTTCAATGGTTGTAGCAGAAATTATGGTTCTCCTTGCCTCTGAAAACATGAATCCATTATCCACAGCATTATCTAAATATGAAAGCAAATTACTAAAATAACCATTAATATTAAGCAAACCAATGGGTTTCTTATTTGTGACCAAAGATGACCAAGAAGCCACGCAAGCTATTTCTTCCAATGTACCCAGACCTCCTGGTAAAGCAATGAATGCATCGGCAGAATGGTACATGATTGTTATCCGTTCAGGGACACTCCAGACTTGTATTTCCTTACCCACGGTAGGTCCACAAAAACTTGTGAATAGTTTTGGCACGATTCCTAGAACTGGACTTCCTCCGGCGTGTGCTGCTGTAGCGACTTCTCCCATTAAACCCGTACTACCGCCTCCATAAATCAAGTGGATCTTTTGTTGGGCAAGTATTACTCCAACTCTTATGGCTTCATCAGCGAATATGTTATTTTTCCCTGGATAAGCACCTCCAAAGACACAAATTTTTTTAATGCGCTGGGACGAAGTACTTTCCATTTTTTTTTTCTTCGAGTGCCTGAAAAAGAATGAGTACATGGTGTAATATATAAAGGACTGAGTAGTGAATCAGACAAGAGTAATAATGTCGCCGAAAGTGTATCTGACCTGTCAGAAGAAAATATTAACCTAACAAAAGTTTTTTGCGTGATTTCAGGAAGAAAATCAAAAAGAGAAGAAAAAATCAACCGTAAAAGACAAATAAAAAAAACGAGAATAATTACACAAATCGAACAACATGTAAATTAAACCAAAATAAAGTTATTGCAAATCAAACCAAAAACTGAGAAGTCATTTATTGTAGTTGTGATTGTGGCTCACATCTTCCTCTGGTTTTACGTCCAGAAACGGCTTAAACGCCTTCTATGAGTCGAGGATATGCTTCCCATCCAGTTTTCTTACAAGCTGGCAAACAGGATCTTTTAACATCAGATTCCCAAGATGTTGCCATTCCCTTTGGAATTGCGGCCATAAGTCAAGAATTTCTCTTTGTACGTCTCCACTAGGATGCGTCTCAAGAGAAAGTTGGATATTACCCAAATTCTCCTTACTCAGTCCATCCTTAATGAATTCAATTTTATCATCTCGATTAGAGGACGGAATCCCAATAGAACGACATTTACCGTTACACGTCCATCGTGCACATTTGTGGCAATTTGAACTCATGCGCTTTGCTCGTCGCTTCTTTGCAAAAGTGCTTCTACCTGTACCTGGTAAATGCAAAACAGGAAGATATTCATCTTCACGTACCTTGGCTTCAATTATCCAACGTATGTCTCCAGGAATCCCTTTGTGCATAAGCATTCTTAATCTTTCAAATCGAACTTGGTAAAGCTTCAGTAAAATATTTCGAGGAAAAGGAGGAAATCATTTCTGCAATCTTGTGAGAATATCATCCATCCTGAAAAAAAAATGAAAAAAAAATGAAAGAGAAATTGGAAGAGAAATTTATATACAATATCAGTTTTGTGGGTAGCTGATGGAACCGATTTAAATAATCACGGAGTACCGTTATCCGCCATTTAACCGGGGTTAAAAAAATTATATTTACATCTAGTTATTTTCAAAACAAGGATCAGAAAGAAAAACAACATAAAAAGACTCAAAAATGAAACACTCTAAATAAAATCCTAAATTCTTCCCCCCACACATAATTCTTACATTGTCATTAATGTAATGCTATTATCCCCCAATGCAAGAATTATATGTAAGAGAAAAGAACTATTAAACAAAAGAAACATATGCAGCCTAAATGAACTTAAAAACAGTAAACACAATTAACAAAGAAACATAAGAAATAAAAATAAAAACAATAAAAATAATAAAAGAAAAAGGAAAAGAAAGAGAAAGCAAATCTGAATATGGAAGGTTGGCAATTTCATCTTTAATTGGGCTGCCTTCCCAATTAACACTTGAGTTAGTGTTTTGAATCTAACCAACACCCCTTCTTGGCTTTTTAGGCTTGTCAGGCTCATACATGAAATTTTCCAAATTTATGCGTTTGAGAGGAAGCTTTCTTTGCACAACAGTGGATGCATTCTCCATTACAAGTATTATTCCATCACCCTTTGTGGTGCATATCTCATCGAGGAATGGAGCATATTTTGATACTTGTTGAATGGCATCCACAAACAAGTTGTTTAAGGTTTCTGGCATGTGTTGTTCATGTTCTTCCTCCTTGAACTTTGCAAATCTACTAGGAAAAGGTGGAGAAGAAACATTAGTAAAAAGTGGAACCTTAAACGTTACCTCAGGTGCCGAAATACTCTTATTTGGATTTGTGGCTTCATTATCCTCAAGAATAGAATCCATCTCTAATTTTGTCTCATCCTCATCTTGTTCCTCATTCCTCAAGGTCACAATAGTAGCATTCTCCTTTGGGTTAATCATCGTTTGGGCAGGGAGTTCTTCAGATCTTTGTGCTACCCATCCCACCATACTACTAGTCAATTGGATCATTTGCTTTTCCAAACTCTGGATGCTTGCCCTTGTTTCCTGTTGAAATTGCAAAGTATCAGTAACAAGAGAATAGACAATATCTTCTAAAGAAGTACCTGAGTTTTGAGTCATATGTGGTGGTTGAAAAAGATCTGGTTCTTGTGACCATGATTGATTGAAGCTAGATGGATGAGTGTAATTGGCATAAGGATCTACTTCTTGGTAATTTTTCGAGTAGCCATAATTAGTATGATCCCACCATCCCTCATGGTAAGTGTTTGAGTAATGATCATACTGTTGGTCTTGGAACACTTGATGGCTTTGACATCCTCCCATGGCCAATTGTTGAACTGGGTAGGTGAGATTGGCTTGTTGATTTTCCATGTTCATGTATGCCACCAACTCTTCAAGAGTTAGATTGCTCAATTCCATCGTTTTTTTTTTTTTATATTTTTTTTATTTTTTCAAAATTTGATAAGAAAAACCCGTATGTACAAGAAAATAAAACTCATTAGAACTGAAAATAAGAATAAACCAAGTAACAAATAAACTAAAGAAAACAATCCCCGGCAACGGCGCCAAAAATTTGATGCACCCAAAAGAGTGTATCTTATTTAACCTTGCACTAAAAAGATAAATTGTAAGTATAGTAGTTAGCAAGGGTCGAGTCCTCAGGGATTGGGTTTTAGTTTATAAGTTAATAGTTTAAAACTTAAATTCAAGAACAATAAAAGAAAAGGGGTTTTTGAAGCCAGATTTAAACTAAAGTAAATAATAAGAATAAGATGCAAGGCGGTATAACCAGCCAATAAAAATATATATACTAAATTAGGCGGTATAACCAGCCAATAAAAATATATATACTAAATTAGGCGGTATAACCAGCCAATAAAAATAAAACAAAGTTAATATACAAATTAGGCGGTATAACCAGCCAATAAAAATAAATATAAAAAATAAGCAAACTAAAAGTAAGAAAACAAATAAGTAAGAAGAATCAAATATGAAAAATATGGTTAAGGTTTCATTCTCCACCACTAGACATCATTAAGAATCAATTTCAGATCTATCAATATCAACCAACTATCAAAGTTAACAACCGTAGATAACAACAAGCTCTGTTACCCCAATCTTTCCTTAGTTTGTCGTTAAATAGAACAAGCTCTCTATTTAATCTCTAACCATTAAACAACCTAGAATAAGCTCTCTAAATTCAATTTAATGGCAGCTTTATGATGAGAAAGATAGGTTGATCTAAGCAACAAACACATAAGCTCGGATTGTTCAACTTAGGTTATGTTCCACTTTGCAATTATTGAAAACTTGACCATAATCATTAATCACAAATTGCCACTTATGAATAGGAAATCAAGACAATTACACGGATCAAGACTCCTAAACTAGCAATAGATAATTATCAAGATCTATCTAGTTGTACACCTAAATAAATCAAGACAACATCATGAACAATTCTTGTAGAAGAACATAAGCAACTTTGATAGAAAATTAATGATAGATAGAATCTGAAAATCAATCACAAAACATGTCTAGGGCTTTGAAATCACCCTTAACCAAATAGAAGTTTAGCCTAGCATAGGCATTGTAAACATAAACATAAAATTAAAGAAAATCTAAGAAGAAAATAAAAGAAAGAAAGAAGAAGAGGAAGAATATTAATTATCCAACCTCTTGCTCTCTCTAAAGAAAAAGAAAACTAGAGAAAAGAAAGAAAACTAGAGAAAAGAAAGAAGAAGAAAACTTAGAGAATTTTATTAAAATGGCTAATATCCTACCTATGTACAATATGATCCTCTACAATCATCCAAGGCCCTCTATTTATACATATTTTGGAGGGCTAAATGACAAGAGACAAGCTTTACAAATTTCAAAGGTAGGTATAATAGGTGGGTGCATTTTTCTAACAATTTTCGTCATATTGTATGACCATTTTGATCAGCCAACTTGATGGTCGATTTTGTCAATCTTGGAGGCCTGATCTGATCACATGGTCTTCTAGAAAAATGTTCCCCTATGAGTTACTGATTCATAGCCATTGGAATCAGCTCATTTGCTGATGTGGAGAAGAAGATATGGGCAAAATACGAAAACAGGTCAGCACAGACGTCATTGCACATCAGCCAACTTGATGGTCGATTTCTTCAATATTGGAGGCTTTATCTGATCACATGGTCTTCTAGAAAAATGTTCCCCTACCAGTTAGTGATCCATAGCCGTTTGAATCAGCTCATTTTCTTCTGTGTATCGGACGATATGGTCAAAATGCGAAAACTGCTCAGGACAGACGTCATTGCACATCAGCCAACTTGATGGTTGATTTCGCTAGGGAAAACGACTCCGTTTCAAGAAGTGTAAAACATAAAAAAGATAGATATGCCTCTTAACTTTGCACGGTTAAAATGTCAGCCTTATTGCTTTGGTGAAACTCCAGATATAGCTGATATGGCAAAAGGTGTCGGAACTGGAACTGAACTGGATTTGCCCTTAATTCTAGTAATCTAAAATCACTCAAAGAAACTTGTGAAAAACACCAAATTACATAAAAATATAAAAGATCATAAACACAATTAGACTAAACAATAATAACTCGTATTTGACACAAAACAATAATAAAACATAACTAAAAACTATATAATTATACGAGTTATCACCATTTGACGGGATGTTTGTTTCAGTCCATATATTGATTACTTTAATTTGCAAATCAAATAACAATTCTCAAAGAAAACTTCAGGTTAAATCATGTATACCTATTCTTCAAGATCTCCATTTAAGAAAGTTGTTTTCACATCCATTTGATGTAACTCTAAATCAAAATAAGCTACAAGGCTATGATAATTCTGAATGAATCCTTCTTAGAAACTGAAGAGAATGTTTCATAGTAATCAACACTTTCACTTTGAGTGAAACCTTTGGCAACAAGTTTAACCTTATATCGTTCAACATTACCAGATGATAATTCAACGAGTTCCTAGACTGGATTGTTAGCCATTGATTTCATCTCTTCTATCATAGCTTTATGCTATAGTGTAGAAATTCACTATTCATGGTTTGTGAAAACAAGATCATCTTTAGGTCCAATATCAAAAGTAGACTTTTGCAAGTATATAACAAATCATTAGAAATAGCTAGTTTTCTTATCCTATTGGATCTTTTCAATTCAATTATAATAGAATTGTCAATGAGATTATTGTTCTCTTATAAAAGTTGTTCTTGATTTGATTGTTCTCCAGTTAATTTTGTGGGTTTGTTTTGAAAAACAATCAAGTCCTTTACAAGATATTTATCCAATTTAGTTTTTTCCTCAATATCAACCTTATGAGGAAAGTCGCTACCACTGGACTCATGATCCACAAGAAACATAGCATTTTTAGCTTTAAAAATTCTAGGTGAATGTGAAAGACAGTAAAACCTATACCCCTTTGAGTTAACTGTATGGCCTATATTACTAACTGTTCTTAGATCTAATTTCCTTATGTTTGGGTTATAGACCTTCATTTTAACTGGACAACCCCAAGTACGTAAATGTTTTATTCTGGATTTCCAATTGTTCCATAATCTAATAAAGGTTTCAGAAACTGATTTATTTGGAACTTTATTTAAGACATAAATAACAGTTTTAAAGGTATTACTCCATAAACTTAGGGGAAGGTGTATGATCTCTTAAATGTCAGTGCTTCTTTTAACCCTTTTTGTGGACTTGTTAGTTTGCTTTCCTCAATGCAACTAACACAAGTGTGAAAAACAATAAAATCAAGAGTTTTAAGGACTCCATCATTTACCAATCTCCTAAATTTTTGTATAAGATATGACACAATCTTTTATACCACAACTTGTAAGAGTTTATAGCACATCTTTTACTACCAAAAATCGAATGCATAGTTAACAAACTATTCTCATATTCAGGATCCAAATCAATTTTGTATAAACAATCAATTAAATGATAAAAACCAATAGAAACATTACCCTTTGAAATTTCAACAATAGAAATTTTAAACTTAAGTTCAAAACCCAAAATTTCTAATTTAGGAATGGAAATCACAATTTCTTGGAAAAGATAGAACATAAAAAAAAAAAAAAAAGTTTCTTCAAGGTTTAAAATAGATCCTGATTTCAAAATGATCATGAGAGTCCCTATTCCTTCCATATGTGAAGGTAGTCGATTTTCGGAGTATATGTTTCTTCCACTTTCCTTCGATTTCCTTAGCTTTATGAAACCTTACATGGTAATAGAAATATGATCCGTTGGTCCAGAGTCTAACCACCATGCATTATGAGGAACATCAACAAAAAGATTCATGACATACAAAAGAAATGAGTTTACCTTTCTTTTTAAGCCTCATTTTATATATTAGGCAATCTTTCTTTATATGTCTAAGTTTTCCTATAAAAGAAGGATTTGATGCCATTTTACTTATTGGCATTTTTCTTTTCTTCTTCACTTTTAGAACACATTTGTCATTCTTATCACCCCTTTTACCATGAGTCACTAGGAAGTTGTATCTAGTTTCTCATCCTTCAATCTCTCTTCCTCTTGAACAGGCATAGTTAAAAGTTCATTTATAGACCATTTTACTTTATGTGTGTTTTGAATGGTCTATACTCATTTGAAAAGAGTTGAATGTAAAAGTGATAAAAAAATAACTCAGATAACTCAATTTCTAAAACTTAAGTTGAGCAACAATGTCACCCACATTCCATAATGTGCCCATGCACACTTTTTAGAACTGTTATACTTTATTCCTGAAAGCTTCCTTATTAGGGTGGTAGCCAAAGCCTTATCAAATTTAATAAACTTGTTTTCAATGGCTTTCAAGTAATCCTTGACATTGTCACAATCTGGGGTGGAATCCCGAATGGACTTACTAATATAGGATTTGATGTACATCATACTTAATTGGTTAGATTTCTCCCACTGTATATACAAATCCATTTACCTTTGCATACTTGATTCGTTGAGGACATGTTTGTCCCCTGAAACGCCAAGTCAAGGTCCTTACACCCAAAAAATAGCTCAATTATCTCATTTCAATCAAGTAATTTCATCACCAAGTAACATTTGACTTATAGTAGCCTCAATTATCAAACTAGTAGAAATAACTGTAAAATCCAAGAACACAATCATGTAGTAAAAAATAATCTTTATTTTGAATAAATCACCTTTACATTCAAATAGTAAATTCAAACCTTCTTGTGGGCAGAGGTGAATAATGCATATTAATTTACATAACTTTATGATATAACAATAACTAAAACACCAAAATTAAATAATCCATACTTGTGGACCTAGGAAAAATTTGCTCTTGAGGGTATCCTATTTTATCACTTTAATTACTTAACAAAAATTAATTATCTCCTTGTGAGGCCAAATAACTAATTTTTATAAAATAATTCTTTAACGATGTCATTTACCTTATGTAATTATTTAAAGAAAAACTTTATTTTAAATAACTACTAATTTTATCTAAATCCATCAACTTAAGATGTTGTGGCTACTTCCAAGCTAATGATTTAGAATTTTAATAATAACATCCAACATGCATGCATAAAATTTATTGCATATCACAAATAAATCCATATTAATGTCATTTTCCGTATATAGTTATTTAAAGAAAACTTTATTTTAAATAACTACTAATTTTATCTAAATCAATTAACTAAAGATGTTGTGGCTTCTCTCAAGCTAATGATTTAAAATTTTAATAATGACATCTAACTTTTATATAATAAATTATTCTATATCGATGTCATTATCCGTATGTAGTTCTTTAAAGAAAAAAAAACTTTATTTTAAATAACTACTTACTTATCTAAATCACTTAAGATGTTGTGGCTACTCTCAAGCTAGTGATTTAGAACTTTAATAATGACATCTAACATGTATGCAAAAAATTTATTGCATATCATAAAATAATCGCAGCGAAAAATAACATTATATCATGCAATAATTAACATATTGCAAATATATCACAAATAATTTCATATTAATGTCATTTTTCATACGTAGTTATTTACAAAAAAACTTTATTTTAAATAACTACTCATTTTATCTGAATCAACCAACTTAAGATGTTGTGGCTATTCTCAAGCTAGTGATTTAAAACTTTATTATTGACATAATACTTTTATGCAAAAAAAAAAATTATTGCATAAAAATTACAGCGGAATTTCATATAATTATAACATATAGCATGTTCATGGCATAATATATGTATTCTATAAACAGAACATACATGCGCTGGGTGTGGTAAAGAAAATAAACTCTAGCGACATCGAATTCTCCTCCATAGGGGTCTTGATTGATGAAGCAAAGCTCCTTTCTGTTGCTTTTTTGTCATGTCAGGTAGCACATATAAGAAGAAATGGAAATAAAGCCTCTCATATCCTGGCCAAGTATGGATTAGTGCAAACTGAAGAGTGTTTCTGGGTTGAGTCTTGTCCAGACATCATTGCTGGAACTGTCCTTGACGATCGTAATCCCGTTTGATTAATGAAGTTTTATCCTCTTTTCAAAAAAAAAAAAAAAAAAAACATACATGCTTCAATAACATACAAAAATGTGCCCAAGAATCAAAATTAATAAATTTCATGGCATATTAGTATGCATATTACAAATAAGATTGAAATTAAAAAATTAGTAAAAAATAAAATTTACTAAATATTCAATCATGCACTTCACTTTAGATTGAGAGTACAAAAATATTAGTCACTTTACGAGAAGAGTACTTACTGCCAATATATTCTCAACATGCCAAAATATTTTACCATGAAATAAAATTCCAAAAAATTCAACAATTTGATTAAAAACAACATGAATCAAATCAATCTAACAAGATTTTGAGGTTTTTCTCAATTTTTTTTTTGTTTCATGCTTAAAAATAAAATTAAAAGCTTCTAGAAACCTAAAACATGATTTTATACTAGATTAATATAACCCAAGTATCAATTAGATTAAAGACAACAATTAAAATAACAATCAAATCAATCTAACAAGATTTTGAGGTTTCTCTAACTTTTTTGTTTTGTGCTTAAAATAGAATTAAAAACTTCTAGAACCCTAAAACATGATTTTAAAGCAAATCAATATATGCATACTTTAAAAAAATACTTAAAATATGAACAACATAGTTAGAGAGATGGCTTTGATATCAACTGTAAAAAAATTAAAAGTTAAAAACTAAAAGCATACCTCCAGCCATTGTTGATCAAGAACGCGACCTTGCTCCAAACACTCAAAGAAACTCGCTCACTTTAGTATATGTCTTCTAGTCTATTTCTTGTGTTTTTTGTAGTTACCCTAAGATGGTTTCACAGGCAATTTATAGACTAGACTAGGGACCTATACTAGAAAACTGATAGAGTCAAATTCTACCATCAAGGAATCCCTATCCTTATCAGTTACTGAGATAGAGAAGTTATCTTTAACTCTTATCACTAGAGTAGTTTAACTTGAATAGGATTTATTGAGATAATATCACCTAAGTAATTATCAAGATAATTAAATAATTATTTTGGCTTTATTAAATTATCATGTGGGCCACATTATTATCCAACATTGATAAGATCTAAGGTTTGCATTCTTTAAGTGAATTTTTTTTGGTATTTGAGGAAACCGTTCTTTTGAATAAAAAAAAGTGCTATATACACTTTTTAAAAATATTAGTCATTGTGTCACATGCGTTGCACGTAATATTACACGTAATTATTTTATATTTATTAAATAATTTATGTTTAACAAACCAAATGAAAAAAAAAAAAAACTATGAACATTTATCTATTCTTAAAAAATAAAAACTCTCAAACCTTTTTCACACCTTATGTGATGAATAGATTAAAATCAAAAGTTGTCGTAATATATATAATCACATGAGATTTAGTTACTTAGTAAATCCTAACTTTGCGATTGTTGTTTGATAAAATTGAACTAAAAGTTCTATACAAAATTTAATTGTTAAAAGCATTATCTTAAATGTTCTAATAATTATTTTTTTCTAAAACAAAAATCTATCATAATATTAAAATTTTCAATGATAAATTTTATTAATATTTATAATATAAAATTGTAAATGAGAATGGAATAAATATATTAATATTTATAATATAAAAAATTTATGTTATAAAAAATTTATTTATTTATAAAAAATTATATATTGAGCATAAAATTACATATTACATAAATAATCAAAATTTGTATTAACATTTAAAATTATATTAATATAATTTTTTTATTTTATAAGGTTAATAAAAAATTATAATTTTGAAAATAAAATAATTCAATGTAAAAAAATCCATTTAATTAAAGTTTGGAATTAGAATTCTGATTTATAAATTGGATAAATATTATTAATAATAAACAATATTCGTAAATAAGAATAGAATAAATCTTATTACTATTTATAATATAATAATATTTATATTATATAGAACTTATTTATTTATAAAAAATTTATATATTGAGCATAAAGTTACATATTACATAAATAATCAAAATTTGTATAAACATTTAAAATTAGATTAATACAACTTTTTTTTTTTAAGTTTAATGAAATTTTATAATTTTGAAGATAAAATAATTCATTGTAAATTTTAACTTTTTTTTATTTATTATCAAATAAATCTATTTAACTAAAAACTTTCAATAGAATTAGAATTATTATTTATAAATTGGATAAATATTATTAATGATAATAAAATATTTATAATGGCAATTTAATAATATAATAAAAAACAATGGGTATTTTCGTCAGTTCAAAAAATTCTTCATATTCGTGCTTTTTAGTACATATCACCAACTATCATATGATTTTAAAATTTTGAAAATATCTTTTTATTTTTATTTTATGTTTTTAATGAGTGTTTTAAAAAAATATATGAATCATTTTCTTAAAAAATACATAAAATTATTTGATTATTATAAATACCACGTATGCAAAACTAGTTTAGGCAATGCAATCAATATAATCCACAACTTTGAAAAAAGAAAAAGAAAAGAAAGTTTGTCTACAACTCTAACTAGATAGGAATCGAAAATAATAATAATATTATTATGATAATAATTAGTATATACATTTTAGTCCAACTCCAAACAGAAATTGTTTTACTTCTTTATTCTATGTATTTGTAATTGTTGACTGGGTGTCCGCCGCTCAACCGCCCATGAACGCATCAATTTGACGTCCTGGATCCAGAAGCTACTAGCTTTAGCCCACATACTATATATTTATCATGTCCGACGCCCTTATTGTCCGTTCTGGAGCATGGGCTGACATAGGGTTTCGATTTCGAACAAGCATGGAAGATGTATATTTGTGTGTTTATGATATTATGCATGGTTACGGGCTCAAGAATTTTGCTGACGGGCCCAGTGCCTTTTATGGGGTATATACCTTCTCTTATAATTTTATGGGTCTTATGGCTTTGTATTTGATACACGTGTATAAATTTATAATTTTCTGTTTGTTTCTTAGAAGGTTTGCTGCTTCCTTGCATGGTCTTACCTGCAAAAGCAAGAAAAGTATCCCAGAGATGCTTTGATGGGACCTTGGATGGTGTCATGTTTTATTAACAGTTGGGATACGCCAAGTTGGAAACGGAATTGATAGATTAATTTGCATCTATTTGTGCATTGATGGCAGTTTGACACTAGCATTTCCAACTTTTTAGGTGTTAAAAGGTAAGGTGTTTGGTGGACATGGTGGGAAACATGCTGCTGACTTTGCTTGCTATCATTAGCCAAGGTTCATTGTTGAGGATGAGGACTAATTTCCCAGAGAGATTGAGAGCATTTCTGCAAACTGATACTGCAATTGCAGATCGCTTGTGCACTGGATTCGGCCCTTGCTTCTGGTACCATTGCATTGGCAGCTCTTGTTCTTGGGAGGTTAGAATTATCTACTAATTCAAAGTATTTGTTTGAAATATTCTTCTATATAACTTAATGTGTAATGCAATGGCGTTCCTTCATCCTGCATTCAAAGCATTATGTAACAATAACCCACCGGAGCTGGAGGCACTGCCAATTAATTACATGGTTTGATAATGTGTCGTAACAGCTGATAAAATCATGGATGGCTCCCTCTCCCAGCCATATTGATGGCCTCAATAGAAGATTGCATGTTATATTTCAAATTACCATTTGCATATTACATATTGCTGCCTTTGTTTCTGTGATGATATATATTGAGCATTCAAACCTGTTGATAAAGATTATTGGATGTGTATAAAACTGCTTAAATTAATTATCATATGAAAAACTTGCACTTTAAATTCTGTTGTAAGGCATTACTTTTAAATCTAACTAGTGTTTGAATTCTCTCGTTACTTCGGTTTTATTGTTATTGATAATACATTGAATAGGATTATGACACACACAAAATAACATGAATTTAGAGTTAAAATTGAATTACTATGACAAATTATACAAAATATCCCAACTTGATAATAACTTTTAAAATAAGACATAGATATAAAATAACACAAATACAATACGAATATACGAATCTAATTCATTATATGTAGAAAAACTAAGATGGATATCAAAATTTAATTCATTTAGATTATATTGATATCCATCATTTCTATTCATATTAAGAAAAAATAAAAATAAAATATAAACCTAACAACTATCATACAATAACTCATATCTTATAATATCATTTAACATAGTTTTTTTTTTACTATTTAATCATCATAATTTTTTTTGATTCATCAAAAGTTTTAAAACAAATTTATTATTTAATATTTTAATTTTTACCGATTATCTTTTATTCAATAATATAAAAATCAAAAAATTAATATTACCTTATTTTTCAAAAAAAAATAATGAACCAATTATTATATAATACGCGACATAAAATTAAGACTTATTTGAATAGTGTCAGACATGAACATGACATGACAAAATAACTAAAATACGACACGACATGAAAAAATAACATGACCATGACATGAATACACGAACGTGTCGAAATTTATATAAAACAAAATTGACACGAAATTGAAAGTTATTTGAACAATGCCAGTTATTAAACCTGACAATTTCAGACACTGACATAAACACGACATGAGAAAATAATAAAAACACAATACAACACGAAAAAACAACACGACACGAATGTATCAAAATCTATATAATATGAATTATTTATCAATACAGTACTTTTTTAATTCAATAATATAAAAACCAAACAATTAATATGATATTATCTAAAAAAATTATATAACCAATCATTATATAACATGTGACATAAAATTAAGAGTTATTTGAATAGTGCCAATTAGACCTAATAATTTCAGGCACAACATGATTATCGACAAAAACATAACATGGAAAAAATAACTAAAATATGATACGAATATACGAACATGTCCAAATTTATATAAATATATAATAACTTGAATACATTTATGACACAAAAAATAATACAAACACGATACGAATACATAAATTTTTATTTCCTTTCCTTTCTTCTTTCTTCTTTCTTCTTTCTCTTTCTTTCTTTCTTTCTTTTTTCTTTCTTCCTTTTTTCTATCCTCTCAACAACAACAACAACAAAAAATTTGACAGTTACAAAATTACCCTCAATTGGATAATTAATTGAGGAATTATCCCTCAATTGGAACCAATTGAGGGGATAAGTTTATAAGATTAGATTAGTTATACAGAAATGGATATGAATTGATTAAATTTGCTAGTTCTTTTTTGTTTTGAACCCCCTTCCCCATTGGTATAAGGATGTTTTCTGTCACATTTTAAATTTAATGGGCAACTTAATGTGGCTCGTGCTTTAGGAGATTTGCACATGGAAGGAATGAAAGGTGCAGATGGTGGACCGGTGAGTGCAGGGCCAGAGCTTATGACTGCTGATCTGACCGAGGAGGATGAATTCCTTATCATAGGATGTGATGGGCTTTGGGATGTTTTTCGGAGCCAATTAATGCTGTTGATTTTGCTAGGCGGAGGCTTCAAGAGCACAATGATCCTGTCATGTGCAGTAAGGATCTGGTTGATGAAGCTTTGAAGAGGAAAAAGTGGGGATAAGTAACCTAGCTGTTGTTGTTTGCTTTCAATCCCATCCACCCCCTAACTTGGTTGCCCCTCCTGCAAGAGTGCAAAGGAGCTTTTCTGCTGAGGGTTTGAGGGAGTTGCAAAGCATCTTGGATAGTTTGGGAAACTGAGATGGTGACCAATGCTTACTCTTTTTTTCTCTATTTTTTTTACCCTTCCAACTGAGTAGTTCAACTGTTGTTTTAGGTATTGAGAGTATGAGTTTCAATTGTAACATAAGCGGCAGCTAGTGGATCCACATAATTTCTTCTTTTCAAAGTAGGAGCTTAATTTATCTTATTTTGGCCTTTATTAGGCACTTATTCAAACGAAATTATTCGTTCTATGTTACTGGTTAGATTGATCGGTATTTGCATGTCTTTAGGTGAACTTTCATGGTGGAAATGGAGTTGCATTGCTCCATTTATCAGACAAGTTGTCCCACTTGGTTGTTAAAGTTGTTAATCTTTGTGTATCGCCAAGCACTCCAAAGGGAATTAGGGTGCTCCAATCTCATATCGAAAGAAAGAAAAAAAAAATTGAACTTATAAACGTGAATGCTGCACATTTTAATAAGTCAGTTTTACGAAAAAAAGATAATGATCACATGACTCTTGCATGCTTAATAAGCCAATTTTGCGGGAAAAAAAGATAATGATCACGTGACTCTTGCATGTATAAAATGCCAATTACAATCAGAAGGCTTAAGGTTTAATAATGATTGAACAATCTGAAATTGAGAATTGCAATTCTTGACAAGATTGAGAAGGTTTAAAGCAAACGGGGAGTTAGACAAAGAGACAGAAGAAATAAGTTTTCTTATATATACTTTTTGTAGAAGCAGATGAGGCTTATTGTGTCTGAGAGGTGTTGTTAGATCTGATAATATCGGACATAACACGAAAAAAATAATTAAAACGCGATATGAAACATAACATTATATGAAAAAAAAATACGAGCACGACACGAATACACAAATGTGTTAAAATCTATATAACACAAATTATTAACACCTCAAAATTTATATTAATATAAAACATGATTTCACAAGAAAAAATATAACACGAGACGCATACACGAATTACCATATCGTTGCGTATCTTCCAGGATAGAAGATTCCTTTGTATCTATCTCATTGGCATTCTCATCTCTTTTGGAAGTTAAAGGCCTTAATTGAGAAGGCAAATGTGAACGCAAAGAGCACAGGTATTCCAACAATTACAGTAGCAACGACTCCCAGAAACTCACTTCTAAACCCGAAATAGCTCCTTACAAAATGTTCCACCGCTTCACCTGACTCAAATGTACCCTTTACATCCCCAAATTGTGAAGCAGCCAACCCATACAGGGTCCAAGAAACAGGGCAAATCCAATAGAACCATCTCCACCACACAGGAATCCTCTGTTGAAAACAATCAAGCTTGGTTGAATTAGGCTATGTATAGTGGCGTTTAGTGTTGTTATAAGGAAATATATATGCTTAGAGTCAGTGGAGCTTACCGTTCGAGGAATGATGAATCCTGAGAAAACGTTCCAAAATCGATAGAAGAAGGTCGAAATGATGGCAGCATTGTGTTGGTTGGGAGTAACCGCCACAGTCATCATCCCATAGAAAGTGTAGTATAAGAGGGTGAAGTACATAAAGAAAAGATACCAAAAAAACTTGCTAGCTGTCCATTCAAATCCAATCATGGCATACACTATAACTCCATATATAAGAGCTTGAATCAAAGTGTATGGCAGCTCAATGACGACCTGCAAAATCCTGGCTTCTGTGAGGAACCTTAATGATAATACTACCCGACTCTTTTTACGAAAGAAACTATTGTTGAACCTTTTCATAACAGTTATAATTTGATCCACAAGTTCTCTTAAACACCCTTAAGCTATGTTGTTCCAACTCTTCATTTTTCTTTAAATACCCATGTCCGACACATTCTGAAATGGGTATGGGGTGACCCTCAAAGGACCCTCCAAAAACATGGAAAACTTGGAAAAAATTAAACATACCTGTGTCGGACACATACCGTATCCGACACTCACACTCGAATCCGAGTAACATAGAAGTTAAGCATTGCTTCTTCAATTTATAAACCAAACTTCTGACTTTTTCCAGGCTCAACTAATGTCCTAATAACTTCTTACAACTAACAGAGATGACAATACTGTTAAGATAAACGTCAAAAACAAAAGGTAAAGCAGTTTACCTGTCCGAAGGCATACGGTAATGCTGAGTACATCCCAGATGCTTTTTCTCTGTAAAAGACTTTTCTTTCAACAGCAACAACTGGTTGCACTGATACAGCATTTTGAAGTCCCAAGAAAATTACAGCAGCATACATAGAACCCACTGCATTTAAAATATCCTGTTGCTTTGTTCTGTGATTCCCAATTTTTTTTTTCACTTTGATTAGTAGTTAAAGTAGGAAATACTAGGCATTATTGTACAATAATGTATAGCTTTTGGAACCTAGACCCCAGAATATTGTTCCAAGCAGTAGAGCTTAGGGGTGTAAACGAGACACCTGTACTCGCAAGCTACTCGAGTTCGACTCGAAAAAAACTCGAATTCGATTCGGTCATTATCGAGTCGAGCTCGAGCTCGAGCAGCTCGAGTTTTCGAGCGAGCCGAGTCCGAGTATCTTAATACCCGATTCGAGCAGCTCGCGAGCCTAATCGAGCTTTTTTTATTTATAATATTTTTATTATTAATTTACTATTTTACCCTTAATATATATATATATATATATACATACATACATACTTAAAAAACCTTAATTCGAGCTCGAGTATATAAACGAGCCTAATCGAGTCGAGCTCGAATAGTTCGATTTTATCTCGAGCCGAGCTCGAGCTTAAAAAATGATACTCGATCGAGCTCGAACCGAGCTTCGAGCCTCGAGTTTCGAATCGAGCTCGAGCTCGAGCTTCTCAGTATTCGAGCTTGGCTTGGTTCGATTACAGCCCTAGTAGAGCTATAACAGTTGTGAATATGAATCTCACTGCAGTGTTTGGTGGGTTTCGCCAGTAAGACCAATGCTGCTTCCAAAGACAAGCCATACATTGGGTTAGGAAAGGCTGTGAATATCTAGTCCGGAAATGTAGATCTTTCGAACCAGGAGCAGGAGTGCTAAGCTCCTTGATCAATACTTTGTTTCTCCTACACCAGTGATTTTACAGGGTTAGCAGTTACTTATAACATCATTGATACATTATAACAGACTGATTCTAGCCTATGTTGCTCTGACTCTTCATTTTTCTTGAAGTACCCGTATCCGACACCCATATCCGGACATAAATATGAGGATATGACCCTCCAGTGACCCTCTAAATACATGGAAAACTTAAAAAAATTGAACATACCCGTGTCGGACACATACCCGTATCCAACACTCACACCCGAGTCCGAGTAACATAGATTCTAGCTATCTTTTGAAGGACATGGATATTCTTCGTTTCAAACTCAAGTAATTCCACTCTTATCATTGTTAAGCCTGTAAAAGCTCTTAATACAAAATTCAGAAGTAATTGATTAATCACCAAGCTTGTTTTGATTATGATAACGTTGGATTAATCACAGCTTTAAAACTTAAAACATGAGTGCCTGCCTGCCTGGAGGCTCTTTCTTTTTACTCCTTCAAAATTGAGGTAATCGTACCTATACAACTCAGAGTTCTTATATATATTGGTAAAGTTGACACCAAGGATTTCTTCTTGTACAGCTAAAGTAATCTCCAACATCCAAGTTGCAGGGTTGTGACCATCTTTTATCTTTGGAATACCGTTAATTTCCTAGGACCAATGAAGTTCATTCAGCAATTTAGGAGCAGATAAGCAAAAATTGCATAAACATATGTAGCTAATAGACTAACCTCAAAATACTTTATCAGGTGACAAGAATGACGACCCAATGGACCCACATATATTTCTTCACCTCCTCTTTTCATCAGAAATAGCTGTGTATTTCGCCATTGATATTCTTGTATTAGTTTAAGGAAATAGAAAAAGGTAAAATGGCTGCCTTACCTCCATAAGATTCTCACCTCGTCAAAAGCATCAAATATATCAATGCTAGGCTGGTGGATGGTGGATGGTGCACATAACAGTTCTTCCTGTGTCCACAGTGTTCCTCACAGCTCTCATCATTACAATTGCTGCGGCTCTGGCATCAAGACCAGATGTTGGTTCATCCATGAATATAATCGATGGGTTGGAAACAAGCTCAACTGCAATAGTTAGCCTTTTTTGCTGCTCAATTGAAAGACCACTGACTCCAGGTAATCCTACAAGTGCTTCCCTTAAGGGAGTCAGCTCCACAAGCTCCATGACTTCCTCAACAAACATCTATGACCCATCAATTTCAGCAACAAATAAGCCGACATTGTTTTAACAGAATGTGCTAATGTATGTATCAACAACAGTATATAACTTTTTCTCATTCCAAAATGATAATTAGTAAGTGAGAATTTCTTTCAAATGCTACCTATGTTGCTCCAACTCTTCATTTTTCGTGAAGTACGCATATCCAGACATGGATATGGGGATATGATCCCCAAGGACCCTCCAAATATATGAAAATCTTAAAAAAAAAAAAATTGAAGATACGCGTGTCGAACACATACCCGTGTCTGAGTGTGAGTCCGAGTAACATAGAATGCTATTACTTTGCCTCTTTGTCCTCCCAGAAAGGAAAAAAAAAAAAAAAACTAAAGAAGAAGAAATTAGCAGAAGTAACCACATACCTTCCTGGCCTCAGAGTTAACCTCAAGGGGTAGTCTAAGCCATGCAGAAAATAGTAATGACTCATAGACGGTAACATAGGGAGAATGGATATCTGTTTGCTCACAATATCCTGATATGCGAGCAAATGTTTCTTGCTTCTTTGGGTACCCTGATATTGTGATGCTTCCATCTATATAACCACCTTTTTTCTTCCAGCCAAATTGTGATGCTTCCATCTATATAACCACCTGTTTTTCTTCCAGCCAACACGTCCATTAAAGTAGTCTTGCCAGCACCGCTAACTCCCATCAAAGCTGTTAGAACTCCGGGCCTGAAAGTACCACTTACTCCCTTCAGAAGTTCCAGCCGATCCTCTGGAACTCCTTGCACTTTCATTTCCTGCAAGTGTTGTAAAAAAGTTCAAAATGAGAATACACTTAGGAGAGACTCAGACATCCTGATTTGAAAGGATTTTAGAAGATAGGTAACAACCTCTTGATAGATATGGAACCTAGTGTGCTATGTAAAGTTCTTCAACATTTAGTGAAATAGTACTGAATTGTGCATAAGTAGTGCCATATCATTGAATATATGACCAAAATCTACAGAGAATGCATTAAAATTTTAACAATGCAGTTAACATATGCTCCGATACTTCATAGGTTCCCACGATTGCTTCCTTTTTATTAAAAGCTTAAAGATACCTGCGGCATGTCTACAGCGTATCTGATTTCGTCAAAAGTGATAGAAAATGGTTCAAAACTGAGAACTGTCCCCCTTCTACTTGGCTGACTAGCTTCATCAATGCTACCCCTTCTTGCATATTGTGGCCTAGACGATGTGCTTCCCGGGCTTTCTTTCCCTTTCTCTGCATTGTTTTAACAATGATCATGCTGTAGTTTGAATAACAAAATGTAGCATGACAAAATAATTCAACAAGTCTAAGGACCTACCTGAAGATTTCTCTCTTCTTGATGATAATTCAATGGACTCCCCTTTGCTGTCAACCTCAGGCAAGGTATCCTTAGATATTACTGCTTGAGGCTTACTGAATGCTATAGCAAATTAACCTGATTTTTAGAACATAATTTTTAGATTTGAAACTCAAGCATTGGAAAGAGAAACTTACAATTAAGATACTGAAGAGCGAAACTGAAGAGGAAATTGAATAGGAAAGCATATCCAATTAAAGCACCCACTCCAATCCAGTACCAATGTGCTTCTGGGAAAATCCCACGAGATTTTAAGACCAAAACTCCTAACCTTTCCGTGGAATTAGGTGGAATCTACATGATGATATATTTTTAAATACTTGTTAATTATTGGTGGATCAAAAAAATCTCCACCATCACAATTTGCTACTTTTATCAAAACTCAAGAAAGATGACCTTACATGTCTCCAACTCTTGCCAAGAAATTCATTCACTGCTATAGAGTTCTGTGCATACATCAATGGTGAGACCCAATAACCCCACAACCACCATTTCTTCACACCATCTGATGCAAAAAGAGTATATTCTTTACTGTCAAAAATGGTGAAGGAAAATAAAGTAAGAAATTAATAAGATGTGTCAAGGTCATGTTTAGTTCACCTCGTGACAAGATGAATCCTCCCATAGCAATAATTGCCAGCAAAGGTAGTGAACTGCAAGTATTTGCAACAATCATATTTCTTCCTACTGCCGCCATTAATCGGAACAATCCTGATGCCATCTGGTTAAGACATAGGAGTAAAAGGTACTGTCTCAACAACCTGTCAGTGAGAGCTTTAGTTAGGATAGAATTACATAACAAATATAATCATTGTTTATTTCATATCTCACCTCCCTATATTTGGATCAAAGCCTATGACATAATAAGTCATGACCACCCAAATGGTGACTTCTATCAAGGTGATTGGTATCTTCATAATCCATGTGGTTAGAGCATATGCCCATGAAGGATAAAACAGAAAGTCCCTTTGCTTGTAGAAGACAGGAAGTTTAATGATTGTCATTGATATCTCCGAGACTCCATTGAGCATTATCACCATAAGAGTAAAGAATAATGCACCCATAAAAATCCCACCATCTGTTACTGAATTCCGGTGCATATCCACTTTTAAAAACAATGTCATTGTTATAAAAGCTGTGAAGATGAGCTGAAACACACACAAAAAGAGAGTTGGGATAGTGAAAGGACAATGAATCAAAATCTCTAGGACATACAATCCAAAAAAATCAATGATTCAGTTTAATTTATGGAGTTTTTCCATATTTTCAGTCCAATGATTTACCCTCTTCAAAATGCTAATTAAAATAGTACTCACCTGGATCATTTTGAAAGCATAGACAAATAAGTTCCTTCTCATAAGCAGATACTCTCTGGATATGCAAGCTTTTAGCAGTTCTTTCTGGCTAACACCATACTTCTCTATTGCTAGAGCAGCAGGGTGGCTATGCAACTTGTCAAATGGAGTTGTAAGCTCTTCATCTAGTTTTTGACGAATATGAAATGACTGAAATGCTTCAACAAATTCTTTGGCAGTAATAAAAGTATAAGGCTCATCTTTATGCGCCCAGTACTGCTCTTGATCTTTCCTTGATGTCACCTGTTGCAACTCCATGAGTATGTATTCAAAGTTTCAAACATTACCTGAATATTTACTAGGAATACTTGAAAAGAAATTGTGGTGAATATTAGAATTTACTTCTTGTAGAAAATCAGCAACTCCTTTTCTTTCAGGACACTTGAAACCCATGTATTCAAAGAACTCGAGCACATTTTCACGAGGTCCTTGGTACACAATTTGCCCATCCGAGACAAGAATTATATCATCAAACAGGTTATATGTTTCTGGGGCTGGTTGGAGAAGAGAGATAACAGCAGTTCCATTCAGGATGTGGATGGATTGTCTTAGAGCATTCACTATTTGGAATGTTGTTGAACTATCCAAACCAGTAGATATCTCATCCATGAAAAGCACCTTTGCTGGTCCAACCAGCATCTCACCTATATATATATATATATATATATATATATATATATCATTTTTGGGGGGAAAAAAACTTGACCATCAGTTTAAGCTGTGGGATTAATTACTAATTTACTAGACAAATCCACCCTATACTCCTCAAAGAAGTCATTAAATAAGGTTCACCTGTTGTGACTCGCTTTTTTTGTCCACCAGAAATACCACGTATCATTTCATCCCCCACCATGGTATCAGCATAAACTTCAAGTCCCAATATCTGCAAACTTTCAGAATAAGAAAACATATAATTGCAAAGAAAACTTTTTTTTAAAACAGACTATTTTATTTTGTTTCATATGATTTGTTAGCTCAGATGGATTTTTCCTTTTCACCTTGAGTATATAATCTGTAACTACACTGGTCTCTTGCCCCTCCATTGCTGCTGCCTGTTAGTTTAACAATAGTTATA
Source organism: Fremontodendron californicum (assembly GCA_030761205.1). NCBI lineage: Eukaryota > Viridiplantae > Streptophyta > Magnoliopsida > Malvales > Malvaceae > Fremontodendron > Fremontodendron californicum. The sequence continues at coordinate 22,700,508 of JAULJL010000014.1, read as the reverse complement.
TCATATTGTCAAACCAACAATTCTCACAATGAAAGGAACCCCTTCAAATAAGAAATCAATGTAAAATATATTTACTCAGATGATTTAAATCACTTAAATTTTTAGTTGTTGTATCACCTTCATATAGATGTCAATATCAGGGTCAGGTTTGATATTTGCTGCTTTCTCTCTTCGTGCTAATTCTACCAACATGTCTGCCATTTTGAAACAATTTATAATTTTGTGCCTCCAAAACTCCTAATACAATCAAAATTCATAGTTTTTTCAGCTTACAATAACGAGGTCCAACTCCTTGACATCTTGCTGAAAAAGCCAATGTTTCTCTAACTGTCATTTCTCCTAAGTGAAGATCATATTGACTTATATAAGCCGATGTCCTCTGTGGCACAAACTCTTCCATTCCATGTCCATTGTAAGTAACCCTTCCAGAAACCTAAAGTTTTTCACATGTCCTCATATCAGATCATAGAATCAATTGATTCCAAGGAACATGCAGGAAGGATAAGCTTGTTTCTTACTTTTAAATCTTTCCTAAGCTTTCCAGCCAATGCTAATAGTAATGTGGTCTTGCCTGAGCTTGGGGGCCCTAACAGCAATGCCATTCTGCCCAAATTTGGGGGGAAAAAATGGGTATTTTAACATTCCAAAGAGCTCATAACAAATTTATAGTAGAATTAGTCTCTGTACCTTTGAGGCTTGATGATTCCACTGACATCTTTAAGGATGGGCAACGTTTTTTTCTTGCTTGGAAGAATATGTAGGTAATTCAAGAAACCCTTTTACCAAGACAAGAAGAGTAAAAAGAACAGGTAAGATCAATTAGAAGTTGCAATTTTGAGAGATTAATACTTGATAAAGCAAGTTTAATTAGGATTCAAGAAATACCTCAAACATGTTAACAAAGTAGTTGAACATGGTTGGTAATGATCTACTTCCCTCATAAGTTTCAGCTTCAACATTTAAATGCTCGAATCTGACTTCAATTGTTGGAAGGTTAATCCCAACTCTGTTATTTTGAATTTGAATAGAAAAAAAAAAAAAAACCCAATTGAATGCTCAAAGTAGAGAAAAGAAAGCACAAGTTTGTTAAAGAAAAAATGATACTCGATCGGATGAAACTTACTGGTCAATGCGTTCCCTTAGCCTCAACAAGAACTTCTCATGATCTTCCCCGGCAACTTTTACGAGTCTCTCCACCAAATTCCTTCTCTCCAGCAACCCAAGATCCTTGATGTCAACCTCCCTCAATTTACGACCTTCTTCAGCAAGGATACCTGTCCTGATACGTGAAAATGTTGGCAACTTCTCAATAGCAGCCCATTTCAAGGCTTCTTCATCGTCTTCTTCTTGAAAAGACTGGGAGAAAACTTCCATGGAGTTACTAGTACTCCATAGCTTAGAACTCCCTATACGTAAACTACTGGCTCTATATGGTTCACCACTCTCCATTTTTCTCAGTTAGTACTTAGTAGTAGTAGACTTCAATAAATAAAAAACAAGTAGCAAGAAAACTCAATTGCATGCTTAGTTTAAGAATTTCAGAGCTGATAACAGCAGCTCAGTCTAAAATAAACAATGAATGGATTGAGTGGAGAGAGACGGTAAAGAGTAACACAACAATGTTTGATTTGATATTCCCCACATTGCTTTATTAAAATTTGAAAGGATAAAGTTTAAGATATTTTTAAAGGTTTGGAACTTTGGATATGACACGGGTCCATACTCCATACTCCATACTCGGCTGGGTCATTTTCTCTTACTAATTACAAGAAAACCCTTTGAAAAATAACTAAACGTGCTCTTAGATCGGATCAGATTACGTCACGAATATATTTATATATTTGTATCATATGTTTGTATTCATATGTAATAAAAATTTTTATTATATATTTGTATTTATATATGTAAATATCGAATACGAATATTTTTAAAAAAATAAAAATTTCGATAATATAAATAATCGTAATATAATTGATGATGAATTTTTTTTTTACTTTACTTTTTCTAAATTTTAAATTAAAATTAAAATTTTGATTGATTATAATAAATATGAAATCCAACCACGAAAACAAATAGTATTTCATTGTTTTTTACACACCAAAAATAAGTCATTAGAAAAGAAAATTTGACAAACATTGTTGTATCCTCTTCGAATCAACAGACGACGAGGATACGTTCCAAAAAGGATACGTTTCAAACCATTTGGGTTGCAGGCAGACTTCAAAGCTATGACTTGACTAGAGAATGAGCCACCTTGCTGGTGGCTTTGACCAACATGAATAACAATGTTAAAAAAATCGAATCAAAAATTAAATTGATCAAATTTTTTGTTTTCGATTCAATTAGTTAAATCGGTTAAATCGATGGATTTGATAAATTTTTTTAAAATATTTAAACATTAAATAAATATTAAATATAATTAATAATAACAAAAATATGCATTTGATTTGATGATATGATCTTTAATTTAATACAAAAAGATTAAAAGTTCAAATCTTATTAATTACAATTAAAAATTTTTAAAAAAATTAAAAAAAAATACATACAAAACTGATTTTTTATCGGTTTAATCTGATTTTTTACCGATTCGATAAAAATTTAATTATAATATATTCATCGAATCGGATAGGTCATCAATTTTTAATTCAATCGATTCGATCGATCGATCCGACTTTTTAATCACTTGAAGAACCAGCCAAGTGAACAAAGGGGCCCCCGAGAGGATGGCGTGGACGTGGTGACATTAGGCTTCAAAGATATTTGTTTTTGTTTTCCTCCATGGTCGAATCAACAAAGGATACATTCCCAAACGATTTGGTTTCCAGGCAGACTTCAAAAGCTGACTTGACTAGAGAACGAGCCACCTTGTTGGTGGCTTTGAACAAAACAACTAGCCAGGTGAACAAAGGGCCCCCCGAGAGGATGGCGTGGGCATGGTGGTGACATTTGACATTGAAATAGCCGAGCCAAGTAAGATTTGGGCTGAGTAGAGGGGTGGGTGGGTGGTTGGGACTTAGGGTTAGATTTGTTCACGGATTAAGTTATTCGTTTAAATTTGAAAGTTCGTATAATATTTGAAAGGATTTTAAGAAAATATTAGATCCAACAAATAACTTGGACAAAGAAATGAGACTCTTTTAAAAAATGAGTCGGGTCTTGATTCCAATATTCCAGGCCCGAACCCAACCCATTTTTTAATTATATAATATATAATTTATATATTTATATATATTATGTAATTTGTATCATATAAAGAATAAATATATATAATATTATAGAGTGAACATTAAAAATATGTGAAATTATTTTTATTTTAAAACTTAATAAAAAAAGCAAATAAATTGCTAAAGATTAAATAAAAATAATATTTTTTAAATTTTTTATTTAAAAAATAATATGGACAGACTTGGACGGGTTTGGGCTACCCAGTTATATATATGAACGGTTTTGGATAAAATTTGGGATCCATATTTCAAGCTTGGATCAAACTTCGATAAATACATATGGTGTTAATACCATATATAAACTCAGTCCGACCCGATCTATTGATACCTCTACTTGGGACATTGATATTGAAACATCTTAGCCCAAATAAGAGAAAAATATGTTTATTATAATTGTAAAGAATTATAATTATACAAATATGGAAACCACATTCAAATTCCCACTCACTAAAATAAGAGTTAGTTTTTTATACATTCATAGTAGAATTTTTTAATTTCATAAGCGAAATTAAGAGACTGTCACATATCTTATTTTTTTAATTATATTTTATTTCTTTAAATATACTTTAAGAAATATGTGTCACTCTATTAATTTTGTTTATAAAATTTGAAAATTCTGGTGATGATGAATAAAATAATTTGTTCTAAAACAAACATATATCTCTCACACTTGAAAAACTAGTAACGAGAATGAGATAGGTGTGTTTAAAAAAAGATACAAGCATAATTTATTTGAATTCATCAACACAATTAAAAAAATTTACTTAATAACTTTATTTTTAAAAAATTACAATTTTATATTAATAAAGTGATATAAGCAAATTTAAGTAGAGTGAACATTCGATGGGTTCGGTTCTAAAATTTTGAAAATCCATTAAACTGAATTAATCATTAAAATCGATCTAATCAAAATACATCTTAAAACTGAACTAACCGAATCGAACTTAAATGGTTAGGTTCTGTCGATTTTTTCGATTGTTGGGTTGGGTTAGTTTATTTTGGGTTGGGTTGAGTTCGATTATATTTGTTAATTGAGTTTGGGTGTATTTAAATAAAAAATAATATTATTTATTTATTTATTAATTAATTAATTGTTACTTTGTTCGGTCGGTCAATTCGGTTTAGAAATAAAAAAATCGTAAACCTATCGAATAAACCGACTAAACCAAATTAAAAAACCGAATAAAACTAAAATCGAACAAACAAAATCAAATTAACCGAATTCGGTCGTTTTAGTCAATTTTTTCGATTAACTGAAAATTTGAACACCCCTAAATTTAAGAAGTTAATCTTCTTTATTAAAAATAGGGGCACCGGTAAAATAACAATAAGTTATGAATAGTAACGCGTGGGAAATCCATAAGATAAATTTTAGATTTTTGCAGTAAAGGGAGACTATCCACGTCTCCTCTTACTATTCTTTTTTTTTTTTTTTTTGGAGGGAAAGAGAAGGAAAGAAGTAGAGGTGGCAATTGGGCGGGTTCGGGTCGGGTTCATTCGGGTTCGGGTTTATTCGGGTTCGGGCTCATTCGGGTTCGGGTCCATCCGGGTTCGGGCTCATTCGGGTTCGGGTCCATTCGGGTTCGGGCTCATTCGGGTTCGAGCCCATTCAGGTTCGGGCCCATTCGGGTTCGGGCTCATTCGGGTTCGGGCCCATTCGGGTTCGGGTTCAGGTTCGGTCTGGGTTCGGGTTCGATCTGGGTTCGGGTATGTTTTACATTATTTTATTTTATTTTAGATGTAATCATTTTTACGTAATTTAAATATTTATATCTAAAAACAAATTATTAATTTATTATTATTTTTATTTTTATACTTTTGCTATTATATGATATTTTTAATTATATTTATTTTTTAAAATTAATATTTGTTAGCACCAAAAGAATAAGAAATTAATTTATTATATAAAATCAAATTTTGAAATAATTTATTATAAAAAATATGATATATTATAAATTAATATATTGATATTTAAAATAATTGATTTGATGAACTCGAATTTCAAAATATAAATACATTATAATTTATATTCACTATAAAATAAAAAACTTTTAAAAATAAATCCTGGCCTTCATCTATTCGTTTATATACTTATAAAATGCAAAAAAATTATGCTTATAGTCAAGATATATATATATATATATATATATATATATATATATATATATATATATATCGAGTACTTATATTTTTTTCATCAGTCTAAAGTATAAATTATAAAGTAGTACTAAAAAATATAATTTATATTTAAATTATACGTAATAAATATATAATTAATATGATTATTTATTAATATATAATAAATATACCCAAAACTAAAAGGCCATAAAACCCAAAACCCCATTAAACCTACCCGCTAAAATAAAATCACCTGAAAGCCATAATCCAATTAAACCCACCCTAACCTAACCGTATAAGTATAACTAGAGCTGCTCATGGGCCGGGCTGGGCCGCGGCCCGGTTTTATTTTTTATGTTCTCTGCCCAGGCCCGGCCCTGGGTCGGCCCGGCCCACCCGTTTAAGCCCGAAACACTGTTCATTGGAATAAAAAAATAATTTTTTTTATTTTTTTTAATTTTTTATAATTAAAATTAAATAAAATAATATTATTATAATAAAAATTACTGTTCCGGGCCGGACCGGCCCGGAACATAAAATATCCTGCCCAGGCCCGGCCCGATATGGGCCGGGCCTGCCGGGCTGCCCGGCCAGTGAGCAGGTCTAAGTATAACCCAAAAGGCCAAAATAATTGAATTATTGTCAATTTTTTTTACCCTTATAGATTAATTGAATTATTGTCAAATTTTTTTTCACATCTCTAAAATTTTCAAGAATTTAAAATATTTAGATTGTAAATTCATCATGATATGAGACGTTAAAGTTATAACTTATAAGTACACAATATAATTTACTTTTTGATAAAATTATTATTTCATCATCATATATATATATATAATATATAATATATTAAATTTTAAATTTTAATTAAATTATTAAAAAAAATTAGAATAAAATTAATAATTAAAGTTATTGTTTTGTAAAAAAAAAAATAATAATTGCAATTTGATTATTTTTATTTTTAGTATTAAATTCGGGTTCGGGTTCGGGCTGGTCTCGGGTTCGGGTCCATTCGGGTTCGGGCTCATTCGGGTTCGGGCTCATTCGGGTTCGGGCCCATTCGGGTTCGGGCCCATTCGGGTTCAGGTCCATTCGGGTTCGGGCTTTTTCGGGTTCGGGTTTTTGACTTTTTGGTCAAATCGGGTTTGGGCGGGTTCGGGTTTTCCTGGGCGGGTTTTCGGGTTCGGGTTCATTTTGCCACCTCTAGAAAGAAGGAAGAGGAGAGAGAGGGGGGAAAAAAGGAAAGAAAGGAAAGAGATTTTTTTTTTTGTTCGTGTTATTTTTTTGTGTTTAAAATATTATAAATTTATATAGATCTTTACACGTTAACAATTCGTTTTATGTATACTTTTAAACGTTTATGTATTGTATAATGTCTGTGTTATTTTTCGTGCTGTGTTTTAGTTATTTTTCTTATGTTGTGTTAATGACGTGTTCGTGTTCGCTTTATTTTTTTGTTTTTCAAAGTATTATAAATTTTTACACGTTAATGATTCGATTTATGTATATTTTACATGTTCATATATTCGTGTCGTGTTCATGTTATTTTTCGTGTTGTGTTTGTGTCGTATCTCAATTCATCTCATATTTTACATAGTTTGTCATTGTGATTCAATTTAGAAAAAAAAAATCATTTGTTCGTGTCGTATATCAATTTATGACATATTTTGCATAATTTATCATAGTGATTCAATTTAGTAAAAAAATTGTGTGTTCGTGACATGTTCGTATTCATATTATTTTTTGTGTTTTCAAAGTATTACAAATTTATATAAATTTTTACACGTTAATAATTAGTTTTACATGTTAATATTTTATATAAACTATTATAAATTTATAAAAAAATTTACACATTAATAATTCGTTTTATGCATATTTTTATATGTTCGTGTATTTGTGTCGTGTTCATGTTATGTTTCGTGTTGTGTTTTAATTATTTTTCCTATGTTATGTTTGTGTCATGTCTCAATTCATGATATATTTTGCATAATTTGTCATTGTTATTCAATTTAGAGAAAAAATTGTGTATTCGTATTATTTTTTTTGTGTTTTTAAAGTATTAAAATTTATATAAATTTTACACGTTAATAATTTATATAAAATATTATAAATTTGTACACGTTCGTGTACTCGTGTCATGTTCATGTTGTTTTTCGTGTTGTGTTTTAATTTTTTTATGTTGTATTCGTGTCGTGTCTCAATTCATCTCATATTTTACATAGTTTGTCATTGTGATTCAATTTAGAGAAAAATTTGTGTGTTCGTATCGTGTCTCAATTCATAATTATTTTGCATAATTTGTCGTATTAATTCAATTCAAAGAAAATTTTGTGTTTTTATAACGTGTTCATTTTTTTTCTTCAAAATATTATAAATGTATATAAAAAATTTCACGTTTATTAATTTATGTGTTTATAACATTATTATCATTATTATTATAAAAATAAAAGACGAATCGTTTCACCCGCTATGTAACGCGGGTTTTCTTCTAATTAAATTAAACATTGCTTTTATAACGCGTGCAAGCAAAATTAATTTTCTCAAGTCATGGTGTGGTGTGGACAATAATTAAGTAAACTTTCATAAAATGTGGTTTAACTCATATTTTCAAGGGTCAAATTTGGACAATAATTTTTTAATTCAAATAGATTCAAATTATTATTTATCAGTATAAAAATATTTTTTATTTAAATTAAATTAAAAATTTTAATATAAAAATAAAATTTTAATATTGTTTTAAACAATAATATCGATTTTTAAATCAATCTAACTTGGATCTGAATAAAAAAATAAAAACTTTCAAGTCACAACCCGACTCAGGCCTTGTTTAGCATTACTTTTGGAACAGCTTTTGAGGTCAAAAGCTGCTTTTCATCGCAAACGCAATGCTAAACAGGTAAAAAAAATTGGCTTCTGTTGTTGAAACCATGGTGTAGCCTTGTTTAGCATTGCTTCTGGTACAACTTTTGAGGTCAAAAGCTGCTTTTCACTGCAAACACAATGCTAAACAGATAAAAAAAAAATTGGCTTATGCTATTAAAACCATGGTTTGAAAAGTCAAACAAAAAAACCAAAAAATATAGCTTTTAGGCTTTAAAAGATGGCTTTTGGATAAATTAATTTTATTATCATCACATCTTTACACTTTTATTATTTAGACATATCTTTTTTTGACATTTTAATTTTCTACCACACTTTTTCACATCAATGCTAAACACTTACAAGTTTTTAAACCACAGTTTTTCACCACACTTTTTAAACACATTTTCTTCAATCCAAACTTTTTTCAACCCAAACTTTTTGATCAGCAATGCTAAACTAGCCCAATATCCTTGAAGTAGTTAAAGTTCAAGTAAGAATGACAAAGGTAAGGTAAGGTATCCGTTAATTTTGAAATATCATACCGATTATCAAATATAATATACATATTTACCAACATTTGGTTTGTTGGAATAGTTAGTGGCTCCAACCCCCTAGATGAGAACCAAGGTTCGAATCCTGTGAGTCTCCAATGTTGGGAGGGCTTTACTATTACACTCTCGATCCGACAGAGATTAGTCTTCCATCAACCATAAAATGGGATGAAAAACACCCTGAGTTTACACCAAAATATACATCTTTTACTTGAATCTGATTAATAATATCTTATTAAAACATGATTAAAATCCAAATTTATTTATTTAGTTAAAAATAATATGAGAACTAATTATACCCAAATTCAGTAATAAAGAAAGAATTCAATTATTTTTTATGTGTTTAATTAATCAAAATAAATTTATTAAAAAATAAATTTATTAAAAAATAAATTAAAGAAAGAATTCAAAAATAAATTTTAATCAATTTTTTTTATCAATTATAAGTAATATATACAATAAAAATATTATATATTAAAATTTATTAAAAAATTATTATTTATAATCAATTTAAAAATATGTTCTCATTTTCGTCTTTTTTTATTATTTTATTTTAAGAACTCCTAAACCTGGTTTTTAATTTTAATATTGCCTTTTTTTCTTCAAAATACCGATATTTTATTTTTATGTATCGAAATGCGCTAGTTTTAGAATATATTAAAAAATTGCCATGGCCGATGACAATTTTTCAATACATCATTTTTATTTTATTTTATTTATTTTTTGTTCAGTATTAAGGTTGGGGATGGGGAAGGGGGTAGGGCTCGAGCCATCATGCCACCACAACTCCTAGCCACTAGGCCAAGACGTTGGTCGACTTTTATTTTATTTTATTTTTTAAAAACAACGTTTGGAAGTCGCCATGACCGATGGCGACTTCCAAACATATTAAAAAAATATTGTAAAAATTACACCATGAAAATCATCTTGGTCAATAGCGACTTTCATGGTGCACTTTTAAAAATAAAAAAATTTGTTAATATGGAAGCCGCCCTCTATGAGGACCGCTTCCATACTTAAAATATATTTTTTTTAAATTTATATATTTTTTAATTATATATATTCATAATTTATATTTTTTTAATTATAAATTTTTATATTTTTTATTATTTATATATATATTTTTTAATTATATATTTTATATTTTTATAAATTTATATATTTTTTAATTATAAATTTTTTTTATATTTTTAATTATATACTTAAAATTTATATATATTTTTATATAATTTAAAAAAAATTAATTTTAGAATCTTTTTATAAAATAAATGAACTATATATAATTCGGGCTTTTGATATAAAACATACTGATATAAAGCTAAAGCACATTAATATAAAACATTTGACATAAAGCATACTGACATGAAGCTAAAGCACACTGACGTAAAGCTAAAGTAACAAAGTCTATAGACTGAACTTGTCGATGTAGATTGCATGCAATATGTAGATAATGTCTATAGAATGGACGCTATATTCAATGTTTATAAACATGAATTTGAAACAGTTGGAAATGAAGGTTATTGGTCACAATATAATAGTCCAGAAGTGTGTCCCAATCCAGAAATGCGAAGAGATCCACATGGTCAGCCAAAATCAAGTTATATTCGTAATGAAATAAATTTAAGAGAGAAATGTCAACCAAAACGTTGTGAATTATACAGGAATGAAAGTAATAGCCGTCGAAAATGTCCTTATTAATCTGGTACATCGAGGGAGAGTTCGCATTAACAATAATACAATTACATATTTTTTGCACTTGTAATATTTACATGTTTCATATTCCATTTTATGCAAGTTTTTTCCTATTTATCATTACATGTTATATAATTATATATATATATAATTAATTTTTTATATAAATTATATGAAAAATATATAAATATAATTAAAATATATATAAATTTTATAAAAATATATAATTAAATATATATATAATTAATAAAATATAAATTATATAAAAATTTTGTAAATAAAAAATATATAAATTATGAAAATATATATAATTAAAAATATATATAAATTTTAAAAAATTATTTTAAGTATGGAAACCGCCCTCTATGAAAATTTTATTTTTTTAAAAATGCATCATGGAAGTCGCCATCGACCATGACAACTTCCAAACGGTGTTTCTTTTTTTAAAAAAAATTATATATTTGGAAATCATCATTGACCATGACTATTTCTCAATATATTCTGAAATTAGCACATTTCGATATATAAAGACAAAATATCGATATTTAAAATATATATTAAAATAAAAAACTGCATAAATCTCTTTCTCCCTCCTCTTATTAATAAGGAATCGATTTTTTATAGGCTTAATTAAAAAATTGCCCATGAACTATACCCATTTTTCCATTTTGGTACCTAAAGAATTTTTAGTCCCAATCGTGTACCTATACTATAATTCCATCAAACAGATTTGTACATGACACTAACACCGTTAAATAAATGCTGACATGGCAAATAACAACCAATGAAAGCGTGACACGTGGCAAAAATGCTATGTCAACATTAATTTCATGATGCCACGTCATCAATAATTCAAAAAATTTTCAAAAAAAAAATCAATTTTTTAAAATAAAAAAATTCAAAAAAGTTATAAAAAATTATAAAAATTAAAAAAAGGAATAAATTTTAAAAAATAACAATTTTTTAACAAAAAATCGAACACAATTATAAAAAATAAAATTTAAAAAATTCATAATTTTTTAAATCATAAAAGTAAAAAATAGAAAAAAAATTATGAAAATTAAAAATATAATTCAAAAATTTTCATTTTGTAAAAAAAAAAAAATCAGAAAATTCGAAAAAAATAAAAAATAAAAAATTTGAAAAATATATAAAAAAATATGAAAAATTTAAAAAAACTGAATATTTATATATTTTTTAAAAATTTGTAAAAAAAAAAACTGGAAAGGAAAAAAAAAGAAGAGGAAGAGAAAGGAAAGGAAGAAGGGAAAGGAAGAAGAGAAAGAGAGAGAGAGAGAGAGAGAGAGGAAAGGGAGGGGCGACGGGGGGGTCGACCGGCCGCCAATCGACCTCAGGCCGACGAGAGGGGGGTGAGGGCGAATCGAAAGAGGGAGAGAGAGGGGGAATCGGGGGAAGAGAGAGAAAGAGAGAGAAAAGAGCAGGGGGAGGCCGGTCGATCGTAGCCTGGCCCGCCCGGGACAGATTCGACTCCGATCTGCCCTGCGCCGGCCAGGCTGCGACCAGCCGGCACCTCCCTCTTTCCCTCTTCCTCTTCCTCTTCCCTCTCCCTCTTCCTCTTCCTCTTCCCTCTCTCTCTCTCTATTTTTTAAATTAAAAAAAAAATCAGATTTTTAAAAAAGAAAAAATTAATTTTTTTTTTTTGAATTTTTAGCTTTTTTATAATTTTTTTTTGAATTTTTATAATTTTTTTTCTATTTTTTATGTTAAAAATTTGAAAATTTAGAATTTTTTATTTTTTAAAAATTTTTTATTTTTAAAAATAAAATTGTGTGTTTTTTTTTAAAAAAATTTTTATTCTTTATTTTTTATAAAAAATATATATTTTTTAAAATAATTTTTTTGATTTTTTGATTTTTTCTAGAAATTTCCAATTTAAAAAAATTGTAATTTTTTTAATTTTTTCTATTTTATTTGAATTTTTAATATTTTTATTTAATAATGACGTGACATCATAAAAATTAGGATTGACATGACATTTGTTTCACGTGTCACGCTCTCATTGATTTTTATTTGTCATGTCAATATTTATTTAACGGAGTTAGTGTCAAGTATCAATCTGTTTGACGAAATTATAATATAAGTATTCGATTGGGACCAAAAAACTTTTAGATAACAAAATAAGAACGGATATATAATTTAGGGAGAATTTTTGGGTTAAGCTTTTTCTATATATACATTAACGTGAAAATTTAAAAATCTATATAACAATCCGGCAAAATCCTCAATAAAATGAAAATCTAAAGAAACGTCGACGTTTGCTCCCGAAGCACGAAATTTCGTGCTTTCCTTTTTTTTTTTAATCGAAACTAAAAAAAAAAATTAAAAAAAAAAATAAAAAAAACAAACCTCCCTCTTCTCTCTCTCCCTGATCTCATCAGATCAATCAAAATTGCAGCAAATCATCAGATCAAGGAGTAAAAGCAAATAAAAAAGAAAATGTCAGGAACATCAATGGTAGGAGATTCAAGCTCCTGGTCCACCGCTCTTGTCAGGATTTCACCTTACACTTACTCCGCCGTCGGTATTGCCATCGCCATCGGCGTCTCCGTCCTCGGTGCCGCCTGGTACCCTTCTCTTTTAATTTTCTTTTTATTTTTTTGCTTTAAATCTTAGGCATAATTTTATGAAACATGTATTAATTTGTTTTTTTAATTTATTTTTATATTCATAGGGGAATTTACATAACTGGGAGTAGTTTAATCGGTGCCGCTATTAAAGCTCCTCGAATCACTTCCAAGAATCTCATTAGGTAATTTTTTTCTTTTTGTCCTTGATTTTATTGCGTGATTTAATCTGGGAAAGTATCTATTTCTTATTATTCATAAATCCTAATCTATTAATTAAGTTTGTTATGCAGTTTATAAATAAATTGCCCTTAATTGTGCATTATTCTTTCAGATTTCTTTAATTGAATTAGATTTTGTTACTGCCCTTTGAAAATTAAATAGGGGCTAGGAACATTTTTTTTTTTTTTAAGTTGTGGCATATCCATAAACCTGGATCTATATAATGTTTATGCTTGGAACTTGAATCGAGCTATAAGGCGGAAGGAAGGGCGTGCATTTTCTTAACATCGAGCATAGGTAATAAGAGTAGCTATAATTTTAGTTCTCTTAAGACAACTTTTTTTTTTTTCTTGAAGTATCCGGACATGGGTATGAGGATATGATCCTCAAAGAACCCTCCAAATACATGAAAATCTTAGAAAAATTGAACATACCTGTGTCTGACACTCACACCCGAGACCGAGTAACATAGTGTATAGATCCTTTTTATTTTTTCCCAGATATTGCCTTGCAAATTTAGAGATGGCCTGCCTGCTATTGAAATGGGAGACAAGTTGCCAGTTACTTAACCTAGTAAATTCATGTAATATGTGCTGGATTAGTCGTAAATTAGAGTGGACGGACTAATGGCAAACAATTATGAGTCATGAAATAGATTTGAATGTACTAAAGTTGTCTAAACGTTTCAACTCTACTTGTTCAAATTGATGGTACCGTAAATTTATTATAATCTGAGTTGAACTTTTCCCAGCATTGCTTATTATTTATTTGAAATGCTGCATTGCCTATTGAAATAGTAGTTTTTTACTCAATGCTGTTCTTATTTCAGTGTAATCTTCTGTGAAGCTGTAGCTATATATGGTGTTATTGTGGCAATTATTTTACAAACAAAGTTAGAGAGTGTTCCAGCATCACAGATATATGCCCCAGAGTCTCTTAGAGCAGGATATGCAATCTTTGCTTCTGGAATCATTGTTGGCTTTGCAAACCTTGTTTGCGGGTTAATCTCTCTATCCTTTTTTTCTTTAATCTTTAAGTAAAGTTATCCGAATGAACATTTTGCTTATTTCAGTGTACCCCATGGTTTGTTTTGGTGACAGATTGTGCGTCGGAATAATTGGAAGCAGCTGTGCACTGTCTGATGCGCAAAACTCCTCGCTCTTTGTGAAGATTCTTGTGATTGAGATTTTTGGCAGTGCACTTGGACTGTTTGGGGTGATTGTAGGTATAATTATGTCAGCTCAAGCTACATGGCCTGCAAAATGAGTGTAATTTCATGCTATGTTACTCAGATTTGGGTGTGAGTGTGGATACGGGTATGTGTCCAATATGGGTTATGTTTGATTTATTTTAAGTTTTTTCATGTATTTGGAGAATCTTTGGGAGATCATATCTCCATACCCATGTCCGAATATGCGTTAGAGACGAATACTTCAAGAAAAATAAAGAGTCGTAACAACAAAGATTTCATGCTCTTAATAGAAAATTCTTAATAGAAAATAGCAATTCGGTTATGTGAGAATGCAACCTGTTTTATGTACCAGAAATGAGGTCTTCATTTTTTTATTTTTATTTTGTTATTAATAGGCATGTATGTTGAAACTTGCTTGGAAATGTTTCCTATTTATGTTGTTATAATGAATTTGTTGAATGAGAAATAATTTTTTTTTATGAAAACCTTGATTTATGGTCGCTAAGTTCTGCTACTGAAATTTGTTATTAGTAAGCATTTATGTAAAAATTTGCTTGGAAATTTTTCCTCATCTTTTATCTTATAATGCATCTGTTGAATGAGAAATATGGTCAATAGCCACCCATTTTGTATGCTGCTAATTTCTGCCATTGCTGGTCATATTTTTAAGCAACCGATGGTAAAGAAACGAGACGTAATTACGTAGGCATGTACGATGGGACTATAAGATTGGCTAGGAGCAGGCTTTAAGTAGAGAATTATGAAATCAAGCCCTTGGTTATGGAAATTGTTCTCTTTCTGTGTAATTGGTGAATAAAAACACAAGGCATATAAGAATGATTAAAAAGGGAACCAACACTCTGCTTGTCCAAAAAATTTGTATAGATAAAACTATTTGTGAAGCATCAGTGAAAAGATGCCACTTTATATTCGTAATCAGTTTTTTGTTTTTTTCATAGACTCATCAATCATCTGGGAATGAGAGTACAGACAGTTGAGAGAAATTAACTGTTCATTTGGATGGGTGGTGGAAACTTTTCCTACTGCATCATTCTGTCGTTTTGACATTCAACCTTTTTTACCGTATCATCACGTCGTTTTGATATTAAATCTGCTTCATTGTACCATTGCGTCGTTTTGACATTGGATCCTTAAGGGTTCAATGACCAGCGATAGCTATGACGCAATGGGAAGGACTCCCACAACGCATCCAAATGCACTTAAGTTAGGTTTCATTTGGATTTAGCTGAAGACCCAGTTAGCCGCGATTGTTCAACTTTTTTTAGCAATCGCACTGAAACAAGTCATTGGCGTAACAAATTTCAGTGCGATTGCAGCAAAAAATTTCAACTGGACAAATTTTTTTCACTGGAGGGGAGGCGTTCGGTGGGATTTTTCTTTCCCCCCTTCTCCCCAAAATACCCATGAATATGATTTTTTTTTTTTTTGCCATTGGGCTATTGCCACTTAAGCTTTTTCCATTCCTTTTTTTATTATTTTAATTTAAAGAATTTCAAATACTTTTATTAATTTAATATAATAAATAAATTTATATAATTATATACTAAATAATTGATAAATAAATAACTAAAAATTTAATAAATACATAAATAATAAATAATAAATTTTGATAATCAAATAAATAATTAATAAATGAACAAAAATAAATAACTTCACAATTAATAGGAGTTAACTAAAATAGATAACTTCATAAATAATAAAGTCAATAAATATTAGTTATTTTTTTAATATGAATAAATATATTATTTACAAATGTATTATTTGATCTATAAATAATTTTAGTAATTTTTAATTTTATTAACTTTTCAAATATATTATAAATTTCATTATATACAAATTTTAATATAAAGTCCTTAATGGTCATTTTTTCTTCTCACTATAATTCATCTCACCGCCACCGCTGCTTTTGCATCCAAACACATATTTCACCACTGATTTTAATCTCATTGCTATAGTACCCAATCTCACCACTACAACAACTAATCTCACCTCCACCGTTGTTTTTAATCTCACCGAAATCAATCTCACCGTCCATCCAAATGGAGCCTTAGAAATGACAGGTAACCGAATGGATCGATACACTTCCAGAGCTACCGAGTGTAAATTTCCCACTCCCCACTTCTCAAGGCATTTTCTCTCTAATGTTGACCTGTCATGAGGACTTGTAGGCTGAAGAGAAAGGATTCTATGAATCAGTTACACTACATCAATCTATACCATATTCCAATCATTTAAAGCCATTTCATCATTTTTTCCATTTCATTAAAAACGATCTCACTTTTGAAATTTTTTGAAATTTATCCCGTGTACAACCTAACCCCTAACACAATAATGTTTCATATGCTCTGTTTTGCTTACTTTTCAGCAAGAACTAAGTTAAGGGTTGGGTTTTAAGCGAGATAAATTTTGAAGATAATTTTGAAAACAAGCCAAAATTTTGAAGACAATATCTCACCATTTGGAAATGCTTGGCTCTTAGTTGCCAACAAATCACCGGAACTGGGAACATGAACAGGCAAAGAAGCAGCAGAAGAAGACAGAGGGGGGGACTCGGTTATAGTGTTGGTCTCTACAATAGGATGTGTCTCAACAACAGATGAAGAAAACCTGATAGAATCAGAGACAATGAGACGAAAAGCAAGACTCAGTAACAGAAAAGAGACTGCAAACTTTACAAAGACATGATGGCGTTTGTGTAGTGATTCAGGGTTCAAATTTATCTTTATTTCCTTCACCATTTTGGAGGATATATCACGCTCACAAGAAAATCTCCTTAATGTTTGTAAAGAGAGAAAAGAAAGATGAAGGTGGGAAACACAAAGGTGCTTTTAGATGGAAGTTTTAAGTTGAGTTCGATTAAAGTGGTTAGGATAAGTTTACTACAAGGACGTGTCTTTTCTATAAGACTCGAGAATTAAGATTGCTGTTGGATTTTTGTGTTTCTGGTGTTAGGGAATGTTTGGTTGATAAATACGTATTCGAAAAAGTGAGAAAAAAAATGAGAGGTTTTATTTCATTGTGAAAAAAGATACACAGATTGTGTTCTGATAGATATTTATCTAGTATGGTGATTAGCTTTTGCTGAAAAGTAAGCAAAACAGAACAGATGAAGCGTTACTGCTTTAGGGGTTAGGGTTTTAAGTTAGATAAACTTGTGAAAAAATTTCAGAAGTGAGATGGCTTTAATGACATAGAAAAAATGATGAAATGCCTTTAAATGATTGGATTATGATATATGTTGACGTGACGTAACTGATTCATAGAATCCTTTCTCGTAGGCTGAATTCTCAAGTCCAACCTGACCAATTTCATGGTAACCGAAACAAAACCCCAAAAAAATTGAAAAACCACATCAATCAATGAAAAATGAAAAGTAATGACTACTTAGAAACGAAAACCCCCAATTTTCCTCCCACAAAAGCAAATCTCTCTCTTAGGTAGATTCGATCTTAAAAGTTCAAAAATTAAATTAACCGATTTCATTTAAAATAATCAATCGAATCGAATTAAAATGATTAATTGAAATTTGTTATGCTTATTTGTGCTCGACCTGTTGTGCTCGCCACACCCCAGGTCCCCTCAGTCCTCCAGTAGACTGGACTCGCCAGGTTTATTGTGCTCGCCACACTTGTGGGGCTTGCCACACCACCTTTCAGCCCTTCAGAGGTCATGTCACCTAGCACCTTGGTACCTACGAGGGTCTACGACTACCACAGTCGTAGTTTACAACTACCACAGTCGTCAGGGTGAGGCCCCCTATGCCGCTTACTCCCAAAGTCCAGTTAGAGTCGAACACGTGAAACCAGGCAGGTCCTCCAAACAGGTATAAATACCCCTCTCGGGGATTGTCCCAGGGGCTCTCTCTTTACACACTTTCTTCCTCTCTCAACTCCCTACTTCCTCTCTCGACTCAGCTCCCTCTACCCTCTCTCGGTACTGACTTGACTGTCAGAGCGTGTCCTGGAGGCCTACCTCCGGTGCCCCTGACCTTGCTCTTCCTCTGCAGGATCCCAGGTCTACCGAGGCAGCCACCATCACCAAAAAATACATCAAAATTTGGCGCCATCTGTGAGAAACGACAGCTATGTCTTTACCACCATCATAATGAACTACCCTAACTGGAGGTCCAGGTGCCAACATCTTCAACACCACCTTACCCATACTTCCAGCCATATGCAGTTATGAATCTTTACCTCCATAAAGTCCCCCCATCTACCAGGATTAAGCTAAAGCTACCAAATACCTCCATAGTCCAACTTTTGGTTCCAGCAACCGTACCTCCCACACAACTATTACCAAAGCTTACTCGAAGCCCCCTCTCCGATATGTTCCACCCCCCAAACCTAAGGCAAGACGCGATCCTAGCCACCCAGCGGGGCCAACACCCAAATCGGGAAGCGGTGACATCCACGTACCATCTGGTGGACACCCAATCCAGTGCCATGAGGCACACCAGCATCACCTTAAACCTCATCATCTCCCTACCACAAACGAGCCAACAACTCCCCCAACACCACCAGTAACTTCCCTAGTCCAACAGCCAGCAAGTGGGGTACCCCCAACATTACCAAACCTATCACCAATTCATCAGTCCAGGAGCTCGCCAACGCTAGAGCTCACCTAATCCCAGGAGCTAGCCCAATCCCAGGAGCTCACCCAAGCCCAGAAGGTTGACAACCAAGAGCTCGATCACAACCAAGAGCTCGTCAACACCTAGGAGGTCAACCACCAAGAGCTCAACCACGTCCAAGAGCTCGTTAACACCCAGGAGGTCGACCACCAAGAGCTCGACCACGACCAATAGCTCGTCAACACCCAGGAGCTCGTCAACACCCAGGAGGTCGACCACCAAGATCTCGACCACGCCCAAGAGCTTGTCAACACCCAGGAGGTCGATCACCAAGAGCTCGACCACGACCAACAGCTCATCAACAGAAAAGAGGTCGACCACCAAAAGCTCAACCACGACGAATAGCTTATCAACACCCAGAAGGTCGACCATCAAGAGCTCGACCATGACCAACAGCTCATCAATGCCAAGAGATCGTCAACACCCAGGAGGTCGATCACCAAGAGCTCGACCACGACCAACAACTCGTCAACACACAAGAGGTCAACCATCAAGAGCTCGACCATGACCAACAGCTCGTCAACGCCAAGAGCTCTTCAACACCCAGGAGGTCGATCACCAAGAGCTCGACCATGCCCAAGAGCTCATCAATATCCGGGAGGTCGACCACTAAGAGCTCGATCACGACCAATAACTCGTCAACACCTAGGAGGTCGACCATCAAGAGATCGACCACAACCAACAGCTCGTCAATGCCAAGAGCTCTTCAACACCCAGGAGGTCGACCATGCCCAAGAGCTCATCAACACCCAAGAGGTTGATCACCAAGAGCTCGACCACGACCAACAGCTCGTCAACACACAGGAGGTTGACCACCAAGAGCTCGACCACGACCAACAGCTTGTCAACACCCAGGAGGTCGACCATCAAGAGCTCGACCACGACCAACAGCTCGTCAACGCCAAGAGCTCGTCAATTCCCAGGAGGTTGATTACCAAAAGCTCGACAACGCCCAAGAGCTCGTCAACACCCAGGAGGTCGACCACCAAGAGCTCGACCACGACCAACAGCTTGTCAACACCCAGGAGGTCGACCATCAAGAGCTCGACCACGACCAACAGCTCGTCAACACCCAGGAGGTCTATCACCAAGAGCTCGTCAACACCTAAGAGGTCGATCACCAAGAGCTCGACCACGCCAAAGAGCTCGTCAACACCCAAGAGGTCGACCACTAAGAGCTCGACCACGACCAACAGCTTGTCAACACCTAGAAGGTCGACCATCAAGAGCTCGACCATGACAAACAGCTCGTCAAAGCCAAGAGCTCGACCACGACAAACAGCTTGTCAACGCCAAGAGCTCATCAACACCCATGAGGTAGACCACCAAGAGCTCGACCATGCCCAAGAGCTCGTCAACACCCAGGAGGTTGACTATCAAGAGCTCGACCACGCCTAAGAGCTCGTCAACACCCAAGAGGTCGACCACCAAGAGCTCGACCATGACCAACAACTCGTCAACACCTAGAAGTTCGACCATTAAGAGCTCGACGGTGACCAACTGCTCGTCAATACCCAGGAGGTAGACCATGACGAAGAGCTCGTCAACGACTAACAGCTCGCCCATGACGAAGAGCTTGCCAACGACGAGGAGCTCACCAATGCCCAGGAGCTGGTCACTACCACTTTATGCCCAGGCAGCTCATTGACAAGGCATTGGTGGAACGCCAACATGCTGCAGCAATGAAAACAGACATTGTGGAGACTGGGGGGAAAGAAAGAAAACATCCAAGTTAAGAGCACATAGCCCCAAGTTGGTGATCTGATACCCCCATTGTGAAGCCAGCAGGCCGGTAGGCTGTCGAGAAAAATTAGCCTCAAATTGGGAAGGCCCGTACAGAATAACAAAGAAGATCTACTTCGGGGCTTATACGCTGGAACGCCTGGACAGAAGCTCCACACCAAGAACATGGAATGAAAAATATCTAAAGAAGCATCACTTATCTCATCATCAAAAAGTTTACCATGCTCATCAGACTCCCCAAACGCGACGCCTCTTCAGACCTTGATCTTGCATTCACTACGTGCGCTCACCATAAAACACCGTGTTACACGTCCAATGGCGTCTAACTGGCCCATCCTTGCGTTCACCACGTGCGCTCGCCATAAGATGCCGTGTTACACGCCCAATGGCCTCTAACTGGACCATCCTTGCATTCACCACGTGCGCTCGCCATAAGACGCCGTGTTACACGCCCAATGACCGCTAACTGGCCTATTCTTGAGTTTACCACGTGCGCTCGCAATAAGACTTCGTGTTACACGCCCAATGGCCTCTAACTGGCCCATTCTTGCGTTCACCACGTGCGCAAGCCATAAGACACCATGTTACATGCCCAATGGCCTCTAACTGGCCCATCCTTGTGTTCACCATGTGCGCTCGCAATAAGACATCATTTTACACGCCTAATGGCCTCTAACTGGCCCATCCTTGCGTTCACCATGTGCGCTCGCCATAAGATGCCCGATAGCCTCTAACTGGCCCATCCTTGCGTTCACCATGTGCACTCGCCATAAGACGTAGTGTTACAGTCCTAATGGCCTCTAACTGGCCCATCCTTGTGTTCACCATGCGTGCTCGCAATAAGACGTTGTGTTACATGCCCAATGGCCTCTAACTAGCCTATCCTTGCGTTCAACCACGTGCGCTTGCCATAAGACGCCGTTTTGCACGCCCAATAGCCTCTAACTGGCCCATCATTACGTTCAACCACGTACGCTAGCAATAAGACGCCATGTTACACGCCCAATGGCCTCTAACTGGCCCATCATTGCGTTCACCATGTGCGCTCGCCATAAGACGCCGTGTTACACGCCCAATGGCCTCTAACTGTCCCATCCTTGCGTTCACCACGTGCGCTCATAATAAGTCGTCGTGTTACACGCCCAATGGCCTCTTACTGGCCCATCCTTGCGTTCAACCACGTGCGCTCGCCATAAGACGCTGTGTTACACATCGAATGGCCTCTAATTGGCCCATCCTTGTGTTCAACCACGTGCGCTCGCAATAAGACGCCGTGTTATACGCCCAATGGCCTCTAACTGGCCCATCCTTGCGTTCACTACGTGCGCTCGCAATAAGACGCCGTGTAACACGCTCAATACCTCTTCAGGCTCCAACAAGCCTCTTCAGGTTCCTCTATGCATTTATAGTCAGTACACTCACAAAAACAATCAAGTGGCAGGTAAGACGTACCAAGGAAACCATATCGTGTCGCATGTCCCACTAGCGAATGTTTCCCAATAAATAGAAAAATCACGCAGTATAAGGCCTTGCCATAAGAATCATGATCATCACATCTGCTGATCATTTTCAATATAAAAAGGCTCGCTGTCGGCCACTTTATAACCACTGCCTAAGCCAGTATAAGGCCTTTGGGGCAATTGTTATGCTTATTTGTGCTCGACCTATTGTGCTCGTCACACCCCAAGTCCCCTCAGTCCTCCAGTAGATTGGGCTTGCCAGGCCTATTGTGCTCGCCACACCACCTTTCAGCCCTTCAGAGGTCATGTCACCTAGCACTTCGGTACCCACCAGGGTCTACGACTGCCACAGCCGCAATCTACGACTACCACAATTGCAGTCTACAACTGCCACAGCCGTCAGGGTGAGGCCCCCCATGCCGCATACTCCCAAAGTCCAGTTAGAGTCGGACACGTAGAACCAGACAGGTCACCCCAAACATGTATAAATGCCCCTCTCGGGGACTGTCCCAAGGGCTCTCTCTCTACACACTTTCTTCCTCTCTCAACTCCCTACTTCCTCTCTCGACTCAGCTCCCTCTACCCCCTCTCGGTACTGACTTGACCATCGGAGCGTGTCCCGGAGGCCTACCTTCGGCGCCCCTGACCTTGCTCTTCCCCTACAGGATCCCAGGTCCACCGAGGCAGTCACCATCACTAGAAAAAGACATGAACAAAATTGACTTAGGGCTAATTTAATATTTTTAAAATTTGAATTGAAAAAAATATGTTTAAAAAATATGGTGGAAAAATATAATTTAAGAACTTTTAAGTGTGGGAGCTTGACATCATCTCCATATATGAATGGTGTGAGATCCTTTTCGAGGAGAGATCCCACTTGTCCGCCATGTTTAGCACTTGGTCTCTGTTGATGATACTCATGCTTGCTTATTTTTTGATGTCATCTCCACTTCTTTGTCGAAGTCAAGTCAACCAATTGTTTGTTACGGACGTGTTTATTGACGGACTTCTTAGAATTCAGTCTATCGTTCCCATGGCATACGACTATTGCGAGTGTAACCACCATGTTCTTGCCATTCTCAATGATTTCTCACCTTCTTATGAACTCAAGTTCATCGACGTCCATTGTAATTGTGTTTTCATCAAAGAGACTTATGTGCTTCTTGGAGGCCTCATGAGGGAAGGCATCCGGGTCGTGTTATGACAGGGCATAAGTGAGCCGTGTTCAAGAAGCTTCTTGCATTATTGTGAAAAAGTACTACAAGAAATTAAAATGTAAAAAAAAAAAAACATATGTTTAAAATAATAAAGTGTAGAGACATGAGGATAATGCTGAGCTTCCAAGTCTCAAAAGCTTTATTTTCTTGGTTTTTGGTTTTGGGTCTCAAACCATAACACTACAAGAAAACGTCGATTTACCGACGGAAACATCACCGACGGAATGTTTTCGTAGGTAAAACAATACATTATCGATCGAATTTTGATTATTACCGACTAAAATCCGTCGGTAATGTTTTGCCATATTATCGACGGAATTTTTCAACCTTTCCGACGGAAAAAGAATATTACCGACGGAATATTAGCGACAGATTCATTCTATCGATAATTTTCGTCGGTAAAAGTTTGGCTCCAACAACCTATATTCCCGTCAAATTTTCACCGACGAAATTTCGAGAATTGCCGATGAAAATTCCGTCAGTTATAGTTTTTCTCGGTTTTTAATAAATAATAAATATAAATTTATTAAAAAATTAATTAATATTTTAAAGTGAATTGTCAGAAAGTATTACCGAAGAAAACTCCATCAGTAATTCCTACATTTCATCGGTGAAATTTTATTTCGTCGATGATGTTTGATCGACGAAAAAATACTAATACCGACGGATGGAATTTGAAATACCGCCCAAAATATTTCCGACAAAATTTTCATCGGTAATACCTGCATTCCGTTGGTGAAAGTTTATTCCGTCGGTACATCACCGACGGAATATGGTATTACCGACCGATATTTCTTTGGTAGTATATTATTACCGACGGATGACATTTGAAATCCCGCCAAAAGTATTACCGACGAAAATTTCGTCGGTAATAAACCTATTCCATCGGTGAAACTCTCGGGCATAACTTAATGCCCAAGACTTCTTTCCTCATTTTCTCTCTTTCTCTCTTTGCTTCGTCGTGCCCCTTCACCGTCCGACCCCTTCTCCGTCGCCGTTCGACCATCCCCCACGAGCCATCATAGTCGCTGCCACCGTCGTCGCCGTCTGACCATCGGGTTTGTTTCTGTTCTCTCTTTGCTTTTAATTTCGTTTTTGATTTTTTTTTGATATTGTTTGATAAATTGTTGTTTTCGTTTTTGATTTTTGGTTTTTGATATTGTTTGATAAATTAATGTTTTCATTTTCGTAGTTAAGTCCGAGCCACCACCGTCGTCGTCCGACCGTCCCTCACGAGGCACCACCATCGCTGCCACCGCCGAAACCACGCCTGGGTATGAGTTGTTTGATATATTGTTGAAATTGTTAATGTGTATATTGTTGAATTTTTTTTGGTATATTGTTGAGTTGAAATTCAAATTGTTAATGGGTATGAGCTGAAATTGTTAATATGTATCTTGTTGAAATTGTTTATGATGTGTATATTGTTGAAATACTATATTTAAAATGAATAACTGAGTTGGTGTTACGAGTCACGTGACACCAACTCAGTTGGACAATTGACTAATTTTTTTTAATAAATTAAATAATATAATTTAATAAACAAATTTTCAATATAATATAATTTAAAATTTGATTAATTTAAAAATTGATTAATTTTCACGAGTCAAGTGACACCAACTCAGTTGGACAATTGATTAATTTAAAAATTGTTAATGTGTTATAATAAATGAAACTTTATTTATAATATACACATTAACAATTTATAATAATTTAAAAATTGTTAATGTGTTATAATAAATGAAACTTTATTAATAGTAATAAATATAAAAAGTTAATATTAAAAAAATATATATAAAAATAATAATATAAATTAAATAATAATATTTTATTTATAAATATAATTTAAAAAGATAATATTAAAAAATATATAAAATTCTAATAATAAGAAAAAATTATTGTAGGCAAGTGGAAATTATTAATATTTTTAAATTAATTGTGTAGGAAAATTGTTAATTGTGTAGGAAAATTGTTAATGTGTTTTAAGAAATAAAACTCCATTTATAATATATACTAATAAACATAAAAATTTAAATTAAATAATTATAATAGTTTATTTGTAATTATAATTTAAAAGTATTAAATTAAAATATATATAAAATTTTAATATTAAAATAAGAGTATTTTAGGCAAGTGGAAATAATTAATATTTTTAAATTAATTGTGTAGGAAAATTTTTAATTGTGTAAGAGCTAGAATAAGTAAAACTTATTTTATAATATATAATAATTTAAAAAGATAATATTTTCAATTTGTTATTTTGATTCTTGTGTTATTGTATTGTTGATATTTTATGTGTATTCAATATATATATATATTTATTAATAAATTTAATTTTGTTCATTTTACAGATAAAATGCGAGGAACAGGGCGTAAAACTACTGGAAAGAAGAAACATAATTCTATGTGGGATGCATTTCGACCATCTAGAGGATCGTCCTCCAGGCATGGTACACCAGAGTTGCCACCTGCATCTTCTCCCTTCTTACGGCCTCCACCGAGACAGTTGTCGCCTTATTCGGCTTCATCGCCACATACTCCATCTGCAGTACCTCCATCGCCCCTGCATCCCTCTGCACTGCCTCCGTCTATAGTGGATCCATCCAGATTGCCTCCCTCTAAATTGGCACTGTCCACATCGACTCCCGCTCCACTGCCACGGTCAACACTGACTCCGGCGACTCAGGTAGATCCCGCATTACAGGCGTTTACGTCACCGCTGGATGAAATTTCACAGTATTTACTTAATGAGCCAGCACCGACGTATTTCGCGGATGATGGCACGAGACAGCAGACAGAGGTACCTGCATCACATCCTACACCGTCTACCGATACTGTCACTGAGCAGAGGAAACGAGATAGAGGTCGGACGAAAGGATTACCGACACCGAGTAATCCGGATGATAGGTTTAGACTGTCAATTCTTCAAAACACGTAAGTTAATAATATTTCGATAATTTCATTATTTGAGTAAAATAAATTATTGTCCACTAACACGTATCTTTGATTTTAGGACTTTCACAGAGAGTTGTTTAAAATCCACCATTGCCTCCATCATCAGACAACACTATAACAGACCGTGGCCTACTTGGTCGAAGATACCAGTTGAGGTGAAACTGTCTATGTGGACTATATTTGAGGTATGATTTGGTTAAAAGTCAAATTATATACTATATATTAATTCATAATGTCTCATTGTAGAGAAAATGTCAGTGGCTTCCTGAGCAGACGCCACTGGTTAGGAAATTATTAGAGACCATATGCAAGGATCGATTCAAAGACATGATGAATTTTGAGAGGGACAATGCCATGTCCTTCTTTCAAACGAATCGAATAGAAGACTGCAAGGGTTAAAGGTGTGATTGGATAGCAGTCGATATTTGGGATGAACTGATTGATAGCGTCTGGAGTACCGACGCTTGGAAAAATAAGTCCCAAAAGGCCAAAGGTAATAGGAACACGGAGAAAGATGGCAGCATTACAAAGCACACTGGTGGATCAGTTTTTTTTCTAGTTACCGGTGAAAGGATGGTAAGATTTATTTTTGTTTTGCAATTTATTATTTAAAAGTTTTATCGTATAAACTATGTGAATTTTTATTGGTTTAACATAATTTTCTCTCTTCTTTTAATTTGTAGTCACAAGAGTTGCAGCGCAACGTGACTTTCCTGGAGCTGTTTAACAAAACCCATAAACATGCAAAGGGTCAGGGTGATTACGTAGACAACAAGTCTAAAGCTGTAACTGTAAGTATTTAACTTTATCAATACTTTATATATTACATTAATTGATTATACCAGATATTTGTGTTTATATACGTGTTCATTACAATGTCACATATTAATTGTTTATATATTTAAATATTTGTGATTGTAGGAAAATTATACTGCTTCGTTGCAGCAAAAATATGGGGACGATACGTCTTCATATCCCGATTTCGACCCTCAGTCTTGGTCTAATACTATTGGGAGCATTGAGACTACGCGGACGCATGTTTATGGGTTCGGAACGAGACCGAATGGAGGGCAAATTTTCGATCCACCCGGCAGTCACCAAAGTTCAGATGCAGTCAGTTACGCTTCATGTGGTCTTAGTACTACAAAGCAGCCGACAGCAGCGCTGTCTGAGGACTATCATGCATTGAGGTCCGATGTCTCGCAAATCCAGACCTCAATCGTGAGACTTGAGAATATCGTGATGAGCTGGAATACGATAATCACACCTTTACTGCAGTTACAGATAGCAGCTGCATTAGGAGGGATCGAAACTCAGGTTGCCGGACTTAGTGCTGCCTTAGGCATGGGTGTTTGATCGAGTGCTGCTGGAGTCGGTGCAAGACTGAGTGCTGCCGGAGTCGATGTTGCTGGAGGCATGGCTGCTGGACTAGGATTGAGTGTTGTCGGTGCTGTCAGAGTCGGTGCTGTCGGAGGTGATGCCGGAGTCGGAGGCACGGGTGCTGTCGAAGGATTGAGTGCTGCCGGAGGCAATGCAGAGGTAGACAGTGAAGCCGATGACAACAGTACCTCGTGATAAGTTCTTTTTTTTTTTTATATTCGAGAGATACATTTGAATATTATTTTATTTATATTTTTACGGATTTTATTTTATTTTTTATGGTGTAATTATATAAATTTTACTTTCTATTTTTAAATTTTTTAAATAATTTTACTTTTAAATATTTATTTTAATTTTTTTTTTCAAAAAAATAATTATCGACGGAATAATCCGTCGGTAAAAGACATTTACCGACGGAACATTCCGTTGGTAATAACTTATTACCGACCAAATCCATCTATCGGAATTTGAATTAATGATGGAATACATCCGTCAATAAAAGTATCACCAACGGAATTTTCCGTTATAATATTTTGTCGGTAAAGAAAATAACGACGGAACTATTCCGTCGGTGATAAGACAATACCGACAGAAATTTTCGTCAGCACTATTCCGTCGGTAAAGTAAGTCAATACCGACGGAATATTTCGTCGGTAAAAGTTCATCGGTAAATAAACTTTACCGACGAATTTTTCTTTACCGACCGAATTAGTATCACCGACTTAAGTATCACTGACGGACTTTTTCGACGAAATTTTTCGTCGGTAAAACGTTTTACCGACGGAATATAGACTTTTACCGACGGATTATTCCGTCGGTAAAAGTCTGTCCTCTTGTAGTATAATTTTAACCGTAAAAACCAAAAAGATTATCTGTTTAACATTGCATTTGCGGTGAAATGCAACTTTTGTCCTAAAAAACTATGCCAACAACAATTCTAAACGGGATATTAAATCTATAGGTTTTATCAGTTTAATCCATTTTAACTATTAAAAATATATAAATTATATTATTACATAAAATTTATTTTATTTTATATTATATTATATTATATAAAATATAATATAATATATTATATTATATATGATTTAAAAATATTATATGAACTATGTTATATTTATATATATAACATATTTAAAAACAAATTATTAACATCGATTAATTCAGTCGGTATATTTAATTATTAAAATTTAAAAATCAATAATCGACCTAATTATCCGAATAAATTATTTTTTAATATATTAATATTAAAATAAAATAAACTGAATCAAATTAATACATTTTTAATGGTTTCGATAACGATCCGTTAAATCCGTTACAACCCTCACCCCTCACCCCTACTCACTACTTTCCATTTTTCATCGATTTGGTTTTTCAAAAGCCTACCTCCACCTTGCCCCTGCACATACAAGAATTTGATTCTATCCGTACCATCCCCCTCACCACCATTGTTTTTTCCCCTTCTGAAAATCTTTCTTTTTGTTCGACCAATAAACTAAAAATAAATTTTAAAAAAAAAAGTAAGAAATGGGGGCTGGGCGTGAAGTTGCGGTTTTTTTATTCAAATATAGCCAAAAAAAATTATATCCCAAAATACCGTTCATTTCAGATTAATTCCCAAAATCCGTTTGTTTTAATACTAGCTGGGAAATCGCCATCCCCCATGGCGATTTTCCAGTGTAAAAAAACTCATTTTGGCAAAAAACACCAAGGGAAATCGCCATGGGGGGTGGCGGTTTCCCTTCATGTATTTTTTTTTTACTTAAATTAAAAAAAAAAATTTAAAATTATTTTTTAATTTGTAAATTTTGTTTTTTAATTTTAAAAATTAAAAGAAAATTAAATTTCTTATTAAATTTAAATATGGTAAAAAAATTTTCTTATGAAAATTAAAAAAAGAAAATAATATTTCTTCTTAAATTTTTATATCAAAAATTTTATTTGTAAATTTTGTTTTAATTTTAAAAATTTGTAAGTTTTGTTTTTTAATTTTAAAAATTATAAATTAAATTAAAATAATTTTTTTATAATTTAAAAAAAAAAAGAAATTTTGTAAGGTATATTTTATTATTTAAAATTTATGAACAAATTTTTGTAAATTTTGTTAATTAATTTGTATTAGATAAAAACAAAAAACAAAAAACAAAAAAAAAACAAAAAAACTTGCATTACATTTTCCCTTATATGTAAAATAATAATCCAAATTACATGATAAGTTGACGAAAATATGTAATTCATTTATTGTTGATGCGAAGTCTCCCCCAATGTGCCAGATCGATGCGGACAATTTCGACGGTTATGACCTTCATTTCTGCATAATCCACAACGTTTTGGTTGGCCTTTCTCCCTGAGGTCCATTTCATTACGAATACGACTTGATTTTGGCCGACCATGTGGATTTCTCCGCATTTCTTGATTGGGACACACTTCTGCACCATCATATTGAGGCCAGTAACCTTCATTTCCAACAGCTTCGAACTCATGTCTATAAACATTCAATATAGTTTCCAGTCTATAGACTTTGTCCACATATTGCATGCAATTTACATGGACATGTGCACAGGCAGCAACTACATGTGAACAAGGGAACCTTTGTGCTTAAAACTTTCCACAATCACACCACATGTCACTAAGCTTGACTTTGTACTTCATTGCAGAAACACCCTCTTGTGGATCAACTAACTCTTCAACCAGAAAAGATTGATTTGCTCGTGTAAAATTACGAACAATGTGGGAGTTAGCTTTCCTGCGATTTTCTTGCATAGCCTGTGTGACTGTTTCACAATATGTGTGCCCTCCCTCCATCATGGAAATTTGCTTGTTCCCCATTTTAAAAAAAAGTGCAGCCAACCTATAATATGTTGATTGCACTAAAGCAGTAATGGGAAGATGACGCGTTCCCTTCAACACCGAATTGATAGATTCAGCTAGGTTGGTTGTCATATGGCCATAACGTCTTCCTTGATCATATGACTGCGCCCACTTCTCCTTGGGGATCCTATCAAGCCAATTAGCCGCCTCTGCATTTTCTCCACGAAGATTGTCATACATGAAATGAAAATTCGGTCGCCTCAACTCGTATCCTAATAAATTTTAAAACAAAAAACTTGTGAATTTCAGTATTATTTTATATGCTAAACGAAATATAAGAGATAAAATAACTATGATTTGATTCCATACCCATGTTAACAATTTGTCGACGCAATTCCTTATTGTTAAACTTTTTCATAAAGTTCGCTGCAATGTGTCGAATGCAGTACACTGAATACGCATGTGGAGGATTCCATCCACCATCGCGTCTAATTGCAGCTTTGATGGCTTCATGTCGATCAGACATCAAGCAAATGCCAGGCTGTTTTGTCACGTGTCTACGCAAGTTACTGAGAAAGAATGACCAAGCCTCTGTTGTCTCACCCTCCACAATGGCAAAGGCAATTGGTAGTATGTTTCGGTTGCCATCTTGTGCAATAGCTAACAATAATGTGCCTTTGTATTTTCCATATAAGAAAGTACCATCTATCTGCACAATAGGTTTACAATACGGATACCCTTCAATGCACGATTTAAATGTCCAAAATAGTCGATGGAATATTCTCTTACCCTGGACTAGTCGATCACCGTGATATGCAGGTACCGTTTGCAATTCCACAATTGTACCAAGCACGAAATGTTGCATTGCACCTAACCATTTAGGTAGCTCATTGTACGATCTTTCCCAATCGCCAAATACTCGAACAATTGCCTTTTGCTTTGCTTGCCATGTTTTCTTGTAGGAGGTGATGTATCCATACCGGATTCGCATCTCAGCGATCAAAACTGAAACGGAAATCTCCGGATTTGCTTGGACCAATGACAAAATGCATGAACAGATCATGTTACAATCTAACTTGCAATGATCTTGTGAAATCCTCCCCGATGTGCAAGTATGAGGCCCTTCATATTTTCTAATCTCTCATAGCTGTTTCTTCTTCATAAAAGTTGCCCTTATTCTCCAATTACACCCATTCCCATACATTACGCACTTGGCATAATATTTCGTTCGCTTAGATTCAATTACTCTGTAATCTACAGAGTTTTTGATGTTATAGTGCTTGATAGCTGAAAACACAGCCTCTTTCGTTGGGAATTGTAACCCAACACACAGATCAACTGCAGATGGATCAAATGTCAGAGGCGTAGCTAATGTATGAGCATACTCAGGAAATTCCGGCACATGCATTGTCTCCAGATCCAGTGTATGCATATGGGATGCAGCCTCATATGGGGGAAGATCTCCATGAGCGTTGATCTCAGCAGGGACGACGTCTGGGTCAGAATCACTATTGTCATCACTTGCGAATTCAGCATCCTCTTCCTGCTCACTAAATTCACCAACATCTTCACCATGGACTCCACGTGGACGAACAGGATCAACACCAGCTGGCTCATCTTCGAGGGTAGTAGGAATTAGGGTTTGTGAGACTAATGAAGTCTGAAAAGTTGTAGCTTGAGATAAGGGCACGACTTCTTCTGTGGGAACGTCATATGTAGTTTGAACATAGAACGACCCAGAATCATAATCTTCTATGGGAAAGTTTTCTGTTGTGCGAACATTTGAAGGGCCGCAATCATCGTCAACATCATCTATGTCAGCATATAACTCAAGTACACCAACATTTGCAAATGTCTCATGAGCATAAAACATGCATCTAACATCATCATCATCTTCAAGTGGAAATATTCTATATCGGACACATCCTTCAACAATAGAAAGAGGATGCCTATACTTAACCTCTGAAACTTTTTTTCTATTTCTAGCTTTAATTTTTGTATGAATTTGCAGCTTCAGTTCCTCTAATGTGACGTCGTCTTCAACACGAAAACTTTTAGGACGTTCACAATCAAAGGTAGCACCTTCGTCAGTATTATGAATTTGGCCATTATAGTAGACCAATGCGATCACTCTATTGCTCATGTTGTATAGTAATGAAACTAAGAAAGATGAGAATGTAGGTATTATCACTCCGCAAAAGAAAGAAGAAATATAGAAAGATGAGAATGAGGAGGTTTTAGCACTCAGGAAAAATCTGATTGAAAAACTGTTGTAGGGGGTATTGTAAACCTTCATAAGTATTATGAATTTATAATGGTTCATTATGTTGTACCAGATGACAAATCCCATCCTTTGTATAGGATGGAATCTGATTCTCATATTCTGCGTAGGACTATTTGACTGAAAAAGTTATAACTTATTCAATGCAAAATCTGATTGATAAATCCCATCCTTTGTCTCATCCATTGCAGAAGGAATCCAATTCCAATATTTTCTGCAGCATTTGATGGACTGAAAAATAGCTGAAACCTCTCTAAAACCCTAAATCATCAGTCTTATCCATTGCAGAAGGAATCCAATTCCAATATTTTCTGCAGCATTTGATGGACTGAAAAATAGCTGAAACCTCTCTAAAACCCTAAATCATCAGTCTTATCCATTGCAGAAGGAATCCAATTCTAATATTTTCTGCAGCATTTGATGGACTGAAAAATAACTGAAACCTCTCTAAAACCCTAAATATCAGTCTTATCCATTGCAGAAGGAATCCAATTCCAATATTTTTTACAGCATTTGTTGGACTGAAAAATAGCTGAAACCTCTCTCAAACCTTAAATCATCAGTCTCATCCATTGCAGAATGAATCCAATTCCAATATTTGCAAAAAATACCAAGGGAAATCGCCACCCCCCATGGTGATTTCCCTTGGTGTTTTTTACCAAAATGAGTTTTTTTACACTGGAAAATCGTCATGGGGGATGCCGATTTCCCAACTAGTATTAAAACGAGCGGATTTTGGGAATTAATCCGAAATGAACGGTATTTTGAAATATAATTTTTATTTTTTGGCTATATTTGAATAAAAAAACCTGAAGTCGCAATATCACTCAATGGAGTGAGGGACAAGAACGTGATGCAGCTGAAGAAGCTTAACACTGCTCTCTTCCCTGTTCGTTTCAACGACAAGTACTACGCTGATGTTGTCGCTTCTGGCGACTTCACCAAGCTTAGTCTGCTCCTCTCTCTTCTTTTTTTTCCCCCTTCCCCCTCTCTTTTTTGCCTAATCTTTCCTGGGTTTTCCTTATTTTGCTTAAAACCAATGTTAAGTCCTCTTTGTTTAACCTATGTTGTTTGGTTTTGTCTTTGCAATGGCTTTTTTGAATCATGGGTTTTCTTTTCTGTTTATTAGTATATACCGACTACTGGGAAATTTATTGTTGCTTTTTTCCCGCTGAATATGTGGTTATTATCAGATTATGAGAATTTGGTGATTGTTTTGTTGGTTTTGGCTTCTGCGTTTGGTTATGGGGTTTTAGTTCATTGGAAAAATGTTGATCTTACTGGGCCAGTTTGATTTATATTGACATGTAATGATACACATGATTGAAAAATGGTTTAATTTAATAGTTTATATTTGATGCATTGATAGTGTATATCTCATTAAAAATTTTTACATTATTAGTGAATCAGATAATATTATCTCATTAAAAATTTTGACAAATAACTTTATTTTTATTAAAAATGCATGTCTAATTTACTGACAGTGTATAAATTCAATGCATCAAATATAAACTTTTAATTTAATAAGGTTTTAAAAGAGAAAAGCTTAAATTAAGAGGATGTAATGAAGTTGAAACCTCCTTTTTTTTATTTACTTCTATTCTTAAAGATCCAATATTGCCAGCCTAGATGTTTAAGTTACAAGGTGGTGAAATTGGCAGTCGAGAAACAAAAACCTCTATATTGACTGTTTCTTGCAATTTTCGAGGGGAATTCCGAGTGACGTTTGCTATAATGTGTATTCAGTTATTAGTTTAGTTTCCTCCCACCCATGTGATCATGTTCAAAGTAATTTGTTGTCGGATTAAATAGTTTCAGGTTAGATAAACCAACGTAGGTTGAAGTGACTTCTGGTTCTAATTATTGTGTTCAACAACATTTGAGAACTAACACGTTTATTTTTTGTTTTCAATCTTCAATTTTTTGAGCTATTCGAACTTGAGAAATGGGCTAGTAAGCTAGTAGCTATCACTAAACTTTTTTGGAGAACTTCTTAAAGTCATAAAATCCCAGGCTAGAGATATGCAGATTCTGAAATTTGCTTTGTTGTGTAGGAGGTACTTGCTTATTGAGCTTTATGGTCTATATCTGTTCACTGAAACCGTATGGTGTAGACATTTCGAAACTTGTTACTTTTTGGAGAATAATTATCCTATCATTTCCTTCTGTCATGATAATTGTATATATGTTTTATGTTCTCCTTAATCCTTAAGTCATGCTCAGAGAGAAATACAGTTGATTGATGTTTTGAGTAGCACTTTTCTTGTGTAACTTTATGATCTTATGAAATGTGCAGAGGATGTTTGTGATCTTTGTCACAGTGCCTTCAACATATGATTTTATTATGGTGCATTGATTGTTCGAAAGATACAATTAACGATCTTCAAGATATGATGTGATTGTTATACATAGCTATTACACAAGTCAAGACATATGATATGAGAGCTTAAATTGGAACATGACCCGTACTATCCAAAAACCAGCATGTTAGGCTAACACTCACACTTTTGCTTGCTAACTCAGCATATTACAGTGACATTTATGTTGGATCAATTGCTAGCCGGCTGGAGAAGAAGGAAGGTGGGGCAATGATCCGTGTGCACATCATGACATTGGGTGTTTTAGCCCCATATCGTGGGCTAGGCGTTGGTGACTAGACAAGCAATATTTCTCCTGGAGTAGGTCTTGCAAGGGAATTAATGGGATGATCTTAGTTCATGCTTATTGATTTTTAAATTGGACCAAGTATACTTGATCATTTTTATTGGTACTTGGGATGCTTAACTATCACAAAAAGTAATCTACGTGATGGTTAAGAAACTTGATGCACTATGTGTTTCGACTCTTCATTTTTTTAAAGTATCTGTATCCGACACTTGTTCCGACGTCAGATATGGGTATGGGGATATGATCTTCCAAGGACCCTCCAAATACGTGAAAATCTAGGGAAAAAATTGAATATACCCGTGTCCGACACATACATGTGTTTGACACTCACACTCGAGTCCGAGTAACATAGCTTGCTCATACAAAATTAAAAAAAAACCTGCCCACTCCTTAAGGGGGGTTGGGCTATCACTAAGTTAAATCGTTCATTTGTGACTCAGAGTTAGTATAATATTCGTTTATAAATTATCAATACCTGTAAATTTACTAGACTCGTGTTTCATTTCCCCTCTTAACCTTTTGCCTTCCGGACATGTTAAGCAGCATAGTAGCTGTTGTCTTATGCAAACTCCATGGCAGAAATTATGTTCCCCTTGATTCTGAATAAAAAGAAAACCATAGTTAGTTAATAACTTTTGTATCTTCAGTTTAATTTCTTGTTTGTTGGAAAAGGTTTGCTTAAAATCTTGGGTTTATGCAGGTACAATGCTAGTGAACCATGTTCTTGATCTGTGTTCAAAGCCAAACATACCAGAAATTTACTTGCATGTTCAGACAAACAATGAAGATGACATCAACTTCTATAAGAAATTCTGGTTTGAAATCACAGAGACAATCAAGAACTATTACACAAACATTGATCCTCCTGACTGCTTTGTTCTTACCAAGTTCATCACTCAACCACAACTGAAGATATAACAGTTCAAAGCTAGTACTGTTCTCAGGAGTCATTGTTTATTGTTGTGTTATTGAATTGTGTATTGTATTTATTAATTCTTATACTTGGGGATAATTGTTTCTTTGTTTTGATGATAAGGATGTTATAATGCTCCATTTTCACTAATGTACATGTTGCAAAACTTTTGTCAATAATCTTAACATGGAGTTATAGATTTGCTATTAAAGATTACAGGTGACCTTGTCACCAATTGTCCCGCCAGACAACTATATTGAGCAATGCATGCATATCACCCAAATAACAGCTTGCTCTTGCTGGGCTAACTGGACATCACATTGCTGCAACCACATTTAAGTCTTCTTGGACCGACCCGTGAGGCCTTGCTTTTAATGTGCTACAATGCTGTATAGTTTTCCTTGTCGGATTCTTGATGCACCCCGAGAAGGCTAAACAAAGAAAGGACAATATAATAGAACAAAAGGCTTAACTAGTTTGTTCATATAATTACTTTTAAGATGTGACATTCAGTAAATTTGAATTCGAATTTCAATATTTACAATATCTTTTCCTATTCTCATATTGCACTTCCTTTATACCAAACAAAAACAACAGAAGAAACTCTAGAAGAGCATTAATCAGGGTTTATTAATGATCTTTTTGTATTGATGATCCCTGTTAACTTGTAATATACTTCTCTAATATGTTTACGTAATCAAGTGAATATCAAATTAAAAGTAGTATAGTCAAAGTATTCAGTACCGTATCGGTAGGCTTATCGTTTTTCTTTTGGTATTGATACATATTGATATCGGTGTGTTTTCACATACCGTTTTGGATTTACCAGTATTTTTCAAATATTTTTTCATATATATATATATATATATTTATAAAATTCGTTTTCAAATTTTTTAATAAAATATATTATATACATACAAATACATCCCAATTACATATATATATTTATATTTATATGCAAATATAAAATTTTAAAATTTTAAATATTTAATATCTAAAATTTTTAATTATAAATAATTAAAAGTATATAATAGTTTATTATTAATTAGATTCAATAGTCTAATTTAATAAAAAAAAATTGAATGAAATTATGAAAAAATAAAAATTATTATGACTAAAAATTATTAGGATTGATTAAAAAATTAAGTGGCTTTTTTTTCTAAAAATTTAAAATTTTATATTAATCGGTACGTATCGATATAGGCTGTACAGACCATTTCAATTGATATAAAAATCGAAACAATACGATATTGATATTCTTTCGTTTTTTTTTTCTTTCAAAATCGATACATATCGACCGATATTATTGGTACTAGTACGATTTCGACTATCATGTGTAGCACAAATTTATAATTGAATATATATATAATATATTTATTTATTTATTCACCGTTGTTTTTTCTTACAATGTAATCATGATATTAATTGGTAGTTGTAGCACATCCAATTTTTTTTATTGATTCTTTTATGTGTGTCATCAGTTGCAATGCAATATTCAACCTCAGACCAAAACAGTTTAAAATTTAATTTAAAAATATATATTCTATTCAATTCCACACAAATAATAATTAATGTGAGACAATTTTATGCCAATCAGGATAGATTCATGATAAAGCAAGCCAACTTGGCTAACAAATAATTAGTTATCATAAATTTTTTACAACTAAATATGGGTACAAATAACGAGTCCCAACCTAAATTAGATTGACATAAAGACTTTGTTTGAAAATAAAGAAAAAAATAATTTAATTTTTAAATTATAAAATACTATATGTTATTAATTATAAATCTTAATAATTAGATTACACAAAAAAAGCATGATCAAATTAACATTAACATTATTTTTATAAAAAAAAACACACTCACAAAATCACTCATATAATTAAAAATATATTATTTTCTCATACAATTATCCACTCATTTTCTTCTCCACAAAAACTATCTAACTTTTTTTCAAAAAACTATCTATAAAATCTATGTCTTTTCACATCAATGAAAGTGTCCAAATGTTTGTTAATTTTTTTTTTTTAATTCGAAAATCAAATAAAATAAAAAATATATTGAAAACATTAGTGGATTCCAGAAATAGTTTGACTGGAAATCATGTGACTACTGGCGTTGCCATCTGGAATTCAGTGGATTTTAGTGAATTTTTGTCAGTGTTCAGTCGGTAGCAATTAGCAAATGACAAAAGTTCCAAAACCATTCTCAGTCTGTCTGTCTGTCACGGAAAAATAGGTTATTTGTTAAAGTTATTATATATAATAATATATTTATTTTATATATTAAAAATAATAAATAAAATTATCAATTATTATATTTAATATAATTTTTTATTATAAATAATATATTAATTAATATTATAAAAATATCTTAAAGATATTAATTAACAAAACCCTTGATATAAATACATTAAAATTTTTAATATATTTAAAAAAATTTATTTTATATTTATATCTGAATATATATCAAATAAAATAT
Source organism: Fremontodendron californicum (assembly GCA_030761205.1). Classification (NCBI taxonomy): domain Eukaryota; kingdom Viridiplantae; phylum Streptophyta; class Magnoliopsida; order Malvales; family Malvaceae; genus Fremontodendron; species Fremontodendron californicum. Next base: position 22,661,503 of record JAULJL010000014.1, on the reverse strand, counting down.
TTTTAAAAAATAAATATTCAAGTAACATAAAATAAGAATATTACATGAGTTTTTTTTTTTAAATTGTTAATCTACTCGTAATATTTCAATCTTTATCTAATTAGATCACTTGAAAAACACATTACGATTTTAAACTCCCTCAAATTCACAGTTAACAACACGCATACCTAAGTACTCGTTGATAATACTACATGAGTTTTGTTTTGTTTTTGTTTTTTTTTTTTTTTTTTGATAATTTAGTTTTGTTTCTTCATTTCTACGCGTTTTGTGGTTTTCAAAATACGAAAAAAGGGGTCCCAAAATCCATCTGGCAAAACTAAATCCTTATGCGGACTGCGGAGAGATCTTCTTGTATCCTTCCTCATTTTACCGCTCACATTTTATATCAACATGTTTTCATCATTTTTTTTATATGTTTTCTTTTTTTCACTCGTTTGTTTCAATTTTTTTGGTAATCATTTTCTAGGAAAACTCCTAGATGTTGCCAGCTAATTCATATTCTCAAAAACATTGCACTTGGAGAATAAAAACAATATTAATTACTTTTTGCATGGAATGTTTTCACATTATAATTATAATGTCTTGTTTTACTGACTAAAAAAAATCATGATATCTCGAGGTTTTATGTTCCAATTTTATATTGAATTTATTCAATTATTATATGCTATTTCATTTGTTAATTTATTAATTTTTATATTTAATACTTTATTATAATTGTAATTGTAATTGTAATTTTTCCTTATATTAATAATTTCATAGAAAATTTATGTCGAGTTTCCATCTCTTTATTAATTTTTTATATCTATTATTGTTCTAATCACACATTGGGTTCCATTCAACTTATCTATAACCTACTATAAAAATTAACTCCTAATTAGCTGTGAAAGCAGAATTTAGGTTTTAGGGCCGTTCATTACCTGCCAGCTTATCTAAGTCATTAAACCTTGATTTTGTTTTTTTTGATAAGTAGATTTTCATTTATCAAAAAAAAGCAGCAGTGCTGCTACATGTTACAAAGCTAGTTTAGTCTAGCTAAACAAATCAGAAAATCAATGTCTTTAGACAAATATGTCTGCATTTAACCTCCAAGAATTACATAAGAACGTATTAACTGAATCTCTTTTAATCTTCCTAAGGTCACTTAACCTGGTCGAGATCATGTCTCTCACTTGCTCAGTGAGGTGCTCCTCCTTTTGCTCAGTTGAGTTGAGCAAACGATTGTTTCTTTCCTTCCAAACTAGGTAGATAACTGCGTTCCAAGCTAGCCTCAATATCGTTGTGATTAGAGCTTTACCTTTGAGGTTGACAGTGGCCCATTGAAGCTCTACATTCCAACATGCAACCTGCCTTTTTAACCTACAAAGTACCATCACTCTCTGCCATATCTGTTTCGAGTAGGAGCAAGTGAAGAATAGATGATCCCTGGTTTCCCTCTCTTGTTTGCACAGCAAACATTTGTCATCCATTGCCATTCCCCAGGAGATAAGCCTATCCTTTGTGGCCAATCTATTTAGGATTGCCATCCAGGAGAGCATAGAATGCCGAGGAATATTAAAATTACACCATACCAACTTATACCAATCTATAAACCTTGATTTTGGGTAAAAGTGAAATATTACAATTTTTTAGGTAGAAGTGAAAGATTAGTGGCATGAAAAGGAGAAGATAAAGGCTATTTTCAAGAGAAAGAGATAGAGACCGGCATAGATAGGCATTTGAATTCGAGTCATTCCGGTTAAATTTATTAATTTTAGAATCAAATTACATCAAATATAAAAAAATTATTTGATCATGAAAGATTTAATTAGAATTTTATTGAAATATAAAAAATAATTAATACAAAATATAGACATTTTAATTTTAAAACAAATATCTATCCGACTCGATTTTTTTATTTATTCAGGCATAATTAGGTAATTTTTCAAATTTGAGTATTCGTTATACTGAAACATGTATTATAATATATTGAAACCGTTATCCCAATTTATTTACATATTTGTATATGTATTATTATAACGTAATGTACAAATCATTATAATAACATACACATATTAATGATCTATTTTATGTACTTTTAGAAAATCATATGATAAGACTTAGGAGATTATACATTCAAAATAAAATAAAAAACAACATATTTACCCTTGAAAATAATATTTATAACGATAAAAAATATAGAATTTGGTCAATATGACATGATAATAGATTATTATAACGTAATGTACAAATCATTTGATAAAATATATCATTATTAACAATTTATTTTATGTTCTTTATTCTAAATTAAATGAGAATATATTATACTTTTAAAATATAAAATAATACATCTATTTTAAAATATATGTACAATGATAAATGATGTTATAAGATTATCATAAGTATATCTATGATAATTAAAATATATAATTTATCTTATTATAAGATTACTATAATTGATATAACATTTTATTAATTTATTTAAGAGATTATTATAAAAGATTATTTTAACCTTTGAACAATTCATTAAAAAATTTACTATGATAATAATACAACAAATTTAATTATTAATTTATACTTATACCAAATAGTAGCGATTTCTACTTAAAAAATAAATCCGTGGCGTAGCGCGGGCAAAAAAACTAGTTTATTTAAAGAAGTGGAAGAAAATAATACTCAATGGTTACATGCATATTTATTTCTTAGATTTCTATGGAAATATATTGGTCTTTTTATTTTAATATATCAAAAAAAAATTATTTACCAAAATACCACTCTTTTCAGATTAATTCTCCGCTTTTTTTTAATCAGTTGGAAAATCGCCATGGCCCATGGCGATTTCCCAACTGAAATTTTTAATTTTTTTTTAAAATACCAGTTGGGAAATCGCCATGGCCCATGGCGATTTCCCAACTAAAAATTTTCAATTTTTTTTTCCCATTGGGAAATCGCCACCGTGGGGGCGATTTCCCAAAGGTAAGTTTTTACTTTTTTTTTTCTTTTAATAAATAATAAAAATTATATAAAAATTATATAATTTTAAATTTTAAAAAGTAAAGATTTAATAATTTTAATATATAATTTTTATCCATGGTAGTAGAAGTGTTCATGGGCCGGGCTCATGTATGGTATCAACACCACATTTGCTTGCCCGAGCCACGGTCGCAATTTTTCAACATTTATTTATTTTTTAATTTTAAAAAATAAAAATATAACAATTTACCAAAATTTAAAAAATTATATTCGTATTAGACCTGTTCATGGGCCGGGCCGCGACCCGAAATTTTTTCCCTTTCCCAAGCCCATTTCGAGTCGTGCCGACCCGAAAGCCCATTTCACTATTAAAAATATATTTTTATATATTTTATAATTTTTTGAATTTTGTTATTTAAATTTTTTTAAATTAAAAATTATATAATTTTTATTTAAAATTTATTATTTAATAAAATTACAAAAACACTTGTCCAAGCCCGGACTAATACGACACTCTGGTTGGCCTTTCTCCCGGAGGTCCATTTATTACGAATACAAGTTGAAAGAATTCGATTGACATTACGGATAGACCTGCTCATGGGCTGGGCAGCCCGTCCGACCAGGCCCGGATCACTATTTATATATTAAAATAATTAAATTCAGGCCCGCGAGCCGGGCCTTGGCAAGGAAATTGAAAAATTTCGGGTCGCGCCCGACCCATGAGCAGGCCTAATTACGAATATAATTTTTTTATTTTTTGTAAATTGTTATATTTTTATTTTTATTTTTTAAAATTAAAAATTATATAATTTTTATAATTTTATAAAATTAAAAAATAAATAAATGTTGAAAAATTGCCACCGTGGCTCGGGCAAGCAAATGTGGTGTTGATACCATACATGAGTCCGGCCCTGTCCATGAACACTTCTACCACCATGGATAAAAATTATATATTAAAATTATTAAATCTTTATTTTTTAAAATTTAAAATTATATAATTTTTATTTAAATTTTATTATTTATTAAAAGAATTAAAAAAAAAGTAAAAACTTACCTTTGGGAAATCGCCACCGTGGGTGGCGATTTCCCAATGGAAAAAAAATTGAAAATTTTTAGTTGGGAAATCGCCATGGGCCATGGCGATTTCCCAACTGGTATTTTAAAAAAAATTAAAAATTTCAGTTGGGAAATCGCCATGGGCCATGGCGATTTCCCAACTGATTTAAAAAAAGCGGATTTTGAAAATTAATCTGAAAAGAACGGTATTTTGATAAAAAAATATTTTTTTAAACTATATTTAGATAAAAAAACCAAATATATTTGGATAAATAAAATATTCTTTGTTTCTTTTTTTTAATAAGGTCATAATCAATTAAAAGACAATGTGTATAGAACAAATTTAAGTAAAAGAATTGCATGAAATTTTTTTTTTGGGAGGTTGTAACTTGTAAGTACCACCCTTGCATGCATTAAGTGACAAATAGACAATATTATAAAGTCTATAAATATTTTAATTAAATTTTGATATGATTGATTAATTTTCCTAAAATCAAATGCATTTAAATATAACCTTAAGTTTACTTTAAAAAAGAATCTCTAATCTTTTTTTTTTTATTATTTTCTACTGAAAATTAGAAAAACAAAATAAATGACCACATTCTTCAAATATAAAGATATTGTATTCTAGTTAAATAATAGTCATTAATTGTTGTTATAGTTACACTTTTAGTTACATTCCAGTTATTTATTTAAAATAAGAGGAAGAGAATATCAATCAATTAGATTACATGACATCTAATTATTACATTCCTTTCCAAACATATCTAAATAACCAAGATAATATTTGTTTCTGTTTTGTTTTTTTATAATAATTTATAAAATATTATCTAATACATCAGTAGTAAAGTTTAAAAATTCGTGCAATAAATTTAATAGAATGACACATATTTTTGTAAAATATAATAAACAGTGTTAAAAAATTAAAATGACAAAAAAATACATTTATTAATTTTTTAATCTCATTTGTAATGTTTAAAATTTTCAACAATCGTATATAAAAAACACTCATATAAATTAAAAAAAAATCGGTAATGCATCGAATAATTTTCCTAAAATTGATAAGTTTTGTATCTTATATATATATATATATATATTACATTAATGAAATTTCACATGTTCTTGGTTAACTTTTAAGGGTGAACGAAGAAAATTCTCACTCTTCACTTTGGAGGTTTTAAAATTTTAAATCTATAAAGATTTATAAAGGATTATTTTTTAGAAAGCAATTATTCTAAATTATAAACATTTGCAAAATAATATATAAAGAAGTAAATTAAAAAGGAAAATAACAAAAATCGGATCAAGAATTATTGATTTGTTAAGTTTGAAAAGATAAATTAAACCATTTGCTATTTAACCGATTAAAAATCGATCAAATCATCAGATTTAATCAATTAAATTGTTAATTTTATATTTTAAAAAAATTATAAATGTTAAAATAAATTTAAAATGTTCTTAAAACACTGTTAACAAAAACCCAAATTGAATAGATTAAAGGCTAGTTTAGCATTGCTGTTGGAAAAAGTTTGGGTTAGAAAAAGCTCGAGTTAGAAAAAGTGTGTTTATAAAGTGTGGTGAAAAAGTGTGGTTTAAAAACTTTTAAGTGTTTAGCATTGCTGTGAAAAAGTGTTGTAGGAAATTGAAATGTCAAAAAAAAATATGTTTAAAATAATAAAAGTATAGAGATACGAGGATAATAAAGTCATTTTATCCAAAAGCTAGCTTTTCAAGCCCAAAAGCTATATTTTTTGGCTTTTTGGTTTGACTTTTCAAACCATGGTTTCAACAGCAGAAGCCAAATTTTTTTATCTGTTTAGCATTGCGTTTACGGTGAAAAACAGCTTTTGATCTCAAAAGGTGTGCCAAAGTAACGTTAAACGAAGTCTAAATCAATTGAACTAGAAATAAAATCTCAAAGAATTCAATGATTGGTCCGGTTTGTTTATTTAAAATATTGGTTTTTATTCTTTCCGAGTGGGCCGATGTCCTGGCCCACTGAGACAACACCACGTCAGCAACGTTCCCAATGTTTAAGGGCCCACAAATAGAAGTGGACCCCGCAACAGCCGCTCAGTTTTTGAACCAACCTCTCGCTCGCTTCTCTGTGTAAAGAGAGCAAAGAAACGCTGTCATTTAAAGGAAAAATTTAGAAAGTTGATTTTTGATTTGATTTTTATATTTTAGTTTCGTTTATTTATTTTTCTTTTTAAAGGAGGCATAGGAGAGAAAAAGAAAATTCTGACCTTTTAGCCTTCCTAACCTCCCGGGGAAATCTGAAGTTTCCGACCACCTCCCTGCCTCGGAAACTCTGTCTCCGGCGCGGGAGCTTCAAGGTCCGTAACCCTTTTTTTTTTTTCCATTTCCATTCCATTGATGATAAATGTTGGTATAACGGGCTTCTTTTTCCGTTGGATTTGTATAGGATTTTTTACGTGCATGGACTTTGAAAATAGAATCAAAACAAAGAAAAAAAAAACTTTAAATGTGAGAAACTGCTTTATTATCTTTTTTTTTTTTTTTTTTTTAAAGAAGGGTGATGAGATTTTTCCAAGGGTTTTTTTTCCCCCTGTTTCTGTGTAGAATGATAGTAGAAATGTTCAATAGCTGAATCTTGATTTCCTTGCTCTGTCTCGTAATTTAGATTTCCATTTTCACCTATTTTTTTGGTTTTACCATTTGAAGAAAAAAAGTGTGAGTAAAAATATTATGCTTTGCAGTTTGCATGATGCCGAAATTTTGCTGTAGCATTTCTGGGCTCTTTCAAAATGAAATTCTTATTCAGCACCCTTCATTTATATATATGAAAAAAATCATGTAGAATTGGTTTTTTCTTTCTTGGACATTCTGGGATTCTTTTTTTGGTTCAGTCTGCCATAAACCATTCACCTGAATGGTTGTTATATGTTAATACTTCTTATATTTATTGTTTTAGTAGATGTCCAATAACTGTGTCAGCATGGGTAGATCAGATGGTTTTTATATTAGCTTTCTTTTGGATGGTTCTGCTATATTATATGATGTTATTACTTGTAAATTACCAATCACATGTATCCCATTAATTTTGGGAATTGATTCTCTCTTTTATCATGCAGTTGTATCATGACTATCTTCCTTCTTATATTCTATTGGTCTTCACAAAATCCACATACATACATACATATCATACATGCATGCATACATGATACATGTTCTCTTTAATATGCTATCATGTGATTTGCCAACTTCAGAGAGACATTGTACACTTTGCACTGTCTTGCTTATGTGATTAAGAGGATTTTTTTTGATTCAGGTGTTGGTGTCATTGTAGATTATAAGATTTATGTAAAAACTTTTTTTTCTCTTGAATCAGTTATGGGAAACATCAGAAGTCCATTCAAGGGAATAATCAAAGACATCAAGGGAAGAAGCGCGTGCTACAAGCAAGATTGGGTCAATGGACTTTGCTCAGGCTTTCGGTATGTTCTTTGTATGATATTTTTGGTACTACTTTATGTTCTTCTGATGTAGATATTTTCCATTTTGATTCATATTTGAATTTTTATTTCTATCAGGATATTTGCTCCGACTTTCTATATCTTCTTTGCTTCTGCTCTTCCTGTTATTGCCTTTGGAGAGCAATTGAGTCGAGATACAGGTACTGCATTTGTTTGTCTCCTTAAAATGATAATGTTTAAAAGCCAGCATGATCTAGGATGAAGTTACTTCAGTGCAAATCATCTTATGTCAAAGAATATTAATGCTAGATATTAGTGCCGAAAACTCCTTAATCCTCTTTTTCTTGAGTTTATGGCTTTTCATGAATAAGCCTTAAGACTGTTTTTCTTGTTTCAGATGGTGCCCTCAGCACAGTGGAAACATTGGCTTCTACAGCTATTTGTGGAATCATTCACTCCATTTTAGGTGGGCAGCCTTTGTTGATAGTAGGTGTTGCAGAGCCAACAGTTATAATGTACACTTATTTGTACAATTTCAGCAAAGGAAGGCCAGAGTTGGGCCAGGAACTCTTTTTGGCTTGGACTGCATGGTAAATGATATTATTCCCTCTTCTTTTTTCTTATTGTAATTTTAAGATTATTATTTAATGTTTTCCAAGCTTCTTGATTCAGCAGAAATTTTCTTATTGTTTAATTTCTTTCCTTTTGTTTTCTTTCCCAGGGTCTGTGTATGGACAGCTCTGCTGCTCATTCTTCTTGCTATATTCAATGCATGCACCATAATCACCAGATTTACAAGAATTGCAGGAGAGCTTTTTGGCATGTTGATAACTGTTCTTTTCCTTCAAGAGGCTGTTAAGGTATTGAATGACTTATGCAACAAAGAAAGTGTGATGTTTATGATGACAGAATCCTGTGGTTTGACCCTGATAATGATAATGTTTGTATCATAGGGAGTGATCAGTGAGTTCAGTATTCCCAAAGGTGAAAATCCTAAGTTGGAGAAATATCAGTTCCCCTGGCTATATACAAATGGATTGCTGGCAGTCATTTTCTCATTTGGGGTTCTATTCACTGCCCTAAAGACACGTAAGGCAAGATCATGGCGTTATGGAACAGGTACATCAACCCACTAGCTGGGATTTACTGATTTGATAGTTTCACTAGATATTCTGTGTGGACCTAGTTTATGTTTTTTTTTTTTTTAATCTTATTTTTAATGGCTCTGCTTTCAGGTTGGCTTCGAGGTTTTCTTGCAGACTATGGGGTTCCCCTTATGGTCTTGTGTTGGACAGCATTATCTTACATGATACCTGGACAAGTTAATTCTGGAGTTCCCAGGAGGCTGTTCTGTCCACTTCTTTGGGAACCTGCATCATTATATCATTGGACAGTGATAAAGGTAAGTTATGAATCCATTATTTTATTTGTTCCCTTTCCAGAGATCTTATGTTTGTCGAAATCTTATAATTGAACTGTCTCTAAAATTCATAACCTTAAGCTACAATCTAGGAGCATTTGTTGAGGATCTAGAATATTTGTTCGGTGCATACCTGGTTTTTCTAATTAGATGAGACTAAAGATAATTTTGTACTTAATCATATCTCTTATTACAGGATATGGGAAAGGTACCGATAATGTACATCTTTGCTGCCTTTATACCAGCAGTGATGATAGCAGGTCTATACTTCTTCGATCACAGTGTCGCTTCACAGATGGCACAACAAAAGGAGTTTAACCTTAAAAATCCATCTGCTTACCATTATGATATCTTGTTGCTAGGAGTTATGGTACTTATCTGATGCTTCCGACCTACTCTCTCTCCGTTGTCTCCCCCCCCCCCCTCTTTCTTTTTTACAAGTTATATTTTCAAATCTATATTTCCTACTAATATCAGGCTTAAATGCTTCTTGTCAATCATGGTTTCAGACTTTGATTTGTGGGTTGCTGGGACTCCCTCCTTCAAATGGGGTCCTTCCACAATCTCCCATGCACACTAAGAGCCTTGCAGTTCTCAAGAGGCAGGTGAGGTGTAGTACTTTTAGAAACTGTTCCTCTAATTGTCATATGATTCCCATCAATGTGGATTCTTAGACTATATAATCCATCAATTGCAGCTGATTCGGAAAAAAATGGTAAAAAGTGCCAAGGAGGGCATGTCGCAACTAGCAAGCAACTCAGAAATCTATGGAAGGATGCAAGCTGTGTTCATAGAAATGGATGCATCTCCTGCTGTAAGTACTATAGGCTTGTAATACTGCTTATACTATTTCCTATGTACGCATGCATGCAGGCATATTTGATTGGTTGCAAGACTCACTAGAGCATAATATGGATTGCAGCCTACTTCTGTAGATAAAGAGTTGAAGAACTTGAAAGAGGCTGTAATGAAACGTGATGGTGGGGAGGATGCAAAAGGAAAATTTGATCCTGACAAACATATTGATGCTCATTTGCCAGTTAGAGTTAATGAGCAAAGAATGAGCAACCTGTTGCAGTCATTCCTTGTGGGACTTTCAATGTGTGTTCTGCCTGTTGTAAAAACGATACCTACCTCGGTACTGTGGGGATACTTTGCCTACATGGCCATTGACAGCCTCCCAGGGAACCAGTTCTGGGAAAGGGTGTTGCTACTCTTCATCACCCCTAGCAGACGTTACAAGTAAGTCAATGTACCTTAAAAATAAACTTAAATACGACAGAGGCATTTTATGAAAAGATATTTGATGATTTATATAATTTCTTTATGGAGGTTTGGGAAATATTCTGAATTTAAAATCCTTTCAATTGCAACTAAGCAAACTATCTTGTAGGAAAGAGAACTAATCTAGTTTCTCTTCTGAACTACAACAACATATTAAACCTTTCCCTACTAAATGTGGTTGGCTATACTGATCATATGTGTCCTTGTTCTCTATTTAGGACCATATCCACAGTAAGCTCAGTCGCAGTGAAGTCCTATAAATGCAGCCTAGAAATTATTTAAGTGTGTTAAAAGAATGATACACCGATATGTTGTATAGAAGCTGTAGTTTAACTTTGATAACAAACTGAATGTGATGGTTAATGTGGTTTTGCATCTTATATCTTTGAACAGAGTCCTTGAAGGTGTTCATGCATCATTCGTGGAGTCTGTACCTTTCAAGTCCATTTTGATGTTTACACTCTTCCAATTTGTATATTTTCTGGTATGTTTTGGGGTGACATGGATACCGATAGCCGGAATACTGTTTCCACTGCCATTCTTCCTCCTCATCAGCATCAGACAGCACATCCTTCCAAAGCTTTTCCGTCCTGAATATCTTCAGGAACTTGATGCTGCTGAGTATGAAGAAATTGCTGGTACACCACGCAGAAACTTAAGTATAACACTCAAGGTACACTTTTTTTTGGGTCCTTCCTCGTAATTTGCTGTTTTAGAACCAGACCAATATTTTCATGTGGTAGTAGTAATTACACTAATAACTAGAAAATAATGGTTTTAACTGCTACAAGTTTTCTTTAAGTTGTTCAATATCTTTTGGGAAATTAGTCAGTATTTAGCTATGTTGACAGAATTTTATGCTTTTTAATCCTGTGGGGGAAATTATTGTTTGGTTTCCACTTGTCAAACGAACTTGTGGAAAGAGTTTCCTCTCCATAATTGAAATCTTCTTTTGTGTTTCAGCATAAATGATACAATATTCTTTTTGTGCTCTAACCCAGTTCAAGATGTAGATGTTCCTTTGATTTAAATGATGTTATGCTTCTTTCTTCTCCATATGCACTTTGATTCACAGACACAATAATGTTTAAACAGGAAAGGGAATCGCCTGATTCTCACAGTGAAGGGACTGAAGACGACTTTTATGATGCTGAGATATTGGATGAAATGACAACCCACAGAGGAGAGTTGAAGCTTAGAACTGTAAGCTTTAAGGAAGAAAGGTTACATCAGGTATATCTTTAAATTTACTTTTTGTAATGTGTGCTATTCTATTACCAGATTATAGTTTATTCATCCTTATGCTTGAATATGGAATGGTTTACAGGTTCATCCACAAGACAATGCAGAACTCACCAAGAGCAACATTAATGGTTAGTGTACGATGAGCCTGCTATGATGAGGAGCGCTAATTCGTAATCGTCATCCTCTGCCTGATTGAAGAAACAATCATGATCCCATGGGAAGAATGTCCAAGAATGTTGCCTTTTGTATAGCCAGTTAATTACTAAAAAAGCTGAAAACATTTGACAGAAAAAAGATTCAACACTTTTCTGGTAAGAAGAAGAAATAGAGGAAAGGAAGCATTGAACTGTATTTTTTCCCCCTTTCTTTCTTTGCTTTTCTATTTGTTAATCCTTAAAAATTAGGCATATCTGCTAGAATATTAACAGTGAGGATTTAGGTCTAATAGCCCTTCAATCATTGCTTTTTTCTCTTTTTTTTTTTGGCTGAGAAGTGAAGTGGGGGAAAGGGAAGGAGGGTCATACTCTTTCCATTGCTAAATTAATGAGGGGATAAGGTACTTTTCATGTTAGAAAAATGGAATGGCCAATTCTTTTATTGGTTTTACTGTCAAAATTTGTCCAAACTAATCATATTTATATTTATATTGAATAATGAATATAGTTTTATTTGTTTCAGCTCTATTTGCAATATTCTGATTTCTTCATGTTTTATCTATGTTATAAGGACTTGGGATAGGGTGTCGGATACGGGTACTCGTAGCGTATGAATACTGAAGTGTCCAAGTAGTGTCAGATACTGCAAAGCATTGATGCATTTGTCCATCTTGCTTGGCAGAAGAGAATTTACTTCATAGTTATTGAAATCTACACTATTGCTATAAGAGATATCAAGGAGCTGAGGCTGACAGTCTTAATTTTTTGTTTTCCTGACCTTGGTATTAACCATCATCTATAATTCTATATGCATTTGGCCCTTGTGGCAGCATTCCCTGCAATGATTTCCTCTTCTTTCCATCTGCTTAGAACTATCAGAATTTTACCCATTTCATCAAAACTAGACTTGCTCAAGGATTGGTAACTTGCTCGGTCCGACAAGTCCGGCCCGTATTAGGCCGAGTCGGGCAAAAATATTTGTGATTCGGTTCGGTTTAGCTCGAATTATTGTTTAATTAATAAAAATGATTTTTTAAAATTTTTATTATTATTTGAACAGTAAACCGGATCGGCGGGCCGACCCGGACTCAACCAAGGTTGAGCATGGGTAAAAGAAGTGAAAATTTTTCGAGTCGTAATTCGGCCTGACTCATGAGCAGGTCTAATAAAAACTCTCACTTTCCTAGTTTCCGTCATCTACATTTCTAAAACGTAAATATAGCTATTCGAGATTCTATTCTTTTTGTATCCTTCTCTTTCTGTCTTGAATCTTTCTATTATTCATCTTCTTCATCCATAAACCGGTATCACTTCCATAATATATATAGATCCTTCTATCCTACTATCACCACTCTTGAGTAGAACCAGTAATACTTAAACCATAGTTTTTACTTACATTTTCACCAGTTTTAGAACCATTAAAAATCACCAAGAATATGGCAATACCTAATTTTCATGTCATTCGTAGATCGGAATCCTATCTTTAGTAATTAGGAAAAACAAAAATCATATTCTTTGTATTATTCAAACCAAAACCATTGTTCCTAATCTGTCGTAGTTGTTTAAGATGATGCTCAATCGAAACACTTGCAAAACCAAAACCATTAATCTGTCTGTCGGAGTTGTTTATGACGTCGACGCTCAATCGAAACACTTACAAAACTAAAATTATTAATCTGTTGTAGTTGTTTAAGACGACGCTCAATGGAAACACTTGCAAAACCAAGACTATTAATCTGTCGTAGTTGTTTAAAGACGATATGCTCAATTGAAACACTTGCAAACCATTGTTACTAATCTGTCGTAGTTGTTTAAGACGACGCTCAATCGAAATACTTGCAAAACCATTGTTACTAATCCGTCGTGGTTGTTCAAGACGACGCTCAATCGAAATACTTGCAAAACCATGACTATTAATCTGTCGTAGTTGTTCATATCCACCCTAACACTATGTTTGGATTTACAATAATAAAAAAAATAAAAAAAATAGTTAAAATTAATAAATAATTATTATTAGGATAAAGAGAGAAAAGGAAAGGATGTATTATAATAATTTTTTTCAATTATAACCTTTTTTTTTATATTATAAAATAACATATAATATCAAAATTATTTATAAAATAAAATAACTAAGGATTATATCAAATACCAAAATTATTCATAAAAATCATAATAAACCATTAATAATAATTCATAAATAGAGACTATGTTGACTAATAACATATTAACATATACTTGTTTAACACAAATTTATTTTTAAAAAATAAAAAAATAAATATTTTATCAAAATAAAAAATAAATATATTTATCGTAACCAAAATAATATTTACAATCATATGAAAAATAAATATTTAGTTTCGCTATGTGATGAATAGTTTTCAAAAGCTATGTACCAACATCCAAGTCAGGCTTTTGTCATAGTTACTGTGATAGGGAAAATATTTTTAACGTTTTTCCCCTTTTTGAACAGATTGTTTGTGGATTCCTGATGTTGGTTGATGCCTTTATTGTCCACATGCAATCAGAATTTTTTTAACAATTACGTTTCTAAGAAAGAAAAAAAAAAAAGAGTTTTAATTTATATAAAACATATAAAGGATAAAAAAGATATTTTACATATTAAATTGGTTTTGTTTTTGAATCTTGAAAGCAAGTAATATAGGCAATCTAGTAAGACACACACATATATATATATATATATATATATATATATATATATATATATATATACTAGTTCTTAATGTCACATGCATTGTACGTGATTTTACGTATTGAAATTTTAGAATCTTTGCAAGCGGTTACAATAAAAATAATAAGTTTATCGATCTTATTTTTTATGTTATTTTTTTGAATATTAAAAATATAATAATTGAGTAAAATTAAAAAAAAAAAAATCTTTTTTACGACTAAGAATTTTGCTTAATGCAACTTCATTGAAGTAGACCCAAGTACTTAAATATAATTTTTTACTAAATTTTAATTAATATATATTTCCATTATTTATTGTTCAAATCTAGGTAGATAATTATTTTATAACATTTTTTTTTTACATTATACGTTTAAAAAATTGAAGAATATGATCAATTTTTTTATCATAATATAATAAGAATATTCAAATATTCATATAATTTAATTTTGAGCTTCCTAAAAGTATTTAAATTTAAAAACTTAAATATAAAAAATAATCTGTAATAAGTTAAAGATATATTAAAAAAATCAAACTTCATAAAAAATTAAAATAAAATTTAATTTAAAAAACAATTCCAATAATGTTCCAAAAATGTTTCAAAATAATGAATTATTTGGTAAAAATTTAAAGAACAACTTAACAAATAACCAAAAAGGCAAAAACTTTTGTGATGATTTTTTAAAAATTTATTGAATCTGCAATATGCCGAAATCTGCTCAGACCAAAACAAATCTAATAAAAAATAAGAAGCAAAAAACCGTATTAAAAAAAAGAATAACTTACCAAATAATCAAAAACCTTGTTGTGAAAGAAATTTTTTTAAAGCTATTGAATTTGTAATATTTTGAAATCTGCCTAGAGAATGAGATATAAAAAAAAGAATATGTTATGATAGTGAATGAAAAAACCAAAACCATTATAAGAAAAAAAGAAGAAGCAAGAAACTGTATTCAAAAACAAAAAAAACAATGGTTAACAAAGTATTACTCAATATTTGTTATTTTTTGAAAATAACAGCTAAAGCATCTATTTTATAGTGAGAAGTTTTAGTTTTAATTAGTAAATAACTATATTATTAATTAAGTGAGAATTACTTTAAGACTATAAGTACTCTTTGCTCATTGACCAGTTGGCATAATTTTCGTTAGAGTGAAAGTGTAATTCAACAAGATATGAGGAGTTTGTATTGATCATAAAAAAAAAAATTATTTTTATTTATAATTGATTAAATATTTATTAAAAAACTTACACAAACACATATTAAATAAATAAAATAAAAAATAGACAAATTAGAGATAATGATCATAGTAACTGTACAAAACAGAAATGTAAGTTTCTCATTGACAAAAAAAAACTAAGATATATATATATATATATATAAATTAACCAGTGATTAAATTTAAGGATATATTTAAATAATATTATTTAGTTTTTAATTTATTACTTAATAAAAATATAAATTAATATAGTTCTAAATTATATATTTAATATTAATATGAGTTAATATAATTATAAATTATATTGAATAAATGAAATTATCATTATCTTAGATAATGGGTATTATTAGTACCAATGATTAAATTTAAACTTAATATAATCTCAATCTTATAATATATAATAGAATAATAAAATATTATTATAATGGTTATTTAATAATATAATAAATGTTAATGGGTATTATCATCAGTTCAAAAGATTTTTTACATTCATGCTTTTATATATATATATATATATTATAGATATATACATATTTAAATATAATTGTTTCTAATTTTTGAAATTGAAGTTAAAAAATATATTACATTACATTTTAATAAAAAAAAATATATTGTTAAAAAAGACAAACATTTATGATGGAAAATCAAATATTATATATAGAACTGACATGTTTGATGTACTTCACAAAAGTATTGTCAAAAATGTTTTTTTTTTTTTTCTATATTTCTTTTGTCTTTTGTCTTGTGTTTTTTTGTAAGAAAATTGAGATCATAAAAGTTTGTTGCATGATTATTATCGATATTTGAAATTTAAATGCTTAAAAAAATATGTACCTTATATGTAAAAAAAATAAATTATAATAGATATCAAAATTTAATACATTTAAATTATGTTGATATCCATTATTCATATTCATAAGAGTGATAAAAAAATAGTAAAATATAGACCCAACAACTATCATACAATAACTCATAACTTATAATATTATTTAACATAATTTTTCTTATCATTTCACCATCATAATATAATTTTTTGATTCAATACATAAAATTTTTATAAAAAATTACTTACATCAACACATCTCATATTATTATTTTAATATTTTAATTTTTATCGGTCATTTATCAATATAATAACTTTTTTAATTCGATAATATAAAAAACAAAAACTTAATATGATCTTATTTTGCAAATTTTTTTTTTAAAGAATCAATCATTATACGACACGTGATTCAAAATTGAGATTTATTTGAATAATGCCAATAAAACCTGATAAATTTGAACACGATACGTGAAAAATAATACAACACGATACAAAAAAATAACACGAACACGACATGCATACACAAATGTGTCAAATTTATATAAAACGAATTATTAACGTGTCAAAATTTTTATAATATATAATATCTTAAATACGATTATGACACAAAAAATAACATGAACACGCACGAATTTCTCTTTTTTTTTCTTTCCTTACCTCAAAATTTTTTTTTTTCTCTTTCTCTTTTCTTTCTTTCTTCATAAAAAAATAAAAGCTGGTAAAAAAACAAAATAAGGTGGCAAGCAATTGTTTAATATAATGTAATAGATGTAATACATAAGTTTGCATCAATTCTTATTTCGAATGGCAAGGTAAGTATATGGTTTTTTTTTTTTTTTTTTTTTTAAAGCATTTGAAATTTTTGCATAAAATTTTTATTCTTAATTTTTTTATGCATTCAAATTTTTTTTTTTTAATAATTCTTCCTCTTCACTTCTTTTAAAATTATTAAATATTTTTCTTTACATCATAATTAGATTTGCTGCTCTCGATATGGTGTGGGTTATTTTTTAATTTAAATTTAGTGTACTTTTTTGTTTGTTTGTTTTAAATAGCATTTTTTTATTTTTTCCAAATTGATACAAATATTGAAAAGAATAACAAAAGATTAAAAGCTTTGAATAACTCCCTATTAACTATTGACAAATTGAAAACTGATTTGTAATAACAACCCACACTACATTGCACTTGAACAAATTTTGAGAAGGTCATTGCAAATAAAGGCATATTTTTATAAGTATCTAAATAAATCCACCAATTCTAATAAAGGCAATAAGTGGTGAAATTGGAATACAGGTACATTTTTAAAGATTCTAATAAAGCTCAAAATTTGGTGGATTCCATAAGATTTTGACATTGTAACACTTTTCTAGACCTTCCTTGGACAATAATTGTTGTGGAAGTGATTTAACTTTATGATGAAATAGTGGTTGTTAATTCAAATATTAGTCATGGTAGTTGTTCCGTATATAAATTATTTTAAGGGCATTATGATAATCTTGTATTTTATATATATATATATATATATATATATATATATAAAGATAAGATTTATAGTTTGCATGTGTTAAAAATTAAATATAATAGTTGGGTTTTTTTTATCAACTTAAGATTTTGGGATAATTGGTCATCCAATTTACATGGTGTTAGAGTTTTCGAGTTCGAATTCTGACAACTGTGTTTCCCCTTTAATATTTATTCATCCAATATCTTATTACCCATTAGGTTGTGCGTTGTTGCTTGCACAAGAGGGGCATATTGAAACTTAAATATAATAGTTGATTCATTTCCTATCAACTTAGGTTCTATTTAGATGGGCGGTGAGATTTCGAATTCTGACAACTGTGTTTCTCCTTTAATATTTATTCACCTAGTATCTTATTACCCATTAGGTTGTGTCTCGCTGCTTGCACATGAGGGGCATGTTGAAACTTAAATATAATAGTTGATTCATTTCTTATTAACTTAGGTTCCATTTAGATGGACGGTGAGATTTCGAATTCTGACAACTGTGTTTCCCCTTTAATATTTATTCACCCAGTATCTTATTATCCATTAAGTTGTGCCTTGCTGCTTGCACGTGAGGGGCATGTTGAAACTTAAATATAATAGTTGATTAATTTCCTATCAACTTAGGCTCCATTTAGATGGGCAATGAGATTTCAAATTCTGGCAACTGTGTTTCCCGTTTAATATTTATTCACCTACTATCTTATTACCCATTAGGTTGTACGTCGCTGCTTGCACGTGAGGGGCATGTTGAAACTTAAATATAATAGTTGATTCATTTCTTATCAACTTAGGCTCCATTTAAATGGGCGGTGATATTGGCTCCGGTGAGATTAAAAATAATGGTGGAGGTGAGATTAGTTACTGTAGCGGTGAGATTAAAATCAGTGATGAAATATGTGTTGTAAAAGCAACGGTGACGGTGATATGAATTATAGTAAGAAAAAAAAAATTAACATTAAAAAAATTAGATTAAAATATATATAATAAATAATTAAAATTTATTAAAATTATATTTATATTAAACAATAAAATATATATTCAAATTATATGTATGTTAAATAATAATAATTAAAAATTATTAAAATTATATTAATATTAAAAAATAAATTAATAAAATAAAAAATTTTAAAAAATGAATAATTATTATTTTTAAAAAATAAAAATAATAATGAAGGGGATAAAAATAGATATCCTGCCTCCAATAGGGTCTAATTACCAATGGGGTCTAATTCTTAATTACAATAATTGTTATGGTTAAATAAAATTTAATATTTAAAATCTTATAATCTAATTTTATGAATACTTTGTATGAACAATCATCATGAAATAAAATTGTACATTAAATATGTCAAAGTTAATGTTTTTCCTTCAATTTTGTTTTTTCAAAGATCTATAACAAGCTATTGAAAAAACTTAACATAAACAAAGAGGAAAAAGTAAAATAACAAAATGTTTTTAATAGAATAAGTAAAATGTAAGGTAATTAAGCTAAAATTGTCATTTTAATAATTTTATTTGTAAATTATAAGGTATTTTTTTTGTTTGCTATATAATTAAACAAATAAAATTAATATTTAATTTATTTGTTAACTTTTTTTTTGAAACAAATTTATTTTGTTAACTTGTTTTACTAATTTTCTTTTATAAAAGTTTTTATTATTGTTCAATATCTCATGAGATATCATCATATATCTCGTGAGTATTGACCTGGTCGATATATTGCCACATTACTGTAACAAACCCTTCTTCCAGAAAACAAAATAAAACGCGATAGGCTCGGAAGTTGGCTGAGGTAGAGAGAAAGAAAGAGCAGCCAAAATGTCGTCGTTTTTGCAGTCACTTCTGGATCCGAAGAAGAGCTGGTTGGCAGCTCTGCATATGAAATCCGTTTCCAAACGCCTCCGCAATTACGGTACGATTTCCCCCAAAACCCTAACCCTAACCCTAACCTCTTCTTCTTTTTCTAAATTTCAATTAAACTTATTGGATAATTTGTTTAGGCCTTCGTTACGACGATCTGTACGATCCTTACGCCGATCTGGATATCAAGGAGGCGTTGAATCGGTTGCCCCGTGAGATCGTCGATGCCCGTAACCAACGCCTTAAGCGTGCAATGGACCTCTCCATGAAGCACGAGTATCTTCCCGAAAATCTTCAGGTTTCCTCTTTTCTCTTTCAATTTTTTTTTTTTAATTTTCAGTTAAGATTTTGGAGAATCTTATTTGAATATTGAATTTGGAGGATTTAATTTTTTGTTTTTCTGTAATTTTGAATAAGAATTAGCTATTAAATGTCAAAAACCTGGAATGAATCCTATTATAAATCCTATTACCTTTAAATTTATATGCCATTGATGTTTAAGCATTTTTTTTATTAAAAAAAACTTGATATTTTACGTATGGTTATAGTCTCGTAGGAAGAGGTAGAATAATTCTCTTGATTTCTTTGCTATGATTTGTTTCCACAGTTATTACTTGATTTTTGCTTCCTAAATCCATAGGTAACACCGTTGGATATATAGAAGCCTAAATTATTGTAAATTATTAGAATGGAAGTAGCAAAGTCGGAACGAAACTCTAATTTACATAGAAAGCTCAATCCCTCGAAGGCTATTGAACAAAGTGGATGCGGAGTGAGGAACTAATATTTCACAATTCGTATCAATATGAATAAGCCATGTCTTTTTGTTAACATTAGTTGCTATGTTTGATTTATGTTTATAATAATCCATGTATGCTTGCCACTCTTTTCATTTTTAAGAAGAAAGGGCATGAGGAAAAATAGCATTAGCTAATCAGTGTTTTTGATTGAACATGCATCTTCACTTCATGACTGCACTTTGAGGTTTCATAATTCATTGGATTTTATTGTTCCTTTGCAGAAAATGCAGACACCGTTTAGGAGCTATCTTCAAGATATGCTTGCTCTTGTAAGTTCTCGAATAGTAAAGTTCTGTTGATAAATTGACTTGGATTTTGTTTTGCATTGTTTTGGCTTTGGTTATTTCATGGAATTTCAGACAGCTGTACGTGTTCGACTCAGTTATTCTAAGTTTACCTAATAAGAAGGTCATAAATCATATCCATACCTACATTGAGAGGTCAAATATGTATCCTACATGGTGGATACTTTATAAAAACTGAGAGTTGGAGTAATGTTGACATGATGCGACCAGTAATCTGTATGATGTAGTAATTAGTATGTTTTAATCTAGATATGTAGAATAATCGTGTTATTACTTGGTATGTTCTGACAAACATAATGTATAAAGTAATAGGGTCCTAATTTATATTTCTATATTTTTTAGATAAGTAGGAATTACTGCTCATACTGCATTTTTAGTAGTCTTTTTCCTCAGTTTTACCGCTCATCCTACCCGTGATCCTTATGATTATATTCAGCTTTAGTTCTGATATATCCCACTATTTAAAGGTGGAAAGTTTTCTAGGAATGGTTGTATTGGATTGAATTGTCTTTTTACTTATTGTATTTTAAGAAGATTTCACTGCAATCTCGCATGATAATCCTCTAGGATCTCAGCTATTGCAATGGTTGAAGTTTGAACTTGGTTCCTCTACTATTTCATTTTCAATTCTGCAGTTTTAGTCCCTCTACTTTAATTTTAATGAATTTAGTGCTTACACTCTTATTACAAGTTGATTTAAGAAAAACTGATAACAGTGTTAAAGTTGTTCCATTAGTTTGGATGATGTGGCATTTTAGTGATGACATGACATAATAAGGTGGATTAATTTTTTAACCATGTGACAAATCTGAGTCTGAAAAAAATCATATATTATTTTAATTAAATAATAACATTTTTTCATATTTTTATTAAAATAAAGGTTTATTTGCATGCTAATGTGTGCCATGTGATAAATTTTTTTTAAGTTTACATGCCATGTCATCAAAAAAAGACCACCTGGCTGAAATTAGTGACAACTTCAGTACCGTTATCAATTGTCCTTAAATTGAAGTTTAATAAAAGTTTAGGATAATTCATTAAAATTGGGATATAAGGATTAAAACTGCCGAATTGAAATATAAAGGGACCAAATTCAGATTTCGACCAACTCAAATCTTGTATTGTTGCCAGCTTTATTTGAAGTTGTTCTCGAACTTAAGATGGATGGTTCTGGTTGTTCATTTCCATGTCAAACTGCTAGATTCTTAGTTATTAAATTCTGTTTTGGGAGGAAACTTATATGATTGGGTTGTCGCAATATTTAACAATCAAGAGGAAGTTTATATGGTTTTGCTTTGCTAAATACTAGTTGTTACATGTACATGTCATATTGTTTATCAATCATATTTTGCTGACACATTTTGTGTTTGTGTTTCACTTTATTTATGATAAAAGTGTTGAGAATTTTTAAGCTGTTATGTTGTTTGTGTTTGATAGAAGCAAGGCTTGAAATTTAATGTGAAATGAATGGATAGAGTTGGAGTAAGTGTTAAGATTTTTTTGGTTATATCTTGTAGGTGAAGAAGGAGAGAGCAGAGCGTGAAGCTTTGGGAGCTTTGCCTCTGTATCAGCGAACCATTCCTTGAGGTTTTTTCGAGTCGTCTCCCGTAGCTACTGCTGTTGAAATTTGTCTTCAATTGATTTGTATGTCGTATTTCGTTTAGCAGAAGTGGACTGTGAATTTTGCCTTTCCTAATTGGTTGGTTACAGTCATGTGTCAGTTTTTGAGTGGAATCATTAGTTGGGTTTAGTCTGTTGGCAATGTCCCAATAAGATGTAAAACTGTGAACTGCATTTTATGCTTGAATACTGCAAGCAATTCTAGAATAAACAACCTTATTATCTAAAGGGCTTTCTTGTAACTTGCTAGTGGTTGTGTACACCCTGAAGCATATTGGCCTTTGAACATTCAATGTTAGAGCAAATCTACATACCACAATGTCCGTAGTAATTCTTTTTTTTTTTTTTTGTTTCATGTTGTTGTTGAAGTCCATTGGGGTTTTAATTTCAAAATCCTAGAAACACCACTCTCCCATGGCTGAAATTCGAGCCTTAGGCTTTCAAGTTAAAACATGAAAGGTAGGTTCAAGTGTTGACTGAATGTTTCCTTGGGATGTCTCTTCCTATTCCTTGTGTTGCGCCTATTCTTTTAGTTTTAGTTTAGGAGCCTAAAACCTAAATGGAAGTTTTTTTTTAACATTATATACATAATTTCTAATCCTTTTCGTAATTTTTTTTCAGCTTAGAAAAGAAAGCCCAGAGGCCATAATAAGGTCCTATTGGTTTTCCACTTTTCCTCAATAATAACTCTTGGTCTTCCGTTCCCCCCTCCCCCAAATATGCTGAAAATTTTCTTCATGCTCTGTAATTTGAGCTCCTTTGTTCCCATAGGAGGTTCCTTGCCTAATCTGAGAGCTGCTGTGTTGTTATCAAAGATATTTCGGATGCATCAGTCTCTCAACTCTCAAACTATGTTATTGGACTCTTAATTTTTCTTTAAAATACTCGTGTTCGATAATGTGTTCAATATAAATTCGGATATGAATGTAGAGACATGATCTTTCATATATATATATATATATATATATATATATAAAACTGAAAAAAATTAAATATACTTATATTGGATGCATATTCATATCCGATATTCATTCCGAATTTGGATAACTTAGCTCTCAATACTCGTATGATAGCTATTTTTTTTGTTTTTGTATTTGCCCTCTCTTTAGTTGCAAACATTTTACCATCGCTGCCAACATAAAACTGTCTGCCCATTGTGACTAGTAAAATTGTTCCGGTCTTTCCCTTTTTTTCTTTTTTCTTTTCTTTTTTTTTTTCGAGGACAAGAGCATCATTTTAGATCTTTACCAACGATTGATCAATACCAAATCATATGGAATTTTATAAAAGAAAAAAGTAAAAGTACACAAAATTATCTCACCTGTTTTGTTTTACTTTGTTTTTTGATTAGATTATCTCACTTGTTAAGACGTTTCCCGTTATATACGTCTGTGAATAAGTCCATAATATATCTTGATAAGCTCATAAAATACACATTTTATGTCTTTTTTATTTTTAGTTATGTTTTCGATATTTATTTTGTTACTTATGTTATATTTTTGAATTTTAGGTTTATTTAGGAGAATGAAGTGAAAAGATGTAAAAAATGATGGTAAAGAGCTTACAAAATCATAATCACAAGATGAAAGAAGACTTGGAAGTAAAAAAGATCAATTTCTGGTTGCAAAACAAGAAGGCAGAATTGACATCCGGATCTTGTTGCAAGGAAAACATGATGTTAAAGTCCTTATTTGAAAAAACTTCCTTCTTGACTTTTGAAGCTGACTTGAATACCTTTTCAACGGTAATTTACATGCCCAAATCAGATAAAAAATGATCATCCAAATCAGCCGAGGAAGTGCGAGAAGGTGCATCAGAAAAATCAGCGCCGTGGCGCCCAAATATTTCGAGGGCCTGCGCTCCGCTGGCGCTGTAGCGCTGGCTGGCTGTCCAAAAATTAAAAAAAGAGAGAGGCAATTTTCTGCCTCCTAACTTCCTTGTGCAGCAAGAAAGGGTTTCAGGGTTTTAAAGCTTTATAAATACCATCTTTTGAGCCACAAACTATACATGTTTTGATTATTATCAATATTATTATTCTTCTTCTTCTTCTTCTTCTTCTTATTCTTCTCCATTCTCTTAGTTTTCTTCTAGTTTTTCTTCTTAGTTTCTTTTATGTTTATGTTAATAATGCCTATGCTAGGCTAAACTCCTTTTTGGTTAAGGATGATTTCAAAGCCCTAGACATGTTGTGTAATTGATTTTCAGAGTTTATCTATCATTAGTTTTCTATCAATGTTGCTTATGTTCTTCCATAAAAATTGTTCATGATATTGTCTTGATTTGTTTAGGTGCGCAACTAGATAGATCTTGATAATTATCTAATGCTAGTTTAGAAGTTTTGATACGTAGCTTATCTTGATTTCTATTCAATAGTAGCAATTTGTGACTAATGATTATGTTAAAGTTTTCGCTAATTGCAAAGTGGAACATAAAATAAATTGAATGAATCCATGTTTATGTGTTTGCTGCTTAAATCAACTTATCTTTCTCATCTTAAAACTGCTATCACTTTGAATCTATAGATGTTTATCTTAGGTTATTTGATAGTTAGAGATTAAGTAGTGGCGTTTGTCCAGCTTAACGACGAACTAAAGAAGGATTGGGGTAACACGGGAGGTTGTTATCTACGGTTGTTAATTTTGATAGCTAATTGATGTTGATAGATCTGAAATTGATTCTGAATGATGTCTAGTGGTGGATGATGAAACCTTAACCATATTTCCCTTATATTTGATTTCCTCTTACTTATTTGCATCTTACTTTTATTGTTTGCTTTACTTTTAATTATTTCAAAAACCATTTTTTTCTTGTTATTTGAATTTAAGTAATAAACCAATAATTTATAAATTGAAACCCAGTCCTTGAGAACTCGACCTTTGCTAACTACTATACTTACAATTGATCTTTTTAGTGAAAGGTTAAATAAGATACGTTCTTTTGAGTGCATCAAGTTTTTGGCGCCGTTGCCAGGGATTGTTTTCTTTAATTTATTTGTTACTTGATTTATTTTTAGTTCTAATTAGTTGTATATATATATATATATTGTATATACAGGTTTTCTTTTCAAATTTTGAGCAAGAAGAGATGGCATGGGTTACATCAAACGTTCAAAACCAACTAGCCAATCTCACATCCATAGTTCAACAATTGGCCATGGGTAATGTTCAACAACCGAAGAAGTGTGGAGTATGCTTTATGATGGATCATCCAACCAATTTGTGCCCATACTTTCGAGATAATAATTTTGAACAAGCCTATGATTTAAGAGGATGTCAATGCCATCAAGGGTTCCAAGGACAACAGTATAATGCTTTCTCAAGCACTTACAATGAGGGATGCTGGGATCATACCAATTATAGCTACTCGGGAAATTATCAAGAAGTTGATCCTTATGCCAATTACAATCATTAATTTAGCTTCAATCAATCATGGCCTCAAGAACCAGATCTTTTCCAGCCACCACCTATGACTCACAACTCAGGAACTTCTTTAGAAGATCTTATCAAATCCCTTGTCACTAATACTTTGCAATTTCAACAAGAATTTCAGGCAGATATCTAGGAAACAAGGGCAAGTATCCAAAGTTTGGAAACGCAAATGAGCCAAATGGCTAGTAGTATGGTGAGATTGATAGAACAAAGATCTGAAGAACTACATGAACAATTCTTTCCCCAAACTATAATTGATCCAAAGGAGAATGCTAATCCCAAACAACTTGAGGATGAATCAGAAAGTCTAAGGGAACCCGAGGATGAGACAAAACCAAAGATGAATTCAACTCTTGAGGATATTGAAGCCACAATTCCAATTGAGAGTACTTCGGTACCTGAGATAACTTTTAAGGTTCCTATTTTTACTAATGTTTATTCTCCACCTTTTCCTAACAGATTTGCAAAGTCCAAGAGGAAGGAACATGAACAACAAATTAAGGAAACCTTAAACATATTGCTTGTAGATGCCATTAAACAAATATCAAGAGTTGCACAATTCCTCAAAGAGCTATGCACCACAAAGGATGATGAGATAATAAGTGTGGGGGAGAATGCATTGGCTGTTTTGCAAAGAAAGCTTCCTCTAAAACGAAAAGATCCGAGAAGTTTCATGTCTGAGTCCAAAGACCCTAAAAACCCAAGAAGAGGTATAGGCTAGGTTGAAGACAATCAATCAAGTGCTAATTGGGAGGCAGCCCAATTGGTGAAGGCATTACCAACCTACTAGACTCAGATTTGCTTTCTTTCCCTTTCCCTTTTTATTATGTTTATTTGTTGATTGTTTGTTTAGTGTTTTAGGATTATTTGGGTTGCATGAGTTTGTTTTGTTTTGAGTCTTAGTTATTTTTATTTTTATTCTTATGTTATTAGTTATTTTCTCTTGCACATGATTCTTTCATTTGGGATAATAGCATTACATTGAGGATAATGTAAGAATTAAGTGTGGGGGGAAGAATTTAGGATTTCTTTTATTTTTAGGTTGTTATTTTTTTTTATTTTTTTTGGTTTGTTTTGAGTTTTTAATTTTAATGTGTTCTAGTTCCTTTCAATACGGCGATGAGATATGAATCGAATAGGTTTAAAACTGATTTATTAAGTAAGAAGATTTTTCATGAGAATTGAGCTTGATACTATTTTTTATGGGCCAATGTTAATATGATATGTTGATTGAGAAATAAGCATGTTTAGACTTATATTGACTTGTATAATCATCCTTGTGAGTTTTGAGCCTATATGATTGATGCATTATACATATCAATCTAATTTTTTTCTTGAGTGCTCTTATGATTACATGTTTCTCTAGAACTTGCTTTAAACCGTTTAAGACTATATTGATACATATGACAACATGGATATGATAGAGACATTAGGATTTTTACCAAGGCCAAATCAGCCATCCCCTATTGATGTTCCACGAGAACATCCCCTTAGTGAGCCAATTTGAGCCTACATTGAATAAGCTATTTTATTGGTAACCACATCCTACACCTAGCCTAAATACACTTGTATCTTTACCCTTGTTCTAAAGATGAATTACATGTTTTGAGACATATTGCATAAGCAAGGGATATCTATTGAAAATTTGGGTTAGAGACAAGAAATAAGTGTAGAGGAGGAGAAAGGCAAAAGTCAAGAGAAAGAGCAAGGGAATATTGTCAAAATACTTTCCCATATTAAAAAAAAGAAAAAGAAAAAGAAAAAAACAGAACTATCTCTTGAAATTTTGGTTAAAGAAAAGAATGTTACAAGGTTGATTAGAATGAAGCAAAGGCTCAACATGACTATTTAGCCTATGTTATTATGTGTTTTTTTAGTAGTTTTGGGAAGTTTTCTTTGCATGATCTTATTATGTCTCTAAACTCTATGAAGTATTTGGAACCTTTGTAATATCTTTTATTCTTTAACCACATTACTACCCCTTGACCCAATTACAACCTTGAATAAAGACCTCTTGATTCATGAAGTTATATGATCTAAATATTGAAGAATGGGTGGACAAGCAAGCATATGGTAGGACTGTTTTCATGAGATTGATTGAGTGTAAACACCTTACCACTACTTTATAGAGTCAAAATCATGAGAGTATCCCATGTGAGAAGTTGAGATTAAGTTTGAATATGCACTATTTTGATTGAGATATGTTATGTTAATATTGGCTTAACTCAAACTATTTACATTCAAGTATGATTTTTTATGAATTTCTTTAAGCTATTGATTAGTTTATAAGATCTATCCATTGATTTTCTCTAATTTATATTGGAAGGATTAGTTGTTATTATTATTTTTTTTAAAATTTTCTTATGTCTCCAATGTTTGTGGGTATCATCCTAGTAAACCCTCACGAGACTAAACTCGTCCACTAGGGACACCTAGGGGTTTAAACGCTTGTGTCACATGCTAAGTGCCACCGTGATTTCCTACGAAAGTGGATTAGATTAGATTTTCTTATTTTATTTTTATTTTGATTTGCTCAAGGACTAGCAAAAAGCTAAGTGTGAGGGTATTTGATAAGCTCATAAAATACACATTTTATGCCTTTTCTATTCTTAGTTTTAGTTACGTTTTCGATATTTATCTTTATTACTTATGTTATGTTTTTGAATTTTAGGTTTATTTAGGAGAATGAAGTGAAAAGATGTCAATAATGATGGTAAAGAGCTTACAAAATCATAATCACAAAATGGAAGAAGACTTGGGAGTCAAAAAGATCAATTTATGGTTGCAAAGCAAGAAGGCAGATTTGACCTTCGGAGCTTGTTACA
Source organism: Fremontodendron californicum (assembly GCA_030761205.1). Lineage (NCBI taxonomy): Eukaryota > Viridiplantae > Streptophyta > Magnoliopsida > Malvales > Malvaceae > Fremontodendron > Fremontodendron californicum. Next base: position 22,632,878 of record JAULJL010000014.1, on the reverse strand, counting down.
AGAAAACATGATGTTAAAGTCCTTATTTGAAGAAACTTCCTCTTGACTTTTGAAGCTGACTTGAATGCCTTTCCAACGGTAGTTTACACGCCCAAATCGGATAAAAAATGGTAATTCAAATCAGTCGAGGAAGTGCGAGAAGGTATATCAGAAAAATTAGCACCGCGACGTCCAAATATTTCGAGGGCCAGCTCTCCACTGGAGCTGCAGCGCTGGCCGGCTGTCCAAAAAAAAAGGCAATTTTCTGCCTCCTAATTTCCTTGTGCGGCAAGAAAGGGTTCTCAGAGTTTTAAAGCTCTATAAATACCTTCTTTTGAGCCACAAACTAGACATGTTTTGATTATTATCAATATTCTTCTTCTTCTTCTTCTTCTTCTCCATTCTCTTAGTTTTCTTTTAGTTTTTCTTCTTAGTTTCTTTTATGTTTATGTTAATAATGCCTATGCTAGGCTAAACTCCTTTTTGGTTAAGGTTGATTTCAAAATCCTAGACATGTTGTGTAATTGATTTTCAGAGTTTATCTATCATTAGTTTTCTATCAAGGTTGCTTATGTTCTTCCATAAAAATTGTTCATGATATTGTCTTAATTTGTTTAGGTGCGCAACTAGATAGATCTTGATAATTATCTAATGCTAGTTTAGGAGTTTTGATATGTAGCTTATCTTGATTTCTATTCAATAGTGGCAATTTGTGACTAATGATTATGTTAAAGTTTTCGCTAATTGCAAAGTGGAACATAACCTAAGTTGAATGAATCCATATTTATGTGTTTGTTGCTTAGATCAACCTATTTTTCTCATCTTAAAGCTGATATTACTTTGAATCTATAGATGTTTATCTTAGGTTATTTGTTAGTTAGAAATTAAGTAGTGGCGTTTGTCCTGCTTAACGACGAACTAAGGAAGGATTGGGGTAACACGGGAGGTTGTTATCTACGGTTGTTAATTTTGATAGCTAATTGATGTTGATAGATCTGAAATTGATTATGAATGATGTCTAGTGGTGGAGAATTATACCTTAACCATATTTCTCTTATATTTGTTTTCCTCTTACTTATTTGCATCTTACTTTTATTGTTTGCTTTACTTTTAATTATTTCAAAAATCCCTTTTTCCTTTATTTTCTTTCCTTGTTCTTTGAATTTAAGTAATAAACCAATATTTTGTAAATTGAAACCCAATTCCTGAGACTCGACCCTTGCTAACTACTATACTTACAATTGATCTTTTTAGTGTAAAGTTAAATAAGATACGCTATTTTGAGTGCATCATATCTATCATCTTTTCAGGGCAATGGTGGCTAGACAAGTCGCATTGGAACCCTTAGAACCATGTTATTTAGGCACTAGCTTCCTCCCCCTGTTGGCGAAAATGAAGAAGCAATACCCTTACATAGGCTAATTAGGAGTTACCCTTGATCAAATTGTCCTGCACTTGGATCATGAGCATTTAACTATGTATTGGTCCTTTAATGGAGATGGGGAGCTAACTAACCCGATGATTCTCAGTTTCAAGTTCCAACAAAGTTGAGGTACAATTCCCTCGACAATTTTTGCAGAAAAACAAAGGGGAAAACTAATGATTACTGACACTTACATTAGGGTGGAGACAATCTCTTCTGGAGGAGACAAAAGAATTCATAGCTTGAAAATAGAAAAAAAAAATGATTATAGATACTGAAATTCGAATTCAAATTTACTAGACGTCCCGAATTCAACAAGTACTTGTTGAATCAATTGGGCTAAATCTCGAATTCAACAAATACTCACAATTTTGTCAAGACAATTACTTGCTTCATTTAATTGCAACTTTGTTCACCATAGAAAAGTGTTGGGACTTTCCCGTTAGGTATACTAGATAATGCCCGCGCTTCATTGCGGAATGTTATCGGATTTGAATTAACATTTTTGTAATAAATTTGGAAGATAAGCAAGAGTAGTAAAGATAATAATTTTAAAAAAATAATAATTCTTATTCTTATATGACACTTGGTATAAAATTGAGAGTTATTTGAATATGGTCAATTACATCCGACAATTTCAAACACAACATAATTATACGATACGAACATAACATGAGAAAAATAATTGATGCACCCAAAAAAGTGTATCTTTATTTAACCTTGCACTAAAAAGATCAATTGTAAGTATAGTAGTTAGCAAAGGTCGAGTCCTCAGAGATTGAGTTTTAGTTTATAAATTATTAGTTTATAACTTAGATTCAAAGAAAATAAAGTAAAGAGGGATTTTTGAAATAGTTCAAAAGTAAATAAAACAAAAAAAGTAGAAAATAAGTAAATAAGAAACAATCAAATATAAGAGAAATATGGTTAAGGTTTCATTCTCCACCACTAGACATCATTAAGAATCAATTTCAGATCTATCAGCATCAATTAGCTATCAAAATTTACAACTGTAGATAACAACATCCTGTGTTATCCCAATCCTTCTTTAGTTCGTCGGTAAGCAGGACGAACGCCACTACTTAATCTCTAACTATTAAACAACCTATGATAAACATCTCTAAATTTAATTTGACAGCAGCTTTATGATAAGAAAGATAGGTTGATCTAAGCAACAAAAACATGGACATGAATTGTTTAACTTAGGTTATGTTCCACTTTGTAATTAGCGAAAACTTGTCCATAATCATTAATCACAAATTGCCACTTATGAATAGGAAATCAAGACAATTACACGGATCAAGATTCCTAAACTAGCATTAGATAATTATCAAGATCTATCTAGTTTGCAACCTAAACAAATCAAGACAACGTCATAAACAATTCTTATGGAAGAACATAATCAACTTTGATAGAAAACTAATGATAGATAAAATCTAAAAATCAATTACAAAACATGTCTAGGGCTTTGAAATCACTCTTAATAAAAAAAAAAGTTTAGCCTAACATAGACATAGATAATATATACATAAAACTAAAAAAAAAATAAAAAAATGGAGAATAAGAATAATAATGATGATCCCTTGAGTCTCCTCAAAAGATTATGATAGTTTGTGGCTCAAAAGATGGTATTTATAGAGTTTTTTGACCTTGGAAACCCTTTCTTGGTCTTCAAGAAAGCTAGGAGTCAAAATATTGCAAGTTTGGAATTTTTACATATTTTTGCAGTTTTGCAATTTTTTCCCGGATTTGGAGGTCAGAAACTCTGCGCCGCGGCCTAGGGACACGGCCCCAACTTGCTGCCTTGTCCGTTTTTGCTTTCTGACTTTGCTTTCGTGACTGATGCAGTATCTTATACTTCGTCGGCTGATTTGGATGACCATCCATTGTCCGATTTAGGCTTGTAAACTATCGTTGGAAAGGTATTCAAGTTAGCTTCAAAAGTTAAGAGGAAGTTTCTTCAAATAATGAGTTTAACATAATGATTTCCTTGCAACAAGATCCAGAGATCAGATCTGCCTAATCATATAGCACTAAGAAATTGATCTTTTTGACTCCCAAATCTTCTTCCATCTTGTGATTATAATTTTTTAAGCTATTTACTATCATTATTGACATCTTTTGACTTCATTCTCCTTATGGTACCTAAAATTCCAAAACATAATATAAGTAAACAAGATAAAGATCGAAAAAATAACAAAAACTAAAGGTAGAAAGGCATAAATGTATATTTTATGAGCTTATCAAATACCCCCACACTTAGCTTTTTGCTAGTCTTCGAGCAAAAAAAAAAAAATCTAATCTAATCCACTTTCGTAGGAAATCACAATGGCACTTAGCATGTGACACAAGCCTTTAAACCCCTAGGTGTCCCTAGTGGACGAGTTTAGTCTCGTGAGGATTTACTAGGATGATGCCCACAAATATTGAAAAACTAAAATAAAAATAAAATATACTAAATATAATTACTCCTAATCCTTCCAATATAAATAAGAGATTGTAGACACCCGTTTTTATCCGGGTTGTTATATTGTTTAAGTTTATTTTTTAATTTTAATTTTAATCTTAATTTTTAATATTATTTTTGGATTTTTAAATAGAAACAAAAAAAGGAGAAAATCAAAAAATTGAAAAAAAGGGTTTGGATCAAATTGAAACTCTTCCTCAGATTTGTATTAGGCTTAGGTGTTTTGATAAATATAAATTTTTTATCTAAATTAATTAGGACTTGTTACTCACATGGACTAAATTTCTTCTATGATTTTTTGCTATAAATAGAGGAAGGGGTTGAACGCTAGGGGGAGGGCATCACTTAGACGAGCAAGGGCTGATTTTATACGATTCTTGTTTCATTCATTGTCTACCTTTTGGGTTTGCTTCTCTTGACAATGTCCTGGTTGTTACCAAGCTTAAAAGCATGCGATGCTGATGTGTGTGCTTAGCCTAAGAAGGTTCATGAAGTGGCCTTCTTCCTTGCCATATACTTGATCTCTATTGGAATAGGATGCCATAAACCTTCATTGGAGAGCTTTGGAGCTGACCCGTTTGCAGTATTATCACAACATTACTTCAAACACCTTGGTGGTCTTAGAGTCGATGGCTGCTCATGGTGTTAGGACTTTGATATATTCTAGTACATGTGCCACATATGGGGAGCCTGAAAAGATGCCAATCACTGAAGAAATCCCACAGGTTCCAATCAATCCATATGGAAAAGCTAAGAAGATGGCAGAAGATATCATCCTGGATTTCTCTAAGAATTCCTCAATGTGATTAGGTCAGATCCTGAAGGAAGATTAGGTGAGGCTCCGAGACCTGAGTTGCATGAGCATGGACGAATTTCAGGTGCTTGTTTTGATGCAGCTCGTGGTATCATTCCTGGTCTAAAGGTGAAGGGAACAAACAGACTACAAAACAAATGATGGGACTTGCATACGTGATTATATTGATGTTACTGACCTGGTTGATGCTCATGTGAAAGCTCTTGAAAAGGCAAAGCCTCGTAAAGTAGGAATCTACAATGTTGGGATTGGAAGAGGTAGATCAGTGAAGGAGTTTGTGGAGGCATGTAAGAAAGCCACAGGGGTGGAGGAGATCAAAGTTGACTATTTTCCCCGCCGACCTGGAGATTACGCTCAAGTGTTTAGTGATCCAACTAAGATCAGGCGTGAGCTGAATTGGACAGTTCAATTTACTGATCTCCACCAGAGTTTACAGATTGCATGAAGATGGCAAAAGGTGCATCGTGATGGATACGCAGCAACCTCTTAGGTCTAAACTAATTTTATTTATTTATTTATTTCTTTCTTGAATAATTATATATTTATGTTGATTAACTTTTATTTTTATTTTGTGTAAATATTCATATACTGATTATTTATTTATTTTGACTAATTAATTTTTAATTGAGGATTAATTAATTTAAAATAATAAATGGAGATCTTTTCCAATGATGAAATTTGAGGAAATCACGTTTGGTTGATTTTCGAGAAATTTCTAGATGAGAAAACTCTCTTAAAAATTCTTCAGAATGAATGGAAGGATTTTTTGAGTGATTATTTTCGATATCGATAAAGGTCAAAATTTATTCTTTTAAAATAATTAATTTTCAATGTTCTCCTTTTCAAGATAATTTTTCATAATAAATGCTTAATTAAAATCGAATGATAAATTAAGATTTTTTTCGATGATGAAATTCAAGAGAGTCACAAATGGTTGACTTTTAAGAAATTTCTAGGTGAGAAAAATTCTCTTAAAAATTTTACAGAACGAATGAAAGAATATTCTAAGGGATAATTTTTGATATTAAGATCAGAATTTATTTTTCGAATATAACATTAATAAAATGTGGATTAATTTTGGAAGATTAATTTAAGAGAAATAATTCTGTTGAATAATCTAATTTTTTTCGACGACGGAGCCTTTTCAGTAGAACGAATGGTTTCTTTTGAATACTCTCGAGGTGAGGAAACATTTTTTAGTAATTTCTCTAGAATGAATGGAAGGAAGACCTAAAAAATAATCTCCGAGATTTCTAATTTTAACAATTAAAATGAAATAGGATAGACAAGACCATTTAATTAAGACTTTTTAAGTATCACAAGACTAATTAGGTACTATCTCTTAGATAGACGTTGTGAGGGTGCTAATCCTTACACGTAACCGTACTCCCGAACCTAGTTCTGATAAGTATACCAGAACCTATTCTTTTTAAGGTGCCTTAGTCAAGCTTAGGATTACTTTAAATAGGATAGATTTATAAAGGTGACTAATCACACCTAGATTAGATGATTAGTGGCGACTCCATTGATTTGTATCTAGCATGATGAATTCGTATTTGGCACGTTATGACAGAGATAATCATTAAACTAATCAATAGCTTAAAGAATTTCACAAAAATTCATGCTTGAATGTAAATAGTTTGAGTTAAGCCAATATTAACATAACATATTTCAATCAAAATAGTGCATATTCAAACTTAATCTCAACTTCTCACTAGGATACTCTCATGATTTTCACTCTTTAAAGTAGTGATAAAGTGTTTACACAATCAATCTCATGAAAACAGTTCTACCATATGCTTGCTTGTCCACCTATTCTCCATTACTTAGATAATGTAACTTCATCAATCAAGAGGTCTTTATTCAAGGTTGTAATGGGGCCAAGGGGTTGTAATGTGGTTAAAGAATAAAAGGATAAAGATATCACAAAGGTTCTAAAGATTTCATAGAGTTTAGAGACATACTAAGATCATACAATTAAAAACTTCTCAAAACTCTTATAAAGCACATAATATCATAGGCTAAATATTCATGTTGAGCCATTGCTTCAATTCTAACCAACTTTGTAGCATCTTTTTCTTTAACCAAACGTTCAAGAGATGAATTTTTTTTAAGGGAATGTATTTTTACAATGTTTCCTTTTCTTTTTCTCTTGACTTTTGCCTTTCTCCTCCCCCACACTTATCTTTTGTTCTAACCCAAAATTTCAAAATATAACTTTTGTTTTTATGCAATATGTCTCAAAATAATCTAATTCATCTTTAGAACAAGGGTAAGGCTATAAGTACATTTAGGCTAGTTAAGAGATGTGGTTACCAATAAAATAGCATATTCAATGTAGGCTAAAATTGGCTCATTAGTGGGGATGTTCTCTTGGAACATTAATATGGATGGCTGTTTGGCCATGGTTATAATCCTATTGCCTCAATCATATTCATGTTGTTACATGCATCAATATAGTGTCAAAAAGGTTTAAAGCAAGTTCTAGAGAATCATGTAATCATAAGAGCACTCAAGAAAGAAATTAGATTGATATGTATAATGCATCAATCATATAGGCTCAAAACTCACAAGGATGATTATACAAGTCAATATCATGTCTAAACATGCTTCTTTCTCAATCAACATATCATATCAACATTGACTCATAAAAAATAGTATCAAGCTCAATTCTTATGAAAATCTTCTCACTAATAACCAGTTTTAGACTTATACAACTCATATCTCATCATTGTATTAAAAAGGAACTAAAACACATTAAAAAAAATAATAATAATATTAAAGACTCATAAAAAATAATAATAATAGCCAAAAATAAAAGAAATCCTAAATCCTTCCCCCACACTTAATTCTTACATTGTCCTCAATGTAATGCTATTAACCCAAATGAAAGAATTATGTGTAAGAGAAAAGAACTAATAACATAAAAATAGAAATAACTAAGACTCAAAACAAAACAAACTCATGCAACCTAAATAATCTTCAAATACTAAACAAATAATTAACAACTAAACATAAAAAAAACAATAAAAATAATAAAAGGAAAAAGAAGCAAATTTGAGTATGGCAGGTTGGTAATTTCTTTATTAATTGGGATGCCTTCCCAATTAGTACTTGAGTTAAGTTGTCCACCCTAACCAACGCCCCTTCTTGGCAATTTAGGCTTGTCAGGCTCATATATGAAACTTCCCAAATTTGAGCGTTTGATAGGAAGCTTTCTTTGCACAAAAGTGGATACAGTCTCCATTATAAGTATTATTCCATCATCCCTTGTGGTGCATAGCTTGTCAAGCAATGGTGCATCTTTTGGTACTTGTTCAATGGCATCCACAAACAAACTGTTTAAGGTTTCTAGCATGTCTTGTTCATGTTCCTCCTCCTTGAACTTTGCAAATCTACTAGGAAAAAGTGGAGAAGAAACATTAGTAAAAATTGGAACCTTAAACGTTATCTCAAATGCCGAAGTACTCTTAATTATGGCTTCATTATCCTCAAGAGTTGAATCCATCGTTGGTTTAATCTAGAGGTGGCAATTGGGCGGGTTCGGGCGGGTTCGGGTCGGGTTCATTCGGGTTCGGGTTTATTCGGGTTCGGGCTCATTTGGGCTCGGGCTCATTCGGGTTCGGGTCCATCCGGGTTCGGGCTCATTCGGGTTCGGGTCCATTCGGGTTCGGGCTCATTCGGGTTCGGGCTCATTCGGGTTCGGGCTCATTCGGGTTCGGGCCCATTCGGGTTCGGGCCCATTCGGGTTCGGGTTCGGGTTCGGTCTGGGTTCGGGTTCGGTCTGGATTCAGGTATGTTTTACATCATTTTATTTTATATTAGATGTAATCATTTTTACGTAATTTAAATATTTATATCTAAAAACAAATTATTAATTTATTATTATTTTTATACTTTTGCTATTATATGATATTTTTAATTATATTTATTTTTTAAAATTAATATTTGTTAGCACCAAAAGAATAAGAATTAATTTGTTATATAAAATCAAATTTTGAAATAATTTATTATAAAAAATATGATATATTATATTTTAATCATATTGATATTTAAAATAAATGATTTGATGAACTCGAATTTCAAAATATAAATACATTATAATTTATATTCACTATAAAATAAAAAACTTTTAAAAATAAATTTTGGTCTTCATCTATTCGTTTATATACTTATAAAATGCAAACAATTTATGCTTATAGTCAAGATATATATATATATATATTGAGTACTTATATTTTTTCATCAGTATAAAGTATAAATTATAAGGTAGTACTAAAAATATATAATTTATATTTAAATTATACGTAATAAATATATAATTAATATAATTATTTATTAATATATAATAAATATACCCAAAACCAAAAGGCCATAAAACCCAAAACCCCATTAAACCCACCCGCTAAAATAAAATCCCATGAAAGCCATAATCCAATTAAACCCACTCTAACCTAATCGTATAAGTATAACCCAAAAGGCCAAAATAATTGAATTATTGTCAAATTTTTTTACCCTTAAAGAATAATTTAATTAGTGTCAAATTTTTTTTTACATCTCTAAAATTTTCAAGAATTTAAAATATTTAGATTGTAAATTCATCATGATATGAGACGTTAAAGTTATAACTTATAAGTACAAAATATAATTTACTTTTTGATAAAATTATTATTTCATCATCATATATATATATATATTAAATTTTAAATTTTAATTAAATTATTTAAAAAAATTAGAATAAAATTAATAATTAAAGTTATTGCTTTGTAAAAAAAAATTAATTAATTGCAATTTGATTATTTTTATTTTTAGTATTAAATTCGGGTTCGGGTTCGGGCCGGTCTCGGGTTCGGGTCCATTCGGGTTCGGGCTCATTCGGGTTCGGGCTCATTCGGGTTCGGGCCCATTCGGGTTCGGGTCCATTCGGGTTCGGGTCCATTCGGGTTCGGGCCCATTCGGGTTCGGGTCCATTCGGGTTCGGGCCCATTCGGGTTTGGGTTTTTTCGGGTTCGGGTTTTTGACTTTTTGGTCAAATCGGGTTTGGGTTCGGGTTTTCCTGGGCGGGTTTTCGGGTTCGGGTTCATTTTGCCACCTCTAGTTTAATCTCATCCTCGGGCTCCCCTAGACCTTCGAATTCATCCCCAAGTTGTTCGGTACTAGCTTTCTCTTCTTGATCATGTTCATGCAGTTCTTCAGATCTTTGTTCTTCCCATGCGCCATATCATTAGCCAATTGGCTCATTTGCTTTTCCAAATTCAGGATACTTGCCTTGGCTTCCTGTTGATATGCCCTGTTTTCCTGTTGCATTGCCTTTGTTTCCTGTTGAATTTCCAAAGTACTAGCAACAATAGTGTCGATACGTGATCCCGTCACGGGGACCAATTCGAGTGAGGGGGAAACAGAAACAGAGGAAAAGACGGCTGTCTCAACCTAAAAAATAACAATGTCTCATCATGAGACTTTATTATTCGTTAAGCGTGACATTAAAAAATCGAGGAAAAGTCGACTTAATTCCTCTTTAAAAAATGAAGGTTTTGAAAATGACCTTGAAAAAAGACATAGAGTCACCACAAATCTTTTTTAGCTAGGTGTGATCGGCCACCTATTAAAACCGATTTTAAAAAACATTTTAAAATTAATTAAAACATTTTTAAAACCAATTTCAAGTCTGCGTTATAAACCAGAGAAAATCGAAGAATCGGGTTCGGGACTCGGTTACGTGTGGGGAAGGATTAGCACCGCCACAACGCCCGTATAAAATGGTACCTTATTAATCATGTGTCATCTCAAGTCTCGGTAAAAAGTTGATTTTTAATTTAGTATTTCGAGTTAATTCCCAATTTAAAGAAAAATAATTTCATTTTTAATTGAAAATGATCAAGAATTTATTAATTCAAAATTTTCCTATATTCCCCGACAAAATCGGCAAAATATAGAATTTTTTATTTATTTGGAAAATCTTCCAAATCATTCTCGTTTTTTTGAAAGAAAGATATTCTTTTATTAATGATAATTGATGACATTCTCTCTAGCAAACCCGGTAGAGAACTCATGAATTATTTTAACTCAAATTTTTTTTTTATTTTATTTAAAATCATTATCCCTTTTTTAAAAACATTTAAAAACATATGAATATGAAAATGTGGCACATGAATAAAATGACATAGCAAAGTCTAGATAATATAATGCAACCTAAATGATGTGATATAATTTAAAAGGCATAGCATATCCTAAATGAAATGAAATATCCTAAGTATCATGATATTCTAAATGAAATGGATAAGATTTAAATGATATGGCAAATTTAAATGACATGGCATATCCTAAATAAGATAATTTAAATGACATGGAATATTATGAAACATTAAATAATGCTATCATGAAATATGCATCAAAATAAAATAACAAAATGCATGAACATGCTAAATAACGCGACAAAATAAATGACTAAATAAAAAAGCATAGGATAGCATGAAACATTCAAAACCATATGAAAAACAATATAATACCAAAAAACATAAATCAAAATAATAACAAATATCATAGAAATTATCATAGGAAAAAAAAACATATGTTATACAACATGCATGAATATGGAAAATGCAATGCATGAAAATGTATTGTTTCCTTTAATTAAGGAAATACGTATATCTAAAAAGATATCCCACTACCTTAGAAAAATATATCAAATTAAATCTTCAAAAAATCAAAATACTTTGTGATTTGTTTGAAAACAATTTAAGAGACTTGAATAAATATTAAAACCTTAGCTAAAACCATTGAAAATGGCTCTAATTTCCTAAATTTAAAATCTCGGACTTGACCACCCTTAACCCGAGATTTATAAAATAATTTTTAAAGTTTAAAAAGGCTTAGAAACTATCCTAAGACAGTAGCTAAAGCTTATAACCGAACCCCTCTAAATGCCTTAGCCAAATTCAACAATTGATTTTCTTTTGAATTCAAATCTGCCTCTACTGTCCGGTTTTAACACACGATTTTATAACCTATTTTTAAAAATTCAAAAAAATCTAAAAAAAGTACTGGAGAGTCATAACATGTAAAAATACATGAGAAAAAAATGGCTTAATTTTATGATTAAAGATGACTTCCCAGAAAAATCGGAGAAGTTTGAGTACTGGGTGAAAAAAACTGTTTTGTCAAAACACATTTTTTGCCTTTGATAAAGTCATTTAAAAATCAAAGTAAAAATGTTGGAGACTCTCCTAAAGACCTACAAACAGTAGCTAAAATATTTAAAAACCTTGGAAAAGAATAGGCTAAGTAAAAAAAATCACAAGGGTAGAATAATCAATTTGATGACCCTTTAATTTTCCACAAGTGTGCACTAGTGAGCATGACTTTGAGCCATTGATTGGCCTAAGTCAATAATCATGTGGCATGACATGAAATGCACGAAAATACAGCAAAGTGAATGCATGAAATGCATGGTTTAAAGGCTAAGTGATAAGGGAAATGCATGGCATAGAGAAATGGCCTAGACCTAAAATGAACTTGCATGACATTTAATACAACCTAGGTCTAGAATGCATGAGATGTTTGATAATGCAAATGTGACTTAGACCTAATGTGTTAAGAATATGCATGACAATACTAAACCTAAATAACATAGCAATGCATGGCAATACCAATATGATTTAAGACCTAATATGAAGGCAATACAAAGATGGCCTAAATGCCTAGCATGAGTTTGCATGGCAATAAATGCTATCCTAACTTAATATGCATGAAATGCTTGATAATACAAATGTGACTTAGACCTAATGTGTTATGAATATGCATGACTATACTAATATAACCTAAGAACTAAATGGCATAGCAATGCATGGCAATAAACTTGAGAAATAATGCAAACATGCCCAAAAATCCAACATGGCCGAATGACCTATCAAAAAAACCTAACATGGAATTGCAAACAAGTCAACAAGCAAAAATGAAAATGAAAATACACATACAAGGCAAAAGCATGGGAGTAGCCGAATGGTCATATGGTAAAAATGTGATGCAAGTATGGCAACATGCAAAGTATGATAGATGAAACAAAATGCAAAATATAATCAAGAAGAACATAAGGGCCAAAACCTACAAAGAAATATCATTTCATGAAAAAATATAAAAAGCAAATATAGCATAAAAATAATGTAAAGTACATGATCAAAATAAACATAGACATGCAAAGAAAATATGAAGAAAAAACTAGTAAACAAAACAAGGAAAGTTAAGCTCCATGGTTGGTACAAAATGGGCATAGCCTCTCCCCTAACCATAATCACTTGATCTTGTCAAGATCATGAAGCCTTTCCATTTCAAAATATCAGAAAATAAACCATGCTAATCAACAAAATAGAGGTGAGTGTCATGATTGGTAAAAATGGGCATAGCCTCTCCCTTAACCATAGTCACTTGATATGTATCAAGATTATGTAGCCATTTCAACCTCTTTTGCTTCATTTTTTTGTAAAAAGTCAGAACCTTAAATACTTAAATAAACCTTCTAAAAATCATTTTTCCACAACAACTTAAAAAGAAGAAAAAAAGAAAAAAAAAATCAAGGCAAGCATTCCTTCAAATTCGGCCAAGCACAAACTTTATAAAAAAATTGTTTTCAACCATTTTTGAAGAAGAAGAAGAGATGAAAACTTAAGTAAACATTTTAAAAACTTGATTTCTATGAGAAATGTAGTAGGAAAACAAAGTGGAAAATCAAGAAATCAACATAGAAAACAAGTAGAAAACCATGCTAGAGCTAGGTAGAAATGACTACCTTCAAGCTCTCTTATTGAAAACCTTTCTTTTTTCTTTCAAAACCTTTTTTTTCTCAATTAGCTACTGACTTCCAGCCTTCAACCCTGTGAAAAAACTGATCAGCCCCCTCCCCTAATGACTTGGCCTAATGGCATGCCCACCATTGGATGATTTTTGCACTATTTCTCCTCCACTTTTGGCCCTTAGATTAAGATATTTTCATGACAACATAAAGTGTCATCTTGCCAATTGATAGCAGCCCTTAAGATGTGTACTAAGCCATTGTAATAACCTCAGCCCTTAGATGAAAATGAGGACCAATCCCATGCACTTCCTTGCTTGGCCCTTTGAGTGCCTACCCTTGGATAAGTTGTGCTCTTCTATTCTTGGCCATTGGATGAGGATTCTTTCATGAAAACATAAAAATGTCACCTTGGCATTTAATCCCAGCCCTTTACATGTGTACTCAGCCCTTGTACATTGCCTAAGCCATTGGATGAAAAGGAACAATCCCACGCACTTCCTTGCTTGGCCGAATAGATGTCCACCTTTGAATGAGTTGTGCTCTTCCATTCTTGGCCATTAGATGAGGTTCTTTCATGACAAATAAAAATGTCATCTTGGCATTTAATCTTGGCCATTGAATGGTGTATTCAACTTTTCTACAAGGCACCTAAGCCATTGGATGAAGGGGGGACCATTTGCAAGGTACTAGTGGTAGCATGTAAGCTTGATAGTGACTAAGGAATTAAATTGATCAAGATTTCTTCTTCTCCTCTATGCTGGCTGATCAAAGGAGGTAAAATCCTAGCAATTCCTTCTTCTTTCATATTTTTCTTAATTACAAATTTGCCCTTTTTGGTTTCTTCGGTAAAATAACCTTTTTGACCCCCGAACCTAAATAAATAGAAAACAGACTCCAAATTCAAATTTTCTTTTTTCAATACTTCCGAAATAATAAAAAATTGAATTCTGAAAGTTTTCAAAATTGTTTGAGTCCATTTGCTATTTATTTCAGATTTATTTCCAAAATTGCCCCTTAATGCACCCGAACTTTTGTCATTTTGTAAATGAGCTCCGAATCCAAATTTTTCTTCACCAATATCTTCCAAATAATTTAAAAGTGTGATCTGAAAGTTTTCAATATTTTTGGAGCTCATTTGCTATTTTTGGAGATTTATCTGCTTGAATTTCTACATAGGGGACCCGGGATTTGGCCATTTTGCAAACGAACTCCGAATCCTGATTTTATTTCTCCAATCTCTTCCGAATAATTTAAGAATTAGATGTGCAAAGTTTCAGAATTTTGGAGCTCATTTACTATTTTTCCGAGATTTATCCTTTTGAATTTCTACATAGTGGACCCGGGATTTGGCCATCTTGCAAACGAACTCCAAATCAAGATTTTCTTTCACCAATCTCTTTGAAATTATTTAATAATGAGATCTACAAATTTTCAGAATTTTTGGAGTTCATTTGCTATTTTTCCCAAAATTTCCAATTTTGCCCTTTTGCCTTCGAAGCCCGGATTTGCTCAAAACAAGTCCAATTTTCAGATTTTTTTTTTTAAAATGAGCCTTGGGCTATCCTTGTTTAATCACTCCTCATCAATTAGGGTCTTTAGTCTTACCGAATCGGGCCATTTTTGTAATTCTTTCAAATTTCATCGAAATCCACCAAAAACCCTAATTCTCGATTTCTTTCGAATTGACTTTCCTTTCAGTTTTTCTTTCAAGTAGCTTCTCCATTACCCATTTTTAGTGCTTATCTTTCATTTGAGACCTTCAATTTTGACCAATTTGATCGTTCAAGCACTTTTCCCCAAATTTTCCGAATTAGGGTTTCCTTTCTATTGAGATTCTGTAACCCAACTTTCGACCTCCATATCTTTCAATGTAGACCTCGGATTATCAAAACCCTTTAACCATCTTTCAATTGAAATTCAAATCTTGATTTTGACAGTGGGTCGACTTTTTTGAGGTTGACTTTTTTGGGGTTGACTTTTTTTGACTTTGACTTTTTTCTGTCTGCCTTCTTAGACTAAGTCTCGGAGTACCAACTGCAGGATGAGAAAAGCCTTTTAGCATTCTGAATTGTCAATTTAGGAAGAAAACATACCTGATTTAGTGGTTCAGACAAAATTAGGTGTCTACAAACCCCTCTTTGACTATTGTTGAGAATCAGGAATCAAGCAAAGATAAACAAACACTAATTTTGTCCGGTTAGTGAAATCACATGTGAAGAGAAGGGAAAGAGAGTTTTCTTTTTTCCATTTTTCATTTTTTCATTTTTTTTTTTGAAAAAACTATAAATAGAAATTTTGTCCTTTAAATTGAATTCCCTGACTAATCAAGGCTCGACCCGTCTTCAGGAAATGGGTTCGATTTGCAAGAGAAGAAAAGACCTCGACGAAGGTCTCGGGGTCTTATCTTGTCTTGTGCTAACCTTATTGGCATGGGTGAAACCGAAAATTGAAAAAGATCTGGATAAAACCAGGGATTGAAATGACATGGGTAAAACCAGAAATTGAAAAAGTCTAGATGAAACCAAAAATTGAAAAGCATGGGTGAAACCAGAAATTTGAAAAAGATCTGGATGAAACCAAAAATTTGAAAAAGATTTGGATGAAACCAGAAATTGAAACGCATGGGTGAAACCAAAAAATTGAAAAATGATCTAGATGAAACCAGAAATTGAAAAACATGGGTGAAACCAGAAATTTGAAAAAGATCTGGATGAAACTAGAGAATAAAAAGGCATGGGTGAAACCAGAAATTTGAAAAAGATCTGGATGAAACCAGTGAATAAAAAGGCATGGGTGAAACCAAAAATTTGAAAAAGATCTAGATGAAACCAGAAATTGAAAAGCATAGGTGAAACTAGAAATTGAAAAAGATCTGGATGAAACTAGAAATTGAAACGCATGGGTGAAACCAGAAATTTGAAAAAGATCTGGATAAAACCAGAGATTAAGAAGGCATGGGTGAAACCAGAAATTTGAAAATGATCTGGATAGAACCAGAAATTGAAAAGCATGGGTGAAACCAGAAATTTGAAAAAGACCTGGATGAAGCTAGAAATTGGAAAGCATGGGTGAAACCAGAAATTTGAAAAAGATCTGGATGAAACCAGAGAATAAAAAGGCATGGGTGAAACCAGAAAATTGAAAAATATCTGGATGAAACTAGAAATTGAAATGGCCTAGAAATTAACCTGAAAGATTTGAGAGAGGATGCAAATGCTTGATGGTGTAAATGCAAATGTCTTGGATTGATGCAAATGCTTCTTTTTGATACAGATGTCTTGGATTGATGCAAATGCTTCTAAATGCAGATGCAGATGTCCCTACGAATCATGTTCATGTAAGTGGTTCATGAATGGTGTAATTGCAGCTACAATGAAGATGCAATGATCCTAGAAATGATGCACTTGCTTGAGATGATGCAAATGCAAATATATATGAAAGATGTACTTGTAAAGGTAGAATGCAGATGCTCATGGAATAGTGCAAATGCAAATATCCATGAATGATGCAAATGCTTGCTGACATGGTGCAGATGCAAAGCTTAATAGAGAGATGAGTGTTCATGAATGATGCAAATACCCCCAATCGTTTTTCTAGACTTTGGCTTAGCCTTGCCCATTCATTTTTCCTCTTCAAATCAGAGTATATCTTCAACTCCTTTTTCAATCTTTGGCTATTCTTTTTGCCCTAACAGTTTTCAAACTCTTATCAACAAAAATCTGCTTGCTGAGTTTTATTTCTTCTTCTCATATTTGGAAGTCAAGGTTATCCCTAGTAATTCCACACCTTTGGATTAGAAAAACTCTTATCTCATGTCAACATCAAAAATGGGTATTTCAAAAATATTTTATTTTCCCTTTCTGAAAAACAATTTTGCTTATTTAATGAAAACTTCTAAGTCAAAAATTTAACCCCACAGTGTGTAATGTACAAATCTTTTGAAGACTGATGATCACTGTTAGAAAATTTCCTAAGTGTCAATTTGGGGTTTTCAACTTGAATTGACACGGCTTAGTACAACATGATTTTGGTTTTTCCAGGAAAACTTCACAACAAAAAATGTATGTCCCTTCTAGGCTCACAAATGGAACTGATTTTATAATCATGAATTCATTGAGAACCAAACAAATTCAACATTCTTTTAGTTTCCATATCAAGGTATTTTGACAAGCGTCAAGATTGGCTCGGATGTTTAAACTGGAAAGTTGATTTTGGAGAAAAAAAGTTTAAGTTTTTGAAATCAATCATCCAAATGAGAGTTGACAATTTGGGAGGTTCAGGAATTCCTAAATGTTCCTCGATGACCACTTCTTTAAGATGATCTTATCTTTTGTGGTATCGACACTATCATAGATGGCATCGGAAATTTCCATTTTACTCTAGACCGTCCATTTTCGGGTTTTCACCCTAGAGTCTCATTCTCTCCAATTTTTTTCTTTTTTCCTTTTTTCATTGTTTTACCATGCATTTGAGAATTCTAAATTCTTTCTTAGTGAAATGATAATTCGATGAGATGGGATAAATCTGAGGAAAATACTCTTCAAGTTAAATATTCATGCTTGATTAAAATAGACTTTTAAAGCACGTAATGTAGGCCATGGCTCAGGGTTCAGAAAGAAAGGAAAAATAGGCCCAAAATATGTGTTTGAGGGTAATCAGATCAAGGATAATTTTTTGAGGAGGATTCTCTTTGAAACATTTATCCCTTTTTTGGACTTTTTATTCCTTTTTGACTTTTTACTCTTTTTCTTCATTGCTTTTGGCTTTCATTTGCCATACTTTTTCAAATTTTTTCTTGGCTTTTGTTTTGTTCTTGGCTTCTATTTCGCCATCTTTTCCTTTTTCTTTTTCTTTGACAGAGTGAGCCCATATTTATTTGGGGCTCCATTTGCTTTGTATCTGTCTTTGAGCTAGGACTCATTTTTCATGATCTTTGAGAAGATTTTTCCTCATATTTGCCCCCCAGTGTAGAGAGTGATCCTTGATCAGGGTTCAAAGAAGAAAGAATTCTTTTGGCTCAAAAGGGGTGACTATGGATAATTTCTTTTTTGCGAAAGGGAGATGAAAGATGGTCATTTCTCATATCAAGCACGAATATTCACATTGAAAAGCAATCCTCATGGGAAATAGATAATCAGAATTTCATTTTGCACTTTGGAATCATCCGAATTCTCATATGCATGATATCACAATTTTTTTCTGTTTTTTTTTTTATCGCATGCCCCAATGATTCATGCGTTAGTTCCATCCTTTTTCACCATGTATCCATCATTTCCACATATGATGCCCCAATTTTATTAACCATGAGAATTTGTATCATTACGAGGAATCGCAAGTCTAGGTCTGTACTGAAAAGAATAAGTTTCAATCTTGGGTTTGTTTGAAGTGAATAAGGAAAATATGACCTAAAAACGGCTTTTCTCTAGGACATGGGATAATCTAGTTTAATCATTGTGCCCCAAGGTGTCAATCATGAAGTGATGTTTGGGCAATTAGTGTTTTGTGGTTATTGGGAAAGACATGAATGGCTTTGGCACCACCTTGACATACATCGAATTACCAAGATATAGATTCTTGAAAGAATGTCTCATTTATTTGAATTTCAAGGAGTTCGAAATTTTTTCAAAAAGTTCGTTCCTTTGTTCATAACAAAGACTAGGATTTACATATTTGCTTATTCTGCAATGACAATGGTTTATAAAGTTTAATCATTCATATTCCTTGAAGCATTAGGTCTTTCAAGTGATCTTAGTTTCAGGGATTTAGACATATGGAATCCCCAAAAGAAGGAAGGTATTGGGTCATTTCTAACAATGATCATCAATATTCTTGAGACTATCTACTATTAGAACCTCCTTAATGCTTGTTTTTGCACATTCAAATTATTGTTAAAACACAAAAAACATAAAAACATTCAAAATTCATTCATTTCATAGGGATGTTAACATAAGACAAGTGTTTTCATTATGAGGTATGAAACTAAATGCATAAGAACTTCCCCTTGACATGTTCTCCCTAATTCAAACTGGCTATTCCTCGGTACTCTTTTCGACATTTCCATCTTCTTCCCCTATTATGACATCCACAGGGGTCTCATCATTCCCATTCAGTAGATTCTCCATGCTGTCTGACCTTTGTTTCTTCCCAACATCTAACTGCCCTTTATTAATAAGTGCTTGAACCTTCCGTTCAGACATAGGCAATTTTTCGTGGAATATCCCCGAATCCCAAAATGATAATCACAATATGCATTCTCGTCATACCAGCTCGGATATGGGGGTTGGATAGGCTCCACTAGAACTTTAGTGAGGAGTTTCTCTTCAACCAGCTGAGGCAATAGTTCAGAGTAAGACATGGGGAGTGGCTCAAACTGATCTCTTTTTCGGATATTCTTCGATTTCCTCTAACTGACAAAAGGTTGAAAATTTACTGGATTCTGAGAGGCTATTGGGTATAAGTATGAACCCTGGGGTACATAGTTCATAGAAGGACAGGGTGGTTGGTATGAAGTAGCCGAAATATACGGGGCAAAGTCTCCCATGGCTGGAACATCTTCCTCTTTCTTTTTGGGCGTCCTGTTTTTTTTTTCTGCATTAAATGTTTTACCTCCTTCGAGTTTCCCAGCCTTGATAGCATTTTCAATCATTTCCCCGGAGATTACCATATCTGAAAAATTCTTTGTGGTGTTGCCGACAAGTCTATCGTAGTATGGGGCCTGTAGTGTATTCACAAAAAGGACAGTGGTTTCTTTCTGAGTTAAGGTTGGTTGTATTTGGGTGGCCATGTTCTTCCACCTCTGAGCATACTCTTTGAAGCTCTCAGTAACCTTTTTCTCCATATTTTGCAAGGTGAGACGGTCAGGTGTCATGTCGATCACATGCTTGTATTGGTTTAGAAAAGCCCTGGCCAAATCATTCCAAGAGCAAATCTGATCCTTGCTCAACTGACTATACCACCTAATTGCGGACCCGCTGAGGCTATCCTGAAAGCAGTGAATCAAAAACTTATCATTATCTATGTGACTTGCCATCTTTCGACAAAACATGGTGATGTGGGTTGATGGATCGGTTGTCTCGTCATATTTCACAAAGTCAGGGACCTTGAATTCAGGAGGAATGACTAAATTGAGGACCAAGCATCGTTCTTTCGCATCTACACTTTCGAATATGTCTGTATTTTCTACTGACCGGAGCCTTTCATCTAGCAACTGATATTTCCTTTGGGAATCTGCCAACTCAGCCTTGTTCGACTCAACCATCTTCAGTTTTGCTTGTTTAGCTAGATCATCTAAATTCAGAATGTTGCTGGGATTAACTGTATTCTGGCCATTTAACATCATGACCTCACTCTGACCCTCTTGTGCCTCTAACCCTTCTCTGGCGTCCAAGTTTTCAGTGTATCCCTTTCCCTTGATTACAGCGGACATCAGCTCCATCAATTTAGTCATCTGATCCTTAGATTCTTCTTAAGACTTTACCAGCTGTTCTCGCAATTTTTCATGTGCCCTTTACATTCTTTCCATTCGGGCAGCTTGTTCATTCTCCATAGCTCTAGCCTGTATTAAAAGGGTACTCAGTACTTCTTATACCTCTGATTTGAAATGGAAATTCTTTCAAAGACTCTTAAAGCCAAGCCAACTTCTATTTTATTCCCTCCAAATGTATGTCATGATGAAGGAGCCATGAATGCAATTTGATGCCCGTGAAACATAAAAAATGTGATGTATGGACATGTATAGTGGAAACATGCTGACCATGTATGTAATAAATGCAATCACGATACCAACATGCTCCAAGCAAAGAATAAATAAATCAACGCATGGATATATGCAATGAATGACCATGTATATTTCAATGTATTTCCCAATGAATGATCATATACACTATGAATGCAACACGATGTCAATTATGATGTATGTAAACAATGAATGATTGACACAGAGTAATAAATGTATGTATCATGATGTTAATATGACATATTAATACATGAGCATATCATGATAACTATGTATGCCATAGATGTAATCTAATGCCAACATGATGCATTTAAAGAATAAATAAATTGATACACAGGTATGTATAAATAATGACCATGCATGTCATAAATGTATTTACAATGAATGACCATGCATGCTATGACTGTAACATGATGTCAAAATGATACATGTAAAGAATAAATGAATTAACACAAAGGTATATACAATGACCAATGATTTCACGAAATTGGTGGGACCAAATATTGATTATTCAAAAATCTCACTATGCAAAATTTGCCTCCAAATTTAATCTATGATTTTTTGAAACATGTTTTCTCTATGAAAAGCCAAACATATTATTTTCAAAAGAATTTCAGGGTAGTGGATCCTAATATGGTATAATATGCAAATGTTCATGTAACACTACCGGTTTATAATCATCAAATGAGATTATTACCGACTGTTTATTGCAAAAAATGAGATAAAAAATACAATCATGAATGTACATGCTCTATTCACACATGCATGAAATGTGCAAAATGCAAAAATGTTTGAAAAAGAATGTTTTGATATTTTCAATTTTAAAAAGCTAATGAACACTTGCCCCAATATTATCGACTCATCTAGGCAAAATGATGCCTTCAGGGCGGGATATTAAACTTATTACGGGCGATGTACGTACATCGTTGCCCGATCTACAACCCTTATTCAGAGTGTAAAATAGGTAACAAAAGGTTTAGAAATGTCCCTGCATGTGTTCCTATCTTCGGTGTATCTAATGAAAATCCGGCATGGCTTCGCCTAGATTCACTATATGAGGGTGAATCGGTTCTAAAGGCCCCGAATTGCTCCTCACTGTCGCCGGTGAAGGCTAGTAAGGCACCCCGATAAAAGCGGGTTCAATTCGTTAGAGTATATTTTCCTAAGCCCATACGGAATATCATCACGAAGGCATTAGGTACTTTATACTCCGCAAGTGTTTCACTAGCCCATACGGAGGATCATCACAAAGGCATAGTTACTTTACTCCCACTTAAAAGGATGGAACCCGGGTAGAGAGTTCATGTTATGCAAATGCAAATGTAGTGTGTGCGGAGGAACAACAAACCTTTCACCACCTATTCTACACCCTTTATCCTAAATACCCCAACAATTTATTAAAACAACGATCAAGAATAGTGTAACGCATTAACCAACAAGCAATAATAATATACAACATTAAATAACTAGAAAACAATAATAAAATGCATGTGAATGAATATGAACATATTTAAAACATTTTATTATTTTCAAAATTCTCCTTTATTTTAAAAAATGTGGGAATTAAAATTAAATACCAATTAAACCAACAAAATCGAGACTTTGATAACACACGACTAATTCTAGACCTGACTCTCTAATATTCCCTAGTGGAGTCGCTAAGCTGTCGATACGTGATCCCGTCGCGAGGACCCTTTCGAGTGAGGGGGAAACAGAAATAGAGGAAAAGACGGCTGTCACAACCTAAAAAAATAATAATGTCTCATCGCGAGACTTTATTATTTGTTAAGCGTGACATTAAAAAACAGAGAAAAAATCGACTTAATTCCTCTTTAAAAAATGAAGGTTTTGAAAATGACCTTGAAAAGAGACATGGAGTCGCCACCAATCTTTTTTAGCTAGGTGTGATCGGCCACCTATTAAAACCGATTTTAAAAAACATTTTAAAATTAATTAAAATATTTTTAAAACCAATTTCAAGTCTACGTTATAAACCAGAGAAAATCGAAAAATTGGGTTTGAGACTCGGTTACGTGCGAGGAAGGATTAGCACCCCCCACAACGCCCGTATAAAACGGAACCTTATTAATCATGTGTCATCTCAAGTCTCGGTAAAAAGTTGGTTTGTAATTTAGTATTTCAAGTTAATTCCCAATTTAAAGAAAAATAATTCCATTTTTAATTGAAAAAGATCCGGAATTTATTAATTCAAAATTTTCCTATATTCCCCTACAAAATCGGCAAAATATAGAAATTTTTATTTATTTGGAAAATCATTCGAATCATTCTCAGTTTTTGAAAGAAATATATTCTTTTATTAATGATAATTGATGACATTCTCTCCAGCAAACCTGGTAGAGAACTCATGGATTATTTTAACTGGGAAATATCTTTATTTTATTTAAAATCATTGTCCCTTTTTTAAAAACATTTAAAAACATATGAATATGAAAATGTGGCACATGAATAAAATGACATAGCAAAGTCTAGATAATACAATGCAACCTAAATGATGTGATACAATTTAAAAGGCATAGCATATCCTAAATGAAATGAAATATCCTAAGTATCATGATATTCTAAATGAAATGAATAAGATTTAAATGATATGGCAAATTTAAATGACATGGCATATCCTAAATAAGATAATTTAAATGACATGGAATATTATCTAAGTGACATGGAATATGAAACATGAAATAATGCTATCATGAAATATGCATGAAAATAAAATAACAAAATGCATGAACATGCTAAATAAAGCGACAAAATAAATGACTAAATAAAAAAGCATAGGATAGCATGAAACATTCAAAACCATATGACAAACAATATAATACCAAAAAATATAAATCAAAATAATAACAAATATCATAGAAATTATCATAGGAAAAAAATTATATGTTATACAACATGCATGAATATGGAAAATGCAATGCAAGAAAGTTTACTTTTTCCTTTAATTAAGGAAATCCGTATATCTAAAAAGATATCCCGCTACCTTAGGAAAATATATCAAATTAAATCTTCAAAAATCAAAATACTTTGTGATTTGATTGAAAACAATTTAAGAGACTTGAATAAATATTAAAACCTTAGCCAAAACCTTTGAAAATGGCTCTAATTTCCTAAGTTTAAAATCCCAGACTTGACCACCCTTAACCCGAGATTTATAAAATCATTTTTAAAGTTTAAAAAGGCTTTGAAACTATCCTAACACAGTAGCTAAAGCTTCTAACCAACCCCCTATAAATGCCTTAGCCAAATTCAACAATTGTTTTTCTTTTGATTTCAAATCTGCCTCTACTGTCCGGTTTTAACACACGATTTTTTAACCTATTTTTAGAAACTCAAAAAAATATAAAACAAATACTGGAGAGTCAGAACATGTAAAAATACATGAGAAAAATTTGGCTTAATTTTATGATAAAAGATGACTTCCCAGAAAAATCGGAGAAGTTCGAGTACTGGCTGAAAAAAACTGTTTTGTCAAAACACATTTTTTGCCTTTGATAAAGTCTTTTAAAAATCAAAGTAAAAATGTTGGAGACTCTCCTAAAGACCTAAAAACAGTAGCTAAAACATTTAAAAACCTTGGACAAGAATAGGCTAAGTAAAAAAATCACAAAGGTAGAATAATCAATTTGACGACCCTTTAATTTTCCACAAGTGTGCTCTAGTGAGCATGACTTTGAGCCATTGATTGGTCTAAGTCAATAATCATGTGGCATGACATGAAATGCATGAAAATACAGCAAAGTGAATGCATGAAATGCATGGTTTAAAGCCTAAGTGATAACGGAAATGCATGGCATAGAGAAATGACCTAGACCTAAAATGAACTTGCATGACATTTAATGCAACCTAGGTCTAGAATGCATGAGATGCTTGATAATGCAAATGTGACTTAGACCTAATGTGTTATGAATATGCATGACAATACTAATATGACCTAAGACCTAAATAACATAGCAATGTATGGCAATACCAATATGATTTAAGACCTAATATGCATGGCAATACAAAGATGGCCTATATGCCTAGCATGAGTTTGCATGGCAATAAATGCTATCCTAACTTAATATGCATGAAATGCTTGATAATACAAATGTGACTTACACCTAATGTGTTATGAATATGCATGACAATACTAATATGACCTAAGAACTAAATGGCATAGCAATGCATGGCAATAAACATGAGAAATAATGCAAACATGCCCAAAAATCCAACATGGTCAAATGACCTATCAAAAAACCCTAACATGGAAATGCAAACAAATCAACAAGCAAAAATGAAAATGAAAATACAAATACAAGGCAAACAACATGGGAGTAGCCGAATGGGCATATGGTAAAAATGTGATGCAAATATGGCAACATGCAAAGTATGATACATGAAACAAAATGCAAAGTATAATCAAGAAGAACATAAGGGCCAAAACCTACAAAGAAATATCATTTCATGAAAAAATATAAAATGCAAATATAGCATAAAAATAATGTAAAGAACATGATCAAAATAAACATAGACATGCAAAGAAAATATTAAGAAAAAACTATTAAACAAAATAAGGAAAGTTAAGCTCCATGGTTGGTACAAAATGGGCATAGCCTCTCCCCTAACCATAATCACTTGATCTTGTCAAGATCATGAAGCCTTTCCATTTCAAAATATCAGAAAATAAACCATGCTAATCAACCAAATAGAGGTGAGCTTCATGGTTGGTAAAAATGGGCATAGCCTCTCCCCTAACCATGGTCACTTGATATGTATCAAGATCATGTAGCCATTTCAACCTCTTTTGCTTCATTTTTTGTAAAAAATCTGAACCTTAAATACTTAAATAAACCTTCTAAAAATCATTTTTTCCACAACAACATGCAAAGAAGAAAAAAGAAAAAACAATCAAGGCAAGCATTCCTTCAAATTCGGCCAGGCACAGACTTTGTAAAAAAAATTGTTTTCAACCATTTTTGATGAAGAAGAAGAGATGAAAACTTAAGTAAACATTTTAAAAACTTGATTTCTATGAGAAATGTAGTAGGAAAACAAAGTGGAAAATCAAGAAATCAACATAGAAAACAAGAAGAAAACCATGCTTGAGCTAGGTAGAAATGACTACCTTCAAGCTCTCTTATTGAAAACCTTTCTTTTTTCTTTCAAAATCTTTTTTTTCTCAATTAGATACTGACTTCCAGCCTTCAACCCTGTAAAAAACTGATCAGCCCCCTCCCCTAATGACTTGGCCTAATGGCATGCCCACCATTGGATGATTTTTGCACTTTTTCTCCTTCAATTTTGGCCCTTAGATTAAGATATTTTCATGACAACATAAAAGTGTCATCTTGACAATTGATAGAAGCCCTTAAGATGTGTACCAAGCCCTTGTAATATTCTCAGCCCTTAGATGAAAATGAGGACCAATCCCATGCACTCCCTTGCTTGGCCCTTTGAGTGCCTACCCTTGGATGAGTTGTGCTATTCTATTCTTGGCGATTGGATGAGGATTCTTTCATGACAACATAAAAATGTAATCTTGGCATTTTATCCCATCCCTTTACATGTGTACTCAGCCCTTGTACATGGCCTAAGCCATTGGATGAAAAGGAACAATCCCATGCACTTCCTTGCTTGGCCGAATGGATGTCCACCTTTGGATGAGTTGTGCTCTTCCATTCTAGGCCATTAGATGAGAGTTATTTCATGACAAATAAGAATGTCATCTTGGCATTTAATCTTGGCCATTGAATGGTGTATTCAACTTTTCTACAAGGCACCTAAGCCATTGGATGAAGGGGGAGCATTTGCAAGGTACTAGTGGTAGCATGTGAGCTTGATAGTGACTAAGGAATTAAATTGATCAAGATTTCTTCTTCTCCTCTATGCTAGCTAATCAATGGAGGTAAAATCTCAGCAATTCCTTCTTCTTTCATCTTTTTCTTAATTACAAATTGCCCTTTTTGGTTTCTTAAGTAAAATGACATTTTTGACACCCGAACCTAAATAAATAGAAAACAGACTCCAAATTCAAATTTTATTTTTTCAATACTTCCAAAATAATAAAAAAATTGAATTCTGAAAGTTTTCAAAATTTTATGAGTCCATTTGCTATTTATTTCGGATTTATTTCCAAATTGCCCCTTAATGCACCCGAACTTTTGTCATTTTGTAAATGAGCTCCGAATCCAGATTTTTATTCACCAATCTCTTCCAAATAATTTAAAAGTGTGATCTGGAAGTTTTCAAAACTTTTGGAGCTTATTTGCTATTTTTTCGGGATTTATCTGCTTGAATTTTTGCATAGAGGACCCGGGATTTGGCCATTTTGCAAACGAACTCCGAATATGGATTTTATTTCGCCAATCTCTTCCAAATAATTTAAGAATGAGATCTGCAAATTTTCAGAATTTTTGGAGCTCATTTACTATTTTTTCGGGATTTATCCTTTTGAATTTCTACATAGTGGACTCGGGATTTGGCCATCTTGCAAACGAACTCCAAATCAAGATTTTCTTTCGCCGATCTCTTCGAAATGATTTAAGGATGAGATCTGCAAATTTTCAGAATTTTTGGTGTTCATTTGCTATTTTTTCCAAAATTTCCAATTTTGCCCTTTTACCTCCGAAGCCCGGTTTTGCTCAAAACAAGTCCGATTTTTAGATTTTCTTCAAACTAAGCCTTGGGATATCCTTGTTTAATCACTCATCAATTAGGGGCTTTTGTCTTACCGAATCGGGCCATTTCTATAATTCTTCCAAATTTCACTGAAATCCACCAAAAATCCTAATTCTCGCTTTTCTTCCGAATTGACTTTTCTTTCAGTTTTTCTTTCAAGTAGCTTCTCCATTACCCGTAGTTAGTGCTTATCTTTCATTTGGGACCTTCAATTTCGACCAATTTGATCGTTAAGCACTTTTCCCCAAATGTCCCGAACTAAGGTTTCATTTCTACTGAGATTTTGTAACCCAACTTTCGACCTCCATATCTTTCAATGTAGACCTTGGATTATCAAAATTCTTTCACCATCTTTCAATTGAAATTCAAATCTTGATTTTGAAAGTGGGTCGACTTTTTTAGTAGTTGACTTTTTCGAGATTGACTTTTTCGGGGTTGACTTTTTTTGAGTTTGACTTTTTCTATCTGTCTTAGACTAAGTCTCGGAGTACCACCTACAGGATGAGAAAAGCCTTTTTGCATTCTTAATCATCAATTTAGGAAGAAAACATACCTGATTTAGTGGTTCGGACAAAATTAGGTGTCTACAAATAGTATTGACAAGGTCTTCTAAAGAAATACCTGAGTTTTTAGGTGGGGGTTGAAAAAGATCTTGTTCATGAAACCATAATTGATTGAAGCTAGATGGATGATTGTAATTGGCATAAGGATCAATTTCTTGATAATTACCCGAGTAGCCATAATTAGGATTATCCCACCATCCTTCATTGTAAGTGTTTGGGAAGGGATCACACTGTTGTTGGTGGAACCCTTGTTGGCTTTGGTATCCTTCCACATCATAGGCTGGTTCAAAATTATCTTTTCGGTAGTATGGGTACCAATTGGTTGGATGATCCGTCATGAAGCACACTCCACACTGCCTTGATTGTTGAACATTACCCATGGCCAATTGTTGAACTGGGGAGGTGAGACTGGCTCGTTGATTCTCCATGTTCATGTATGCCACCAACTCTTCAAGTGTTAGATTGCTCAATTCTATCGTGTTTTGCTCAAAAATTGAAAAGAAAAACCTATATGTACAAGAAAAATAAAATTAATTACAACTGAAAATAAGAATAAACCAAATAACGAATAAACTAAATAAAGCAATCCCCGGCAACGGCTCCAAAAACTTGATGCAACCAAAAGAGTGTATATTTATTTAACCTTGCATTAAAAAGATCAATTGTAAGTATAGTAGTTAGCAAGAGTCGAGTCCTTAGGGATTGGGTTTTAGTTTATAAATTATTAGTTTATAACTTAGATTCAAAGAAAGCAAAGTAAAGGGGGATTTTTGAAATAGTTTAAAAGTAAATAAAACAAGAAAAGTAGAAAACAAGTAAATAAGAAACAATCAAATATGAGAGAAGTATGGTTAAGGTTTCATTCTCCACCACTAGACATCATTAAGAATCAATTTCAGATCTATCAACATTAATTAGCTATCAAAGTTAACAACCATAGATAACAACATCCTGTGTTACCCCACTCCTTCCTTAGTTCGTCGTTAAGCAGGACGAATGTCACTATTTAATCTCTAACTATCAAACAACCTATGATAAACATCTCTAAATTTAATTTGACAGTAGCTTTATGATGAGAAAGATAGGCTGATCTAAGCAACAAAAGCACGAACATGAATTGTTTAACTTAGGTTATGTTCCACTTTGCAATTAGCGAAAACTTGACCATAATCATTAATCACAAATTGCCACTTATGAATAGGAAATCAAGACAATTACACGGATCAAAATTCCTAAACTAGCATTAGACAATTATCAAGATCTATCTAGTTTGCAACCTAAACAAATCAAGACAACATCATGAACAATTCTTTTGGAAGAACATAATCAACTTTGATAGAAAACTAATGATAGATAAATCTAAAAATCAATTACAAAAATGTCTAGGGCTTTGAAATCACCCTTAACCAAAAAGAAGTTTAGCCTAACATAGACATAGATAATATATACATGAAACTAAAAAATAAAAAGAATGGAGAAGAAGAATAATAATGATGATCCCTTGAGCTCCTCAAAAGATTATGATAGTTTGTGGCTCAAAAGATGGTATTTATAGAGTTTTTTGACCTTGGAAACCCTTTCATGGTCTTAAAACAAGTTAGGAGTCAAAATATGGCAAGTTTGGACTTTTTGCATATTTTTGCAGTTTTGCAATTTTTTCCCGGATTTGGAGGTCAGAAACTCGATGCCGCGGCCCCAACTTGCTGCCTTGTCCGTTTTTGCTTTCTGACTTCGCTTTCGCGACTGATGCATTATCTTGCACTTCGTCAGTTGATTTGGATGACCATCCATTTTCCAATTTAGGCGTGTAAACTATATTTGGAAAGGCATTCAAGTCAGCTTCAAAAGTTAAGAAGGAAATTTCTTTAAATAATGACTTTAACATAATTATTTTCTTGCAACAAGCTCTGGATGTCAGATCTGCCTGATCATCTAGCACTAAGAAATTGATCTTTTTGACTCCCAAATCTTCTTCCATCTTGTGATTATGATTTTGTAAGCTCTTTACCATCATTATTGATATTTTTTGACTTCATTCTCCTTATTGTACCTAAAATTTCAAAACATAATATAAGTAAACAAGATAAAAATCGAAAACATAATAAAAACTAAAGGTAGAAAGGCATAAAATGTATATTTTATGAGCTTATCAATAACTAAAACACGACATGACACAAAAATAACATGAAAACGACACAAATACACGAACGTGTCAAAATCTACATAAAACGAATTATTAACATGTCAAAATTTATATAAATATATAATACCTTGAATACGATTATAACAGGAAAAATAACACGAACATGATGACGTGTGACACAAATTTGTGAGTTATTTGAATAGTGTTGATTAGACATTGCAATTTCGGACACAACATGATTATAGACTCGAACACAACATGAAACAAATAATAAAAACACGACACAAAAAATAGCATGAACACAACACAAATACACGAACGTGTCAAAATCTACATAAATCGAATTATTAACGTGTACAAATTTATATAAATTTATAATATTTTAAACACATGATAAAATAATACGAACATGTTACGGACATGCAATTTTTCTCTAAATTGAATCATTATAACAAATTATGCAAAATATGGGATGAACTGAGACACGATACGAACACAACATTTTCTCGAAATTGGATCACCATGACAAACTATGCAAAATATTTGGATGAATTGAAAAATGACACGAACACATGAAAAAATGACACAACATGTTACGGACATACAATTTTTCTCTAAATTGAATCATTATAACAAATTATGCAAAATATGGGATGAATTGAGACACGATACGAACACAACATTTTCTCTAAATTGGATCATCATGACAAACTATGCAAAATATTTGGATGAATTGAAAAATGACACGAACACATGAAAAAAATAATTAAAATACGGCACGACGCGAAAATAACATGAACACAACACAAATACACGAACGTGTCAAAATCTACATAAAATGATTTATTAACATGTAAAAATCTATATAAATTTATAATACTTTGAACACAAAAAAAAAAAAAAAACACGAACACGAAAAATAATATGAACACGAACGAATTTCTAAACGTGTCAAAATCTACATAAAACGAATTATTAACGTGTAAAAATTATATAAATTTATAATATTTTAAACACACAAAAACAACACGAACACAAAATTGTTTCTCCATTTTTTTTTCTTTCTTTTTTCTTTCTTTTCTTCCTTTTTTGTTTTTTCTCCCTAATCTCTCCTCTATCTCATAAAACAGATTACATTAAATTTTAACTTTAAAATCTCTAATACCATGATTAACCCTCACATTATAATTTAATACTAAACTGAATTGACAGCTAAAAAAGATCTTTAAAATTCAAATTAAGCATTCTCCTTAAGTTTGAGGATAACTTTTAGTTTTTGTTATAGATTTCAATAATTGGTGATGAGGCGAAATCAGAAACAGATTTTTCTCCAAACTGTGGGTCTAAAAGCCATGTGGAAATGGGTGCTGTGTGTCTTTCCTTCATCTGAATCTCAACTTTCTTAAAACATCTCAAGCCATGAACAACTATTTTATCCCCCATTGACATTTCCATGTGATTCCATGAGGCCCATGCTTTTAATTAATGCACCAATACTCTTGTAATAATAAACCATCCTCCTCCTTCTCTTTTGGATTCAATTTTTTAACCCACCCATATTCCATTTCATTTCAGCTCTTCAATATATATAATAGAGAAATCGTCTGATCCACCGTTAGTAAATTTTTAAATTTCACAAGCAAAGTTAACGGATGATACATATTTTTAAAGTATATTTAACACAAAAAAAAACAAAATTTTTTAAAAAATAAGACATGGCAATTTTTTAACTTCATTTATAAAATTAAAATTTTTCACTTTCAATATATAAAAAACTAACTCATATATAAATATAAAAAATTGAGACTGTGCATTGAAATTTTGAAAAACTCGAGACTATAAAGTCAAAATGAAGAATTTATATAGGAATAAGTTGTGAGTTACAGTGTCAGTTTGTTAGGATGTCCATCTCCAATCATTGAAAGTAGTAGGCCTCCATTACTGTTTTTTTTTTTTCTTTTCTAAATATTTATTTTTTTAAGGTACAGTAGAATACCAGAAAAAATAATCTATGATCTATTAAAGATTTGAATTTATGAAATTGAAATTGAAAGTGACTGAAGTTGTATGTACAACAATACATAAATGTAAACTAATATAACCATATGTAAAGTTCTTTTTTTCTTGATTTTCTTTTATATATATATATATATATATATATATATATATATATATACTCAATTGAAATACAAAAACCCCTATCCTATAAAATGAATTCAAGATTTAGTCTAATTGATTCGTACAATAATCTTTAAGAGTCGGCATCCAACAAGTTTGACGTTTTAATTTCAACATCTACAAATTTTTTTTATTTTTTATTCTTAGACTGCAATCTCTTTTGTATAAAAATAAAAAATAAAAACTTAGTGCATTGATCCAAACCTTACCCTTTTTTTCTCTATAATTTGATTATAGTATCCAAATGAAAGCAACACCTGATTAAAGATAAGCAAGTCGAAATTCTTGCTGCTTGCTTAACCTCCGACATGTAATTTAGTCAGTCAGACTTGGGGGGGTTTCCCTTGGATTGGTTGCAATGCGTCGGCCCCTGTCAATATCAGCAGCTAGCGTTGGTTAGCCCCTCAACTTTCGTGGCTACAATCTCACAGATATGTGTAATATTAAAAACCAATCGAGATTTCAGACCCTAAAAAATTGGAAGATCAGAAGACAGCTTTAGCCAATGCACTGTCACTTTCAAAACAGAGTTTCAATACCCCCATGCAACATGCACGCGCGAGCTCATGAAACCCTAAAAGCGGATCTCTACATTTTTCATTTTCCTTTTAATCAATCCAGCTTCACAATATTAATATAAACAAGTTGCTATTAAGCGTCACAATCATCGTATTTAAGGAAGATTAAAGCAACGAATTAAGCCAAAAAATCTAGTCAGGATCGCAATGTTCTAAGCAACAATCGTTGTAATGATGCTTCAGTACAAGAGTTTCGTTGTAACTGGTGTTACCAACAAAAAAAAATTCGTTGGAAAATACGATGGTGTTAATCGTGTCGGTATTGCTACATATTTATAATTCCGTTGATAGGCTACCAACGAAAATTTCTGTTGGTAAAATTTGTTTGTAAGACATGAAAATACGTTGGTAATGTATATTTTTATTGCAAATTTATGTTCAAATTTCATTGATAATGTTGTTACAATTCTGTTGGTAGTTCCACTGGAGCAATCCTTTTTCATTTTTCGTAAGGAGTTTCCGTTTGTAATTCATCTATACTATATATAAGGGAAGTAATTGAGTTGGTGTCACGAGTCAAGTGACACCAACTCAGTTAAAAAAATTACTTAAAAATAAAATATTTTATAAATCAAATAATAATATTATAAGGGTATTGTAGCCACCTATTTTTATCCGGGTTAAATTTCAAGTAGCTTCCCGAGTCTAGTCCTGAGTCAATTCCGAGTCAAGTGGTTCAACATGGATCGACCTCTTTTAATTTAGTCGTTTAATTTCCCCGATCTAGTTTTTCAAGTTCACTAAGTTGATAATCGAATTTGACTCGTCTTAATTCGAAGTCATTAATTAAATCCGTTCTGCTACTTAGACATGAGCTTTCGAAATGAACGCGATTTGGTTAATAGATAAGTTGGGTATGAATTAATTGGGCTCGGTATTGATTACTCTTATTTTTAATTTGAATTTCTGCTTTAAATGGGCCTTAATCGAGTTTTACTTTACTGTTGGATTGAACTTGCAATTGGGGCTTTGAAGCCCAAGTTACCTAGCCCAAACCTTTGCACCTAGGCCCCAAACCCCAGGCCCACTAGCCTGCCCAGCATTGGGCCTGCTTTGCAACAGGCCCAACAACTAGCCACCCCACTGGGCCTGATGGCCCAGCATGCTTCCATGGCCAGCCTAGATGCCGAGCCGCCTACTTGCCAAGCAGCCCTACCCTGGCAGCCTGTCCTAGCCCCACTGCCTCGCACAGCAGCCACCCAAGCGCTGCCACCAAGCAGCCAACAGCCAACCTGACCAAGTGGCTTGGCCACTTTCCCTGCACACCCCCACTTGTAGCTGCCTGGCAGCCCCCCACTTGCCTGCCTGACACCCCTGCTGCCACCTGGCCTACCCCTGCTGGCCACCGCCCTAACCTGGCCTACCCCTGCACCACCATCCTTCACCATTATAAATATCAAAACCCAAACTACAAGGGATGGGATCTGGGAACCCCCCCAAAATCAGTATCTGGCAGAGAAAAAAAAACAACTCCCTTACCCAACCTAACCCAAAACAACATACAACCACAACAAAATCACATAAAAACAATAGCAAACAAGAAAAAGAAAAAAAAACCCACAAACAAAAATCTCAGAGGTTCGGGTCTTTAGGATTTCAAAAAAAAAAATGAAACTTTGGGCTCTAGATCTAGGAGGTTTCAGGTTGTTTCGGGGAAAACTAGGCTCGGATAAGGAAAGAGGAGAAGGGAAGGAAGAATTTGGGCTGTTTTTGGAAGTGATTGGCCGTCGGCGAGCGACGGCCGACGATGGTTCACGACGGCCGGCACGACAACAGGGTCGTCGGTTTTTAGGTAATTTTAGAGAGAAGGGAGAGGAAATTGTCTAGAGAGAGAGATGAGAAAAGGGGTTCTGAGGGAAAAAAAACTATTTATAGTGGTGCCAAACGGCATCGTTTCGGCAAGGGGAGGGTCCGCGCGCAGACCCAGATCCAACCCGAGACCCGTCTGACTCGAGTCCAGGCTGAAAAAAGAAAAAAAGAAAAAGAAAAGGAAAGAAAAACGAAAAACGAAAAACGAAAAAAAAAAGAAAAGAAAAAGAAAAGGAAAGGAAAGAAAAGAAAAAGAAAAAGGAAAAGGAAAGGAAAAGGAAAAAAAAAGGAAAAATAAATTAATTTTCTCAAGGAAATCACCTGAGCACTCAAGCCTCAATTTTTCACATTTTCGAAGGTAAGTTCTAATTTTCGTTTATGCCCATTTTTATTTTTACTAGTAATTGTATTTTATTTTATTTCTTTTAGTTTCAGTTTAATTATCGTTTTATTATTTTATTTATTTATTTTCCTTGTTATAAGTAGTTGTTCTTATTATCATGTTATTACTCTTAGTTTTATTTTATTTCTTTTTTATTTCTTTTTTATATATTTATTAATTTTATTAATTTTTTAAATATGTTATTAATATTTTTTTTTAAAAACCAAAAAAAAAATCAAAAATGGCATTTCGGTGCACGCACAATAATTTCACAAATAAAAATGTTCTTTAAACTTATTTTAGTAAAAGAAAATTTTCTAAAAACGGATTGTTTCTTGGGACGGTCAGAGTATCAATCGTTCCTCGAAATAGTCCAAGTAAAAATAGTTATCAAAACATCATCGAAAGTATCAGAGTGATTTGGGACTTATTTTTACATAGATAATTTCTTTTATTTCGAAATTAATTATAAAAGACAGTTCATTTGTTTTTTTTATAAAGATAAAAAAATATTTTAAGAAATGTGATCCGCCAATGACGGAATTCGAAGGATGTCACAGTAGTAATTCTTAAGATATCTTGAGGTGAGAAAAATTCGTTAAAATATCACCAAAAGTATTGGGAGTATTTAACGAGCATTTTCAATAAAGATTCGCATTCATTTTCATAAATAAAAAATAAAAAAAAAATAGTTTATTTTTACACAAACAAAATGAACTAGAAAATGAAATTTAAAAATAAATGTGGACAACAAATCGCCGACAATGGAATTCGAAGGACATCACAGTAATGATTCCTAAGATGTCCTGAGGTGAGAGAATCTCATTAGATACCACCAAAAGTATTGAGAATATTTAATGAGTGTTCTTGATCAAAGATTTATGCTCACTTTCATTTTAAAAAAATAATGTCAAATCCTTTTTTCGATTAATAAACATGTTTTGGAAAAGAAATAAAAAGAGAATTAATTTTAAATATCGTTGTTGAGTCCATTGAATCGAGATTTAGGATAACACGTGATTATTTGGTACCGTTTTTAAACGGGCGTTGTGGGGGTGCTAATCTTTCCCTACACGTAACCGTACTCCCGAACCCATCATTATTTTTCTCTGGTTTTCAATCGCAGACTTCAAAATTGTCTTTTTAAAAGATTTTAATTGGTTTTAAAATTCTTTTTCAAAGATAGATTTTAGTAAGTGGCCAATCACACCTAAACTAAAAAAGTTTGGTGGCGACTCCATATTGTTTTTAAAATCGTCTAGCGGTTAAAAAAAACCGTTATGACATATTGGCGACTTCGTTGGGGAACTTTTTGAGAGTCGAGCCATAGATTAATCGTGTGTTATCCGAAATTTTGATTTGATAATTTTAATTGGTATTTAATTATAATTTCCTTATTTTTGAAATAAAAAGGAATTTTGTTCCTTCTTTTCTTTCATTTTTGTGAATTTTTTTGAATAAACTTGCATTTAGATATTTTTGTCATTTTTATATTTTTGCTCATAATAAATTTTGGGGGTATTTAGGATCGGGTTGTAAAATGTTGTTTGTTATCTGCACACATTTAACACGTGCATTTCATTCATAAACTCTACACCTGGGCTTTGTCCTTTTAGGAGGGAGTAAAGTACCTATGCTCACGTGAGGTAATAACCTTCGCATAGGCTAGCGAAACACTCTCGGGATGTAAAGTACCAATGCTTTCGTGAGGTAATAACCTCCGCATAGGCCTGGAAAATACTCCCACCCAAATTGAACATTTTTCGTTGGTAGCCTGTAATGGGTGAGGATCGGGGTGCCTTTCTAGTCCGCATGGACGACAGTGGGGAATAATCTGGGAACCTTTAGAATCGCGTCAACCTTGATAACTCGTATAATTATATAGTTTTTAGTTATGTTTTATTATTGTTTTGTGTCAAATACGAGTTATTATTGTTTAGTCTAATTGTGTTTATGATCTTTTATATTTTTATGTAATTTGGTGTTTTTCACAAGTTTCTTTGAGTGATTTCAGATTACTAGTATTAAGGGCAAATCCAGTTCAGTTCCAGTTCCGACACCTTTTGCCATATCAGCTATATCTTGAGTTTCACTGAAGCAATAAGGCTGAACTTTGTATCCCTGCAAAGCTAAGAGGCATATCTATCTTTTTCATGTTTTACACTTCTTGAAACGGAGTCGTTTTCCCTAGCGAAATCGACCATCAAGTTGGCTGATGTGCAATGACGTCTGTTCTGCACCGTTTTGGTATTTTGACCATATCTTCCGATCCACGTGCGCAAATGATCTGATTCCAACGGCTATGGATCCGTAACTGATAGGGGTATATTTGTCTAGAAGACCATTTTATCAGATCGAGCCTCCAACATTGACAAAATCGACCATCAAGCTGGCTGATCAGAATTGTCATACAATATGACGAAAATTGTTAGAAAAATGCACCCACCTATTATACATACCTTTGAAATTTGTAAAGCTTGTCTCTTGTCATTTAGCCCTCCAAAATGTGTATAAATAGAGGGCCTTGGATGAGTATTGGGATACATGGATACATTGGTAGGATATTAGCCATTGTAATAAAATTCTCTAAGTTTTCTTCTTCTTTTCTTTCTCTAGTTTTCTTTTTCTTTATTTACTTATGCTTCTTACATTTCTTTTCATTTTATTCATATCTAGTATGTGTTGCTAATCATATTGTTGAGGTGATGAGGTGAAGCTTTTGGTAAATGCTAAGGTTAGTCTCTTAAACTTGAGCTAAAATGAATGATCATTTATAAACATTAGTATAGATAATATTTTCTTTTGGTTTAAAATCATACTTGCAAAGTAGAGATCTTGATTCGTTATTGACAAGGAAAATGGCACAGTAAATGCTTGGTTTCATAACCTTGATTTGTTGTAGACATATACCTTGGCATAAGGAATGCTTGGACTCTTTTTATGAGTTTTGAGGACACCAAATGAACATAATATCATATGCTATGGACGTTGGACAATTTGGACTGAATTGCTAAACCTTCCGATTGGAACCTCCCTTATGTGTGGATTTCAATTGTGTAATAAAACAAGATTAATCTTAGCATAACACCAAGAGTGGATTCTCTAACCTCAACATCCTTTCTTATTGTTTTTTTTTTATATCTTGTTTAATTGCTTTTATGTTATTTTGTTTATTTTGTTCTCTAATATCTTGTTTACTTTCTTTGTTATTGATTCCCTAATATCTTGTTTATTTTCTTTTTCATGTATATTTATAAACTTATACTTACTAGTACGCTTCCCTGTGGTTCGACCTCGGACACCCGAGAATTTATTACTTGAACATAACCTGCACTTGGGTTTACAACTCTTAATTGAGTTTCCATCAAGTTTTTGGCGCCGTTGCCGGGGAAGCAATACTAAGTATATAAGTTTATAAGTACATTTATTTTTATTGGCTGGTTATACCGCCTAATTTATATATTAACTTTGTTTTATTGGCTGGTTATACCGCCTAATTTTGTATATATTTATATTTATATTGTAAAGTTTATATTTATATATTATCTATTTATTAACTTTGTTTTATGCTTGTTTGGCGACGTGATTTTAGATCTCGTCGTTTAGTTAGATTTTATTGTGAAACTTTTTCAGGTAATCTTTCTAATACAACTCCTACCATGGCTGACAATGAAAGTGTTCATGCTGAAGATGAGAACAGACAAGTACGCACCATGCGTGACTACTTGCAACCAACTCGAAGCTCATCACCCTCTTGTTTTATTTTTCCTCTCAATGCAAACAACTTTCGTTTTAAACCAGGTATGATAGCTTTGCTTCCAAATTTCCATGGGTTAGAATCGGAAAGTGCTTACTCGTTTCTAAAAGACTTCGAAGATGTATGTGTCACCTTTAATGACCAACAATGCACAAATGAAATTGTCAAGCTAAAATTATTTCCTTTTTCTTTAAAAGATAAAGCAAAAATTTGGCTTCATAATTTAAAACCAAGGTCAATTGGCACATGGCAAGAATTACAAACTGAGTTTCTAAAGAAATTTTTCCCAGCACATAAAACTACTGCTTTGAAAAGACAGATTCAAAATTTCAATCAAAATCAAAATGAAGCATTTTTTCAGTGCTGGGATCGTTTTAAAGATTTGTTAAGTTCTTGTCCACATCATGGTTTTGAAAAATGGCGTCTTATTAGTTTCTTTTATGAAAGTTTAACTCCCGAAACTAAACAATTTGTTGAAACAATGTGTAACGGTGAGTTTCTAGAAAAAGAACCTGAAGAAGCCTTTGACTACTTAGACCATTTGGCAGATAACTCTCAAGCCTGGCACACAGATAATTCCTCTGAAAGTTCCAATAGATCTAATGTTGTTTCTAACAGAGGAAAATATCATTTTAGTCAAGAAGATGAGATAAAAGCTAAAGTAGCTAATTTGGCTAGAAAGATTGAAGCCATGGAACTTAGAGAAGTAAAAGAAGTCAAAACGGTTAAAAATGAAGAAAGTTGTGGAATTTGTGAAATCATGGGACACCCCACTTCTGAATGTCCAAACATTCCCATTCTTAAAGAAGCGTTGCATGATCAAGTAAATTCCATAAACACATTTAAAAAGCCTTTTCCTTCTCCTTACTCTGAAACGTATAACCCTGAATGGAGAAATCATCCCAACTTCAGTTGACGGAATAATAATCATGTTCAGGTACCACAATCTCAAAAGCCGGGCAACACTTTCTCCTATCAACCTTCACGTGTACAAACCTTGGAAGAGACATTGCAAGCATTCATGCAAACACAAGCAAATGTGAATAGCCGGACTTCACAGGACATCAATGAGATCAAAAACACCTTGTCCACATTGACAGCTTCATTACGCACTCAAGAAAAAGGTAAGTTTCCTGCTCAACCTCAGCCTAACCCTTCTACTCAATGTCTTGTTTCTTGCTCCAATGAAACTCAACAGGAAAATGCCAGTTCTATCACAACTCTTCGAAGTGGAAAGGCAATTGACAAAAACATTCCATCAAAAGACCAAGATCCTCTTTCCCCTCCGAAAAGTAATGGTAAGGATGATGGTAAGTCTGAACTTCTTGAAAATTTGGACAAAGAAAAAGGTATGCATCCTGCTCCTTTTCCTCAAAGGTTGCAAACAATAAAGAATTTGAATCAAAATGCAGAAATTTATGAACTTTTCAAACAAGTTAAGATTAACATTCCTTTATTGGATGCAATCAAACAAGTTCCATCTTATGCTAAATTTTTGAAGGACATGTGCACAGTTAAAAGGAAACATAATGTACAAAAGAAAGCATTTCTGACGGAAAGTGTGAGCTCAATCATTCAGCACCTTACTCCACCAAAATTCAAAGATCCTGGATGTCCAACAATCTCATGCATCATTGGAAACACTAGAATAGAACGTGCATTGCTTGATCTTGGTGCTAGTGTTAATCTTTTGCCTTTTTCTGTTTATCAACAGTTAGGTTTAGGTGAACTCAAGGAAACACCTGTTACACTTCAACTAGCTGATCGTTCTGTAAAAATTCCTCGAGGGATAGTTGAAGATGTTTTGGTTCAAATTGATAATTTTTACTTCCCTGTTGATTTTATTGTTTTGGACACACATCCTGTTTCAAATCCAAATGTTCAAATTCCTGTTATATTAGGCCGTCCATTTCTTGCAACTTCTAATGCTCTGATAAATTGCAGGAATGGTATGTTGAACATTTCTTTTGGAAATATGACTTTAGAATTAAATGTGTTCAACACTTGCAAGCAACCTGGTGATGATTCAGAAGTACATGAAGTGGATTTCATTGAAGAACTTGTTCATGAACATCTCACCACTACCACATTCCATGATCCTTTAGAAGCTTATTTAATTGAATGTGAGTTTGATAATGCTTCAGAAATTTCACACACTAATTCTTTGTTAAATTCTTTTCAGGTTAAGCATTGTTGGAAACAAAAACTTGAGGAACTCAGAAATGATGCATATGAGAATTCTAAAATTCATAAAGAAAGAACTAAAGCCTTTCATGACAAGTTAATTTCAAGAAAAACATTTGATGTTGGCTAAAAAGTTCTACTTTATAATTCTAGACTTCACATATTTCCTGGTAAGTTGAGATCAAGATGGACTGGCCCATTTGTGGTTAAGCATGTGTATCATTATGGAGCAGTTGACATGGAGAATCCTCAAAATGGTAACGTATTCAAGGTAAATGGACAAAGACTCAAACTCTTTTTGGAAAATCATGTTACTCAAGAAGAGGTTGTTTTTTCTTTCTGATCCTTGTTTTGAAAATAAATAGATGTAAATATAATTTTTACTAATCTTCAAAAAAAAAAAAAAAAATTCATTTTTTTCCCCGTTAAATGGCGGATAACGGTACTCCGTGATTATTTAAGTCGGTTCCATCAGCTACCCACAAAACTGATATTGTATATAAATTTCTCTTTCAATTTCTTTTTCATTTTTTTTCAAGATGGATGATATTCTCACAAGATTGCAGAAACGATTTTCTCCTTTTCCTCGAAATATTTTACTGAAGCTTTACCAAGTTCGATTAGAAAGATTAAGAATGCTTATGAACAAAGGGATTCCTGAAGACATACGTTGGATAATTGAAGCCAAGGTACGTGAAGATGAATATCTTCCTGTTTTGCATTTACCAGGTACAGGTAGAAGCACTTATGCAAAGAAGCGACGAGCAAAGCGCATGAGTTCAAATTGCCACAAGTGTGCACGATGGACGTGTAACGGTAAATGTCGTTCTATTGGGATTCCGTCCTCTAATCGAGATGATAAAATTGAATTCATTAAGGATGGACTGAGTAAGGAGAATTTGGGTAATATCCAACTTTCTCTTGAGACGCATCCTAGTGGAGACGTACAAAGAGAAATTCTTGATTTATGGCCGCAATTCCAAAGGGAATGGCAACATCTTGGGAATCTGATGATAAAAGACCCTGTTTGCCAGCTTGTAAGAAAACTGGATGGGAAGCATATCCTCGACTCATAGAAGGCGTTTAAGCCGTTTCTGGACGTAAAACCAGAGGAAGATGCCAAATACACTTTCGGCGACATTATTACTTTTGACTTTTACGGTTGATTTTTCTTCTCTTTTTGATTTTCTTCCTGAAATCATGCAAAAATCTTTTGTTAGGTTAACATTTTCTTCTGACAGGTCAAATACACTTTCGGCGACATTATTACTCTTGTCTGATTCACTACTCAGTCCTCTATATATTACACCATGTACTCATTCTCTTTCAGGCACTCGAAAAAGAAAAAAAAATGGAAAGCACTTCGTCCCAGCGCATTAAAAAAATTTGTGTCTTTGGAGGTGCTTATCCAGGGAAAAATAACATATTCGCTGATGAAGCCATAAGAGTTGGAGTAATACTTGCCCAACAAAAGATTCACTTGATTTATGGAGGCGGTAGTACGGGTTTAATGGGAGCAGTCGCTACAGCAGCACACGCCGGAGGAAGTCCAGTTCTAGGAATCGTGCCAAAACTATTCACAGATTTTTGTGGACCTACCGTGGGTAAGGAAATACAAGTCTGGAGTATCCCTGAACGGATAACAATCATGTACCATTCTGCCGATGCATTCATTGCTTTACCAGGAGGTCTGGGTACATTGGAAGAAATAGCTTGCGTGGCTTCTTGGTCATCTTTGGTCACAAATAAGAAACCCATTGGTTTGCTTAATATTAATGGTTATTTTAGTAATTTACTTTCATATTTAGATAATGCTGTGGATAATGGATTCATGTTTTCAGAGGCAAGGAGAACCATAATTTCTGCTACAACCATTGAAGATTTACTCAAAAAGCTACAAGCTTATGAGTGTTTATCTGCTACGGTTGTTTCGCAAACGCTCGGAAAAAGAAAAAGAGATATGGACGAGCAAGGAGTGGATTGCACTTTGTCTTT
Source organism: Fremontodendron californicum (assembly GCA_030761205.1). NCBI lineage: Eukaryota > Viridiplantae > Streptophyta > Magnoliopsida > Malvales > Malvaceae > Fremontodendron > Fremontodendron californicum. The sequence goes on along the minus strand of JAULJL010000014.1, from coordinate 22,589,402 downwards.
GTGACATTATCTAACATTTTGCTTGTTGTGTCTCAGTTATAATAAGTGGTTAGCAACCTCTGCAGGTAATATCTCCTAAATTCTACCTTTAAAATTTGACATTGGGGACAATGTCATATTTTAGTAGGGGGTAAGGGACATATTTTGCTTTAAAAAAAAAAAAAAAATTGTTGTGTTTTAAGACATTTAGAAGTATTCATTCTGAACAAGGTCTGAGTAAGGGAGACTTGAGACATACCTTGTCAGTTTGATTTAATCTTCTTCTTCAAAAAAAAAAAAACAAAACAAAAAAAACAAAAAAAACAAAAAAAAAAACAAAAAAACAAAAAAACAAAAAAAAAAGCATGTTTAGACTTAGTGTGTTTTTTTTAGTTACTTTCAATACAATGATGAGATATGAATTGCATAAGTCTAAAACAGATTTATTAGTGAGAAGATTTTCATGAGAATTGAGCTTGATGTCAACCTTTTTATGAGCCAATGTTAATATGATATGTTGATTGAGAAAGAAGCATGTTTAGACTTAATCTGACTTGTATAATCATCTTTGTGAGTTTTTGAGCCTATAATGATTGATGCATTATACAAATCAATCTAATTTCTTTCTTGAGTGCTCTTATGATTACATGATTCTCTAGAACTTGCTTTAAACCGTTTGAGACTATATTGATACATGTGACAACATGAATATGATAGAGGCATTAGGATTATAACCAGAGCCAAACAGCCATCCATTATTAATGTTCTACGAGAACATCCCCACTAGTGAGCCAATTTGAGCCTACATTAAATATGATGTTTTATTGGTAACCACAACTTACACCTAGCCTAAATATGCTTATATCCTTACCCTTGTTCTAAAGATGAATTTTATATTTTGAGACATATTGCAAAAAAACAAGGGATATTTTTATTTGAAAATTTGGGTTAGAAACAAAAGATAAGTGTGGGGGAAGAAAAGAAAAGAAAAAGTCAAGAGAAAAAGAAAGGGATCATTGTCAAATACATTCCCATATTAAAAAAAAAAAAAAAAAAAAAATCTTCTCTTGAACCTCTAGAAAAAGATGTTACAAAGTTGGTTAGAATGATGCAAAGGCTCAACATGAATATTTAGCCTATGTTATTATGTGCTTTATAAGAGTTTTGAGAAGTTTTATTTGTATGATCTTATTATGTCTCTAAAATCTATGAACTCTTTGGAACCTTTGTGATATCTTTATCCTTTTGTTCTTTAACCACATTATAACCCTTTGGCCCCATTACAACCTTGAATAAAGACCTCTTGATTTATGAAGTTGTATGATCTAAATAGTGGAGAATAGGTGGACAAGCAAGCATATGGTAGAAGTGTTTTCATGAGATTGATTGAGTGTAAACACTTTACCACTACTTTAAAGAGTGAAAATCAAGAGAGTATCCCATGTGAGAAGTTGAGATTAAGTTTGAATATACACTATTTTGATTGAAATATGTTATGTTATTATTGGCTTAACTCAAACTATTTACATTCAAGCAAGATTTTTTGTGAATTTCTTTAAGCTATTGATTAGTTTTTAACACTTGTCCAATGATTATCTCTAATTTATATTGGAAGGATTAGTTATAATTATTATTTTTAGTTTTTCTTATTTCTTCAATGTTTGTGGGTATCGTCCTAATAAACCCTCACGAGACTAAACTCGTCCACTAGGGACACCTAGGGGTTTAAAGGCTTGTGTCACATGCTAAGTGCCACCGTGATTTCCTACGAAAATGGATTAGATTAGATTTTCTTATTTTATTTTTATTGAGTCGTTGCTAGGGACTAGCAACAATCTAAGTATGGGGGTGTGATAACTCGTATAATTATATAGTTTTTAGTTATGTTTTATTATTGTTTTGTGTCAAATACGAGTTATTATTGTTTAGTCTAATTGTGTTTATGATCTTTTATATTTTTATGTAATTTGGTGTTTTTCACAAGTTTCTTTGAGTGATTTCAGATTACTAGTATTAAGGGCAAATCCAGTTCAGTTCCAGTTCCGACACCTTTTGCCATATCAGCTATATCTTGAGTTTCACTGAAGCAATAAGGCTGAACTTTGTATCCCTGCAAAGCTAAGAGGCATATCTATCTTTTTCATGTTTTACACTTCTTGAAACGGAGTCGTTTTCCCTAGCGAAATCGACCATCAAGTTGGCTGATGTGCAATGACGTCTGTTCTGCACCGTTTTGGTATTTTGACCATATCTTCCGATCCACGTGCGCAAATGATCTGATTCCAACGGCTATGGATCCGTAACTGATAGGGGTATATTTGTCTAGAAGACCATTTTATCAGATCGAGCCTCCAACATTGACAAAATCGACCATCAAGCTGGCTGATCAGAATTGTCATACAATATGACGAAAATTGTTAGAAAAATGCACCCACCTATTATACCTACCTTTGAAATTTGTAAAGCTTGTCTCTTGTCATTTAGCCCTCCAAAATGTGTATAAATAGAGGGCCTTGGATGAGTATTGGGATACATGGATACATTGGTAGGATATTAGCCATTGTAATAAAATTCTCTAAGTTTTCTTCTTCTTTTCTTTCTCTAGTTTTCTTTTTCTTTATTTACTTATGCTTCTTACATTTCTTTTCATTTTATTCATATCTAGTATGTGTTGCTAATCATATTGTTGAGGTGATGAGGTGAAGCTTTTGGTAAATGCTAAGGTTAGTCTCTTAAACTTGAGCTAAAATGAATGATCATTTATAAACATTAGTATAGATAATATTTTCTTTTGGTTTAAAATCATACTTGCAAAGTAGAGATCTTGATTCGTTATTGACAAGGAAAATGGCACAGTAAATGCTTGGTTTCATAACCTTGATTTGTTGTAGACATATACCTTGGCATAAGGAATGCTTGGACTCTTTTTATGAGTTTTGAGGACACCAAATGAACATAATATCATATGCTATGGACGTTGGACAATTTGGACTGAATTGCTAAACCTTCCGATTGGAACCTCCCTTATGTGTGGATTTCAATTGTGTAATAAAACAAGATTAATCTTAGCATAACACCAAGAGTGGATTCTCTAACCTCAACATCCTTTCTTATTGTTTTTTTTTTATATCTTGTTTAATTGCTTTTATGTTATTTTGTTTATTTTGTTCTCTAATATCTTGTTTACTTTCTTTGTTATTGATTCCCTAATATCTTGTTTATTTTCTTTTTCATGTATATTTATAAACTTATACTTACTAGTACGCTTCCCTGTGGTTCGACCTCGGACACCCGAGAATTTATTACTTGAACATAACCTGCACTTGGGTTTACAACTCTTAATTGAGTTTCCATCAAACCTCTACCAAGCATATAATGGGCCGTAGGAGGTCCATCTTAGGTAGAGCCATTCTTGCTCGTTACTTAGAAACTACCTAAAATTAGGAACACAAAGGGACCACCTTACTCTTTACTTTTCATTTTATAGATCGTGGAGTGTGTAATGTTGAATGTATATCTGAACGCCCATGAACCATTACCCCAAGGGGCATCATCATGCCCAATAAATTTTGAAACCTTTTTGAAAGAAAAAAAAAACTTTTGTTTTAAGAATAGATTTTCTTTTCCGGCCAAATCTAATCTTTTGAGTGAAAAATTTTGTTCTGTAAATAAAATGTTTTGCAATAAAAAATCAATTTTTGATCTGTGTACAGTATGTCCAGACTAACTTGTTTTCTTTTCTTTACATGCGTCACACTAACACCATGCTGTACCCATACATGCATGCATTCATCCATGAGTATATATGCAATGAATTGGGGGTCAATAAGATTTTGTTCGGCTTTAAGAGAATTCTAAGGGAAGTTCAATTGCAGAACAAAAGGTACAAAATTTGAAAGTCAAACAAGAAACTCGGGACCACTTACTCGACACTAATATAGTATATGCTCACAGATAAAGCCATGGAAAGTGAACAAGCAGTGCGAATAGAGCGAATGGAAATGTTACAAAGAGAATTGCAAGAGCAATTGGTCAAGTCCCAACAAGAAGTTGCAAAATCTCAAGAGTAGTCACGTAAGCAAATGGCCAAGATGATTGAAATGATGACGAGCTTGACCCGAGGAAAATAGTTTGCTGAAGGGTCGATTATAGGGGGAGAACCTCGACCCCGTGCAAACAACAACGAAGATTCGGTTTACCCACCTGGGTTCACTCATCCCCAAGATCAAACGTCGCATGATGCATATTCGCAAGGGGTATCACCTACGGGAGGACAACCATGTGCTTATTCCGGCATGCCTCCTCCCACTTGTTAACAGCGCCAAGGACTATCTGGATTGAACTCGAGGGCTCATCCTTCAAACTCGGTTATTGTTCTAAACCTAAATGATTCGATTGAACAAGAAAAGTTGAAGAAACGTGTGGAAAAGCAAGTGGAAAACACAAGGGTGCGGTAGAAATATGATATGTTAGAAGAGAGACTCAAATCCATAAAAGGAATGAACGCTTTCGGGAATGTGGATCCGAATGAGCTCAGCCTGGTCCTAGATTTGGTGATTCTGCCAAAATTCAAGGTCCCCAAATTTGAAAAGTATGACGGATCGAAGTGTCCATCGGCCCACATTACTATGTTCTGTCGAAAATGGGTGGCCACGCCAACAATGAAAGATTTCTTATTCACTGCTTCCAAGACAGTCTAACAGGGTCAGCTGCAAAATGGTACAATCAGTTGAATCAGAGTCATATCCGTTCTTGGAAGGATTTGGCAAGAGCTTTCTTGACTCAATATAAATACATGACCGACATGGCACCGGATAGGTTATCCTTGCAGAATATGAAAAAGAAAAATACTGAAAGTTTTAAGGAGTATGCCCAGCGATGGAGAGATCTGGCAGCACAAGTGCAACCACCACTCACTGAGAAAGAGATCATTTTATTGTTCATTGGCACACTACCGACACTGTACTATGACAAATTGATTGGGAACGCTACAAGAAATTTTGCTGATATGGTTGTTTCTGGTGAGATGATTGAAAGTGCGATCAAAAGGGGAAAAATTGATTCAGGAGATACTACTGCTCTTGAGAGATAAGGTTTAGCCAAGAAGAAAGAGGGAGAAGTACAAGCTATCAGTTTCGAAGATCGAGCACCCGAGAACTTTGCTCCATACCAATCTTATCCCATATGCCACCCTTACTATCCAGATATGAACAACATTTCCCATAGCCCGTACCTTCACCAATCATTTTCTCAACTAGTTTACCCGACAAATCTCCAATCGCACATGAACACCATTTTCCATTCACCCGTCTTTGTGCCTACTCCTCGATCTAGGAACCATCCAAAGAACCTTGGAAATGATCAAAAGAAATTGAGAAACAACTGGGAAAGAAATCGAGTCGCTCCGATTCCCATGTCCTACATTGAGCTCTTACCCTGACTCGTCCAAAACCTCCTTGTGACGCCAATACAGTCAAAACCCCTTAAACCTCTGTACCCGGGTTTGTATAGTACTAATGAGTGCTGCGACTATCATTGCGGTAATCAAGGCCACTCGACAGAGAATTGCCCTGCGCTAAAGTATAAAGTTAGAGATCTCATCAAAGCTGGGTTATTAATCTTCGACAGGAACGGAGAGCCGATTTTTGTCTAATCAAGGTGGGGTAAACGTAGATGGCATAACATGAGGCATGCTAGGATAAAAGGAATATGAAACTAATGGGTAGCATGTCATGAGGGAGGCTTATGTTTATGGATTTGTTCTAATTATGAAAGTACTCATGAGAAAAAGAACTCTTGTGTCACATTAGCACTTGCATAAAATGAATGGGTTTTTAATTTCCAAGCACTCTTTTTCATATTATGTTTCTGAGATAAATCTGGTTTGCAAATATGGACTTAAAAGGTTTTGCTTGAAATTTTGAAGAGTTTTAAGAAAAGTCAATTTGCGATGAGTCGGCCTTACATAATTAGTTTCCTGGATCAGAGTTTAAAAATGTTTTACAAAATAAGATGTGATAAAAAGTCTCGAAAGCATTGGTGACCATTGTTGAGAACAAACTAACACTAGCAAATACCATGACTTCTCCAAACATTTCCAACACCAGATCATTTGAATAAACACCAGTTGAGACCTTTCTAGCTTTGAGAATGACCAATTTGATTTTCATGTGAGGGAATTGAGATGAAAATGAACTATGAAACAAACAATTTAGAAGATTTTTTCTTGAATTCCATGAGGATCAGACAAACATGACAGCCTTTAAAAGAATCTAGATAATGGTGATTTGATAAGTGTCAAAGCTATAAACTCCCATCGACCAAATTCTTTCAAGTGGCTAGAAAATGCAAATGTTTTAACCCTTTTCCCCAAAGTTACCCTTTGACCCACCTCTCAACAAATGAATAAAGCCATCTAAAGCTCAATTTGTGCCACAACCTTTTCTCTCACTTGAACAAAAACTCAGCTCTTTCAACATAAACCTTAGGGGATTCAAATGTGAGATATTTTCAAGAATTTCACTGTCACATGAACCCCTATTTGTGTGTCAAATTAAAATGGGGCACCATTTGTGAATATGTTGGAAAAAGGTGGATTATCGCAGAGATTATGAAAGCAACAAAAAATAAAAATAAATGAGAAAACAAAAAGACGAAAAAAAAAAGAAAAAAAAAAGAAAAAAAAAGTTTGAGAGTGACATCATGCATTTAGGATATCCACATGACCTAGAAAAAAGAGAGAGACCTTTTCGACTCATTGATCCTCAAGAAATAACTCTTTGATTTGAGTAACCATGTTGAGATGACGAATGGCCTTCTTTCATCATCTTTTCACAAATATGAAAATCATTCACTAGTTACCCCTTTTGAGCCTGATAAATTTTTCCAAATGAACCCTAACTAAGGATCACCCTTCACACTGGGGGCAGAGGCAAGAAAAGACCTTTTTAGGGATTATCAATTCATCTTTTGAGTATAAAACAAAAGGTCTTGTGACAGGGGGCAAAGGCGAGATAAACGGAGATCGAAAAAGAGTTTTGAAATTGCTACATCAAAAGTGGAATTGTACACAAGAAAAGAATTGATGAAAAAAAAAGAAGAAAAAAATGAAATGAAATGAAGTGGTTTCAGAAATGAAAAGATAAATATCTCAAAGAGAGCTCTTCACAGGTTACGAAGTAATCCTTGGTATGATTACCCTTGAGCATGTATTTTGAGCCTGTTTATCCTCCTATTCTAAAACCCTTAACCATTGGCCTAGGTTACATACCTTGCAAAACTCATTTTGATCAAACATGGACATTTGAATTTAAGAGTTTATTTCTTGAACGAGACTTTAGTCTCTTTTTTCTTTGTCAAAACATTTCGAGTCGTTTGACACATTTTGAACAAGATTTGAATTCTTAGATGCATGATCGAACAATCAACGAAAAAGGAAGAATGAGCAAAAAAAATGGGGATCTAAAGTGAAAACTTAAAAGAAATGAGGCAGGTTAGGTTGAAATAAAAACTTTTGGAAGCCACCGTTGATATTGCCAAAATCTGTGAAAAATAGATGTCGTTTTGAAGAAACCAATGAGCATCAAAGACTTTTCAAAATTTCGGAATGACGGCTCTGCTCAAAGTTTGAGGTCTGATTATGAAAATCTTCATTTACAAAATAACCATCCAATATCTTGAGCCTGTCACGGCTAGTCTTGACGCTTTTCCAAGTTGCCATTATTTAGAGACTAAAAAAGTGTCGAATTTGCTTGTACTTCAAAAATGAATCATTTCATCAAGTCTATCTCGAGGAATTTATTGTTTCTAAAAAGAAAAAAAAAAGAAAAAAAAACATTTTTCATTATTGAGCCTAGATGATAGGGGCATGTTTTCTATTGCAAAACCTTTCCTGAATGAACCAAAACCTTGTGATGTCATGTCATTTGAGAAGACCAAACTGTCGTTATGACAAAAGTTTTGTAACAGTGGTCATCAAATTTCAAGAGCTTAAATGTCACATCTTTTTCTGAAAAACGATTGTTTCAAAAAGATTGTTTGAAAATTACATACTTTGATAATAGGAAATAATTCTTGTGGGGCAACATTTTGTTCAAAAAGTTCTTCTAGATAAAAGTTTTTGAGAAAGACAACGAAAAAGGTGAATTGTAAAAAAGTGAAGACTTTTTCAGATTATCATGATAAGTTTTTGACAAAAAGTCTTGACCAAAGAAAGGTGTTCTCTAAAAATATGTGAATTTTTTTTAATTTCTTGGAAAATACAATGTTTTGATAAGAAGCAAGAGTTCTCATGATCATGGGGTACAGAAATGTTGGAACTAATCTTGTATATATGGAAATGTCTTCGAGTTTGGATGAGAAAGAGTTTTGAGAAAAAGTAAATGCTACAAGCGTAAACTCATGGGGAGATCTTGCACATGTTAACAAGATAATATAGGGATCAACAAATGATGGAGGATTTGGAAATTGTTTCCTCTTGGGGCAAGCAGATAGCAAGACATTTGGTTGAAGACTTGAAAAATATATTCCCTTCTTATACGATAAGAATGATGCCCATCGACCTATCCTCGGCGAGACACGTGGGATGAAGGGAAAATGCTTTATTTTGATACGTGCTTGTTCAAAATTTTGTTATGTGAAATGAAAAGCAAAATGGGAAAGTCGAGACAAACTTGGGGAAAGCCAATGTCAGATATTTGAGAGATACTTGCATCATTCAGCAAGCATATGCATCATGGCATCGATCATAGAATTCAGTGAGCACTTGCATTGCACTGCACCATGTAGTGAGAATCTTCATCATTTGCATTAGTAAAGGAACATGTGCATCACCCATAAGTCATTGCATTTGTAAAAACATGGCATTCATTGCATGAGGCAAGACATGTTTAAAGAAAGGTGGATGAATTCAAAGGTAGGAAATTTTAAAGATAAGTTTTGGAAAATATATGGAAAAGATTTTTCTTGAATTGATGGATGTTTAGGTAGAGTTATCAGAGTTGAAGAATATTTGGAAAGTTTTTAAATGAAGAATGTTTAAAATTTGGTAAAGTCTTCGGTGGCGATATCCAAAGCTTTCGGTGGTGATATTCAAAAATACAGTTATGATAAGTTTTCGGTGGCGATATTCGAAGCTTTCGGTGGTGATATCCGAAATTCAGTTATGATAAGTCTTCGATGGCGGTATCTGAAGCTTCAAGTGGTGATATCTGAAAATTGAGTTATGATAAGTCTTCGGTGGTGATATTCGAAGCTTTCTATGGTGACATTCGAAATTTAGTTATGATAAGTCTTCGGTGGCGACATCCAAAGTTTTCGATGGTGATATCAAAAAATTTAGTTATGATAAGTCTTCGGTGGTGATATCCGAAGCTTTCGGTGGTGATATCCGGAAATTCAGTTATGATAAGTCTTCGGTGACGATATCCGAAGCTTTCGGTGGTGATACCCGAAATTTAGTTATGATAAGTCTTCGGTGGCGATATCCGAAACTCAGTTATGATAAGTCTTCGGTGGTGATATCCGAAGTTTTCGGTGGTGATATCCAAAAATTTAGTTATGATAAGACTTCAATGGCGATATCTGAAACTTTCGGTGGTGATATCCGAATTTCAGTTATCATAAGTCTTCGGTGGGGATATCCGAAGCTTTCGGTGGTGATATCTGAAATTCAGTTATGATAAGACTTCGGTGGCGATATCCAAAGCTTTCGGTGGTGATATCCAAAATTTGGCTATGATAAGTCTTCGATGGCGATATCCAAAGCTTTCGGTGGTGATATTCAAAATTTGGCTATGATAAGTCTTCGGTGGCGATATCCGAAGCTTCCAATGGTGATATCCGAAAATTCAATTATGATAAGTCTTCGATGGTGAAATCTGAAGCTTTCGGTGGTGATATCCGAAATTTGGTTATGTTAAAGGCTTCGGTTGCGATATCCAGAGTTTCGGTGGTGAAATCCAGAATTTGAAGTTCTAAGTACTTCCGGTGGCAATATCCGAGAATGAGTCTTCACTTTCGTAAGACTAAAGGCAGAAAGTGAGATGATGATCTAAGTCATGTTCAAACTCATTTTCAAAAACTTTTGAGGAGCACTTTCATTTTCAAAAAGTTTCTGAGCCTCCGATGATAGGAGCATTTTCGTTTTCAAAAATTTTCGAGCCTCTGATGAAAAGAGCATTTTCGTTTTCAAAAGTTTTTGAGCCACTGATGAGAGGAGCATTTTCGTTTTTAAAAGTTTTCGAGTCTCTGATGAGAGGAGGATTCTCGTTTTCAAAAGATTCTGAGCCTCTAATGAGATGAGCAATTTTTAATTTTCAAAGTCATGGAGCCTCTGAGGATAGGGGCAATTTTTTGGTTTCTGGTTTCGCCCAGGCCATTTTCTCAATTTTTGGTTTCACCTGAATCAAGTTTTGATTTTTGGTTTCACCCAGGTGATTAAATCATTTTCAAATTCAGTTCTAGCTTTTTACTTTTTCCAAATATATATATATATATAATATATTATATTCTCGATTTTTCCTCAATGGCGAATCAAGAACTTCTCTCAAAAATCGAACTTTAGAATCGGACAAAATTATTGTCTATTGTCTTTGCCCTATTTCTGAATCTCAGTAATGTGCAAAGAGGGGTAGCTGTAGCCACCTAATTTTGTCCGGATTAAATTCCAAGTAGCTTCCCAAGTCTACTCCCGAGTCAATTCTGAGTCAAGTGGTTCAACATGGATCGACCTATTTTAATTTAATCGTTTAATTTCCCCGATCTAGTTTTTCAAGTTCACTAAGCTGATAATCGAATTTGACTCGTCTTAATTTGAAGTCATTAATTAAATCCGTTCTGCTACTTACACATGAGGTTTTGAAGTGAGCACGATTTGGTTAATAGATAAGTCGGGTATGAATTAATTAGGCTCGGTATTGATTACTCAAATTTTTAATTTGAATTTCTGCTTTAAATGGGCCTTAATTGAGTTTTACATTATTGTTGGATTGAAGTTGCAATTGGGGCCTTGAAGCCTAAGTTACCTAGCCCAAACCTTTGCACCTAGGCCTCAAACCCCAGGCTCACTGGCTTGCCCAGCATTGGGCCAAGCACTGGACTGCTCAGCAACAGGCCCAGCAGCCAGCCACCCCACTGGGCTTGATGGCCCAGCATGCTCCCACGGCCAGCCCAGATGCCGAGCCCCCCCACTTGCCAAGCAGCCCTACCTTGGCAGCCTGCCCTAGCCCCACCGCCTCTGCCTTGCACAACAGCCACCCAGGCGCTGCCACCAAGCAGCCAATAGCCAACCTGGCCACTTGCCCTGCACACCCCCACTTGCAGCTGCCCCCTACCCATGCTGGCCACCGCCCTAACCTGGCCTACCCCTGCACCACCGCCCTTCACCATTATAAAGATCAAAACCTAAACCACAAGGGATGGGATCTGGGAACCCCCCAAAAATCGGTATCTGACATAGAAAAAAAAAACTCCCCAACCCAACCCAAAACAACATACAACCACAACAAAATCATACAAAAACAACAGCAAACAAGAAAAACAAACAAAAATCTTAGAGGTTCGGGTCTTTAGGATTTCGGAAAAACAAAAAAACGAAACTTTGGGCTCTAGATCTAGGAGGTTTCAGGTTGTTTCGGGGAAAACTAGGTTCGGATAAGGAAAGAGGAGAAGGGAAGGGAAGGAAGAATTTGGGCTATTTTTGGAAGTGATCGGCCGTCGACGAGCGACGGTCGACGATGGTTCACGACGGCACAACCGCCAGTTTTTGGGTAATTTTAGAGAGAAGGGGAGGAAATTGTCTAGAGAGAGAGAGGAGAAAGAGGGTTCTGAGGGGAAAAAACAACAACAAAAAACCCTATTTATAGTGGTGCCAAACGGCACCATTTCGGTAAGGGGAAGGTCCGCGCGTGGACCCGGATCAGACCCGGGGTCCGCGCGCCTGACCCGGGTCCATGTTGAAAAAAAAAAGGAATAAAGAAAAAAAGAAAAGGAAAAGAAAGGAAAGGAAAAGAGAAAAGGAGAAAAGGAAAAGAAAAAAATAGGAAAAAAATAGGAAAAATAAATTAATTTTCTCGAGGAAATCACCCGAGCACTCAAGCCTCGATTTTTCACATTTTCGAAGGTAAGTTCTAATTTTCGTTTATGCCCATTTTTATTTTTACTAGTAATTGTATTTAATTTTAATTTCCTTTTAGTTTCATTTTTATTATCTTTTTATTATATATTTATTTATTTTCTTTGTTATAAGTAGTTGTTCTTATTATCATGTTATTACTCTTAGTTTTATTTTATTTCTTTTTATATATATTTTAAGTTATTTATTAATTTTACTCAATTTTTAAATATGTTATTAATCTTTTAAAAAAAACCAAAAAAAAATCAAAAATGACATTTCGGTGCACGCACAATAAGTTCACAAATAAAAATGCTCCATAAACTTATTTTCGGTAAAAGAAATTTTTTTTAAAACGGATTGTTTCTTGGGATGGTCAGAGTATCAATCGTTCCTCGAAATGGTCCGGGTAAAAATAGTTATCGAAACATCATCGAAAGTATCGGAGTGATTCGGGACTTATTTTTACATTGATAATTTCTTTTATTTCAGAATTAATTATAAAAGACATTTTATTTTTATTTTTTATAAAGATAAAAAAATATTTTAAGAAATGTGATCCGCCGACGACGGAATTCGAAGGACGTCACATTAGTGATTCCTAAGATATCTTGAGATGAGAGAAATTCGTTAAAATATCACCAAAAGTATTGGGAGTATTTAACAAGCATTTTCAATAAAGATTCGCATTCACTTTCATAAATAAAAAATTAAAAAAAAATAGTTTATTTTTACACAAATAAGATGATCTAGAAAATGAAATTTAAAAATAAACGTGGACGACGAATCGCCGACAATAGAATTCGAAGGACGTCACAATAGTGATTTCCAAGATGTCCTGAGGTGAGAGAATCTTGTTAGATACCATAAAAAATATTGGGAATATTTAATGAGTGTTCTAAATAAAAGAATTATGTTCACTTTCATTTTCAAAAAATAATGTCAAATCCTTTTTTCGATTAATAAACATGTTTTGAAAAAGAAATAAAATGAGAATTAATTTTAAATACTATTGTTGAGTCTATTGAATCGAGATTTAGGATAACACATGATTATTTGGTACCATTTTTAAACGGGCGTTGTGGGGGTGCTAATCCCCCCCTACACGTAACCGTACTCCCAAACCCATCATTATTTTTCTCTGGTTTTCAATCGCAGACTTCAAAATTGTAAAGGTTTTAATTGGTTTTAAAATTATTTTTCAAAGATAGATTTTAGTAAGTGACCAATCACACCTAAACTAAAAAAGATTGGTAGCGGCTCTAATAAGCTCATAAAATATACATTTTATGTCTTTCTACCTTTAGTTTTTGTTATGTTTTCGATCTTTATCTTGTTTACTTATATTATGTTTTTGAATTTTAGGTACAATAAGGAGAATGAAGTCAAAATATGTCAATAATGATGGTAAAGAACTTATAAAATCATAAACATAAGATGGAAGAAGACTCGGGAGTCAAAAAGATCAATCTCTGGTTGCAAAGCAAGAAGGCAGATTTGACCTCCGAAACTTGTTGCAAAGAAAACATGATGTTAAGTTCCTTATTTGATGAAACTTCCTTCTTGACTTTTGAATATGACTTAAATACCTTTCCAAAAATAGTTTACATGCCCAAATCGGACAAGAAATGGTCATCCAAATCATTTGAAGAAGTGCGAGACGATGCAACAGAAAAATGGAAGGCAGAAAGCTCGGCGCCGCGGTACCCATTTCCGGCGCCACGACGCCAAAGGTTCGGGAAAAACCACACAAAAAAAGGTGCAAAAACGTGATTTTTCTGCCTCCAGGCTTACTTGTGCGGTAAGGACTTGTTCCTAGGATTTTGAAACTCTATAAATATCATCTTTTGAGCCACAAACTAGACATCTTTGAGGAGACTCAAGGGATAATCATTAATTTTCTTCTTCTTCTCCATTTTTTTATTTTTATTTTCATTTTAGTTTTATGTATATATTATCTATGCTTATGCTAGGCTAAACTTTTCTTTGGTTAAGGGTGATTTCAAAGTCCTAGACATGTTTTGTAATTCATTTTGAGATTCTATCTATCATTATTTTTCTATCAAAGTTGCGCGTGTTCTTCTATAAGAATTGTTCATGATGTTGTCTTGATTTGTTTAGGTTGCAAACTAGATATATCTTGATAATTATCTATTGCTAGTTTATGAGTCTTGATCCGTGTAATTGTCTTGATTTCCTATTTATAAGTGGCAATTTGTGATTAATGATTATTCAAGTTTTCGCTAATTGCAAAGTGGAACATAACCTAAGTTAAATAATTCATGTTCATGCTTTTGTTGCTTAGATCAACCTATCTTTCTCATCATAAAGCTGCTGTCAAATTAAATTTAGAGATGTTTATCCTAGGTTGTTTGATAGTTAGAGATTAAGTAATGGCGTTCGTCCTGCTTAACGACGAACTAAGGAAGGATTAGGGTAACACGGGATGTTGTTATCTACGGTTGTTAACTTTGATAGCTAATTGATGTTGATAGATCTGAAATTGATTTTCAATGATGTCTAGTGGTGGAGAATGAAACCTTAACCATACTTCTCTTATATTTGATTTTCTCTTATTTATTTGCTTTTTACTTATCTTATTTTCTTTACTTCTAATTATTTCAAAACCCCTTTTTTTATTGTTCTTGAATTTATGTTTTAAACTAGTAATTTATAAACTAAAAACCAATCTCTGTGGATTCGACCCTTGCATGCTACTTTACTATAATTGATCATATTAATTGTAATGTTTAATAAAGATACACTTTTTTGAGTGCATGAGACTCCATGTTGTTTTTAAAATCGTCTAGCGATTAAAAAAAAAACCATTATGACATGTATTTATATATTTTATTTTTTTATATAATATATTTTTTAATAAGAACTTTCCCACTCTCTTAAAAAAACTACCACTCCCTTAAAAAACTAACATTTTCTTAGGGAAAAAAACTATCACTCACTTAAAAAAACTATCATTCTCTTAAAAAAAAAAAAAAAACTACAGTTCTCTTAAAAAATTACCACTTTATTAAAAAAAATTACATAAGATGTTTTCTTTCACCCACAGAGGGTGTGACATAATCTAATATCTATAATTTAATAATTATATATAATATTGAAATTGAAATTGACACACATTAATAAAAAATAATCTCAACTCAAACTCAATATTAAACATATAAACATATAATACCATAATGTTTGAATATCCAAGTCTCTTGTACCTAAATTTATACATTCAATCTTTAAACATTTAAATTTTAGTACAAAAATCTCATACTGTATCTAGAATAAGTAAGAAGAATCAACTAATGACGACCAAATCACCAGAATATATATGAATGATGTTTCCAAATGACATTTTTGAGTTGGCAGAGCTGCAAATTACTAAAAAGAGTAAGAATTAGGAGTCTTTGTTAGAATTTTCTCAATCTTCTGAACAACTCTTTTCATACACACAGTAGAATCATTCTTTTTCAAAACAATTATGTAATATAATAAATCATCCAAGACAACAAATTACTTCGTCATTTTCTTTTCTTTATTAAAATTCCATGCCATCATTCATGAAGCTTTCCTTCAATGTTTGAGCAAAGGGGCAGAGCTTCTCATATGGTTTTAAGAAAAAAATATATATTGATTTTGAATCTTCTTGTTTTTCTTTCCCCCATTTATACGAGCCGACAAGGACTTGAACAACCAAATATTTCGAAAATCATACAAGTACAAAATAAATTTTTTTTTTGTCTCAAAATACCAAAAAATGTCATTGATTAAAATTTAAGTAAATTAAATAATTATTTTTATAATGGAATCAAAGATGTTTTTAGGGGGTTTTTTAGATTTAATTTTTTATCTTTTTGAGCGAGCTTAAAGTGAACTTTATTATATTATCTTGATACATTTAAAATTTTATTCTTAAAATATTTTTCACATGAATCAACACAAAAGAATGGAGTTAATCTCCTTTAAAACTATAAGTAACTATGTGGTGGTGGATTTAAAATTAGGAAGAAAAAAAAAATAAAAAAGAGAAAGGACAAAGGACCCCTTGATTTCCTGCATAAGGTCGGTCGTCTCGTCCAGATGCAGGTGATCACGAAGGGATGAGGCTGAGATTTAGGTCGGCCCATTTTGCTAGTTTTTCTCGGTTTTTTTAAAGGTGATATGGGCCACGTGCTCTCTTTTTTGTTTTCTATGAAATTGTATTAGGTAATGAGATCCAAATTTAAAGCTAAATTTCATATACGAATATGTATTTAGATTTGATAATTTTAGATACGATATAATTATATAAAACAAATGTGGTATTAAAAATAATTAAAATAAGATACAAAAAATAATACGAATATGACATGAATACATAAACATATCAAAATCTATATAACACGAATTATTAATCTATTAAAATTTATATAAATATATAATATATTTTAAATACGATTATAGCAAATCAAAATATATAAACACGATATGAATATAAAAATTATTAAATTTATATGTATTCGATATGAATAGATTTAATTTTTTCTATAGTTCATATCATATTTGAATATATATATATTAAATAAATATAAAATAAATACTTTAAAAAAATAAAATTCCAGTTAGCTGGGATTTTCTCTCATTCCTTCTTCTGCGGGTCCCAACTCCTCGTGATATGTTTCTTCTATCTTGTATTTTCTTTTTTCTACAACGTCATGCATAATTTTCTTACTAAATCAAAGGTTTTTTTTTTTTTTTGGGTTCATTTTTCGCGTACAACTGATAGAAGTACCTAGGATGATGCACCAGCTATGCGTAAATTTTTAAAAATATATATATTTATAAAAAAATAATCTTAAATTGAATAATATTGTAAAATTAATAATCTTCTATACCTATATATTAAAACTATTCCTAAGGGCTGTGACAGCAACAGTCATCTTTCTTTTTTTTTCTTTTCAGTTTCTTATTAAAATTATAAAATAAGTTAATCGATAAAAATTATTTATAATTTTTGTCAATATCATAAATAATTATTAATTAGGAAATATCAAATTTTTTTAGTTTTTGTGATTCGATCCGTTTTTTCCGGAGATGGATATTACGGATTAAGATAAATTGTGAATTCGGATATTAAATTTACTATCTTCACGGATTCAGAACGAATTCGGATATAAACTTTTAGATATCCGTTATCCGAATCCGCTTTAATTTTGGTTCGGATAATACCGAATATCCGACTTCGTTATCCACTCCAGTTATATATTTAAAGTCATAATTGTCTTTTTTTTTCAGTATTTTAGGAAAATTACAAAATAGATTGATCAATTAAAAATATTTATAATTTATAATTATTATAAAGAATAATTGGTAATAAGGAAATATAATTTTTTTAGCGTTTATGATTTGATCCCTTTTTTTCGGATTTGAATATTATTGATTTGAATAATTTGCGGATTCGAATATTGAATTTACTATCCTCATCAGATTTGAATATGAACTCTTGGATATCTGTTATCCGAATCTGCTTTAATTATGATCTAAATAGTGTCGAATATCCGAATCCGTTATCCACTCTAGTAGTAATAAAAATCATGATAATTATTTTTAATTATTGAATTTTAATATACACAATACAATTACACCACACGAGAAAAATAATTAAAATAAAACACGATACAAAAGAACAATATGAACACAACACGAATATATGAACGTATCAAATTTTATATAATACGAATTATTAACGTTTCAAGTGTCAACAATTATATAAATATATAATATCTTAAATATAATTATAATACAAAAAAATAATACAAACACAATATAAATATAAATATATATATATTATCAGATCTACCCGTGTAAAAATATATGTTTATATGGTTAATAGAGGTGGTCATGGGCCGGGCCGCGGCCCGGTTTTTTTTTTCCTCTGCCCAGGCCCGGCCCTGGGTAGCCCAAGCCCGCCCGTTTAGGCCCGAAACGCTGTTCATTGGAATAAAAAAATAATTTTTTTATTTTTTTATAATTAAAATTAAATAAAATAATATTATTATAATAAATATCACTGTTCCGGGTCGGGTCGGAACATAAAATATCCTGCCCAGGCCCGGCCCGATACGGGCCGGGCGGGCTGCCCGGCCCGTGAGCAGGTCTAATGGTTAATAGTATGAATTTTAAATCATTGTCAAAGATTTTGTTACCCTTAAATTAACATATTTCACAGTAAATGAAGGACATATTCGAACCAAGATAAGGTTTTCCATGAATTTTGTGGAATTTTGTTGTTTTAAAGAAAGTTTCAGTCGTCAGCAAATTTTTTATTTTATCATTAATTTACATCTTTCAATTAAAAGGTCATAGAATAATCTTTTAGCCAAAATAAGTAAAAAAAAAAATGGAAGAAGATGAAGATAAATGACGAGGGAAGGGAGCTATGAATGTGAATGCAATTGTAACGAAGCAAGTGTAATGCATTCTTCTGTTTAAGTTTTTTTTTTAGTATTTGAAGTTGTCAAGATTTGATTTTTGATTATTGAAATTAAGAGTTCAACACTTTCAATAAATTACATGGCTGCTGAAAAAACATTGTAGATGTTGAGATTGAAATCCGAAATCTATTAAACACTACCTCTTAAAAATAATTAATATATGAATTAACTAAATTAACCTGAACCGATAAGAAAGGAAAGGAGAGGATGACTGCAAAACACAAACAAGTGACCTTTGCTTCCTCAAACCATGTTATCTGCCCTATTGCAGATGGAATCAGCAGACACTAGCAAATGGAAACCTCTTTCAATGGGCCATATATATATATATATATATATATATATATATATATATATATATATATATATATATAGGTGCCTAATCTTTTATTGAGATAAAATCCAACCAAAATGTTTAATACAAAACCTTTTTTTTATGATAGGAGACAAAGGGTTTGGCACAAGACTAAATCTCTTATGGGTTGGTTGAGTGGGATCAGATTAATTTGAATAATAAAAAATTTTATTTGTTTAAAATTCGATTTGGATGAATTTAAAATTTTTATTTTATTATTTTAAAAATATTAAATATTAAAAAAATATTTTTATATTTTATAATTAAATTTAAATAAAAATATTTTTATTGATTAAATAATAATTTGGATCGGATCAAACTAAATCGATCTGGATTGAAAATTTCTTATCTTAAATCCAACCTAATTCTAATTGAACATATCAAACCTAACGAATAACTCGACCGTTAAACAAATCTACACAAGACTATTACAGTCTTTATGAATAAAAAGAATAAATCACACCCAAATATCATCATTTTTTCCCTTTCATTTACATATTTTACAACTCTTTGATTTGGTAAAAAATATTGATGTAATAACTTTTTGCTATTAAGACTGTAATGAATTAAAATATAAAATAATATATATGTATAAAATAATAATAATTTTAAAATATGAAAATAATAAAATTATTTTACGTTAAAAGTCAATTTTTAAATTACAAAAACACTAAAATCTTAACTTTTTGTTTGAATTTCAAGATTATAATTTTAACTGAAAAAACTAAAACTTTTTACTTATTTTATATTACATTTTTTATGTATCGTAATTTTTACATTAAAAACTGCGTTTTACCATAGCGAGAAACGAGACCTAAATATATGAAAAATCAATTAATCTACGCATAAATAGGTAACAAAGTGAAAAAGAGGATGAATGTATATTTATTACCAAGTCGTAAGTAATTAAGAAAGCAATATACCTTTCAAAAAAAGAAAAAGAAAGCAATATATTAATCAATTGACGAAAATGTCCTCAACATCATCAATGGAGAGCTAAGCTTAAAGGGTGTCGTGGCCTTGCATGCGTTGCAACAGCTTAGGGAGTGAAACCATGTGACAACGAACAGCTTTTGTCTTTAACCTCCACCAGAAGACAAACCCCACATTTTAAAGATCATTCATTGCTTAAAATCCCCAAGGGCAATTCCGTCATTAAAAAAACCCTCACGTGAAGATAATGTCAACTTCGTTATTTTGCCAAAATCCAAGGGATTTCTTATAGCTCAGCATGCATATAAGCCCATTCTCTCCTCTGTTTTGCCCTCAGCAATTTAGACGAAATTACACTGCACACTACACTTATAGCAATGCGAGGGGTCGTCTTATTGTCGGTGCTTCTTTGCGCCACCTGCCATATCGCCCTTTCCCTGACCAATAGCGGCACCGTGGCGGACGGTAAGAATATATATATATATATATATATATATATATATATATACGAGCTTTTATAATTGTTATTATAATTTTTAAGCTGTGTTAATTATTCGGATTTGAAAATAAATAGCGGATGTAATATGTATTTAATATGAGTTTGGAAGATTATATTTTTATATTCAATATGTGTTCACAGTTTTTAAGAAAAATAGTTATTGGTAATATGGTGTCTTAAATTTTATTTGAATTTATTTATTTTTATATCGATTTGATGTATTTAGATTTTTACCTTGTTAACTAGATTAATCTTTGTGAGTATAAAATAATTTTGTTAATTAGTATGAAATTATAGAGCTTTCTTTTTTTAAAAAAAAAAAATCTCTTTGCTTCTCTTCTTCATTTTTGCTTGCAGATAAGTTGGGCGTGCTAAGAAACCTTGATGACAACACAAGTTTATAGTTTTCATATTAGTTTGCTTAATATTGGGTTATGTTAATGTATTCTGGCTTAAGCAGCTGCTTTAGCAAGTTGTCTGGGTCCAAACTCTGAACCTGTTGTTTCTTTACCTCTTGACTGCCTTTTAGCTGAATTCTGATCGAGGAATATGGGGATGGCATTTGGGATTTTGGTTTTCTGCTAGGATTTGAAAGATTAAGCTATTGGTTTAATTAGTTCAAGAATATGACCAGTATTGACCTTACTATTTCCGGTATCTTTGTGCACTAGGTATTTAAAGTCATTTTGCATGTTGAGAGTTGAATGTTGATGACTTGAATTCATGAGTAGAGTATAGAGTCTAGCTGCAGAGTTTTTCAGGGACAATTTGCAGATAGCCACCAACCTCGAAAAAAAAAAAAAAGCATAAAATTTGCCAATTTCTTCTAAAATTATCGTATTTTAGCTTTTGGTTGTTTAGCTAATCTATTTTGATATAGGAGCAGATTTTTGGAACGGTTGTGATCAATTGTATTTGGTTTTGAAAAAGTCAATTAAAAGATTAAATCTATATATATTTTATTTGAGGTATATCATAAATAGCTAAAGTAAATCAATATATATAATATTGTACTATAATAAAAATTAACAAGAATATATATCAAATTTTTGACTAATCACAAAAATTTTAACATTATTCATGCATATAAAAACAATATTATATAAACATATATTTTAAAAAATAAAATAACAATCTTAACAAGAATCTTGTTATTTTTGCTTTGTAAAGAAGTTGACGATGACAGAAAAACAAATAGATTTATAATAAAAATTAAAAAAATAAAGATAAAAGTTAGCATAACTACTAACTAATAAAAGGAGATCTTTGGGAGTTTTAGTATGATCTTAATTTTTAAACTTGATGGCTCAAATGACAAGCACCGAGTTACAAACAAAATTGATTAATTGGAGCTGAAGAATACAAGAAGAAAAGCTATAGGGGGTAACGGCAACATGCAGTAAAAGGAAAAATCTGACTTTACAGTTTACAATATAAGAAAATATCCGAATTTACAGTTTACAATATTTTGTTAAAATCTTCTTGAGAAAATTAACATTTAGAAAGTTAATTTAAGTTAATATGATTGTGACTTAATATTTATAACAAATCAATTAACTTGAAGAGTTATGAATAATAATTAGTGGATAAAATAAAAAAATAAATAACAATGTAATTTTAACTTTTTAAAATTATAATGCATAAAATTAAGTTGTAAACAACAATAAAAAAACTAAATAAATATAAATTTTATTTTGAGAGGATTAATTTAATTTATATATATAAATATATATACTAAAAAAATTTCAAAATTCTTGGGGGCCAAGGTCCCCTGGCTCCCACCACGCCCCGCCACTGGATGGACCACTGTGCAGTTCAGCTGAAGTTTGGACATGATGCATGTTAAAATATATGTTATTTCTATTTTTCATTTTTCTTAAAGTATTTGTGTTCGATATCTGTATCGGACATATATTTAGATTTAAATATGAATTTTTTTTAAAATATTGAATATATCCATCTCGAATACATACTCATATCTAACACTCATTCGTGTCCGGTAACATGGGTATTAGCATCAATTGTTCTAAGCAGTAATAGCTTTATAGCCTTTCTACTATTTTTAGCAAAGATGCCAAAAGTTTACCGAACGACTTTCTGGTTCTTGATTTCTTTTGATTTTGGATGAAGACATCTTACTTTCAATGTATATATAATATAATCATTCAGACATACATCTTTCTCCGTTCCTTTTCTGGACCACCTAAAATTTATGATTGAGGAAACTAGAATAACTGAGCTATCTCCCTATAGCAGAAAAAGACATAATTGGCTTAAACATGGAAAAAAAATATGAGATTGGGTTTTAATATTTTATGGCCTTCTCTATGATCATTGGATTCAGGGCTATTAGATAATGGTAACTTCGAGAGCGCCCCAAATGCAACCAATATGAGGGGCACCGTGGTCCTTGGACGCTACGCAATCCCAGGATGGGTAAATGAGGGCTTTGTCGAGTACATAAAGTACGGCCAAAAACAAGGGGACATGTTGCTGGTTGTGCCCGAGGGAGCCTATGCAGTCAGGCTGGGAAACGAGGCGTCCATCAAGCAGAAGATAAAGGTGATCAAAGGGATGTACTACTGCTTCACGTTCAGTGCAGCTCGGACCTGTGCTCAAGAGGAGCGACTGAATGTAACGGTGGCGCCGGATTCTGGCGTTCTACCTATCCAGACGGTGTACAGCAGCAGCGGTTGGGACAACTACGCGTGGGCGTTCAAAGCAATATCTGATTTGGTTGAGTTGATTATTCACAATCCTGGGGTGGAGGAGGATCCAGCTTGTGGACCACTCATCGATGCTGTTGCTATCAAGGCTTTATATCCTCCCAGGCCAACCAACAGTAAGTCCTTTTTTTTTTTTTTTTTCACCATGAAATAGAAATACTTTCTGTTCTATGTTTCGAACACCATTTAATTAGCACTGATTGAATCGAATTGTTTTTTTTTTGTATAATTAAAATTTGTTTTTTCACCTGAAAGAATTCATATATATATATATATATATAATTTGATTGCAGTCTTTTTATGCTTATCTTTTTGTGGGACATGGAGCAACTGGCAACAGTAAATGTTGTATGGGCTACAATTATGAAGGAGACTGACCAGTTTATAGGTCGTTCCTGCTTTCTGTTAGACATACATCACATAAAAATTCGGATTTATATTTGATATATTAACAGTGTATATATTATACACGATCCATCCTATTAAAAAGATTTAAATAATTTTATTTTTAATGAAGTGACATCATCTGGTTCACTAATAATATATAGATTTATACAGTATCAATTAATCAAATATAAATCCTAAAAGTTTTACATTGATTTGGTTAATTATGAATCATGCATGTAGCAGTAAATGAATATGCTCTCTTTATTGATGAGTACAAACCTGGACAGATGACAATTTCTTTTTGGTCTAATGACTAAGCCATAATTTCAAAAGCCTATATTATCTGAATTTTTTATTTTTCTTAAAGTATTTGTATTTAACATATATACGAATATGAATATAAAATTATATAAAAAAAATTAAAAATTGAGAATACCCATATTATACACATATTCTTATCCGACATTGAATGCTATTCTTTCACTAATAATTTTGATTTCATAATTCATACATAGCGAATTAACGACTAATATTTCAATTTTCTATATATTTCTGCAGGGAACATACTGAAAAATGCTGGTTATGAAGAAGGTGCATATATATTCCCCAACACTCCATGGGGCGTCCTAATCGCACCCAACATTGAGGATGATCACTCGCCTCTCCCTGGCTGGATAGTTGAGTCCCTCAAGGCCGTCAAGTACATTGATTCAGCCCATTACTTCGTGCCTCAAGGGCGAAGAGCTGTGGAGCTAGTGGCTGGAAAAGAGAGTGCCATCGCTCAAATAGCAAGAACCATCACCGGCAAAACTTACAGGCTCTCATTCTCCGTCGGGGATGCTAACAACTCTTGTGTAGGTTCTTTGGTCGTGGAGGCATTCGCCGGCAAAGACACGCTCAAAGTTCCGTACGAGTCAAAGGGCAGAGGCGGATTCAAGCGTGCTGCGCTTAAATTCGTGGCTGTTTCCAACAGAACAAGGATCATGTTCCTTAGCACATTTTACACCATGAGGAGTGATGACTTCTCTTCTCTGTGCGGCCCCGTCGTCGACGATGTGAAGCTATTAAGTATCCGTAAACCTTGATCATGATCGACATATAGCTTCAGGGCTGTTGATGAAGCAAGTCAGATATGGCCTACAATCTGGATATATATACTAAGAATGTTTTTTTCTTTTTGGCATGGAAAATCAAGAGTTCTTGTGTGAGTTTAATTAGCCTATTAATCCAACAAAATAAGAGTGTGTATATATATATATATATATATATATATATATATATATATATATACACGTTAATATCAGGGGTGGTATACTAGTTTGATTCTATTAATTAGCATTTAAGTATTTGTTATCATATGCGTTTGGACATGAATGTTCGTTTTTTTAATCTATTTTTGAATATATAATTGTATATTTTAAAAATAAATAAATATGAATAAAGTTTATATTAATTAAAATTTGTATTAACTTGTCAAGTTTATTTTATGTGTAAATTATATTAATTATTACTTTTAATATTAATACAAAATTAATTAGGAAGATAATAAAAATTAATGTAAATTTTAATTATTTTTTAATTATATCAAATAAATTAATTTATTTTTTAAAAGTTGGTGAAATTTTAAATTTTTTAAAATAAAACAATTTCATATAAAATTTTAGTTTTTTAAGTTGAGCAACTTTTAGAAATTTCTTAAAATCAAAGAAAAAATAATAAGTGAGAGTTGATTCATAGAAAGTGTTCATGGGTTGGGTTTGGGTAGGGTTTAAATGCAGTTTCAACATCATATTTGCTTGGTTAAGCTCATCTGACCCTATAATTTAGATTTAAAATTTTATTTCAATCCGTCCAAATTTGTAAATGTATAATCCAAGCTCGTTCATATTATTTTTTTTAAAAAGATTAAAAAATATGTCATTTTTTATTTAATCTTTAGTAGTTGTATTTTTATATTAAATTTTAAAACATAGATAACTTAACATAATTTTTAATGTTTACTCTATAATATTATATATTTATTATTTATGTGATATAAATTATAATATATATATATATAAATATAAAATATATATTATATAATTAAAAAAACAGGCTCAGCTCGGGCCTTAAATCTTGGAGTCAATGCTTGACTCATTTTTTAAATGTGCATCATCTTTTATCCAAATTCATTGTTTAGGTCTAATATTTTATCCAAATCCTCCTACATATCAAGTCAACCTTCGCGTTTGGATGAGTAACTCGATCTGTGGACCGGTCTATTAATTCAACATGCATTTTTGTTTCAAAAGAGACAATTTAGGTGGTTGAAATTTAAATTTTTATATCCGAGATTTCAAATTCAAATTTAAAATAAAAGAGATAAAGTTTATAAGTTAATTTTGCATATAAATAAAAAAAAATACAAGTTCGGAGATGAGACTATCTTTCGTCACATAGTCTAATATTATATATACTAAAAAATAGAATGCTCACTCCACCTTAGATCTGTCCATGAGTCGAATCGAGTTGGGATCTGATTTTTTTCTCTTACTCAAGCTCGGCTCGGGCCAATCCGTAAGCTCGATTTTACTGTTCATAAATATTAAAATGTTAAAAAATCATTTATATTAATATATTTTTATAATTAAATTTAAATAATTTTTTTGGATGAACAATAATTCGAAAAAGCCGGTCCGACCCGAATTGAAAAAAAAATTTGTTCAAACCCGATTCAATTCAGACTGAACAGATAGTTCGATTCTTGGACATGTCTACTCCACTTTAGTATTAGATAGCGTATAAGAACACTAGAAATTTGTATTTCACGTTGTGGGTGGGTTTATGAAAAACATTTTTTACTTAAAAAAATGTTTTGAAATATATATAAAAAAATTGTATATGTTTATTAAGAAATGGGTAATTATTTAAAAAAATTAAAAATTTTTAAAAAGAAATAAAAGATATAATTAAATATTTTTTTTTAATTTTTTTAATTGAACTGATATCCATGTGATATCAAACTTAGTCAAAATTTTTATAATAATAAAAAATATTAGCTGCCTGACCCGTACAGCCCATTATACAATGAGCCCCAATAATACAGTCAGCTGGGTTCTATAAAAGAGGCCGAATGGGCGGGTGAGCCTTCCAGACCAAGAAACTCAAGGCCAGGACGATGGTCAAGTAACTTCACAGCCCAGTAGAAGCAGCTAGGCTCGGCTCCCTTTTTATAAGCCGAAACGCCCACTAGGTTTTCGATTTTCTTTCACCCCAAACAACACTCTCTTCTTTTTCTCTCTTACAATCGTCGCTCCCATTTTTCTGTGGCTCTGCATTTCTCAGGTGAACTTTCTAGGGTTTCGTCCTTTCTCACTTTCTCTTGCACTATTTCCCTTCCCCCCTTTTTTTCTTTTTCTTTTTCTAAAATCAATTTTATTTCTCTTTTTAAGCTCAATATCACTACACGTGTATCTGATCCAAAACTTTTGTAATTATTTTGTCCTTAAATGTCTCGTTAATTTGCTGGTATATATCTTTTTAGATTTCTTTACTTTAATTTGTTTATGCTTTTATATAATTTCCAGGTTTTGGAGTTTTAACTTTAAGATTGTGTTTAGCATAAGTTTTAAGTTTTTTGTGCTAATTCCGCTAGGGTTTAAGGTTTCCAGCTTGAGTTTATTATTATATTATGTTGCTTACTATCTTTGGATTGTTTGAATTGTATTTTCCCTCGAAACGGTGTTTTGTAATGGCTTGTACTTTTCTTTGCTGATCTCGAATGTTGATCCAGTGCAATCATTCACTAGATTAATTATGTGTTTGCTTTTATGGCTAGGGCTTAAGTTCCATATTTTTTTGGATCTGTTAACCTGATTTTCTTCATGTTTGCTTGCTTTCTGCAATCAGTATGTTTGGAAATGCTAGGATCCTTTGCACAGGGCTGAAATAGGACAAAGGGAATATTTTCCAAGTATCCTAGGTACATGCAATGCTCTGCATTTGCTTTCTTCCAACCTCACCAAATACTATATATGCAAAATAATTTTTGATACATTCCATGTTTTGCAAAATCCTGATTTAGTGACTAATGTTTTTAAAACAGTTGACATGACAGAAATGGTTTATATACGGAAATCTCGCCAAATACTATATACGCGAAAAAAAATTTTGATCATGTTTTGCAAAATACTGATTTAGCGACTAATGTTATAAAACAATAGATTGACATGAGAGAAATGATTTATATAGGAAATAAAATTCCCTTTCTCCTTACTATATGCTTTCATGAAGACTTGCTAGTTTCGGAATGCTTTAATGATGGAGTAGGTTGCTTTTTTACTGACGTGTCATTTATTTCAATTTGAGCTCAAATCCATTTTAATCAGCTGATTTTAGTTGCTCATTGTTGATCAGATTGTTGGTTATACTGTCTTGAGTTGTGATTCTAGTGAACAAAGATGGCAAAGAAGAAGAATCCTTTAGTTTTTATGGACGTGTCAATAGATGGTGATCCTGTTGAAAGGATGATTTTTGAGGTATTTAATGAACAGCAAAAGCAAGCCAAGAAGAGTTTACATTTTTTGTCTTGTTGTTTGCCTCTATATTTTTGTTTTCACTTCCAATACGTTTGGTTTTTCTTGAATATTATCTTTTTTGCATGTATTTATTGGTTTTGTTTCTTTCTTCAGCTCTTTCCTAATATTGCTCCCAAGACTGCAGAAAATTTCCGTGCCCTTTGTACAGGTGATTAAATAAAACCTGTTCCGATATTTTTATTTCCCATTTTTATGATTTTTTCTTTTACATCACATTCATGTATAGGTTTTCACCATGCCAAATTTATTATCTTTAAGAATAATTCCTCATCGCAGGTTTTGTTGTTTATGATTTATCTTTTTCTTCTTTTGAAGAAGCATTTGATGGTTAGATGCAAGAGAGTTTCTGGGTTGTAATTGTTTACTATATATATATATATATATATATATATATATATATATATATATATATATATAGGACTATGCAAATCTCGGTTACAACCGAGATAACCAACCGATAGAACCCAATTCGGTCAAATCGGGTCGGTTAATGCGGTTTTGGTTAAGTTCGGTTATTTCTCTCGGTTTTTTAGGTTAAATCGGTCGGTTAGCTGTTAGTGATTTTAGTAACCGAACCGACCGAATTAATTGACTTTTAATATTATGTTTATATATTTTTAAATATATTTTTATATATAAAATTTTTATTCAAACCCAACCCAACCCAACCCAAATACCAATAAGTCAATAAATTCAATAAACCCATTAGTTACCCAACCCATTGGTTACCCAAAACCCATCGCAAATACAAATTAACTTAAACGGTTTAGGCCTTTAGGGTTCCCGAGTGCTCCTCTTTCACAATTTCACTCTGTCATTTCATCTTTGCTCTCTGCCTTCCTCTCTCTTGACGGCTTGACCGACTAAGAAAAAAACCCTAAAAAATACCCAATTCTCTGTAGTCAATTTATCAAATTAGTGGCATTTTCTTTTTGTACCCTTCTTTGCGATTCAATCGTCCCAATTTACCACTGAAAACAACAATTATAAGCAACAGCCTCAATTTTTCTTCAAATCCTCCTTGGGTTCCAAATTTTCCTCAGAATCTTTAGCGGCATTTTCTTTTTCGAACTCCTTAATGGCTTCTTCATGGGCCGCCTTCTCGGCTTTTAGTATTGCCTCATAGTAATCGGCGTGGACCTCCATGCACTTCTTCAAAGCCGCAGTTGTTTCCATTCATTTCATGGCAATAATGTCCCCGTTCTTCTCGGCTCCATCCACGCACGTTTCCCAAGCTACAAAGCTTTCTTTGCAGCCACTTGCTATCAATATGTAGTTTAAGAAAAGTTTTAAGGTTATGCCATCAATCTGCTTGATCTTCCTTTTGGTTTTTTCACCGAAATAACCAAGAAAACCAACTGAATTAAATCGGTTCGGTTGTTTCGGTTATACAATAAATGTCGGTCGGTTATCGGTTAATTTTTTGTTGCAGTCGGTTAAGTCGGTTTTCAGTTTTTTTAGACCGAATCGACCGACTGCACTCCCCTACACACATACACACATTTATGCATATATTTATATGTTTGTCTTTTGCTGATTTCTCAAGTCTGTCTCGATCTACAGGAGAAAAAGGGATTGGTCCTAAAACTGGAAAACCATTGTACTACAAGGGTTCCTTTTTCCATCGTGTCATTAAAGGTTCCATGGCCCAGGTTTGTTGTTTATCTCACTTTAAATTGGGATTTTTTTTACTCTAGCTGTTTTCTTGTTGAATGTGGCTTAGAAGTGGTATGTCTCTTGGTCAGTTACTATTGCTTATGCTGTAGGAAACAGGGCTGGTGGTCAAGACTGCATTTCTTGTGATGTAGTTTTAAGGTTGTACTTACCAAGTTGTCAACCCTCAAAATTTTACTAAACTTCCTGTGTCCAACCCATTTTTTTGCACATAAATGTTTTTTTTTCTTACTTGTGGACTAACATCTTATGTTGTTTGCAGGGTGGTGATTTTGTGAGGAGAGATGGTACGTATTCCTTGCAAAGCAATTTTTATTTTATTTATTTTTGCAGCTGTTAATTGACTTTACATGAGAATGAGATATAGTCACTTGATGGTTGCCCTCTACGTGACTGTTGGTTGAAGTTGCTCTTGAAATCCACATCTGAGTTTTTAAATGTATTTCTTTCTTTTTTCAGGAACTAGTGGGGAAAGCATATACAATGGGAAGTTTCCAGGTGAGTGGTCTCTTCCCAATCTTCTAAGTTTACAATCATTATTTAGG
This sequence comes from Fremontodendron californicum, assembly GCA_030761205.1. Taxonomy (NCBI): domain Eukaryota; kingdom Viridiplantae; phylum Streptophyta; class Magnoliopsida; order Malvales; family Malvaceae; genus Fremontodendron; species Fremontodendron californicum. The sequence goes on along the minus strand of JAULJL010000014.1, from coordinate 22,559,136 downwards.
TTGTATTAAAAGAAGGAAGAAAAGATGCAAGCTTTTCCTTTTATTTGGTATTTTAAAATTCAATAGTTTCCAGGAAATGATTTGAACCTTGTATTATTTGTGTTATGCGCATGCTTTTGTTGTTTATAACTACTTTTAGTTCATGTAAGTTTAATTATATTCTTACTAGATTAATCATGTATGTTAGGAAAGTGCTCTGACATGCTTATGTATGTAGTCTTCTACTCTCCATAAGTGGTCAAATTCTCTCATTTTTTTTTTCAATCTATAATTGTGCTGCTAATGCATCTGTGTTCAAAGCATGTAGTTCTACACTCTTCTGAAGTGGTCAAAATCTCAATCTTTATTTTCAATTTATAATTTGTCAATTTGCTGTGGAGTTAATTGAAGTATTGTGTTAAGGTTCTTTGTACTAGGAAGAAAATTGTATCTAGCAAGTACTTTCCTTGGCTCTAGATTTCTGCGTATCTGCACCTGAAATGTTTTCCGAGAGGGCAATGTGCATTCTCCTAATCTCCTCACAAGCTCTTTGCATTAAGATTGTATCCTGTAGGTACTTTCCATGGCTCTTGATTGGAGCCTATCTTCACCTAAAAGGTTTTTGAGAGAGCAATATGCATTCTCCTAATTTCTGCACAAGTTTTATTTTGTACTATTTATGCCAGTTCCATAGCATTTTTTCTCAATCATCTGGAGTTGCTCCTCGAGAATCACTAGGTGCCAGCATAATGACATGATGGCTAAATCATTTAAGGACTGCATTAAATGCTAAAAGATGATATTTTTTGTTCTGCAAACTTTTCAACTAGAAGTTGGCTGAAGGTTACTACTTTTTTGACTGATAATTGATTGGTAACAAGGGGTAATGTGAACTTTTGTTCAGATGAATCACCCAGGCTAAAGCATGATGGACCTGGTCTTTTATCTATGGCAATTGCTGATCGTGACACTGTGGGTTCACAATTCATTATCACCTTCAAGGCTGTTCATCATCTTGACAGGTAGTTTCTTATCTTCTTTGTGTATTTGTATATTTTATTTGGTCCACCCTCCCCCCCCCCCCCCCCGCCCTGCCCCCCAAATGTATGCTCTGGTCCGTATATGTGATTTAGTCTTGGGTCCTGAATTTGTGTACTTGTGGCATATGACAGAATGTATGTAATTTTTGGGAAGCTTGTGCAAGGAAATGAAGTGCTGAAGAAAATTGAAAATGTGGGTGATGAGGAAGGAATACCAACTGTAACAGTGAAAATAATTAATTGTGGTGAAGTCAGTGAAGGTAAAGGTCATCGTGCGCTCATTGGAGGGTTTAATTTAAGATGGAACATCATGGTTTAATATATGGTACACCTGCCAATTTTCACCTTTATGATACTGCATGAGGTTTGGCCTTGTCTCTTTCTAATTTTGCCTTCAAATTTATTATTTATCTGCAGTGAAATGGAAAAATAAGTTGAAAACAGGAAAAGATGCTTCTTCTGATGCTAACAGTCATGAAGTGCAAAGGAAGGGGAAGCATAAGAAATCTTCAAGAGACAAAAGAAAGAAGAGAAGAAGACGTTATTCATCTGATTCAGAGAGTTCCTCAGATTCTGAGACAGGATCATCTGAATCTGATAGTGATTCTGACTCATCTCTGACATCATCCTCCGACATTAGTTCTTCAAGTGATGACAGGCGCAAAAAGAGGAAGAGATCTTCAAAACGAGAAAAATATAGGCGTGGAAAAAGAAGAGATAGGCGACGTGATAAAAAGAGAAAAAAGCGTGATAAGAGATCAAATCGTAGATCAAGAAGGTTTTATGCTTATTATCCACTTATCCTTCATACCTGTGTCTTGTCTTCTGGCAAATTACCAGTTGTAAACTTGAGTCTTGTGCATGTTTTGTTGAGCATTGTGCTTGTTCAGCTATGTGTATGAGGGAACTCAAATCTTTTGGAGATGTAGTTGAAACTTGTTTGCTCCTGACAGTGTGCAGTACATAAGAGTGTCTTCCTATTTCTATCCTTTTTTAATATTTTTTTCTTGTTTGAGTACTAATGTTTTTGGTTGTTGAGAAACGAAACCTGCATCTTGGAGAATTATTAAAACTTTCTATGATTGTATTTTTCTTAAGTCATAATATGAGTTGCATATGTAAATCAATGATATGCATGCATATCAGCAATAAATATGATGCACAATTATTTGCCACACAGATACATATTTTCTCATTCTTTCTTATTCAGTAGGTCACATGTGTCCTTGTTGAAGTAGCTCCATATTTGTTTCTCTTATGTACTTGGTGAAGATTTGTTGAGAAAATGTCATGGTTTTTTCCCCCTTGTAATAGTCAACACCTATTACTTTCGTTAATCCATCTTGTGTGGTTTTCTCTGAAGCCTTTTTTCAATCTGTGTAAGACAAAATTGGGATGTAATGCCTAAGTCATGGATGAGCAGATTAGCTTTGTTAAATTTCTTATAGAACTTACTTGAATTATTTTATCCTCTTTGTTATCAGGGCTTTGGATAGTCTTACAGATGATGACAATGAGAGTAAAAGTGAAAGCAGCACTGATGATGATGCTGATGTGCAAGGAAAAACACAGAAGCTTAAAGACCTTTCTCAGAAAAGTGGTAACGGTTGTAGTTATTTCATCTGCTGCCTGGCAATATTCTGTTTTACTGCTTATCCTCAGTATCTTAATATCTTATTCCACTGGTTAGCTATGGTTATTTTTTTTAACAGTGCTGTTTTTGAGGTTGATATTTTGGTTGTAGTTGAATTTGAAATGAGCATCTGTTATTTCTTTTCCCCCTTGCTTGAGATAGGACTGTTTTCTTTGTTCTTGGGGTGCTTTCCCTACATTTTGACTGGCTAAAAGAAAAGTTTGACATGGCTGTCAATACCCTTCATTCTACATTATTCTTTTTCTTTTGGCCTCAATATTGCTATTACTTCACATGTACCTGTCAAACAGGCTAATAGCTTTCTTACGGATGTTTGACATGGCTAATTGACATGCCCTTCATTCTACATTATTCTCTCTCCCACCCCCCCTCCACTCTCCGTTTGTCTCCCCTTCTCGCCATAATGGTTTTGTTGCACATACACCTGTCATGTTACAGATGTTGTGGAACTTGCAAATTCTTGTCTTCTACTTGCCGATTTTCTGGCTTTGATTTTGATAATTTGTTTGTGTTATTTAAGGTTTTTGATTTAATAAAACATTGTACATTCTGCAGTTGCTACTCAATCCCCTTCAGCTCTAGAGAAAGAAATTCGTCACAGAAAAAGGGAAGAGGCTGATTTGCTTGTAAAGGAGCGTGAAGCTCCCAAAGAAAATGGAGAGCGACAGAGCAATGGCATTGAAGAAGATGCTAAATCTGACAGAAGTGCAGAGAGACAACCTGATGTGGTAGATGATCGCCCAAGCAAATCTAGGTCTACTTTCCATTCTTCTCATTCAGTTTTTCTTTATGCTTACTGATTCTTCCCAATCTGGTATTTTATTAAAAGTTGATTAGCAGGAGCCGAAGCATGAGTCCTAAGAGGACCATGAATAAGAGTACGAGTATTAGTCCTAGGAGGAGTCCAAGCCACAGCCCAAGGCGAAGTGTGAGCAGGAGTCCAGGTATGAGTAGGAGTCCCCCACGTTCTCCAGAAAGGAGTGTAAGCAGGAGTCCTGTTAGAAGTAGGAGCAGGAGCCCTGCTAGAAGCATCAGCAGAAGCCCTTTGAGGGGTAGAAAGAGTAGAAGCATCAGCAGGAGCCCAGTTAGAGCACATTCTCGAAGAAGCGTTAGCAGGAGCCCTCTAAAGCTCCGGTCCCAAAGAAGCCTAAGTAGGAGCCTACCCAGATCAACAAGAAAATCAATTAGCAGAAGTCCTGTTAGACTTTTGAAAAGAAGCATAAGTAGAAGTCCTGCAAGATCTTCTCGGAGAAGCATTAGCAGAAGTCCTGTAAGATCTTCTCGGAGAAGCATTAGCAGAAGTCCTGTAAGGTCTTCTCGGAGAAGTATAAGTAGGAACTCTGGTAGGGCTCCTCCTAGGAGAAGCATCAGCAGAAGTCCATTAAGGGAACCGAGTAGGAATTATCGTCGTAGTTATTCAAGGAGCCCCACCACTGTACGAAGGGTAAGGTTGCCTCGTGATCAAGGTAGAAGTTTATCGAGAAGCATTTCCCCTGATGCATCACCTAAGCGCATCAGAAGGGGACGGGGTTTCAGTGAGCATTACTCCTATGCACGAAGATACCGAACCCCCTCTCCAGATCGTTCTCCTGTGAGGCCCTATCGTTACGGTGGCAGAATTGATCGTGAGAGGTACACATTCCACCGGGTTCTTTTAAGTTGTCTTACCTTTTTCTTTTTCTCTCTAAAACCATTTATATTTTAATCATGGGTGGTTTTGCTCTTAATTGCAATTCTAGGTATTCAAGTTACAGGAGGTATTCACCTAGGCGTTATAGAAGCCCACCAAGAGGAAGAACTCCTCCAAGGTCTGATATGCCCTATTATGCCAACTATCAATGGTTTTTTCACTATTGATTCGCATATTGCTGCTGCTTTTTACCTATTTTTGTTTGTGTGTTAAAAAAAAAATTCTTGTAAGTTGTAACTATGTTTATTGGTTGGTTTGAATTTTGTTACTTGATTCCCAGTAAAAATCTGTTTTGCAGGTACAGAGGGAGAAGAAGCCAGACACGAAGTCCATCCATATCACCTAGCCCTCGGTATGGTAATCGTCGATATAGCCGGAGCCGGAATCATAGCCCTAGTCGCAGTCGTAGTCAAACCCCTATTCGCAGCCGCTCTCCAGTTGATGTGACCAGATCTCGTGCCTCTCCAAGGGCTGGGGGGCAAAAGTCCCCTTCTCAGAGCAGGAGCCGATCAGAATCTAGGTCATCGTTGGACTCTCAGTCTCCAAAGAAGGCAAGCAAAGCAAGGTCAAGGTCATTTTCTGGAAGTCCAGATGGTAAAAGGGGCCTGGTCTCTTATGATGATGGTTCACCTGACTCAGGAAGGTGAATTAGGTTAATGTTTGGGGAGATTTTGGTATTAGTCTTTGATGAGCCCATCTTCTCTTGATGCACTGGACTCTACCAAATTGTTGTTGCCAGAGGTTGTGGTTAGTAATTAAATATCTGATTTGAGTATTTTCACTAAGGTTGTTCTTGGCCTCCTTTTAGGATATATTTATAAAATAATGAAATAGTATTTGGATTACATAAGGGGTAGGAATCTTGTTACATTGTTAGTGCAGGATCCCTAAGAATCTTGTGTAGTTCTGTGTCAGGCAATATGCTATGCTATAGATGCGTTTAATGTATCAGAAAATTTTCCTGAGAAATGATATTCCCTGGTGGTGATGGTGGGGAATTAGTGCTTTATTAAATTGCAGTGTACCTTTGTTTTGACTCTTCATTTTTTTTTTTTTGAAGTAACCGTGTCTGACATCCGTGTCCAACATATATCCGGACAAAGGTATGGGGATATGACTTTTCAAGGACTTTCCAATATATGGAAAAAGTATAAAAAAAAATTGAACATATCTGTGTCGGACACATGTTCGTATCTGACATTCGTACCCGAGTCCGAGAAATATAGCCTTGTTCTTATGTGTTGTTCATTTACAGGAAAACTAATCATTATTTATTGTTTACTAAATGGGAACTCTTAGAATAAAATTAGAGATCACAGATGCTGCTAACCATGTCAACAGTTAGGCTTCGTGAAGGCATTGCTGAACGTCTATCTGATCTGAAGCACAATCAGATTCTCATGAAGTTGAGTAGAAAGCTGAAAGCTCTACAAACTCTGGCTTCCATTACCAAAGTCGGTCCACGAAATAGGACTTGTCTAGCACAAACAGATGGAGCCATAGCTGAGCTTGTGCAGTTCCATGGGAACTGTACCATAGCTGTCCGGGCTGAAGCTGTCCCAATTTTGATCCAAGTGGTAACAAGCACCGAGTGTGAAGAACTGTTCTGGGCCTTCTTTCTAGATTTGATGATGGATTAAATGTTTTGAAAAAGATTGATTAGGTTGAGGGATTTAAATAACGGTCATAATGGAATCTGATGATCGTTATTTTGTAATTTTAGCTGTTTTTGCCATCGATATTTATTGTCAATTTTTACCGCAATAGTATTTATTATGTTTTCAATCATGATAAATGTGACGCGACTGATAATGCGCCTTCGACCGCAATTTAAATCCCATTGTTAGTTCAATGGTAGATGTATTAAAAGGGAGGTGCATGTTGAGCAAAGAAGGTGCAGCTGAAATTCTTCTTCACCTGTTTGAGGAAAGCGAGGGTTGCATGAAAGATGCTTTGAGGCTTCCATGAGTTGTTAACTGTGCTAGCTGATATTTCAGTCAGAGAATCCGCAAGAGCTGGAGAGAAGGCAGGTATGTTACTGAAGAAAATGATGGGAGTCTAGTTTGGATTCCTACAGCGACGGAAACCACATGTTTTTGTAATGGAATGGGTAATAGCATTGTAGCAACGTAATTTTGTCCGCACGTGCTCAGAAAAGGCCCAAGTAATATTTCGTAAATTTTGAAACCTGATCAAGTGAAACGTTCAACTGTTCACAATCCTCGTTGTGGTTCAATCACTCGTTAATCTAGGTTCGTTATCCTTGCGTAAATCGATCACGTCGGATTCTTTGAATTAGATTTAGATTTCAAGTTGGTTCGAATTTTAATTAATTTGGACTCGTAGTGGGCCTAGCTTCGTTAATCTAATTTTCGGGACCATTAGGCCTTCTCATTTAAATCCAATTTTTATTTTGATGGGCCTGAAGGTCCAGACCATTTCCTGGGGCTTGATAGCACTCCTGCCCAAACCAATTTTCTGGGCCTGCCAAGCAGCAAGCCCCCTTCCCAGCTTAGCAGGCCATTCTTTCCGGATTGGGCTTTGGGGCTCAATAGCCCAGTAGGCCTGGCAGCTTGCTGCCCTAGCAAGCAAGCCCCCCACTTGCAACCCTAGCCGTCTCCACCAGCCACCCCTTCCCCTTTGCAGCCCCACCAAACCCTAGCCGCCTCACCGCCTCTACACACCCCCCACTTGCCTGCCGAGCCCCTCAACCTGCCACCACCCCACTTGCTGCCCAATTGAATAGCCCCAAACCCTAGTCATCACTGCCCTTACACCCCACTTGACCTGACACCCCCTAGCCTAGCACCACCGCCCTAATTACACCGACCTAGCCACTGCCCCAAAGCCCTTATAAAAACCCAAAACCCCAACCCACAAAAAAGGTTCGGATCCGGCAAGGAGAAACCCCAAAAAAAAAACATAAACTCTCGGATCTGGAACCACCTCCCCCCAAAATCGATTCCTAACCAGAGGTCAGACCCCCCCCCAAAAAAAAAAAAACAACCACACAATCAATATAAACAAGAAAATAAAAAACAAAACAATCACCAAAAAAAACTTTTGAGCTTCGGGTTTTAAGATCGGTGGGGTTTTGAGAGTTCGTTTTGCAAATCACGACAGTGAAAAGTGTAGAGGAGGGAGAGAGGAAGGTTCGGCTAGACTTTGGTAGCCACCCAACGGCAAACGAAGCTGGAATCGGAGGTTGAAGTTTCAAACTTCGAACTCAGATCTAGGCTTTTTGGCTTGTTTTCTTGAAAAACTACTCGGATAGAAAGGAAAAGGAGGCTGGAATGAGGTTTTAGGTAATTTTTGGTGAAAATCCGTTGTCGGCCAGCTACGGCCGACAACGGTGATCGACGGCCTGCACGGTGGCCCGCTCGCCGAAATCTGGGTTTATGGTATGCTGGTTTGGTTTCTACACAGAGAAAGAGGTTTTAGAATTCTAGAGAGAGAGGGAGGTCTGAAAACTAAAAAAAAAAAAAAATTGGGTTTTATACAAGGTGCAAAACGCACCGTTTTGATTCAAGGGGGATCCACGCGCCAACTCGCCAGGCGACCCGACCCATTTGTAGTCCGACCTAGCCAGGAAAGAAAGGAGGAAAAGAAAAAAAAAAGAAAAAAAAAAAAAAAGAAAAAAAAAAGAAAAAGAAAGAACAAAAAAAAGAAAAAAAGAAAGAAAAAAAGAAAAGATAAGAAAAGATAATAAAAGAAAAAGAAGAAAAAAAAGGTATTTTCTTTCGGGAATTAATCCGAGCCTTCGAACTTCGAATAATCTCAATTTTTCGAGGTAAGTTTTTATTTATTTTCATTATGTTATGCTTTTATTATCCACTACTTATCTTATCTTACTTTATTTTTATTTTATTTTATTTATTTTTTATGCTTTGATAATTTTATTTTTTATTCTGTATATATATATATATATATTACTGTAGTAGTTATTATTATTATTATTATATATGATTATTTTATTTTTATTTTTTTTATATTATCGTCCTTCATATATATATTTTATTTTTTATTTTTATTGAATGTGTTATAATTTTCAAAAAAATCAAAGATGGCATTACAATATACACAAATAAAAAAAATATACCTTTTTAAAATTATTTTCAGTAAATGAAATTTTCTAAAAACGGATTATTTCTCGAACGGTCGGAGTATCAATCGTTCCACGAAACGGTTCAAGTAAAATTAATTACCGAAACATTATCGAGAATATCGGAGTGAGTCGAAAATTATTTTTACACAGATAATTTCGTTTATTTGGGAATTAATTTTAAAAAAATGACATCTTTATTAATTTTTGTTTTCTTCCCGCAAATAAAATATATCTTTTAAAATTATCTTCGGTAAATGAAATCTTCTAAAATGGATTATTTCTCGAACGGTCGGAGTATCAATCGTTCCACAAAACAGTTCGAGTAAAATTAGTTACCGAAACATTATCGAAATTATCGGAGTGATTCGGGAATTATTTTTACATAGATGATTTATGTTATCTTGGAACTAATTATAAAAAGACGTTATATTTTTTATTATTATTTCTCCACAAATAAAAATGGCTTTTTTGAACTATTTTTTATAAAGAAAATTCTCTAAAAACGGATCCATTCTCAGGATGAAAGGAATATCTATCGTTCCTCAAAACGGTTCATGTAAAAATAGTTATTGAAACATTATCGAAATTATCGGAGTGATTCGAAAATTATTTTTACATGAGTAGTTTCTTTTACTTAAAAAAAAAAAAAGGGATTATAAAAACCATTGTCTCTCATTCGTTTTAAAATATTCTTTTTGAAAGAAGTATACTAAGGGAATTATTATTAAATGCTAAAATTAAAATCACTTTTTCAAGATTAAAGATAACACGTGATTAATTGGTACCGTTTTTAAAACGGGCGCCGTGGGAGTGCTAATCTTTCCCCACGCGTAACCGTACTCCCGAACTTAATTTTTGTTTCGTAGACCAAAAATTATCTTTTTAAATATATCTTAATTAACTTTAAGATATTATTAAGAGGATAAGTTTTCATAGGTGACCAATCACACCTAACCAAAAAGATTGGTGACGACTTCTTGCATTTTATTTTATTTTAAAAATCGTCAAGCGGTCGAAAAACCGTTATGACAAGCATTAACTAAGACTTCATCTTATTATTATTGTGTGATCTTTCTCAGGCTTTTGCCTGGATTTTTTATTAGTGTAGCAATTTACAGATAAATTTTCTTTCTTTATCTGGAGACATTTGCCTAAATAAAAATTTCTTTCTAGTTGGATTAATATTTTAACAAATCGGTCATTGGATTTAGCAATATGATTGTATTTATCGTGCATGTAAAGTTTCGAATCAATTCGATATCTCTATCATATCGATCGATAATATTATCTTTTTTCAATATATATTTAACGGTTGAATTTTTTTACATCAAATATATAGTTTGACATTTTTAATTTATTCGAAACTTGATATGCATGATCTACGTAAATAGAATATAAAATACGACAGTTAGATTAAAAAATATAAATCATATAAAAAAAAATTATGAAAACGTATAAAACTAATATAGTTTTACGCTAGTTTAAGAGGATCTCTCAACGTTTATATATATATATATATATATATATATATATATATATATATATTATGAGTTCATTTTTGAAAATTTGTAACTTTATAAACGGGATTAAAAAACTACCATATATCTCTTCTTTTTTTTTTTTTAAATATACCTTAAGGGATATGTGTCACCTTAGTAATCTTAGTAATCTCACTAGTAATATTACATAGTAACATCTTTGAATTCATATAATCTTTATAGATTAAATAAACAAATCATATATCTATAATTTATAATAATAATTACATATAAAAACACGAATGTGAAAAATCTTTTAAATTGACAAAAATAATAATTGTTATTCACTATATTTCTAAATTGCATTATAAAATATTTTTATTATCAATAAGATTTATCTGATTTATAAGTAAGAGGTTTAATTTTATTAAAACACTTTTGTTAAATGAATTAATTTGATAATAAATAAAAAAATTAAAAGTTTATATGAAATTTTTTTATTTTAAAAATTCTAATTTTTCACTAACCTTAAAAAGTAAATAAATTTATTTGATATAAATAAATAAAAATATTGAATTTTGCATTGGATTTTTTTCGTAATTAATTTTTTATTAATATTAAAAATATTAAATTCTATTATAATTAGATATAATTTGCACATAAAATAAATTTTATATATTAATGCAAATTTAGTTATTACACACTTTATCAGTTTTGTTTATCTTTAAAATATACAAGTATATATTCAAAAATAAATAAATAAATGAATATTCACGTACGAACACATATAATAATAAATATTAGTAACAATAAATACAAAGAAATAGATATTCTAAAAAAAAAAAAAGACAAATTTAAAATTGGAATGGCCACCGGAGGAATTTCCTCAAAATCAATTATCGAGACTTTTGAAACCCAGTGGATGTAGATTTTTGAGGTTAATCTTGAGAATTGTAAGTCTAAAAATCTCAATCTTTTAATCACATTTTATTTTTTAAAAAGAAAATATCTCAATTTTCAATGTAATAATAAAATAATATTCACATCAACCAAATTAAATGTTCATCAACTGCATTCTGATTTTAATTTTCTCTAGAATACTTGTAAAGAATTTGCTTTGATTCTGAGATAAGATTAGACCTGTTTAAGGGTCGAGTTATTCGTTTAAGTTCTAAGATTCGCTTGATATTTGGGAGTGTTTGAATAAAAATATTAGACCCGGAATATGAATTTAAGCAAAAAAATGAGACCCGTTAAAAAAATGAGATGGATCTTGACTCTAACAATTAAGGCCCGACCCGATCAATTTTTCATTTATATAATATAATATATTATTTTATATTTATATATTATGTAATTTATATCATATAAAAATAAATATATATAATAGTATAGTGTGAATATTTAAAAATATGTTAAGTTATCAATGTTTTAGAAATTAATAAAAAAATAAATTGCTAAAAGTTAAATAAAAATAACATATTTGTTTAAATTTTTTTTTTAAATATGGGCGGGTCTAAACGGATTTGGACTATTTATTTACAAATATGAGCGAGCTAGGGCAAAATTTGAGACTCATATTACGGACTAGGCTTAGACAAGTATATGTGATGTTGATACCATACTTAAACCCGGTCCGACCCATGAACACCTCTAATATGGATGTTACTTTTTATTACTCTCATTAATTAATATGAAAAATTATTTCATCGACTAAAATTTTTATGGCTTATATATAAAATTGTCCCATGTACTATATCTCTTTTTTCACTTTAGTACCTAAAGAATTTTTTTATCCTAATCGGGTACCTACAGTATAATTTCATACACTGATTAGGTACTCAATTTGGACTTGATCGGGACCAAAAATTATACTATAGGTATCTGATTCAGCCAAAAAAAATTTAAGTACCAAAATGGGAAAAGAGATATAGTACATGAGGCAATTTTATATACATAAGCCAATTTTTAAATGTATTTTGCTAACGAGTGCTTTAGGGCACTCTTTAAAGTTAATTAATATACTATTTATAGTAATAATATTGTATTAAATGCAACAGTTGACAATTTTATTCATCATTTTTAATACATTGATTGAAAATATTATTACTTGTTAGCAAAATCCTTTTTTAAATTTTATAAGATGGATTAATAGTATACGATAATACATATCTTTTAAGATATATTAAAAAAATTAAACTTGTAACAGTTTTTAATTTTACTTATAAATTAAAAAAATTTGCGACGATGTATAAAATGAATTCAATTAATATATACAATTTTGTGACATTCTCTATTAAAAAAAAAAAAAACCTTTGTGACACCCACTTTATGCAAATCCTTTCCAAATTGGGCAGTATTCTCTAACTTTTATATTAGTTTGTTCACAAATCAAGGAATCTAAATTAGGTGAAGATGAGACAAAAACTTTTGGGAATCAAAGAGGCGTTTTCAAATGTAATCCAAGAATGACATCTTATAGCATTAATTTTTGTTCCATCAACATGAAAGGGATCGAGAATTTGAGATGAGAAATGTCAAATATATATGCATTGAGAAAATGATAGAGAAAGAGAGAAAGATGATTTATACAGCTATGTTGATTCCTCCACCGAAGAAAGAAAAAGACTGTTTTAGTTATTTTAAATTAACGGTTTAAATTCATAATTTCTCCCCCAAAAAAAAAAAAATTTAAAAGCTGAAACAGCAATGGTACATTCTACAACAAATTGATTTGATTATTAACTTTGCCCAATTGACATCAATGTTGGACTTATTGAATCCTTAATAATTCATGTCAAGATTGATCATTTTTTTCGCTATAAAAAAATCAAAATGAATATATAACTAATTAATATTGATTTTTTTAATAATTTTTTTTTTTAATTTCAATTATATTATAATATAATAATATAACAATAATCATGAGTTAATGTAAATCCCAAACTTACACATCTATAGTTATTTAATGAGGTATTTTATTTATGAATTTTGTTAACGAGTGTTCTTAAAGTAATTTTTAAGGTTATCACAAATAATAATATCTTCATTCAATGCATTAAAACTGATGAGTAAAATTATCACTTATTGCATTTAATATAAAATTATTACTATAAATGATAAGTTGACAAAAAAAAGTATAGTATGTACCAATGCAACTACTTTTAAAAAGTTATAGGGAATCATCAAAAAACTAGTGTTTGAATATGGGGTTTAACTCAATTGATTAATGCAACTATTTTTAAAAAATAACACCTAATAGATTTTAGGTTCGAACCTAACATTTGCAACTCATTTTCTTATATTGAAATTACGACATTCTTTGTACTAAATTTTTTTATAGTATTTCAATTTTTCATTGAATAGATTAAAATTTCTATGATTAATTAGTCTATTTTTCTTCATCAAAAGAAGGAAGTTCTCTTCTTCTTTAGCAATGTTATAACTTACAAGCAAACTCTTCTCTTTTACTGAAGAAATGGAATCACAATCTGACATTTATAAATACTTGAATCCCAAACCATTGATTTAAGTTAGGTGTTACTCAAACCATTCAACTTTAAATTCTCCTCAATTGCGTGGCTAAGAAAAATGGATGGTGACTTTGATAATTGATTCCAATAAACACGAAGAGAAAGTGATATTGGATGCGTCTTTTGACGTTAAAAAAGAAATTCATAATTCGTAGATATATGTTGTATTTTTTTTTTTTAATTTTACAATCTCAATTGATGATATTTATGTTTATGCAGATGATAGATGTTGTAACTGCAATTACCAAATACTAATTCAAATGTCCGCCAGATAATGCAAATGCAATGATCTCAAAAATTGATGCAAATACTCATTTGGATGATGTGAATGTAAATATCATCGAATGATATATATTACAAATACAAATATCAATTAATAATGTAAATATAAAGACTACCAAATGATACATAGACTAATTAATCACACTAATTTTAATCTATTCAATAAAAATTTGAAATATTATAATTTTTTGTTGATTCCCTATGAACATCGTATTTAGATAGATAAAATACTTTATTAAATAATTGTAATTGTGTAACGACTTATGTTCTAGGATTTATATAAACTCATAATTGTTGTTATATTATAATATAATTAAAGTTAAAAAAATTATCGGAAAAAATCAATGTATCCATTTTTTTTTATAGCATTAGAAAAAACACAAGTGAAGAAATGACCAATCCTAACATGAATTGTTTTTTTTTTTTTTGTTGTTGAAGAAATCAGAATTTATTATATATTAATAGCATCAGTCATTACAACTTGATGTATAAAAGAAGGGTATTCTTCTATCCAAAATAAATCTTCAGAGATTTGTAAACTAAGTCTAGCTAAAGCATGGGCTACTGCCTTTCCTTCTCTTCTTATGTGTTGGGGTCTGCATTCATCGAAGGTGTTCATCATCATTCGCCCTTCCACCATAATAGGGCCTATACTTGACAGATCATCCTCATCCATTTGCAATTTTTTGAAGACCATAAGTGCATCTCCTTCAATAATTACTCGTTGGAATCCCATTTGTTGAGCAATTTCCATCGCCTTTAAAGCTGCCATGGCTTCTGATATGCAAGCTTCAGCACACTGATTAATTTTAAATGCATCAGCTCCCATCACAAAACCTTCGAAGTCTCGGATAACCACTCCTATGCCACCTTGTTTAAGATTTGCATCAAAAGCTCCATCAAAATTAACTTTGAGGAAAGGCATTAGTGGAGGTTGCCAATAAATCTAATACCTTGCTTATGAGTTGGGAATATTGTGCACTTGAGCTTGTTTGTATTCGTGTAAACAGAATCTGATGTGTTCTGCTATTCTCCTTCCATCTGGTTTTTGTCCTCCTTTAAACTCCACATTTCTAGCATACCATAAAGCCCATAATGTCACAAGAAAGCTATCGAAATCCTCTACATTAAGCTGTTTCGCAGCATTCTCCAACCAGTCCACAATGTTGTCCACTGGGGTATATACCAGTGTTTGAGAAAGATGGACCAGATCAATGACTTCCCTAGGCAGTACACAATCTCTTAAGGCATGTAGATCAGTTTCTATTCCAGTCTCACATCTGAAACAAATGGGATTCAGCTCTTTGATTCTGGATGCTAGGTTTGACTTTGTTGGGATGATACCATGACAAAGGCGCCAACCAAAAAGTTTAATCTTATATGGTACAGTAGCAAACCATAGTGCTCTCCAGATAAATCTTGGTGGTCCATAAACAACTTGCTTCTGTGCTAAGACTTTATATCCACTCCTAACAGTGTATTTCCCATCCTTGGTGTAGTGCCAAACCATCTTATCTGGTGGTCTAGATCTGTACAGAGGTATATTGCATATGGTCGTAGCTTCATCTTGAGAAAATTCCCTTCTTATGATATCTTCCTTCCACTGCATGTTTCCTTCATCAATGAACGTATCTACTGTTGTTGATCGTGGCATGGTACTCGGTGTTGAGAGAATATTGAAGAAACCATTAACATTTAGCCATTTCTCATCCCAAATGTTGATAGACTTCCCATCACCAACTCGCCATCTCACACCTTCCGTTAACACCTCTTTTGCATTCCAAATGCTTCTCCATATGTAGGAAGGGTTAGGTCCCAGACTGGACTTCATCAAAGTGCCTCGTGGAAAGTACTTTGCTTTGAATATTTTGAAGTATAAAGAGGATGTGTTATGAATTAGTCGCCATCCTTGTTTCCCCAACAGTGCCTTATTGAAAAGCTGTAAGTTCCGAAAACCCAATCCACCCATGATCTTGGGCATACAAACCTTGTCCCACTGGAGCCAATGTATTCCTTTACCCCCAGGTTTACTAGACCACCAATAATTTCTAATAATGCTGATGAGTTCATCGCAAAGGGTCTTGGGCAACAAAAAACAGTTCATAGCATAAGTTGGTAAAGATTGAAGAATGGCTTTAATGAAAATTTCCTTACCACCAAAAGATAACAGTCTTTTGCTCCAGCTATTGATTCTGGTATGTACTTTGTTGGTGATTTCCTTGAAAGCCTTTTTTTCCCCTTCCCTATCATTGTCGGTAGCCCTAAGTATTTGTCCGGGTTGGTTGCCACATGAATTCCAAACAAATGTTGAAGTTCGTCTCTTTGTCCGGGTGTAGTGTTTGGGCTGAAAAAAAGAACCGACTTCTCAAAATTAATCTTTTGTCCTGAGCTTTCCTCATATAACTTTAGCATGTGCTTCAGCCTTTCTCCATTGTTTCTATTTGCTCTTGCAAACAACAAACTGTCATCTGCGAAGAAAAGGTGATTAACTCGAGGACCAAATCTGCTTGCTTGAACACCAAGTAGCTCCCCAGCTCTTTGTGATCGTGACAACATAGCCGACAAACCTTCTGTACAGAGCAAAAATAAGAATGGTGATAGAGGGTCTCCTTGTCGAAGTCCTCTACTCGGTTTAAAAGCATCAGTAATTTTGCCATTAAAAATGATAGAATAGGAAACTGTTGATACACACTGCATAATAAGTGAAACCCATCTATCCTCAAAACCTATCCTAATCATAATTGACTTAAGGAAAGACCACTCTACCCTATCGTATGCTTTGCTCATATCCAATTTGAGGGCAAAAAAACTTCTACCCCCATGTTTCTTATTTTTCAAAGCATGTACAAGTTCATAAGCAGACATAATATTGTCAGTTATCAGCCTCCCTGGAATGAACGCACTTTGATTCTCACTGATGCAAGTAGGAAGAATAAGCTTCAATCTATTCACAATGACTTTTGCAATAATCTTATAGATCACATTGCACAGACTTATAGGCCTAAAGTGTGACATATTTTTTGGATTTTTGTTTTTTGGAATTAACACAATGTGGGTGTGATTATGGGCAGAAAAATCAGATTTACCATTAAGAACATCAAGAGAGAGGGTTATAATATCATTACCAACAATATGCCAATATTTTTGAAATAAAAGTGCAGGCATACCATCGGGTCCAGGAGCTTTTGTGGGATGCATTTGTTTGAGTGCTTTAACTACTTCATCAGCTTGGAACTCTGAAAGGAGAAAATTGTTCATCTTCTTTGTAACTCGACGTTCAACAGTCTCAAGAATAGTCTCATTATTTGGTGATCCATGGGATTCAAATAGTGATTGGAAGTAATTCAAAGCTATTCGTTGCATCTCTGCCTCCTTATCCCAACCTACTCCATTTTCATCCTCTAAGGCTAAGATGAGATTTTTCCTCCTTCTCGCATGAGCTTGTGCATGGAAATATGCAGTGTTTCTATCTCTTTCCCTTAGCCATTGAATCCGCGATCTTTACTTCCAGTAACTCTCCTCTTTTTCCAACAGTTCATCTAGCTGTCTTTTTGCATCTTGCTCCTGCTTAAGTGTGTCATCATCAGTATGGAGCTGTTGTAGTCTTCTAATCTATTCATGAAGTTCTTGGATCCTTGACTTTATTTCTCCAATATTAACAGAATGCCACTTTGATAGTTTACTGCCCGTCTCCTGCAATCTGAAAATTACCTCTCTATTTCCTGTTTCCTTCCACACCTCAGCTACGACACCTTCACATTCTTTTTCTGTGGTCTATATTGCTTCAAAGTGAAATCTTTTCTTTCTGCCCTTTGTTGACTCAACAGGTTTACTACCAATAGTATCCAAAAGTAATGGAAAATGGTCTGAGCGTGAGCTTATAAGGTGTTCAACTAGATATTCAGGGAACATATCACACCACCTTTTTGTAGCTAAAACCCTGTCAAGCCTTTCACGCACTAGATCAGCTGTTCTACGATTATTAGTCCAGGTGTACCATGTCCCACGAAATCCAACATCCAACAGGTTACTTTCTTCTATGGCATCTCTAAAAGCTTCCATTTGTCTGTCATTTCTCAAGCAGTTTCCACTCTTCTCGTCACCATGTGTTATTTCATTAAAATCTCCAAAGCATGTCCATGGTAAAGTGGATTGACCAGCTAATCTCTTTAACAGAGCCCACGAACTTTCCCTTTTGCTTGAGTCTGATTCGCCATAGAAACCAGTCAATCTTTGAGAAGCTTGGTTGTTTTCCATCAACTCCATATCAATATGATTCTTCGAGAAACTTTTCAACTGTAGGTCCAATTTGCTTCTCCACATTATTGCCAAACCCCCACTTCTGCCAACACTGTCCACCACAACACAATTGTCCATATCACAAGTCCTTTGGATTCTGTCAAACTCACTTGAAAATAGCTTTGTTTCACATAAGAATACCACTTCGGGAGCTTTATTTTGAATGAGCTTTTTCAGAGCTCGAATTGTCCGTGGGTTCCCAAGCCCACGGCAGTTCCAAATTAAAATCTTCATGGCGACCGGCGGAGCTGGTATCCAGACTCCGCCATTTGTTTAGTTATCTGTTCCTCCCCTTCATTATTACATCTGATTTTCTTTTCAGCTGTGTCCAGTTCCATTTGTACTGTTTCCTCTGTTATGTCTCTGCATTTCCTTTTCCCTACTTCCATCTCAATAGTAGAACTGCTGTTCCCAGATTGTCTTGCCAATTTCTTCCACTTGCCTTGAAATCTGCCTTCTTTGTAAACTTCATTGCCATCTTCAAGTGCGACTTTTTCCTTGTCCTTGTTCATTGTTGCCAGTTTGCCAGATTCTTGTTGATTGGGTGGGACTCTGTTATTGTTATCATTAATTCCACCTTTTGCGCCATTTTGACTCTGGTCTTTATTTCTTTCCTTTCTGCCTGCTTTTGAAAAATCCTGATATTTTGGTATTGGACCCCCAATGGATGCCGCAAGTTGTGCCACTGATTTGGTTTGGTCAATCCTGGAATTAATAACATTGTTATTGCTTTCCAAAATTTGTCCTCTTTCCATAACTTGATCTTTTCTTCCTCCAGCCTTCCGTGTATCGTCCGTCATCGGATCACCGCCCATGGCCATTGCAGGTTTAAACATCAATCCAGATTGATCTCCTCCCATCGATCTCCTAGCACTTGTTCTTTTTATAGGCGAAGCTCGTAGCCAAACACCATATTGTTTGAACTGGCAATCCTGGTTTTGGTTTCTGCTAACATCTTCAGTTTGCTTCAATTCACAATCCAAATCCACATGTCCCAATTTCCCACAGTCATAGCAAAAACTAGGTAGCCTATCATATTTTAATCTGCCCCAATGGTTTTCTCCTTCAGCAGATCGTTTCAATAAGATGGTTCTTCTTAGCGATTTAGTTATATCCACCTCCACTCTCACTCTTAAGAATCTGCCCCATCCCCCATCTTGAGTGTTCATATCCACATCAATTAAATGGCCAATTTTGCTACCTATTTGTGTTGCCATGTCCTTATGTAGCCACCCTATTGGCAGGTCATAGATCCTTACCCAAAACATTGCATTGTTGAACTGGTAATCCTTTGGACGCAAACTGGCCTTGTATAGTTGTAGGAGTAGCAGGTGTTTGTCAAAATTCCAAGGACTTCCATCAAAAATTCTGTCTTTATCTCTTTCTGATGAGAATTTGAGGAGAAAGAGATTCATATCCAGTACACATATGGTCACTTCTTTGGCTGTTCTCCAGACCAACTTGAAAGTGGCGATCATTGCATCTTTGTTAAAATGTCTTTTTGTCAACAGCTTCCCTACAAGCCATGGCTTTGAGTCTCCATCATCCAACAAACCTTGCATGTCTTCGGTATCAACCGATTCATTTTCTTCCTCTATAAGGTTGAGTTTACTCCACATACCTTCCAACTCTTCTGCCATAGATCTGACTGCAGTAAAAACCTCTAGTACTTCCCTAAGAATACTATTTGAATCCCAAGGATCCCCGAGAGAAATCTTGAGAGAGTGACACCTTGTATCAAAAAAGAATCACATTTCCTCCGACAGAGAGCTGGGGAGACTCAAAAAAATGAATTAGGTTTTTAACATGAATTGTTAAAGATTCGATAAGTGCAAGATTGATGTCAATTGGGTAAAGTTTGGTAAGTCCAACATGAATCGTTAAATACTTAAAAGGATTTTACTAACGAGTGTATTGAAAATTATGAATAAAGTTATCATATATCTTAATATTTTCATTCAATGCATTAAAAATCATGAATAAAGTTATCAATTATTATATTTAATACAATATTATTACTATAAATAGTATATTAACTAACCGTAAAAAATGTTTTAAGGACACTTATTAGCAAAACTCTTATTAAATTTGATAATAATTTTATTTATCATTTTTAAATTTTAATAAATTTTAATAAATATTATTATATATAATAATGAACATTAAAAAATATATTAAAGTATTGGTTAAAAAATTTTATGAATAAAAATTAAATAAAATCCATTTTGGAGGAGAAAGAGACATAGCACGTGTTTAAAAAAATGACAGTTTCAAAAGACTGTTTTTAAACATAATTAACATAACAGGTTGAATATATGTATTTTATTCATATTTAAAATTTTAATAAATTTAATAATTTATATTGTGTTTATATTTACATAAATGATATAAAAAAATATATGAGATAGACACGAATAATCAAATCAACTGCTATGTCATAAATAACTTTGTCTTTATTATGGTAATAATTATTTTATATATATATATGTTTAACCAGCTTGAGATTTAGATCTGTCTACGGGTCGGATAGTCCCGACCAGGTAGGTCCGACCCGTATTTGGTCGGATTTGGACAAAGCATTTATTTATTAAATAAAAAATATTATTTTATTTAAATTTAATTATAAAATATATATTAATATTAATATAAAAATAAAAATAAAAATAATTTTTTAATATTTTTAAATAGTAAAACGGATCTATACGATTCGGCTCGAACCGGGTTCGAATAAACTTGGACCAAAAAAAATAAAATTTTGGACCGCGATCTGGTCCGGCTTGGACTACGAACAGGTCTATTGAGATTCAAAGACAAAACATAAATAACCTTCTGTCTTCTTTTCCTTTACTGAAAATTAAAATCCCATTTTTTTTTTTTTTTTTACTAAATCTAGTTTTTGTTTTAGTGCATAATTCCAACTTTGATTGAAAAGAAGCTTAAAATACAATACATTAAAAAAGTACAAACATTTGAAGGGCATTTCAGTCTTCACATAGTAGATGTAAGAAGATGACCAGATTTTTGGAACTGTCTGTCCCCAGCATTTCAGCTTCTCTATGTGCCAGACTGTAATATGAACAAAACAAAAACATAAAGAAAGTAGAAAGTGAGAAAAGGGCAGGAGAACAAAGAGAAAATAAAAGATTTTATGCTTTTGGCTTTTGGTTTTGTTTGTTCCACACCAGGTTGGTTCCTAAATATTAAAGCTTAAAACTTAAATCCCACATTTTCTTTTCTTCTTATTCAATCTTATTATTATTTCCATTTTCTTTAGATCTTTTTTCACTACATTCAACAAGTTAACATCTTTTATGGGTACCTATGGATATTAAAAGATAAATTTCTTGATTTTATTTTATTTTCTTGATAAATTAGCCATCTTTTTCTTTTTGTCTATTTTATTTGTGTGGTCATATATTCTGAAGTTCTTATGATTTTTAAGTGCTTTACTTTGCCGCCCACTGTCCATAAGTATTGGATTCTCTTTTCTATCTTCGCCATTGCAAATTTGCAATCTCAAAGGCTCTCTGTTAATTCATTTTCTTTCATCTGTTTGTGGATTCCCTTTCATTATCTCTCTCTCAACCTTTCTTGGGTGCCCTTCGCTTTCTGATATAGTAGTTTTTGGAAACGCTTTTAGACAGAATGTAACCGGTGTAAGCAAGAGTAGTAGCTGATTTAAATTGATGGGTTGTTTTCCATTTCCACCCTTTCCCTATGGTTATAAATATAGTTGTTCACTTCTTGTTTATTTTCATTGCAGGAATTCAGTCTAAACCACTGCTACAAGCATTCTGCAGTAATATCTTTCTACTGCTGGAAAAATAAAAAAATAAAAAATAGCTCCAATGAATAATTCTACTAGGAGCTCTGGTCAGACTTTTTCATTTATGTAGTGATTCTTGATATTTTATTGAATTCTGAATCTTTAGTAGTTAACTTTTTAGTTGCAATGTTTTCAGGTAGTGGAACTAGTAGAACATTTGAGTTTGGGAGGACCCATGTCGTCAGGCCTAGAGGGAACCACCAGGCTACAATAGTTTGGCTGCATGGTCTTGGTGACAAGGGCTCAAGGTATAAATGCTAGAGACTTCATTGATGTTTCTCCTTGCTGGCATTAGCATTTTCTTTGATCATTGTTTCAAGATCAAACTACTGGTTGATGGTTCCATAACAAGTAGGAAAAAGCTTTGTCTCGAACTAGTTGATTATATGGAATCAGCAATAACTAGATAGACATAATTTTCTTGCTTTTTCTAATTCCTGAAAAAAAAAAAAAAAAATTCCCCTTTTTGGGACATGTGTGGATCAACAATTTGACTGATTAAGAGTTTGAGCCATCAATTATCAACTGCATTGTTGTGTTTACTGACTCTATATTCTTTCCTGTTTCATCTGTTGCCACTTGGTGAATTTTAATTCCTTCCCTTGATCCTAGGCATATGCTTTGTTCGAGAATAATGAACTTGTTTGCTTCCTGGAAAGAAAAGAAAATGACACAGAATGTCAGCATTTTGTCCTGTTGTGGAAGAGAAGTTTTCTGTTTAATAACTTAAACTCTATGCTCCTCTCCAGAACATTCCCATAATGATTGATTTGATGGGAGAGACCCATGCGGTTCTAAACTGTAATAAAACAGGATTAGTTGTTTTTGTGCATTCCTTCTAAGGATTCTAAGGTATATTGGGACAACCTCGAATCTGGAAACTGTAAATGCCAGGGCTTAGGCCTTAGAATAGGGGACCACTTCTTGACTACCTTGATTGTCATTCAATTTGTCAGACCAAGTTCTATCATTATTTAAAGATAATACTAATATTAATGACCTATTAATCAGCTTTTGTTTTCCTAAAATATTGTAAGAGCAATTCATGCTAAGATGTATCTATTGTCATCTAGCTTGAACCCTTCTCTCAAATTTGACTGTCTTCCCAGACTAGCATGGTTTCAATGGGAGATTCTTAAAATATATCATAATGCTGGCAATTTCTCTGAACTTGGATTCTGCTATGTTGTTTCAGAATGTTAAAGAGTTTTAAACCTTTTTTGAGGGTATCTAATGGTGACTAAGATGGATATCTCCCTTTTTTGTTTTGTTCTGCAGCTGGTCTCAGCTCTTGGAAGCCCTTCCCCTTCCAAATGTAAGGAAAACAATCTTTTCAAATTACTCAGTGGCTTGTATATGTGCAAATGCAACATGCTTAGTGGTTGCCCTAATTGGCCATTGACTGGACCAGTTCATTTAATAGACAACTTATCTTATGTTTCTGTTGAAAAAATCAATGTTGCAGATTAAGTGGATTTGTCCAACTGCTCCTACTAGGCCATTAGCAATGTTTGGTGGATATCCTTGCACTGCATGTAAGAGTTTATTCCTCTGAACAGCTATTTCCTATAGTTCTTGTTCTAAAATCAAGCTGACCAGTGCATCCTCCAGGTTATATTTGACAATTTACTGTGCACTCTGTCCAAAAAGAATTCCAAGTATTTTTCTAAAGTTACCGCAATGCTGAAGATGATAAACACAGCTTCTGTAATGTGTTTCAGGGTTTGATGTGGGAGATCTTTCAGGAGTTGGTCCTGATGATTTGGAGGGGTTAGATGCTTCAGCAGCACATGTTGCCAATCTGTTGTCAACAGAGCCTGCTAATAGTATGTTTTCTATTCTTAGCAACCTTCTGAAATCTGTAACCTTTAGTCACAAGTTTAGCTGCTATATGAACAAATAAAGAATTCAAATATCAGGAGGCTTCATATGCTTCTTGACCAATCTCTTGGCTATGTTCATTAAAAAAAAAAAAACTCAGTTTACTTTCTTCTATGGTTGCTGTAATGCATCTACCTCATAGTTAACAACTATATTACTCGGACTCAGGTGTGAGTGTCGGATACGGGTATGTGTCCGACACGGGTATGGTCAATTTTTTCCAAGATTTCCATGTATTTGGAGGGTTCTTGGAGAATCCTATCCCCATACCCGTGTCTGGATATGCGTCGGACATGGGTACTTCAAAAAAAAATGAAAAGTCGGAACAACATAGGTTAACAAATTTCAAGAAGTGTTTTAATCCGTTTGTATGACCTCCTATCTACTCTTTGTTTCTGATTTTTTTTTGAGGGGGTGGAGTTGTGTTCTCTCTTCCATTACAAGTGAAGACTTAAAAGAATTTCATGATGTGCAGTTAAACTTGGAATTGGTGGCTTTAGCATGGGTGCTGCAGTTGCTCTCTACTCTGCCACATGCCACATATTGGGGAAATATGGGAATGGAAACCTGTATCCAGTTAACTTAAGTGCAGTTATTGGCTTAAGTGGTTGGCTTCCATGTTCAAGGTTTGAATCTGTACACACATATATAGCACATAGAAACTCCTGTACAGCACATTTATGTAAATGCAACTACTTTGGCAGTTTGCTTTTATGCTATATTCATTCAGCTCTATAGCTGTTATTTTTAGGACCTTGAGGAACCAGATGGAAGGATCGATCCAGGCAGTGAGGCGTGCAGCATCCTTGCCCATTCTGCTGTGCCATGGCTTAGGTACTCATACTCTTCTGGAATTTTTGACAGAACTTCAGTAATCTGTTTAATTCGGTCACTCAATGACATATCATGCTCTATTTAAGTCATGCAGCAAGGTCTTAGGCAAGATGCTGAATCCATATATTGTCAGCACTTTATAATTTCAAAGTAAACCATTTAAAGGTATCAAGAGATCGAGAGAGAGGGAGATCTTGAGTTT
The DNA here is from genome assembly GCA_030761205.1 of Fremontodendron californicum. Lineage (NCBI taxonomy): Eukaryota > Viridiplantae > Streptophyta > Magnoliopsida > Malvales > Malvaceae > Fremontodendron > Fremontodendron californicum. Next base: position 22,534,333 of record JAULJL010000014.1, on the reverse strand, counting down.
TTGATAGAATGCTTCAGTCTTCTGATATAATAAGGTCATACACTGAGGTATATTGCACTATTTAAGTCATGTAGAGAAGTCCAGGAAAGATGTTGAGTTCATAGATTGTGTATCACTTGATAATTCCAATACAAACCCTTTAAAGAGAGAGAGAGTACATATCCAAATGCTTGCACACACAAACAAAAAGGGAGCCATTACTACCTAAGTTTAACTTGCACCTACTATACCGTAGACCTTTAACTGCCTTGATGTCTAGGCTTATCATGATGCCATAATCTACTTCAACTCTATGTTGCACCGACTCTTCATTGTTCTTGAAGTACCCGTGTCCGACATCCGTGTCCGACGTATATCCGGACATGGGTATGGGGATATGATCCTCCAAGGACCCTCCAAATACATAGAAATCTTAGAAAAAAATTGAACATACCCGTGTCGGACACATATCCGTATCCGACACTCACACCCGAGTCCGAGTAACATAGCTTCAACTTGTAAAAGAATTTGCTTCCTCTGGATGTAATTCACTATTTTTTTCTTGCTGCAGCTGATGATGTGGTTGCATATAAACATGGAGAGAGATCTGTGCAGGCCTTGAATTCAGTTGGTTTCCAGAATCTTACATTTAGAACCTATAATGGGTATTTAATTGTCTCCACCTTCGTCAAGAACCATAAAGACACGCATACACACACACACACTCAGAACAACTCCTGAATTCTAGAGTTTAACTAAAACCGCTTAATACTGCCTTGCAGGCTCGGTCACTACACAATTCCTGAAGAAACAGATGAAGTCTGCAATTGGCTAACTGCAAGGTTAGGTCTTCAGGGATCACCGTCACGATATCAGTGATCAAATAAGTTGGTGTGGCAATTTGGAGTTGGAGAATAACGAATATAATCAAACTTATGTGTAAGGATTAGAATGTGGTACTCTAGATAGATGTTTGGAGTGGGGTATATGGTATAGCTGCACTGTTCAACTTAAAATTCCCTGTTAATCTTGTTTTTCCTAAATAACTTTCTTGCTATGAGTTACATTTTGGTTTACTGGCTAATAGGAATTGGTGATAGTAACTTTTGTTCATTAGGATGGAGTGGGTGGGAGTTCTACTGCCATTCTCTCAATCTAGGAAATTTTGGGTTGGCTGAAGTATGTAGCTCAATTATAAGGCTGTCCTGGATTGGATGTATTTTCAGCAAATAATAAAAGCTGGGTTTGGATGGGTTGAACCCGGAGTTTAATTTAGTTGATTTATGCAGTCACCTTTATGAGGTGACAATCAGCATGTCCGAAGTTCGAATTTCAACATTTACAATCTCTTTTTTTATCTCAGATCGTGGCTTCTTTTGTACCAAAAATTAAAACAAGAAGAAGCTGGGTTTGGATGGATTCATTACTTTCGTACTGTGGTCATATGCATTCATTTATTATCAAAGCGAAACTTGGCTGAGGTGATGCATCCAACCAACAATGCTTGAACTTTGCTTTTTTGTTGTTTCTGGAAGTAAAGGAATTATTGAGGTTTTGTTTCTAATACTATTTTATCAAGTGGGGGAAAAGGAAAACACAATATTTTTACATAGTCTTTTCGACATAATTCAGGTTAAAGTTCAACTTGGACTACCTCGCAGCTTTCATTGTCTTCCATAAAAGCCATTTCACAATTAAATCCACAAGTTGCAAGAAATTTGGTTGAGCCATGAATCATCAGGAATTATTGAGGTTTTAATTTCACTTCTGCTATGCCTTCTGAAATATTCACCTATGCGGACAGTTTTTTTTTTTATACAAAATGAGATCGTAATTTAAAAATAAGTAAAATGATTGTAAATACTAAAATTTGAATCTAGAGATGACAATTGAGCTAGTTCGGATAGAATCATTTCAGATTCAGGTTTTTCGAGATTTGAGTTTTTTACTTTTTTGATCAAATCAAATTTGGATGAATTCAAATTTTTTCAGACAAATTTTGCCAACTCTATTTAAACTTTAAATCTAATAAATATCACTTCTTAATGGACAATATTTCTTTTGACTGCTGAATTCATCCTCCCAATTCGTGCACCAACTTTGTAAAGCACCTTAATAAGTGGCAATTAGTTAAGCAACATTGCATTACAGTTGGAGAACACCCATGTCTAAGAAAGAAATAGCTTAGACAATCATTATGTCAATGCCAAGTCAATCAGGAATAGAAGGATAGGTCTTCCCCCAGCCAAAGGAGTTAATATCATGGCTGTAATCCTTGGTTCTTTGGTCTTTAAGTTGGAAGAAAATTGTAAATAATTTTAGTTCAACTGAAGACCCACTGCTTTGCTTTCATCACCAGTCAACAGTTCACAACAAAAGAGGCTGGCTACCGCAAAATGACACAGTATATTCCCCTTCATGGTTTCGGATTCAAAGGCAAAATTGTGATGCTTGAACTAATGACAATTATGTTGCATTGCAGGTAAGTAATCTTACCTGTGGCAAAAACACAATGATGATAAAATGGTACACTCTTACATAAAAGGTTTGCAAATAAACCTGTCCAAAGATCGAGAGTCAACCCGATATTTGAAAAAATTTGAACAAAAATATTAAGCTTAAAAAATGAATTTGGACAAAAAAATAAATCCCATTTAAAAGACAAGTCAGGCTTGGACATAACATTTTTGTCCAAACTTAGCCTATTTTACTATTATTATTGACTTTAAAAATGATTAATCTTTTTTACATAAAGATCAATCTCTCTGTGTATAAATTTGGACGAGCTTGTGCAGACTTGGATAATGGTTTTATGTAACCGAGCTTAGACAGTTTTCTACCCATATTTCAAGACAAGCCGAGCCTAGACAAAAAAATATGTTTGTTAATATGAAACCTAAACCCGATTCAAACCCAATCCCCAATCCGACCACTGAAAACTCTATTTGCAAAATGACAACGAAGATTTATTCAATATTGGCTTTGATATCTTATAAAAAAAGATACATGAAAAAGGGAATTAGTTTTGATAAAATAAAATTTTATTCTCGCACGGTTGAAGGGCAACATGATTGGTGAGTCCTTCCTCTAATTATGAGGAATGAAACATACTTGGCTTGCATTAGAAACATCCAAATGAAAAACTATAAGACTGACAAGTAAATTTTATTGATTTGTTCCCAAAAGCAATCTCTTTCTGGGAATTTGTCTGTTACTCGAGAAATGGCCAATCTAGTAACTGTATAGCACAAAAAATTATGATGGTAACAAATCATGGATATAAAGACCATATGATAAACTTTTGAGGTGTAAAATTTTAAGAGCAAGGTGCTTACTGCTCTCTGAAGCTCAAGCACAACAATCCAACATGAAAATACCCAATGTAGTATGCTGCATAATGTAGTAAAAACTAGCATAAGTCAGAATTTGGCTACAAAATTCACATAATAAAGGGGCCATTAAAATGTAACAACTTACTCCAAAGTGCAGGTTTGACAATCAATCGTTGCTACTATTTTCTTGAAAATTGCTTCTACTCTAATCACTGCTGCCTTTTGAATCAATGCAAGGAGTGAGAGGTGGAAAAGAAGGCACAGCTTTTAGTATGAACTTACGGCCACTTCTTAATGGTCCCGAAGAGCTTGACCCATGGTGATGCAAATTGTGAGGAGCTGAAACTCGCTTCCCATTTGGGGAACTTGCTTTCACAGGCTTAATGGGTGTAGAAGTGTCTTTCAATATCTCTGGTGTATCATCCTCCAAAATGTCATAAAGTCCACCATCAGAGTCAAGCACTTGAAGCTTTGTAGTCCCATCTAAAGGAGACATTGGCGTAATAGGTGAACTGCGCCAACAAAGGGAACCCCCTGAAGTAAAACAACCACTTCTAGGGCCTAATTGGAATCGTGAAAGACTTGCCAATTCCTTAGCTTTAGATGATGATGAACCTATAATTATCGAGGGATGATTTGGCAGTGGAGTCTGATGGCATTCATCAGCAAGCACGTCTGCATGGTTGTAATTTATTCCCTTGCAGTAAGAACCTACATCCAAATATTCTTTAGTAAGAACCTACATCCAAATATTCTTTACTTGTTTCCAGAAGCATGTCATTGATATCAGAAGTTCTTGGAGATCTTGGAGATTTTGCATATGATAAGATGGTAAGATCAGACTCGGGTGATGGAAGGCATCTCCTGGGAAGAAGTCTCGATGTGGGTGCATTCTTTCCTTGGCTAAATAAAAAAGCAAGTAATCAGCAAATAAAGAAGTTGAATTGGTATTATTTAGTTTTTCTTGAATAATACTAGGACATCATAATCGTAAATCTTACTCTGAGCACTGGAATGAAGGTGTCATCGGTGTAAGATAGTGTGGATACATAACTCAAAATGCAAGAAATCCTTCTTAGCTGCCACTGTGCTTTCTGATAGCTCCCCACCACCTCTGTTCACTATTTCTTCAGTCACACAATAATCTGGAAATACAGCAATAAGGATTATATTGATTCTCAATTCTTACCTACCAAAAGATACTAATTTTCAGTCCAAAATAGACCCTAAAATGATGTTGGGAGGAGAGAGCATATTTCTCTATTTTCTAGTTTTGGAGATGAAGACTAGAATGCATTGAGAGACATCATTCTTAATGATATTTCTTGCAAAACACACCTTCCTTCTTGCCATAGACATTTTTACACCCCTGACATCGACATCCAATGGAGCAACCAACATTAGCCTTTCCAATATATAAAGAAGATTCATAAGTCCAGCAATGATATATTAAAAGAGGTGACATTAAAAGCATGACAAATGATTCAGGAAGTAGTAAAATTCTAGACCTGGTAGCATTCACAATATTTTTTCAGACACATTTACCTTTTGCAATTGCACCTCTTTTGTGTCTTGCTGAGGATGGCGTCTTCCGGTTTCCATCTTCCTATAGAGGGAAATATGATTATGAAATTACTAAATTTGAACAAAAAAACTAAAGCAAAAGGTGTGTCTATGTTTTAGGGCTGAGGAGTTGTTTTACACCCTGCTGTTTACCGGAACCTCAGTGAATGGCTGTACAATCTTGGGAGCAAAAACTTGTGGATTACGCGATTCAATTTGTTGACGTGTTTCAAGAACTGTATCTTCATACTCAGGTCTGTTGAAGCAACCTTGACATGAACAAGGTTCAGCACAATATATTCCGGCAGCAAAACAATCACAATAGCTGCAAAGGAATAAAGGAGGAGAAAATTAGCATATCATACTAATACAGATATGTAAGTGGATTTAAACCAAGTAAAAACAGAAGTCACTTACAGTTTCAAGCATTTGGTCTTCTTGCAATTGCAACGCTTGCAACCGTCGCCATCTGTGCTGTTTGATAACTTTTTCCTATAGAAACATAAACTATTAATGGTCCTGATTACAGATAGAAAGTTAACTGTCAAATCTGCAAGAAGTATCATAAAGACTTGTCTTTTCTTTTTGGGGCTTTGTTGGTTAAACACCTCATTACTATCTCCACCCTCTGAGCTAAGCTTCCTCTTTGTGTTTAGAGTCGTGTGACACTCTATTGATTGCATGGTGCAGAGTGATTCAAAGCAGCAGAACCTGCAATCGTGCAATCCTTCGCTTCAAGTGTTCCCTCCTGAGGAGCAGCTGACACTTTCTCAAATGCATCTGAGCAACTCTCCATGTTTTCTATTGACTGACAGCTCGTAATAGATGCTGATTTTATCCCCTGTATACCCATAGAATCCACTGCCAATTTCATGCTTGCAGTTCCACCATGATCCATTGGTATAGCATTAAAAATGTTGTTTAGGTGTAAGCCAATACCTGACGGCTTGGAAACAATTAAGGAAGACCTTTCACCATAGCACTGGGGAATCATGTTTATCTCTAATTGGGACAAATCAACTAGTTGCCTCTTTCTTGATGTAGCACTCAAATCCATGTGAGATGAACCCAAACCCTCTGTTTCTGTAGTTGTAGCAAGTGATGTTGAAGTGATCACATCATTTGCTAGATTTGGAGAACTGCTGCAGTTTGCTGTAGATTCTATTTGAGCTTCTCCAAATTGAAGGCAACACCTACTCATGCCACGTTGGTGTTCGGTAGCCTACAAGGACTGTTGTAATTATTCTATTGCAAAAGGAAAATCCTAGCAGCATTTAATAACCAAAACGAAAAATAAAAATATGCAATCCACCACTCTACGTCAGAGCTACTTCAAATCTTTTATACCTCAAGATCACGTGTCATGTCATGAACTGGAACATCTGTGACTCCATCATTTTCAGCAAAATCTTCATATGCCTGAACCATTTGCAAAGATCCAGGTAGCAGTTCAAGGAAACCATCACATCCATCCACATTGTCCACTACCACTTTCTGCAAAAAAAAGAAAAAAAAAATAGAAGAATGTGAAACATGCATAGATCTCCTAATATACATGGTGCTATTTCCCAACTTGATTTAGGACGACAGAAATCAATCATTACCTGAGAATCCAAGTTTTTACATTCTTTTTCCTGAGAAGAAACATCAAGTATATAAGACTCAAATTTTTGGCATTCATCAGATATTCCTCGACCACCATGTTGCTCATTTTTAATATTCAATGGCTTGACATCAAAGGTTAATTTTCTTTCAAAGCCTTCTTCACTCTGCCCAGACAACAATTGAGCTGCATCAACTTCCCTCCCCACGTCATGTTTGTTGTCAGATTTTAAATTCTTTGAGCCTAGTAAACCATTTGCTGATGATTCAAGCACATTATTAGATTGTATCAAATTTAAGTTGACCGAATATGCAGAGTTTGCACAATCTACTTCCACAGGGTCGGCCAAGTATTCATCAACACATCCAGAGGAACTACTGGGTTGGACTGACATTGAATCCTTGGTATCATCCTCCTCAGCTTCAGCGATCAACCTTTGCTGCAATTTACAAACAGATCTTTCCAAATTACCAGGCCCATCAGTACTTTGCTTGTCTCCTTTATCATTTTGAGATACTTCCACACTGGATGACTCAGGCCTGGGAATAAGGTTTCATGCAATCAGAGCTCAAACAAGAAATCATTCAAGTGGAAAACAATAACGCCAAAATCCTAGGGATGACATACCTTCTAAGAGTATTTATACGTGGAGATGTAAATACAAGAGGGGGAGAATTAAGTCCCAGGAACCTTTGTGCTACGTGCGGTGCCTTGTCATGCTTTATAGGAGACAGACTGCTAAGGTAATTGGAAAAAGGGGATTCCTGCAATCAAAGAAAAAAATGATAAATAAGTCTCAAATTCATGATAAAGGGAAATAGCATCCACTTGTAAAGCCTACGCAGTTATCTTGGTAGGTAACTGGAGAAAAAGAGAAAGTAAGGTGACAATTGCAAAGTAATGGAACTTTAACAAAATCAAGTCTGAAGTTGTTTGCAAAGTAATGGAACTCAACCAAAATTAAGTTTGAAGTTGTTATCCATGTCATACCATAAAGCAAATGATAATTGCCTTCAAACCATTCTCCTTTTCCGGTAACCAAAATCAGCACATAACTAAACAAATAACGGATCCAAACTGAACGAATACTACTATGCAAAATCTAGAACTGCAACAATTTAAACGTCCAAGCAGCATTTACTCATCAAAGAAACATTTTTTGTTTTCCAGACACCTCCAGTAACAAAATAGCATCAATAAAAGACAAATTCAATCAACTTCAAATCCAAAGCACTATCCAATTAAAGAACAATTACATCCTTGTACAAAGTTTAGTGTTTTACCACTTCATTGAAACGAACATCCCAATTCCTCTACAAAATCAAAATTTTGACCAATAACTAGATAAGTAAACCCACTAAATTAGTGAAATTCTAGTCAAACCTAATTCAATCACAACTCTACCAACAGAAATAAAATGTCACTTAACCACACATTTTATGTTCACCAAGACCCCTCCTCCCCCAAACTTTAACAACAAACCTCCCAAAATACAAATCTAAAAAGAAACCCACCAAGCAGCAAATTTACAAAAAAAAAAATACCATCTAAAATCAAAGCCAAAAAAAATGTAAAAAAAAAAAAAAAAAAATAGAAAGAGGCTAAAATACAGGAATGCTAAGTAATAGCAAGAGTTACATCTATTAAGGAAAAAAAAATGCAAAATTTTTTTTACTTGAACTGGGGAAATAGAAGAACTAAAGGCTGCAGCAGAAGAAGAAGAAGAAGAAATTGGGGATTTAGAAGGTTCAGGAGAATCCATGCTTTGAAACCCTAACCCTAATTTGTTTCTGCATTTCCACTGTGATTTTTGTGTTTCTCTCTTTTCCTTTCCTTTAATCTCCTGAAGTTTGATGTTGAAAATTTGTAAACATTTTTTTTGTCTTTTTAATTTTACTTTAAAATGAAAAATCTTGAGGGTCAGAGAGACGTAGGCTAAGGGGACAAGGGCAGGCATTCAAAAACCGAGCGGGAAAATCCCTCGGCCTTTCTTTTGGATAATTTTCTGGGCCTTGTTTAATTCCTGTAATGGGCCACTAGACTGGGCCAATTTCAACCGGGCTTTTTACTTTTTTTTATTATCTATATCTAATAATAAAGTTTGTAATTGAGTTGGTGTCAAGTCAACACCATCTCAATTGGGCAAATTATTAAAATAAATTAAATAAATATTATAATAAATATAAATTTATAGATATTTTAAAATTTTAAATTATAATAAAATATATTTTTACTTAAAATTTTCAAAAATTATTCACTTTTGCATAAAAAGAAATTCTTAAATAACTATTCTTCCTAAAATCTATACTAATAATAAAGTTTTTAATTGAGTTGGTGTGATAAGTCAAGTAACACCAACTCTATCGATAAAATTACTAAAATAAATTAAAAAATATTATAATAAATATAAGGAGAAGTACACTTACCCCCATGAGGTTTGCTGAAAAATACATTTACCCCCGAGATTTGATGAAAAACACACTAACTCCCTGAATCCTAAACCCTAAGTAAATTTTAAATAAAAAGATAATTATACCCTTGTTAATTATTAATCATATATTTTTCTATTTATTTTACTCATTTTTTAATTACAAAATATTGAGAATTTAATTAATTTTAAAATTATCTTTAATTACTATAAATTTAAAGTCTAAGTAAATTATATTCTAATTCAAGTAAATGTTAAATATTTTAAACTTATCTTTAATTCAATTATATATTAATTTTGAGGTGAATTCATTAAATTTTTTTTATTTAAAATAAATAAATTATCATTGTTTTAAAAATTTTAATGATACAAAAAATAATTAAAATAAAAAGAGAGAAATAAAGGAGAAGAAAAAAAATGAAAATATAACTATCAGTATCATCCATGAGATTTTATTGAAATTAAACTTACCTCTATTAGTTTGAAAACCACATTTTATCTCTCTAGAAAATAATTAATGTTAGGATTTCATTAATCAAACTAATATTTATTCAAATATTACCTTAAATATTAAAAATACCCTCATTTTATTTATTTTCCCTTATTTTTATATTTTTATATTTTTCTTTTTTGTTTTAATTATTTTTTTATCATTAAACTTTTTTAAATAATTTTTATTTATTTATTTTAAATAAAAATAATTTAATGAATTCATCTCAAAGTTAATATATAATTGAATTAAAGATAAGTTTAAAATATTTAACATGTACTTGCATAAAAATTGATTATAAAAAAAAAATAAAGGAGAAGAAAAAAAGAAAATATAATTATCATCCATGAGATTTTATTAAAAATAAGCATACATATATTAAATTGAAAAGTACATTTTATCTCTCTAAAAAAATAACTAATATTAGGATTTCATTAATCAAATTTATATTTGTTTAAATTTGACTTTAAATATTAAGACCCTAATTTTATTTATTTCCGTGCCTTTTTTATTTATTTTTTGTTTTAATCAATTTCTTTATCACTAAACTTGTTAAAAGTTATTTTATTAATTTATTTCAAATAAAAAAATAATACATTCATTTCAAAGTTAATATATTAAATTAAAGATAAGTTATTTTTTCTATTTAATTAAAATTAATTTTAAAATTAATTAAATTCTCATTATTTTGTAATTAAAAAAATAAATAAAATAAATAAAAAATAAATGATTAATAATTAACAAGGGTATAATTATTATTTTTATTTAAAATTTACTTAAGGTTTAAGTCTAGGGGGGTTAGTGTGTATTTCATCTAACCTCAGGGTGGTAAGTGGGTAGTTTTCAAACTATAGGGGCTAAGTGTATTTTTTAGTAAACCTTAAGGGATTAGTGTACTTTTTCCTAAATATAAATTTATGATTATTTATATCTTTTTAAATTTTTAATAAAATATAATTTTACTTGCAAATTGCCAAAATTATCCAATTTTGCATAAAAGAAACTACTTAAATAATTGATCTTTAAAATTATTTTAAAAAACAAAACACTCAACCACTTCGTGGGTGTATCAATTTTAATTTTTCTTCATTTTGCTTTTAAAAATTAATATTATATTTGTAAAAATTATCCTATACACTGTTAATGAAATTTAAAATTTTCACCATCAAATCTAATTTTTCATTCATTTGAATACTTCATTTTATGGACAATGTATAAAAAAGGACTCTTATATTCATATCTAATTGCTTAATTTATTTTTTTCAATTTATTTTTTTTAATTTTTACTTTTTAAAACCTAATATTGAATGAAATGAAAACACATTATTATAGTTTATTAAAATTGAATAAATAACTAAAATACAATACCAATTCAACTTAACTATTTTATTTTGTATTAAAGTAAAACCAACTATTTCATTTATACTTTTAATTATTTATAAGTATTCAATCTCAATCATAAGTTGTCCCTTACTTTTAAATACTTATAAAACTATAATTATAATCATAATATAAATTTTAATTATTTAATTACAATTTGGAAATAATTATTTAAAATTGAATAATTTTGAATAATTAGAATCACAATTATTTAAATACTTCATTGGAACTCTATAATTTTTAAATAAAATTATTATTACTATAATTTGAAATAAGTCATTCCTACCATGAAACTATCAAGTACAACTTATGAGGTACTTGTACCTAAATTATGCTGTTGAAATTTAACATTTGAACTTCTCAATATTAAGAATTATTCATCACTACTTAAATTTGGAGCTTTTGATCCAAAGATTTGATCCTGCCGCTTTTATCACTAAATCTTGATAATTTAACCACAATTATAAAATTTTAATTGAAATCAGACTTATTAATAAAAAAAAAAAAATCAGGTAAAATCCCTCAATAATCCCTAAGTTTTTATTCTCATTTTTATCCCTAACTTTTAATTGTTTCATTTGAATACTTAACATTTAAAGTAATTTTCTTTTGATATTTTTATCATATTTTCACATTAACCATTAAAAAAAATCTCCACTTGGCATGTAAGGTAATACTTTTTTTAAAGTTTTTTCATATATTTAAAGAATCATATCTCTATATACCTATCAAAATATATATCAAACACAAATATTGAATACAAATACTTTATAAAAAATAAGAATTCGGATAATATAGTGAAATACTAATTGCAAAATATAGGGGTTAATATAAAGCGGTGTTTCTAAGGGATTTATGTAAACCGTGGAAGAATGGAATCAAATCAAAAAAGTATTTAATTTTAATTTGTTTTCTGAAGTGTTCTATTTTATGAAAGTTCTTGATATTTTTTCATCTTACAATTTCCTCGTATTTTCTTCTGTACCATTTTCGTATAATTCTCTTTGTCATCAGTTGGATTGATCTTTAGTTTCAAGTTTTCTTCCACACAAATCGTTCAAATTTTATCTAATGTAGGCACTACAACTCGAATTTAGGCATCTTCTTCTAAATCCTAACCCATTTTTTACCGCTTGAACTGTTTTCAAGTGGCATAACTTGAGCCATGAAGTCGTGGCTTCCGCTGCATAAACAAGCCGGATCGAGGTTCGAATTGGATCGGATTTGGATGAAGATTTTTATGATTCGAGTTGTTCGAACGGAATTACTATTAATATAATAATAAAAATATTTTTTAAACAACAAAATGGACTTTCAGACCAGTCCAAGCTTAAGCCGAACCTAACTTGAATAAGAAAAAAAAAAATCAAATCGCGGCCGGACTCATGAACAAATTACTTCCGCATCAGTTCTGGGACTTTTTTTATTTTGGATTTTCATGGATTCTTATTAAGCGTTCTGCTACGATCTCTACAATCATGTTTCGGTCGATTGCCTACGATTCCAAGCCCTGCATTCTGGGAAGTTTCAGCCCCGAAGGACCCAAAATGTAGCCAACTTTGAGATCTCGCGGGTTTGCATTTGACCAATATTTTGATCACTAGGATTCAATCTAAACAATCTCAATTCTCACCTTCACATATACTTTTGAAAAGAGAGAAAACAAAAACATGATCATAAAAGATACTGATAGCCGTCCAAGTTAGTTGAACGACCTCAATTAACAAAAATCCATATACAAAACTACAGTAATTCGTTAGAAAAACTCCTTAAATTTGTGCAGAAGTTTAACAGCACAAACTTCAGCAAAACCCAACATGGTCAAATCGAATAAAAGATAAAAACAAAAGTATGTTATGAATGGAAAAAAATATAGTACTATTCCTATTCATCTTCTTAGATTCCATCCATTAACGCATCCAATCTATCATCTCTTATTAAAGTGTTTGGAAAATTGTCTCCTCTAGATAATCCTTTTCATAAAGTCCCAAAATTCCCAAAATCCAAGTAAAAAAAGAAAAAAGTAACCACATTGTCAAGTTCTCTGCTTCTTTTCATTCATTATTGCTTTCCCATTCATCTTCATGATTGAAAATTTCTTTACTATACCACAATGGTATAACAAGTTTTAAATTTCTTCAATTAAAATTGTTCATTCATGTAAGTTAAAGTTCCTATCTTTTTTATCATAAATGACAATGCAAATTTGGTAGCAATAGTTAGTATTAATTGGAGCTTACATCTCTATCAAAAATATCCAAATTATATATGCTATACTTTCATTTCTTGCTTTCTTATTTTTAACCCTGTAAATTTATCTGTAGTGTCCATAATTCTCTGTACTTGAAAAACTAACAAGCTTTAAACATAAACTTTGATATTTTTGAGGACAAACTAACTAAGGATAAATCTCGAAGCAGGCAAGATTCCGAGATTTGAGACTTAATAATTTTAAACACAATATAAACACGACATGAAAAATAATTAAAACATAACACGATACTAAAAATAATACGAATGTGTTAAAATTTATATAACACGAATTATTAATTTATCAAAATTTATATAAAATATATAATATCTTAAACATGATTATGACATGTAAAAATAATACAAATACAACTAGATTATGTCACACCCACTCTGTAGGTGAAAGAAAAAAGTCTTATGTAAATATATATATATATATGAGCAGTTTTTTTTAATGGATTGATAATTCTTTAAGAGAATGTTAATTTTTTAAAAAAGAATAGTAGTTTTTAAGCCACTGATAGTTTTTTAAGAAAATGCTAGTTTGTTAAGGAGTGATGTTTTTTTTAAGAGAGTGGATAAGTTTTTTTTTAAAAAATATATTATATAAAAAAATTAAAAGACATAAATATCCTCATAATATTATTATTTAATCTATAAAATATTTAGTTTTTAAGTAATTTCTTCAACTGAGTTGGTGTCACTTGATTCGTGACACCAACTCAATTACTCATACTAGAATTTGACATACCCACCATGTGGGTGAAAAATTATATTTAAAAAAAATTATAAATAAAAAATATAGATAGTTTTATAGGTAGGTAATTTTTTTGGCAAAGTGGATAGTTTTTTAAAAATATATATATGTTTATGAAATTTGAAAATACAAAAATATCCGTATTTATTTTTATGTTATAATTATATTTGATTTATTTTGTAATTTCATCAACTGAGTTGGTGTCACTTGACTCGTGACACCAACTCAATCATTCCTATTATATTAATATAGAGTATAGATACAAATGCACGTATTCACTAGACCTGCTCATGGGCCGGGCCGCGACCCGATTTTTTTTCAAATTCTTTGCCCAGGCCCGGCCCTTGATCGGGCCAGGCTGGCCCGATAGGCCCGAATTCACTGTTCATCAGATTAAAAAAAATATATTTTTTTATTTTTTATAATTAAAATTAAAAAAAATAATATTATTATAATTAAAAAAAAACACTGTTTCAGACCGTGTCGGCCCGATTCAAAAATATTCTGTTCAGATCCGACCCAATAAGAAACCGGATCTGCCGGGCTGAACGGGCTGCCTGGCTATGAGCAGGTCTAGTATTCACTTAATACCGATTATTTATCACTTCCCTTCCCTGATTTAAAAAAAAAAAAAAAAAACATTTTAGTATTAGATTATATATAGTATTTTGTCTTGTATTAAGTGAATATAATAAAATACTACTATGGCATTGCCCCTATATACGCTGAATGTTCGATAGAAAGAATGGCAGGTGATGTAATTATAATACAATTTTAAATGTATTTTCTTTTTCTCTCTAAATCGACAAAATTAAAACAAGAAATTTATTAAATTTAACATTTTTCAAATTACAAGTTTACAACCTACTAGAATCTTAAATATTAGACCAAACCCAAGGATTAAACTTGTACGGGCACTTGAACCATCCTAAACATATGCATCTTGTATAGTTATCTCAAGGGCTAAAAGGGATCTCAAAAGTTCCCAAGAAACACCACCAAAGTTTCAAATTAATTTAAAAAAAAAAAAAACACGAAAGGATTTGGAGAAAAAGAATTTGGCTTTGGACCTCAATGTTCCTATTTGAAAATTATAGGTAATTTAGCTTTTGTTTCTTCAAAAATGGTCAAATTTGTCTAATCCACTAGGTGGTTTTTTTTTTTTTTTTTTTTTTTTTTTTTTTTTTTTTTAAATCTTTGGATTATAATTAAGATTCGAATTCAAGATCTCAATCCTAAAATCAGACTTGTCTATGGGTCGGGTCGAATCTGATTGAGACCCAAACTTTTTTTTTATTTTTTTTTACTTAAATTCGGATCGTGTCGACCCGAAAACTCATATCACTGATTAAAATAATATTAAAAAATAAAATATAATTTTTTTTATTAATCAAGAGTAATTTAGATCGGACTGATCCGAATTAAAAAAATCTCTATTCAGACTCGAAATAATACGAATCAAACTTGTCAAATCAAACGAATAGCCCGATTCTTAAATAGATTTACTTAAAATCGGCTTCAGTACCACTTAACTATCGGCTCATTGATGTCTAATCCACTAGTATTGATAACCACACATGTGCACCAAATGGATATCCTTGTTTAATTTCAACTCACTGCCACAAATAGGTTTGCTGGGAGCTGGCTGATAAAAGGATAAAAAAATTCCCAACACACAAGTAATACCCATTAATGACATTGCCCAAAATCACATACAAGCCCGTATAAGTTCATACATATAGACCTGAAATTGTAGAAAATGGTACATTGGCGTTAATTTTGTCGGTTTTTTCTGGTGGAATTTAATGAGCTTGAGAATATTAAAAGGGAAATCCAAGTGATGAGAGGCAGAGTTAGTCCAATTTCCACAAGTTTGGCTGTGAAAGATGACTTTCCGGTTGCTGTGATGATAAGAAAAAAGATACAAGTGTGGGCATGTATATCAAGTAATTGATGATGAAAAAGTAGGAATGATGTAGCACGTAGGGTGTTGACGGTGTTTTAAGCCGGTGAGTGATATCTTGATGGAAGGAGGATCTAAAGTTTGTAGAGTAGGATCTGAAATGGAGATAGAAGTTAAAAAGGTGCTGGAGTTAGTGTTTCGGAAAGCGCTCCAATATTTAAGTCAATAAGGATTTTGAAGGTAAGAGAACAGAGAATAAAATAGCATAAGAAAGAAAATGAGCAAATCAGAACGTAAGAGATTTTTTTTGCTTACCTCACACTTTTTATAATTAGGATCATCGAGAATCTAAGATTGCCCGCTTGGTCTACCCATCTGCCAGCTATGATAACTGTTTGTCGACATGTGTCTTGTGTGACCAGATTTTTTAAAAATATGTGTCATTTTCTTTGAAAGGTGTAACTGATGATTCTAAACTAATGTGCTTTTTGGGCTTGATTTAGTGTTGGACTTTAAGGATGTGCTTGGTAGAGTAGAAAAGTGGAATGATGGAAAGAGGAGTGTGGAAAAGTGAAAAGAAAATTAATTTTGAATGTGCTTGGTAAGAAAGAAAAGTGAGAGGAAAGAAAATAGACATCACGTGTTATCTTAAATCACGTGTTATCTTAAATCTCGATTTAATGGACTTGACATCGGCATTTGTAACTAATTCTCTTTTTATTTTTTTTCAAAACATGTTTATTCCTTTTTTTAAAAATTGTTATTATTTTTTGAAAATGAAAGTGAAAGTAAATCTATTATCGAGAATACTCATTAAATATTTTCAACACTCTTGGTGGTATTTAACGAGATCCTCTCACCTCAAGATATCTTAGGAATCACAACTGTGACATCTTTTGAATTCCGTCGTCGGCAAATTCGTCATCCATATTTATTTTTAAATTTTCTTTTGCAAGATCATTTGATTTGTTTAAGAAGATATTCTTTTTTTATATATACATTTTTTTATTGGTGAAGTCATTATTCATGTAAAAAAAAAAACTAATGGAAAGCCTTTTTAAAAAAAATAAATAAATAAGTAAAAATAAAAATAATGATACATAAAAATAAATAAAAATAACAGTAAATGCAAAATAAAAACAAAAGCTATAGGTAATTATAATAATATTATAATAATCATGATAATAATAATAATAATAACAAGTAAGTAAAATAAATAAACCAAATAAAACGAAACAAAAGTAATAATAATAAATAAAAACAAATATAAAAACTTACCCGGAAGAATGCAGAAATTTGAAGATTTACGCCGGATAAATTCCCCAAGAGTAATATTTTTTTTTCTTTTTTTTTTTCTTCTTTTTTTTTCTCTTTTTTTTCCCTTTTTTTTCCTCTTTTTTTTAGCCTGCCCCTGGATCCAGGTCAGGAGCGCGGATCCCGGGTCAGACCCGGGTCCAAGCGCGGACCTTGTGGTTTAACGAAACGTGTCGTTTCGGCACCATTATAAAAGGGGCTTTTTTTGTTTCTTTTTTCAGAAACCCTATTCTCTCTCTCTCTCTCTCTCTTTCCTTTTGCTCTCTCCTCTCTCTTCCTTCAAACCCAGGTTTCGATCATCGGATCGCCGTACTGGCAGCCGAATCCGCCGTCGACCGCAGTGCTCCAGCGAGCTTTGAGGCCCCAAATTCCACCCAAACAAAACCCTTGACCTTCTTTTCTCGGTTTGGGCCTTCGTTTTCCCCGAAATCTAGTCGAAATCCGTAGATCTAGGAAAAACCTTTCGTGAGCAAAACCCCGATCCGTGGCCAACCACCGCCGGGTCGGTCCCAAAACCTTACTACGGCCTTTCCTTGCCCTAAACCAACCTCTCGCCGTTCAACTTTCAGAGAAAACAACCCGAACTCTTCCGAACACCAAAGGCCCGAAACCCTAAGCCCTTTTGTTTTTTCTTTTTTCTGTGTTTTTAATCATTTTTTTGTGGTTGTGTTTGCTGAGATTTGGTTTTCGAGTGTGTGTGGTGACTGGTTTTGGGGCTTGTGGGTGTGTGTTGTGATAGAGGTTTACGGTGGGAAGGGGTTTCGGATAGGGCTAGGATTTTTTATTTAAATTTTCCTCCCCCTTCTCCTTTTTCTGTGTGATCTTTTTAAGGGCCAATGCCCCAATCTTCGTCGGATTTTGGGCTGCCAATTTCGATTGTGTGTGCAGGTGGGTTGAGTGGGATCCTGGTGGCATGGTGGTGTGTCTAGGTAGGAGGCTAGCAGGGGCTGGCGTACAAGTTTGGTGGCTAGGGTTAGGGTGGCAAGGGGGTGCCTAGGGTTTGGGCAGCTGACTGCCTAGTGGGTCTGGGCTGCTGACTGCCTGGTGGGTCTCGGGAATGGATCTGCTAGGTAGCAGGCCCTATTGGGTCAGGCAGCAGGTATCGTGGCCTGGCTGCCTAAGTGGGCCTGTCTGGCCCTGGATGGGGGCCTGGCATTGGGTTAGGGTTTAGGCCTGCTAAGCTAGCAGGCACAGTTGGCTTGATTGGGCCTGGATACTGGCTGCCCCAGACTGGGCCAGCAGGCCTGGGTGATTCGATATTGACCTCCATAGATAGCCCGGGTCCAATTCGAATTCGAATCGGACTGAAATTGGTAATTACAGCTGCCCCTCTTTGCACATTGCTGAGAATCAGGAATAGGGCAAAGACAAAAGAACCAATTTTTTTCGATTAGAGAGGTTCATTTTCAGAGAGGCTCTTGGTTCATTATCGAGGAAAGATCAGGAGTTTTTTTTTTTTTTCATATTTCTTCGAAAACTTGTGATAAAATGATTTGCCTTCAAGAGACTACCTTGCCCAATCATACCAAAGCTCGACCCATCTTAAGGAAACGAGTTCGACTTTGTAAGAATTGAAAATGGTACTCGGAGGTCTTGGAAAATATCATTTTGAAAGATGTTACCCGGAGGTTTTTGAAAGCAGATGCTCGAAGGTCCTTAAAAAATGTTACTTTTTTTAAAATAGTGCCCGGAGGTCTTAAAAAATGTTACTTCTTTGAAAATAGTGCCCAGAGGTCTTATACCTGATTTTGAGAATGATGCCCGGAGGTCTTTATCCCTGATTTTGAGAATTGTGTCCTGAGGTCTTTAAAACATGATTTTTGAGAATAATGCCCGGAAGTCTTGAAACAGATGCCCTGAGATCTTAAAAATGTCTTTTCTTTGAAAATGGTGCCTGAAGGTCTTATCCATGATTTTTGAGAATAATGCCCGGAGGTCTTAAAATAGGTGCCCGGAGGTCTTTAAAAATGTACTTTTTTTGAAAATGGTGCCTGGAGGTCTTATCCATGATTTTTGAGAATAGTGCCCAGAGGTCTTGAAACAGGTGCCCGGAGGTCTTTAAAAATGTATTTTATTTAAAAATAGTGCCCGGAGGTCTTATCCATGATTTTTGAGAATAGTGCCTGGAGGTCTTGAGAACAGATGCCCGGAGGTCTTTAAAAATGTATTTTCTTTGAAAATGGTGCCCGGAGGTCTTATCCATGATTTTTGAGAATAGTGCCCAGAGGTCTTGAAACAGGTGCCCGAAAGTCTTGAAAAATGTATTTTTTTTTAGAATGGTGTCCGGAGGTCTTGAGAACAGATGCCCGGAGGTCTTTAAAAATGTATTTTCTTTGAAAATGGTGCCCAGAGGTCTTATCCATGATTTTTGAGAATAGTGCCCAGAGGTCTTGAAACAGGTGTCCAGAGGTCTTTAAAAATGTATTTTCTTTGAGAATGGTGCCCGGAGGTCTTGAGAACAGATGCCCGGAGATCTTTAAAAATGTCTTTTTTTTTAAAAAAAAAAATTGTGCCCGGAGGTCTTATCCATGATTTTTAAGAATAATGCCCGGAGGTTTTAAAAGCGGTGCCCGGAGGTCTTGGTGATCATACTTGAAAGTCTTTCACAATCATATCTTGGAAGAAAATATCACTGAATGTTCAAATTTAAATGTCAAAATTCCAAATAGTCAATGTCATGCATGAAATGTGAATGTCATGCGAAGTCAATGCATATGCCCACTGATGATGCATGTGCAAGTACCCATGGATAATGTAAATGTTTTACGACACAATGCAGATGCAAAACTCAATAAATATCCGAATGTTCATGAATGATGCAAATGTTCCCAATTGTTTTTCCTGACCTTGGTTTAGCTTTTCCAATTTGTTTTTCCTTTTCGAAACAGAGTGTATCCTGAAACACTAATGCCTCGTAAGAGATCAACCCTTTTCTTCACTCTAGTACTATCTCTTGAAGATTTATTAACAGAAGTCTGAGCCGAATGTTCATTTCTTCTACCTCAGTAGTTTCATACCTTTGGGCCAGAAGAACCTTTGCCTCATGCCAACATCATTTTTATTCAAAACGGTTCCTTCCAAAAATATTTTTCATTTTTTATTTGTTTTTGCCTGCTCTTTTTTTTTTTTAAAAAAATATTTGCTTATTTACTGCAAGCTTTTGAGCTGAAAATGTCATCCTCATGTTGTGATATCCAAATCTCTTGAAGATTTATGCTCACTGTTAGACGTTTTTCTGAGTGTCAATTTGGCTTTTTCAATTTGAGTCAAAAGGCTTGGTACAATAAGATTTTGGTTGATCCAAGGAGACTTCTCAACAAGAAAAATGTATGTAATTTCTAGACTCACAAATGAAATATGTTTTATAGAACATGAATTCTTTGGGAATCAAACAAATTCAACCTTTTTTTAGTTTCCAAATCATGGCGTTTTGACAAACGTCAAGACTAGCCGGGATGTTCAAACTGGAAAGTTAATTCTAGAAGGGAAAAATGACTCAGTTTTTGAAGTCAAACCTAAAACGAGAGTTGACAGTTTTGGGATATTTTGGAATTCCCAGATGTTCCTTGATTTCTTCAAAATGACCTCATCTTTGGTCATGGCCTCAACAATACATAGGTGGCATCGAAAAATCTCCCATTTTAATCTAGACTGCCCATTTTGGGTTTTCACCCTAGAGTCTCCTTCTTTTCATTTTTTATTTTTTTTTCATTAAATGTTTTACCATGCATTTAAGAAATCAAGACTTATCAAAAAAGGATTTTTAGCCAAAAAGGAGACCGAAGAGTCATGCATTTCTCTAAGAATAGACTCATTAATTTAAATGATCACACTCGATCAAAATGGTCTTTTCAAGGTACGTAATGTAGGCCAAGGTTCGAGGTGAAAGAAAGGATAAATAGGCCCAAACATGTGTTTAAGGGTGATCAAATCAAGGATTATTTCATGAGGAGGATTCTCTTCGACACATTTGTTTTTTCTGAGCTTTCTCTTTATCCCATGATTTCCATCCCTTTTGTTTCTTTTTTTTTTCTTTTTCTAGGTGTTTTCGGGCTTTCATTTTTCCCTTTCATACACCCCTTTTTTTGGCATTTCTATTTTGACAGAGTGAGCCCGTAGTTATTTGAAAGCTCAAATTGCTCTTTGATTCAAGGTATCCTTTTTTCGTCTTTGAACCAGGACTTCATTATCTGTGACCTTTGAAAAGATCCTTCCTCGCATTTGCCCTTTAGTGTGGAGGGTGATCCTTGATCGGGGTTCGAAGAACGAAAGTATTCATTAGGCTCAAAAGGGTTAGAAAAAGGATATTTTTATAATTTGTGAAAGGATGATGAAAGATGGCCATTTTTCATCTCAAACACAAGCACGTAAATCGAAAAGTCATTCACTATAGGAAAATAACGCAAAGGTTTTTCCTTTCTTGAAACCATCTTTGAACTTCATAAATGCATGATGTCACACTCATTTTTTTCATTTCTTTTTTCTCTTTTTTTTTACTTTTTTTTATTGATGCATGCCTCAAAAATTACTTCATCTTTATTCACTACCTGTCCTCCATATCTACAAATGATGCACCATTTGACTGGTCATACAAATGAGAATTCGTATCATTACGAGGAACATCTCAAGTCTTTTTTTTTTCTGGGTTGTCCGAAGTGACAAGAAAGAATATGGCTCAAAAATAGGTTTTTCTGGAAACATGAGAAAATCACGTTAATCATGAAGTGATGTCTTGGCAGCTCGTGTTTTGTGGTTATTGAAAAGGATGCGAATGGTTTTGGCATAACCTTGACATACATCAATTTACCATAATCTAGATTCTTGAAAAAGGTTTCACTTGTTTGAGACTCCAAAGAGCTCGAATTTTTTTTTCTCCAAAAGTTTGTTCTATTGCTAATAGCCTAAGCTAGGATCTGCATTTTTCTTATTGCACTGACTATGGTTTATGAAATTCAACAATATATTCCTGGAAGCATTGATTTTTTCAAACTCAAAGGATTCAAGCATAGAAAAGTTCGAAAAAGAGGTAAAAGGGTATTGGGTCATTTCTAACAATGATCATCAATATTCTCAAGACTCCCCATTATTTCTTAATGTGAAGAAAGATTTTTTTTTTCTTTTAAGAACACATTCTTCAAAATCAAGAATTTCCTTAATGTTTATTGTTGAAAATTCAAATTATTATTAAAACACAATAAACACAAAGCATTTGAAATTCAAAATTTATTTATTTCATGTGGATGCCAACATAAGACAAGTGCTTTCATGATGAGGCATAGAACTATATGCATATTCCTCAATGCTTGCTGACATGTTTTTAAAGATAACAATTCTTATCCTCAAAACCCCCAAAGAAGAAACTGATTTATGGCAATGCGGATTTTCACTGTTCGATAAGCTCTGGAGTCAAAATGTCACCATGGACAAGACCTTCAATCTTTTCCTTCAGTTGTCTGCATTTTTCAGTTGAATGTCCATTGCCCTCATGTGATACTCACACTTGCTGTTTGGGTCATAACTCCTTACTGATGGGTTTGGAGCTGTTTTCAAAGGCATAGGGGTAAGATATTGGTTCCTTATTAGTAATGGAAACAGTTCAGGGATTAGGATTGAAAAATTCTCTTGGTTGCCCCGCGATCGTTTCTGGGAAGCAGGCCTAGTTGCAGGGGTTGGTATAATATTAGGTGTTTGGGAATGAATATTTGGCAGGTAAGGATAATGGCTTGGAGAGACATTGGTAGAGTAACATGATTGATATGAAGGGAATTGGGGATATGGAGTGAATTTTCCCACAGCCTGGACATCTTCCTCCTTCTTTTCAGGTGCCCCATTTCTCTCTGCATTGTATGTCTTATCTCCTTCGAGTTTCCCGTTCTTAATAGCATTATTAATTATCTCCCCTGAGGTTACCATATCCGCAAAATTGTTCGTGGCATTGCCAACGAGTCTATCATAGTACGGGGTCTGGAATGTATTCAAAAAAAGGATAGTAATTTCCTTTTGAGTCAGGGACGGTCGTACTTGGGTGACCATGTCCGTCCACCTCTGAGCATATTCTTTGAAGCTCTCAGTGGCCCTTTTCTCCATATTTTGCAAGGTGAGACGGTCAGGCGCCATATCAGTCACATGCTTGTATTGGCTTAGAAAAGCTCTAGCTAGATCATTCCAAGAGCGAATTTGATCTCTGCTCAATTTATTATACCACCTGGTCGCGAATCTGCTGAGGCTATCCTAAAAATAGTGGTTCAAAAGCTTATCATTATCCATATGGCCTGTCATCTTTCGGCAAAACATAGTGATATGGGCAGATGGATCGGTTGTCCCATCATATTTCTCAAAATCGGAGACTTTGAATTTAGGAGGAATGACTAAATCAGGAACCAAGCAACGTTCACTTGCATCTACACTCCAAAATACATGTGTTTTCTATTGCTCGGAGCCTTTCCTCTAACAGTTGATACTTTCTTTGGGAATCTGCCGACTCAGCTCCATTCAACGCAACCATTTTCAACTTTGCTTGTTTAGCTGGATAATCTAAGTTCAGGATGTTGATAGGATTAACCGTGTTTTGATAAGACTGGCCACCTAACATTACGACCTCATTCTGACCCTTTTGTGCCTCCAACCCTTCTTTAGTGGCCAAGTTCTCAGTGTATCCCTTTCCTTTGATCGCGGCGGCACCAGTTCCATGAGCTTGGTCATCTGTTCTCTAGATTCCTCTTGGGACCTTGCCGATTGTTCTTGTGACTTTGCCAATTGTTCTTGTGACTTTTTCAATTGTTCCTGTAATTCCCTCTGTGCTCTTTCCAATCTATCCAGTCTATTTTGTTCATCCTCCATGGTTCCGGCCTGTGTCATAGAGGTATTCAGTAATTCCTATACCTCTGATTTGAAAGAGAAATCTCTTTAAAGTTTTTAAAGCTAAGCCGACTTATTCCCCAAATGTGTTTCATGATGAATGAGCTATGAATGCCGTGAATGTAACACGATGCCCATATGATGCATGTAAAGAATAAACAACTTAATGCATGAATATATACAGTGAGTGACCATGTATGTCACGAATGCATGACCATATTGTTATGAATGCAATCACGATGTCAATATGATGCATGTAAAGAATAAATAAATTGATACACGGGTATATACGGAGAATGACCATGTATGTTATGACTGTATTCTAAATGAATGACCATGCATGTTATGACTGCAACGTGATGCCAATTTGATGTGTCTAAAGAATAAACAAATTAATACATGAATATATATAGAAAAATATTCAATAATTAAATTAACCATGATGGGACTGAACTTAATTATTCAACAATTTCACTTCACAAAATTTGCCCCCAAATTCAATCCACGATTTTTTTTGAAACATATTTTCCCCGCAAAAATCAAAATATTATTTTAAAAAAATCAATTTTTATCAAAAACTTTTGGGGTAGTGGGTCTTATTATGGCACAAGTGTCCAAATATTTATTCAACACTACCGGTCTGCAATTCTTATTTAATCAATCAACAAGTGTTTATGCAATTTAACAAATGAGATTATTATCACCGTGAAATCAAAATGCAATTATAAATGTACATGCTTTATTTACAAATGCATTAATGCATGAAATCCACGAGATGTACGAAATGCAAGGGTGCTTGAAGGAAATAATTTTCATATTTACAAATTCAAAAATTTTATGAACATTTGCCCTAACAGTATCAACTTATTTAGGCATCACGGTGCCTTCGGGGCGAAACATGAAACTTATTGCGGACAGCACAATGTACGTTTATCGTTGCCCGATCTACAGTGTTTGTTCGGAATGTAAAACAAATAGCGAAAGATCACAAATGTTCCTCCATGTGTTCCTAATTTCGGGGATATCCGATCGGAAATTCGATATGGCGCTACCTAAGTTCACTACATGAGGTTGAATTAAGTTCTAAAAGCCCCAAATTGCTCCTCACTGTCGCCCGTGAAGGCTAATAAGGCACCCCGAGTTAAATGGGTTCAATTTGTTAAAGTATATTTTCCAAGCTTATGCGGAGGTTATCACCTCACGAAAGCATAGGTACTTTATTACTCCGGAAGTGTTTCGCTAGCCCATGCGGAGGTTATTACCTCACGAGAGCGTAGGTACTTTACTTTCACCTAAAGGGAAAAAGCTCGGGTATAGAGCTCATGTATGAAATGCACGTGTTCGTGTATGAGAATGAACAAACAAACCTTTGACTATTTGTTTACGACCTTTTATTCTAAACGTCCCATTATTATAATAAATACTAAAAGTAAATAAATAAATGACATAATAAAAAAATGAATAAAGAATTAACAAATACCAAGACGTAAATGTAAGCAAAATAAAGATTAAAGACAAAATAAATAAATAAATAAACAAAGAAAGAAAATTAAAATTAAGAGAATTAAAATTAAATACCGATTAAATCCATTAAATTGAGATAAAAAAACACATGATTAATCTATGGCTCGACTCTCAAAGGTCCCCAGCGGAGTCGCCAAGCTGTCATAGCGATTTTTCGATCGCTAGACGATTTTAAAACACAAATATAGGAGTCGCCACCAATCTTTTTTGTTTAGGTGAGATTGGTCACCTATTAAAACCGATTTTAGTAAAATATTTTAAAATTAATTAAAACATCTTTTAAAACCAATTTCGAAGTTTGCGCTTTAAACCAGAGAGAAAACAAAATTGGGTTCGGGAGTCGGTTACGTGCGGGAAAGGATTAGCATCTCCGCGATGCCCATTTAGAAAACGGTACCACTTAATCACGTGTTATCTTAAATCTTGATTTAATGGACTTGATATCGGCATTTATAACTAATTCTCTTTTTATTTTTTTTCAAAACATGTTTATTCTTTTTTTAAGAATTGTTATTATTTTTTGAAAATGAAAGTGAACGTAAATCTATTATCGAGAATACTCATTAAATATTCTCAACACTCTTGGTGGTATTTAACGAGATCCTCTCACCTCAAGATATCTTAGGAATCACAACTGTGACATCCTTCGAATTCCGTCGTCGGCAAATTCGTCATCCATATTTATTTTTAAATTTTCTTTTGCAAGATCATTTGATTTGCTTAAGAAGATATTCTTTTATATATATATATATATATATATATTTATTGGTGAAGTCATTATTCATGTAAAAAAAAAACTAATGGAAAGCCTTTAAAAAAAAAAGTAAAAATAAAAATAATGATACATAAAAATAAATAAAAATAACAGTAAATGCAAAATAAAAACAAAAGCTATAGGTAATATAATAATATTATAATAATCATGATAATAATAATAATAACAAGTAAGTAAAATAAATATACCAAATAAAATGAAACAAAAGTAATAATAATAAATAAAAACGAACATAAACAAATATAAAAACTTACCTGGAAGAATGCATAAATTTGAAGATTTACACCGGATAAATTCCCCAAGAGTAATGATTTTTTTTTTCTTCTTCTTCTTCTTCTTTTTCTTTTTCTTTTTTCTCTTTTTTTTTTCTATTTTTCTTTTCTTTTTTCTCTTTTTTTTTCTCTTTTTTTTCCCTTTTTTTCCCTTATTTTTTTCTTTTCTTTTTCCTTTTTTTTTTGGTCTACCTCTGGATCCGGGTCAAGAGCGCAGATCCCGGGTCGGACCCGGGTTCGTGCTCGGATCCTATGATTTAATGAAACGGTGCTGTTTCGACACCATTATAAAAGGGGCTTTTTTTGTTTCTTTTTCAGAAACCCTCTTCTCCCTCTCTCTCTTCCCTTTGGCTCTTTCCTCTCTCTTCCTTCAAACCCAGGTTCCGATCATCGAAATGTCGCACCGACCACCGATTCCGCCGTTGGTCGCCGTGCTTCGGCGAGCTTTGAGGCCCCAAATTCCACCCAAACAAACCCCACGACCTCCTTTTCTCGGTTTGGGCCTTCGTTTTCCCCGAAATCCAGCCAAAATTCGTAGATCTAGGGAAAACCTTTCGTGACCAAAACCTCGATCTGTCGCGAACCACCGCCAGGTCGGTCCCAGAACCTTACTACGGCCTCTCCTTGCCCTAAACCAACCTCTCGCAGTTCAACTTTCAGAGAAAACAACCCAAACTCTTTCGAACACCAAAGGCCCGAAACCCTAAGCCCTTTTGTTTTTTCTCTTTTCTGTGTTTTTAATTATTATTTTTTTGTGGTTGTGTTTGCTAAGATTTGGTTTTCGGGTGTGTGTGGTGACTAGTTTTGGGGCTTGTGGGTGTGTGTTGTGATAGAGGTTTATGGTGGGAAGGGGTTTCAGATAGGGCTAGGATTTTTTTAAAAAATTCTCCTCCCCCTTCTCTTTTTTTTGTGTGATCTTTTTAAGGGCCAATGCCCCAATCTTCGCCGAATTTTGGGATGCCAATTTTGATTGTGTCCAGGTGGGTTGAGTTGGATCCTGGTGGCATAGTGGTGTGTCTGGGCAGGAGGCTGGTAGAGGCTGGCGTACAAGTTTGGTGCCTAGGGTCTGGGCTGCTGACTGCCTGATGAGTCTCGAGAATGGATCTGCTAGGTAGCAGGCCCTGTTGGGCTAGGCAACAGGTCTGGTGGCCTGGTTGCCTAAGTGGGCCTACCGGGCCCTGGATGAGGGCTTGGCATTGGGTTAGGGTTGGGCCTGCTAAGCTAGCTGGCCCAATTGGCTTGATTGGGCTTGGATACTGGTTGCCCCAGACTGGGATAGCAGGCCTGGGTGGTCCAGTATTGACCTCCGTAGATAGCCCGAGTCCAATTCAGATTCGATCTGGACTGAAATTGGTTATTGCACAAGTTTGACATTAACCAAGAGACTAAGGTTTCATTTGGATCCCACTGGTGCTCCAGTTTAGTGGGATCTAAGAGTAAATTTTTTTTCAACTACACCTTGAGGTGCATTTGGATTGCACCCCACAGTGCAGTTGAAGCATTTCCCCTCTAGTGCAAGGTCCAGTGAAAAACTGGACCCTCCGGTGAAAACTATAATTACTATCATGCCCTTAATTTTTTTTTCAACAATTTTTTTTTATTTATTTTGTTAATTATCTCATATTTATTTTTATATTTTTATTTAAATATTTTAAAATTATTTAATCAATTAATATAATAAATAAATTATATAACGATTAGTTAATTAATTAAAATATTTAAATAAATATATAAAATAATATTTTTAAAATAAATTTAAATATTAAATATTTTTAAAATATATTTATATAAATAATTTATCAATACAGTCTTACATTAATGTCCTTAATGGTCATTTTTATTTCCATCTCATCGCTGCTTTTGCATCCAAACACATAGCTCACCACTGATTTTAATTTCACTGCTACAGTATCCAATCTCACCGCTACAGTAACTAATCTCACCGGAACCAATCTCACCGCCCATCCAAATAGACCCTAGAATTGTGTTTAACAAGAATTAATGATCAAAACTTGTTTTACACTATAGCTAATTAGTTGCATCTAAGCATTTCACTTAACGGTACTTGTAATAAAAAAAAGTTAATTAATTATCTAAAATGAAAAGGTTAATTAGATAACTTTTATTTTTTATTTTTAATACGAATTTGTTAACGAATACTTTAAAAATATTTTTTAAAATTATTATGTAAAATATGTTAGTATAGTACGAGATGGATTGACGGATGAGTTCTAGATTTATAATAAGGGTGCACCAAGAATGACGTTGACTCTTTTTTTTTTCTTCTCATAGTAATGAGTGAGATAACAAAAGGCATTCAAGATGAAATACTTAGGTGTCTGTTCGATATGATATTGTATTGGTTGATGACACTAAAGAAGGGGTTAACACCAAATTGTATAGACAAACACTAGAAGTTTGAGGGTTTATATTAAGCAAATCGAAGACTGATTATATGGAGTGTATATTTAGTAAAAGAATGACTAATGATCAAGATGTGATCACTCTCGATGATCAAGTGATACCAGTAACGGAATGCTTTAAGTACCTAGGGGCGATAATTCAAAAAGACGGGGAGATTGATAGAGATGTTAATCATAGGATCATGGCTGGATGGCTTAAGTGGAGAAGTGTGACAGGAGTTTTTTGTGATCGCAATATACCTGGAGTTTGAAGGGGAAGTTCTACAAGATAGCTATCAAACATGCTTTGCTATATAATACAAAATATTGGGCTAACAATAAGCAACATATACAAAATATGAGTGTAGTTGAGATACGAATGTTAAGATGGATGTGTGGTAAAATTAGAGGAGACATAGTTAAAAATGCGGATATTTATCTCCAAATTGAAATAGCTTTTATAGAGAATAAGGTGAGAGAAAATCATTTATAATGATTTGGTCACATATGATGCATATAGAGGGATGCATTTATTAGAAAGATGGAGCAAAATGATGTTGCAGAAGGTAAAAAATAAAAGGAGACCAAAGACATGATTTGAGATGATAAATAATAATATAAAACTATCAGAACCGAAAAAAAAGATAATAGTGTATAAGAATAATTGGAGGAAGATTAACGTAGATGTTTTATGTCTTAATTCTTATAACATACCTAAATATATTTAGATTAAGTATTTTTGATTTGATTTTAATATATAATTATTATTACATATCTTTAAGTAAAACATGAGATGTCACTATTTTAATAGTCTAAAAAACCATTTTTTTAGGATAATAGTGATATGTGTTTGTTTGTTTTTTTATTGGTTTATAAATTTCTTTTACTAGATATATTATATCATACTATATATTTAAAATATTTAATTATATTTGTAAAAACAATATTAAAAAAAGGCAGGGTTTTGCTTTCCTACTCAGCTTAATAAATAATAACTACAGTACTACACTAAATCTCTGACACGTTATGCCAGCCAAAGCCAAAAATAAACTTTTGGCCAACAACTGACAACTTTTGTGTTTCTAGAAATATGAAACTTAACACTTTAATTATTTTCTTTGATTAAAAATATGCGATGTTCCTTCGAGAATTTTCATCATTTTTTTTTTTATTTCAAAATTTTCATCCTAAACATGTTAATCAAAGGTGTTTATGGGTATGAAGTAAACTTTTTAAATATTTTGATTTGATAAATTTGATTTAAATTGAATTGAATTTAAATAAAAATTTAATAATTCACAATTATTCTTCCTAGATCACTAAAAGGGTTTTTCATTTTTTTAAACCAAAATCTCACAATGCAAAAACACGTGTGTCTGGCACGTGAACAACCCAAATATAGAAAAACAAGATATTTATTAAAGAAAAACAAACACTGTTTTTTTTTCAAAAGTGGAGAAACATTAACATGGGCAGTCTCAACCAGCACATAATGTGGTCCCAATCCCAGCTCCCAATACATTGCATTTCCTTCCTCTCAACTCCCATCCATCCATCCGTCCGATCAAATCCCAATCCAACGGCTCATACCCGTCCACGCTCACTTCTCACTGACCTTCGATTCACCAACCTCCTCATGGCTCCCATACGTCCACGCTCCCTCACACAGATCCCTTTGATTTAAATCGAATCCAACGGCTGATATTCTTCTGCAACACTCTCTTCCTAATTTACTCAATGTAACATTAATATCCCGCTCTTTTTCTCCACTCCAAAAGAAAGAAAAAAAAAAACAGAGAAAATCTCTCTCATTTTTATTTATTTATACAATTATAGTACTATTTCTTTTCTCCATTTTTTTCTTTATTAATTTTTATAGAAAGAAATGCAAGAACAAGCAACGAGTTCAATTGCAGCTAGTTCTTTGCCTTCAAGTAGTGAAAGATCTTCAAGTTCTGCTCTTCAAGTCAAAGAAGGTAACCATTTTTTCTCCTTTTTCCAGCTATTATTACATTAAAGTTTTTAAATTTCAAGAAAAAATGGCTTAATGTTTGGTCCTTGATGATCTTTTTTTCCTTATTTCAGAAAGTTACTAAATTCCCATCTGGAGTTAATTTGTAGAAGAAGATGATTTTTCTATGTGGGTTTTGTAAAAGTTTTAGCTTTCTCAATTGGGTATTTGTTCTTCTTTTCTCGAGAATCACATTTCTCGAGAAAATCCATTGAGATCAACAGCATTTTAATTTATTTACAGTGCTTTCCTTTTAAGGAAAGAAGAAAAGTTTCTTTTATCCTTTTGGGTTTAGAAATCAGAACTGCTTTTTTTGTTTGTTTGAAGGTATGGAAAGTGATGAAGAGATCCTGAGAGTGCCTGAGATAGGCGGGGAAGTGTCTGCAGCTCTAGCTGCAGGTTCTCTGGTCGGTCCGGACCGGGTTCAGCCATCAGGGGAGGGGGGTGGTCATAGAAAGAGAGGGAGGAACCCAGCGGACAAAGAAAACAAGCGCCTAAAGAGGTAAGATTTGGACCACAGTGGGTTCAGCCAGATAATATTACTGTTTTGCCCCTTTTTTGAGCCGTTCTCATGTGGGAGCAGTGGGCATTATGGTGAATATGGGTTTTTGTTTTGGGTTTTGAGAAGGTTGTTGAGGAACAGAGTTTCAGCACAGCAAGCAAGGGAGAGGAAAAAGGCTTACTTGAATGAGCTGGAGAGCAGAGTTAAAGACTTGGAGAAGAAAAACTCTGAGCTTGAAGAGAGGCTGTCCACGTTGCAGAATGAGAATCAAATGCTTAGACAAGTAAATTACTTTTGTCTAAATCCCCCCTCATCATCACAATCACCATCCATCCATCACATAACATCATCATCATCATCATCATCATCAATAATTGCCCTTTGGATGGAAGCAATTGGGTCATCCATCATGTTTAATTCAGAACTCATATAGTGTATAAATATGAATCTAGGATTGGTTCAGTTGGTTCATGAAGCTATTTTTAAAGTTTTGCATCTAATAAGTTTAAAATTCGAATTTCAAAATTTGCAATCATTTTTTCTATCCTCGGATTGTGATCTCTTTTATACAAAAAATAATGTATAAGTACGAAGGACGGAGTATCAAAACATGAATATACATAAATGTGCATTATATAGACCAATATGAAATGGCTTGAGGTCAAATTTTCCTAACTTGGCATGTTATTCAGATCTAATTTGTTGTCTTTCAAAAAAATTGAAAGATCAGGAGCTCATGATTAATGGGGTATGTAGGGTGAACCCACACTACCACTACTAGATGACTGATATATTGTTTTGCTTTTGATTATACCATAAAATGTTGGGGCTTCAGAATAAGTAGATGTGAAAGTGAAACCCTAGCTAGTATTTCCTGTTTGATGTTCCTTGGAAAGTTTTCTGGTGAATAGCAGCATTTTGCAAATGGCCCAGAAGAGAGAATAAACCTAGTTCAAGTCATGGCTAATACTGGGCCTAGTTGATTAAGGAGAGTGCTGTGGTTAGGTTAGGCAAAATTGGTTTGGGACAGGCTTGACTAAGTTTTAATTAACTGGCTTGTGGAGTCAGATTCAGGCTTGTGCCCAAGATTTAGGCCTGCCTTGGGCTGTTTCAGGCTGAGGCGTGAGTGTTGGTTTTGTTACATGTAATGGAATTTTTGCTCACTTCCAAATTTTCATCTGAACTTCATTGTAATTTGCAGATAGTGAAGAACACGACGGCGAGCAGGAGAGGAGGAAACGCAGCAGCAACAGCAGATGGAACCCTTTGACTTTGAGGAGTGACTTGAGTATAGAATTTGTAGGGGGTTGAAAAAAACTAATGTAAAGAGACTTATGCTTCAGAAAAACCTATTAGCAATGCAATGAAGCAAACATGAATATAGAACTTTGGCAATCTTAATGCTAAATTATCAAAACTAAACGTTTATCATCTCACAATGATGGCAATGGAAGTTGCCTGTGGGTTTAATGCTGGTAGGGGGGGTGAGTTCTTGCCACCATATTTCTGTTTTGCCGCATTGAGGCTGAAAAATCGTGATTCATCAGTCGAAAACTCTGGTCAATGGCTTATATGGATTTGGGTGGGGTGTCCTCTTATCGGCAACAACAGCTAATCAGTCGCTAAAACTCTTGTATTTGTTAAGGTACCATCACTCATATATACTTTCATGCTTAAAGCATATATATATATATATATATATATATATATATATATATATATATATATATATATATATATATATATATGTGTGTGTAGAGGATTATTTGGTAGGGAGAAGAAGCGTTGCAAACAAGTGAAATAGGATGTTATCGGGATACGGCGTAGAGGAAGATTGGAGCAAACTCTGAAGTATTTAGTGCAGCAGCTGGTGATGGTAAGTAAGGTGGAGGAAGTAAGGAGATTGCAGAGCAAGACTGAGTATGCCTGAGAACAAGGTTGAGAAGAGAATTGGAGAAGAGAGAATTGCAAAGAGAATCTAGAGAAAGTTTGCTCAAATGTCAAAAGTCCTCAAATGAGTTATGGGAACTCCTATTTATAGGTGTCAGAATAAGAGTTACAAAATATGAGTATTTAATAAGTATAATAAGGAAGAATGTCAATTACTAAAGTATTAATATTTTATCTGTTAAGAGTTTAAGTTATTGTTGGTAATAGTGAATAGTGAACAAGAGTTCACTATCTATTTCTGAAAGAAAGGGAGAAGCATTCATATTTCAAGAAAAGGTTAAGAGGAGATCTCTTAACTATCTCCATATCTGATCTACCAAGTCAAGTTTTCCGGAACATCCCAATAGTGAAATTAACCGAAGAACCCTGTCATATTTTGAGGTTATTTTCACTTCTGTTTCGGTGAAGTAGTATAAGGCGGAATGTCTTCTGTAGAATATTTTTCGGTGGAGGTCTTTTTTCATGAGAGTGTTGTTCTGTGAATGACTTGTTCTGTAAAAATGTTGTTTTCGAACAGGAGTTGTTCTGACTTGAAGTTGTTCCAAACAAGAGCTGTTTCAAACAAAAGTTGTTCTGAACAAGAACTTCCAGTGAAACAACCTTTAGTGAAGCGACTTTATTACTTGTTTTGAAATATCTTTGCTTTTGTACACAGAAGTACAATTTTTTGTAAAACAATTTTATTTCTTTCGGAAAGAGGTAATATATTAGTATCCAAAATCAAGTATCTACAATATGTAATGGCCAAGTTTCATGCCAAATTTGGCTATTGCTTATATACTTTGGAAAAGAAGATAATGTGCCAATCTAATTGCCTTGAATTCTTAAAATAAGGATGTAGTTTAGAAATATAGAAAGAGATTGTAGTTGTAAGAGTTGAAATTTGAATCAAAATATGTTGAATATTATTTTTAACGAGTAATTATATAAATAAATTGGATTAAGTCTTAAATTCGAATTTTTTACTTTCTGCTCATGGTTGATGGCACCACCTCTTTTTATTTGGCCAACCGACCTTATTAGGTGAGGTTAACCCTTTTGATGCAATATTTTAATAGTGAAATCTTTTCTTTACAATGAATGGAAACTTACTACATTCTCATAATCCCAAACATTCAATCATGAGAATTTAATTATATATAATCTTAAGAAATCTTATGTAATCAAAGTTTCTAGAAAATCTCATCACAAAATTGATTATACAATTATTGAATTTTAATCAGCTATAAAAATATGACATAGTACCAAATCCCTACTTAAGATTTCATAATTATTATAAAAATGAACATTTCTTTGTCTAAATAAAAGATCAATGGTCCCAAAGTTTAATTTTTGTTTTTTTTTTTTTTTTTAAAAGTATTATTTTATATTTCATTTAGGATAGTCTCCAACAAACATTTTGATTTGGAAAAAAGAGAGAAAAGGGTCTTTAAGTCAGTGCAGGCCCATAAAAACCCAATCAAAAGCAAACTGAAACGATGACGTTTAAGGTGCAAAAAAAATCCCCAATAAAGGGTAGGGGACTACTGAAACTGAAAGGAGTTAAATTTATTTAAAGTTAAAGCCCCGCCTCCCTTTGCTTGGTGGTCAGAAGTCAGAACTGAGCAGATAAACATAGTTTTTTTTTTCCCTCTCTAGAAGAAGAAGAAGAAGAATGGAGGGGATAACCGAGGGAGTGAACAACTTGAACATCAATAAGATGAACCGTATCCAAGTCTCCAGTACCAAAAAACCCCTCTTTTTCTACGTTAATCTCACCAAGGTTCACTCCTCCTTTCCTTTACTTTGTTTATCGTTTCTGGGCTTTTCTCAAATTTCTCTCTCTCTCTCTCTTGGTGATCTGTTTGCCTGCTCAGACAGTTTTAACAGTGATTAATTTTTAAGTATGCTATAATTATTATTTTAGCCATTAAGGAATGATAGCTTTAATATTATGATTTTGGGTTTTCATTTATGATATTTGTTATGTCATTCTGTTTCATTGCTGGATGTTTATCTTCTTTATGTGAAAAATCCATGTTTTTTTTTTGTTTTTCTGGCTTTCTATTTTTAAAAAGAGAATAGACGTTATTATAAGACAAATAAGAAGTGTATTTTCATTGGATAAGTGACAAATATGAACTGTAAGAACCAAAATTGAATAAAGCAGATTTTGCTTAATTATTTAAGCATTTTTTTTTTGCTCCCTTTTGGCAGAGATACATGCAGCAACACAATGAAGTGGAACTCTCTGCTCTTGGAATGGGTATTCTTTCTTTGCTCTTTCTTGCACTTTCATTCTATTTCACTTTGCTTGCTTTAGTCATTCTTATTTTTTCTTGGTTGGGGGGGGGGGGGGAGGTTATTGAAAGTACCATCTATTTGGATGCTCTTGTCAGTATGAATTTTGGAATTTCAGTTGATTTTTCTGTTAGTATTGAAGTGGCAATTTGCTTTTGCTGCTTCCTGGGTTTCTTATTAGGTGTTATCTTTTTAGCTTTGGAGGGACGGAATCTGTAATCTATATTGATAGGTTCAACTCTGTGCGGCTAACACATAACGGGTGCTCATGTTCTGTTTTATTCTCATTAGCTTTATGGTTGCAATGTTAACCCTAAGAAACAGAGTGACCATTTTCTTTTATACCACTGAGGTAGAAATAGAACTCATTATGTTGACATATCGACTTGTTATGTGTACATTGTTTGTGGCATATATAACTTATGGATGTGTTGCTATTCGGATCACTCTTAATTTAGAATGTTGAAAAAAGAACATATTGCTTGATTATTTATATTTTTCTTGCTTTTCTTTACAACTTGCATTTAAATGCTGTCCACAGCTATTGCTACAGTTGTTACCATTGCTGAGATATTGAAGAACAATGGGCTGGTTGTCGAGAAAAGTAAGATTCTTACCCTTAACAAGATTCTTTTTATCTTCCATCTCATGTTGAGAACTCAAACTTACTATCATGATATTGATGCATCATATGCCAGAAATTATAACTTCTACCATTGACATGGGAGAGGAATCAGGGGGACGACCAGTTCAAAAGGCAAAAGTAAGTTGTAAATACAATATATATTGATTTACCTTCAAGTTACATTCATCACGTAGCTTACATTAGACTGATCTCAATGCTTTCTGAAAACAGGAGTTCTATTCTTTTGTATGTAAACCCGTAAGACCAATTAAATAGATAGGAAATCTATGAAGATTGGGCCTCTGGTTGTTGTGAAGTGATGCGACGTAACTTCTGTTACTTGGTAGGGTAGAAAAATGGGCTGAAACAACAATCTATCATTTTTGTTGTATTTGCTCATTTCAAACCCACTGAATTGTGTGATGTTGTTATCTCTAGGCTATGTTGCTCCGACTTTTCGTTGTTCTTGAAGTACCCGTGTCCGACATCCGTGTTCGACACATATCTGGACATGGGCATGAGGGTATAATCTCCAAGGACCATCCAGATAGATGGAAATCTTCGAAAAAATTGAACATACCCGTGTCCGACACTCACACCCGAGTCCGAGTAACATAGTCTCTAGGTGTTGGCATGTGTGGGTCAAGGCCTCCTTGGGAATTAGGATTGGAAAATTCACTTGTAATCCCTAATGGAACTCATGATATTTAGCAGTTTATTGAATTAAAAGTTTTAGGCCCTAGTGGTTGGAATAATTTCTATTGATATCAATGCATGTTCAGTTGTTCACATATATGCTACTCATATGGAAAGGTGCTGTCACCGTTTAACCTGCTTACATTTAGTCATTAGTGTAGAGGGTAGGGTCTCATCTTGGTTTATTATTGTATAGGTATGAATTGGATGATGACTTATGTTGGTGTAGCAAAGTCTTCTGAATAATTTTGGTCCATTTTTAATCATATAGCTCTCTTATCTTAATTTTCATGTAATGGTTGAACTTACACTATGCTGAGAGAGGCTGACAGCGTGGAGTTTATTATTTTGCAGATTGAAATACTGCTGGGGAAGTCGGAGAAGTTCGATGAGTTGATGGCAGCTGCTGCTGAGGAAGTCTTAGATAAGGAGGAGCAGAGATAAGATGAAATGTTTTCTTAATTTTAGCTTGTGTTACTTGAGTGTGGAATTTTTAGGAATTTTTGTAAAATACTATGGCCACTTTGTTATTCAAAATTGAAATTTGTTGCTGATTCCTTGCTTACATGGATGAGCATTAGAAACTTTTGCCCTTCAGCTTAGATTAATTTCTGTTTAGAATTTAGATACTCTCTAATGCTGCCTTCTTTTTCCATGTTTTAGAAACATTTTCTCCCTTCAAATCAAACTGCATAGTGCCCATGTTTTAGCAATTGAGCAGGCCAATCACGAAGTTTCTATGCTACTTTTGGCCTTGAGGAGGAATTGAGCAAGCATCAATGGCGTAGAATTAACAGAGGATATGGGTTTGAATGGAGCAGAAAGGTGCAACAGTATAATACAAATAATTTCATAATTTTCATTATTGTGAAAGTTCTTCTTTTCCTTTATAATTATTCTGCCTTAACCAGCCATCCCAAAGTGGGCTTGCCACATTTTTGCACCTATTATTTTATATTTTTACTGTTTCAAGGTTGTGCCATCCCAAAGTGGTTGGTACTAGATGACTCTTAAGGGATTGATCAAATTTCTTAGTGGTCGTCGGCACTCGACACCCACTATATTTACTGTTTCTTTAGCAAATTGCTGCTTAGCCAAGGAAAATGGAGCTGTTTCACTATGCAATCAATCAGAATTCAGGGATTTAATACTAGGTGCAACTCGAATTACACGGACACTGTGTTTGGATCGAGGGAAAAGAAAAGGAAGTAATAAGGGACAACAGAAAAAATATTTAAGTTGATGACATTATCAAAACTGGTCACATATTATTTTATTTAGCAATATTCACGTCATTGTTGATAATTAATGATATTAGAGATAAATACCATATTAGATAATAAAATTATAATATATAAATCATATTACACATTTTAAAATAAAAATATCACCTTAGACAATTTACTATAATTTAGAAACCAAATAAAGTATTAACCCTTATCAAATCTAGAATAAAATTTAAACTTAAGATACTAAACAAGTTTTCAAAATTCACATTAAATAATATATGAGTTTTGTTAACGAATGCCTTTAAAACACTCTTTAAGATTAATGATTATATTATTTATAGTAATAACATTGTATTAAATACAAAAATTGATAATTTTATTCATCATTTTCAATATATTGATTAAAAGTATTACTATTTTTAATAATATTAAAGAGTGTCCTTAGGACACTCGTTAGCAAAATCCATAATATATATGACTTCAAAAAAAGATCCGCTTAACTAATGTCTATAAACATTAGTTAATAATTATTTATCTTTTTTTTATTACATTTAATATATTACTTTTATTGAATTCAAAAAATATATATTAATTATAATTTTTTTTATTTTATATATATCACTTTAATCAATGTTGATTAACATTTTTCTACATAATAAAATTTTAAATGCATTAAATGTATTTGAATGTATTGATGAAAATAAGAAAAATTGAAATACGCGGTTTATTATTTATGTTGCAATCCAAAAAATAATAGTCACGTGGATAATAATTCTTCGCATGTTGGTGCTGCAAGTTGATGCGATCTTTTTCCAAGGAATGATACGGGTGGACAAGGAGCGGAGGGAAGTGAAGATAGTGTTATATACATCCATACAATAAATCTTATAGTTTTTACATAAATATGAATTTATCCACGTGTTAGGTTTTTTCTTGAGGGCCTAATTTTTTTTAGTTGGTGAGGGGAGAAAAAAAAAAAAAAAAAGAGAAAAATGGTAGGAAGGAAGAAAAAAAATGAAATTTTTTTATGTATTTGTGTTTTTTTTAAAAGTATTATAAATTTACATAAATTTTTTCACGTTAATAATTCATTTTATATATATTTTTAAACCTTCGTGTATCCGTATCGTGTTTGTGTTATTTTTAGTGTTGTGTTATTTTTTCTATTTTGTGTTCGTAACGTGTTCGTATTCGTTTTTTTTTCAAAGTATTATAAATTTATATAAATTTTTACACGTTAATAATTTATATATAGTACTATAAATTTATATAAATTTTTATACGTAAATAATTCATTTTATGTATATTTTTACATGTTCGTGTATTCTTATCAAATTTCTTATGTTATGTTTTAATTATTTTTTCTATGTTATATTTGTCTCGTGTCTCAATTCATTTTATATTTTATATAGTTTATCATTGTGACTCAATTTAGGAAAAAAATTGTTTCATTTAAATTTATCTTTTAAGCTAACTTTATAAATTGTTATGACAGTTCTCTTTTGCTATTTTATAAAATATATATTTTTTTTGTTTAATTGTTAATTTTCGTTTTTAGAAATGTTGTTATAGTATATTTAACATTTGATTTTCGCGGCATCGCGCGAGATCTTATCTAGTGTTTAATTAAAATGGTATGAAAAATGCATTTTTTAAATTAATTTGAGTTAACAAATTAATTTTAATTAAGATATGACATAAAGACAATATAAGAAAAATAATTAAAATACAACACAAAAAATAACATGAACATAACATGAATACACGAATGTATAAAAATATACATAAAATAAATTATTAACATGTAAAATTTATATAAATTTATGATATTTTAAAAATGCAAAAAAAAAAAAAAGAAACACGAACATACAAATTTTTTTTCTGAATTGAGTGATTATGACAAATTATGCAAAATATGTCATGAATTTAGATACGACACAAACACAACATAAAAAAATAATTAAAACACAACACGAAAAATAATATGAACATGACATTAATACACGAACAGTAAAAATATAAATAAAATAAATTATTAACGTGTAAAAATATATATAAATTTATAATATTTTATATAAATTATTAATAAGTAAAATTAATTATTAACGTATATAAATTTATAATATTTTGAAAACACAAAAAAAAAAAAAAAAAAAACACAAACATGAACATGAACACAAATTTTTTTCTAAATTGAATAAGTATGACAAATTATATAAAATATAAGATGAATTGAGACACGACACGAACACAACATTGAAAAAATAATTAAAACTCAACACGAAAAATAACATGAACACGACACGAATACACGAACGTGTAAAAATATACATAAAATAAATTATTAACGTGTAAAAATTTATATAAATTTATAATACTTTATATAAATTATTAAAGTGTAAAAATTTATATAAATTTATAATACTTTGAAAAAAAATAATAATACGAACACAATTTTTTTCTCTAAATTTAATCATTATGATAAATTATGCAAAATATGTCATGAATTAAAACACGATACGAACACACAATTCACTAAATTGATTCACAATGACAAACTATGTAAATATGAGATGAATTGAGAAACAACACAACACGAACACAATAGAAGGAAAATAAAAAAATTTAAAACATATTACAAAAAATAATATGAATACAATACTAATACACGAACGTGTAAAAATATACATAAAAATTATTAACATGTGAAAATTTATATAAATTTATAATACTTTAAATACACAAATAAATTATTAACGTGTAATTTTTTTAATATTTAATAAAATAACATTCGTATATTTTTTCGTATCATAATCATATTTAAGGTATTTTATATTTGTATAAATTTTGACATGTTAATAATTTATATTATATAAATTTTGACATATTCGTATATTCATATCGTATCTGTATTTCTTTTTCGTATCATGTCATATTTTGACACCCTTCCTAAACTCTCTCATCTATAAAATTTATCTTATAGATATAATACTTTAAATACGACACATAAAAAATTAAAAATATACGAACACGACATAAATATATGAATTACCAAATCTAAAATAACTTAAATTTTTTCACCAAATTCTCACAAACTCTTTTATTTATCTCCATAACATTTTTTAATTTTTTTAATATTTAATAAAATAACTTAAATAAAAAAAAAAAAAAAAAAAAAAAGAAGAAAGGGACAAAGTGAAGTGGCCGGCACTCCACTTTATCCCTCATTTAATTGTTTTCAAATAAAAAAAAAAAATTTGAACAATGGGCAGCGATGTGGATAATCTCATTGAGAAGAAAAGTTTCCTATATTTATTGTATTGATACGTAACCTATATTATGATATAATTGTCCCATTTAAAAAAAAAACTCACAAATTACTCAATTCATAAAATTGGACAAAATTGACACAAAAATTTAAATTCCAAATATCAAGATTTTAAAACAAGACAAGGTATAATATAATATGAGTTTGTTTTGATACAGTAACAATAGATATTTTTTTAGTTTCATAAATGTATTAAAAATGTATTATATATTTTATTTATTTATTATTATTTTTTTATATAACCTAAAGAGATATTTATTATTTTGTTAATTTTATTTGTAAAATCTAAAAATTTTACTACGATAATTTCTCATATAATTTAATATAATATAATATAATTTTTTTTTTTTTGTATATAAAAGTTTAGATGAGAAAATGCTATTTCAATCGAAGGTTAGGATATGCCACAAGTTTCAGAGAGAATTAATAGTGATATTTATAAATCACCCATCAAATAGTACTGTTAGTGGGACTCAAACATTAATACTTGTCAAAATGCTAAGTATTTAACCAACTAAACCAATCCATGTTGGTATATAATATAAAAATTCATTTTGATATACTGACGAAATTTTTTTGAATATGTCACATGTCGCATTTATTTAAATTAATTTCTTAATTTTTTTTTAATATATCATATGTATCACGGTTTTTGTAATCTAAAAACTTTGGATAATTTCTCTATAATATAATAGTCAGTCAATCTCAAGCCACGCGCTAAGGTACAACTACCTTGAAGCTTCACTAAGGAATCTCGCAAATACTTTTTTTCCATCACTAAGTTTTCAGTTTTCAAACCAAAAAGAGCATTCCGACAAGTGCTTAAGGGGAATAAACTGCTTCAAACTTGTTTTCCATTTTAAGCACGGTTTACACTTTGCTATCCCAAGAATCTCTTTTCATTTTTAGGCATGTGACTCCCATTACTGAATCAAGGATTTTGCAGATATAAAGCTAACGGAGAAGGGCATCAAATATACCTGAATTGAGCTTCTGTAGGGCCAAAACCTGACCCACTAGTTTAGCCAATTCTCCCGTCACTCGATCCATGTATAGCACATAAAGACCATTTCTGCTTTCTAAAACTTCTACAGATTTCCGTGCTTGGAGAAGTGATGTCACCCACTCTTCAAAAAGAACTGCAAGTTTCCACTGCCAATGTCAATTGTCATTTATCATTTACTAATGGTCAGTGCAGCCCAGAAAATATACCATTTACTTCCTAAAGAGTTTGCCTCTCTTGGGATAAATCTATGTTATTCCG
The DNA here is from genome assembly GCA_030761205.1 of Fremontodendron californicum. Classification (NCBI taxonomy): domain Eukaryota; kingdom Viridiplantae; phylum Streptophyta; class Magnoliopsida; order Malvales; family Malvaceae; genus Fremontodendron; species Fremontodendron californicum. Next base: position 22,491,618 of record JAULJL010000014.1, on the reverse strand, counting down.
ACTCTTCATTTTCTCTGAAATACCCGTGTCCAAGACATATTCGAACATGGATACGGGGTATGATCCTCCAAATATATGGAAGAACTTAAAAAAAAAAAATTGAATATACCCATGTCGAACACATACCCGTATCGACACTCCCGAGTCTAAGCAACATAGGGGTAAACCGTACCATAAGCAATGAACATAATGCAAAATGCAAGGATCCTGTACGTTTTACATGCTTAATGTGTTGCAATTGCATGTCTGGTACATGCATGCTTTGCAAAATACTACATCAATAAAACATGTACGTAAAAATCGTATGTACTCGTGAGGTGATATGCTACGGACAAAGCAAGTGTGGTGAATTAAAGGAGGCAACAATATTAGACGTAAGAACTAAATTATTGTGAGCAGAAAAGAGTGGCGATGCATACTGTTGTCAAAGCCTTCATTTGTTGACCAGGTTAGCAAGTAGTCTGATACCAAAAACTCAATAAGCTGGATCCTGTCACCCAGAGAAACAGGTCAATACTGAGCTAGTCATTGTACATGGAGGAGATCCATATTTCATACCTCAAAACTACAGTATTGCGTAAAATCTAGAGTTGTGCACACAAAAAGTTTTATCACATTGTATATGATTCACCTAAAGCTTATTACACAGCACAGAACCAGTACAAGAAATAAATGTTACCATTAAATTTTTTAACAACAGCACAGCATGAAATGAAATGAACTCCTTTTTGAATGAACAAAACAAAATTTAGGATAGTAGTGAAACCTACCCCACAGATAAGCAATTTATCTATGCTGTCAAGAGATAATACTCACTCCAGCATGCTTTATACTATGAACAGATCCAGACTAAGATGGCTGAAGGCTTGAGATATGAAATTCACTTATCTGAAGCATTTCAGCCTTGGCACAATTGAAAGGTTGCTGGATGGTGAGTTGGGGTTATGGGTTCAAGTTTCAAAAACAACCTTTTCATAAAGTAGGTAAGGCTGCATACTATGTTACTCGGACTCGAGTGCGAGTGTCGGATACGGGTATGTGTCCAACACGGGTATGTTCAATTTTTTCTACGATTTTCATGTATTTGGAGGGTCTTTGAAGGATCATATCCCCATACCCATATCCGGATGCATATATGCATCGGATACGGGTGTCGGGCACGGGTACTTCAAGAACAATGAAGAGTCGGAGCAACATAGACTGCATATTTCCATGTAATAAACAATCCGTAGAAATCTCCAAAGTATTGCTTGAAAAATAATGTTTCAAGGGGCTTCAATAACTCTTTCATACTCTTTTTTCTTTTTTCATTTCATAAAAAATCCTTGGACATTCAAAGCTCCGGTCAATATCCATGAAATTTCAGTCAAAATAACATAAATTTTGTTCCAATGGTATACTAGATATATGGAGGATAAATCCTCAGATTCGACAGATAATCAGCAACCAAGAATATCTAAGGCAAAAAACCTAATGACTCGAAACAAGTTTCCCAGCTCTCATGTCTTCTCAATTACTAGAAACTCAATGCAGTACATCAAACCATAATGCTTCCAGTAGAAATCTTTAAATTTGAATATTAGGAAAAACAAATTCCAATATATCGAAGACAAAACAAAGCACAAGATGTAACAATACAACTCCAGGATAAAAAAGGAGAAATAGCAATTGTGGTTTATATAACAGAACATAATGCTATTTTCTCAAAACACACACATACATGCAGGCATGCACACACCATGCATGATGGTAAGAAAAAGGGAAAAACATACAGCTAAATCCTAAAGAACAAGGAGAAAGACAGAAGAGATAAGCAATCAAGACAATTCTTACAAGATTGCTCAATGTCCTAATTTTAGATAACTGTTACTAATGATTGTAACAATATATCTTGCCAAACTAAAACTAATGAGATGCAGTTAAACAAAGGTGAATTCAGAGGAAAACAAAAACATGAAGGACTGGATAGGCTAACCAGAAAATACTTACATTACAAACATGCACTCATGCATAGCAGGAAAAGTTTCATCAAATGGGTCCGAGAAAAGTAAAGTTTCTGCAAGTACAGATATTCTTTGAGAAACTGAAAGTATTACGCGCTGTCCAATGTATGATTCACACCCAAGCTTACGAAGCAAATGTTGGATATGGAGCTGGGAATTTGTGTCACTGAATTGTGCCTCTGTAATAGAATGTTGAAAACAAAAATAAATAACTGGCCAAAAGGAGAAAAAAAGATGCTGACTAAGGGCAAACATACATTACCACAATTCTATCATCGGTAGATGCTGATATAAGCAGAATCAACATAAATGTTTAACACCACAAACTTACAACAAATCTAAGTAGGTAATAGGTTCCAACCACAACAGACTATTTACCATCTCCTTTTGAGGGAGAAGACATCCGTCTGACCAAACGCATAATTAAGCTGCTAACAACTCCTTCAGTAGATTCCAAGTTCTTTCCCATTGATAACAGATTCTTCAATGCCACTTAAGGAGAGACATGAAAGAGGAGGAAAACATCAACACACAGATTAGACAATTAGGAAGCTCCAATCATTAGAGTAAGCCAAGAAAAGACACACATTGCAAAACCATAAATGTTGGTAGAAACTAAGGGAAAAGAGCACAGAGGAAATATGGAAATCACCAGGTATTCATTTACCTTCAAATCTCAAACAACCTTTCAGACTCAATAATGCTGAATAACCACTTGTTTCCATCAGACAAACAATCTTCTTTTTCTTAACTTTCTTTCTCATTTACTACAAAAGATTGTAATTTCAGCCAGTTGTCACTATGCTTAATCTGGGTGACAAGTTTTCATTTCTCAATAACCTTTGTGCATTCTCTTTTTCAATTTTTCCCTGCCTCTACAAATCCTTCAACTAGCACAAAACACTAATGGTAAAAGCATATTTATAATTTTGTTTTTCAATTTGATTTCAAGGTCAACCACCTTCCAAACATCTTTCATGTGCAGTCCTTTCTATATCCTCTGCCTTTTCTCACATACCATTACTTCCAATGCCATTTGTAAAGATTAATATAATTAGCTTGGCTTCAAAATACCTTAATCCCAAAAGCAGTGTTTGAGCCATTGACTCACTCGGATATACATAGTGATTTCTAAATCAGATATGCATATCATCTACTTCAGAATAAGATAAGATACGTTAAAAAAGAATAGAAGTTTTTTCTCCCCTGTATTAACCAACCTTAATTTTATGCCATGTGGACTTTAGCCATTTAATATGGTAAGCAGGTAAGGCACTGTACAGTAATCAGGGTAGTGCTTCCAGTTTTATTAGCCTTTTATTTCTTCTCCCATATATTAAGAACAGGATCAATCCGCCCAATCGTCAAAACTCTAATGAAGGAAAAGTTTAAGTTATTCAGTAAATAGAGAAAACAAACCAAGAGGTTCAACTATCATGGAATTAAAAACTCTGTTCCAACTTTGTTTCTTTGTAGAAAATAAAAGCTGCCTTAAATCGAAAACCCTAAAATTGTCCCACTATCTAAAAACAAAAAATGACATTAGGCAAGCACTCATGGGAACTAATCTCAGTCTATATAATTGTATTCCAAGAAACACCTTATACCAGAAGCAGCCACAATCTAAATAGATTAGACATTCCTTTTGTTGACCTCTCCAACATCAATCCTATAGCTCACAGCTTGTGTCACCAACAATCTTGCGACCTTTTTCAGTATGTTATTGGTAATCTAAACAAGAAACAACCATGGGACTGAGATATCTTAATCTGAATCGAATATTGAATATGTAAAAGCAATTGCAATTGACAGATAAGTGATACACTAAACTAACATGAATATATATATATATATATATATGTAAAAGCAATTGCAATTGACAGATAAGTGATACACTAAACTAACATGAATATATATATATATATATATATATATATATATAAAATAGCATATTGCCAGAAGTCCCATGCTTTCAGACTAATAATTGAAACAGTTCACAACATGAATTTCTATTGAAACAATTTACATAAGCTCCAATGAATGATACTATGTCATCATTACCTAAAATGAAATCCACAGCTTGGTGAGACCAATTTTTGAATTTAGATTCTTGAACCTATAAAAAAGGTATGAAATAAGAAGAAAAGAAGAAACCAAACTATGGATTTACATCTCTTAGAGTGATAAACAAAAACCAGAAGAAAACGGAAAACCACTTTACAGGAGAACTAGTACTGCAAAGATCCACAAGAAAATCAACCGAAGCCCTAAGCTGCTCAGCTTGATCTTCATCGCTAAAGCCTGTAGTTTTAAATAGAACTCTTATTAGTAGTTCAACTACAATAAAGAACACCATTTTTGTATATTCATATTATTCAAACAAACAAACTACTTTGGTATTAGAAATCCATGAATAAACTAATACTACTTTTTTTTGCAATAGTCAAATTCATTAATAGCATACTTTCTTATGCGAATGTTAATCATCTAAAATCAAACAAAATACAAAAGTTGAACCTTGCCCGTTGTCAGAATTCATATAATCGCAGTTCATAAGCCAAGAAACATAGATCGGATCGCTACCATTTAAAGCATAACAAAGCTAGATTAAAGTGCAATTACAAAAGAGTCAACTTAAAAGTCTTATGTACCTAAAGCACGCCGTTTTTGAGATGAACCAGCTGTTTTCCTTCTTTCCCTCAATCGAACTGCAAAGCAGAAAATGGAACCATAAAGTATTAAACAAACATTGAAAAGAACATAGCTGATTCTGATTATTAATCAACGATGTTGATGGTTTAACCTTGTCTGAGAAATCTTCGACGAAGAACATCATCGAATCTACGATCAGAAGCGTCTCGAAGTCCATTAGGGCTTAATTTCCCCAAATTATCGAAGAAATAACATTTGCAAGATGCAGTTTGCGGGAAAAGATCGCATTGCAAAGCATCTAAATTTTACATACATAAACGCAACCCTAAGTTTAAATAAAACTGAAAGCAGCCATAAGGAAGGAAGAAAGTAAGTAGAGAAAGAGTAGAAAATTGGAGAACCTTCGGCTTCCTTGAGATCGTCTCTAAGTCTGAGAATCTCTTGCTTTCGCTCCTTTGCCTTAAATTCCATCGAAAGCAAAGAAATTAAAACCTCAATTTGGGAAATGTAAGAAGGAAGTGGAAAACAAATAAAGAAACAGAGACCTTTCGCTTCCATTTAAGAGCATCGGACTGGGAAGGAGGAGGATGGTGCTGGATAAACTTTGATCGGAGAAGAGAGATGGCTATGGCTAGCTTTAATGATTCATCGTTTAAAGCATCTGTCGCTGCTGATGCTGCTTGGTGTTCGCTGGAGGACATTTCTGATCTCTCCCCCTACAGAACTCAAAAAGACGCGGGAGATTTTGCCGTTTTTGAATTTTTTTTTTCCCGTCAATCGGTTTTATAGATTTGGGCCTGTTTGGAATTTCACAAGTTTTAAGCTGGCCGAGGTCCACTTTTATATTTCTTGATTCGAAATTATTTATGCCCCGTTTAATAAATATTTGTTATACATACATGTGATAGATGAATGCATGTAGCGGATGACTATATTAGAATAAATCCATATGGTGAATGAATTAGATTAATATTATGTACATAATAATTATGTTACATTATATTAAGAAATGTATTTTTCCCTCCCTAATGATTTTTTGAGTCCTATATAAGGATGAGTTTGTATTCAAGAATAAGTAATAGAAAAAGGCTCGGTGACATAGCTAGTTCATGAAGAACTAGACTTTGAAAGTTCATATTTCCTTTGTCTTGATCTCTCTTTATTTACTCCTTTTATTTTATTTATAACACGTTATCAACACGATCAAGTCTCTAACGGTAGTAAAGTTCCTCAAGTTTCCTTTTATTATATTAAGGTAAGAATTTTGCTTTCTCTAACATATGTTATCTAGAAATCTAATATATCTTCTTATTTGCAAAAGTATATATCTTTACATGTTCTATAATATGATATATGCGAAATGAGTAATTTTTTTTTAGATTCTTAATGTCCACCTGATTTTGGACATTTTATTTATCATATCAAGTATCTTTACAATGTCAAATCTCACGAATTTTGAATTCATTGCTTTTGATATTTATGGAAGAAATTATTTGTCATGACGCTGAGATTCATCTTGAAGCTATAAATCTTGAAAATATTATTGAAGAAGGAAATCTAGCATCCCTGAAGGATCGCATAAAAGGAATGGTTTTCCTTCGACACCATTTACACGAAGAATTGAAAACTGAGTATCTTACTATTAAAGATCCATTAGCCCTTTGGAATAACTTAAAGGAAAAATATGAACACCAAAAAACGGTGATTCTTCCAAAAGCTCGATATGAGTGGATACACTTACGGCTACAAGATTTCAAAACCGTAAGTGAATATAATTCAGTCTTGTTTAAGATTAGGTCTCAATTGAAATTATGTGGAGAGAATATTACTGATGAAGATATGTTGGAAAAAACATATTCAACTTTTCATGCCTCGAATGTGCTCCTGCAGCAGCAATATCGAGGGCGTAGATTCACAAAATATTATGAGCTAATTTCTTATTTACTTGTGGTTGAACAAAACAATGAGTTTTTAATGAAAAACCATCAATCTCGTCCTACTGGCTCAACACCATTCCCTAAAGTAAATGTGGCATTTTCTCAAAATCGTGGACGAGAATGTGGTTTTAAAAGAGGTCGCAGTATGAAAAATTATCAGACTCGTGATAATCATCATTCTAAGTTCTGAAAGCGAATGTGCTAAATAGAATCAAAAGAAGTGGGTCAAAAATGAGAAAATTTCGAAAAAGAGTAATAAAGTACAAAGTAATGACAATATTTGTTATAGGTGTGGAACAAAAGGTCATTCTTTAAATGTTATAAATGTCATTGGTCTCAAATATTTCTGAACCTGTTGATGCTACTTATGATAATGAATCTTCTCTAAATATTGATTTTGATGTTTCTGATTTTTTTTTTCAAAAACCCTAGTGGCAAAATTGGTCATTTGATTGGGGATGAAAATGTCTACTAATGAGATATATTTATGTTATTTTAAAGGTTATCATATGTAAGTTTCACTTGATATCATGGAGGATGACATATGTTTAGTTGATAGTGGTACAACTCACACAATTCTTCATGATAAGAAAATATTTTTTGCAATTAACATTAGGTGAAATTAATGTTAATACAATATCTGGTACTGCAAATATAATAGATGGCTCTGGAAGAGTCTACATTATGTTCTCAAATGGAACAAATTTACATATTGATGATGCATTATATTTTAGTAGGTCTCAGAAGAAATCTACTAAGTTTTAAAAATATACGTCGCAATGGGTATCATGTTGAAACAAAAAATGAGAGGGATGTGGAATATCATTATATTACATCTACAGTTTCGAACCAGAAGTTCATATTAGAGAAACTTTCGAGTTTCTCATCTGGCTTATATTTCACAAGAATAAGGATGGTTGAATCAAATTTTATGCACCGAAAGTGCTCAGATCCTAAAACTTTTATACTTTGGCATGATCGTCTTGACCATCCAGGTTCAATCATGATGCAATGTATCATTGAAAATACACATGGACACCCATTAAAGTTCAAAAAATCTTTTTGCCTGATGATTATTTTTATTCTTCTTGTGCACAAGGTAAATTAATTGTTAGACCTTCTCCATCTAAATTATCTTTTGAGTCTCCCACTTTTCTACAAAGATACAAGAAGATATTTGTGGCCCAATTCATCCATCTTGCAAACCATTCTGGTTTTTCGTGGTTTTAATTAATGCTTCCTCACGATGGTCACATGTTTGTTTGCTTTCAACTCGTAATATTACTTTTGCTATATTCCTTGCTCAAATTATAAAGTTAAGATCAAGTTTTCCTGACCATTCTATTAAGACAGTTCATTTAGATAATGCCGGAGAGTTTACTTCAAAAACTTTTTATGATTATTGCATGTCTATTGGAATTAGTGTTGAACATTCTCTTACGCATGTTCATACTCAAAATGGTTTAGCAGAATCTTTCATTAAACATTTATAATTGATTGCTATACCTATGCTTATGAGATCAAAACTTCCTGTATCTGTTTGGGGACATGCTATAGTACATGTTGCATATGACATGATATATCTTAGAGTTTTTGTTTGTGCTGTCTATGTCCCTATTGCACTATCGTTGGAATTTATGTTGATTTTGACTCTCCATCTATCATTAAATATCTTGAACCTTTAACATGTGATCTTCTTAAAGCAAGACTTTTAGATTGTCAGTTTGATGAATTAAGTTTTCTCATAATTAGGGGAAGAAAAAGGTAAAGAATCTAAAGCACAAAAAATTTGTTGGTGTACACTAACATTGTCCAATCTTGATATATGCACAAATCAATGTGAACTTGAAGTTCAAAGAATAATTCATTTGCAAAATGTTGCAAATCAATTACCAGATATTTTTACTGACACCCAACAGGTCACTAAATCACATGTACCGGCTGGAAATATTCCTACACATTTAATTATCCCTGCAGGACATCCTGTGGGTATGGCAGCCAATAAATTTAAAGTACGCCAGAAGCGTTGTAAACCTTTTAGTGTAAAGGATTATGTTCCTCGAAAGATAAAAGAAATGAGAACACTTCAAAATGACTCTCTAGAAAAGGTCAAAAATAATATAGATCAACAACCTCATATTTCTAAATAAACAACCCTAAAAGTGGTTTCGGTACCGAAAATTATGAGATCTCATTAAAATATGGAAATATGTGAGGAAGAAATGAAGTTGTTGTTGATAATGTATTTGTATATACAATTGCTTCTAATATTATAAGAATGCCGACATTAAAGTGATTGGCCAAAATTGAAAGAAGCAATTAAGGTTGAGCTAAATTAGTTTAACAAACGTAAAGAATTAGGACTAGTAGTCCAAACACCTGAAGATGTCAAATCTGTTGGATATAAATTGATCTTTGTACGAGTTAAATGAAATTGTGAGATACAAGGCACGACTTGTAGCACAAGGTTTTTCATAAAAACCTGGTATAGATTATGAGAATACATATTCTCCTGTTAGGGATGCAATTACTTTTAGATTTATGATTAATTTGGTAGTTTCTGAAGGTCTTGACATACTCTAATGGACATAGTGACAACTTACTTATATGGATCATTAGATAATGACATATACATCCTTGAAGGATTTAATATGCCTGAAGCATATAATTCAAAACCTCGACAAATGTACACTTTAAACTACAAAGATCTTTGCAAGGGTTAAAGTAGTCTGGACGCAAGTGGTACAATCGTCTAACTGAATATTTATTGAAAAATGGATATGAAAATAATGTCATTTGTCTTTTTCTTCCACGAGAAGATGATGAAGAAATTCCTGATCCTGGATTACCATATCTTAGTGCAATTAGAGCACTTTTGCATCTAGCAAATTGCATTAAACCAGACATAACTTTTGCAGTCAATTTACTAGCAAGGTTTAGTTCTCAACCAACACGAAAATATTGAAATGGAGTGAAACATGTTTTTTGTTATTTCCGTGACACGACTGATATGAGTTTGTTTTACCCAAATGGAGTAAAGTCAGAATTAATAAGATATTATGATGCTGGATATCTTTATGATCCTCACAAAGCTCGATCACAGACAGTTGTCTTCACATGTGGTGATACTGCTATCTCATGGCGGTTTGTAAAACAAACAATCACCGCTACCTCATCAAACCATTCAGAAATATTGGCTATTCATGAAGCAAGTCGTGAGTGTGTGTGGTTAAGAGCTATGATTCAACATATTATAAGAGCATGTGGATTGTTTGTGGAAAATGACAAGCCAACAATATTGCATGAGGATAATGCTGCATGCATTACACAAATCCAAGGTGGCTACATAAAATGTGATAAAACTAAACATATTTCACCAAAGTTCTTTTACACACATGAACTCTTGAAGAAAGGTGATATTGATATGTGCAAAATTCGCTCAAGTGACAACCCAACAGATCTATTCACAAAAAGCATTGTCAACTTCAATTTTCAAGAAGCACGTACATAACATTGGAATGCGTCGGCTTAAGAACATTAAATAATTGGTTTTATTTTTTAGGGGAAATAAGTTTCCTATGAATATTGTACTCTTTTTCTTTCGCTAAGTTTTTCTCCTACTGGGTTTTTCTTAGCAAGGTTTTAACGAGGCATATTCATAGTGGCTAATCGTCTAAGGGGAAGTGTTATACATGCATGTGGTAGATGAATGCATGTAGTGGATGACTAGATTAGGATGAATGCATATGGTGAATGAATTAGATTAAATATTATGTACATAATAATTATGTTACATTGTATTGAGAAATGTATTCTTCCCTCCCTAATGATTCTTGGAGTCTTATTTAAGGATGAGTTTGTATCCAAGAAGAAGTAATAGAAAAAGGCTCGGTGACATAGCTAGTTCCTGAAGAACTAGACTTTGAAAGTTCATATTTTCTTTGTCTCGATCTCTCTTTATTTACACTTTTTATTTTATTTATAACATATTTTTGTTTTTTATTTTTTGTGTTTTGTTTTTTCTTTAAATCCATTTTTTCAAATAAATAAATAAATAATCCAACAGAATTTTTGTTAGTATATATGATTTTGGATTACAAAGTAGTTGATAACTCTCTCTTATCTCGTAAATTTCATCTCAAGATTTAAATTTCTAACTCAATACTTTTTAAATAAAATTTTAAACTCTAACCACCGAAGTATCCTTTAAAAAGAAGTATCCTTATTGACTAGTCGCCCTTTCAACAAAAATGTGATGATTGCTACATTCAAGGTGGTGTAGAAATTAGTAAAGGAAGTGGAAGTGTTGGTCAAATTCTCTACTGAGGGTGATAAGAGTTGAGTCATGGATGGCAGCCCCTGATCTTTTGACAAACATCTCTTGCTTAAACAAAATTGGTAAACTAAAGGGAGTAGACATGGACACGGCAAGGGATGGTTAGGGAAGATTCATCAGACTGAGGATCGAAATTGATGTCACTAAGCCACTTAAAAGAGTTGTCATGTTTCGTAGATAAGCGGAAAGCGAAGAAAGCTAGGAAACTTTAAAGTATGAAAGACTCCTTACTTGTTGCTGTGAATGTGGGAAACTTGGATACACTGAAACTAATTGCTGACAGTGTATTGACTGCTTATCAACTTACACATACTCTAAAGACTAAACGGCAAGAAAAAAACAGTTGTTTTGCTCTTAAGCTAGACAAAGGTAAAGCTTATGATTGAGTGGAGTGGTTCTTTATTGAAGCTATGATGAGTAAATTGGATTTTGATAGCAAATGGATTTCTCTTATTATGCAGTGTGTCATCTGTCTTTTATTCTCTCTCTTATTCTACCATTCTTAATGGCAATGTTACTAATAGCTTCTATCCAAGTAGTGGCCTTCGATAGAGTGATCCTCTGTCACCTTATCTGTTTTTGTTCTATACAGAAAGATTATCAACTTTGTTTGCCAAGCTTCAAAAAGATGTTTAAATCCAAGGAGTGAGGGCGAGCAGATCTGGACCTAGAGTTAATCATTTTTTCTTTGTCGATGACAGCTTGTTGTTTGCTAGAGCAACCAGAAGTGATGGTGAAAAGTTAAAAAGCATGCTAATGTTGTATGAAGAAAGCTCGGGCCAAAAAATTTATTTTGAAGAGCCAGCTCTCTTTTTCAGTCCTAATACCAATGCAACTCAAAGAGAAATACTACAATTGTTTGGAATCCATGTTGTTAGCAATCTTGAGAAATATTTGGGCTTGCCGACCTTAGTGAGATGAGGGAAGAAAAAGGCTTTTCGAAATATCAAAGACAAGCTGCGATCCCGAATTCAAAGATGGAGTGGGAGATTTTTATCAAGGCTGTACTCCAATCTATTCCATCATACACGATGAGCTGTTTCTTGTTGCCTAAGTCTTTACGTTAAGAATTAACAAGCATTATTAGCAATTATTAGTGGAGAAACAAAACAGATGGTAAAGGAATTCATTGGATTAAGTGGAGTAATTTGTGTGTGCCTAGTTAAAACATTGGGAGGGTGTTGGTTTCCATGACTGGGAGCTGTTTAATAGGGCATTGTTGTGCAAACAAGGATGGAAACTAATTCAAGATACCACGCCATTGAGCTACAAACTCCTAAAAGCTATGTACTTCCCAAAACCCAATTTTTTGGGGTCTAATTTAGGAAATCAACCGTCACTAACATAGAGATGCATTTGGAAGGCGAAAGATTTGCTAATTTATGGAACTAGATGGATAGTTGGTAATGGTAAAGATATCGACATATGGGGGATAGATGGCTGCTAGTTAGTGGTTCTTTCGATATGAGCTCAATGCCAACAAGTATTGTAGTGGATGCAAAGTGGAGGTCTTGATTGGTGAAAAAAAAAGACCTCGTTAGAAGGGAGTTAAATAAAAATGAACCGAACATAATTTGTTGTATATTTTTGAGCAGAAGTGGAATCTCATGCCAATGTTGGTTGATTCTATGGGTTGAGTACTCATTAGGGTTTTGATAAGCACCAAGATTCGAGTCTCACCAACAATTTTATTTAGTGGGTGATTTGTAAGTATCACCGTTAGTTTTTTCTAAGATTTGTGGCATGCCCTGATCGTAAACTAAAATAGTCTTCCCTCATCTAAACTTTTATATGTACCCAAATTTTTTTTTGGAATCTCAGATAAATTAATCTAGCATTACATTAATAAAAATGGTGTGCATACTGTAAATAGTAGTGGCTATCGGGTGTTAATTGAACCTCATATCTAAGCACTGTAAACCAGACACTGGTATATATGGAGGAAAATATAGGATGTTGTTGAGCCACCCAAGGATAGACTGTTTGCTTGGAGAGTTTGCCATGGAGTTTTACCAACATTTGCTAACTTGGCTACCAGGATTATACAGTAGACCCCTTGCTGTCAAAGATGTGGTCATGATAACGAAACTGAAATGCAAGCGTTGAAAGGGTGTACAATTTCTTTGAAAGTGCTAGAGGCTTGTAAGTATATCCTCCACAACATATGGTGCAAGTACCAGATACTAGCATCATTGGTTGGTTGGAAAGTGAACGACAGCAACGATCGATCTTTTCTTGACAATTCTTTGGGCTTTATGAAGCACTAATATGGAGGTTTAAGTAGGGAAAGACAGAACATGAGAGAAGCATAAATAATTCAAAAAGCGAAGTCCTTTCTGGAAGAATATCAGCAGGTGCGTTTGATATATACAAAGTGGCCAAGGGAACAGAGGCTGGGTAAGATGGGTGACTCTGACTCCACAACTTTGATTGAGCTTTGGATTGTCAGATTAAATAGGAAGGCACAGGCATAGTGGTGGGAGTTATAGCTATTAAAGCCAATTTAGTGACTGAGGCTTGTTTTATAGCTATTAGCAAAGCATAGTTTGTCAGTAGTAAAAAAAAAACTTGTTCTGGATAGAGGAAACTCCAGATTTGATCAATTCAGTTGTATTGAGTAATGAATAAAATGCTATCTTTTATCCAAAAAATAAAATAAAAAAACAATAGTAGTTTTGCATGAGTGTAAACATTTGTCTAATACATGAAAGATGCGAAAGGATTAAATGTTGAACATTTGCAAAAAAGAAAATTTTATTGACATACAAAAATGAAATTACTTTTCATTCACTCGATGCAAAAAAGGATTAAGAAAACTTTCAATCACAGTCTTTTATAAAAAAAAAGAAGCAAAATTTGCAAAGGCAATAACATCTCCAAACAGGAGAAGCAACACAATACAACAATAAAAAACACAAAATACTATATATATATATATATATATATATATATATATATATCCTAAAGATAAATCTTATAGTTTTTGATGCAAAGTTAGCCTACCCACGTGTCAAAGCTTTTTCTTTTGGTGGGCCCCATTTTTTTTTAGTTGGTGAGGGGAGAAAAAAAAAAAAAAAAAAGAAAGATGGTAAGAAAGAAGGAAAAGAAAAAGAAAAATTTGTGTATTCATGTTTTTTTTTTTTGTGTTTAAAATATTATAAATTCACATAAATTTTTACACGTTAATAATTCATTTTATGTATATTTTTAAATGTCCGTGTATCCGTATTGTGTTTGTGTTATTTTTTGTGTTGTGTTATTTTTCTTATTTTGTGTTTGTGAAGTGTTCGTGTTCATTTTTTTTCAAAGTATTATAAATTTTTATACGTTAATAATTCGTTTTATGTATATTTTTAGACGTTCGTATATCGTGTCGTGTTCATGTTATTTTTTGTGTTGTGTTTTAATTATTTTTTTTGTGTTTGTGTTTATGTTATTTTTCGTGTTGTGTTTTACTTATTTTTTTCCTATGTTATGTTCGTGTCGTGTTTCAATTTATTTAATATTTTACATAGTTTTTCATTGTGATTCAATTTAGAAAAAAAATTGTGCGTTCGTGTCGTATCTCAATTCATGACATATTTTGCATGATTTGTCATAGTGATTCGATTTAGAGAAAAATTTGTGTGTTCTTGACGTGTTCGTGTTTTTTTCCCCTTCAAAGTATTATAAGATTTTACACGTTAATAATATATATAAAGTACTATAAATTTTTACACGTTAATAATTCATTTTTTGTATATTTTTACATGTTCGTATATCCTTTTTGAATTTTTCGTGTTGTGTTTTAATTATTTTTTTTATATTGTGTTCGTGTCGTGTCTCAATTCATTTTATATTTTACATAATTTGTCATTGTGATTCAATTTAGGATAAAATTTATTTCACTTAGATTTATCTTTTAAGCTGACTTTATAAATTATTTATAACTTTAAATTGTTATGACAGTTCTCTTTTGCTATTTTAATAAAAAAATATTAATTTTTTTTTGTTTAATTGTTAATTTTTGTTTTTAAAAATGTTGTTATCGTATATTTAACATTTGATTTTCGCGGCATCACGCGGGGATCTTATCTAGTATATATAATGCTGGGGTCTGAAGATTAAGATTTTGAGTTGGCCATTTTTTTAGATCTTAAAAAAAAAATTGAAGATTATTTACCGATTACAAAAAAACAAGTTTTTGGGACGGCGGCAACGACGGATGACCGAGAATTGAGTTTTTGAATTGTGATCGTTTGAGGAAAGAAGTATTAGAGAGAAAAGCCTTAAATAAAGAGAGGAAAAATGGAAAAAGAAAAAAAATTGGGTATTTATATAAGCACCAAAACAAAACGGTGCATTCTGAAAAGGAGAAGTTTAAAAAGAAAAAGAAAATTTGTCATGGCGTGAGAATGAGTCAGAGAATATTATCCCGATCTCCATTTCATCTATCGTAGTCGTCCCCATCCCCGTCTTTGTCCTTGCCATCGTGGAAAAATCTTTTCTCATCACCATCCCTGTAGGATATCTAACGAGAATAAAAAAATCCTCGTTTCCCATATATATATTTTTTAAAAATTAAAGTAAATATTCAATATTTAGTGGTGTTATATAATTAAAAATATATATATATTTGTTATTTCAAATTTGAAATAAATTTATTTGATCTAAAATTATACATATATATATATATATATAAATCGAGAACAAGACAGGACGGAAGATATGTTCCTTTGTCCTTGTTTCTCCAATTCTTAAAAAAAATTCCCCGTCAAAGACGGGAAATTGGGTTCAATCCCGTTAGATTTGGATTAGATTGACATCCCCGTAGACCTGAGATAAATGAGATTAGGACAAAGGTCATTTTATTTCATTCTAGATTGGTGGGTCTGGTCTACCATCAATGCTTCAAGTAGCCAGCCAGCTGCCAGCCTGACATTTATTCTCAAGTTCAAGCTCATCTTTGTCTAATTTTATCCTATCCCTATGTCATTTTTGACTCAATATTCACAGTACATGATTCCACAACACGAAGGAAGAAAAAAAATACACAAATGTATCTAAATTTATATAACATAAATTATTAACACAGTCAAAATTTATATAAATATAAAACACTTTAAACACGATTATGACACGAAAAATATACTAACACGATACACATACAGAAATTATCAGATGTATATGTATCCTGCTCTAAAAAAAAAAAAAAAAAGCTAGTTAAAACTTCCTATCCTTTCCCTTGAATCACTAAAAAAAAGGGAAAAATAAGTTGAGGTTAATTTAGAAAGGTTTGATAAGGTCATTCTTGTCTCTCAATCTCAGCAACATCAATTATTGCAAAATTAACTTCTGTACAGCAGTAGAAGTTTTGTCAACAAAATACAAACAAATATCATTTCAGAAAGCAATCCCCTGTCAATCCCAATAATTGAAGACAAACATGTATTAATATTATATAATGTTTTGGCATTACACGGCGCCTCCCATCCTAATCCTACTACTACTACTACTACCACTACCAAGTGATAATGCAATTATGTTTATTTAAGCCTTAAGCCACATCATAATAATTCTACCTACATCTAAATTGTTTACTTGGGCACGCCTCCATCATTGGCTCCCCTACAGGAACAGGAACATGAATAGGAAGGCACCACATTTAAGATCCTAGACATGGAGATTCCATAACTGACAACATATATACGTCGCTAACAAAGAAGAATATAACAAGATTAAAGGCAGGAAAACTGAAAATCTAAAACATTAATAAAAGGCTCCACATCAGTGATGGATTTTCACTTTGTGCTAAAATGTCAAAAAGAGTTTTATCATGGAAATAAGTTCAACAATAAACTAATTTACTCAGTCGATCAAAAAAATTATCAAAAAAGAAACTAATCAAATACAAAACAACTGGATCCCCTTAAAGGGTGACCATTTTACCCAAGAACTTGGGCATGTATTAGCCACACTCGAGGGCAAAATCCATGGCATTGTGGTTTGGTTTCTTTTTTCTCAATAAACACGCCGCTATGACCTTGGAGAAATATACAACTCAATAAAATTTTACCTGTCCTTGGCAGCTCCACTTTATCAAATAATACAAAGTTGCTCGCCTCAAAAAGGAAGGGGGGAAAATGAAGTGGAGATAAGCAGAAGTCCTTGTGGATACAGACATTAAAAGTAGCATGCAAAAATTAGAATAGATTCTGACAGGCCTCGACCTCAGCAGCCGATGCATCCAGCAGACCTTGCCCCGAAGGATTTGAACCAATGATCCTCATTGCTGCATCAAACACATCTTTCTTGTACAGGTCATCTTCCATCTTCTTAAGGATTTCCTTCACCACCTTAAAATCTAATCCCCCAGCCAAAACAAGTTTCCCCATTATTTCTCCAAAATTATTTGGTGCTTTTGGTAAGTCAATGCCAACATCATCCAACAAGGCACCATAGAGCAGGCATCCAGTCCCTATGTCTCTAGCTGTAAAAACTTTCTTAATAAACAAGTATTCAAGAAGTTTTGAAACTGGCTCAACACATGGTGGGCTTTTGTCCAAGGCAATGGAGATTGCTTCTTTCACAACCTCAGGGTGGTATGATGGAGATTTTAGTTCCTCCACACACTGCAATGCTTCATCAAGCAGCCTAACATTGAAATATTCTTCCAACAGCGCCCGTGTTTTTCTCTGAAGATCATCTAGATTTAGTCTTGCAGCCGGAGCTAGTGGTTTCTCCCCAACTGGAGACACAGCAGCCACGGGCACAGGTTTGGCAGAAAGAGAAGGTTGTGCCATAGGCTCAGCACCCAAAATAGAGTTGGATTGCCGAGCAGGAGGGGTTGAACTTCCCTGCAACAGGGCACTTGTCCTACCACTCATTAAGCCACCACTACCTTGAGGCAACAGCCTTGGATTCATTGAAGTTGATTTATGGGTTAATTGTGACGGGACACGCTCTCCAGGCTGTATACCCTGTCCATCACCCCTTTGCATTGACCGGGTCTTAGGAACCTCCCAATTATCATTGTCCATTCCAGGCATACCAGGCATTCTACGAGTTCCCGGCATTCCAGGCATCAAACCCCCAGTACCAGGACGTGTGATAGGAAAACCCCCAGGACCAACAGAAACAACACGGCTATTTCTAATACTTGCAGTAGCACCTGGACGCAGCCCAAGATTCTTTTCAGCCTCGGAATGGATTTCAGTAATTGTTTTGGCTTTCACCTGCAAAAATCAATACAAAAAAAAGAAAGAGATGTTGATATTAAAGCCCATTCACATGGACATGCCAAAAACATCTATCTAATCTAACCCAGAAAATTTGATGGCATTTATGAGCTACCTCCTCACGTCTGGGAACCCAGTTGTTTGCACGAAGATCAAGAACATCACGAACCATAAATCTCAGTCTTGGAGCAAGCTGAGGATTTGTCGTCAATTCCTTCAGTCTGCTGAAGTACATATCATTTATGCGCCGTGATTTTGGGCTCTCATCAAGCTGCTTACCAATAGTGTTGACGAACTGACAAATGGCTTCAACATTCTCCTCTGCAGGGCAAGCTCTAGTATCATGGCCCAAAAGTTCCTGATTGACACAATAGGCAAAAAATGATTTAGCATAACTTACTAAAAATCCATTTCCATTGATGAGAAAGGAAGTATTGGCAATAACCTGCACGATGTGATGGACTATCTTCTCAGGTACCATTTTCTGCTTCAGAAGCTCACCAATTAAACGAATATTACCTAGAGTACGGAGCTTGACCATCCTTTCTTTATCCCTACGCTTCATCTCTTGCTCAGGGGCAGTCATCAGCCCCACTTCCTCCCTGAGCTTGTCAGCTCCCTCAAATGCCTCCTGGCAGATATTCAAGAGGACTCGCTTAAATGTGATTTCTTTTCCACCAGGTTCGTCGGATGGGAATGAGGGAAGCTTATCATTAAGATCAGAACATAAGAGAGCATACATAGGACAAAATGTGGGTTCCAGAACAGCCTTCTCAAATATTAGAGAAATAACCCCCTGTAAAGATACCATAGATACCATCAGTGATTTCTTCTTACAACCTGCAGTAACTAGAAAAGAACACGATATACATGAAATGCATAGAAGTGCGTGTATCCACACACACATATACATACATACAAATATATATACAGAAGGTGTAGTAATGTCAAAAAGAATAACAGAAATGTAGAAAATAATAACCTTCAAGATATCAGCTGATGTGATACCAGAATCAATAAATTGGCCCTTCAGAAGATCATACTTCTCAGGAGTCAGCTTGTTCAGTATCCTGCACGGAGAAAAGAACCATTCAGAAAAACCAGTAATTCATTATTAATTTCATAAAGCCATGAAGGAAAGGATTGCCTCTTCCTATCATGCATACTCGAAAAAATGAAAACCACTTAGCAAGTTTGCAAGTTTATAGAAATGGAAGCCATGGCTTGCAAGGGAATCAGATGATACATTTGCATTTTTTACCACCGTCAAATTTTGTCATCATGAAAGGATCTCATATTCAGCAGATTCCAAAACTAAAAGTTCTAATACCCACCATATTGAAAAGACATATACTCTGAAGTTTAAGAACTTGAGTAGACCTTGATAAATTCCAATGTTTTAAGTTCGCAGCAATGCCTTATTTCAGTAACTTAATAAGAAAAAATTGTTCTTACAACATGGGTTTGCTACATAGATTATTAGGGCACCATTATGCTTAATCTAAGACCAGATCCTGAATAAGATAAACAAAGCAAGGTCCTTTTTATGGTTTGTGAATAGATATCAGAGATATGTATGATGCAAAAAACCTGCTTTTATGGTTTGTCAATAAATATCAGAGACGAATATATGATGCAAGAAACATATTTTTAATATATTTACCCTTTTACAGTCTTTAAAACACGCTCTTTCTCAGAAAGATTCCCCCTTCTAACCGACCATGGCACCTCAGCCTTAACCAAAGCTGGAGTTGGTCCTCCCTGGTTCAACAAAGAAACTCAATGTTAATGCCAAAGCCACATGACATGCATAGCTTGCTGCAGGGATAAATAGGAATAAATACAAAGCTAATATGAAGACACTATAAGTGGCAGAATTCCTTGTATGTTATCAATATGGAAAGAATAATCACTGCAATTGGTGCCAAAGACGAGCAACTTATATGCTTCCTAACTAACGTACAATGGAACTGAAGCAGATGAGTTAATAAATAAACTAAAAGAAAATCCTAAATGTAAGGTTACTAACGTTATTGAACCATCTCATCATCATACCCAAAACAAATATAAAGAAAATTCAGAGCACTCATTACTGGTGCAACTTATTGAACCATTGCTCTCTGATTGATATAAATACCTACAGGTTAAGACCCTAAGTGGAGCGGATCTGCCGATTCCAGCACTAATGCCTAATCAAAGTTCACCTATAAAAGTTGTATTGACCGAGGAATATGTCACAAGATGCTTCGAATACTCATCCAGCAACTCCAAGAACAAATAAAGTAGCTTCTTTTGGTAACAGCAACACAAACAATAAACAGCAGAAGACATAGGAAATCTTATATAGACAAAAAGAGTTTGAATTTTTTTACGTCAATTACCCCTTGGTTAGAAGAGATTTGTGCCCTCGAGAACTGAGAGTTGAGTTGATCTTGGCGATTAAATTGATTAGCTTCTGGCTGTCTGGAGTCATATCGGTTTCCCGATTCTCTACCTCGAAGAGATTCCCAGGATCTCTCCTCTCCAGCAGGAGGAAACTGTGCCGAACGGTTAAACCAATCACGACTGTCAGGCTCGGAGTAACGGCTCTGACTCTGGTTTGGTGGCTAGCAAAAGTTTAGAAAATAGAGCAACAATTGTTACAAAGAATGACTGCTTGGCAGAATTATTTGAAAATACAGGAACTTCATCAAGGCAGTTAATTGCTATTAAGATAAGCGAATTAAAAAGTGAAAAGGAAAAGAGCACTTGGAGTTTACATTGCTTTCTCCACGACCCCAGTTTTGATCTTCACCGAAGAGTTCCACTTCAATTTCTCGTTTGATTTTAAGAATCTCATCAGCAACTTCTACAGCCTAAAGAGAAGGCAATAAGCATCAAACAAAATTCAAAGTGCCATTGTTTGATTTCAGCTCAATAAAACTGAGTAAAGTATGAATAACATTGAACAACTTATTTGCATGATCAACTCAATATAATTGAAACGGAATGCTAACAACGTTGAACAACTTCTCCGGATGCAAATAAAAGGCATAAACTTGTTCTTTTTCTGGTTTGTTTTGGAAGCAAAATGCAACAATAGTTTGCTGATGCACAGATAAAATATACTACTAAGCAAAAGTTTGTAAAATTACCTCCCTAAGCTGTAGAAGCTGGTCCCTAGTGTACCGCACACGTTCACGACCCTCAAATCGTGAGTCTCCATCCTACAACAGTAAAGCAATTGATAACTTCAGATTCTATACACTTAACAAAATTCAACTCATTAATAGAACCTATTCTTTCCCAATTAGGAGGATCCACAAGTAAATATAAGTGGCAAATATATAACTATAAATTAATATCTTATACACCAGCAGTGGAGTTTAAAAACTCCACAAGAGGATTTAACTGATTGTCACGTGTCCATTTAACTATATATGTTAACTTAATAATTTAATGTTAACTTGTTTATTTGTACTTAAACAGACACGTGACAATCATTTAAACCCGCTTAAAGAGTTTTTAAGCCCACATCACCAATAAATCAAAATATCATCCATATGTAACCATTGAAACACGGCTAAGAGGATTGACCCACAATTAGGACAAGTTAATTGATCTTTCATCAATGGAACACCTCTATTTGTTTCAAAAAATATAAGATCCTTAGGCCTCGTGTAGCATTGCTTCTGGCACAGCTTTTGAAGTCAAAAGCTGTTTTTCATCGCAAACGCAATGCTAAACAGATAAAAAAATTGGCTTCTGCTGTTGAAACCATGGTTTGAAAAGCCAAACCAAAAGGCCAAAAAATATAGCTTTTGGGCTTTAAAAGTTGGCTTTTGGATAAAATGACTTTATTATCCTCATTATCTTTTTTTGACATTTCAATTTCCTACAACACTTTTTCACAGCAATGCTAAACCCTTAAAAGTTTTTAAACCACACTTTATAAACACACTTTTTCCAACTCGAGCTTTTTTCAACCCAAGCTTTTTCCAACAGCAATGCTAAACTAGCCCTTAATGTTTGTAGGTCCTTTATGGGTAATCAGAAACTCATAGAATACCCACCTAAAGCCTACATATTTTTCTTTGTCCATATTTACAGCAAGTACACATGCTAAGTGCCCCAGCAAGAATTAGGACAAAGCTAATCACATTCTTCCTCTTTTAAAGGTCTAATGTAATATCTTAATTCTTAACTCTATATTCTTTTATTGATCAAAATTAAAGACAATTCGGTAAATAAGAAGGTTGCGATTTAAGCTAATCACATTCTTCCTCTTTTAAAGGTCTAATGTAATGTCTACCTCTATATTCTTTTATCGGTCAATATCAAAGACAATTCGGAAAATACCAAGGTTTCTATTTAAGAGCAAAAAGGAATAAATTTAGAGCCTTTCAGACGAAAAATAAAAGCAATGGTTATTTTAAAGATAAGTTATAGAATCAACAATAACAATGATAAAATCAAATCTACTTGCTAAGGATCTAATCTTCAAAAGAGCAATACCTAACAGCTGATACACTAATAGTTTAAAAAGAAAACCCATCTAAATCCAACAGCAAAACATCTAAAAGACGAACCCAACCCAAATCAATCAAAAAGGCTAGATAAAAAAAAAAAAAAAAAAAAAACTGAGATATGGGTTTTGAAGAGAAAGGGATAAAAAGATTGAACCTTAATAGAAAAGGGAGGAGGAGCACCGGCATGGGGGCGAAAGGGAGGAAGATCAGAAGAAAGGGAACCAAAGGCTAACGAAGAATAGGATGATGAAGAAGAAGGACCACCAAGGAGTCTGCTCCCTCGACCACCACCAGGTCTTAAGCTCAACACCGTCTGATCACCCTGCTGCATACCGAAATCTTTTCACGTCAGATTCAATCTCCGCCGTCCGATCAAAAACAAAAGAACAAACAACTCAGCAATATGTAAAACGCTGAATCTGAATATATGAAAAAAAAAGGGGGGGGTTGAATACAAAAAGATTAAAAAAAGAGAGATTTGGTTTCTAGAGAGAGAAGAGATGAAAGTGAGAGTTTCTCTCTCTTCTGCGGAAGAGCAAAGAAGAGAAGAGAAGAGAAGAGAAGAGAACGTATGTGAGGACGGTAGAGAGGAAAAACAAACCCTTCTTTTGGGTCACTATTTTTCTTTTTTAATTTTTTTTATAAATAGGAAATTACATCATTATCCTTGTTGGTTTCGGACTTGCGTAGATTTCTTTGGCTTTTGACTGACAACTTTGCCCTTCGTTCTTCTTAATAATATATATATATATATATTTTTTGTTTATTAAGAAACGGCAAAACGCCAACTTTACAAAGAGTTACAGATTCAAAAGATTTAACAAGTCAGAAGGTGGAAGAATAGCCCAATTAAGAGGACAGTTTCTAGTTCTAGTCTTTCTAGCCACCCAATCTGCAGCACCATTCGCCTCTCTACTAATATAATTAAAGGAGACTTCAGGTAAGTGAGCAACCATGGTTTTAATATCTTCCTCAATAGCATTAGTTTCCCAACAACAAAAACCAGAAGACTTCTTTAATCTATAAACAAGCTCCAAACAGTCCGATTCAATGATGACACGAGACCGACCTCTTCTCTTTATAAGTTCACACGCCAGTCGAACGGCCCTAGCTTCCGCAATCGCAACAGAACCTGCCTGAATAAAAGAAGAGACACCATCAATCACAGAGCCATTAGAATCCCTGCAAATCACAGCAATCCAAGCATAAGAAGATTTAGCATCAAAAGAAGCATCACAATTCAACTTCAGGAAATCAGAAGAAGGTCTTTGCCAAACAACATTATTTTTGTTTCCTCTACTAGAAAGAGATTAATGAACCATTGTGCCTTCACAAAAATCATGAAATTCTTGGGCAGCTTGTTGCCAAACCAAAACTGGATTTCCAGCTTTCCCCTCAAAAACAAAGTCATTCCTTGATTTCCAAATATTCCAACATAAAAAACAGATAAGTCCTTTTGTACTTAAAGAGCCAAAATCCGGGAGCATAGCAACAACATCATCCCACCATCTCTTGAAACTAGAAAAACCTTCTCGTCGTGGTCTATAATTAAAACCAGAAGCTCCCCAGACAGCCTCCGCGAAAGAACAGAAAAAAATAATATGCTCCAAAGACTCTTCCTCCCGATTACATCTGGGACAAATAGACACTGAACTCCGGTGTCTCCTAACCAAATTCTCACCAGAAGCAATAGCATTATGACAAGCTCTCCAAATAAAATTCTTCACTTTGGGAGCCACATCCAAATCCCAAATCCTTCTCCATCCATTCACATTAGAATCTCCACCATAGCTAGGCCCTGTTTGACAAGAATGAATAGAGGAAAGATGCAGGAGCTGTTGAAAGTTACACCGACTCCTCTCTCTTATCTCTAGAATCATCTCTATCTTTCTTCTACTCAAGTTTTCTAGATTTCTCTTCTTTGTTCTTTCTCTAGATTTTTCTTTAGAATTTCTCCTTAGTCTTCTAGTTCCAGAAATCTCTTCAGTTTTCTTCATTGAATAATCAAAGTCTTAGCTATCTAGAGAATTCTAAGTTGGCTACAACACCAACTTGAAGAGCTATAAATAGAGATGTGTGTTGTGTGATAGGTGTGTGGTGTGTAGAGAGAAAAAGAAAGAAAAAGATTTGAGTGAAAGCTTGTGTAAGGTTGTCTCTATTGTTAGTTGGTGTTCACACCAATTGTATTTGGTCTTTTCTCATATTAATAAAAGAGTTGTTTTTCGGAAGTTACTGTAGCATCCCGAGATAAAGTTACTGTAGCAAATCGGTACTGTAGCACAAAACTACAATCGGTATCGAAGGTCAAAAATCAACAAAGTGGTATCAGAGCTAGACGGTCAGGGACCGGAGTACGCATATCGGAGAAAGACAGTCTGGGATTGTGAAGATTATTGGTCTGGGACCAAGACGATCGAGGATCGTAGTTCGTGGAGACGTGGAAATTCTGTCGGTACACGGTCAGGGACTGTGAAATTAAGTGAACGAGAATCAAATTTGAGGTAAGTGCAGGGCACTCTCAAGACACTATGGCAGATATTTCTAATTCCGCTAGCAACATTGAGAAGCTCAATGAAAACAATTACAATACGTGGAGCATCCAGATGCAATATTACATGCTCGGGCAAGATTTATGGGATATTGTTAACGGTGAAGCTTCAACACCACCAACTGATGCCGGAGAACTAAGAAAATGGAAGATCAAAGCCGGTAAAGCCATGTACGTGTTATCAGTCACTGTTGAGGATGGTTTATTACAACGCATCAAGGATGCAAAGACACCGAAGGAAGCCTGGGACACACTCACACTGTTGTTCGCGAGGAAAAATGATGCTAGGCTCCAACAATTGGAGAATGAACTCCTGTCAATCTCGCAGCAAAATATGTCGGTAAGCGAATATTTCTTTAAAGTTAAAACTCTTTGTGATGAAATTTCAAAATTAGATCCAGAAAATGTCATTACCGAAACAAGGATGAGAAGAATTGTCATCCATAGCTTGCGACCTGAATACAACGGGATTGTTACTGCAACTCGTGGATGGAGCAAAGAACCAACTTTAACTGAGTTGGAAAATATCCTAGCCAATCAAGAGACTTTAGATAAACAAATGTCTAAAGTCTCGATAAAAGATGACGAGAAAGCACTCTTTAGTAATAAAAGAGGCTTTAATAAAAGAAGCAAAGTTGTTACAAAGCCAGGCGTGGAAGAAAATAAATTTCGAAGGCAAGAAACATGGCCAAAGCAAGGGGGAAGGAGCTTTCGGCAAGAGGGAGCCCAGCATGTTCGAGAAATAGACAAAAATGAAAATAGGTATCGTCGTCAAAACAATCAGTGTTACAACTGTGGAAAATCTGGTCACTTTGCTCGAGACTGTCGGTTTAAGCAAGTCCAAGGCAACGCGGCAACCTCGTCACGAGAAGAGAATAATAGCGAAGAAGAGTGGGATTTTCAAGCATCAATTGCTATTGAAGAATGCGAAGAACTTGCAGCTGCTTGCATCACCGAGTCAGAAGAAGAGTGTTCACTCGCATCGGTGAGTAAATTAATCGACTATAATAATGATTGGATAGTTGATTCTGGATGCTCAAATCATATGACTGGAGATAAGGAGAAGTTGACTAATACCTCAACATACAAAGGAGAACGAGTTGTGGTAACTGCAAATAATTCAAGGTTACCTATTACTCACATCGGCCAAACAACTATTGTGCCACGATTTAGTCCACACCAAATCGAGCTACAAAACGTATTCCATGTGCCAGGTATGAAGAAAAATCTGCTATCGGTTTCACAACTCACTGCCTCAGGAAATTATGTCGTGTTTGGTCCAAATGATGTGAAAGTATATCCAAACTTAAAGCCAACAAGTACACCAATAATGGAAGGGCAGCGTCTGGAGTCAGTCTACGTTATGTCCGCTCAGACTGCATATGTGGACAAGACAAGAAAGAATGAAACATCTGACTTGTGGCATGCAAGGCTTGGGCACGTGAGTTATCTCAAGTTAAAGGTAATGATGAAAAAGTCTATGCTCAAAGGTCTTCCTCAATTAGACATTCAAGAGGACACAGTATGTGCCGGGTGCCAATATGGGAAAGCTCATCAGCTGCCATACAAGGAGTCAAAGTTTAGAGCTAAGGAGCCTCTTCAGCTAATTCACTCAGACGTGTTTGGGAAGATAAAACAACCTTCTGTCAGTGGCTGCCAATACATGATAACTTTCATTGATGATTTTTCAAGGTACGTCTGGATTGATTTTATGAAAGAAAAATCAGAGGCACTTACTAAATTTATAGAGTTCAAAGAAAAGGTGGAAAAAGAAGTAGGCCGAAAGATACAATGCCTACGCACAGATAACGGGGGAGAATACACATCCAAGGAGTTTTCAGAATTCTTACAGGAATACAAGATACGCCGACAATTGACATGTCCGAACACTCCACAACAAAATGGAGTTGCCGAGAGAAAGAATCGACATTTGACTGAGATATGTCGAAGCATGTTACATGCGAAGAATGTGCCACCTCGTTTTTGGGCAGAATGCATGAAGACTGCAGCTCACGTGACTAATAGGCTTCCACAAGCAAGGCTTGGTTTTATCTCACCCTTTGAGAAACTATGGAACATCAAACCCACGGTGAGTCACTTTCGAGTATTTGGTTGCGTATGTTATGTATTTGTACCAGATCATCTACGCAACAAATTCGACAAAAAGGCAATTCGTTGCATATTTGTGGGATATGACGACCAAAGAAAAGGGTGGAGATGTTGTGATCCAACAAGTGGCAGATGCTATGTATCCAGAAATGTTGTGTTCGATGAAGCTTCGTCATGGTGGTCACCACAAGCAGTTCTGTTGCCAGACTCAAAAGAAATTGAAGAAAAACTTCAAGAAAATATGGAAGAACAAATTGAGCTTGAAAATACTCAACCAAGTGACGAGTATTCAGAAAAGGCCCTTGATGAGGAAAAGTCATTTCGAGAAAATGAGTTCGATGAAAGAGATTCTCAGCCACTTCTGCGCAGGTCATCACGACAACGCAAACCAAATCTTAAGTATGCTAATGCTGCTCTAATTGAAGAAATAGAGCCAACAACTTATGAAGAGGCATCTGAGAAATTGGAGTGGAGAAAAGCCATGGAAGAAGAAGTTCAAGCCCTGAAACAAAACGAGACATGGGAGTTGGTGCCAAAGCCGAAGAAGATTGAACCCATCTCATGTAAATGGGTTTATAAAATAAAGACTCGACCCGATGGATCGATAGAAAGGTATAAGGCTCGATTGGTGGCTCGCGGATTCTCTCAAAAGTATGGGGTGGACTATGATGAGACCTTTAGTCCGGTTGCAAAGATTACAACAGTACGAGTATTACTTGCCCTTGCAGCAAGCAAATCTTGGAAGTTATGGCAAATGGATGTGAAAAATGCCTTCTTGCACGGAGAGCTAGATCGAGAGATTTATATGGAGTAGCCCGAAGGATTCACAAGTAAAGTTCATCCGGATTATGTGTGTAAGTTGAAAAAGGCACTCTACGGATTAAAACAAGCACCGAGAGCATGGTACGGTAAAATTGCCGAATTCCTAATACAAAGTGGTTACTCAGTTGCAGCAGCAGATTCGAACTTGTTCGTGAAAGAAAAAGGAGTAAGTTGGCAATAGTCTTGGTCTACGTGGATGATCTAATCATCACCGGAGACAACGAAGAAGAAATCAAACAAACTAGAGGCAATCTCTCAATACGTTTTCAAATGAAAGAGCTTGGAGAGCTGAATCACTTTCTCGGGCTAGAAGTAATCCGTACCAAAGAAGGAATATTCTTATCTCAACACAAGTATGCAAAAGATCTTATACACAAATTCAGGATGACTAATTGCAAGTCGATATCTACGCCCATGGAAGCCAATGCAAGACTCTGTAGTGAAGAAGGCAAAGAATTGGGAGACTCAACAAGTTATAGGCAACTAGTGGGTAGTCTAATCTACCTTACATTAACAAGACCCGACATTGCATTCGCTGTTGGAGTAGCTAGCCGATTCATGGAGAAACCAAGGAAACCTCACTTAGATGCGGTTCGACGAATCTTAAGGTACGTAAAAGGAACTATTGATTTTGGACTTCTATACAAAAAGGGAGTTCCGTGCCAAGTTATAGGATATTGTGATGCCGATTATGGTGGAGATCATGATACAAGACGATCAACAACTGGCTACATGTTTAGTCTTGGATCCGGCATAATCTCTTGGTGTAGCAAAAGACAACCTACAGTATCATTGTCAACTACAGAAGCAGAATATAGAGCAGCAGCTATGGCAGCACAAGAAAGCACGTGGTTGATACAGCTGTTAAAGGACCTGCACCAACCGATTGACTCTCCAGTACAACTCTATTGCGATAATCAGTCAGCAATAAGCTTAGCTGAAAATCCAGTCTTTCATGCCAGAACCAAGCACGTAGAAATACATTATCACTTTGTACGTGAAAAAGTACTTCAACGGGATGTTGAACTGAAATACATCAAGACTGAAGAACAAGTAGCTGACTTGTTTACCAAGGGACTTAGCGGTGCAAAATTCGATGAGTTCAGAAGACAACTTGGCATGACTACCAAAGCGAGCATCAAGAGAGAGTAGTCGTTGAGGGGGAGTGTTGAAAGTTACACCGACTCCTCTCTCTTATCTCTAGAATCATCTCTATCTTTCTTCTACTCAAGTTTTCTAGATTTCTCTTCTTTGTTCTTTCTCTAGATTTTTCTTTAGAATTTCTCCTTAGTCTTCTAGTTCCAGAAATCTCTTCAGTTTTCTTCATTGAATAATCAAAGTCTTAGCTATCTAGAGAATTCTAAGTTGGCTACAACACCAACTTGAAGAGCTATAAATAGAGATGTGTGTTGTGTGATAGGTGTGTGGTGTGTAGAGAGAAAAAGAAAGAAAAAGATTTGAGTGAAAGCTTGTGTAAGGTTGTCTCTATTGTTAGTTGGTGTTCACACCAATTGTATTTGGTCTTTTCTCATATTAATAAAAGAGTTGTTTTTCGGAAGTTACTGTAGCATCCCGAGATAAAGTTACTGTAGCAAATCGGTACTGTAGCACAAAACTACAATCGGTATCGAAGGTCAAAAATCAACAGGAGCTTGTAACCTGAACGAACACTGTAAACCCCGTCTTTAGAGAAATGCCAAACCATAGCATCCTGAACATTAGGAGGTCCAATAGGAATCTTGGCAATAGCCTTACACTCATCATTGTTAAACAAAGTTTGCAGCAGATTCATTTTCCAAGATCTATGAATAGGATCAATAAGATCCTTAACAAGAAAAATCCTCCCATCTGAAGGAGGGGGAGAAGCAATCCGAAAAGAAGGAAGCTCTGGAACCCATTATCTTGCCAGATCAGGATGTTATGACCATTACAGACATTCCATCGCATTCCCAACTTCAACACGTCTATTCCTTCATACAAGCTTTTCCAAGCCCATGATGCAAATCTCATTTTAGGAGCCTAAAAAAGAGAGGAAAAAGGAAAATAAATTCCCTTTAAGATTCTAACCCAAAAAGCTTCCGGATTAGTCAAAATCCTCCACACCTGTTTGGCAAGCAGAGCTTTGTTTAAAATCTCAAAATCTCGAAAATTCAAACCCCCTTTATCTTTTGGCTCAGCAAGTTTGCTCCATTTCATCCAATGAATTGTCCCCTCATTCTGACTCGATCCTCCCCACCAAAACTTGTTAAGAAGATTGTTGAGGTTTTGACAAAAAGAGATAGGAAGTTTAAAACATTGCATTACATACACAGGAACAGCAGTGGCCACTGCTTTAAGTAAAACTTCTCTCCCCGCTTGTGAAGGCAGTCTACCTTTCCAAGCCTGAATCTTGCTTTTAACTTTATCCACAATAAAATTGAGAGCTTCCCTCTTTCCTCTGCCCCAAATGGAAGGCAAACCAAGATATTTACTGCCAGCCACCATATCTTGAACCCCCAATTTCTCTTTGATAGCAGTTCTGATATGAGAAGTCGTGTTTGGCAAAAAGTAAATAGCTAATTTAGAAAAAATTACCATTTATCCTGTGGCATTTTTATAAGGTTATGAGGTTTTTTTTTTATGATGATAAAGTTTTTTTTTATATATATACATAATCTTTTATAAAACAGTTAAGTTAGTGTATAATGCAATAGTTTAACCTCATTAACAATTAAAATAAAAATTCTTAGTAAATATTAAAAGCTTTTAATAATTCAGTCTCATAAACAATCTTGAGATATTATAAAAAATATTTATTTTTATCAAAATACCAAAATTGCTCACTTAAATTTTTTTAAAACCCACTCATCATCAAAAGAAATCTTATAATTAATTAAGTTTCATTTATAGGATATATAGATTTATAAGATAGATAGAAATGCCAAAATACAAAAAGTGTTCGCTTAAATTTTCACAAACTCATATATATATATATATATAAATATATATATAAGGAAGGATCTACTTACACTAGTGTAAAATTAAATTAGTTTTACACACTTTTTTATACGATTTATATTTTAACAAACTGATCATTAGAGTTAACAATATAATTGTACTCGTTGTGCACGTAAAGTTTTAAATCGATCCGATATCTCTATCATATAGATCAAGAAATACTGTCTTTTCAATATATATTTAACGGTTGAAATTTTTTGCATCGAGCAAATAGTTAGATATTTTTAATTTACTCAAAACTCGACGTGCATAATCTACGTGAATAGAACATAAAATACGACGATCGAATTAAACAAATATAAATCGCATAAAAAATTACGGAAGTGTGTAAAACTAATTTAGTTTACACACTTCTGTAACTTTTTATACGATTTATATTTTAACAAACCGATCGTTGGATTTAACAATATAATTGTACTCGTCGTGCACGTAAAGTTTCAAATCGATCTAATATCTCTATCACATCGATCGAGAATACTGTATTTTTCAATATATATTTAACGATTGAAAGTTTTTTACATCAAACAAATAGTTAGACATTTTTAATGTACTCGAAACTCGACATGCATGATTTTCGTGAATAGAACATAAAATACGACGATCGGATTAAACAAATATTAATCGCATAAAAAATTATGAAGCTGTTTAAAACAAATTTAGTTTTACACTAATGTAAGTGGACCCTCCTCATATATATATATATATATATATATATATATAATTTTGATTACAAGACTTCACCTTTGTTTGACACACGTCTTTTTTAGGATAAAAAGGGAATTATTTATTTTGTTATTAGATTTCATAAAAAAAAAATGTAGGAAAGAAAAGAAAAAAAGGAAAGAGAAAAAAAATTAAAAAATTTGTGTTTATGTTATTTTTTCGTATGTTTAAAATATTATAAATTTATATAAATTTTTACACGTTAATAATTTTGACATGTTCATGTATTCGTGTCGTGTTTTAATTATTTTTCTATATTATATTTGTGTCGTGTCTCAATTCATTTCATACTTTATTCGTGTGTTTAAATTATTATAAATTTATATAAATGTTTACACGTTAATAATTCGTTATATTTATATTTTGACACGTTCGTTTATTCGTGTTGTGTTCATGTTATTTTTCGTGTTGTGTTTTAATTTATTTCATATTTTGCATAGTTTGTCATTGTGATTCAATTTAGAGAAAAAATTTTATGTTTGTGTCGTGTCTCAATTCATGACATATTTTGCATAATTTGTCACAGTGATTCAATTTAGAGAAAAATTTGTGTGTTCATGACGTGTTCGTCTTCGTGTTATTTTTTTGTATGTTCAAAGTATTATAAATTTATATAAAATTCTAAGCGTTAATAATTCGTTTTATATAGATTTTGACATGTTCGTGTATTCGTGTCGTGTTCATGTTATTTTTTGTGTAGTGTTTTAATTATTTTTTCATGTTGTGTTTGTGTCGTGTCTCAATTCATTTCATATTTTACATAATTTGTCATAGTGATTCGATTTTAACTCTAAATTCATTTATTTGAGATATTAAAACATAAAAAATAAATAAATGATAATTATTTAATATGATTCAACTTAAATCTATTTATATTTATTAATTTAATTAAAATTTTAATAAATATTAAAAAAATTTCAAGCGAAGCGGGAGAAGAATTCTAGTATAATTTATACCTATAAGATAAAAAAATCCCCTAAGGGATCTCAGCTTGACACGTGTCCGAGCTTCTTTGCTCGACACGTGGCAAGTTTTTTATTTTATTTATAATTTTAGTTTTTTTTTTTAGTTTTTTATTTTTAAATGATGTATTTAAAGGTATTAGTCTTCATGTTGACTAGTGATCTATTTAGGATCCGTACTCGATCTGCTCGAAAAATTTATTTTATTAATTATTTTTAATTTTAAGTCGAATCGTTAGGATCCGTACAAAGGGATTGGTCTGCACGTTCACTCGCAAGTCGATTTAGGAACCGTACCCGACCCTCTCGAAAAATTTATTTATTAATTATTTTTAGTTTGAAGTCAGATCGATTTAGGATCCGTACCCAAGCCGCTCGGGAAATTTAATTTTTTTTTGTTAATATATATATATTTTAGTTTTAAATGATGTATTTAGAGAGATTGATCCGAACGTTGACTCGCTAGTCGATTTAAGATCCTACCCTACCCGCTTGGAAAAAAATTAAAAAAAGAATTTTATTTTATTAATTATTTTTATTTTTTTTACTTTTAAGTTTTTTATTTTTATTTTATTTCTAAATGATGTATTTAAAGGGGTTGTTCGACACATTGACTCGTAGGTGGATTTAAAATTGGTATCCAACCCGTTCAGAAAAAAAGTTTAAAAAATTATTTTATTGATTATTTTTATTTTATTTTTAAATGATGTATTTAAAGGGTTGGTCCGCACGGTGACTCGCGGATCAATTTAGAATCCGTACGACTCGCTCGGGAAAAAGTTAAAAAAATATAAAAACGAACTTGCTGCTAATCAATGTAACACATGTGTTAAGCTCCTTTGCTTGACGACATGCTTTTTTTTTTTTTTTTTTTAGTTTTAAGTCGACCCAACGAGAGAATAAAATACAAATTATAATTTTATCTTCTTATTTTTTACCTCCTATAAATAAAAATATACACTATACAATAAAATTTAAATATTTTAAAAAAATGCATATAAATAACATTTGAAAATTTATTTATATTACATAATTTATAAATAAATAATTATCATAAATTAATTTTTATAATTAATAAAACATAATTATATTATTATTTATATTATTATAATTTAAAAATAAAAAAATATTATTTAATAACATTAATTTAAAATTAATTTGTATATTAATTATAAAATTATAAAAAAATTAAAATAACCCAGCGGAGTGGGGGATTTAATTCTAGTATATAATATGAACTACATAAATGCTCTTATGATTGACATCTGTTCAAAATATATGACATTTTTTTTCTTTTGTAAAGGGCATTAAAGGACTTATAAAGAAATTAAAAAAAAAAAAGTTTCGGGAGAGAGAGGGAATCTGGAAAAAAGAAAAGCAAAGAGGGAAACGAGGAAATGGGAGAAGGGAAAGAGAGAAAGGGTTGAGGCCATCTCCGGTTATATTTTGTCGTGTCTCAATTCATTTTATATTTTACATAGTTTATCATTGAGACTCAATTTAGAAAAAATTGTGTGTTTATATCGTGTCTCGATTTATGACATATTTTGCATAATTTATCATAGTGATTCAATTTAAAGAAAAATATGTGTTCATTTTCGTGTTATTTTTTTGGGTGCTTTAAAGTATTATAAATTTATATAAATTTTTAAGCGTTAATAATTCGTTTTATATAAATTTTGACATATTTGTGTATTCGTATCGTGTTCATGTTATTTTTCGTGTAGTGTCATGTTTTAATTATTTTTTCATGTTGTATTTTTGTCGTGTCTTAATTCATCTCATATTTTGTATAATTTATTATAGTTATTCAATTTTAACTCTGAATTTATTTACTTAAGATATTAAAACATAAAAAATTATTTCAATAAATGATAATTATTTAATATGATTCAATTTAAATTTATTTGTGATTGTTAATTTAAAAAAAAATTATAAATATTAAAAAAGAGGGAAAAAATTCTAGTATATATATACTTGTCAACAAAAGAAACTTTGTAGTTAAATTTCATCATAGGATAGATAGAAGATACAATCTGAGGATATGATGAAGATTCATTTTAAGATATAAACATAAAAATCTATTGTTTTTATGATTTTATTGATTCAAAGACTTTCTTAAGGTATTTTTAGGATTATATCATCAAAGTTATTGTTAATTGATTACTTCTTAAGAAAATAAATATAACAACACTCTAAAATTTCCTAGCAAAAGCATCAAAGAAACTGTCATTTATATATATAAAATGTTAGAAAATTAATATATACAAATATAAAACAGTCAAATAGGAGAAAAATATTTGATAAGGTGATAATAGAAGTAGATTTGTCCATTGACCAGTTGTTTACTACGCCCGATAAAGACTAGGTTATTTGTTGGATTCAATCTGGATCGAGTCTTAGACAAGAAATTTAAAAGTTGGATTTAACCTAGTCCTGAACATATTTTATTATGAAATAATTAGCTTTTATTTAATTTTAATTAAAATTATATATGTTAAAATATTAAAATATAAATATAATTTTTTTTAATATTTTAAACAATGAATTTAAATTAAATGAGTTTTAATGGGTTAGTTGGGTTGGGCCTTAAGCAAGCATTTTAAAATGTCAACCGAATCCAATCCGATTCATAAATACTTCGAGATAGAAGAGAAGGTAACTATCATAATATTAATTATTATAATGGTCTTAATAATCGGTGTCTATAGGTACTGGTTAAAGATTATTTAATTATTATTATTATTATTTTTTTTGCATTTAATGCATTAGTTTTACTGAATTAAAAAAAATCATTAATTACACTTTTTTTTTAATATCATCTTAACCAGTACCATTAGACACTGACCACTAATTAAGATTTTTCCTATTATAATGAGTAAAATTCCATATCAGTCTTAAAATAGCCAACTTTTTAGAATATTAAAGTACTTTGGGAATTTAGAGCTTAAGCTTAGCTTGATTACTATTTATATTATGTTTTTTGGTAATACGATTAGGGATATCCTTATATTTTTGTTTAGATCTAATTTTCTTTGCGGGCGATCTTAAGGGCACATTCCACCATATTGATCTAATGCATTCAAGATTTTATTTACAAAATGCTCTTCATAAAAATTAAATCTGAATTAACAAAGAAAAGAATTTCTCTTCTTACCAATTGAGCTAACCTTATGCGTATATTATTTTCATTATTTACTTTATGTTCTTATAAGCAAATGTCTAAAAAAACACATATAAACAGAGCACCAGCAAACGTATGGTCTCTCCTTAGTCCTTACCAACTTATTCATGTTTTATACTCGAGTGATAAAATGTGAAATGGATGTTGAATAATATTTTTATCTTAAGTTTACTTTTTTATTTTAAAAATGAAATCCTTATATTTACTAAAAAAAAATGAAACCCATATACTTTCACCCCGATATATAATTTGGGTATTATTGTTTTAGTATTTAAGAGTCCGTTTTTATACGCTATCGGTGAAGTTTTTAAATTTCACTAATATTTGTTATCACATGCATTCGTATGTGAATATTTGTTGATTTATTTATTTTAAAATATATAATTATATATTTTAAAAATAAATAAAACTATTAAAGTGTATATTAACTAAAATTTACATTAACATGTAAATTTTATTTCATGTGCAAATTATATCAAATTATTATATATTTTATTATTTTATGTTAATGCAAAATTAATTACGAAGATAAAAAATTAATATAAAAAATAATTATTTTTTATTTATATAAAATAAATTGATTTACTTTTTAAGAGTGAAAAACTAGAACTTTTAAGATAAAATAATTTCATATAAACTTTTAATTTATTTTATCAAATTAATCCATTTAACAAAATTGTTTTAATGAAATTAAATTTTTTACTTATAAATTAGATAAATCTCATTAATAATAAAAAAATATTTATAATTGCAATTTAGAAATATATTGAACGACAACAACTATTTTTATTAATTTAAAAGATTCTCCACGTCTGTGGTTTTATATATAAGTGGGGTTAAAACACTTACAAATGGGTTTTTTTTGTTATATTAGTTTTATAAATATTTTTTACTATACTTTATAAGAATATGTATCATTTTAAACCTATTGGTAAATTTTTTAAATTTAACTGACAGTGTAACAGATCATTTTTCTTATATTAAAATTGGTACACGAACATTTTGGGTGTGTGTTTTTTTTTTTTTTTTTAAAGTAGTTTAGAAAAAAATAGTTATTTAAGTAGTTTTTATGCAAAAGTGAATAATTTTTGTAATTTTTAAATAAAAATATATTTTATCAAAAATTTAAAAAGATATAGATACTTCTGATTTCATATTTATTATAACATTTTTAATCTTTTTTTATAATTTCTCAAATCAAATTGATGTGCGCAACAACAATCCAATCAAAAAATTTATTATGAGTATAATATATATATATATATATATGCAATCACATAAACAAACATATATATTACTACTACCATCTCAAAACCTATATACATATTTTTAATTTTATATCATATGAGAATAATGTATATGCATGTAATCTTAAGATAATCATTTTATCATAATTTATGATCAAATTTCATTAAAAAAAATCAATTAAAATAAAAATATCAAAGGAACGATGAGTTTACGCTTAAGAAGCTATTTTTTTTTCTGTGTTATGTTATTTTTGAAAATATAAACTTATCACAAGGACAAAAATAGGAGCGAAAGGGCAAAGAGGTAATTGTAAGAATCAACTCATCACTTACATCATCTATGTCGAGGGAATAACACAAGGACAAAAATGGTATAAAACACAATAAAAATACTGCGCTATTTACATCAGTTTTTTTTCCTTAAAAAGGAGATGTTTTTTTTTCTCCCTATAAAACTCTCCCCCCTGCCCTTGGCGGCCTTGCCCTTTGCGTTATCAAACATAACACGAGGAAGCGTGAGTTTATGTTCTTGCCCTAACTTTTACCGGTTACCGCCTGTGGCCCCCCACTCTCTTATACTCCCTGGTAACGCGACAGCAATCTCGTAACTTACACGTGTCGGGCTGATGCAAAGCTTCCCTTCCACTTTCGTTTGGATTTTGGATTAGATTCGCTCGTGGTCGGACCGGGTCGCGGTCTTTTTTTTTTATTTATTCAGATTCGGTTTTGAATTGGTCCGGTAGGTTCGAATTTATTATTTATCGAATTAAAATTTTTTTTTTTATTTTTTAAGTTAAATAAAATAATATTATTATAATAAAAAATATTGTTCTGGGTCGGACCGGAATAAAAAATCCTGCTCAGACCAGATCCAATACGGATCGGGCCTGCCGGGTCGGACGGGTTATCCGGCCATGAATAGATCTACTTTGAATGTATGATGGAGATTCTTTTTTATCACGTCGTAATTTGTATTTTTTGAAACGACGTAGCAATTTGATGGGAGGAACGCTCGTTATGTATCCAAATCTGTATATACTATAGTATTTTCAGCTCCTAACTTAAGTAAATAGGGATAAAAATGATTTTTTTAGTGTACATAATTCTAATATTTTATTGTGAATTGCAATTGAGTAAATTTTATCAAGAATCAAGGATTAAGCCTATTTGATTATTTTTAATTGACCTTAATTACTCCCTAATAAATAGGGGTATAATGGATTTTTTAACTTACTATAAACTCACTATTTTAGAGTAAATAGGGATACAATGAATGTTTTAACTTATTATTAAATTTGTCCATTTGTATTTTATCTTTAATTAAATTTTAAAAATCCCAAACAAATGCTATTCCCTCTCTTTCTCTCTCATTTATGATACTATTTATCATTATTATTTACTGTATAATATAATATTTTCACATCTTTTTAGAGTAAACAGAGATATTTGAGTACTAAAATAAGTTAATTAAGTTCTTATTTTGGAATCAATATTTTATTATTTATATCTAAAATTAATTTGGTTAATTGGTTGTTAATGAAAATAAATTCTTTTGCAACTGTTATTTAATTAATTAGGTTTTAAATTTTAAATATTATTTTGTGACCATTTACTACTATGATTTGATTTTCAAAGTTTTTTTTTTTTTTACTGTTATACATTCCAAGTCTTTGACTGTTACATTTTTAAGTTCTATATAAGAAATCCTTTTCCTCATTTCCTTATTAATATCTTTGTATTTGGATACATTTTATTTATCAAAACCAATAGAATGTGAGTTCAGGAGTCAGCTCCATGGATTGTTTAGCATGTGATATCTTATAATATGCAATAGATTGAGCAATCATCACAAGGTCTGCAACGTACAGGACAAGTTCGTTTCGTTCGGGTTCTTGAAGGTCTGATCCGAGGCCTTGAAGTCGAGGAATTTACACTGCAAACTCAATTTGTTGAAGCACTGTATCCGAACAAGCAGTGGTGGTCAATGTCCTCAATTTGTTTGTGTCTTTCACTACAGCCGAATAGATATTCAGCGGCATTTTTTTTTTAAATAATAGCGGCGGTTTTAAATGCCGTTAAAAGTATCATGAAAAACGCCGGCATTTGAAACAAAAACGTCGCTAATGTAGCGGCGTTTATAGGGATATTTGTCGATGTTTATAAACGCCAGTGTAGGATTACAGCGGATGGTATTTGAGAATAAATTAACGGCGTTTATAGATAAAAAAACGCCGCTAAATTGAAACATTTAGCAGCGTTTGTCTCAAGAAACGCCGCTAATTTAAGAATTTCGTTCTTTAACATTCACAAATATAGAGCGTTTGTGTTCTAAAAACGTCGCTAAATTTCCAGAGTTTTGTAAAAAAAAAATATAATTTCTTTTATTTAAAAATTATAATTAATAATATTATTTAATATATTTACATTATAGTTTACAATCAATACATAACAGAAATATATTAAAATTTAATAATATATTATAAAGTATCATTATACAATAATTCTATTAAGAAAGCACAAAATAATAACATATAACAATTGGAATAAAATTTAAATTAAAAAAGACAATGTCGTATAAAATTTAATTTGTACATGGAAATATATAACAATTGCAAGGTTCAAAACTCTTATTGCCAATCCTGCACTAACATTACAAGTTATTACAAATTTTTTTCAAATTTGTAAAACAACCAGTGATTAAAGTCAATGAAAAGCAAAAATAAAAAAGTTGACCTCCGAGCTTCATCATCTGTCAAAATGCCTTTTCCAATTCAATCTTTAGAACC
Source organism: Fremontodendron californicum (assembly GCA_030761205.1). Lineage (NCBI taxonomy): Eukaryota > Viridiplantae > Streptophyta > Magnoliopsida > Malvales > Malvaceae > Fremontodendron > Fremontodendron californicum. The sequence goes on along the minus strand of JAULJL010000014.1, from coordinate 22,451,587 downwards.
TGGAAAAAAAAAAGAAAAAACTTAAATTAAAATCCCCAATTTACAAAATGCAAAAACATAAAATTATTACCTTCATACAAAAATCTTCTAGGAATGGAAAGAGATTAACAAAATTTTGCTTAAATCTTTGACCTAGAAGCTGGTGGGTGTGAGAGGATGGAGAGAGAGAGGGAGAAAAAAACGAGTTTTGTGTTTTGGGTAAAAAGGAAGAGGGGTCTATTACTGATTATACTTTCAGAAACAAACGCCGCTAAATTGTAAATCTATTCATCTCCTTAAAAAAAAAAGCGGTAAATTTTGTCGCTCGATTTTTTTTAATATTTAACGGCGATTGTTTACTAGAAACGCCGCTAAATTGAAACATTTAGCGGTATTTATGGATACAAACGCCGCTAAATGTACTCCTTTGATTTTTTAAATCTCATACATTTAGCAGCGTTTCTCAGACAAACGCCGCTAAATACACTAATAAAAACGCTGCATTTCTTTTGATAAAAATGGCGGGTAATTTTTTAGCGGTAAAAAAAGAACCGAGTAATTTGAGAAACATTTAGCGGCGTTTTTGGTTCTAAACGCCGGTAATTGATCTCATTTAGCGGCGTTTTTTCCTTACAAACGCCGCTAAATTAATTTTTAGAGGCGTTTAGGGTAGAAACACCGCTCCCTTTACAAAAACACGGTAAGTAAAACTTCGCCAGTAAAATACCACTAAAACCCAAAATTGTTGTAGTGTTTATTCATCACTTTTTCTCTTATTTTCTTTTAATTTTTTTGATTAGATAAGTCAATTTTTTCTATTCCCTTTAGATTTTTTTTTCTTATTACCTTTTTTCCTGAAAGGATAAGGGATGGGGGTTGGATTTTGGAGGTCAAGTAAAAATTTGTCTATGTTTTGCTCAATTAACATTCAAGTACTGAAATTTGAAGGTTGCCTGCTACTGGTGTTCCATTGATCCAAACCGTACATGGTTAGTGGCTTATTAACCTTGCCAATGGCTTGCTGTATTTTGTAGCAATTATTTGTTAGGTTGGGCACAGACCTTGGTCATGGTTCTTAGACAATGAACCATACCGGTGTAATATAAGATATGTACCATTGTAGTAAAGTATATGGTTAATTGTTTTTCTATTCTATTGATAAGTGCATAATTACATACATTTTCATGTATTATTTCCTTAACTTTGTGCTTTAATTCTTAAGTTCCATGACAAATTATTATATTTTTATGAATTATAGGTATTTTGGATGAGATGAAGTCAAAACATGTCAATTATGATGATAAAGAGCTTATAAAGTCACAATCATAAGATGAAAGAAGACTTGAGAGTCAAAAAGATCAAATTCTTAGTGCTAGATGATCAGGCAGATTTGACCTCCGGAGCTTGTTGCAAGGAAATCATTATGTTAAAGACATTATTTGAAGAAACTTCCTTTTAACTTTTGAAACTGACTTGAATACCTTTCCAAAGATAGTTTACACGCCTAAATCGGACAAAGGATGGTCATCCAAATTAGCCAACGAAATGCGAGACAGTGCATCAGTCGCGAAACCCAAGTCAGCAAGCAAAAACGTCCCAAGGCAGAAAGTTGGTGCCTCGGCGCTGGGCCGCAGCGCCGAGTTACTGATCCCAAATTCGCTAAAATCGCAAAAAATCGCAAATTGTCCAAATTTGCCTTATTTTGACACCTAGCTTCCTTGAAGAGCAAGAAAGGGTTTCCAAGGCCTTAAGGCTCTATAAATATCATCTTTTGAGCCACCAAAGAGGACATGCTTTTGATTATTTATCAAGACATGCTTTTGATTATTTATCAATCTTCTTCTTCTTCTCTAATCTCTAATCTCTTAGCTTTTATTTTATTTTTCTTCTTAGTTTTCTTTGAATATTCATGTTTATGTTAATAATGCCTATACAAGGCTAAACTTTTTTTTTGGTTAAGGGTGATTTCAAAGCCCTAGACATGTTATGTAATTAATTTTCAAATCCTATCATATATTAGTTTTCTATCAAAGTTGTTTATGTTCTTCTACAAGAATTGTTCATGATATTTGTCGCAACCTAAAAAATAAAAAGTCTCATCGCAAGACTTTATATTCATTAGGCGTAACATTGGAAAAAACAGAGAAAAAGATTACTTAATTCCTCTTGACATAAAATGAGGGTTTGAAAATGACCTCGAAAAAGACATGGAGTCCCCACCAATCTTTTTTGGCTAGGTGTGATCGGCCACCTATTAAAATCGATTTTGTAAAATATTTTAAAATTAATTAAAACATTGTTTAAAACCAATTTCGAGTCTGCGCTTTTAAACCAGAGAAATCAAAGAAGCTGGTTCGGGACTCAGTTACGTGTGGGGAAGGATTAGCACCCCCACAATGCCCGTATAAAATGGTACCTTATTAATCATGTGTTATCTCAAGTCTCGGTAAAAAGTTGGTTTTAAATTTAGTATTTCAAATTAATTCCCAATTTAAAGAAAAATAATTCCATTTTTTATTGAAAATAATTCGGAATTTATGAATTCAAAATTTTCCTATATTTTCTTACAAACGTGGCAAAATTATAGAAATTTTGTTTTATTTAGAAAATTTTCCGAATCATTCTCGTTTTAAAGAAGATATTTCGTTATTAATGATAATTGATGATATCCTCCCCAGCAAACCCGGCAGAGAACTCATTAATTATTTTAACTCGGGAATAAGTTTATTATATTTAAAACCATTATCTTTTCAAAACATTTAAAAATATATATGAATATGTGTGACATAAATAAAATGACATAACAAAGTCTAGATAATATAATGCAACCTAAATTGTATGATATAATTTAAATGGCATAGCATATTCTAGATGAAATGAAATATCCTAACTAAGGTGATATATTCTAAATGAAATGAAATATCCTAAGTGACATGATATATTCTAAATGAAATGAAATATCCTAAGTAAGATGATATATTCTAAATGAAATGAAATATCCTAAATAACATGAAATATTCTGAATGAAATAATATGATTTAAATGATATAGCAAATTTAAATGACATGGCATATTTTAAATAATATAATCTATATGACATGGAATATAATCTAAGTGACATGAAATGATATGAAACATAAAATAATGTTATCATGAAATATGCATGAAAATAAAAATAATAATGCATGAACATAGTATATGCTAAATGATGTCACAAATATAAATGACTAAATAAAAAGCATAGGATAGCATGAAATATTTAAAACCATATAACAAACAATATAACATCATAAAATATAAATCAAAATAATAACAATACCATAGAAATTATCATAACAAAATTCACATATTATATAGTATGCATGAACATGGAAAATGCAATGCATGAAAATATATTTTTCCTTTAAATAAGGAAATCCGTATACCTAAAAAGATATCCGGCTACCTTAGGAAAAGATATCAAATTAAAATTTATAAAATCAAAAATACTAAGTGATTAGTTTGAAAACAAATTTGAAAATTCTTGGATAAAAATGATCCATAGCCGAACCCCCTTTTTAAATAGCTCTAATTTCCTAAATTTGAGAATCCGGGCTTGACCACCCTTGACCCGAACTCTTTAAAATTATTTTTAAGTTTAAAATGGCCTAGAAACCACTCTAAGACAAGCAACTAAAGTTCCTAATCAGCCCACTCTAAGTAACTTAGCCAAAACAGAAAATTAATTTTCCCTCAAATTCAAATTTGACTCTATTGTCCAGTTTTATAGAACGATTTTTGAACCTATTTTTAAAATTTCAAAAAAATCTAAAACAAATACTGGAGACTCACAACATGTCGAACTATTTGGAAAAAAATTGGCTTAATTTTTTGATTAAGGATGACTTCACAGAAAAATCACGAAAGTAAAAAAACTGGGTGAAAACTGTTTTGCCAAAAATCATTTTTAAGCCTTTAATAAAATCATTCAAAAATCAAAGTAAAAATATTGGAGACTCTTCTAAGGACCTAAAAACAGTAGCTAAAACTTCTAAAAATTTGGACAAAAATTGACTAAGTAAAAAAATCACAAAGGTGAAACAATCAATTTGACAACTTTTTAATTTTCCACAAGTATGCTCAAGTGAGTATGACTTTGAGCCATTGATTGGCCTAAGTCATAAATCATGTGGCATGATATGATATGCATGAATATAAAGCAAATTGAATTCATGGAATGCATGATTTAAAACCTAAATGACATGTAGAATGCATGGCATAAAGAATATGGCCTAGACCTAACATGAACTTGCATGGCAATAAATGCAATCTAGGTCTAAACATGCATGAAATACATGGCAATGCTAATGAGACCTAGACCTAAAAAAAATGCATGGCAATAAGACAAACACATAGCATGCTAAATCAAAATACACAAAGTCATGGCATGGAAATGCAAACCTATCAACTAGCATGATGAAAATGCATATAGGAGACATAAAATGGGGGAGGTAGCCGAATGGTCTATAGGCCTAAATAGGCCTGGCATTTTCACAAACACATGGCATACTAAATCAAAATACATAAAATCATAGCATGGAAATGCAAACCTATCAACAAGCAAGATGAAAATGCACATAAAAAGCACAAAATGGAAGGGGTAGCCGAATGGTTGCATGGTCTAAATGGTGAAATCCTAGCATGGCATTTTCACAAACGCATGGCATACTAAATGCAAGGCTAAAGAAGAAACATGCTAAAACATGCAAATATGAAGTAAAGACATGAAAACAACTAGATATTTTTACAAACACATAGTATAGTAAAATGCAAATTATGAACAACTCAAACATGTTGAAAACAGAAAATTAAAAAATGGAAAACAAGGAAAGTAAACATGAATACAAGATGAAAGAATCAAAAATAGAGGTAAATAAGTAAAGAGATTAAAACAAGCTCCATGTTTTTGTTATTTTTAAAACAATAGAACATCAAAACATACTAAACATCCCAATCAACATGAAAAAGAAACAAACACAACCCATATACCAAAATAAGGCCATTCGGCCATCTTTAAAAAACATGGAGGAAATTTGTTTTTTCAAAAAATTTCAAGAAAGTATAAGAGAGGAGCTTGAAAAGGAAGCTTCAAAACACTTAATTCAAAATTAAAATCAATAGAAAATCACCAAAATACTAAATCAAAACAGCAAATTAAGGATGAAAATGCAAAAAAAGTGCAAGAGAAAGGTGCTTTTAGCTACCTCTAAAAGCTATATTGCAAGCTTTTTTCTCGTCTTACTTTCTTTACCTTTCTAAACTTTCTATTTTCTTTCAACAATGGAGAGTAATCAGCCAAGTAGAAGACAAAAAAATGAAGAGACCCCCCTTTCCAAAATGGTAGTGGCCGAATGGTCTATAGAGTGTAGGAAAAGTTGTCATTTTTTGTACACCAATTTTGATCCAATGATCTTTAATCCAAGATGTCTTTTATGTAAAAATTCCCACCATTAGATTGGAATAATCAGCCGCTAAATATGATGTCATGAAGATGATGTCATAAATATGACATCATCCCTTTCTATCCATTGGTCCATGTGTTGCAAATTCAAAGGCTTGATCACAAAAAATAAATACCTTCTTATCCACTCTTGGCCTTTAGATGAAAAATTCAGAAAATATACATCCTCCATGGGCCTTGGCCTGCTGCCCCTTCACATTCCTAGCCCACACTTCATTTTTTTAATTGCAAGAAAGGCCTTTTTCGGTTTCTTCGGTAAAATAACTTTTTTGACCCCCCCAAACCAAATTAAATAGAAAACGGACTCCAAATCCAAAATTTTCTTCACCAATCTCTTCCAAATAATTTAAAAGTGAGATCTGAAAATTTTAATAATTTTTGGAGCTCATTTGCTATTTTTCGGGATTTATCTACTTGAATTTCAGCATAGTGGGCCCGGGATTTGCCATTTTGCAAACGAACTCCGAATCTAGATTTTCTTTCGCCAATCTCTTCGAAATAATTTAAGAATGCGATCTGCAAATTTTTAGAATTTTTGGAAATCATTTGCTATATTTTCGGGATTTATCTTTTTGAATTTTAACATAGTGGGCTCGAGATTTGCCATTTTGCAAACGAGCTCCAAATCCGGATTTTTCTTTACCAATCTCTTCCAAATGATTTAAGAATGAGATATGGAAATTTTCAGAATTTTTGGAGCTCATTTGCTATGTTTCATGAATTTTCCAATTTTGCCCTTTTGTCTCCAAAGCCCGGTTTTGCTCAAAACAAGTCCGATTTTCATATTTTCTTTCTCTGTGCCTTTTTCATATATGGAATTGGAGTTGATCTGAAAATGCCCAATTTTACGATCAAATTCCCTTTTGTTTTGATTTTTTATTTTTTCAGTATCGGGAATTTTCTCGTTTTTTCGTTTTTTCTCCAATCGGATCTTTTCTCGGAATTACTTCAAACTGAGCCTTGGGCTATCCTTGTTTACTCACTCCTCAGCAACTAAGGGCTTTAGTTTTACTGAATCAGGCAATTTCTGCAATTTTCACCAATTTCACCAAAATCTACCAAAAACCCTAATTCTCGGTTTTCTTCCAAATTGACTTTTGTTTTGGTTTTGCTGCCAAGTAGCCTTTTCCTTACCCATAGTTTTTTCTTATCTTCCATTTGGAATCTCCAATTTCGACCAATTTGATTGTTTAAGCACTTTTCTCCAAAATTTTCGAATTAGGATTTCCTTTATACTAAATCTCCGTAACCCATCTTCGGGACTCCATATCTTTCGTTGTAGACCTCAAATTATCAAAATTCTTTCACCATTGTTCAATTGAACTTTGAATCTAGATTTTGAAAGTGGGTTGACGTTTTCAATAGTTGGCTTTTTGGGGTTGACTTTTTTGGGGTTGACTTTTTCAAGATAGACTTTTTATGTCTGCTTTTTTAAACTAAGTCTCGGAGTACCACCTGCAAGATGAGAAAAGCCTTTTTGCATTATAAAACATCACTTTAGGAAGAAAACATACCTGATTTAGTGGTTCGGACAAAATTAGGTGTCTACAATATTGTCTTGATTTAAGTGAGCAGCTTAACAAAACCCCCTCACAAAGAGGTGGCAGGCACTTGTAACAATAGGGTATCAATAGATAAGAAGATATGGATTACCAAAAACTAATGTTGTCAAGGGCACAAGGTGCACTTGAAACGCTGAAATCCTTTTATTGCTTGAGGCGCAAGGTACAAAAAAAAGCTCTTACCTATGTATATATACAAAATAAGCTTAAAATATATAATTTTGTTAATAAACTCTAAAGAGTGATCCACTTTAATCCTACAAAACAGGCAAAATTTCCTTTTCCTTTTTTGGCCAATATGAACGTCTATGGACCCAAGTTTGTTGTTGAATACTCAAACTATGTTACATGAACTCGGGTTCGGGTCTTTAATACGGGTATTAATTTAAGGGTCAAACTTGTCATTTGCTCAAAATTTTGGACATGTGGAGTCATCTAAGAAGTGTCCGAAAATAGGATACCGATACAAGGATACATTATTTAAAATTTCCACAAAAATATATTAATAAAAAATCTTGTGCAAATATATATTTTTTGTATTCCCTTTCCTAAAACCTCTAAGAATTTCTTGAAATACTTTTAAATTCAATTTTTATTACAATAAATGTTAAATATTAAATATTTTGTTTTAGTAACCTTAAACCCTACAAATTTTGAAAGTGGATTTTCTATGAAGTGAGAACTCAAAATATAAAAGGACTAAGACCCCTTTTGTCTTTCTGGACCAGACTAAGATACATCATTTTGTTTAGGTAAAGGGATTGTTGTGTTGGGCCTGAGACTTTGAAGCCCATGTTAAAATATATAAAAAAAAGCCCTAATCTATCAGCCATTTCATCATTTCTTCTCCTTCTAGACGCATGGGCAACCTCACTGTAGAGCTCCTCCTACATTTCAAAATTTAAATTTTAGGTGGCCAACTAGATAGATCTTGATAATTATGTAATGCTAGTTTAGGAATCTTGATCCGTGTAATTATCTTGATTTCTATTCAATAGTGGCAATTTGTAATTCATGATTATGTTGGGTTTTCAGGAATTATGAAGTGGAACATAACATAAGTTGAATGAATCCATGTTTATGTATTTGTTTCTTAGATCAACCTATCTTTCTTATCATAAAGCTGCTATCACTTTGAATCTAATGATGTTTATCTTAGGTTATTTGATAGTTAGAGATTAAGTAGTGGCGTTCGTCCTGCTTAACGACGAACTAAGGAAGGATTGGGGTAACACAGGATGTTGTTATCTACGGTTGTTAACTTTGATAGCTAATTGATGTTGATAGATATGAATTTGATTTTTAACATTGTCTAGTGGTGGAGAATGAAATCTTAACCATACTTTTCTCATATTTGATTACTTCTTGTTTACTTGTTTATTGCTTTCTTACTTTTATTGTTTTCTTTATTTTAAATTGATTTCAAAAACCCCATTTTATTTTGTTTTTCTTAAATTTAAGTATAAACTAATAACTCTTAAAATAAACACCAATCCCTGTGGACTCAACCCTTACTAATCATTAATTTTACAACTGATCTTTCAAGTGCAAGGTTAAATTAGATACATTCTTTTGGGTGCATCAAGTTTTTGGCGCCGTTGCCGGAGATTGCTTTATTTAGTTTATTAGTTATTTGGTTTATTCTTATTTTCTTGAATACCTTATTAGTTTATTAGTTTATTAGTTACTTGAATACCTTTCCAACGATAGTTTACATGTCTAAATCGGACAACGGATGGTCATCCAAATCAGCCAACGAAGTGCGAGACAGTGCATTAGTCGCGAAAGCGAAGTCAGCAAGCAAAAATGCCCCAAGGCAAAAAGTTGGCGTCACGGCGCTGGGCAACAGCGTCGAGTTACTGATCCCAAATTCGCTAAAATCGCAAAAAACCTCAAATTGTCCAAATTTGCCTTATTTTAACTCCTAGCTTCCTTGAAGAGCAAGAAAGGGTTTCAAAGACTTTAAGGCTCTATAAATATCATCTTTTGAGCCACCAAAGAGGACATGCTTTTGATTATTTACCAATCTTCTTCTTATTCTCTAATCTCTTAGCTTTTATTTTATTTTTCTTCTTACTTTTATTTGAATATTCATGTTTATGTTAATAATGCCTATGCAAGGCTAAACTTCTCTTTGGTTAAGGGTAATTTCAAAGCCCTAGACATGTTATGTAATTAATTTTCAAATTCTATTATATATTAGTGGTTTAAGTACCACACATAGTCCCTGTACTATAGTGAAAAGAGTAATTTAGTTTATGTACTGTAAAAGTGAGTAATTTAGTATCTGTACAATTGAAATAGGTGCAAATAAGTAAAATTGATAACAATGTTAATGAAAAACCATTAAAATACTGACGTGTACTCGTAAAATCTAACAGAATTAATGATTTGGAATAAAATATGACTTGAAATATATTTAAATCTGTTAGATTTTACGAGTTCATGTCAGCATTTTAACGGTTTTTCATTAAAACTGTTATCAATTTTACTTATTTGCACCTATTTCAATTGTACAGTGACTAAATTACTCACTTTTATTGTACAGTGACTAAACTACTCTTTTCACTACAGTACAAGGACTATGTGGGTACTTAAACCTATATTAGTTTTCTATCAAAGTTGTTTATGTTCTTCTATAAGAATTGTTCATGATATTGTCTTGATTTATTTAGGTGGCCAACTAGATAGATCTTGATAATTATCTAATTCTAGTTTAGGAATCTTGATCCGTGTAATTGTCTTGATTTCTATTCAATAGTCGCAATTTGTAATTCATGATTATGTTGGGTTTTCAGGAAGTATGAAGTGGAACATAACATAAGTTGAATGAATCCATGTTTATGTATTTGTTGCTTAGATCAACCTATCTTTTTCATCATAAAGCTGCTATCACGTTGAATCTAATGATGTTTATCTTAGGTTATTTGATAGTTAGAGATTAAGTATCATCCTGCTTAACGACGAACTAAGGAAGGATTGTGGTAACACAGGATGTTGTTATTTACGGTTGTTAACTTTGATAGCTAATTAATGTTGATAGATATAAATTTGATTTTTAACATTGTCTAATGATGAAGAATGAAAACTTAACCATACTTTTATCATATTTGATTACTTTTTGTTTACTTGCTTTCTTACTTTTATTGTTTTCTTTATTTTAAACTGATTTCAAAAATCCTCTTTTTTTTTTTTTTTTTTTTTTTTTTTTTTTTTTTAAATTTAAGTATAAACTAATAACTCTTAAATTAAACACTAATCCCTGTGGACTCGACCCTTGCTAATCATTATACTTTACAACTGATCTTTTAAGTGCAAGGTTAAATTAGATACACTCTTTTGGGTGCATCAAGTTCTATCTTTCGGTTATTGCTTAAATTTCAATCCTCCCTCTTCTACTATAACAACTAAGAATCTTTTGTTAGCCAGCTATGCAGTCTTTTTACTTACTATCAAAGGTAATAGTGGTTGTACAGATATTTTAATTTTAATCATGTATTATCAATGCTTGAATTAATTTTTCGATTACTTTGTTAATGACCTTATTTGCTCTTTTTAGGTAGATAATTTACATCATTAAGATGTGAGATCACCATATATTATGATTGATAATTAATTGGAGAAATTTATGTACACCCTTAATTTGAGGATTATATATATATATATATATAAAATATGTAAAATAAAAGAATTTCGGTTACATATGATAGTAAATTAATTTATATGCTAAATTAATGGGATTTTAGCTACAAAAGTAATTTATTAAAAGCTAAAAATTAGCAATTACATAAATCATAGAAGGAAAGAATAAAAATAAAAAAATCAAGAGAACGAATTTGGATTATATACAATAAAAATCAAATTTTGTGCTAAATTAATGAATTTTAACTATAAAAGTAATTGATTAAAATTTAAAAGTCAAAACTTTACGATTACATTTTATAAGGAAAAAATCGAAGAAAAATCAAGAGAAGATTAAGGATTATATATGCTTTGAAAATCAAAGAAGATTAAGAATTTTGAAAGCATTGGCAAGAATCACGTTTGTAATTAAATCATTTTTTATTTCCTTGGTTGTAGGTTACAAATTGGTTAAATAACCATTATACATTTTTGCATTTATAGAGAATTAAATTATATTATTATTAATTGTTAAAATTTGAAAATTATCATGAAATCTAAATGTCAATTTCAAACAAATGTGAGAATAATTCAAACAAATGACCTTTTTCGCTCTTTTTGGGAAGATAATTATTAATTGCTTATATGTTACTAAATTATCATGTGGTTAAGAAAGAGTAAACAACCGATATATATTTTTAATTGTTATACCAAGAACAGAAATTTAAAATTCTTTATTATAGTGCAATGGAAACTTAAGGAAAAAAATTAATGGAGCAAATATGCAAAAAGAAAAAACTAATCAAAAATAATTACACGCTCTTGCAGCTTCTTACATACTGAGATTCAATTTAATTGTTAAGTATATAAATTGTGCAATAGATATGGTTCCATGCAAGGATATTAAGGCAACAATAGATATGGTTGCATGGGAGAGGATAAAGCAACTACTTATCCCAGAAAGTCAAAACTTTAAATTTTTGGGTCATTAATTTGATGTTATCTATTCTCTTACTGGATATTTAATTACACTCTATTTGTGTGATAAAATTATTGCACAAATAGAGTGATAAATTATGATGGGGAATTGAGTTTATATTGGAGTTGTTTTTATTGTTTTTTCTAAGATTTGCTAATAATTTTAATAAAATATAGTATGTTTTATAATTTTGGAACTTGATTTGCATAGTCATTTTTTTTTGTCTCATTATTATTTATTCATATATTATATATATATAGAAATTTTAATTTTGATTTATTATATTATATGTTATATTTATTTTATAGTTTATTTATTTAGTCTATTATATATATTAGTATGATATTAGTATAATATTATTATATTTATAGTATATTTTAAATTTTAATTATACCAAATATTTGAAACCCCAATATATCATATCTTATAAAAAATTATCAACGATAATAATAAAATTTAATCAAATATATATCATTTATTCAAATATAATCAAAGAAAAAATATAAACATGATACTGAAAACACTAAATTAAATTCGATTTAAAATGTAAAATAAATTTATAACTATTTTAAATACAGTATTCCTAGTAGAGTATAAAATTCAGTGAGTTACAACGTTGCAATAATTAAATTTAATAATTTTGGATATAATATAAATATAAAAATAATATAATAAATATGATAAGATACGTATAAATATGATTAACATGATTAATATGATCCGTTTAATATATATTATATTCATATTTAAAATTTTAACATATTTAATAATTTATATTGTATATATTTATATAATTGATAAAAAAATATAAAACATGATAAGCACACATGAATTATCAAATTTAACGATAGTTACTGAATTTTGCTATTCTGTGCACTGTATACTATTTGAATTTTGAAGTAATTTTTTTTTTCAATTAATAATTTTTACGGTTCTTTATATAAGATCAGAGTACAAAGGAATGAAAATGCTGTGTAATTCTTATTGAATCTGATGTATTTATACACTCTTGGTGAAGATAAGATGATCTTATCTTTTAGATTAAAGCTCAAGCTAGACTATATCCTAGGTATATCTTGATATGTAGATTAGTTTACAATTGAGGAGATAACAACCTTAGCTGATAACTTCAGCTGTTAGTTGCTAAATGGTTAGCTGAGGTCTGCTAACTGTCTAACTGTTTTCGAGTGGTTGTTTGTTGCTGAGGTTGTGAGACTTGTCTTCATATGCCCCCGCAAGACTGAGGAGCCATCGGCTACACCAGTCTTGGTTCTCAGGAAGAGAAACGTGTGCCTGGCAAGTGGTTTTGTAAGGCCATCTGCTAACTGATCTTTGGTGGAGATATAAGAGATATTGAGCTTGCCAGCTTGAACATGTTGACGGACAAAATGGTAATCCAAGGCTAAGTGCTTCATTTTGGAGTGAAAAACAGGATTGGCATTGAGATATGTAGCACCAATGTTGTCGCATAGGAGATTTGGTGATTGCTGAAGAGGGAGGTGAAGTTCAGCTGACAAATTAGTGAGCCATATAATTTCTACAGCAGTGTTAGCAAGAGCCCTGTATTCTGATTCAGTAGAAGATCAGGCAACTGGTTTTTGTTTGATGGACTTCCAATAAATGGGATTGGCACCCAGAAACAGAATATAACCTGTGGTTGATGTTCTATCATCCAGATTGCCAGCCCAATCAGCATCACTGAAGGCAGTAAGATTAAGAGATGTGTTTAGGCGTAGAAGTATGCCATGAGTAACAGTTCCTTTTAGGTATCGCAATATTCTCTTTAGAGCCGACCAGTGAAGCTGAGTTGGTGAGTGCATATACTGAGAAAGTTTGTTTAGAGCATAGGCGATATCAGGTCTTGTGATAGAGAGATATTGAAGAGAGCCTGCAAGTCTTCTATAAGCAGTAGCATCAGCAGGACCAGTGCCATCAGTTAGCTTCAGTTGAGCATTTGTAGCCATTGGTGTAGTGGTTGTTTTGGCATTGGTCATATCAAAGCTGTCAAGAAGGTCTTTGATATACTTTTGCTGAGAAAGAAACAGACCTGTTGTAGTAGGAATCACCTCAACTCCCAAGAAGAAGTGAAGGTTGCCAAGGTCTTTGAGAGAGAATCTTATGGATAGCTGCGACAGAAAGTTGCTAACTGTGTGATTGTTGTTCCCTGTTACTATAAGATCATCAACATAGACAAGGCAGTATATTAAGTCTTTATTGTGAGACAGGATGAATAGGGAGGCATCTGATGTAGAATTGGTAAAACCATATTGAAGAAGGAAGTTACTCAATTCCCTGTACCAGGCTCAAGGAGCTTGCTTGAGGCCATATATAGCCTTGTGGAGTTTGCAGACATGTTTAGGGTGATCTTTGTCAATAAATCCATGTGGTTGAGCCATGTATACCTCATCTGTTAATGTTCCTTGCAAGAACGCATTGTTGACATCAAGTTGTTTTAAAGGTCAGCCCAATGTAACTGGAATACTGAGAACTGTTCTGATAGTGGTTGATAACTCGTATAATTATATAGTTTTTAGTTATGTTTTATTATTGTTTTGTGTCAAATACGAGTTATTATTGTTTAGTCTAATTGTGTTTATGATCTTTTATATTTTTATGTAATTTGGTGTTTTTCACAAGTTTCTTTGAGTGATTTCAGATTACTAGAATTAAGGGCAAATCCAGTTCAGTTCCAGTTCCGACACCTTTTGCCATATCAGCTATATATGGAGTTTTATTGAAGAAATAAGGCTGCAATTTGTAGCCGTGCAAAGCTAAGAGGCATATCTATCTTTTTCATGTTTTACACTTCTTGAAACGGAGTCGTTTTCCCTAGCGAAATCGACCATCAAGTTGGCTGATGTGCAATGACGTCTGTGCTGACCTGTTTTCGTATTTTGCCCATATCTGCTTATCCATATCAGCAAATGAGCTGATTCCAATGGCTATGGATCCGTAACTGATACGGGAACCTTTGTCTAGAAGACCATATGATCAGATCAGGCCTCTAATATTGACGAAATCGACCATCAAGTTGGCTGATGTGCAATGACGTCTGTGCTGACCTGTTTTCGTATTTTGCCCATATCTGCTTATCCACATCAGCAAATGAGCTGATTCCAACGGCTATGGATCCGTAACTGATAGGGGAACCTTTTTCTAGAAGACCATGTGATCAGATCAGGCCTCCAACATTGACGAAATCGACCATCAAGTTGGCTGATCAAAATTGTCATACAATATGACGAAAATTGTTAGAAAAATTCACCCACCTATTATACCTACCTTTGAAATTTGTAAAGCTTGTCTCTTGTCATTTAGCCCTCCAAAATGTGTATAAATAGAGGGCTTTGGATGATTGTAGAGGATCATATTGTACATTGGTAGGATATTAGCCATTGTAATAAAATTCTCTAAGTTTTCTTCTTCTTTCTTTTCTCTAGTTTTCTTTTTCTTTATTTTCTTCTTCTTCTTTCTTTCTTTTATTTCCTTCTTAGATTCTCTTTAATTTTATGTTTATGTTTACAATGCCTATGCTAGGATAAACTTCTATTTGGTTAAAGGTGATTTCAAAGCCCTAGACATGTTTTGTGATTGATTTTCAGATTCTATCTATCATTAATTTTCTATCAAAGTTGCTTATGTTCTTCTACAAGAATTGTTCATGATGTTGTCTTGATTTATTTAGGTGTACAACTAGATAGATCTTGATAATTATCTATTGCTAGTCTAGGAGTCTTGATCCGTGTAATTGTCTTGATTTCCTATTCATAAGTGGCAATTTGTGATTAATGATTATGGTCAAGTTTTCAATAATTGCAAAGTGGAACATAACCTAAGTTGAACAATCCGAGCTTATGTGTTTGTTGCTTAGATCAACCTATCTTTCTCATCATAAAGCTGCCATTAAATTGAATTTAGAGAGCTTATTCTAGGTTGTTTAATGGTTAGAGATTAAATAGAGAGCTTGTTCTATTTAACGACAAACTAAGGAAAGATTGGGATAACAGAGCTTGTTGTTATCTACGGTTGTTAACTTTGATAGTTGGTTGATATTGATAGATCTGAAATTGATTCTTAATGATGTCTAGTGGTGGAGAATGAAACCTTAACCATATTTTTCATATTTGATTCTTCTTACTTACTTGTTTTCTTACTTTTAGTTTGCTTATTTTTAAAAGTATATTTATTTTTATTGGCTGGTTATACCGCCTAATTTGTATATTAATTTTGTTTTATTTTTATTGGCTGGTTATACCGCCTAATTTAGTATATATATTTTTATTGGCTGGTTATACGCCTAATTTAGTATATATATTTTTATTGGCTGGTTATACCGCCTTGCATCTTATTCTTATTATTTACTTTAGTTTAAATCTGGCTTCAAAAACCCCTTTTCTTTTATTGTTCTTGAATTTAAGTCTTAAACTATTAACTTATAAACTAAAACCCAATCCCTGAGGACTCGACCCTTGGTAATCATTATACTTACAATTGATCTTTTTAGTGCAAGGTTAAATAAGATACACTCTTTTGGGTGCATCAAATTTTTGGCGCCGTTGCCGGGGATTGTTTTCTTTAGTTTATTTGTTACTTGGTTTATTCTTATTTTCAGTTCTAATTAGTTTTATTTTCTTGTACATACAAGTTTTTCTTTTCAAATTAAAAAAAAAAAACAATGGAATTGAGCAATCTAACACTTGAAGAGTTGGTGGCATACATGAACATGGAGAATCAACAAGCCAATCTCACCTCCCCAGTTCAACAATTGGCCATGGGAGGATGTCAAGGCCATCAATGGTTCCAAGACCAACCGCATGATCATTACTCCAACACTTACCATGAGGGATGGTGGGATCATACTAATTATGGCTACTCGAAAAATTACCAAGAAGTAGATCCTTATGCCAATTACACTCATCCATCTAGCTTCAATCAATCATGGTCTCAAGAACCAGATCTTCTTCAACCACCACATATGAATCAAAACTCAGGTACTTCTTTAGAAGATCTTGTCGATTCTCTTGTTACTAATACTTTGCAATTTCAACAGGAAACAAGGGCAAGCATCCAGAGTTTGGAAAAGCAAATGAGCCAATTGGCTAGTAGTATGGTGGTATGGGTAGCACAAAGATCTGAAGAACTCTCTGTCCAAACAATGATTAACCCAAAGGAGAATACTACTATTGTGACCTTGAGGAATGAGGAACAAGATGAGGATGAGACAGAATTAGAGATGGATTCTATTCTTGAGGATAATGAAGCCACAAATACAAATAAGAGTATTTCGACACCTGAGGTAACGTTTAAAGTTCCACTTTTTACTAATGTTTTTTCTCCACCTTTCCCTAGTAGATTCGCAAAGTTCAAAGAGGAGGAACATGAACAAAACATGCTGGAAACCTTAAACAGTTTGTTTGTGGATGTCATTCAACAAGTACCAAAAGATGCACCATTCCTCGATGAGATATGCACCACCAATGATGATGGAATAATACTTGTAATGGAGAATGCATCCACTGTTGTGCAAAGAAAGCTTCCTCTCAAACGCATAAATTTGGGAAATTTCATGTATGAGCCTGACAAGCCTAAAAAGCCAAGAAGGGGTGTTGGTTAGATTCAAAACACTAACTCAAGTGTTAATTGGGAAGGCAGCCCAGTTAAAGATGAAATTGCCAACCTTCCATATTCAGATTTGCTTTCTCTTTCTCTTTCTTTTCCTTTTTCTTTTATTATTTTTATTGTTTTTATTTTTATTTCTTATGTTTCTTTGTTAATTGTGTTTATTGTTTTTAAGTTCATTTAGGCTGCATAAGTTTCTTTTGTTTAATAGTTCTTTTCTCTTACATATAATTCTTGCATTGGGGGATAATAGCATTACATTAATGACAATGTAAGAATTATGTTTGGAGGGAAGAATTTAGGATTTTATTTAGAGTGTTTTGTTTTTGAGTTTTTTTTTTTTATGCTGTTTTTCTTTCTGATCCTTGTTTTGAAAATAACTAGATGTAAATATAATTTTTTATTTTTTTTCCCCGGTTAAATGGCGGATAACGGTACTCCGTGATTATTTAAATCGGTTCCATCAGCTACCCACAAAACTGATATTGTATATAAATTTCTCTTTCAATTTTTTTTTTTCATTTTTTTTCAGGATGGATGATATTCTCACAAGATTGCAGAAACGATTTCCTCCTTTTCCTCGAAATATTTTACTGAAGCTTTACCAAGTTCGATTTGAAAGATTAAGAATGCTTATGCACAAAGGGATTCCTGAAGACATACGTTGGATAATTGAAGCCAAGGTACGTGAAGATGAATATCTTACTGTTTTGCATTTACCAGGTACAGGTAGAAGCACTTTTGCAAAGAAGCGACGAGCAAAGCGCATGAGTTCAAACTGCCACAAATGTGCACGATGGACGTGTAACGGTAAATGTCGTTCTATTGGGATTCCGTCCTCTAATCGAGATGATAAAATTGAATTCATTAAGGATGGACTGAGTAAGGAGAATTTGGGTAATATCCAACTTTCTCTTGAGACGCATCCTAGTGGAGACGTACAAAGAGAAATTCTTGATTTATGGCCGCAATTCCAAAGGGAATGGCAACATCTTGGGAATCTGATGTTAAAAGACCCTGTTTGCCAGCTTGTAAGAAAACTGGATGGGAAGCATATCCTCGACTCATAGAAGGCGTTCAAGCCGTTTCTGGACGTAAAACCAGAGGAAGATGTGAGCCACAATCACAACTACAATAAACGACTTCTCAGCTTTTGGTTTGATTTGCAATAACTTTATTTTGGTTTAATTTACGTGTTGTTCGATTTGTGTAATTATTCTCGTTTTTTTTATTTGTCTTTTACGGTTGATTTTTTCTTCTCTTTTTGATTTTCTTCCTGAAATCACGCAAAAATCTTTTGTTAGGTTAACATTTTCTTCTGACAGGTCAGATACACTTTCGGTGACATTATTACTCTTGTCTGATTCACTACTCAGTCCTCTATATATTACACCATGTACTCATTCTCTTTCAGGCACTCGAAAAAAAAGAAAAAAATGGAAAGTACTTCGTCCCAGCGTATTAAAAAAATTTGTGTCTTTGGAGGTGCTTATCCAGGAAAAAATAACATATTCGCTGATGAAGCCATAAGAGTTGGAGTAATACTTGCCCAACAAAAGATCCACTTGATTTATGGAGGCGGTAGTACGGGTTTAATGGGAGCAGTCGCTACAGCAGCACACGCCGGAGGAAGTCCAGTTCTAGGAATCGTGCCAAAACTATTCACAAGTTTTTGTGGACCTACCGTGGGTAAGGAAATACAAGTCTGGAGTATCCCTGAACGGATGACAATCATGTACCATTCTGCCGATGCATTCATTGCTTTACCAGGAGGTCTGGGTACATTGGAAGAAATAGCTTGCGTGACTTCTTGGTCATCTTTGGTCACAAATAAGAAACCCATTGGTTTGCTTAATATTAATAGTTATTTTAGTAATTTGCTTTCATATTTAGATAATGCTGTGGAAAATGGATTCATGTTTTCAGAGGCAAGGAGAACCATAATTTCTGCTACAACCATTGAAGATTTACTCAAAAAGCTCCAAGCTTATGAGTGTTTATCTGCTACGGTTGTTTCGCAAACGCTCGGAAAAAGAAAAAGAGATATGGACGAGCAAGGAGTGGATTGCACTTTGTCTTTGTGACATTATCTAACATTTTGCTTGTTGTGTCTCAGTTATAATAAGTGGTTAGCAACCTCTGCAGGTAATATCTCCTAAATTCTACCTTTAAAATTTGACATTGGGGACAATGTCATATTTTAGTAGGGGGTAAGGGACATATTTTGCTAATTTAAAAAAAAAAAAAAAATTGTTGTGTTTTAAGCCATTTAGAAGTATTCATTCTGAACAAGGTCTGAGTAAGGGAGACTTGAGACATACCTTGTCAGTTTGATTTTAATCTTTTCCTAATTTAAAAAAAAAAAAAGTTTGTTGTATTTTAAGCAATTTAGAAGTATTCATTCTGAACAAGGTCTGAGTAAGGGAGACTTGAGACATACCTTGTCAGTTTGATTTTAATCTTTTTATGTTTACTTGTTAATTTTTGTTTAGTATTTTAGGATTATTTAGGTTGCATGAGTTTGTTTTGTTTTGAGTCTTAGTTGTTCCTATTCTTATGTTATTAGTTCTTTTCTCTTACACATGATTCTTTCATTTGGGTTAATAGACTTACATTGAGGACAATGTAAGAATTAAGTGTGGGGGGAATGATTTAGGATTTCTTTTATTTTTGTCTACTATTTTTTTTTATGAGTCTTTATTATTATTATTATTATTATTATTTTTTTAGTGTGTTTTAGTTACTTTCAATACTATGATGAGATATGAATTGCATAAGTCTAAAACAGATTTATTAGTGAGAAGATTTTCATGAGAATTGAGCTTGATATCAACCTTTTTATGAGCCAATGTTAATATGATATGTTGATTGAGAAAGAAGCATGTTTAGACTTAATCTGACTTGTATAATCATCCTTATGAGTTTTTGAGCCTATAATGATTGATGCATTATATAAATCAATCTAATTTCTTTCTTGAGTGCTCTTATGATTACATGATTCTCTAGAACTTGCTTTAGACCTTGTTGAGACTATATTGATGCATGTGACAACATGAATATGATAGAGGCATTAGGATTTTTAGCCAGGGCCAAACAGCCATCCCTTATTGATGTTCGAAGAGAACACACCCTTAGTGAACCAATTTGAGCCTACATTGAATAAGCTATCTCTTTGGTAACCATAACTTGTCCCTAACCTAAATATACTTATATCCTTACCTTTATTCCAAAGATGAATTAGCATGTTTTGAGACAAGTTGCAAAGACAAGGAAGATCTATTGAAAATTTGGGTTAGAAACAAGAAATAAGTTTGGGGGGGGGGAAAGAAAAGAAAAGTCAAAAAAAAAAATATGAATCATCTCTTGAATTTTGGGAAAAAGAAAAAGATGTTACAAAGTTGTTTAGAATGAAGAAAAGGCCCAACATGAATATCCGGCCTAGGTGACTATGTACTTGTAAAGAGTTTTGATAAGTTTGTTTGTATGATCTTATTATGTCTCTAAACTTTATGAACTCTTTGGAACCTTTGTGATATCGTTATCCTTTTGTTCTTCAACCACATTACAAACCCCTTGGCCCCATTACAACCTTGATTAAAGACCTCTTGATTCATGAAGTTGTATGATCTAAATAGTGGAGAATAGGTGGACAAGCAAGAATATGGTAGAACTGTTTTCATGAGATTGATTGAGTGTAAACACTTCACCACTACTTTAAAGAGTGAAAATCATGAGGGTATCCCATGTGAGAAGTTGAGATTAAATTTGAACATGCACTATTTTGATTGAGATATGTTATGTTAATATTGGCTTAACTCAAACAATTTACATTCAAGCATGATTTTTTGTGAAATTCTTTAAGCTATTGATTAGTTTATAAGACTTGTTCAAAGATTGTCTCTAATTTGTATTGAAAGGATTAGGAATAAATATTTTTAGTATATGTAGTTTATTTATATTTTAGTTTTTCAATGTTTGTGGGTATCGTTCTAGTAAACCCTCACGAGACTAAACTCGTCCACTAGGGACACCTAGGGGTTTAAAGGCTTGTGTCACATGCTAAGTGCCACCGTGATTTCCTACGAAAGTGGATTAGATTAGATTTTCTTATTTTATTTTTATTTGATTTTGCTCGAGGACTAGCAAAAAGCTAAGTGTGGGGGTGTGATAACTCGTATAATTATATAGTTTTTAGTTATGTTTTATTATTGTTTTGTGTCAAATACGAGTTATTATTGTTTAGTCTAATTGTGTTTATGATCTTTTATATTTTTATGTAATTTGGTGTTTTTCACAAGTTTCTTTGAGTGATTTCAGATTACTAGAATTAAGGGCAAATCCAGTTCAGTTCCAGTTCCGACACCTTTTGCCATATCAGCTATATCTGGAGTTTCAATGAAGAAATAACGCTGAAATTTGTAGCCGTGCAAAGCTAAGAGGCATATCTATCTTTTTCATGTTTTACACTTCTTGAAACGGAGTCGTTTTCCCTAGCGAAATCGACCATCAAGTTGGCTGATGTGCAATGATGTCTGTGCTGACCTGTTTTCGTATTTTGCCCATATCTGCTTATCCACATCAGCAAATGAGTTGATTCCAATGGCTATGGATCCATAACTGATACGGGAACCTTTGTCTAGAAGACCATATGATCAGATCAGGCCTCTAATATTGACGAAATCGACCATCAAGTTGGCTGATGTGCAATGACGTATGTGCTGACCTGTTTTCGTATTTTGCCCATATCTGCTTATCCACATCAGCAAATGAGCTGATTCCAACGGCTATGGATCCGTAACTGATAGGGGAACCTTTTTCTAGAAGACCATGTGATCAGATCAGGCCTCCAACATTGACAAAATCGACCATCAAGTTGGCTGATCAAAATTGTCATACAATATGACGAAAATTGTTAGAAAAATTCACCCACCTATTATACCTACCTTTGAAATTTGTAAAGCTTGTCTCTTGTCATTTAGCCCTCCAAAATGTGTATAAATAGAGGGCCTTGGATGATTGTAGAGGATCATATTGTACATTGGTAGGATATTAGCCATTGTAATAAAATTCTCTAAGTTTTCTTCTTCTTTCTTTTCTCTAGTTTTCTTTTTCTTTATTTTCTTCTTCTTCTTTCTTTCTTTTATTTCCTTCTTAGATTCTCTTTAATTTTATGTTTATATTTACAATGCCTATGCTAGGATAAACTTCTATTTGGTTAAGGGTGATTTCAAAGCCCTAGACATGTTTTGTGATTGATTTTCAGATTCTATCTATCATTAATTTTCTATCAAAGTTGCTTATGTTCTTCTACAAGAATTGTTCATGATGTTGTCTTGATTTATTTAGGTGTACAACTAGATAGATCTTGATAATTATCTATTGCTAGTCTAGGAGTCTTGATCCGTGTAATTGTCTTGATTTCCTATTCATAAGTGGCAATTTGTGATTAATGATTATGGTCAAGTTTTCAATAATTGCAAAGTGGAACATAACCTAAGTTGAACAATCCGAGCTTATGTGTTTGTTGCTTAGATCAACCTATCTTTCTCATCATAAAGCTGCCATTAAATTGAATTTAGAGAGCTTATTCTAGGTTGTTTAATGGTTAGAGATTAAATAGAGAGCTTGTTCTATTTAACGACAAACTAAGGAAAGATTGGGATAACAGAGCTTGTTGTTATCTACGGTTGTTAACTTTGATAGTTGGTTGATATTGATAGATCTGAAATTGATTCTTAATGATGTCTAGTGGTGGAGAATGAAACCTTAACCATATTTTTCATATTTGATTCTTCTTACTTACTTGTTTTCTTACTTTTAGTTTGCTTATTTTTAAAAGTATATTTATTTTTATTGGCTGGTTATACCGCCTAATTTGTATCTTAATTTTGTTTTATTTTTATTGGCTGGTTATACCGCCTAATTTAGTATATATATTTTTATTGTCTGGTTATACCGCCTAATTTAGTATATATATTTTTATTGGCTGGTTATACCACCTTGCATCTTATTCTTATTATTTACTTTAGTTTAAATCTGGCTTCAAAAACCCCTTTTCTTTTATTGTTCTTGAATTTAAGTCTTAAACTATTAACTTATAAACTAAAACCCAATCCCTGAGGACTCGACCCTTGCTAATCATTATACTTACAATTGATCTTTTTAGTGCAAGGTTAAATAAGATACACTCTTTTGGGTGCATCAGTGGTTGGTTTGATAACAGGGCTAAAGGTTTCTGTGAAGTCTAGACCAGGCCTTTGATGGAAACCTTTAGCTACCAAACGGGCTTTGCACTTGTCTACTGTACCATCAGCTTTACGTTTTATTCTATACACCCATTTGTTGCCTACTACATTCTGAGAGGGGCAAGGTGGGACTAGGGTCCATGTACCATTGGCAACAAGAGCATTAAATTCAAGTGTCATAGCTTTCCTCCATTATGGAAGTTTGATTGCTTGGGAGACAGATGTGGATTCAGGAGCTGGTGGAAGTGATTGACTAGATGCAAGGTAGGTTCGTTTGGGTTTAAAGATGTTGTGCTGGGACCTAGTGAACATAGGATGTGTTCGTGTAGAAAGAGGTTCACAGTGTTCTGGCTGTTGGTCAGGGGATGTAGCTTCTGTGTTTGCAGGAGAGAGTAAAGGGCTAGAGTGAGTACCTGATGAAGAACTTGTCACAGGAGCAGCTTGACTGGTGGAGGAGGACACAACAGAATCAATAGTTTGCTGAGTTGAGCCGCAATCTGCAGAATGTGAAATAATAGTAGCTGTTTCATCAGAGAAAATCACAGGAGAGTCAGTAGCTGTAGGAAGCTTGGAATGAAAATTTATTAGCTGCTTTTGCGCAAAAGGAAAGACTGTTTCAATGAATTTCACATGTCTGGAAATGAAAATTCTGTTTGTAGAGGGATCTAGACATTTAAAGGCACTCTGGTTTGTGGAATAGCCAAGAAAGACACATGGTTTGGATTTTGGTTGAAGTTTGATGTCATTATAGGGTCTGAGCCATGGATAGCATAAGCAGCCAAAAACTTTTAATTTCTTATAATTTGGTATGGTGTTAAACAAGGTTTCATGTGGGGATTTGTTGTGAAGAGTTGGTGTTGGCATTTTGTTGATGAGGTAAACAGCAGTTTGGAAAGCATGAGACCAATAACATTGAGGCAGTGATGCTTGATGTAAAAGGGTTAACCCAGTTTCTGTAATGTGCCTATGCTTTCTTTCAGAGATTCCATTGTGTTCTGGTGTATGCGGTGGTGTCTTGAGGTGTTGGATACCATATGTGGCTAGTAGAGAGGATAGGGCTTGGTACTCTCCACCATTATCAGAGTAAATGGAGATAATTGAAGTATGAAATTGCTTTTCAACTTGTGCTTTGAATTTAGGAAAGATATGCAGAACATCAGATTTGTTTTTAATGAGAAATAACCAGACAAATTTGGAGAAATGATCTATAAATGTGACATAGTAATGATAGCCATCATGAGAGTTTAGTTTTGGACTTCCCCATACATCTGTATACAGCAGTTCGAGTGGTTTTGAGCTGGACAAAGATGAATTATGAAAAGGCAGTTTGTGACTCTTATTACATGAGCAGGAATTACAATCTGACATATTGATTGAGTGATCACAATCTAAGCTAAAGTTTTTGAGCATGAAGTTAAGGATTCCGGGGGAGGGATGCCCTAATCTTCTATGCCAGTTATTAACATTGGTCTTTAAACTGAAACAAGCTGATTTATTGAAAGTAGTGGGAGCTGGTAATTCTGCAGATTTAGGAAGTTCATAGACATCATTTCGGTTGTGTCCTTTCACCAGTGGTGCCCCCGTGATGAGATCCTTCACAAGTAGATGGTTAGGAAAAAATTCAACAGAAACATGATTAGTTTTGCATAGTTGAGAAACAGAGATAAGCTCACGGTGTATTTGAGGAACATGTAGAACATTAGAGAGAAATAAAGGTTTGTTTTGATGTTTAGTAGTGAAAGTAGTAGAGCCAGTGTGTTTGATGTGCAAACCTGAACCATCTCCAACTAGAATCTCATCAGGGCCACCATATGCTGAGTAGAGTGAGAGATTGTTGAGATCTGAGGTGACATGATGGGATGCTCCTGAATCAACTACCCAGTTTTGGTTATCAGATGAATTTCCAGTCTAAACAAGGTTGGCAACAGGGTCTTGCAAGAAGGAGATCTTGTATTGTCTGCAGTTTTTAGCGACATGTCCAAGTTTTCCACAGAGTTGACATGTGGGTCTGATATTGGTGTTTGAATAATGTTGAGGTCTGTTGCTGTAGGTGTTGGTGGTGAATTGAGATCTTCTTCTTCCAATGTTTGAGTTGTATCGAGAGAAGTCATTAGGAGACACATTGCTTCTGAAGTGTGTGTCTTGATGTGGATGATAGGGTCTTCTGTCTCTTTTTGCAAAGTTGGCTGTGACAGCAGGTGTATACATATGGTCTTCTTGTTTGGTGACAGCTTCAAAGTCAATGAGCTTGTCATAGAGTTCCTCGAGGGAGATTGCATTCTCTCTGGCTCGGAGTGCAGTGGAGATTTCCCTGAATTTTGGACTAAGTCCATTTAAAATGAAGATGATAAGATCATCTTCAGCTACTGGAGCTTGAGCAATTGCTAGTTCATCTGCAATGCTCTTCATGGATTGAAGGAAGTCAGACACAGATTTGGTTCCTTGAGTTGAAAGGGACAATTTTTTCTTAAGAGACATGACTCTCTTGTTTTGCTGGCAAAGAGTTTTGTAAGTTTCTGCATTGCTTCATGGGAGGTTTTGGAGATTGCTATCATAGGGATAACAGTTTCTGCAACAGAGGCAATAATTGAATGAAGGATTAGTTTGTCTTGTCTGATCCATTTTGAGTAATCAGGATTCAGGGTTATGGTTTCTTGGGTGGTGATGTATTGAGTTGGACAAGGAAGCGTCCCATTGACATAGTCAATGAGATCTAGGCCAGTTAACAATGTATCGAACTGTATGAACCATGAAGGAAAATTGGTGGAATTAAGCTTTACTGGAAGCTGTGTGGTGGGGTTGATTTGAATGACAGGTAATGGGGTTGTGGTTCGGATTGAATCAGCAGTGTTGGAGGTGGTTGAGTTTGACATGCTGTTAAGCTTGTGGCGTCTGATACCATATAAGATCATAGTACAAAGGAATGAAAATGCTGTGTAATTCTTATTGAATCTGATGTATTTATACACTCTTGGTGAAGATAAGATGATCTTATCTTTTAGATTAAAGTTCAAGCTAGACTATATCCTAAGTATATCTTGATATGTAGATTAGTTTACAATTGAGGAGATAACAACCTTAACTGATAACTTCAGCTGTTAGTTGCTAAATGGTTAGCTGAGGTCTGCTAACTGTCTAACTGTTTTCGAGTGGTTGTTTGTTGCTGAGGTTGTGAGACTTGTCTTCATACTTTATTCTTTTACTTGGATTTGGAGAAAAAAAAAGTTAGAGGAAAATAGGCTATGTCAATTCTCATACGGTGCAAAATTATCAATAAAATAAATCATTGATCAATTTTAAATTCAAAATAATTTACTGTTTAGATTTTAGACGAATTTATCTTATCAATTGAATCAATTTATCGTTAAATTTGTAGCTCTTTAGTGCATAAAATTTGGGTTGTCGTTCTTCTTTAAAAAGGAAATTTGGGTTTTTTTTTTTTTTTTCAAATTAAAACCAAATGTTAGATTTTGCATAGTATTTGCAAAATGACAATGAGAGGATATACCTGTTTGACATTTGTGGAGATTTTGTTTGCAGGGTCGTCAAAAAGAGTCTGCACCTGCAATCATTGATAAATGGAAGTGAAAAGAAAAAACAGTGTTTGAAGTAAATCTTGCTCTTAGATTTTTTAGGTTGGCTTTGCAGGTGATGGATCAGTAACCTTTTTAGTTTTGGTACATCAGTTATTAATAGGACGAAAATAGATAGTAAAAATGGCTTTTTTATTACAATATAGCAAAAAAAAAAATTATCAAATTACCGTTATTTTTTGATTATTTCTCAAAATACGGACTTTTTTTTTTTCAGTTGGGAAATCGCCATCCCCCATGGCGATTTCCCAGCGTGTTTTTTTGCAAATTTGCAAAAAAATACCAAGGGAAATCGCCACCCCCATGGCGATTTCCCTTGGTAATTTTAGCAAAATTTGCTAAAACCATGAAGGGAAATCGCCATGGGGGGTGGCGATTTCCCTTCATGTATATATATTTTTTTAATTAATAAAAAAAATTATATTAATACAATATTTTATTTTAATTTGATAAATTTATTTTTAAAAATTATAAATTAAATTAAAATATTTTTTTTATAATTTAAAAAAATTTAAAAATTCGTAAAATATATTTTAGGTTTTTTTATAATTTAATATTTTGAATTTTTTTTTAAATTTTAAATTTCAAATGAAAAAAAAAATAAAAAAAAAAATAAAAAAAAAATTCAAAGGGGCAACGGTCATATGACCGTTGCCCCATCCCCCTCCCCACACCCCCCACCTTCTATAAATACCCCCCTCCTCTTCTTCAAATTTTCATTCCTCTCATTCAAATTTTCATTTTCTTTCAAAATTTTTTCATTTTTCTACCAAAAAAAATTTCTTTCTACAAATTTTTTTTTTCTACAACAATATTTTGAAATGGCTTCACTATTGAGGTTACAAGAAAATCACATCTCGGAGGTTATATTTAACGAGGTAAGTAAATTGTTATATTATTATTGTTTTTTATATTATTATTATTTTTTATATTATTATTGTTTTTTATATTATTATTGTTTTTTATATTATTATATTATTATTTTTTTTTATATTATTATTGTTTTTTATATTATTATTGTGTTATATTATATTATATTATTATTGTGTTATATTATATTATTATTGTTTTTTATATTATTATTGTTTTTTATATTATTATTGTTTTATATTATATTATATTATTATTGTTTTATATATTATTATTGTTTTATATTATATTATATTATTATTGTTTTATATTATATTATTATTGTTTTTTATATTATTATTGTTTTATATTATATTATTATTGTTTTTTATATTATTATTGTATTATATTATATTATTATTGTTTTATATTATATTATTATAGTTTTTTATATTATTATTGTTTTATATTATATTATATTATTATTCTTTATATTATATTATATTATTATTGTTTTTTTATATTATATTATTATTGTTTTTTTATATTATATTATTATTGTTTTTTTATACGAAATTATTGTTTTATATTATATTATATTATATTATTATTGTTTATATTATATTATATTATATTATTATTGTTTTATATTATATTATATTATTATTGTTTATATTATATTATATTATATTATTATTTTGTTATTTTATAGTTTTATTTATTACTTTTTAATTGTTATAGTTTTATAATATATTAATTTTTATTATTATAACAGGAAACTCGTCGCGTATTACGTTCGAGGAAATTTACATTGGAGGACCCGCATCCTTATATTATCGACCACTTAAGAAGAGCCGGATTTTATCACGCAAGTCAAATTCGACGACTTGTGATACAACCCGATTTAATCTCTGCGTTGGTCGAACGATGGAGACCCGAGACGCACACTTTTCATTTTCCATGTGGTGAATGCACGGTCAGTCTCGAAGATGTTGCACTGCAACTTGGACTTCCGATCCATGGCGATGCAGTTACAGGCGGAAGCCTGCTAGATTGGAATGAACTGTGTCAAGATCTATTGGGTGAGGTACCTCCAGAAGACGTCGTATCTGGCTCAACGGTGAGACTGACTTGGTTGAAAACGTTTCAAAATCTGCCATTACATGCAACCGAACAACAAATACAATATGCTGCTAGAGCATATATTTTACGTTTGATTGGAGGATTACTGATGCCTGACAAATCGAGCAGTCGGGTACATTTAATGTATCTTCCATTGCTACGTGATTTAGAGGAAGCAGCAAATTATAGTTGGGGTTCTGCGTGTTTGGCAGTTTTGTATAGAGAACTTTGCCGAGCTACAGTTCCAAAAAACCATGACATAGGTGGATGTCTAGTGCTTCTACAATCATGGGCTTGGTATCGGCTACCATTTCTTGCTCCGCGCGTGGATATTTCGGCTGTATACCCCCTTGCAAGCAGGTAATAATCCTTACTATTTTATTAATTTTGTACGAAATTGTATTTTTATAGGTCATTAAGATATTATATGCATTTTAATAGGTGGAGTAGGAGTACGGGTAGAGATTTTACAGAGACTCCGAGCGATCTTGCAAGTATAAGACTACGACTAGATCGACTAGGATATGATAAGGTAAATATTTCGATTGTTACATTGAAGTTTTTTTTTTTTATTTAATCCTTATGAAACTAATAATTTGTAATAATTATTCGCAATTTCTGTGGATGCCATATTCCTCGAGTGAAATTATGGCATGCCTCCCATCGGATGCCTACAATAATTTCAATATATGGAAAGCAAACACAGCATTGATATGCTTTTCATATGTAGAGTGGCACCAAACTGACCGGGTGTTGCGACAATTTGGGATGCAACAACCAATTCCTGCAGCCCCGATGAACCTTGATAAGCTTCACAAGGTCGACATGCGTGGTCGTAATGATGAATTCTGGCCTGCGAAGCATGAACGTTGGATCCAATGGTGGAACATACGTTTTGAACGAATTCCGACAGGTTACCCGATTGTTGGTAATAATTTCAACCCGTCTGCTGATTACATAAGATGGTATAGAAATGAAGGTCGGCCTTTCGTTTGTCCACCGTCGATGCACGAGGATGTTAGGAGTATGCCATTTACCGGACAAACTTCAGCTCCAGTCCCTCCTACACAGGATATGGATGCTCCTAGACCTCGCCGACAACGTGGGCGAAGGCGTCAACCGACCTCATCGGAGTTCACAGCACCGAGGATGTCATTTGATCATCCTGAACCTGAACGGGATCATGGAGTACCATCCAGCCATCGTTATTCCGTAAGTCACCCCGGATATGACGTTGATGAGTGTTACCGACCATCACCGCCAAGAACGAGGTTAGATGACCAGCTCCCCGTCCTAAGTCCAAGTTCAGCATATTTAACATCCATGTATCAGTTTGGAACCCCTTCGTCAGCATTTGATGCTACATCATTTATGGGTGCATCTAGTAGTCAGGTTCCCGTTATGGGTGAACTAGGTGTTGGCTCATCCAGCAGTGGGTTTCAAATTTTTGATACGGATGAAACGACTGATGACATACAACCGGAACCAGTGGCGGTTATAGCAAGAGGTCGTGGTGGACCGCGAATACGTGCCACTGACGAGGTTGAACGACGGGTGCAACCACCACGCACTAGAAGAACTCGACACTGTTGCTCTACACCACGCAATAATTAGAATAATTGTAATGTGTTTTAAATTTCTAATATAAATTTATATGTTTTGCATTTCATGTAATTTGTTCGGAAATTAATTGTTATATTTTATTTTAATTTATATCTTAATGTTGTTATTTAATTTTAATATAATAATCCAAATTACATGATAAGTTGCTTTTCTTTTTTTCATTTTAATTTAATTTTCTTTTTAAATTATAATAAGAAAAAAAAATTTAATCAGAAATTAAATTAAATTTTTTTTATCAAATATCCAGTTTTAAACTGTAACAATCTATATTATTATTAAAAACAATGATTAAATTAATGTCACGAGTTAATCGAATACCAACTCAAAAAAACTAATCAAATTAAAAAAATTATTTTACGATACCAACTTAAAAGTAACTTCTTTATTTAAAAAAGTGACTCGATAAATTTCTTTTAAAAAAAATTTATTTACATTTTACATCATTAAATTATTTTTGATATAAATTAAATTTTCTTTTTTATAATATTACAAAATTATAAAAAATAAAATTTTTGATATAAAAATTTTATTTTTTATATAATCTTCTTTTTAAATTTTAATAAGAAATATATTTTTATTTTTTATAAAATTGTAATAATAAATTAAATTACATTTTTAATATATATTTTAAAAAAATAAATAACCAAACCTATAAAAAAAATATTTTAATTTAATTTATAATTTTTAAAAATAAATTTATCAAATTAAAATAAAATATTGTTTTAATATAATTTTTGTTTATTAATTAAAAAAAAAATATACATGAAGGGAAATCGCCACCCCCCATGGCGATTTCCCTTCATGGTTTTAGCAAATTTTGCTAAAATTACCAAGGGAAATCGCCATGGGGGGTGGCGATTTCCCTTGGTATTTTTTTGCAAATTTGCAAAAAAACGCGCTGGGAAATCGCCATGGGGGATGGCGATTTCCCAGCTGAAAAAAAAAGGTCCGTATTTTGGGAAATAATCAAAAAGTAACGGTAATTTGATAATTTTTTTTTGGCTGTATTGTAATAAAAAAGCCTAGTAAAAATTATATATTTGAAATTATTTGATTTGAATTTCTGAATATTATGCATTTATTTATCTATATTATGTATTGAGAGTGATTGAATTGATGTGACGAGATAAGTGATATTAACTTACTTAGTGAATTTATAAAAAAAAATTAAATAAATTTATTATAAATATAAAACTAAAGATATATGTCTTTTAATGTCATACAATTAACCATTCATGTAATTTTATTAATGAAAGTTCAGTTTTTTAATTTTCCACTGAACCATTATATTTTGTTGTGTTATTTTACCTTTTATTTTATTTATTTATTTTTACATTTTTTTTATTTTGGAAAAAAAAATTCACATACATTTGCATGTGTCATAAAATCTAGTTATAATAATTTTTTAGTTCTAAGAGATTCAAAAGGTATTTTTTTAAAATGTCAAGTTTTTTTTGGTCCTATTTTGTTTTTGAGGTAATTATAATTTTAATCTTAAAACATACACATTTTTTTCATATCAGTCCTAAAATTTGTACTTGTAAATATTTAGTCATAAAAGTTATCAATGTGTTAAAAAAGAGTCTTTTAGTCGCTCTTCGAACAGAAACGTTAACTGAAAGTTTATATAAAAACTTATGTGTCATATAATGAATCACATATGAAACTTACGTAGAATTTTATTAATTTGTAAAATATTAAAAAAATTATTTGTCAAAAGAAAAAAAAATTCCAAATAAAAGATTAAAAAATTATACTTCATTTCATTAAAGACTATTAAGTTTAGTGAGAAAAGAGAGATTGTTAATTTAATGAGAGAAGAGAAAATTAAAAAAAAATAAAGTAGTGATTTTTTTAATCTTCATAAGGAGGTTGTTTTTTTAAATAATTTTTTAATATTTTAGAAATTATTGAAATGATATTCATATGTGTTCATTATATGTCAGCTAAGCTTTATGTTAGTGTTTCTATTTAAATAATGATTGAAAGACTAATTTTTAATATATTAATAATTTTTAAGACTGAATATTTACATCTAAAAATTTTAAGACTGAAATGAAAAAAAAAAACTTATATTTTTGGACTAAAATTATAATTATCTCTTTGTTTTTTTAGTGAAGATAAAATAGTCTTTTGTAGGGACTCAATGGTAATTTTTTTTTCAGAAGCCTATGTTTTCGTCCTATTTTGTTTCTTAGTAAAGGTAAAATAGTTTTTTTCAGGAATTCAAAAGGTATTTTTTTTAAAGTCTTAATTTTTTCTATCTTATTTTGTCTTTTAGTAAAGGTAAAAGAATCTTTTACTTGAAATGATTTTTTTTCTTTTTTAAATGAAAGAGCTTAGTCGAGAGAGAAAAAAAAAAAGTAGAGATGAGAGGAAAAAAAATTAAAATAAGAATTTTTTATTAATTTTTTTATAATGTATTTAAAGGTTGACCTACACGTTTATTTCGCGGGTCAATTTAAGATTAGTATTAGATTCATTGAGGAAAAAAGTTAAAAAATATTTTATTAATTTTTTTTAAATGATATATTTAAAAGGGTTTGTCCGTGCGTAACTCGCAGATCGATTTAGGAACCGTATCAGACCGGCTTAGAAAAAAAGTTAAAAAAAATATATTTTATTAATTACTTTTATTTTAATTTCAAATGATGAATTTAAAGGGGTTGGTCTGGACGTTAACTAGCTGATCGATTTAGGATCCGTACTCGACCTACTTAGGAAAAAAGTTAAAAAACGAAAAAACGAACTTGCTGCTAACTTATGTGAGAAAATCAACCCTACGAGAAAATAATATTTATAATTTTATTTTTTATTTATTATTTTTTACCTCCTATAAATAAAAATATACACTACAATAAGGTCAAATATTAAAAAAAAAAAAACATATATATTATGTAATTTATAAATAAACATATCATAAATTTAATTTTCATAATTAACAAAATATAATTATATTAATATTATTAAAATTTAAAAATTTATTATTTAATCAAATATAATTTAAAATTAATTTATTATTATTAATTAAAAATTTTATAAAAAAATTTAAAAATACCTCAACGAAAGCGGGGACTTAATTCTAGTTTGCATAATTTTTTAATTCTAAAGTTATATTTATTATTCGTGATGGATTCGGTGCGAATTCGTATAGGAACCTTAGGATATCCAATATTCGAATCCGTTTTAGTTTTGATTCGGATAGTATCAGATATTTGAATCTGTTATCTGAATTCACTTTACTTATACGGATATTATTGGATATTTGAATCCGATATCAGTTTACATATTTATAAAATATAGAAAATTTTATACTTGTATAGAGATTAGAACCTTGGCATGCAAAACCTTATTATTAAGAATTTGAATATTTAACGGATTCGAATATCTGATAGATATTGCTAACTAATTCATATTTGGATTCGGATAGTGGACGAATAATAAATAAATTTGGATATCATATAAATTAATCGGATTTGAGTTTGAATAGTCCAAAAATTATAGATATCGGATTTGTTGTCAACCCTAATTATTGTTGGAGACCAAGTGAAAAAAATAATAATAGAGTAAGAGTTAATTTTGGAATTTTTCTTTTTTTATAAGATGAATAGAAAATAGATTAATTTGTTTGAATTTAATCTTTTAATCCGTTGAGGGTAGTGTGACTTGTTATTAGAATGCTATATGATCGGGGTCCAATCCCGGATAACTTAAAATATTAAAAAAAAATTATAATCTGTTAATTGTTAGTAAAGCTAAAATTATCATCTTATTAAAAAGTGCATTTCATATTATTAATTAAATGACATATCAGCATAGTTGTTGGATATTTTAATAAAATAATTTCAAGGTATATATATATATATATATATATAGTATTCATGGTGCCTAAATTTTAAGTCACATATCATTTTGGTTTTATTATTTCAAAAATCACTGGCTAATCTTTATACTTCGAAAATTTATTATGTTTTGGTCCTTTCATCGACCAAACCATCAAATAAGATGTTAAGTGTTACCTGACATCATGCGTCTCATATGTGATGCCAAATGACATGTATGAAATTTATGATGTAAAATTTTAAAAGTTATTTAAAAAAAATAATTTTAAAACTTTAAAAGAATTTATTAATATAAAAACTTTAAAAATAAACAAAGCAACAAAGGCAATAAGTTTTACGAGCTATCCGTTCGGCCTGACAGACCCAGTTTTTATTGAATCGGGTTTGAATAATTTTTTAATTCGGAGCGACTCGACTTGAATTACTATTTATTAATAAAAATTATCTTTTACTTAAATTTAATTATAAAAAGTAATCTAAATATATTATTTTAATATTATTTTAAATAATGATATGAATTTTCGAATTGATCCGATTCGAATTCTGAATAAAAAATTAAAATAATTTAGGGTCGCGGCCCGATCATGGACAGGTTTGAATTTTTTGGGTGAATTTCTCATCTCTATTACAACCATTGAGCAATGCCTCAACCATAAATAAAGCAACCATTTTTTACATAAACACCATCATCATCATCGTTGGAAAAACATCATCAAAATACTCAGTACCCTAATATATCCGAAATTAACCACATTCGAAAATACCGAGAAGCATCATAAAAAAAACTAGAACATTTTAATTTAAAAATTCAACCAAAACCCAGAAATAAACCTTAAAAAACTGTTCGGTGAGAAATGATTTTTTTTCGTGGCAATGATGCTTTGCTTGGTTGAAGTTTTCAACCATGAAAAAACCTTTTGGTCTCTTTAAGATTTGATATATTGTTCCCATTGTGTTTTCTTCCATGAAAGAATGATGAAGGACGACGCTATTGGTAACAAAAGTTAATTAAAAAAAAAATTGGATAAGAAGCACCAAATTTGTTATAATCTATTATGATTTTGTCCATAACAGACATTTCAGAACAAAAAATTCTTCATCCATCTGTTTTGATGGTATGAAAATATTGAGTGTTTTTCAATATTTCTTTGGCTTTATTGATTAACTCTATTGCTGATTCAATAAAGAAATCGTAAAAATAAAATTTTTCAATTTCTTTGCTTGACTCTCTATGTAAAGTATGCTCTTCAATAATGAAAATACTATTTGTATTTTCTGGCATATCTGAAGGTTTTGCTCCATAAAAAATTCATATTTGATAAGGTTGATTTTTTTTTTCTTTCTTTTTGCCTTATTCCAATGGAACTAAATATTTCAAATTTATAATAATAATAATAATAATTTCTTATCCATGTAATATTGTAAATCATGGATTTTATAAAGACTGAAAAATCTTTTCTTTTATCAGCAGACGAATTTAGAAAGAAAATTTTGTCTACTAATCCCCATTCAATACTTTTTATATCAAATGGCTCTTGATCAATTATAAAAGATATTTTAGGAAGTTTAGAATATTTTGTTTCATGAGATTTTTTCAAATAAACTCTTTCTCTATAGTCTCTAAGTTTTTCTTGGAGACCAAATTCATGAAAATATTCTATTGATATTTTAATAAATAAAAATTGATCATTTGGAAGAATGTTCTTTGCTTTTTCAAAGAGACATATTTTTTTGATTTTTTCAAAAATAGGATTTTTATTATGATTATCTAAATAATAAAAAATATTGAGAATATTGTTTATATCCTCATAATTTATTTCCATTTCGGAATCCCAGTTTCTTTTTTGAATACTGGCAAAAATTATTTCTTTTAATTTTGATTAAGCCAAAATCTAGATTGTAGATAAAGTTTATGAAAATATTGATTAAGCCAAAATCTAGATTGTACTTCATCTAAAAGTTGGTATTCTTGTTGGAATTTTTTAGAGAAT
Organism: Fremontodendron californicum; assembly: GCA_030761205.1. Classification (NCBI taxonomy): domain Eukaryota; kingdom Viridiplantae; phylum Streptophyta; class Magnoliopsida; order Malvales; family Malvaceae; genus Fremontodendron; species Fremontodendron californicum. The sequence continues at coordinate 22,415,062 of JAULJL010000014.1, read as the reverse complement.
TCTTCTAATTCTCTTATATCACATAGTTTTATTTTAGTAAACATATATTCAGCATCTGCTTTTTTAGATACTTCTGATAAAAACCCACAAAATTCTTCTTTTATTAATTTAGTCATATCTTTTAGAGTGTTTTCTAAAGATTGACAATTTGACAGCATTAAAGATTTTTTAGTCTGTCCGTCTATGGAATCTTTCCATTTTCTTAACCATTGTAGAACATCTCCTTGTAGAGTTTCATATAAATAATTAAGAAAACGTTCTTTTGTCCATGACATATTTGATTTGTTATTAGTTACAAATATGGACATTGATTGTGCCCAATCATCTATAACCTGAGTAAATTTTGAAAATGATATATTAGATAAATCTAAATATGTTCCTCCTACTGCTACATTTATTTTATTGAGATCATCTCACCTAGCTGGCTGAGGTTCTATTTTTATACTTGACGAAGGGGATTCCTCCTCTTTTAATGGTTTTAATTCATCATACTCTAGTTGAGTATATGCTTTTGTTTCTGGATCTATTTCTAAGAGATCTGGTTGATCTATCTTTCTTTTTCCCAATCTAATTTCTTTTTTTTTTTTTTATTTTCTTCGGTTTCCATATCATAGTTTTTTGAATCTATGGAATTACTACCTTCACTGCTTTCTTCAGTGGTTTCTACTACAAAATTTTCTTCACCGTTTTGGTTTAGAAAATGATGATAATTATATTTTTCAAATAATCTTTCATGTGTTTCATAAAGATTTTGTATCATTTGAAAATATTTCTCTCTTTCTTGAGGAAGTTTAGTAACTTGATATTGGCTTTTCCAATATTCAATTATGCTTTTTAGATGCTCAAAATCTTCATATTCTTTTTTATCTTTAGCTGATTGTTTATCATTTAAAGTTTTAATTTCTACTTTACTACCATAATATAATCTAGGAACTTTCTTTAAGTTTTCTAGATCTATTTTTTCTTCTTTTATATTATCTAATTTAGTTTCTACAACTTCTAATTTTTTAAACATTTTAGTAAAATGGTTATCAGTTATATCTATAAGATTATTTAAAGTACTACTTACATATCTAATATTATTATTTTCTTTTTCTTCTATATGCATACTATGTTCATAAATATTTTTACCTCTACCTAAATATTCTATTCCTTCCATTGTAGATTTATTTTAGTACCTAAGACCCTTCTGTGCTACGATTTTTCCTTCAAAGTTAGCTATAAACGGCAACTCAAGCCTCAAGCGCTAACACAACAGGAATATTAATCGCACAAGCATATAGGTTTTGAATAAACTACAAATGTAAAAGAAAATAAAATGCAAAGTTTCAGATAAAAATACTTACAGAGATAGATAGCAAGAGAAGATAAAAAAAATATTAGATATTTCCTAAGTTTTGATCGTTACAAAGCTCTGATATCAATAAGAGAAAAGAGGATATAACTAGTAGAATATACAAAAAGAGTTGTAAGAAAGTTAAAAGAGCAAAAAGAAAAGTTTGTAGGAAAAGACTTTTTGATATTATCCCATAGGCAAAGCTTGCCTTCAATTTTACAACAAGTTCTCTTATATAGAGAAACAAATAGAAAAAGACAAAAGAAATTTTACATTATTTCTTACATCACTATCCTATCTTGCCAACATATTCCGACAAAGTAAAAGACTTACAAAGTACATGACTCACTATTAAAGTACATGACTAACGGTTTGTGCATTTAAAATAAAGATAAGACTTATCTATATTAGTATATAAATTGACAAAAATAAAAAAATAAGGTTTATCTACAAAATCTTTTTTTTGAGATTCTTATCTTGACATTTCTTGTCGTATGCTGGATAAAGTTTGCAGTAGGTCAAAAAAATATCAGAGATATTTCTTTCATCCTTCCAGAATATTGTCTAGATTAATTATTTCTTCTGGAAAATGCTCTTGCTCTTGTTGATATTGTTCCCATCCTTTATGGATTTGGAGAAGTGTAAACTGAGGAAGATCAAGACCATTTAAATTTTTAATTTTTCAAGAAGATGAATGGCCTCTATTTGGGATTCTTCATGTAGTTCACTTTCAATTTTGGTAGAGAACTATCTTCCAAATATTTTTCTACCATCTGTTTTTAGAAGATATAATTCAATATTGACTAAAATATGTGTAACTTTTTCTACCATATTTAACCCGGTTGAAAAGGTATATAGAGAGGAATTTTTATATAAAGATAGAGCATTTTTTAGATCATTTTCATCAGTTTCTGTTGGTTGCAGAAGAGGACCTCCCATGATTTTGCTAGCAATCCATATCTTATATGGTTGAAAAAAAATTTCTTTTTCATTTATTCCTGCAAAACTAGTGATTTCTATATGTAGATATATAAAATAAGAATCATTTTTTACCATATTATAAATCATAGATTTTATAAAAGCAGAAAAATCTATTAATAGATGAAAAGAGAGATTTTGGACAGTTATTTGTTCGACAAGACCCCATTCGATACTGGTTATATCGAAGGGTTCATGATTTAATTTAAATTTAAATTTTGGTAAATTTTTAGAAATACCAAAACTATTTAGATAAATCGAAGAATAATATAAGTCAAAATTTTCTTTTAATATTTTTTCCAGAGAAAATCTTATTTCTTGGTTTACTTTCCAAGAAATTTCTAGAGGTAGAATCTTTTAAGTTTTTTCAAAAAGATAATTTTTTTTTTTTAATTTATTAACAATTGGATTTAAAGAAAATTCTCCAAGTTGTTCACATAAACCCAAGAGATTGTCTATCTCTTCAATATCAAGATTTTCTTGATCATTCCACTTTCTTAGTAGAATGCTTTTTAAAACTATTTGTTTAAAATCTTTTTCTTCATTAGCTTTTTTAGCTAATGTTTCAGAAAATTGAGAAAGATTTATTTTGAAAGAAGATCTATTATCTTGGAGTTGGGCTTTCCATACTCCATTAATGAATTTATAAAGATCTTTTGGTACTCCTGGGTTATAAAAATCTTTGACTGGTTCGAGAGATTGTTGTTTTAACAATTTTCCTGTATTTTTAATGATCTTAGACTAAGAAGGAAATTAATTATATGGGGTTTGAGACCATTGAGAAAAATGTTGTACTGGAACTGTTTGACCAGTATAAGGAATAGTGACATATTGAACAGTTTTTGGGTCAGGTGTTTGCTGAACCCATTGAGGAATTTGGTAGTATCCTTTTTGAATTCCTACTGATGAAAAAGAATCTCTTTTTTATCATAGTCCATTCACCTTTGACTTCTTTTCCTTTTTTCATAGCTGTTTTTCAGCTAACTCAATTTTTCCGTGCTCAATGAATTAGCAAGAAAACTGTTAGAACAATAATAGAAATAGTTTAATTAACTAATTCTAGAAGAATTTTCCATTGATGTATTTCCTGGAAAAATTGGTATTTGGACATTGGTTATGTCAATTGGTTTAGTACTAGTGCTAGCAATAGATTCATCACTATCACTTTCTTCTAATTGATTTTGAGAAAAACTAATCCTTGGTGGATTTTTTGTTTTCTCTTTTAAAGATCTATTATCTTTAAAATAAAGATTTGATCTTGAAGCCATAAATTCTATAGGCTTTGCTGTTTTACTTGAAGATTCACCTCTTACATCTTTTAGTAACCAATTATTAGGGGCTTTTAAGTCTCTAAGATTCATTAGTCGGGGTTGGATTTCTGAATCGAAACTTCTTGGTTCGAAGATTTCAATTATTTTAGTATCAAATTTCTTTGTTGAAGTTTGTGCCAAGTTAGTAAATTCATGAATAGCTTTCCAACTGATTTTTAGATCATTGCTATTATCTTTCATACCAACATTTTTTGTTTGTATTCTAAGTCGAACAGAATCTTGTATATTTGGATCATTAATAGATACAAAATAATTTGGTTTTATTTTAAACCAAACTACACCAGTGACTAAATTGGATTGTATTCCTCCTATTAGTGCTTTAATAGGATCAAGAAATCTTTTATCTAAAACTACAGCTATGATCGGTGTATCTATTCCTTGACGAAATAAAGCTTTTATTTCTATTTGTATAAACACCGATGTGTATATATCTAATTTTAGGATACTTTTGCTTAAGTCTCCTAATTTTCTCTTTATTAAAGATGGGAATATCTACTAATCCATCTTCGGAGGCTTTAGCAGTTGTGTTACCGCTAAATTGTTCAAAGTGTCTAGCACTCCAAAAATTAAATTTTGATATTTTATAAATCTCTTCCTTTTTTACTATATGTAATTTTGATAACTGTTCTTCAGTTATCTGTATGTCTTCTCCTAAGACATCACCTAATTTTGTAACCTGGTTTTCCTCATCAGGTACTTCTTTCATTGTTTCTATATTTTGGTAATCTTTTATCATAAATATAATATCTTTTTCGTTATATGATGTTTCTTCATCAGAAGAGATTTCATAAATTGTTTCTTCTGCGTCATTGATTTCTTCACCAAAACATATTTCTAGATCTTTTTCTTTTATAAATTTTATCCTTGTTTTAGCACTTTTTCCTTTATTAGCACAGTTTGTTGCTAAATGCCCTTGTTCATCACAGATATAACATTTACAAGATTTTGTTATCTTGTTTGTTAAAAGTTTTTCTTTTAACATATTTTTTGTCTTTTTGGATAGATTTTGGTTTTTGCCATTTTTTCCATCTAAATTTTTTATTCCTAGGATAATAAAGACCACAACCAAATTATACTGTATTATTTAATAACTTAGAACAATATTTTTGTCCTATTTGTTTTTTAACTTGTTTTGCTGCTTTAGCTTGTAAACAGTGTTCCATTATTTGCTTGTTTGCAAATAATATCCTATTTCCTAAAGTATCTTTACTTGAAGTTTTTTCAAGATAGTAATTATATTTACTATTATATATTTCATCCCAGGGTGGGGAAAGTTTATGAAAATATTGATTAAGACTAAATCTAGATTGTACTTCATCTAAAAGTTGGTATTCTTGTCGGAATTTTTTAGAGAATTCTTCTAATTCTCTTATATCACATAGTTTTATTTTAGTAAGCATATATTCAGCATCTGTTTTTTTAGATACTTTTGGTAAAAACCCATAAAATTCTTCTTTTATTAATTTAGTCATATCTTTTAGAGTGTCTTCTAAAGATTGACAATTTGACAGCATTAAAGATTTTTTAGTTTGTCCGTCTATGGAATCTTCCCATTTTCTTAACCATTGTAGAACATCTCCTTGTAGAGTTCCACATAAATAATTAAGAAAACGTTCTTTTGTCCATGACATATTTGATTTGTTATTGTTACAAATATGGACATTGATTGTGCCTAATCATCTATAGCCTGAGTATATTTTGAAAATGATATATTTTTTATTTCCATATATTATTCATGATATCATATAAATGTGAAGGTAAATCAGGATTAAAAAAGTCTGAGACCTGTTTTTTAGGTTCTTTTTGTAATAAAGAAACGGTTTGTTTAACCAATTCAGAATAGAAAACGGGTTCCCAATCCTGGTTTTGAGACCATTGAGATGGATAAGGTTGTTGTACTGGATCTGTCTGACCAGTATAAGGGATAGTGATATATTGAATAGTTCTTGGGTCAGGTGTTTGTTGAACCCATTGAAAAATTTGGTAGTATCCTTTTCGGATTCCTACTGATGAAAAAGAATCTCTTTTTTGAGACTTTTTTTTATCGTAGTCCATTCACCTTGGACTTCTTTTCCTTTTTCCATAACTGTTTTTCAGCTAGCTCAATTTTTCCCTGCTCAAATAATCAGCGAGAAAATTGTTAGAACATTTTATATCTAATATTATTATTTTTTTTTTCTTCTATTTGCATACTATGTTCATAAATATTTTTACCTTTACCTAAACATTATATTTCTTCCATTGTAGATTTATTCTGGTACCTAAGACCCTCCTGTGCTACGATTTTTCCTTCAAAGTTAGCTATAAATGGCAACTCAAGCCTCAAGCGCTAACACAATAGGAATACTAATCGCACAAGCATATAGGTTTTGAATAAACCACAATGTAAAAGAAAATAAAATGCAAAGTTTCAGATAAAAATACTTACAGAGATAGATAGCAAGAGAAGATAAGAAAATATTAGATATTTCCTAAAAAAAAAAGTTAATTAATATATTATTTATAATGATATTATTCAAGATCGATTATATTAGATTTGATTACCATTAATTTATATAAGAAGTTTGAGTTCGAGCTTGAAATAAATACTCAAATAAAATTTTTAACATTAAAAAATTTATTTATGTAGATATGTATATAACATTAAAAATGATTTTTTTTTTTTCAAAAATTCGATAAAATTTGCGAGTCATTGAAGCTGAGTATATTACAAAATTCGAACTTAGCTCGAAAATGAATGAATTAGATTCAAATATTCATCAAGTCCAACCCTAATAATTCATAAGTAGCTCGATTCATTTACACCATTATTATTGTTTAATTCGTAGATTTAAGATAATTGACATGTAGAATTCACCTTAATTTTACCAAATATAATGATATTATAAAAAAAAAAAAATCATTCAAATTTAGGGATTTAACCACCTTGTACCACATGCTATCTACATGTTTTCATGAATAAGTGTTTATGAATGTTTTTTATGGGATATTAAGGATGGATGAATGAGAAATAAGAGAGCATCTAAATCTGAAACGCAACTCATAATCATACTTGAATATAACTACACATGAGTGTATATGCATATGAATGAAATTTTCAAATTATATCAAACAATGAATTTAATTAAATATAAAAATCTCTTTTACAAACACTATATCTTAACTCTTAAATATGATTCACTTAGGACTAATTTAGTATTATTGTTAGAAAAAATGTGGATTGGAAAAATTTGAGTTGAAAAATGCGTGTTTAAAAAGTGTAATGAAAAAACGTGATTTAAGATTTTTTAAGTGTTTGGTATTATTGTGAAAAATTGAAATATAAAAAAGAATATGCTTAAATAATAAAAATTTAGAGATGTGAGATGTGAGAATAATAAAATCATTTTATCCAAAAATCAGCTTTCAAACTGCAAAAGCACTATTTTTTTGTATAGCAAAACCACAATAAAAAGTTAAACTTTTTTATCCATTTAAAATTGAGATTACGGTGAAACACAGTTTTTGACTTCAAAAATTATGCTAATAGCAATGCTAAATGGAGTCTTAATAATATTGCTTTAATTTACTTTTGTTTGATTTGAAAGTTTTGAATTTATATTTATATATAATTTAATTTTACACAAATTAAGATAAAATGAAAAATTATAATTTCATCTCCTCAAACATTAAATATAAACTTTCATCCCAAATAAAAAATCCTGGTTCTTTCCTTACTTATTGTAAAAATCTACTAGAACATCTAGTGTATGGTGCATTGTAGAGAAATGGAGAACCAAGTTTTCAATCTTTTGCTCTTAAGGTTAGCACCAAGAGGTGTTCATAATCAGATCAAGTCATATCAAGTCAGAGTTTTAGCGAGTTTAGATATAGTATTAATATCTTATATATTTATTTAAATTCGATTTGGCTTGATTCAATAATTTTAATGTCAAATTTTATTTAAACCTATCCAAATAATTAATTAGTACAATATTTCCATTCAAATCATTTAAAAAAATAAATAAAAATATGATATTTTTTATTTAAACTATAATCTTTTGTTTTTTTAATACAGAGTTTTAAAACATGAAGGGTTTAACATATTTCTAAATTTTTATTTATAATAATTATATAAAAAATAAATATATATTATATAATTAAAAAATAAATTGAATCAATAAATTTGTACATTAAATGTTAAAACCAAAATCGATGGATCTCATTATTCTATCCAAATTCATTGAACATATTAAATATTTTTGAACAAACTCTTTCGGATATCAACGATTTTTGGGATTGACGATGCTTGCATAGGTATATTAGCGCGAATAGAATCCTGCCTCTACCGTGCTCGAGCCGCGCATTTATTTTTTTGATGTTTATTCTTTTTGCTTATTTTTAATTGTTTAAAAGGGATTATGAAATATCAATACGATCGATCAGTATTTTACTGATGATCGAATAAGTGAATTTCACAATATCATTTTTTTATTTGCATTATCTTTATATATTTTTTTATTAATTTTATCGAATCAAACATTAAAAATAAATAAATACGAAGAGAATAAAAAAAAAAAAAACACAATACTAGTTACGAGAGTGATAGAAACAGGAGATGGGGAGAGGATTTGGATTCATAGTAGCGCAACCAAAATTTTCAATTTTTTTTTTTTGGGACCGCTCTTTGCCACGTTTAAGTACAAGCCAATACCTGGTTTGACACGAAATAACACGTGGAATCAATTCCCTAACTTTCAACTGACACCTCATTACCTTTTCCATCCAATTAATTTTTGTCTTTTTCTCCACGTCAAAACGGCGCACCTCAATCCTTCCAAACTCAGAATTTAATACCCCCACCGTTTCACCATTTTTTAAATCTCAAATTTCCCTGACTACCCTCCATTTCAACCCACAATTACGTCATATAATCCATGGTATACACGTAAATTCAGCGTAATTGAATCCCTTTTTCCTCTAACTCAAAACCATTCGACCCGCCTCTAGAAATCCAAAATCAAACTCACCAGAGCTTACTTCCTCAAATTTCTCGAGCTTTCTAGGAAATTTTTTTCTGCAAACACTATAAATCTAAGTTTTGTTCCAGACCCACCTCAGATTCTGCAGTCTATTCACAAAATATCAACAAAAAATAAAATAAAATCTGAAACACTTTTTTTTTTTTTTTTTGCTTTTGTTCTTTTTAGCTTTTCAACAATGGCAGCAAAAACTGATGGCAAGGCCATAGGCATAGACCTGGGCACAACTTACAGCTGTGTCGGGGTATGGATGAACGACCGTGTCGAGATCATTTCCAACGACCAAGGCAACCGAACCACTCCTTCTTATGTAGCCTTCACCGACACCGAGCGTTTAATAGGCGACGCAGCTAAGAACCAAGTCGCCATGAACCCTGAGAACACCGTTTTCGACGCTAAAAGGCTCATTGGTCGTCGTTTCTCCGACCCTTCCGTTCAAAGCGACGCCAAACTCTGGCCTTTCAGGGTTATCCCAGGCCCTGGAGATAAACCCATGATTGTAGTTCGTTATAAAGGGGAAGAGAAGCAGTTTTCTGCAGAGGAAGTTTCGTCCATGGTGTTGATTAAGATGAAGGAAGTCGCTGAAGCTTTTTTGGGGCATCCTGTGAAGAACGCTGTGGTTACGGTTCCTGCTTATTTTAATGACTCGCAAAGGCAAGCAACGAAGGATGCTGGTGTTATATCCGGGCTTAATGTAATGAGGATTATCAATGAGCCAACGGCTGCTGCTATCGCTTATGGTTTGGATAAGAAGGCTTCGAGAAAAGGGGAGCAAAATATTCTAATCTTTGATCTTGGAGGTGGTACTTTTGATGTTTCCTTGTTGACGATTGAAGAAGGGATTTTTGAAGTTAAAGCTACGGCTGGTGATACCCATCTTGGTGGTGAAGATTTTGATAACAGGTTGGTTAATCATTTTGTCACTGAGTTTAGGAGGAAACATAAGAAGGATATCAGTGGAAACGCTAGAGCTTTGAGGAGGTTAAGGACGGCTTGTGAGAGGGCTAAGAGGACTTTGTCTTCGACTACTCAGACGACTATTGAGATTGACTCTTTGTTTGAAGGGATTGATTTTTATGCTACGATTACAAGGGCGAGGTTCGAGGAATTGAACATGGATTTGTTTAGGAAATGTATGGAGCCAGTGGAGAAGTGCTTGAAAGATGCTAAGATTGATAAAGGTCATATCCATGAGGTGGTTTTGGTCGGTGGGTCAACTAGGATTCCCAAAATTCAACAAATGTTGCAAGATCTTTTCAATGGCAAAGAGCTTTGCAAGAGTATAAATCCTGATGAAGCTGTTGCATATGGGGCTGCGGTTCAAGCTGCAATCCTTACTGGTGAAGGTGATGAGAAGGTTCAAGATTTGTTGTTGCTTGATGTTACACCTCTCAGTCTTGGATTGGAAACTGCTGGTGGGGTAATGACTGTCTTAATTCCGAGAAACACCACGATTCCAACCAAGAAAGAACAGATTTTCTCAACTTATTCCGATAATCAGCCTGGCGTTTTGATCCAAGTTTATGAGGGAGAGCGAGCTCGAACCAAGGATAATAATTTGCTTGGCAAATTTGAGCTTACTGGTATCCCTCCAGCTCCAAGAGGTGTGCCTCAAATCAACGTTACGTTTGATATAGATGCAAATGGCATATTGAACGTAACTGCAGAGGATAAAACAGCTGGTGTTAAAAACAAGATTACGATCACAAATGATAAAGGAAGGCTGAGCAAGGACGAGATTGAGAAGATGGTGAAAGATGCAGAGAGGTACAAGGAAGAGGATGAGGAAGTGAAGAAGAAAGTGGATGCGAAGAATGCATTGGAGAATTATGCATACAACATGAGGAACACAGTGAGGGATGAGAAATTTGCAGCGAAATTGAGCCCTGAAGACAAGGAGAAGATCGAGAAGGCGGTGGAGGAGAAAATAGAGTGGCTGGATAGGAACCAATTGGCTGAAGTTGATGAGTTAGAAGATAGGCTTAAGGAGCTGGAAAACATATGCAATCCCATAATTTCAAAGATGTATCAAGGTAGTGCCGCTGATGGTGATGTGCCTATGGATGGTAATATGCCTGGTGGTGGATATACTGGGTCTGGTTCTTCTGGCCCTGGGCCAAAGATTGAGGAGGTGGATTGAAGTTGAAGCAAAGAGGAAAGCTTTTGCATTTTTCATAGCAGTGCTGGTTTTGGTTCAGGGTTTTTAGTTGGGGATAGATTTGTTATCTTAAGATCAATTTCGTGTTTTGTTTATAAATCAATAAAAGAAATTGGTACTTGTTGCTTTCTACTATCTTTAAGTTCCATGTAAAATTGTCTTGAAACCTTTTGTTAGTGAATCTTAAGTAGTAGTACTACTAGTAGCTTCCTCTTCTTTTGCAAGTTCAATTACTTCTGTAATTTTGTAATTGCCACTTGAAATTGTTTAAGTTTAGCTATACAATTACAAAGAACAAAAGAAATTCGAAAATCACTGAAATTTGTAAAAACCGGTTGGACTTTTCAGGGCTCAAAAGTTCCAAAAAGTCTAGTCTCTCATGGTCACAGCTCACAAAAACTTCGTAATTTGAAGGGTGTGTTTGTATGCTGCTGTGGTTTAGTTCTAAAAAACTAAAATTGCATTGTTTCTCCATAATCTTTTAACTTGGAATATTGGAAAGTGCAAATTTGGTGATGACTAACATCAACAATATATGACAGTTAAGAATACTTCTCTATCCTGGTGTACAACAAAAACTTCCATTCATGTCTATAAGTAAACTAGCTCTACATCTTTTTTTTTTTTTTTTTTTTTCCATCTTAAAACATTTTTTGGTACATTTTTCCCACTTAAGCTTTGCCTCTAAACTGAATTTCAAATCTTTTTTTTTTTTTTTTTTGAGGATAGGAGAAATGGTTGCAATTACACGTAGAAAAACAGAGCCAGTAGCTCCATCTTTTGAAAGGGGAAAAATTAAAGAAGAAAAAAAAAATACCATTTAAGTTAACAAAATTAAAAAAAAAAGGGGGGGGATTTACATTTACTGGGAAGAGAGCAATTTTGTAATTTATCTCACTTAAATTATATATTGGCAGATTGTTAGCATACCAGCTGGTCAGGGCCATGGAAATGTTGTGGCTACCAAGATTGGCTGCTTGTTCCTCCCAAAAGGTTGCTTTGTTTGTATGAGATGAGACCTAAGGCTGTACTCTTCTAACTGTTCAATAAACAACAGCAAAAATGTTTTAAAAGATAGGCATAAGAAGAAAAAAAAAAGACAAAAGTAAATATATACATTAGAAAATAGAAACAAAACTTTGCGATTGCACAATCTATTTTAGCCAGCTCTTATGGCAAATATATACAATGAGCTGACATTAGCCACCCAGTTTGATAGGGATGGCATGGATTGGCCAAATTTATTATAGCGATTGAATTGAAAAAAGACTAGTGCATATATGAAGAGAGAATGGTGAAGCATTAACCTATGTTGCTCCGATTCTTCATTTTTCTTGAAGAATGTCCACGCATATCCGGACATGGGTATGGGGATATGACCCTCCAAAAATCTTCCAAATACATGAAAAAACTTAGAAAAATTGAACATATCCGTGTCAGACACATACCCATATCCGACGCTAACACTCGAGTCCGAGTAACATAGGCATTGACAGCCAGCATTAATTGGCTCTAAACACTTCAAAATGTAACCAGGTTAATGTTTACCTTAAGTAGAAAAGGTTCAAACATTTAACCAGTTAATAACTGATTGTGCACCTAAGTCTAAGTAGGTTCAGTTTCAAGCAAATTTGGAAAGACCAGACCTACAGTTACAGTCCTTACATGGCTTGCATGCTTGAGCATGATCAGCTTCATACCTAAAATTCTTTCCTGTCCCCACGAACACATGAAACAAATTTCCATTTCCATTTCAGTGCAATCAACCAGAACTAAGTCAACTCAATACCAAATTAAATCCTTCGTACCACAATAAGGTTGGCTCTGGCCACATGGATCCTATGATGTCGTTGTTCCTAGATGATGTTTATGCCCATATATTTGGAAGTTACATTAAATCTAAAAGCCTAGATCTATTTAATTTGAAGGTAATTAATTAACCCATCGCAAATACCATATGCAGCTCCAGAAGTAAATTATATCATAATCCTATGGGTTAAACTTTGATCCATGCAAATGGTAGTTCCAGGTCAAAGCAAAAAATGATGGTTAATTGTTTGTCAATGCGAGTTGTAGTCATATTTAATCCAAGAATTCAAGTTCTGTAAGCACGTATTGTGTCCTCACCTCCATAGCTGCTGTTGAAGCCAACAGAGCTTCACATTGGTCAAGCATGTTTTCCTCTTGTGCAGCTATTGCAGCAAGCTCAGAAACCAAATTATTTATCCCGTCTACCTATACAACACATAAAATATTGAAATACAGTTAAGCATCTGGAATGAAATCAAAGATATAAAAAGACATCAGCAATAGAACTGCATTTTAATATCAGAATCCAGAGTTTGTCAAACACTGGAGCAGCACAGGACCAAAACCCAAGTTGTAGACGTGAAATTTCTTGAGTCATCAGGAGGCATATATGCTCTCACCATAGCATTAGAAACAAAAATCTTTTCAAAATTCAGATATACATCATCTAAGTTGAAATTGCCAGAAAAACTTGTCTCAACACTTAAAAGTAAAATAAACAGAAATAAAACTTCCAACTTGTACCAAAATTAAATTTTCTTGGAAAATATGCCAGTAGTCAGCATCTTTAATTTCAATATCAAATAACAGAAAACATCAAAGGATTCCGGGTCTAAGCAGAAGAAACAAAAAGCAAGATTTAGAGTCATATTGCGACATGATAGACATTCAATCAAAAATAGTAGGGGGAACTAAAGACTACCACATTGATATTTGTTCTAACTGCTTATAATGTCAGCATTTATGTCCAAACAAAGGGGAAAAAAAGTAGCTTGGGAAGCTAAATACCTTTGAGAGTAAAGAACAAATGGAAGATCCCATAGCCTGCATCACATCAACAGCAGAGCAAATAGCAGCCTTCAATGATTCAATATCCGCCTGAAGAGTACAAAATCCAGTAACAATGTCAGGGTTTCTCTTTTCAGATATCAATCCAAAGTATTTTTCTAAACTTACCCTTGCCCCTCCAGTTACAGGAAGACGGAGAGTGCTCGCCTCCAGATCTTCTACTGCTCCAGCTAAAGAACTCATATGATCCCTTTCAAGTAATGCCCAATTGTTGAGGTGCCCCATCTGCATGAATCATGTATACGCATGCATTTAGACAATGGAAATTCTGTGGACTGACATAAGAAAACTATAAATGGACACTCAAAAGCATGACTGAAAGTTGAATATATTTCTGCACAAACATAGTCTCTCTTCTAAGCGCAGTAGGCATGCTTGGAATTTATTTCTCTCATTTGATAGATTATAGATGAAAATGGAATAGTTTATTGTTGTTTTCTTTTGTCATTAACTATACCTCTTTTCTTAGACAGATGGAATGACGTCAAAACATCTACAATTTCAACGTACACCCCAACTCAGGAACAAAGTTCTAAAGACCATGCTAAAAGCCAATAGTTGTTTAGATGGGAAGGAAAATACAGCAGTGCTTAAATGCCAAGAAAGAAAGTGCTACTGAAGCAGCACAGAAAAGGAAAAGAGTGAAGAGAGGAAGAAGAGGGGAAAGAGAGGAATGGTCCTCCACTGCTCACTTTGTTATCCAGGTCATAAAATAATAATTATCTAAAAGTCAAAAAAAAAAAAAATGAAAGCAACTCAGAGCTCCATCTTGATTTAGCGGCAATATGTTGAAGACGGACTGCTCAGTACAACTTCAGCAATCCAATCCAGATAACCTCTTAACAGCAAATATTGGTACATCTATATGCTATTGCAAAATGCTTAGAAGGGAAAGCCTGAAAATTTTTGCTTAGTGGAAAGAATCTATACTGATATGCTGATTGTCAGAAAATACTTTTTTTTTTGGCACAAGTCAGAAAATATTTTTGAATGAGTGAGATAGCAAATTTAGTTCTTCCAATTTTTAGATGAGAAGATGTTTCCATATGGATGAAAGATAACTCCTTATATCTAATTTTTGGAGACATAAGCAATTGTTCCAAAAGTAAGACATGAAATATATCATTCATGCAGATAGTAAATTGTTTCTCTTCCATCAATTCAATATTAATCACCATGCAAAAGTTTGATAAAAAAAAGATGTTCATCTAAAACTGTAACTGTAATGTAATTTTAATAGTAATAATTAGAAGAACACATAATAGTTATCAAGTGAAGGCCAATTTGATATCATATTGTACATATGTCCGACAGTCTAAGGTAACAGTGTTACCATATACATTTTAGGACTTTATATCATTTAGGACTTTTCTATTCATATTAGCTGTATATATATTTTACCATGTGTATAAGCTGAATAATAGGGATTAATTCCCATGTATATAGGCTGAACATTAGGGTTAATTCCCATGTATATAGACTGAACATTAGGGATTAGTTACCAGGTATTTAGGCACAATGATAGGGATTACAGTGTAGAGTAATTGATGAGCTTTCCATGTATAGAACACAGAGATTAATAAGGGAAGGGGGGCTGACAGTCAACATACTTTTTCCAAAACCTCTCTTTGCATATTCTGTTTCGGTTCTAACATGGTATCAAGAGCAGGTTCGATTTTTTCTTCTGTTTAGTTTCGGTGGCCATTTTTTTTCTTGGGTTTCTGTCGAGAGCAGGTTCGATTTTTTCTTCTGTTTAGTTTCGGTGGCCATTTTATTTTCTTGGGTTTCTGTCGACATCAACAGTGGGTGTTGGTTCGATTTCGTGGCTATTTTTTTCTTGGGTTTCTGTCGGCATCAACAGTGGGTGTTGGTTCGATTTTTTTAATTTCGGTCTGTGGGTATTTTTCTGGTGGTGTTTTCTGTGACACTTTTCTTGTGGGATATTTTTTTTCTGCATGTTGGTTGCATCATGTCATCGGATAGGTTGGAATCGTTTCATATTAGATTTACTGGCAAAAACTATTCTGCTTGGGAGTTTCAATTTAAATTATTTGTGAAAGGAAAAGAATTGTGGGGTCATATTGATGGGAGTGCTCCCGCACCTCAAGATGTGGAGGCTTTGTCTAAGTGGGAAATTAAGAATGCTAGGGTTATGACTTGGATCCTTAGCTCGGTTGAGCCTCATCTTGTTCTCAACCTGAAACCTTATAAAACTGATGTCCAGGCCGTGCATGCAACCAGCAAGCGCGATCAATTCTTGATGAAGCTACGACCTAATTTTGAAATTGCTCGGTCTAATCTGATGAATCGTCATCCTGTACCATCTCTGGATGCCTGTTTGAGTGAACTTCTTCGTGAGGAGCAGCGTTTGGTAACTCAGGCTGCCATGGAACATCGGGCTAATGTTAGTGCACCTGTCTCTATGGCTTATGCAGCACAGGGAAGGAATAAGGGTAGAGATATGCGTGCTGTCCAGTGCTTTAGTTGTAAAGCTTTTGGTCATATTGCTCGGGATTGTCCCAAGAAGTTCTGTAACTACTGCAAGAAACAGGGTCATATCATCTCTGCTTGTCCCATTCGACCTGAACAGAAGCAGGGTACTGCCTATCATGCCTCCACTGGTGCCTCTTATTCTACTGCATTGCCTGCTGCCTCGCCGGTTGTTCCTATTCCTTCTTCTACAGCCTTAGCAAACCCGAACACACTCACTCCTGAAATGGTACAACAGATCATTTCTGCTTTTTCTACTTTTGGACTCTCAGGTAATCATAAAGTTGCTTCTAAGCCATGGTATTTTGACTCTGGTGCCTCTAACCATATGACCAATACTGTTGTCCCTCTTTCCAATGTCAGAAATTATGATGGAAATCTGACAATTAAAACCGCTGATGGCAGTTCTCTGCCTATCAGTGCTGTTGGTGATCTTTCTTCTTCCTTAACTGATGTTTTTGTCTCCTGCCCTCTCCACAAATCTTATTTCTGTTGGTCAATTGGTTGATAATAATTGTAATGTCCATTTCTCTCGTTCTGGTTGTGTTGTGCAGGATCAAGTGTCAGGGAAGATGATCGCGAAAGGGCCTAAAGTGGGCCGACTCTTTCCTCTTCATGTTTCTCGTGCCACTATTATCCCTAGTTTTCCTTTACTTTCATTTGCATGTAATGTTGTTGGTTCGAGAAATAATATGTGGCATCGACGTCTAGGTCACCCAAACTCTGATGTACTTCGTACTTTGTCACATTCTGGATTATTGGGAAATAAAGCATGTTCTTCTCTTGATCTTTCTTTTGATTGTACATCCTGCAAACTTGGCAAAAGTAAAGTTCTACCCTTTCCTCATCATGCATCTCGTGCATCACAATGTTTTGATGTTATTCATAGTGATGTTTGGGGGATTGCACCTATTGTTTCTCATGCACATTACAAGTATTTTGTTACTTTCATTGATGATTTTAGTCGGTTTACTTGGGTTTACTTCCTTCGGGCTAAGGCCGAAGTTTTTTTAGTCTTTAAGCGCTTTCTTGCACTTCTTGAAACTCAATTTTCTACCAGCATCAAAGTATTACGCTCTGATTCGGGCGGTGAATACATGTCTAATGAGTTTCAGAATTTTCTTCAAAGCAAAGGGATCTTCTCTCAGCGTTCTTGTCCTTCGACACCACAACAAAACGGTGTTGCTGAGAGGAAAAATCGACATCTTCTTGATGTGGTAAGAACTATTTTACTTGAATCATCTGTTCCTCCTCGTTTTTGGTGTGAAGCACTTTCTACTGCTGTTCATTTGATCAATCGCTTACCCTCTCCTACGTTAAATCATGTTTCTCCTTTCTTTAAGTTGTTTGGTCATTCTCCTTCATATTCTGATCTACGTATTTTTGATTGTGTTTGTTTTGTGCATCTCCCTACTCATGAACGTCATAAACTTACTGCTCAGTCTGTTAAGTGTGTTTTTCTTGGTTATGCTATCTCTCAAAAGGGATATGTTTGTTATGATCCTCAGGCTCGTCGTATACGAGTTTCTAGGAATGTGA
The DNA here is from genome assembly GCA_030761205.1 of Fremontodendron californicum. NCBI lineage: Eukaryota > Viridiplantae > Streptophyta > Magnoliopsida > Malvales > Malvaceae > Fremontodendron > Fremontodendron californicum. The sequence continues at coordinate 22,397,332 of JAULJL010000014.1, read as the reverse complement.
TTTTCTTTGAAAATCAATATTTCTTTCCATCTCATGTTGAGCTGCCATCTGCATCTTTATCTCTTCTGCCTAGTTTTTCTGATTCCCCAACACTTGTAGAACGGTTTAAACCTGGTTTTGTGTATGGACGACGTAGTAGACATGAGTCTGGTTCCACTTCCTCTGTGCCTCCTTCCGATCTTGACTCGACACCTGATCCTGCTCCTGCTTCCACCACTCTTCGTCGGTCTACTCGTCTTTCTCGACCCCCTGATCGGTATGGTTTCTTCTCTCATGTTTCTCTTGTCACTACTTTATCTACTATTTCCATTCCCTCTTGCTACAAACAGGCCATGGAACATGAGTGTTGGCAAAATGCAATGCAAGTAGAACTCCAAGCACTTGAGGAGAATCACACTTGGGATATTGTTCCTTGTCCTCCTACAGTTAAATCTATTGGGAGTAAATGGGTTTTCTCTGTAAAACTTCGTTCTGATGGCTCTTTGGACAGGTACAAAGCTCGCCTTGTAGCTCTCGGTAACAAACAGGAATATGAGATTGATTATGAGGAGACATTTGCTCCTGTTGCCAAAATGACCACGGTTCGAACCATCTTAGCTGTTGCCGCTTCACAGTCGTGGCAACTGCATCAAATGGATGTGAAGAATGCCTTTCTTCATGGTGATCTCCAGGAAGAGATTTACATGAAGCTTCCCTTTGGTATGACTACTTCTTCTCCTCATGATGTCTGTAAGCTAAGGCGTTCTCTATATGGGCTCAAGCAAGCACCCCGGGCTTGGTTTGAGAAGTTTCGCAGTACACTTCTTTCCTTCAGTTTTACACAAAGTCAGTATGATTCTTCTCTCTTCTTCCATACGTCTGCATCGGGTATAGTCCTTCTCTTGGTTTATGTGGATGATATTATTATTACTGGTACTGACGGCAGTTTGATTACTAAGCTTCAGCAGATGTTACATGCCACTTTTCATATGAAAGATCTTGGCCAGCTTACATACTTCTTAGGATTAGAAGTTCATCATCGGGCCAATGGTATTTTTGTAAACCAGCATAAGTATATTGAAGATCTTATCACTTTGGCTGGTTTGGAGGACACTTCTTCTGTTGATACTCCTATGGAGGTAAATGTCAAATACAGGAAAGATGAAGGGAATCTTCTCGATGATCCTACTCTCTATCGGCGCCTGGTTGGGAGTCTTATCTACTTGACCACTACGCGACCTGATATCTCCTATGCTGTTCATCAGGTCAGTCAATTTATGTCTTCTCCTCGGCATCTACATCTTGCTGCAGTTCGACGCATCATTCGCTATCTTCGAGGTTCACCTACTCGTGGGTTGTTCTTCCCTATTGGCTCCTCTCTACAACTTGTTGCCTATAGTGATGCTGATTGGGCTGGGTGTCCGGATACACGTCGATCTACTACGGGATGGTGTATGTTTTTAGGTGATGCCTTAATTTCTTGGAGGTGTAAGAAACAAGATCGTGTTTCTAAATCATCTACTGAAGCCGAGTATCGTGCCATGTCTACCGCTTGTTCTGAAATTGTATGGCTACGCGGTCTTCTTGAAGAGCTTGGGTTTCCTCAGACTACTTCTACTCCTCTTCATGCTGATAACACTAGTGCTATTCAGATTGCCACCAATCCTGTTTTCCATGAACGCACCAAGCACATTGAAGTTGATTGTCATTCTATTCGAGATACCTTGGAAAGTCGGGTGATATCTCTTCCTCACATCTCTTCTAATCTCCAAGTGGCTGATGTCTTCACCAAAGCTATGACTCGACAGCGGCATCAATTTCTTGTTGGCAAATTGTTGCTGGTTGACTTACCAGCATCAATTTGAGGGGGATGTTACCATATACATTTTAGGACTTTATATCATTTAGGACTTTTCTATTCATATTAGCTGTATATATATTTTACCATGTGTATAAGCTGAATAATAGGGATTAATTCCCATGTATATAGGCTGAACATTAGGGATTAGTTACCAGGTATTTAGGCACAATGATAGGGATTACAGTGTAGAGTAATTGATGAGCTTTCCATGTATAGAACACAGAGATTAATAAGAAGGGAAGGGGGGCTGACAGTCAGCATACTTTTTCCAAAACCTCTCTTTGCATATTCTGTTTCGGTTCTAACAAACAGATGCACACTTGACACCTGGTCTTCTTCTATACCTTCCATGTTTATGCAACAGAGAGTCAATTGCGATATTTTATCGCATTTAATGAAAAATGTTTCCCTCCAAGCTTCCTCCAATACTTTTAGGTCTTAAAATTTTATATTTTGCCTTATCCACTGAAACTTGCTGAATAAGTAAGCATTTTAAATATGGGGATGTGGAATATATTTGAATCTAATAAGGTCCTAGCACCAACCAAGATGGGAAAGTTCAAACATGGAAGATTTTTTAGAGCTGATCTAACTGGAATTAGATGTCAGGACTCAGGAGTAAATTACTGGTACTTTGTTCTGATTGCACCAAAATATGGACTGGATCCAAATGTAGAAAACCCTAATTCCTCAAAAGCTGAAGCTTGGGGCAATATGCACACTGCAGAATGAGCCTCCCATCATGGCTTTTCCAAGTATCTATTAGATTTGACTTTCTTCATCCCAATAAAAGGCTAGCATGACTAGAAGATTATGACTTACAATTCTACAAGACCTCTACGTTCATTCTAATCAGAATCAGAATCTCACCCAAATTTAAGAAGCTTGGAGGCCCACAACAATGCTATAACCATGTAAAAGTAAAGTAGGTCCTCTATTCATCTACATGATGCTTCGAAAAGCTATGCCAATAGGATAATAACATTCTTTTACTATAAAAATTAAGGCGTAGCTTAGTGGTATCCACCTTTCCCTAAAATATAACAATTTAGGCCTACAGATGAAAGAAGATATATAAGTATCCACTGAATACCTCTCTGTGTCTTCAGCAGGAGTTGCACAATTAAAAATGCACATAAACTATTATTATAATATCAAGCATAAAAGCTCTCTAACATCAAGAATGTATGAGGGGAATAAAATTTTGCTATGAAAGGACAATGTTGTTAGAGAGAGAGGCATTACTTGATCATTCAAAACTGAGTTCAGCTTGAGCTCTAACTTCAACTGTTGGAGGTTGATCTTTTTCTTGATCACGGCATCCAACAGACTCAAAGTAGCATTCCAAACATTGTACAAAGTTTCCTGCAATCAAAATTTTCTTCGATAAAAGATTTAACACACTATATAAGTGGAAATTCACAATCTATGCCATTTCTAAAGCTTTAAGCTCTTGATATGCATACAACAATGTCATGAAATTCTTCACAGTAGGAAACTGATCATTGGGGACAGTGATGCAAATAAGCAAACAATCCGAAAATTTTCTTTTTTCAATAATTGCATAAATGCATCACCGAAATAATTTTTCCTATTCGAATCATCAGAGATTATCTCCCTTACTTAAGCATATGCTAATATTTGTCAACACAGAGTTGTTCATTCAGAGAAAAAATCTACCTCCACAGTAACATTCTGAATATACAATACAGCTTCTGCCCTGGCATTAGCAAATTGCCACTGCAAAGAATGATTGTAAAGAAGCCGCAGTTGATGAGCATCCTCTATGTCACTTGCACTTTTTCTTCCCTTCTTAAAATCTGTGATAAAACTGAGAACTGAAGTTGGGCTATGGGAATGACTAAATGAAGTGGATGTCCTCATCCTACATGGACTGACTCCCCTTGGAGTTGGACTGACTCCTCTTGGAGGTGGAGTGGAAGGTCTTGCCAGAGATGGACTGACACCCCTAGAAACAGAGGTCCTTGGTGACTGAGGTCGTGATCCAGGAGCAGACTGAGATTTGACCCTGTGAGTTGTTAATGTCATTTTGTCCAATGAACTTGCAGAAAGGAGCCTAGCAGGTCCAGATACCGGCAGAGACTTATCATCAATTGAAATTGCCTCAGACCCTACTCGACCAATTTCATCAAGTGATAACAACCTTGCAGCATCACTAGCTGATTTCTGTAGAGGTTTTCCCAAACTATCAGATATTGGCATTCTCTTCAGTGAAGATAACTCCATTCCTGGAATTGGTGTAGATAAACTTTTAACAATCTTATCGCCCAGATCCACACTTCTGTTCAATGAATTGGAGGATAATCTCCCACCAATTCTACAAGGCCATCGATGCTGATCTATCAATCGGCTAGGCAAACCATCAACTGGTTTAGCATTTTCAGATTGATCAGGTGCATTTTTCCCTTTAAGAGGACTTCTCTTTCTCTCTGGAGTAGGCTTCCGTGATAAGGTAGATGTCTCTGACTGTTGTCTATGAGCCACATTTGAAAAAGGTCTCAAAGTGCGATCCAAGGAAACATTACTATCCTGTTTTTCTTTTTCCTTTTTGCTAACAGGAATAGAAATAGTGTCAGATTGAAATGAAACACTAAGACTTCTCATAGTAGAAGGCCATAAACTTTCTGGTATACGGCCAGTTGATAGCCTTCTAGATGATATCTGAGCAGCTATTGATGAATCATGAACTGGAGTAGATGGACTTCGAGGTGATGTTGGTGTTGAGGGACGCTTTCTCTCAGCTGATACAGCTCTCTTTTGCACCAACTGGGAAGGTGTAGAGGTTGTTCTAGAGAGGTTTGGAGATGGGCAACGCCTGGGACAAGAAGGCGTTGATGGAGTGGGTGATTTATACCTCGAACTAACTTCCCTTGTTCGAGGACGTCTGGTAGTGAGTGGTGCATTGTTCTTTTCAGCTGGAACAAGGGGTGGTCTTGAGGTATCCACAGCAGCAAGCTTGTGCAATCGTTGCTCTGATTCACATACATCCATCCAAACTCTCCAAAGCAGACCACATTGATGGGATTTTCCAAACAAAAGCCTAAACTACATTTAACAGCCTAACCTTTACATGAATCCCACATGTAATTGGAATAACAACAGCTGCTCAAAAAGAAGATGCTTTTCCCAGCAATAAATCTGCCACAAATGCACAAACCAAAAGTTAGATGCTTACAGAATGGCAGAAAGCAAAGGAATAATAATTATAAACACCAAAGAAAAGAGAAAAAAAAAAAAAAACTGAAAAAGAGTACATCTTTATAGATGCCCAGATCTGACTGATGAAGAATTAGAGAATTACAAGAAATTAACTGAAATGGGCATTGGTTATTCATCAAGAAAAGCCTGAATCCAAGCAGATCAAGCCATAACAATGAGGCTAAGAAGTGATAAAACAGCCTCAGGTACAATGGGGGGTCCTTAAGAAATTTCAGTAGAATCCTATCCAACGTAAATTAACGGTCATCACTATGTTGGCTTTTGGTTAAATCTCACACAAAATTGCAAATGCCATGTACTAAGGGCCCTATGGGAAGACTTGAGAAACTAGACTGTTAAGTCTGTACTGGTGTTTGGTTACTGGTGGGGGGTGGGGGTGGGGGTGTAGGATAAGAAGACAGCAAGAAGAAAGGTGCGTAGGATAAGTGAGAGAGAGAGAGAGAGAGAGAGAGAGAGAGAGAAGGGTTTCTCTTCTCTCTCAAAAGGTCACTAATTTTGTAATGTTAATATTTCTCTTTTGTCATTCTCACGGGAATGCCATGGTCGCTGGGCTGGAAAATTAAAAAAAAAAAAAACCACAATGGGGGTTCACTGATTTTCATTCACAAAAACAAATACACAGCCCCAATCTGGCTTCTCCCTTCCTTCCTTTCCTTCTCTTCCGCTTTTCAAGAAAAGGAATTCAATGACAATGATCCCAACAAACAATTGCAGCAAAAAAAAAAAAAAAAATTAATCACATGGGAGTTTTACCTTGGGATCACATGTTTGATTAACTAAATGACAGTAAAATTAACATAACAATTACAAACTTAAAATGCAATTAATAAACTAGGAAATAATGTAAATTTGTTTGTATTCATATTTGTTTAAGACAATTAAATAATTGTAAAAAAAAAAACAAAAATTGAAGTTTTGAAAGTGCTAATGTTGTTGAAGATATGGCTTCATGGAGAATCACGTGCAAGGAAGATCATTGTCTATCCTCATGAATTATCAGTAAAAACTTAAAATAATAGTTCAAAAATTGTACTATAATACAGATAAAAACATAGCAGTAATTTCTACAAATATCGTTTCTGAATTAAACAATTATTTTTTAATTGATCGTCTGGGTTTTCTTTTTTATTTTGTATTTCCAGATTGAGGAACGAAAATCGATGGAAACCATAAGATTATAGCTTTAAAATTTGATTAAAATTGCAATAGTTAAGATGGGTTTTAATTTTTTTTAATGAAAAGAATCCAAAATCATAATTGTATCTGTGTTAGACAGTGTTATGTCTCTAAAATTGAAGACAAAAATACAGTGATTAAAAAAAACTGTTTCATTGCAGAGATTTTTCATTGAATCCAACTAAAAATAACAACAAAAAGGATTAATTTAAACTAATTTAATGTTAAAAAATTGTCTTTTATTTTTTATTTTTTTGTTTTATCCTAATTCGATGATCTACAAAGCAAGAACAAAGCAGAAAGCTGAAAATTAATTGCGACATAGATCTCACAATAAAGAAGAAAGAAAATTTATTTATAAAAAAAACTCACCTTTATCGATCTCAAAAATCTTCCAAAATGATTCAATCATAAAAAATTAACCCTAAGAAATTCGTTAATTCTTTGAAATTCAAGATAAAAATGAACCAAGGGGGTGATCGCCGGAGTATAGGATCGATCGCCGGCGACTGGTAAGAGAGCGAATATTCAGGCGGGAGATGGAAACAAGAGGGAAAGAGACGGAGGGGAGATAAAAGACAAAAGAGAGATAATTTCGACGAAGAAAAGAAATAAAGAGAAAGGAAATTTAAAAAGGACGTTCTTCGCGCCACCTACTTTATTGGGCTTTTTAGAAGAAAAGAAGTTTTCTTTGTCAAGTTAATTTTTTTTAAAAAAAAGCAATTTTTTAATTAATTATTAGATTTTAATTAATTTTTTTTATTAATATGTAATTATTTACAAGCATTTAATTTTACTTTTTTAAACAATAAGAGCATGCATTTTTATTTAAAGAATTAAATTTAAAATTTTTTAATTAAAAATAACGTGTAATTATATCTCCGCTAATAATCTAATTTTAGTAACTTAATTTCTTTCCACTTCTTATAAATAAGGTGGTACTTTTTTTTAATTCTTTCTCAGTTTTTAAATTAAGAGAATTATTTTGCATTATGTTTTTTTTTTTTTTGAAACATTATTTTGAAACTTCCTAAAAAATAAAAATAAACAAAGAAAATGAGACAAAAATAAATAATACTTTTAAATTATAAGAGTGTAAATAAAATTAATGACGTAGCTACAAATTTTATAAGCTACCCAGTTAATCAAGATTTTAAAGTTTAGATTAATATGAGTAATTTAGTAACAAAATATTATATAATAAATGAGTTAATTCAACCGGTAAGGGGATGAGTTCCATTTCCTTGTCAATATGAGTTAAGCATTTCGAAAATAAATTTTTGCATGCACCAGATCAATCTGAGATAATACACCCTTAAAATTCTTAAGAATGAAATTAGACTTAGGCAAAGTTTAAAATTACCCTTAATTGTATTACCAAAAAAAAACATTACTTGAAGTTGCATTCAAATCACCAGTTACCCTAAACCGTCACTAAATTTATGAGATTTTGTTGCTTATAGATGGCCCCAAATCTTGGAAATGAATTTAATACCCATTTCAAGATGCTCAAAATAAGTAAGACTCTTGGAAACCATTTGATTTGGATTTTGGAACCTTATTAGGGAAACAATGAATAGGATTTATCAACTAATCCATTATGATTAAATTGAATTATAGTTTGTAATTCTTTTGTGGTAGCTGGATGTGATATAAGGATTCAAATTTTGATTTTTTTTTTCTCAATTAGGTTTAGATATTTTTTGGATTGGATGAGGCCGAGTTTGGGTTAGCCCAAGAAAGATATTAATCGATTTTATGATTATTTAAGTCCAGCTTGACTTGTAATATGGGTAAAATTTTATGTTTAGGGTCGGCCCATATATGCAAAACATTACTCATACCCGCATAAGTCCATTCAAATTTTTACATAATATGATCAATCTTTCTTTAAAAGAATCAATTCATCTTAAAAAATGATCGATCTCTTGAAATTTTATATCACTAATAGTAAAACGGATTAGACTAGGTCTGGACAAAAATGCTATGCCCAAAGCTTGATATGTTTTTAAAACGGGTCTCATTTTTCTGTCCGAACCCGTTTTCTAGTCCTAATATTTTATGTCAAAATCCTTCTAGCATCGGACGGACTTTCAAACTTAGACGAGTAATCCAAACATTAAGTAGGTCTAATTGGCTGAATTAACTCATTTAATTTATCTTTTTGGTTCAAGGTGGATCTTTAGTCTTGCTCGTAGGTAGAAGAGTAGCTATGGAGGCCTATGCCATAAGCTTGAATCATAATATTTTTCTTTGTTAAGTCAAAATATATTAAAACCGAAAGATTACAAAGTTAGCAAAACCTAGCACAAAAGAGAACATAGATGAAGTACAAATCTGAAAGATAACAAATAAAGATCACTATAATGAGAAAATAAAAATGTTCAAGCATTTATTAGACTTCCTCTTAAGAACAACGATTACAAAACCCACCCTAAGCACATATGAAGATGACAAAATCCAACTTCAAAAATATTCCACCAACAGAGCCAAAATTGTAGCCTAAAATGAGTTCATGCTCCACTCTAACTTACAAGAAATTCGGACAACAATCTAAATTTTAAAAAACAATGATGAAATATCAACAATCCAAAATCAAGACAACATAGGTAATACCAAGAAAAAATAAATCATACTTACCCAACCACACCAAAGAAGTCAAAAAATCTTGAATCATAATATATATATATATATATATATATATATGTGTTCACCCTTAACTAATTCCGTAATCATGTTTATGTAGACACTCGTTTTTGGTCAATAATATTTTATGCAGGAACAAATCTAATATGCAGCGGGCTTTACTAATAGTCTCCCTGTCAGCAACGCTCTTAGCACGTCGCTTGGCACGTCACTTGGCACGTCTCTTGGCACATCGCTTGGCACGTCGTTTGGCACGTCTCTTGGCACGTCGCTTGGCACGTCTCTTGGTACGTCTCTTGGCACGTCGCTTGGCACGTCGCTTGGCACGTCACTTGGCACGTCGCTTGACACGTCGCTTGGCACATCTCTTGACACGTCTCTTGGCACGTCGCTTGGCACGTCACTTGGCACGTTGCTTCCTGGCACGTCGCTTGGCACGTTGCTTCTTGGTAGCAAGACTTCCTGCAGTAATACACAACTACATGAAGACTGTGGAGCTAACCCGGGAAGGTTGGCAGGATTCTTGAGTTTGCTCCACTCTTGGGATGTCTTGGAGAGCATGGCTTGGAGGCTCAGATATGGAGATTGTTAAGAAGTTCGCTTCTTAACCTTTCCCTGGAACACAAGTGCTTCCCTATCCCGCTGAACAGACAGTGCATTCTCAAGCGTGCTGTCAGTAGCCTTCATTCACTACATGTGACTGAAACACTTCTCCTAATGTAACCTCCCATAACTGGCATTTCTCCCACTATCATATATAACCTCTCCACCACCCATGATTGAGATGAAGTTGATATAAAGTAACTTCCCACTCTGTTAATAACTTCTCCTGATAACCTCTTTGAAGAGGCTATAAATAGAAGCTCAAATGCTTCATTTACGATTCTTTTGGCAATTTGACAAATTTTCTGACGTTAAGAATTCTCTGCAACATTTTCTCTGCAATTTATACAACCACCATACTTTCCACCGTCCTCAGTCACTTACAGCCTTTATCACCACCACCTGCCACCGCACTTGTTCTCCAGGGTCTGCTCCAATCTTCCTCTACGCCATCTCTCTACGACATCTCGTTTTACTGATTTGCAACGTTTCCTCACCCGATCAAAAACACCCTCTACAGTTTACTTTACAACTTTGTTGTAAAAGACCATCGTAAGCATCCATCTTTCGAACCTAACCACCCAATCTAACCCAACTAATTTTACTACGTAGGATGGGATCGATATTGACTTTAGTTTTGGGAATTGAATTAGGCATACCTATAATGTACAACATCCTGTTCAACTTTTCTTTTTCCTTTCCTTGTCATCGAATTAGTTCAAATTACGGGTGTAATAAGTAACTCAAATTGATCGGCACTCAGATCCGACTCGAAAATTTATGAATTCATTTTTTTGTTTGTCACATTTAGCTCAAAGTGTAGTTAAATCAATTTTAAAATATTTTATATAATATATACATCTATATAGAACTGTCCACGAATCGGACGGTTCAACTCGAATTAGATCGGGCCTGAAATAGTATTTTTTTATAATTCGGATAAGTTCGGTCCGATTCGGATTATTATTTTATTTAATAAAAATATTTTTATTTAAATTTAATTATGAAAATATATAAATATTAATATAAAAATAATTTTTATATTTCAAATTAAAAATTGGGTTTTCAGATCAGAAGGACCACGACAAATAAATTCTTTTACTATTCGAGTCTGACCTGACTAATAAACACTTCGATGTATATTGTATTATATATATATATATATATAAGATAATTATAACCGATCAATCAAGTTTAACCAAATTTAAATATTGAATTAAATTCAAAAAGTTTAATTTTTATTTCGAGCCAAATTATAATTTTGAAAATTAAAAAATAAAAATAAGCCTAACTCAAGTTGAGTTTGAGCCTTTGAGTTTATGGTTGAGCTCGAACTTAATTTATATTGTTTTATAAACTTGACTCGATTACAATTATTTGAAAGGTGCATTGAACAAAGATTTTAAACTCAAATATTTATAATTATGATGCTTATAATAATACCAAAAATAAAAATCATTGATAAATTGGATAAGTATGTCATCCATATAATTGAATTAAGTATCAATACACAAAATTATTCCATTTACGAAAAAACTGAATTATATAATTAGATATTCTTAGATGTAAATTGATGTCGAAGTAGCTAATGAAATATTAATATTTATCTATAATCTATACTATATATAAAAGCATAAATATGGAGAATCTTTTGAACTGACGAAAATACCCATTATTGTTTATTATATTACTAATTTACCATTTTAAATATTTTATTATTATTAATAAGATTTATTTAATTTATAAGGAAGAAATTTAGTTTTAATAAAATACTTTCATTAAATATAAAAAAACTTTTGAACTGACAAAAATACTCATTATTGTTCATTATATTACTAATTTACCATTTTAAATATTTTTTTTATTATTAATAAGATTTATCTAATTTATAAGAAAGAAATTTAGGTTTATTAAAACACTTTCGTTAAATAGATTAATTTGATAAAAAATAAAAAGTAAAGTTTATATAAAACTGTATGATCTTAAAAGTTTAATTTTTTTTTTATTAACTTTGAAAAATATATCAATTTATTTAGTACGAATAAAAAATAATTAAAATTTACCTTAATTTTGCATTGATATTAAAAACAATAAACTTTATATTAATTTGATAGAATTTACATATGAAATAAATTTTACCAAATTTTAGTTAATATACATTTTATTAGTTTTATTTATTTTTAAAATATGCAATTATATATTAAAAAATAAATAAAACAATGAGTATTCACATGCAAACGCATGTGATAACAAATACTAGTGTATATAACGAATATGGAGAATCTTTTGAACTGACGAAAATAATCATCATTGTTTACTATATTTCTAAATTGCCATTATAAATATTTTTCATTATTAATAAGATTTATCTAATTTATAAGTAAGAAGTTTAATTTCATTAAAATACTTTCATTAAATGGATTAATTTGATAATAAATAAAAAATTATGTAGAATTGCTTTATCTTCTTTAAATTTTCACTAATCTTAAAAAATGAATTAATTTATTTGATATAAATAAAAGGTTAAAATTTAAATTAATTTTTTATTTCATAATTAATTTTGCATTAATATTAAAAATAATATAATAATTTAATATAATTTGTACATGAAATAAATTTTACATGCAAATTTTAGTTAATATGCATTTTATTATTTTTATTTATTTTTAAAATATATAATTATATATTAGAAAACTAAATCAACGAGCATTCACATGCGAGTGCATGTGATAATAAATACTAGTATATATAAAAGTACGAATCTAAAGAATCTTTTGAACTGACGAAAATACCCATTTTTATTCATTATATTACTAATTTACCATTTTAAATATTTTATTAATAAAATTTATCAATTTATAAATAAGAATTCTAATTCTATTGAAAGACTTTAGTTAAATGAATTTATTTGATAATAAATAAAAATAATTAAAATTTTAATGGAATTACTTATTTTAAAAGTTTAATTTTTCATTAATCTTAAAAAGTAATTCAATTTATTTTATATAAATAAAAAATAATTAAAATTTACATTGAATTTTTTATCTTCATAATTAATTTTAGATTAATTTAAAAATAATAAACTATATAATAATTTGATATAACTTGCACATGAAACAAACTTTACATGTTAATATAAATTTTAATTAATATACATTTTATTAGTTTTATTTATTTTTAAATGTACAATTATATATTCAAAAATAGATAAATCAACAAGTATTCACATGCAAACGCATGTGATAACAAATACTAGTAATATTATAAATGTGAATATTGGTATTGAAAGTGTTTGGTACTCGATAGAGTTGTTCATTTTGTTTTAAATCGAATTCATTCTGTTTATCAAATGAGTCGAGCCTTGAGACCATCGTCAAGGTATTTTCATCATGGGTAAGGCCTCCGGGCATAAATTTTCAAAATCACGTGTAAGGCCTTTGGGCACCATTTTTAAGACCTCCGGGCACCATTCGTATGACCTCCAGGCACAAGTTTCAAGAGTTTTTACAGTTTTAAACAATGAACAAGTCTTTGGTGGTGATAACCAAAGCCTCTGATGGAGATATCCAGAGTTTCTCAGCTTTAAAAGTGAACAAGTCTTTGGTGGTGATAGCCAAAGCCTCTGGTGGAAATATCCAGAGTTTTACATTTGCTTGAGCAAGTCTTTGGCGGTGATAGCCGAAGCTTCTAGAGGAGATACCCAGAATTTTAAACACAGCTTAGCACAAGACAGGATAAGCCCTCGAGACCATCGTCGAGGTTTTTTCTTCTCTTGCAAATCGAGCTCGTTTCCTTAAGACGTGTCGAGCCTTGATTAGTCAGGAAATTCAATTTAAGAACAATATCTTCTATTTACAGCTTTTTTAAACAAAAAAAAATGATGAATGAATGATGAATGAAGAATGGAAGTGAATGAAAACCACTTTCCCCTTTTCTTCACATGTGATTTCACTAACCGAACAAAATTAGTATTTGTTTATTTTTGCCTGATTCCTGATTCTCAGCAATAGCCAAAGAGGGGCAGCTGTAGACACCTAATTTTGTCCGAACCACTAAAATAGGTATGTTTTCTTCCTAAATTTATGTTTCAGAATGTAAAAAGATTTTTTTTTTTCATCCTGCAGGTGGTACTCCGAGACTTAGTCTAAGAAGGCGAGCATAAAAAATCAAACTTGAAAAAGTCAACCTCGAAAAGTCAACAACTAAAAAAGTCAACCCACTTTCAAAATCAAAATTTGAAGTTCAATTGAAAAATGGCGAAAGAATTTTGATAATCCGAGGTCTACATTGAAAGATATGGAGTTCGGAAGTTGGGTTACGGAGATTCAGTAGAAAGAAAACCCTAATTCGGGAAATTTGGGGAAAAGTGCTTAAACGATCAAATTGGTCGAAATTAAAGGTTCCAAATGAAAGATAAGCACTGATTACGGGTAATGGAGAAGCTACTTGAAAGAAAAATTGAAAGAAAAGTCAATTCGGAAGAAAACCAAGAATTAGGGTTTTTGGTGGAATTGGGTAAAATTTGGAATAATTACAGAAATGACCCGATTCGGTAAGACTAAAGCCCCTAATTGATGAGGAGTGATCAAACAAGGATAGCCTAAGGCTCAGTTTGAAGAAAATCTGAAAATCGAACTTGTTTTGAGCAAAACCGGGTTTCGGAGGTAAAAGGGCAAAATTGGAAAATTTGAGAAAATAGCAAATGAACTCCAAAAATTCTGAAAATTTTTAGATCTCATTCTTAAATAATTTCAAAGAGATTGGCGAAATAAAATCCAAATTCGGAGTTTGTTTGCAAAATGGCCAAATCCCGAGTCCCCTATGTAGAAATTCAAAAGGAAAAATCCTGAAAAAAAATACCAAATGAGCTCCAAAAATTCTAAAAATTTGTAGATCTCATTCTTAAATTATTTCTAAGAGATTGGAAAAGAAAAATCTTGATTCGGAGTTCGTTTGCAAAATGGCCAAATCTCGTGCCTACAATGTAGTAATTCAAGCAGATAAATCCCAAAAAAATACCAAATGAGTTCCAAAAATTATGAAAACTTCTAAATCATACTTTTAAATTATTTGGAAGAGATTGGTGAATAAAAATATGGATTTGGAGCTCATTTAAAAAATGATAAAGTTTGGGAGCACAAAAGGGCAATTTTGAAAGAAAAAATCCAAATAAATAGCAAATGGGCTCGGAAAATTTTGAAAACCTCCAGAATTCAATTTTTTATTATTTGAAAAGTATTAAAAAAATAATTTTTGAATTTGGAGTCCATTTGCTATTTATTTATGTTCGGGGGGAAAAAAGGTCATTTCATCCAAGAAACCGAAAAGGGCTTTTCTTTCTTTTAAAAAAATGAAGCATGGGCTGGAAGATGAGGGTCATCCGGCCAAGGCCCAATGGTGTGCAGATATTTTTTTGATTTTTAATCAAAAGGCCAACAATGAAGAGGAAGGTAGTTATTTTTGTGATCAAGCCTTTGAATTTGCAACACATGGACCAATGGTTGGAGAGAGAATATATTTATGACATCTTTATGACATCATAATTCAAGGGCTGATGAATCTAACCTAAGGGTGAGAATCTTACATAGAAGGCATCTTGGATTGAAGGCCATAGGATCAAATTTGTTGAAAAAAATTCTAGAACCTCCTAGGTTCTTCCAAGGGGCTAGCCGACCACTACAAGGGGGGAGGGGTTCTTTCTTTCATTTGACTCTATTCAAATTCTGATTTTTGCTGAATGCTCTCCATTTTTGAAAGGCAAAAAAGAAAATTTTAGAAAAGAAAAAAAAGTTAGAAGAGAAAAAGCTGGCAATATAGCTTCTAGAGGTTGCTTTAAGCACCATACTCTTGCACTTTTGATTTTCTATTCTTGATTTGCTGTTTTGATTTCTATTTTGGTGAGTTTCTTTTGATTTTCCTTTCTAAAATAAGTGTTTTTAAGTTTCTCCTTTAAGTTTTCCTTTATACTTTCTTGGAAAAAGCTTTGAGAATTTTTTTTCATTATTTAAAGGGATAGCTGAATGGCCCATTCTTTTTGTGTAGTTGCTGTTTTTGCTTTTTATTTCATGTTCTTAGTGATATTTAACATGTTTGATGCTTTAAATATTCTTCAAATACATAAATATGAAGCTTGTTTTGATTTGGTAGCTTGCTTGTTTCCATTGTTGAGTTTATTATCTTGTTATCATGTCTATTTTTACTTGTCTTACATTTTTGATTTTCTGTTTTCAAAGTGTTTAAGTTTGTTTATGATTTACATTTTGTTAATCCATGTGTTTGTGAAAATGCCTATTGGTTTTCATGCCTTTATTTTATATTTACATGATTTAAGTATTATTCTTTAGCTATACATGTAAGTGTGTTAAGTGCTGGAAATCAGGGATTGACAGCTGGAATCCCAAGGCTGGAAATCAGGGATTTCTAGCTGGAAACCCAATGCTGGAAATCAGGGATTTCCAGCTGGAAACCCAATGCTGGAAATCAAGGATTTCCAGCTGGGAACCCAATGCTGGAAATCAGGGATTTCCAGCTAGAAATCCAATGCTGGAAATCAGGGATTTCCAGCTGGAAACCCAAGGCTGGAAACCCAAGGCTGGAAATCAGGGATTTCCAGCTTGAAATTAGCTGTAAATACTATCTTTTAGGGATTAAGTAAACCCTTCCTTCATGTATAAATATCTTGTAACAGACTAGTTCAGAAATAAGAAATAACAAAACATTTCTTCATGGTATCAGAGCTATAGGCTCAATTTTTTTTTCTGGGATTTGAAATCTGTCCAAGAACAGAATTTCTTTTTTTCTTTTTTCAGCCTTCATAGCTGAATTTCTGGTCACTGATCAGCAGCCTTCATTGCTGATTTTCCTTTCAAATTTTTTTTTCTTCTGGGAATTGAAATCTGTCCAAGAACAGAATTTCTGCTAAATTTTTTTTTTCTCTCTTTTTTCAGCCTTCATAGCTGAATTTCTGGTCACTGATCAGCAGCCTTCATTGCTGATTTTTCTTTCAAAAACAATCACTTTACAAAATGTCTTCCATGAACGAGCTACTTCTTTCAAAAACAATCACTTTACAAAACAAGGATAACCTCTGGTGTACCCACTGCAAAAAGCCTCGTCATACTAAGGAGCACTGTTGGAAGCTTCATGGCAAGCCACAAAGTTCTCAATGGAATAGAGGACCTAAAAGTGGAACACAAAGAAGCCAGGTGCATATGACTCAATCCAAAGAAGACAGATCAAATGAGTTCCATGGTGGAGAACAGAATGAATTCAACAAAGGAGACATTGAACGGCTAAGATCACTTCTTGATTCATTAGAAAAGTCTACAGGTACCAATTCCTTGGCAAATTCTGGTAAGCCTCATTCCTTATATGCTTTAAGTGCCGCCAATTTTGAATTTTCAAACTCTTGGGTTATTGACTCTGGGGCAACCGATCATATGACTCATTCTTCACACAAATTTCTCACATATCATCCGTGTCCTAGCAACAGAAAAATAGTCATTGCTGATGGATCTTTGGCCACTGTTGCAGGCCAAGGAGACATTGTTCTAAGCCCATCCATTATTCTTAAAAATGTGTTACATGTACCCAAGTTATCTACAAACCTTGTGTCTGCTTACCAACTTACAAAAGATCTAAACTGCAATATGATTTTTTCTCATATTTCTTGTGTATTTCAGGACCAAGTTACGAGGAGGACGATTGGACATGCTAAGGTGAGACATGGCCTTTATTATCTTGAGTTACCTAGTGAACAAGTGAACAGTGAAAACAAATCACCTATCTCGTTTCTCTCCAATAACTCTCCTTGCAATAAAGACCAAATTTGGCTTTACCACTTTAGACTTGGGCATCCTTCCTTTAGTGTTCTTAGTGTCATGTTTCCATCTTTGTTTAAGAATGTTAGTTTAAATGAGTTTCACTGTGAGGTTTGTGAATTTGCTAAACACCGGCGTGTGTCCTTTCCTTTGAGTAATAAAAGAACTACTGTTCCTTTTTCTTTGATTCACAGTGATATTTGGGGTCCATCTCGAGTTCCCAACATTTCGGGGGCTCGTTGGTTTGTCTCATTCATAGATGACTGTACTCGAGTTTCATGGATTTATTTGTTAAAACAAAAA
Organism: Fremontodendron californicum; assembly: GCA_030761205.1. NCBI lineage: Eukaryota > Viridiplantae > Streptophyta > Magnoliopsida > Malvales > Malvaceae > Fremontodendron > Fremontodendron californicum. The sequence continues at coordinate 22,379,704 of JAULJL010000014.1, read as the reverse complement.
TCTGATGTGAGCAACATTTTTCCTATTTTTCATACAATGGTCAAAACTCAATTCAATGTTAGAATTAAGAAGTTGAGGACTGATAATGCTAGGGACTACTTTAATCAAACTTTGTCTCCATACTTTCAAAAAGAGGGAATTATTCATGAATCTTCTTGTGTTGACACACCCCAACAAAATGGAGTTGCCGAAAGGAAAAATGGTCATTTGTTAGCCTCTGTTCGTGCTCTTTTGTTTCAACAAAATGTTCCAAAAACTTTTTGGGGGGAAGCAGTCCTTACTGCAGCTCATTTAATAAATCGTATCCCCTCTCGAGTTCTTGATTTTAAAAGTCCAATGGAGGTGTTTTCTAAGTATTTTCCAGATTTCAATATGTCTATGAAGTTAGTCCCTAGAGTTTTTGGATGTGTCTCATTTGTTCATGTTCACTCTCATAGTCGAAGCAAGTTAGATCCTAGAGTAGTCAAGTGTGTATTCATAGGATATTCACCTACTCAAAAAGGGTACAAGTGCTACAATCCTCTTACTCGTAAAACCTATGTCTCTGCTGATGTTACTTTTGCAGAACACAAAAGCTATTTTTCTAGCCCTTATCCTCAGGGGGAGGCATCATTTATGGAGGATAAGGATTTGTTCTTGAGAGAACCATCAATGGTGGTTAAAATATCTCCTGTACAAACAGAACCCACTCCTGAAAGACAACTTACCTCTGAACCTTGTGAACTCATAAATCCTACTCTCACAAAGCCACTACAGGTCTACTCAAGAAGGATAAAGCCAGTGATCAATCCTGTGCAAGTTCAAGAAACCAAATCGTCACTTGGAACTGAGGTAAGTCCTTCTACTGAGATATCACCTACTGTTCTTGATTTAGATTTGCCCATAGCCACAAGAAAAGGTGTTAGAAAATGCACACAACATCCTTTATCCCATTTTGTGTCATTTGAAAAATTATCAACCCCACACAAAACCTTTCTTACCCATCTAAACACTGTAGACATCCCACAGACCTTATCGCAGGCACTTGGCAAAGAGGAATGGAAGCATGCAATGAGAGTAGAAATGGAGGCCTTGGAGAAAAATAAAACATGGGAACTAACAGAATTACCAACTGGAAAGAGACTAGTAGGATGCAAATGGGTCTTCACAGTGAAGTATAAGTCGGATGGATCCATTGAGAGGTATAAAGCAAGACTAGTAGCCAAGGGATATACACAGACTTATGGGGTGGATTATCAAGAGACATTTGCACCAGTGGCGAAGATGAACACAGTAAGGGTATTGTTATCCCTAGCAGCAAATTATGATTGGCCTTTACAACAGTTCGATGTGAAGAACGCCTTCTTACATGGTGATCTTGAGGAGGAAATTTATATGGAAGTACCACCTGGTTTTGGAATAAATCTGGATAAAAACAAAGTGTGCAAACTGAAAAAAGCATTGTATGGGCTCAAACAATCTCCCCGGGCATGGTTTGGAAGATTTACCAAAGCAATGGTGAATATGAAGTACAAACAGAGTCAGGGTGATCATACATTGTTTATCAAGCATTCGGCTTCAGGGGGAGTCACGGCATTGATAGTTTATGTGGACGATATAATTGTAACTGGGAATGATCCAGATGAAAAGGAGGCTCTTCGGAAGTATTTAGCAAAAGAGTTTGAAATAAAGGACCTTGGAAAATTGAAATACTTCTTAGGAATAGAAGTAGCTCGGTCCAAGGAAGGAATCTTTGTTTCACAGCAAAAATATGTTCTTGATTTGTTAAAAGAAACAGGTAAGCTTGGTTGCAAACCATCAGATACGCCTATCGAGCCAAATCATAGATTAGGAGAATCTGTGGAAGGAGAACCAGCTGACAAAGGCATGTACCAAAGACTTGTGGGGAAGCTAATCTATCTATCACACACACGACCTGACATTGCATATGCAGTGAGTGTTGTGAGTCAGTTCATGCAAAATCCTAAGGGTGTCCATCTCGCTGCAGTATACCGGATCCTACAATATTTGAAAGGCAATCCAGGAAAAGGGGTTCTCTTTAGAAAAGGCACAAGAATGGAACTAGAAGCATACACAGATGCCGATTATGCTGGCTGTGTTACTGACAGAAGATCAACATCTGGGTATTGTACTTTCATTGGCGGAAATTTGGTAACCTGGAGGAGTAAGAAACAACCAGTTGTAGCAAGATCTAGTGCTGAGGCAGAATTTCGATCAATGGCACAAGGTATTTGTGAACTGTTATGGCTCAAAATTATACTAGATGACTTGAAGATTAAATGGGAGACTCCAATGAAGTTGTATTGTGATAATAAGTCTGCAATCAACATAGCTCACAATCCAGTTCAGCACGACAGAACTAAACATGTGGAGGTTGACAGACATTTCATTAAGGAGAAACTTGAAAGTGGATTGATTTGCACTCCCTATATTTCTACAAAGAACCAGCTAGCAGATGTCTTAACTAAAGGACTGATGAGTTCAGCATTTCAGCAGATTGTAGGCAAGCTAGGGATGGAAAATATCTACTCCCCAGCTTGAGGGGGAGTGCTGGAAATCAGGGATTGACAGCTGGAATCCCAAGGCTGGAAATCAGGGATTTCTAGCTGGAAACCCAATGCTGGAAATCAGGGATTTCCAGCTGGAAACCCAATGCTGGAAATCAAGGATTTCCAGCTGGAAACCCAATGCTGGAAATCAGGGATTTCCAGCTAGAAACCCAATGCTGGAAATCAGGGATTTCCAGCTGGAAACCCAAGGCTGGAAACCCAAGGCTGGAAACCCAAGGCTGGAAATCAGGGATTTCCAGCTTGAAATTAGCTGTAAATACTATCTTTTAGGGATTAAGTAAACCCTTCCTTCATGTATAAATATCTTGTAACAGACTAGTTCAGAAATAAGAAATAACAAAACATTTCTTCATTAAGTGTTTGTGAAAATGCCATGTCTATATGGACCATTCGGCTACCCCCCTCTCTTATGCTTTATGTGTGCATTTTTATTATGCTAGTTGATAGGTTTTCATTTCCATGATATATTGTTGTGTATTTTTTTTTAAGTATGCTATATGTTTGTGTATTTGCCATGCATTTTTTAGCTTTAGGTTGTGCTTGCATTATCATGCATGTCATGCATTTTAGACCTAGGTTACATTAAATGCCATGCAAGTTCATGTTAGGTCTAAGTCATTTTATTGATGCCATGCATTTTTCATGTCATTTAGGTTTTAAATCATGCATTTTATATATCATATTTGCTGTATTTTCATGCATTTCATGTCATGCCACATGATTTATGACTTAGGCCAATCAATGGTTCAAAGTCATGCTCATTTTGAGTATACTTGTGGAAAATTAAAGAGTTGTCAAATTAATTATTCTACCTTTGTGATTTTTTTTACTTAGCCAATTTTTGCCTAACTTTTCAAAAGTGTTAGCTACTATTTGTGAGTCTTTAGGAGAGTCTCTAACATTTTTACTTTGATTTTTAAATGATTTTATCAAGGGTAAAAAATGTGTTTTGGCAAAACAGTTTTTTTTTCACCCAATACTCGTACTTTCCCGATTTTTTTGGGCAGTCATATTTAACCATAAAATTAAGACAATTTTTTCCCGTGTAGTTTTACATGTTTTGAGTCTCCAATAAACTTTTTAGATTTTTTTTGAGTTTCTAAAAATAGGTTAGAAAATCATGTTCTAAAACTGGACAGTGGAGACAGATTTGAATTTGAAGGAAAATCATTTTTCTGTTTTGGCTAAGTTATTTAGAGGGGGCTGATTAGGAAGTTTAGCTACTGTCTTAGGGTAGTTTCCAAGTCTTTTTAAACTCTAAAAATGATTTTATAAACCTTGGGTTAAGGGTGGTCAAGTCCGGGAGTTTAAACTTAAGAAATTAGAGCCATTTAAAAAGGGTTTAGCTAAGTTTTTATATTTTAATCTAAGTTTTTTCCAAAATTATTTTCAAACAATCACAAAGTATTTTGATTTTTAGAAAATTTAATTTGATATATTTTCCTAAGGTAGCCCGATATCTTTTTAGATATACGGATTTCCTTAATTGAAGAAAAAAAATACATTCTCATGCATTGCGTTTTTCATATTCATGCATACTATATAATATGTGATTTTTGCTATGATAATTTCCATGGGGTTGTTATTATTTTTTATTTATATTTTTGATGTTATGTTGTTTATTATATGGTTTTGAATATTTCATGATATCCTATGCTTTTTATTTAGTTATTTATTTTTGTCACATTATTTAGCATATACTATGTTCATGCATTATTATTTTTATTTTCATGCATATTATATGATAGCATTATTTTATGTTTCATGTCATTTCATGTCATTTAGATTATATGCCATATCATTTATTTTTGCCATGTCATTTAAATCATTTTATTCCATTTAAAATATATCATGTTACCTAGGTCATTTCATTTCATATAGAATATATTATGTCACTTAGGATATTTCATTTCATATAGAATATATCATGTTACTTAGGTTATTTTATTTCATATAGAATATATCATGTTACCTAGGTCATTTCATTTCATATAGAATATATTATGTCACTTAGGATATTTTATTTCATATAGAATATATCATGTTACCTAGGTTATTTTATTTCATTTATAATATATCATATGACTTGGGATATTTCATTTCATTTAGAATATGCTATGGCATTTAAATTATATCATACCATTTAGGTTGTATTATATTATCTAGACTTTGCTATGTCATTTTATTTATATCACACATATTCATATTCATATTTTTTAAAACGTTTTGAAAAAAATAATGATTTCCAATAAAATAAAGATATTCTCGAGTTAAAATAATTCATGAGTTCTCTGCCGGATTTGCTGGGGAGGATATCATCAATTATCATTAATAACGGAATATCTTCTTTTAAAACGAGAATGATTCGAAAAGTTTTCCAAACTAATAAAAATTTCTATATTTTGCCACGTTTGTTGGGGAATATAGAAAAATTTTGAATTTATAAATTCCGGATCATTTTCAATTAAAATGGAATTATTTTTCTTTAAATTGGGAATTAACTTGAAATACTAAATTAAAAATCGATTTTTTACCGAGACTTGAGATAACACACTATTAATAAGGTACTGTTTTATATAGGCGTTGTGGGTGCTAATTCTTCCCCACACGTAACCGAGTCCCGAACCCGCTTCTTTGATTTGTCTGGTTTAAAACGCAGACTTGAAATTGGTTTTAAAAAAATATTTTAATTAATTTTAAAATGTTTTATAAAATCGGTTTTAATAGGTGGCCGATCACACCTATCCAAAAAAAGATTGGTGGCGATTCCATGTCTTTTTCAAGGTTATTTTCAAAATCTTCGTTTTTCTAGAGGAATTACGTCAACTTTTTCTCGATTTTTTTAATGTCACGCTTAATAAATAATAAAATCTTGCTATGAGACTTGTTATTTTTTAGGTTACGACAATGATGATTAAGTAAAAAGGAAAAACTACATGGTTAGGGTCGAATTATCTCCCCACCAACATTGTGTCTTACACAAGATTAAAAGAAAAAAAGAAAGTTTGAAAGGCATCCATATTACAAATAAACTTTCACAACATTTTGCTTAAGTGAGAAACATCAATATTTTAGATTTTGAATTCTCCTCAACACATTAGAAAGAGTGATCATCTATCTTTTCCTCATTATATCATATATATATATATATATGTATGATAAATTATCTTATATATCGTTAATAATTTTTTTAGATTTTACAAGCGAAGTTAGCAGGATGAAACGTATCCTTTTAAGGTATATTAAAAAATTTAAAAAAACTAATTATAAAAAGTGAAACATATAACAGTCTCTTAACCCGTTTATAGATTAAAAATTTTCACTTTTAAAATTTGACGTGGAAAGTTCCATTGGTTGAAAGTAGATCTGTCCAAGACTCGGGCTACTCGTCCGGCTCGACAGGCCCGATCCGAATTGGGTCGGGCCTGGATAAGATTTTTTCAATTCGGGTTGGCCAACCTGAATTACTGTTCATCCAATAAAAAATATTTTGTATTTAAATTTAATTATAAAAATATATAAATATTAATATAATATTTTTTAATATTTTAATATTTATGACAATAAACCGAGTCTACGGGTCAGCCCAAGATCGATGTGGGTCGGATTTGGATAAGAAAAAAAAAAAATTAGGTATTGACCTGATCCAATCCGATAAATGAAGAGGTCTAGTTGAAAGTTGCTAGGCTCAAATTAATAGGAGATCAATCAAAACGCAGCCATGAAATGAAACTCTCTCTCACATCTTTTATATTTTTGTCCCATGAAGAATGGGTACAAGCAAAGATCCACTTGTAACCTACACATATAAATATCCATGGCATGCAAAGAGGACCCATGTTTTTTCTCTTTTTTGCAATGAATTTCATAACACAAATGGTTCCATTTATTTTTTGGGTCAGAAAATGATTCAAAATTTGACCTCTACTCATCAGTCATCACTTATCAATAAGATTTGAGGCACAAAATTATTAGCAAAGTTTCCAAAAATTTGCCTCATATGATGATCCTGTCTCATTCTTTGACATGTAACTTCCATCTTCACATCGTGGGCCTTTTTCCCATTTCTTCTTAATATTTTCCTACGCAAACTCAACACATATCAAATTCTATGGCCGATGCATAAGATAGTTTATATACTATTATTATTAATAAATAAGAAATTATCTGATACATTGTTAATAAAATTTAAAAACTTCAATTATTTAATAAGGTGATACCTATTCCTGTAAGATATAATAAAAAATACTAAAAAAATTAATATATTTTTCAAAAGCGGTAAAACCGTTTTTTTATAACACAATAAGCTGCCAAAGCTAGAGTTTTGAAATACTTAAATAATATATTAAATAAGGAAGAAAAATGCAATTATAATTATATGGTGTAGAATCATACGAATTGAAAAACTTCTTTGTTAATGAATTCACTCAAAAGATCAAATGATGGGAAGTCATGTGCAAGAATATGCAACATAATCATGGTGATAAAGCGCCATGCACCTGCTTCAACAAAAGGGGTGCTCATGGGTCCGGTCAAGCCGAGTCGCGGTCTGATTTTTTTTGGATTTTCTTATTCAGGCCCGATCCTGGGTCGGGTCAAGCCGATTCATCGGCCCATATTCACTGTTCATATATATTAAAAAATATATTTTTTATTTTTTTAAAATTAAATTTAAAAAATATTATTTTTTTATTAGGTGAACAATGATCCAAGTTGGACCGGACCGGCTCGGATCACTAAAATATTTGTCCAACCCCGATCCAATATGGGCCGGGCCGGGCGGGCTGCTTGGCCTGTGAGTAGACTTATCCATGGGCCGGGCCGCGGCCATGAAATGTTTTTTATTCTTTGCTCAAGCCCATTCGGACAGGGCCTGAACTGACTCGTATAAGCCCGTTTTACTATTTAAATATATTAAAATATTAAAAATTTATTTTTTTTATTAATATTTTTATATATTTTATAATTAAATTTAAATAAAAAATAATATTTAATACTTAACAGTGATCTGGGCAGGGCCGGGTCAGGTCTGATCATAAAAAACCATGTCCAGGCCCGACCTAATACGGGTCGTACCAGACGGGCTACCCGGTCCATGGACATATCTACCCGTGAGCAGGTCTATTCAACAATCAACATGTCATTTTTTTCATAATTTTTAAGATTTATTTTATTGTTTTTCCTTAGGAACAAAATCTGGTACAAGGTGTCCTACTCGTTACTTTTGTTTTTCTATGTTTTGTTTTGTTTTTGAATTTAAGTTTAAATCTCTTCAATTCTTCTTGGATATTTATTGTTTGTATAAGAGGGTAAATTTTGAATTCATATATAATATTTGTATTTTAAGTTGAAGGGAAACATGAAAACATAAATTCAATAGTTATTTTTTTTTTTTTCTCAAGAAAGAGAGATTCAAATCTATTTTTTTTGAGTATAAATCATACATTAATCACTCAATTAAAAGTCCTCAATTCAAGTACTATTATTTATACTTTACAAAAATGATATATGAGTTTATTTACAAGAGATTATCAGAACTAAAAATTTTAAGTGTGAATAATTGGTTTAATAATAGATGAAAATTATTCGAATAGACCCGATACTATTTTAAAAAAATATTAATTTTTTTATATTAAAATTTTAATACATATTGAAATTAAAATTAAATAAAAAATATTTTATTAATTAAATAATATCTCAAGTTAAATCCGGATTTATATTTTTTATTCTAAGACCTAACTCAAGTTGGGTCAAATGCCTTCACGTCCACGGCTAGATCTAGTTTTGAAACAGTCCTTTATCAAAAAGTTATTTATGTAAAAGAAATTATTTTCAAGAAACAAGAAGGGTAAAATGTTGATATTGCTATTTGATGCTCACACCCACCGATTGAATTTTTGTCTTATTCAGGGGATTATTTATTAATAATTATTCCTTTATCTAAAATAATTAATAATTTTATTCAAAATTCTCAAAAAAAAAAAAAAAAAAAAAAAGGACACAAAGAATGTGGGAAAGACAAAAGCTACGACTCCTAAATAAAATATTTGGCCTCTCTCTGTCTTTGAATATTATCATGGAATGTACTCCAAAAGTCCGACCAAGGAAAACAAAAAATTAAGAAACAAAATCAGTTAAAAAAAAAAAGGGGAAGAAAGAAAAGGATTTTAATTAAAAATTAACAAGTGATAGATATAATTTATTGGGTTTTTTTTTTTTTTTTTTCTTTCTTCCGGTCAATTAAACAAGAATAGTTTATAGGGTTCCATAATGATGAGTAAGGAAAAAACAAAGATAAATTATGATTAACATAGTTTCTAATGGATCCAATTAATATTTTATTTTATATGGAAGCAATGTTTTGTTTCTGATTTATAGTTGCATCGCATTTTCTCCCCTATAATGATTTTGTTTTCCTAAAATGAGGTGATATTATTGATAATATTTGATAATTGTGCTGTTTTACAAGCTTGATCAAGTATAATTTTGATAAGTTATCTTATTCACCGTGAGCAGAGCTTCTAAATTTTGCAAGTGAGATTAACAGGATAATATATATGATATACTGCTTAAAATATATTTTTAAAAATAATTAAGACATGTTGTAGTTTCTTAGTTTTGGAGTTAAAAAATTTCAATACTAATGTATAAAAAACGAATTCTATTTGTTTTCAGTAAAGAGTTTTATTCTTATTATTTGTCTTTTTTTTTTTTTTTTTGTTTTTGATATGACAAAATTTCATTTTAACAATTTAAAGATGAGATCTAGTTAATTTATTCATAATACAAAGTTTAAAATTAATGATTTTTGCCAAAAATCTTTTAGCCGAGTGGCCAAAAACTTGTGAGGCATGTAAGACTTGAGTTCGATCCCAAACAACCCCTCCAGCCATTCCCCAAAAACTTATCAAAAAAATAAAATAAAATAATGATTTTCTACCAAATTAAACCTCTAACAAAGTTAGGAAAGAAAGAGTGTGTTGGGTTAGTTTGGCAGCTATATAGACTTCTGTTTGGTCTTCCATGGCCGCCCTCGAGGTTCAGTACTTCAATGAGAATGCCCCCAAAAAAAAGCACCAGTTGAATAGGCTCACGATAGACAAGGTAAAAAGGCACAGCAATCTGTGACTGCCTGAAACTCAAAAGGTATGTATCCTTCAATGTTCCTTCTCAGTGAACAATACAAGACTGTTTTGACTGCTCTACCATAGGATGGATCTACATGGAGAATCTTATCCTTTCATCTAGCTAGCTGCATATGCATAAAAATCCGAGAAGTGCAAAACATAAGAACCACTTTATGACTTAACTAAAATGTAGGATTAATCACACTTACAGTTTTTGAAGTAAAGCTGGAGTTGCATTTGAAGTTCTTTCTATATATGATATCCGAATTCTTCATTTTTTTTAAAAGTATCTATAACGGACATTTGTATCTGGCACATATTCGGACATGAATAATATGGATATGATTTTTCAAATATATAAAAAAAAAAAAATTTAAATTAAACATACCCCTATGTATCCGATATTCGATATTCACCTCCAAATCCGAATAATATAAGTCCCTCATCATCCTGCTCAACTTTGTGGAGCCCTAAAATGAGAATGGGACATTTACTCATGTGAAGCCATTTGCTTATAAAATCAAGTGGAACAAATCCCTTCTAGTACTTCACCAATCCAGCACTCTGAGCCTTTCACCGCCAAACAAATCAAATTCTTTTGCCACAGAGAAACCAGTATACATGCCATGCCATCAACTGCTGCACTTACAATCCCACCCAGCATAACCTGCTCCTTCACCAACTGGTTAGAGCCCTCCTAAAGCCATGCTCTCATAAGTGTCGACACTGTCGCGCGGAATCTGAATGGGAGAGCTAGTTCTAGTCTGAAAGAAAGAAAGAATGGAATTTTAACAGAAAAGAAAAGTGAAAAAGACAATTGATGCAAGGGAACTGCAATTCAATTCAATTTTGTCCTGAAATAACATGCCAATCACCATGTAAAAGGAGCAGAAATGAGCTACACAGATATGTGAACTGCTTAAAGAAAAGTTCTTGGGATCAACAATATTACATTCTCTAACTACTGTGGCCACGTTAACGATGAAAATGAATAGTAAAAAATAGGATATTTCGATTCGATTTTTACGAATTTGGATATTGCAAATTTGAATACATTTTGGATTTACTATCCGTGACGGATTTGAAGTGGATTCGAATAAGAACCCTTAGATATATGATGTCTGAATCTGCTTTGATTTTGATTCGAATAGTATCGGATATTCGAATTTATTGTCAGAATCTACTTTATTTATACGGATATTATTGGATATTTGAATATGATATCCGCTTACATATTTGTAAAATACAAAAAAAAAAGTTATACTTATGTGGAGATTCGAAACTTGACATTCAAACTTTTATTATAAAAAATTCAAATATTTAGCGGATTTAAATATTCAACGAATATTGCTATCTAATTTGGATTTGGATTCGGATAATAAGTGAAAAATAAACAGATTTGAATATCATGTAAATTAATCGGATTAAAATTCAAATATTTAAAAAACTACAGATATTTGATCCCTTATCATCCTTAAAATCACATGCACGCTTGCGTGTGTGTTGAGAGAGGGGAGGGTTAAAATGTAAATTTCATGGCAAGAATGAAGTTGTAAACATGGATTTAATTTTATGAACATGTTGCATAGAGTCGGAAAGCTATTGGACTGGACAAATGGGAAGAAGATTCATGTAGCAAACCCCAATCAGTTTGAGATTACACTTGAGTTGGACATTAATTTGTATAAAGAGACCATAATCCATTTACAAAAAATAGCATACAAAAAAGCCAAAAATGAACTTAGGGAGTATGTGAAGCAGAAACCAATCTGATATCTAATGCACTACCAAAATATTAAATATAAAACAGAAGTGTAGAAGTAGAAAATTGGTTACCTTTACTCCATGAAGAAGAGCCTCCTCGGAGATAAATCCAGGTAACTGAAAGTTCCAAAGTTTGGAGAAAAAGAAAAGCTTCTTTGAGTTTAGTTTGGATGATATTATCAAATGGACATGAAAACTGAAAAGCTGAATAATAAATTGGGAAAATATAAAAGACCTTTTTATCAAACCTTGAGATACTATGTTATTCAGATTCGGAATCACTACAGCAGATGAGTGTTTCAGTTGCTTTTTTCTTTTTCTTATTTTAAGGGCGTTTATAAACACCGCTAAATAAGTAACGGCGTTTGGATAAAACGCTGCCAGAAGTGCCGTTGAAAATCACGTCGAGGAATTTAACGGTCTTTGGATCAGAAATGCCGGTAAATTAGCAGCGTTTATATTTGAGGTGTCCATGGGCCGGGCCAGGCCTAGTTCGGGGTCTATATATGGTATCAACACTACATTTGCTTGCCCAAGCCCGATCCGGCCCGAAATATGGGTCTCAAATTTTGTCCAAGCCCGCCCATATTTGTAAATGGATAACCCAAGCCCGTTTATGCCCGCTCATATTACTTTTTTTTTTTTAAATATATATTTTTTTTATTATTTAATCTTTAGTAATTTTATATGTTTTTCTTTTATTAAGTTCTTAAACACTATAATATTATATATATTTAATTTTTATATGACATAAATTATATAATATATATAAATATAAATAATATATTATTTAATTAGAAAATGGGCCGGGCTTGGGCCTTGAATCTTGGAGCCAAGGCCCGACCCATATTTTAAACGGGCCTAATTTTTTTGCCCAAGCCCATTTTTCGGGCCTAATATTTTTGTCAAAGCCCTCCTAAATATGGGCGGGTCTTCGGGTTTGGGCGGGTAGCCCGGCCCCTGGACAGGTCTAGTTTGTATGTACATGTGCGGCACTTCGAAACTCCATAATAGAATGTCGAAATGCGGTATTCAATGGTCTGACAAACGTTGCTAATTGCGAAACTTTACCGGCGTTTGGATTTAAAACACCGCAATTAAAAATGTTTAGCGGTGTTTTATGGCACACAAACGCCTCTAGTAGGCATTAGTGGAGTTTTGTTCATAAAACACCGCTAACTTATGCATATATTCGTTTTGAAAATTAGAGATTTAGCGGCGTTTTTTTTTCTTGAAACGCCGCTATATAAGCAGAATATTTTTTTATATACTATTTATTTTATTTAAAAAATTATATTTATCTATAATACCTACAACATTATTTATAAAACTATCCAACAATACACAAACAATACAAATCATAAAAGAACCATAATATAAAGTATCATAATACAATAATTTTATTACTTAACACATCAATTTCAGTTAAAACTAAAAAAAGTACAAGTTATAAATGTTAAAAGCTCGAGGACAACCGTAAGAAGAACGTTTTTCCGGAGCAAGTTCATTCCCATGTTATGAGCCCTACTAAAAAAACAAAAATTACGTAATTATTATATAATATATTAAGTTATGAAAGTAAGATAGTTAACAACCAATATATTATATTAGCTGAGATGGAGGATTTTGTGAACTCGTTGAGCCTCCTGGGAACTTTTGCTGCACTAAATTCATCAACGACGCAAACTGTGTCTGTAGCTCCTGATATCTTCGTTGCTCTTATTCTTTCTCTGCTTGTCTCATTGCCATCTCTGCTTCAAGCCTTGTCATCTGAGCCTGTCTCTCTGCTTCCTTTTCCTCAAAACATTGATGCATATTTTTCATTTTTTCTCTCAGCATCTGAACTTCATATGCACTGGAGTTTTGTGAAGGAGAAGCAATAAACCACTGAGAACCAATTCCATAGTAGCTAGATGGTGTTGGACCCAGTTCAAGACCTCAAACCTGTCCATGTCTTTCTTTGCTAGCAACTTGAGTGAAAACTTGATTATCGACATCTTGTATATTGACTGAGGCATCTGATGATGCAGCTTGATACTCAACAATTTTTCCTTTTGCTTTCTCCTATAAAACAATCAAATTAATAATATTTTGTGTAATATATTTGTAAATGAAAACAAGTTTGAACAAAATATACCACAATTTCCTGAGTCTCGACGTTCAAATAGGATCGATCCTTCTTAGTATGAGTTAATTGAAATAGTTCAACTCGTCCAATTTTTTTTTCCCGCTCAACTTCCAACAAAATAATAATAATTAATACTAAATTGTATTAAAACAATTGAGAACAAATAATTATTTGATAAAACAAGTATTATGGCAATTTCAAAATTTCAACAACTATAATATAATATACTGGACCTATTTACGTGCATAAAATACACTAACATTGCATGTTTGACATTTGAATACTTTTACGAGACTTAAAGTGAACTAAACGGACTGTTTGACAATTTTGTCCTATTACGGGATCAAATGTACTTAACACTATTATAATAATATATTATGAATGAAAACTTAGTTTTTGATTAGCTTTTTTGGCAAAGCTTTTTGATCCACTAGTTTGACTGTATTTCTGTTGCTTTCTACTGCTTACCTCTATTTGTTCTCGTTCCTGTACATTGGACACAAACATTAATAATGTATATATATTTCATACAATTGTATTATATAAAGTACTATAAGTAAATGACCAGAATAAATTATAAATGATACCTCTCATTTTTTTGAATACCAGAATCTAACCAATATCTCATACTGCCACATAACCACACCGTGCTGTATGGTTCGTAGTGTGACAGCAGATCAGTATTTCGATTGAAATACTTTTTCTTCAAGTCATGCTTATAGTCTTTCCATTTTTTTTTCAGTGACTTCAGAACAAATGATGTTAGAATTTGCAAAGAAAATCTTGACTGAAATGGAAGAGTTGTACAAAGTTAGTTTCGATCATAAATAAAATTCTAAAATTAATGCAATACTGATTTAACACGCTTATACCTCAATAAACTTTAACATCTCGACCTTCTCAGTATTCGGTACATCACCCCATGTTTCATAATGAATTGGACACTTCATCTCATTTTGAGCAATCAGGCCAAGAAAGCTAGCCAATAGTTGTGCTTCCGAACCAATTGGCTTCTGCTCATTATTAGCTGAAACAACAATACGCTTTTCAGGAGGTAGTGCCCATAAATCCTTTAATGTGGTACGACCTCGAGTTTTGCTTTGTCCAATATTATCAACTACACAAAATCAAATATATTAGCAACTGTCCAACCTTTTTTGGTCAAAGTATATTGTGTACTTTTGCAATGTAACACGATACCTATATTCAAGTTCATATGAACTATAATTTCTGCAGCCGTATTTGCAGTAGGCACTTCTGTGTTAGCATCCAGAGTAGACGCACTTGGCATCTCTAAAGACGTTATCCTAGTGTCACCCTCAACATCAGCACCTACCGGTTTTGAACCGGTCTGACTAATATTTAGACCCTTTAATATTCTCCTCGGCATGCTATCTGCAACAATTTTAAGTAAACAACATTAGTATAAGAATAAAATACTATAATGTGATGAACATTAATAATAAAATATTCAAACTATATAAACATATTATATACACAGTATTTGTGTCAAAACTAAATTCAGTTTTTTCATCAAGCTTCATAAATGTTTTCATCAACATCTTCGTGAACCCACTGAAGATCTGTACTGGTACTAGGGATATTTTCATCCAAGTTTTTATCGGTAAAAGGCAAGCATTCAATTCTTTGTTCGATATCATCTCTACATTTATTACTCATATCAAACAAGTCTCTAGATGTGTTACGGAGTACAAAATACCAACCTTCATCATTCGGATCTTTGGAATAAAATACTTGTTTGACTTGAGATGAAAAAACATAAGGCTCGTCAATCAGTTGTTGTCCGATGTGAATTAGTCGAGAGAAATTCACCATTGTAAATTCGAACTGATCTTTTTTAACACCTCTACCAGTATTCACATCAGCCCAATCACATTAAAATAACACGACCTTCCACTTGCCATAATAATCAAACTCAATAATATCTTTAAGAATTCCATAATAATCAACATTTTCCTCCATAGGATTACTATCCCTAGCACTAGCACTAGCATAGCTTGTTGTTGAAGAAGAAACAACAACTCCACAGTTTTGTGTTCTCCTAATTTTTTTACGGGATTTAGTATGAAATCTAAATCCATTAATGATGTAAGCACTGTATCTTTTCACTATTCTATTCGGTCCTTGTGAAAGACACTTAACTTCTTCCCTAACATCCCTTCCACTCCAAACCTCTTACAAGAAAAACAAATGCAATATATAACTTTATTTATATATTAAACAAGAGATTGATCGTAATAAAATCACAAACAGTTGCGTTACTTATAACTTCTCCTAACCATTCGTGAAAATTTTTCGTAAATAACTTATCAAGCTCGCGAAGTTGTGATCCTTGAGAACGTAAACAGCCTCTCAAGTAACTTCTATACTCACTATCAAAAAAAAATTCTTTTTTAGATTAAGAAAGCAAAAAATTTATAAACTCTTTGTTAAAATAAATATTATACTAAAACTTACATGCATAATGATTCCAGTGAATCATTATGGAAAAGCACATATCGATGCGCTTGTGCCCAAGATTTATCATCTAGATCAACCACTTCTCGGCTAAGTTATTATGTGTGAGCCCATCGTTTCTTCCCGGCTTGTTAAATCTTGTTTCAACATCTTCCAAATATCTCGCACAAAATGTCATACATTCCTCCACTAAATATCCTTCAGCAATTGAACATTCTGGATAGCGTTTGTTCCGACAATAAGATTTTAACTTTCCTAAAAACCTAAACAGAATACATAACAATCTTAACATCTGTAATTAAATGCTATGTTTAAGATAAAAGTATAATAAGGTAATTAGCAAAGTATACCTCTTTAATGGGTGCATCCATCGATAAAAAATCGGTCCACCGACTTTTGCTTCATAAGGAAGATGGATAACCAAATGCACCATTATATTGTAGAATGAGGGAGGAAAAATCTTCTTAAGTGGCATAAAATTAGAGCCGCTCGATCTTGAAGTTTTTCAATCTTTTCAACCTTGAGAACTTTGCCACAAATAGCTTTCATTATATTACTAAGCTCAATTATGCAAAAAGTCAATTGCTTTGACACAGAACAACATAAAGCAATTGGAAGTAAGTCTTGCATTAAGATGTGGTAATCATGTGATTTTAAGGAAGAAAGTTTTCAATTCTTGACATTCACACATCTTGAAATATTTGAGGCATACGCATGCGGGACCTTCACATCTTTCAACACCTTACAAAAGACGTCCTTCCCTTTTTTAGACATCCCAAAGAAAGCAGGAGGCAACTGTGATTTTCTATTAGGAAGTAATTCCGGATAAAGATCACGACGAATTCTCATGTCAACTAGGTCAAGCCGACTCTTTAAGTCGTCTTTTGATTTTCTATACACATTAAGAATTGTCCTGATTATATTTTCACAAACATTATTCTCTATATGCACCACATCAAGGTTATGACGCAATAAATTATGCTCCCAATAAGGTAACTCAAAAAAATACTTTTTTTTCTTCTATAAATCCGCCTCATTTAGATTATCTTCTTCATCTTCCTCCTCACCACTTTGAATATCAATATCACCTTCAAACATCTCCCTCGATCTTTTCCTTGACTATGTGCTACTTGAGTATTCATCTTTCCATAAATGAAATTGATATCTTTCAACATCAAGAAGATATCTGACTCAATAGTAGTCTCAAGTGCTTCTCTTAACTCTTCAGTGCCATCAAATACATGTTTTTGGAATTTAAATCTATGATTTTCATGTAACCACCGAAGATATCCCATATTCCGTTATATAACAATTTCGAACATGTTTGCGCAGCACAACAAGGACAAGCATAGCGACCTTTGGTGCTCTAACCAGATAGATTTGCATAAGCAGGAAAATTGTTTATAGTCCATAGCAAAGCTGCACGTAAATTAAAGTTTTTTTGATGCGTCATATGCTTCAGCCCCTTCTCATAACTGCTTCAACTCTTAAATAAGAGGTTGCATATAAATGTCAATATCATTTCCTGGACTTTTTTCTCTGAGAATTATTATGGACAAGATAAAAGAGGATTGTCTCATACAAATCCATGGAGGCAAATTATAAGGAATACTCATTATTTTGAAGGGATTAAAACTGTCAGAACAAGTCCAAGCCTCACATTCCGGGGATCATTAGCAAAACATGGGAACTTATTGTCGAATGATTTCCAAGCCAAAGAATCCGCAGGATGTCTTAATAAGCCATCATCAGTCTTTCATCAAGATGCCACCTCATAGAATCAGATGTTTTTGAAGACATGAAAATTCGTTGAAGTCTTGGTATTAAAGGAAAATACTGCAAAATCTTTGCAGGCTTCTTTTTTAAATGTTCGTCACCATCGTCCTCATTCATATTTTCTTCTGTATTTCTGTCCATCCATCGAGATTTACTGCAAAAATGACAAAATTGTTGATTTATTCTATCACCTAATACACCATACAATCATTCAGACAACTATGGATTTTCTCATATCCAAGGCCTAGATCTTTTATCATCTTCTTTGAATCCTTACAAGACTGAGGGATTTTTTTCAAAAGAAAACATTTTTTTCATAAACTCTAATAATAGTGTCAAAGAATTTCCTGTCCACCGGCAGAAGCATTTTAAGTGAAACAAACGGACACAAAAAGACAATATTGAATGCTTAGATCCCTCGTACAGTTTTTCATTCATATCATCAAGTAACTTATAAAACTTTTTCGCTTCTCCATTGAGTTATTGATCACCCACACATTTTCCCATTTCAGCAAAGCCATTCATGCCAACATTGAACTCATCATTTCCTCCAGGAACATCTAGTGAAGATGTTTGGAAACTGTGGTTACGCATGTTAAATGCATCTCGCAACATGCCTTCCATGTCATCTTGTCTAATAGACTGATGTTGATTGTTAGAATAACTTGGAGAAACTCTAGAAGATGACCTAGAAGTTGCGGACTCTCCATGAAAAAACCATTGTCTGTAACCCAAGAAAAATCCTTCCCAAATTAAATGTTCGAAAACAACTTCTCGCATATGCCAATCAATATTAGCACACCTCAAACAACATATTATCTTCGCTTGCGTTCTGAAAAGAGAAATCGAGAGAATTATCTACTTCATCTTGGTACTCTTGACTTAGTCTCGACTTTTGCATCCAACTCTTCTCTATTTCGTACGTAAGTATAAATTATAAAATAATATATTACAAGTTCTACAAATTTCTAGTAAATGATAAAAAAACATGGAGCTACGTTTTACTCAGTCATGACTGCCTGGACTTCATACTCTATAATAGACCATATTCGTGTTTAAGGCTTTAAGTCTAAACTTGAAGTTCATTTAAGGCTCTTTAATTTAATTTAATTTAATTTTATATGGTTTTCCACATATGACATTCGGATTTAATGTCCATCCTCAAAAATTTCTAAGAAATTCAGACAACTCATGAATCAATACAGTTTGACAGATATCAATTAATCATCAATTTAATGGTCAGTCAATATAATGTGGAACATGATTTTTTACTAAACATAAACGCAATATAAATTATTAAACATAAACACGAATATGATACTAAATCGTACCTTGTACTTTTTTCTTCTGCAGTAGCTGTTACTTGAATTTGGTGCCTCAAGTCGATGTAAGAGTGATTAAGAGGTAAAATTGCAACTATAAAATTAAAAGCAATTTTTAGCTAGTAGGAAGTATCCCGATGATAGCTAAGTGATAACCTAATTACACTAGAACAAAATATATGATAGCAAAGATTTTCAAGCCACACAATCATTTCAATTATCATAATTCATATTTGCCATAGAAGGTAGGAAGAGTAACGGATAGATCCCATGCGGTTAAGCAAGCTAGAAAGTTTGTGATAAGAGCTTGATATCAGGTTTTATTATTTTAACGAAACAAATTCGTGGTTGTTTACTAGAAATAAACCAAAAGAGGTTGTCATTAAACAACTAAAATAAATTTAGTTACATTTAATATTATATCAGTCAAACCCCCCAAAAAAAAAGATTAATTATGTCCATGAATCAAAGGAAGATGAATGTGCACTTAGTTGATAGATGAACTTGCTTACCAATATAGGCACGAGTGAAGAAAGAGAAATAGCTACCAATGGCGGACAAGAGCCACAGACAAATCACAACCTACCAAATGAACTAAAAGTTAGAAATTTTATCAAGCACCAGCCTTCCCCACCCTCCCCTGCCAAATGAGCAATAGCTACCAATATAAAAATAGCAACAGCACCCAGCACTACAGCACAGTGCAGTTGCTGGGTGTCCAGCACCCAACAGATGCTCAGTGCTGGGTGCCCATAACTCCTAAAACACTACCCTAAACCCCTAAAACTAAAACCCTAAACCATCGAAAATTCACACCCATAATAAACTAAACAATAACAACACAATCTTCAAAATTCACAATAAGCTAAACAAAATTCTAAATAAAATCTACAAACCTAAATAAAAATCCTAATATAAAAATTACAAATTAAAATAATTGACCATACCTTGATATGAGATTGTGGAACCCTAAACACGTAAAAATAAATGGGGGTATCGATTCTGAGTTTAGAAGAGAAGGAGAGAGAAAGAGAGAGAGAGTAAGTGTTTTGATTTGGGGAAAAGGGAGGGTGGTGCCGAGATGTTTATTTTGGACTTAGCGGCGTTTGCTCGACAAATGCTACTAAATCCATTACAAAATGACGATTTTGACAATGGATTTTAATGACTTATCTTCAGCGGCGTTTTTACATAATAAACGCCGCTATTTCAAATTATTTAGCGGCGTTTTTGTACATAAATGTCGCTAATCTAAAAGGCTAAACACAGTGTTTCACCTTAAAATTTTGGCGGTCAAATTTAGCAAAATTATTATTTATCGGGAAAATTGATTATAGTTTAGTGACGTTTGTGATATAGAAATGCTGCTATCTTCACATATTTAGCGGCATTTGTTAAATAAAAACACCGCTAATATACAATTGCCCGTCATTTGGGCTAAAAATGCCATTCAGTATGCATAAAGATGGTACTGAACGACGTTTGTAAGTGAAACACCGTTATCTAAGCGCCATTGAAAACCAAATTTGCTGTAATGAATGAGTGTTGGATACAGGTATGCATCTGATACGGTGTCAGTATACATACAAATTTCGTGTAAAAATTAATAAGAAAATTTGGAATCAAATAAAAAATTTATTTATCAAACGTGAAGATTCCAATATATGGAACTTTTAAAGATAAAGAAAATCTCTTATTCTTTTCTTCGTAGAGAAATTCAATTCAAGGGGCAAAATCTGCTTCAAGGGTTTTTGGATTATTTGGTCTTTAATTAGATTTGTTTCAAGGGTATTTGAGATTTGATCTTGAAATTTGCTTCAATTTAGGGATTCTTGGAAACTTTGGAATTTGATCCCAAATTTAGGGATTCCTTGAATTATTGAATTTTGATCCCAATTTAAGACTTCTTGGATCTTTAGGCTTAGATCTTCATATCTTATTTCTTGAACTTGATTGATGGAATTTTGTTCTTCAGATCTTCTTTCCCCAAATTATTTTCAAGTTTTCTTTTCGCAAATTATGCTTCAAGGGTCTTGATAACTTCATCTTGAACACACAGTCTTACTTCAAGGGTCTTCAAGACTTAATCTTGAGCAAACATGATTTATCTTCTTTCTTGGATCAACACAAGATCGAAGAGCAACTTCTTGAAAATTCCTGAGAACAAGGGTCTTCAAGACTTAAACTTCAGCAAACACGATTCATCTCCTTTCTTGGATCAACACAAGATCGAAGAGCAACTTCTTGAGAATTCTTGAGAATAGGCACAAACGGTGTTCTTCAAATTTCTTGAATTCTTCAGAGCTTGATTCTTGAGACTTTGGAAAGGCTTGGAATCTTAAAATCTTCTTCTCTTCAGGCTTGGAAATTGTTATGAATGACTTAGAGGGGTTCCTATTTACAGTGTCAGCCTGCTAGGTGAGAAAAAGTTCTAAAAGAATTTGTTCTCTTTATGAAAGAGTTCTAAAAGAACTAATTCATTATTTATCTCTAAATTAATTTAATTTAGAAATAAAATAATAATGACATATGGATGAATCTTAATTGGAAAAAAAATTCCTTAAAAGAGATTTTATTTGACATGTGTCAATTTATAATTAGCCAAAAATTTCTTCTTTTACAAGTGGTATACTTAATTTTTTTAGAAGTTTTTTTCATAGAGGATCACAGTTTCATATTCATGTCCGAATATGTGTCAGACACGAATACTTTAAAAAAATGAAAAGTTTGAGAATAGCGTAAAGCATCTTTCATATGAGTCACAGGAACAATTCATGGAGATTTGCTGCCAAAGTTTGGATAACATAATTGAGATAGAATAGCGTAAAGCATCTGTCATATAAGTCACAGGAACAATTCATGGAGATTTGCTGCCTTTACTCCTAGCCGGTAGCTTGATGGCGGCATAGATGTTAGTGATAAAATAAGACAAGTCTTAGCTAGATGAAAAGGAACAGATTTCCTCTACTCCTATTAGATAGTGGCGGATCTTGACATTTGATTTTGGGGTGCCAATTAATACTCTAGTAGATCTTAAATTTTTTTTTTCATAAAATGTATCTTATTATATTAATATAAACATATGGAAGCAATATACTAACAAAAAAATAAGCTTTCAAAATTATAAGTTTTATCAATTCATAAACAAATGTACAAAGAAACATAATACATCAAATAAATAATCTTACTTAAAATTGTGAACAACTTTCTTTTAAAAAAATATAAATATATCAATTGCTAAACAATATATTTTCATCAAGACAAGAAAAATAAAACATTCCATTAAAATAATAAAGTTGAAAGTTTAAGTTTAAAAGTTAGGATATTTTTATAATCTTTTATAAAGTGGTTCCAATCTAATTTTTGTGTAAATAAAAAGTTGCATGGTAATAAGAGAAAAAGATTTAGGATAAAATTAAAAGTGAAAAATTATATGAAAAGAAAAATTGTAGTCAGATAAAAAAAATAAAAAAGTATGTTTGGTACTTGGTTAGAGACTTAGAGTCATATTGAAGAAGTTAGAAAATCAATTTAGCTTTGTTAAATTTACAAAATTATGATTTAACCTTTGTGACAAACCTTTTAATTTTAAGAATTTGTGAGTTATGATTAGTTAGTAAAATAAATAGACAAATAGTAATGTGATTTTAACTACCTTAAATTACAATGCATAAAATTAAATAAAAAAATCACATAAATAAGTAAAAATAACAATTTTAGTTAAGAAAATCATTTAAATTTATTTAACATATATACTAAAAGAAATTTAAATTTTTTGGGGAGGCCAAGGCCTCCTCTAGCTCCTTAAACGATCCGCCCCTACTGTTAGATGCTCCTTTTGGTGCCCCTCTAATATTTTTTTGACACGTGCTCAAAGTTATCTATTATTTATAAACAGTTAAACATTAATATTTTTTATTTGGACACATGTCAAAAAAATATTGGAAGGGCACCAAAAGAAACACCAAATGGGGCAGCTACTCGATGAAAAGTAAAAGCAAAATAAATGCGAAAATAGACAAAGAAAAATGTTACCTGATACTTTATTTTCCATAAAATTAGTTGACATAATGAAAATCATCCCATCGAGAGATCATCGTCACAAGTGACATTGAAAGGGGAAAGAGGAAAAGACGACTTAATTCCTCGTAATTTATAATTGAGGGTATGAAAACAACATCGAAAAGAAATGGAGTCACCACCAATGTTTTTTGGCTAGGTGTGATCGGTCACCTATTAAAACCGACTTTTATAAAACATTTTAAAATTAATTAAAACATTTTTAAAACCAATTTTGAGGTTTGCGCTTTGAACTAGAGAAAAACAAAGGCAGGTTCGGGAGTCGGTTATGCCACGGGGAAGGATTAGCACCCCCACAACTTCCATATAAAACGGTACCTTATTAACCATGTGTAATCAATAGTCTCGGATAAAAGTTGGTTTTGTATTTGATTTTTAAAAAATTAGTTCCCTTTTTTTAAAAACAAGTCATGTTATTTGAGAATGACCCAGAATTTATTAACACAAAATTTCCCATATTTTTCGGCAAACCCAACAAAATGTGGAATTTTACAAAATCATCCTTATTTTGAAAAAGAGATGTTACGTTGTTAATGATAATTGATGATATTCTCACCGGTAAAACCAGTAGAGAACCTATGAATTATTTTAACTTGGGAACAACCTTGTTTTATTAAAAAATCATTAGTTTTTTATGCATTGAAAATAATATATAAAAAAATGACCATGGATATACAAATTATTACTAAGGTATAAATTAAACAAACATGCATAATTATCATGGCATGGCAAATATTTTATTATGGCATGACAAAAGAATTAATGACATGGCATACATGACATGGCAACTTTATTACAACATGGCAAAGAATTAATTACATGGCATGCATGACATGACATAACATGGCAAATAACTCATGACATGGCACATATGATGGGGCAAATAGCTCATTACATGGAAAGAGAATTTATGACATGTATGGCATGGAAAAGATTTCATGGCATGTCATACATAGCATGGTAAGTGACTCATGACATGGCAAACATGATATGACATATAATTCATGACATGACTTACATAGCATGGTAAATGACTTATGACATGGCAAATATTTCATGACATGGCATACATAACATGGCATATATGACATAAGCACCAATCATAAAAATGACATCATCAATGAATATCCACAATCACATCATGATCAAAATGGCAACATGAATATTA
This sequence comes from Fremontodendron californicum, assembly GCA_030761205.1. Classification (NCBI taxonomy): domain Eukaryota; kingdom Viridiplantae; phylum Streptophyta; class Magnoliopsida; order Malvales; family Malvaceae; genus Fremontodendron; species Fremontodendron californicum. The sequence continues at coordinate 22,355,291 of JAULJL010000014.1, read as the reverse complement.
TATCATAAATTGACATCATCATGGAATATTCATAAACACATAAATGTAGATATCAAGGAATATGCATGATTATGGAATATGCACACATTATTATTTTGAAACTCATTTTCATGGATTTTCATGTGGGGAATCATATAAATAGCATATGTCGAAAAATATTACCGTACTCCCTGGCAAAGCCACCAAAGCTTCAAAAATAATTCTTTCATATGACATTTACATAATTTCGAGTAAAATGAAAATCATACCTTTCAATTCCATAAACACATGTGTAGACACCTAATTTTGTCCGGACCACTAAAACAGGTATGTTTTCTTCCTAAATTGATGTTTCAGAATGTAAAAAGATTTTTTTCATCCTGCAGGTGGTACCCCGAGACTTAGTTTAAGAGGGCGAGCATAAAAAGTCAAACTTGAAAAAAGTCAACCTCGAAAAGTCAATTACTAAAAAAGTCAACCCACTTTCAAAATCAAAATTTGAAGTTCAATTGAAAAATGGCGAAAGAATTTTGATAATTCGAGGTCTACATCGAAAGATATAGAGTTTGGAAGTTGGAATTTGGAGATTCAATAGAAAGAAAACCCTAATCCGGGAAATTTGGGGAAAAGTGCTTAAACGATCGAATTGGTCAAAATTAAAGGTTCCAAATGAAACATAAGCACTGACTACGGGTAATGGAGAAGCCGCTTGAAAGAAAAGTCAATCCGGGAGAAAACCGAGAATTAGGGTTTTTGGTGAATTTCAGTGAAATTGGGAAGAACTACAGAAGTGGCCCGACTTGGTAAGACCAAAGGCCCTAATGGATGAGGAATGATTAAAAAGGGATAGCCCAAGGCTCAATTTGAAGAAAATCTTAAAAGCGAACTTGTTTTGAGCAAAATCGGGTTTCGGAGGTAAAAGGGCAAAATTAGAAAATTTGTGAAAAATAGCAAATGAACTCCGAAAATTCTGAAAAATTGAAATCTCATTCTTAAATCATTTGGAAGAGATTGGAAAAATAAAATCTTGATTCGGAGTTCGTTTGCAAAATGGCCAAATCCCGAGCCCTCTATGTAGTAATTCAAGAAGATAAATCCCCGAAAAATAGCAAATGGACTCCAAAAATTCTGAAAATTTGCAAATATCATTTTTAAATTATTTTGAAGAGATTGGCGAAAGAAAATATTGATTCGGAGTTCGTTTGCAAAATGGCCAAATCCCGGGCCCCTTATGTATAATTCAAGAAGATAAATCCCGGAAAAAATACCAAATGAGTTCCAAAAATTATGAAAACTTCTAGATCACACTTTTAAATTGTTTCGAAGAGATTGGTGAAGAAAAAACTTGATTTGGAGCTCGTTTAGAAAATGGTAAAATATGAGTGCATAAAAGGGTATTTTTGGAAGAAAAAATCCAAATAAATATCAAACGGACTCGAAATTTTTTGAAAACTTCCAGAATTCAATATTTTATTATTTTGAAAGTATTAAAAAAATAAAATTTGAATTTGGAGTCCGTTTTCCATTTATCTGCATCCGGAGGGCAAAAAGGTTATTTTACCCAAGAAACCGAAAAGGGCTTCTCTTGCCTTTCAAAAAAATCAGACTTGGGCTGGAAGAGGGAGTGCTGGCTGGACAAGGCCCAAGGAAGGGAAGGAGTTTCTGATTTTTCAATCAAAAGGCCAAAAATTAAGAGTTAGTTAGTGATTTTTTTGATCAAGCCATTGCAAATAAGCCACATAGGCCAATGCATGAAGAGAGAGTGTCAACATTATTCTTGAACAGCTATAATTATGGACAGCTGATGGCCTAATCTAAGGGAGATAATTTCATTTTTTTTCACCTTGAATCACTAGCCCTTGGATGGAAATTGGTTGGAGGAAAAATGACAACATCCTAGGGAGGAGAGAGGTGAGTTTCGGCCAGCTATAGGGGAAGGAGTCTCTTTCATTTTTCAGCACTTCATTTTTGATTTTCTCTCTTGTTTTGGCTGAGTTTTCTCTCCATTGTTGCAAAGCAAAAAGAAAAGTTCAGAAAAGAAAGTTTGAAGAGAAAAAGCTTGAAAGATAGCTTCTAGAGGTTGCTTTTAGCACCAACTCTTGCACTTTCTTGATTTTCCATTCTTGTTTTGCTATTTTGATTATTATTTTGGTGAGTTTTCTTTTTAAATAAGTTTTTGTTATGTTCTTTTTAAGTTCTTTCTTCATCTTTTTCTTAAACAAGTTCTTACAATTTTTTTTTCTTTCTTTCTTACCATGGCCGAATGGCCTATATTTTTGTTGTTGTTGTTGTTGTTGTTGTTGTTTTGCTTTGATTTGTCATGTTATTCTTGTTATTTTTTTAGCTTTGATGCTTTAAATCTTCTTCTACTACATATACTAGAAGCTTGTTTTAATTTGGTTGATAGTTTATGGCTATTTATGAGTTTATTATCATGTTCTTGCATTTTTAATTTTATGTTTTCATAATGTTTAAATTTGTTGATGTTTTATATTTAGTATATCAAGTGTTTGTGAAAATGCTTGTTAGATTTAATGCCTCTACTTTATATTTGCATGATTTGAGTATTATATTTTAGTTGAGTATGTTAGTATATCAAGTGTTTGTGAAAATGCCATGCTTGTTGGAGCTTGAGGCCATTCGGCCATTTCATGTGTTTTACATTGTGTGTGCATTTTTGCTATGTTAGTTGATAGGTTTGCATTTGCATGACATTTGATTGAGTATTTAGTTTAAGTATATCAAGTGTTTGTGAAAATGCATGCTTGTTTGGAGCTTGAGGCCATTCGACCATTTCATGTTATTTTGCATTGTATGTGCATTTTTGTTATGTTAGATGATAGGTTTGCATTTTCATGACATTTGGTTGAGTTTTTGGTTTAAGCATGCCTTGTGTTTGTGTTATTGCCATGCATATTTTAGATGTTAGGTTTGGTTTATTTTTCCATGCATGTCCATGCATTTTAGACCTAGGTTGCATTAAATGCCATGCAAGTCCATTTAGGTCTAGGTCACTATATTGATGCCATGCATTTTTTCATGATATTTAGGTTTAAAGCCATGCATTTCATGCATCATATTTGCTGTATTTTTTCATGCATTTCATGTCCATGCCACTTGACTAATGACTTAGGCCAATTAATGGTTCAAAGTCATGCTCTCTTGAGCATACTTGTGGAAAATTAAGGTTTGTCAAATTGATTATTCTACCTTTGTGATTTTTTTTTACTTAGCCAATTTTCGTCTAACTTTTCAAAAGTCCTAGCTACTGTTTGTGAGTTATTTTGTTAGTCTTAAATATTTTTACTTTGATTTTTAAATGATTTTATCAAAGGCAAAAATGTGTTTTGGCAAAACAAATTTTTCACCCAGTACTCGTACTTTCCCGATTTTTCTGGGTAGTCATCTTTAATCAAAAAATTAAGCCGATGTTTTCCTGTGTATTTTTACATGTCTTGAGTCTCCAGTATTTTTTTTTAGATTTTTTAGAATTTTTAAAAACAGGGTAACAAATCGTGGCTTAAAACTCGACAGTGGAGTCAGAATTGAATTTGAAGGAAAATCATTTTTCTGTTTTGGTTAAGTTACTTAGATGGCTCTGATTAGGAAGTTTAGCTACTGACTTAGGGTAGTTTCTAAGCCTTTTTAAACTCTAAAAATGACTTTTTATGTCTCGGGTTAAGGGTGGTCAAGTCCGGGGTTTTAAACTTAGGAAACTAGAACCATTTAAAAAAGGGTTTAGCCAAGTTTTTACTTTTAATCTAAGCTTTTCAAAATTGTTTTCAAACAATCACAAAGTATTTTGGTTTTAGAATATTTAATTTGACATATTTTCCTAAGGTAGCCGGATATCTTTTTAGATATACGGATTTCCTTAATTAAAGGAAAAAATACATTTTCATGCATTGCATTTTCCATATTCATGCATTTTATATAATATGTGATATTTTTTGCTATGATAATTTCTATGGTAATGTTATTATTTTGATTTATATTTTTTGATGTTATATTATTTTTTATATAGTTTTGAATATTTCATGATATCCTATGTTTTTTATTTAGTTATTTTTTGTTATATTATTTAGCATATACTATGTTCATGCATTATTATTTTCATTTTTATTTTCATGCATATATGATAGCATTATTTTATATTCCATGTCATTTAAATTATATGCCATATCATTCATATTTTCCATGTCATTCAAGTCATTTCATTTAGAATATATCATATAACTTAGGATATTTCATTTCATTTAGAATATGCTAAGGCATTTAAATTATATCATATCATTTAGGTTGCATTATATTATTTAGATTTTGCTATGTCATTTTATTTATGTCATGCATATACATAATCATTTCTTTTAAATGTTTTCAAAAAAGGTAATGATTTTCAATAAAATAAAGATATTCTCGAGTTAAAATAATTCATGAGTTCTCTGCCAGGTTTGCTGGGGAGGATATCATCAATTATCATTAATGATAACGGAGTATCTTCTTTAAAATGAGAATGATTCAGAAAGCTTTCCAAATTAATGAAAATTTCTATATTTTGCCACGTTTGTTGGGAAATATAGGAAAATTTTGAATTTATAAATTTCGGATCATTTTCAATTAAAAATGAAATTATTTTTATTTAAATTGGGAATTAACTTGAAATACTAAATTTAAAACCGACTTTTTTATCGAGACTTGAGACAGCACATGATTAATAAGGTACCGTTTATACGGGCGTTGTGGGGGTGCTAATCTTTCCCCGCACGTAACCGAGTCCCGAACTCGTTTCTTTGATTTCTCTGGTTTAAAACGCAGACTTGAAATTGGTTTTAAAAATATTTTAATTAATTTTTAAAATATTTTATACAATCGGTTTTAATAGGTGGCCGATCACACCTAGCTAAAAAAGATTGGTGGCAACTCCATGTATTTTTCAAGGTCATTTTCAAAACCTTCATTTTTTTAGAGGAATTAAGTCGACTTTTCCTCGGTTTTTTTTAATGTCACGCTTCACGAATAATAAAGTCTTGCGATGAGACTTGTTATTTTTTAGGTTATGACAGCTTGGCGACTCCACTGAGAACTATTAGAGAGTCAGGCCTAGAATTAGTCATGTGTTATCAAAGTCTCGATTTTGTTGGTTTAATTGGTATTTAATTTTAATTCCCACATTTTAAAAAAAGAAGGATAATTTCAAAAATAATAAAATGTTTTAAATATGTTCATATTCATGTGCATACATATTACAATTGTTCTCTGGTTATTTTGATGCATATATTCATTTATTGATTAATTGATGATTTATGTTGTTTAATCTTGTTGGGGCATTTAGAATAAGGAATATAGAATAGGTGGTGAAAGGTTTGTTATTTCACTTCACACACTACACGTGCATTTGCATATCATGAATCATATACCCGGGTTCCGTCCTTTTAGGTGGGAGCAAAGTAACTAAGCCTTCGTGATTAACAATCCGCATGGGCTAGTGAAACACTTCTGGAGTACTAAATTACCAAAGTCTTCGTGATTAACAATCCGCATGGGCTAGGGAAATAGATTAGAACTAATTCACCTTCATATAGTAAACCTAGGCGAAGCCATGCCAGATTTCCAATTAGATATCCCAAAGTTAAGAACACATGGAGGAATATTTCCAATCCTTTTACCTTCTATTCTACTTTCCGGATAAGTTTATTTTTGAAAATCGGACAATGATGAATGTACATCACAATGCCCGTAATGAATGTTGATATTTCATCCCAGAGATGTTATAATGCCGAAACTTTGTTGGCATCCTCAAGGATAATTATTGTTTTGAATTATATGTTTTTGTATTATTCGTATTTATTCCCGTTACTAATTCATTTTCTTTTTGTTGTTGTTTTTTGTTTTTTGCATTCTTGTCATCATTTTTGCACATTTGAATGTTATTAGTCTCGTGATATTATTCAACCAAAAGGGCTTTCATGGAGGGTCAGAGTGTCTCAGTGGTCGAGAAACATTTAGAGGTTAGGAAACAGTCTGAGAAAGGTCAGCAAGATAATGGGGATTGTTTGAAGGTGGGATATGTGTCAGCATTGCCAGTTGAGGTTGATCTTACTATCAAGCAAAATGATCTTCGGGAGTTGATGGATATATGGAATCAGTGGAACATATCAGAAAAACAAGCCTTCACTCAGACTTATGGAGACATAGCACTGTTAGCTCAGGTTAAGGTCAGTGGTGAGGTAATCTGGGCTGTGGTGCAATTCTGGAATCCCGTTTATCGGTGTTTTACCTTCAACCGAGAGGATATGACTCCAACCATAGAGGAATATTCCACCTTGCTGCATATTGAGAATGTTATTCCCGATCGTATTTATTTGAAGGATACAAAGATGCCGGGTTTCAAGAAAAAAATGTCTAAAATTCTGGGAGTAGAAAGAAATTGGGTAGAAAGCCATGTTGTCCGGAAAGGGGTAAGCTACTGTACATCATGGGACATTTTACGGGCTTTAATCCATAGCCATTCAAGTAAGGAGACAGTTAGGAATATTTTTGCTTTGGCTATCTATGGTTTAGTTATCTTCCCGAAGACAATTATAGCATAAACAATTCGATCCCTGAATTTTTATAGACGGGAAGGAAAAGGGCGTTTTCTAGGTTGTGTACAGCTCCTTTACATATGGGTTCAAAGCCATTTTTGTAAACAGGAGAATTTCCCTCTTCGCTCATATTGGAAATCTTTTGCACCAATTGGTGAATTTCTTAAGAGGGATTGGCTTGAAAATAGGACTGAAGAACAATGGATCAACATATTCCGAAATATCAGGGCTAAGATGATAATTTGGAGAGCTCCATGGATAGCTCCTATGCCGACATTGTACAAATGCGAAGATAAATCTTCCGTTCCATTATTGGGAGTATGGGGAGGAGTGTGCTATGCACCACTGCTAGTACTGAGGCAATTATAATCCCGCCAATTTACTTATGGAGAAGATGGGTATTCGAGAAAGGTACGTGAGATTGTAGTAGCATGGAAGGAAACTCATTGGGTGGAGGTAGCTAGATACGCCGACATCGTCACACCAGATTACCTGACATGGAGGCAATTGAGAGTTAATGATAGGTTGTTGACATCAGATGGGAAAGAAGTTCAGCATTTGAGTTCGCTGCCTAAGGAAGCGCCATCGGAGTTAGAAATCGCAAGGGCAGAATTTGAAAAGGAAAAGGCCCAAATGAGCAAGGAAATTGCCCAATTGCAAGAAGAGCTTGAGGATATGAAAAATAAGGAGTCAGCCCGAGAAAGAGAAAAGGAAAAGATCAAGAGAGAGACGGATATTGTTAAAAGCGATCTTCAGGAATTACACTTGGAGAACAAGAGGTACCGTTTCGAGCTCAAATTCGAGGGGACTCTCAAGACTTCCGGGGAATGGGAACAAGAAGTCAGAAACCTCAAGAAGGAGAAGAAATATTGGGCAGAAAAAGTAAAACATGAGAAAGCCCGAGCAAATCAGCTAGAGAAACAAGCTAGGAAAAGCTTACACGGTGATGCTTCTGCTAACATGTCAAAGGGTCGTGAACAAGTAGGGATCAGATGGAAGAGCAAGGCAGTCAAAAGAGGACAGTGAAGAAGGTCCAGGATCCAAGGGAGTTACTATAGGACCAGTATTTGTAATAGCATTTTTTTAGGATTATCATACTGTCTTAAGCAGGGATCTTTTCTTTGATGTATTTAGTTCCAGGAAATCAATGAAAGATCGTTTGGTTGGAATTATCCCGGGGCCAATACCTTTAAATACATTCATCACTCATTTGTTCTTTCTTTTATATATTTTATTTTATTTGTTCATTTATATTCATAATCTTTCATTCATTTATTCTTTATAAATTGTTCATACACTTAGTCATTTATTTATTTGTCCATTAATTTATTCTTTATAATTAGCCATTTAAGTTCATGCACTTAGTCATTTACTTATTTGTTCATTCTCTAACATTTGTTCATTCATTCATTCGTTTTTTATAAAATAAAATAAGAACTATGTCAAATAATTTCTAATCCATGATTTTTAAAACTAAAGGTACAATTGGTCGCACTGAGAAAGAATCAGACTTTCGACACCCTTACAATACTCAATCTCAGGCAAGACCTATGGAGAACGATCAGCTTGCTAGAATTGAAAGGATGGAAAGAATTCAGAAAGAACTGCAGGAACAGTTAACTAATTCTTAAGAGGAGACACAGGAACAAATAAACAAACTCATGGAAATGATGAGTACCATGATGAGGCAGAAATGGCCAGGAGAAAATTCAGTTACCGGAATGGGGGTAGTGAACCAAGAAGATCGACCAGAAGTGGTACAGAAAAATGGCCAGACATCCCAACCTGTGGGAAATGAACTTCCAACTGGGGCAACATCCTATATTTACATCCAACCAGCAACCGAAGCGCAAAATTTCGGTCCTAAAAGGGGTAATATCGGAGTTGATCCAATTGAGGCCGAAGTTCTAGACTTCGAAGAAATGGCAGAAAAGGAAAGGGCAAAAATGACTGAATTGAAGAGGGTCGAGACTACTGAATCTCAGAAAAAATTTCCGCTGCTGGAAGAAAGGTTAAGGGCAGTTGAAGGGGCAGAGTTATTTGGCAGTCTGGATGCCAAAGAGATGAGCTTGGTACACGATCTAGTAATTCCCCCAAAGTTCAAAGTATCAGACTTTGAAAAGTATAATGGGACTACCAACCCATCAGCACATCTGACCATGTACTGCAGAAGGATGACGGGGCATGATGATAATGAGAAACTGCTTATTCATTGTTTCCAAGATAGCTTGACTAGGTCAGCAACCCAATGGTACAATCAACTGAGTCGTACCAAGATTCGTTCATGGACGGATTTAGCTAGGGCTTTCGTGGAATATTATAACCATGTGTCTGACATGGTACCTGATAGGCTGTCGCTACAGAATATGGAAAAGAGGTCCAATGAGAGCTTCAAAGAATACTCGCAGAAGTGGAGGGATCTGGCCACATAAGTGCAACCCCCTTTAACCAACAAGAAAACCACGGTGCTTTTCATCAACACCTTGAAAGCACCTTATTATGACAAATTGATGGGAAGCGCCACCAAGGACTTTGCAGCTGGGGAAATGATAGAGTCCGCTATTAAGAATGGGAAGACGGAAGGGGATGAGTCTGCTACCCCGAAGAGAGTTTTTCCTGCAAAGAAAAAGGATGAAACACATGCAGTAAGTTTTAGTCAATACCTCTATACATCTCCTACACCATACACACCACCAAGGCCCTATACTCCTACCACACCTTATGCACCTCCGACACCTTACACACCATACCCGGGGTATAATCCTTACTACCCGAATGTGAACCACCTCACCCAAAATCCATTTCCCTATACCAATATACCGCAACAACCGTTCCCAACGGGTATATCCCCATAAATAACCCTTCCTAGAAATACTATCCCAAACATTCAAGGTCCCGCGCGCAATGACCAACGTTCACCAAGGAACGATCAAAAACCCCAATTTGATCCGATTCCTACTACTTATGGCGAGCTATATCCTAAACTATTGCAGGGCCAACTTGTTGCACCCGTGTACCTCAAACCTCTGACACCTCCATATCCAAGGTGGTACAATGCAAACACTAACTGCGCATACCACGCAGGAATTCAAGGACATTTGACTGAAGATTGCCTGGCCTTTAAAAAGAAAGTTCAAAGCTTGATTAATGCCTGAGTTGTGAAGTTTGAGTCAAAAAATGGGCCAAATGTAGCAGGAAACCCATTGCCCGACCATGCTGGGGATCGGGTAAATGCAATATTGACAGGGAAAGCTAGAAGGTTAAAAAGGGATGTCAGGGAAGTCAAGACTCCGATGTTGACAGTATGGGTTGAAATGGTCAAAACATGAATGGTGGAAGATGCAGACAGTCTGAAAATGGTTGCAAAAAAGGTGCAGAATTGGTGCCCGTTCCACAGGTGTGGAGGTCATGTCATACAAGACTGCGGAGACTTTTTGGTTAAAGTCCAAAAGATGATGGATAATGGGGAAGCCCAGTTCTATGAAGAGACAAAGAAGAAAATAGAAGTTATTGAGAATGCAGCTGGCTATGGGATAGGAATACCCTTGATCATCTATTATGATAAAACATAGGAGAAAGTTATGCCAGTCATTGAGAAAAGTGCACCCAAGTTAATCATTGATTTACCTGTTTCCTTTTCTTACAAGGAAAACAAAGCTGCACCATGGAAATACGACTGCAGCATGGTTATGCCTGGGTCTTCAAGTTAGCAGGATATCACAGGTGTGGGGCATTTAACCCGAAGCGGAAGGTGTTATGCTCCGGAGGCTGCTGAAAAGGGGTTAACAGGGAAAGACAGAGAAGCAGACAAAGGAAAAAAGGTAGTCGAGCCAATCCATATTGAGATGGATTTGCCAAAAAAAACAGAAAGGGGATCAACCTCGATTAACAAAATGAAAGAACCGGTAAATGAGAAAGAAGCTTGTGAGGTCTTAAAATTAATAAAGCACAGTGAGTATAGCGTGGTTGAACAGCTGCAACGTCAACCAGCTAGAATTTTAATCTTATCTTTGCTTTTGAATTCAGAGCCACACAGAAATGCCCTGTTAAGAGTTTTGAATCAGGCATATGTGGCTAATAACATATCAATAGAAAAGTTGGACAGGCTGGTGGGAAACATCGCAGCAGACGACCATATATTTTTCAGCTATGATGAGATACCACCCAATGGTATTGGGTCAACGAAAGCTCTCCATATAACTACCACTTGTAAGGGGCACATATTACCAGGGGTCCTTTTGGACAAATGGTTCTTCATTAAATGTGATGCCCTTAGCAACCCTATCAAAGTTGCCAGTAGATATATCTTATATGATACCGAGTTGCATAGTGGTTAGGACTTTTGATGGAACAAGGAGAGAGGTTATGGAAACTATTGAAGACTTTTGGAGATAGGCCCATGCACTTATACGGTGAACTTCCAGGTCATGGATATTAATCCATCTTATAATTGTTTGTTGGGAAGGCCATGGATACATTTAGCTGGGGCTGTACCCTCGTCTCTCCACCAAAAGCTAAAATTTATGGTAGAAGGCCGTTTGATCACTGTATCTGGAGAAGAAGACATAATAGCCTCCGCATCTACTGAATCTCCTTATGTCAAGCCCAATGAAGATGTCGTAGAATGTTCTTTTCGGTCTCTGGAATTCGTAAATGCGGCTTTCGTCGCTGAAGGACGAAAAATTCCAAAGCCAAGGTTGTCCAAGAACACAAGTCTAGGAGTAAGAACCACAGTAGGAAAAGGCTGCAGGGCTGGAAAAGGTTTGGGAAAATATCTTCAAGGGATGGCTCGAGCAGTGGAAACAGTGGGAAAGAAAGATCGATTTGGCTTAGGGTATTTTTCGTAAACCCATGAGAAGAGGAAACAGATTGAAAGGAACAGACAAAGGAGGATGGCCCGTCTCACGGGTATGGATATTGAATGGGAACACATGATTTTCCCACCAATCCTTCACAACTTCCACTCTGCTAGTTTTCTATTCGGGGAAAAGAATTCAGAGGATGTGCTTGTAATGATCGAGCAAGCTTTTGACAAATTCCATGTGAAGAAAGGGGTGCAGATTCAAGATATGGTGATTTGCATGATCGGGAAAGAAGGGAGGGAAAGTGACAGTGCAAACTGGATGGTGCGACCTTGTCCACCAGGATATAGACTAACCAATTGGAGTGCGACTGAGTTGCCCATAGTTTTTAAGTCTATTCCAATGTAATACTTTTAAAAAAGCAATCTTAATTATCTTTACCCAGAGATGTTAAGAGTTTTTTTTTTCTATAATGGGCTTTTTGTTTAAACATTTTCATTCAATAAATAACAAGCACAATGCATTTTATCCATATTGATGTGCCCATATTCTTTCATTTTTGTTATTTATTTTGTTTTCATTATATATTTTCCTATATTGTTTCTTCTCTACCTATTTACACGTGTGCGGATGCGAAATATGAGCACCTTCCTGTCAGCAATTCTGAAATTGATTTTGAAAGACCAATTTGCACAGGTGATTTTGAGGCTAACGAAGATATTAAGGATTATGGTGTACCTCCGAATCTATTAAGGAAAATAGAACAAGAGCAGAAACAAGTACTTTCTCATAAGGAATTATTGGAAATGATAAATCTAGGAGATGGTGAAGAGATAAAAGAAGTCAAAATCGAAACTTCGTTGTCATCATTAATAAAAGGCGAATTGATAGCCTTGCTCTAGGAATATGTGGATGTATTTGCATGGTCTTACCAAGACATGCCAGGGTTTGATCCGGATATTGTGGTTCATAAGCTCCCTTTAAGGCCATAATGCAAGCCAATTCAGCAAAAGTTGAGAAGAATGAGGCCAGACATGCTGTTAAATATAAAAGAGGAGGTGAAGAAGCAATTTGATGCTGGATTCTTAGAGGTGGCAAAATATTCAGAATGGGTGGCAAATATTGTTCAAGTACCAAAAAAGGATGGAAAAGTGCGAATGTGCGTTGATTACCAAGATTTGAACAAGGCCAGCCCTAAAGATAATTTCCCTTTGCCCCATATTGATACTCTGGTGGATAATATGGCAAAAAATTCTTTATTTTCTTTCATGGATGGATTCTCAGGATACAATTAGATCAAGATGGCACCAGAAGATATAGAGAAAACCATATTTGTTACAATGTAGGGAACCTTCTGCTACAAGGTAATGCCATTTGGGTTGAAGAATGCTGGGGCAACATACCAAAGGGCCATGGTGACCTTGTTTCATGATATGATGCATAAGATAATTGAGGTCTACGTTGATGATATGATCGCAAAGTCACAAGGAAAAAAAGAGCATATTACGAATCTTAAGAAGCTCTTTGAACGTCTAAGAAAGTTTAGACTCAAGCTAAATCCGGAAAAATGCACTTTTGGAGTCACATCGGGAAAATTGTTGGGTTTTGTCGTCAGCAAAAGACGAATTGAGATTGACCCCGATAAAGTGAAGGCCATTCAGAATTTGCCACCACCTCGAACTCAAAAGGAAGTAAGAGGCTTTCTAGGGAGATTGAAGTACATTGCTCGGTTTATTTCTCAGTTAACCGATAAATGTGATCCAATATTTAAGTTACTTCGAAAACGTGATCCAGGAGAATGGGATAAAGGTTGTCAGATTGCATTTGAAAAGGTTAAACATTATCTATCCAACCCACCAATATTAATGCCACCCGTTTCGGATAAACCAATGATACTATATTTATCAGTATTTGAAAGATCCATGGGTTGTGTTTTGGGGCAGCTTGATGAGACTGGAAAGAAAGAACAGACAGTTTACTACCTCAGTAAGAAGTTCACAGATTATGAGTTGAAATATTCGTCGGTAGAAAAGTTGTGTTGTGCCTTAGCTTGGACTGCTCGAAGACTTAGACAGTACATGTTGTACCACACAACGTGGTTGATCGCCAAGCTGAATCCAGTCAAGTACATGTTGAAGTACCTTCTTTGTCAGGAAGGACGACAAGATGGCAGGTTTTATTGTCAGAGTACGACATTGTATATGTAAGTCAAAAAGCTATCAAGAGCAGTGCAGTGGCTGAATTCTTAGCAAGTCGGGTAGTGGAAGATTATGAGCCGCTCAACTTTGACTTCCTGGATGAAGATTTGATGTATATGTCGCAAGCAGATGAGATTCCCTTGAAAAAGAAAGTATGGAAAATGTACTTTGATGGCGCATCTAATGCCATGGGGCATGGAATAAGTGCAGTGCTTATATCCCTAGAAGAATATTATTATTCTTTCACTGCCAGATTGGATTTTGGTTGTATAAACAATACTGCCGAGTATGAAGCATGTTCTATGGGCCTTCGTGCTGCAGTGGACAAAAAGATCAAAGTATTGGAAGTTTTCGGAGACTCAGCCTTAGTGATTTAGCAGCTACGAGGAGAATGGGAAACCCGAGATACAAATCTAATCCGATACCGAGAACTCATACTGAGTTTATTGGAGGAGTTTGAAGAAGTGAAATTCAACTACTTTTCTCGAGAAAAAATCGGATGGCAGATGCTCTGGCTACTTTGTCATCAATGTTTAAAGTGAATGAAGGGGCTGAAGTTGTGCCAATAAAGATGAGTATATATGAGTCTCCTATCCACTATCTAAGTATTGAAGAAGAAGCAGATGGCCTTCCTTGATACAATGATATCTTGCAGTACATTAAGAGTCAACAATATCCAAAACAAGCAACAGGGAATGACAAGAGGACTCTGAGAAGGCTAGCAATAGGTTTTGTTCTAGACAGTGAGATTCTCTACAAGAAAGGAAAAGACCAAGTCTTATTGAGATGTGTGCTGAAGCTCGAAGAATTATAAAAGAGGTCCATGAAGGGATATGTGGCAGTCATGCTAATGGTCACATGCTTGCTAAATAGATTATGAGGGCAGGGTACTATTGGTTGACGATGGAAGGAGATTGCATCAGTTATTCCCAGAAGTGCCATAAATGCCAGATATATGCAGATAAGATTCATGTGTCGTCATCACCATTACATGTCATGACTGCACCATGGCCTTTTTCAATGTGGGGAATGGATATGATCGGGCCTATTACCCCAAAGCTTCAAATGGACATCGTTTCATCTTGGTGGCCATAGATTATTTCACAAAGTGGGTAGAAGCTACTTCCTATGCGAATGTAACCAAGTCGGTGGTATGCAGATTTGTTAAGAAAGAAATCATATGCCGTTACGGGTTGCCAGCAAGAATTATTTCGGATAATGCTCTCAATTTGAACAATAAGATGATGAGAGAAGTGTGTACTCAATTCAAGATCACACATCATAATTCGGCACCTTACGTCCGAAGATGAATGGCGCAGTAGAAGTAGCTAATAAAAACATCAAGAAGATTGTTGAGAAGATGACCAATGTATACAAGGATTGGCATGAGATTTTGCCTTTTGCTCTTCATGCATATCGTACTTCGGTCCGCACATCTATAGGGGAAACGCCATTTTCTTTGGTATACGGGATGAACGCAGTGCTACCTATTGAAGTTGAGATCCTTTCACTTCGGGTTTTGATGGAAGTTGGCCTAGAGGAAGCAGAATGGGTTAGAGCTCGTTATGAACAGTTGAATCTCATCGAGGAGAAAAGATTGAAAGCAATTTGTCACCGGTAGTTGTATCAGAAAATGATGATTCAAACTCACAACAAGAAGGTTCGTCCTAGACAGTTCCGAGAGGGGGAGTTGGTACTGAGGCAAATTCTCCCTATAGTGAAGGACCCGAGAGAAAAATGGGCTCCGAATTGGGAAAGACCCTATGTGGTAAAAAGAGCTTTTTCTGGAGGAGCATTGATTTAAACTAGAATGAACGGGCAGGATTTCAAAAATCCCGTGAATGCCGATGAACTGAAAAAGTATTATGCTTGAAAAAGAAAAACGAAAAAAAATGTGTGATGCTATACACATGGAAATTCAAATGGTTCCAAGTATAAAAATGAAAATTCTATATATCTATTTCCCCTGAGAATTGCTTTTCAAAAAAATATTCATGCTTGATATGATGAATGACCATATTTCATATTCCTTTCACTAAGAAGAAATTATCCTTAGTCACCCCTTTGAACCTTAGGAATTATTTCTTTCTTTAAACCTTGATCAAGGATTACCCTCTACACTGGAGGGCAAATGCGAGAAAAAATAATAAAAAATCATGGCAAAAAGAAAGCCATCAAAAAATGTGGCAAATCAAAGCCAACAAAGCAAAAAAAGAAGAAAAGAAAGTCCAAAAATAGATAAATGTTTCAAGAACGAATTCTCCTCAGGAAATGGTCCTTGATCCAATCACCATTAAACACATTTTGGGCCTATTTTATTCTTTCTTTCTAAACCTAAAACCTTGGCCTACATTACGTACTTTAAAAGCCCATTTTGATCAAGCATGGATATTTAATTTGAAAAGTTATTCTCATAATTCATCCTATCTTTTGAATTGATATTTTTACATTGGAAGCATTTAGAATTCTCAGATGCATGGTAAAATACAAAAAAAAAAAATGGAAATGAAAATGAAAATGAAAAAAGAATGTAAAAGGAGAGGTTTAAGTCGAAAACCCGCAAAGGGCGACTTAATACCGAATGGAGGACACTTGAGTTGAAAACCAGCAAAGGGCAGCTCAGGTACTGATTAAAAGTTCGAATCAATGCTCCGGGTAAAGGGGGAGAAAATATCTGATAATCAGAGAAAAGGGGAACAACTCAGTCTGATGTAACTACGAAAGCTAAGAGGTTACCCAAGTAAATTGATCATTCAAGAGAAATTTAATATGGTTTGTGTAGACACCTAATTTTGTCCGGACCACTAAAACT
Source organism: Fremontodendron californicum (assembly GCA_030761205.1). NCBI lineage: Eukaryota > Viridiplantae > Streptophyta > Magnoliopsida > Malvales > Malvaceae > Fremontodendron > Fremontodendron californicum. Next base: position 22,338,916 of record JAULJL010000014.1, on the reverse strand, counting down.
GGTATGTTTTCTTCCTAAATTGATGTTTCCGAGTGTAAAAAGACTCTTTTCATCCTGCAGGTGGTACTCCGAGATTCAGTAGAAAGAAAACCCTAATCCGAGAAATTTGGGGAAAAGTGCTTAAACGATCAAATTGGTCAAAATTGAAGGTTCCAAATGAAAGATAAGCACTGACTATGGGTAATGGAGAAGTCACTTGCAAGAAAACCTGAAAGAAAAGTCAATCCGGGAGAAAACCGAGAATTAGGGTTTTTAGTGGATTTCGGTGAAATCGGGAAGAATCACAGAAATGGCCCGACTTGGAAAGACCAAAGCCCCCAATGGATGAGGAATGTTTAAAAAAGGATAGCCCAAGGCCCAGTTTGAATAAAATCTAAAAATCGGACTTGTTTTAAGCAAAACCGGGTTTCAGAGGCAAAAGGGCAAAATTGGAAAATTTGGGAAAAATAGCAAATGGACTCCAAATCTTCTGAAATTTTGCAAATCTCATTTTTAAATTATTTGGAAGATATTGGCAAAAAAAAATCTTGATTCGAAGTTCGTTTGCAAAATAGCCAAATCCCGGGCTTCTTATGTAGTAATTCAAAAAGGAAAATCCCGAAAAAATAGCAAATGAGCTCCAAATCTTCTGAAATTTTGCAAATCTCATTTTTAAATTATTTGGAAGAGATTGGCGAAATAAAATCTTGATTCGGAGTTCGTTTGCAAAATGGCCAAATCCCGGGCCTCCTATGCAATAATTCAAGAAGATAAATCTCGGAAAAATAGCAAATGGACTCCAAAAATTCTGAAATTTTGCAAATATCATTGTTAAATTATTTGGAAGAGATTGGAGAAAGAAAATCTTGATTCGGATTTCGTTTGCAAAATGGCCAAATCCCGAGCTCCTATGCAGTAATTCAAACCGATAAATCCTGAAAAAATACCAAATGAGCTCCAAAAATTATGAAAACTTCCAGATCACACCTTTTAATTATTTTTAAGATATTGGTGAAGAAAAATCTTGATTTGGAGCTCGTTTAAAAAATGGTAAAATGTAGGGGCATAAAAGGGCATTTTTGGAAGAAAAAATCCAAATAAATAGCAAACGAACTCGGATAATTTTGAAAACTTCCAAAACTCAATGTTTTATTATTTTTGAAGTATAAAAAAATAAAAATTGAATTTGAAGTCCGTTTGATATTTATTTGCATCCGAGGGGCAAAACGGTCATTTAACCCAAGCAACCGAAAGGGCTACTTTGGGCCTTTCTAAAAATCAGAGTTGGGCTGGAAAAGAGAAGTGATGGCCTACCAAGGCCCAAAGGAAGGAGGAAGCTTCTGATTTTTCAATCAAATGGCCAAGAATTAAGAGTTAGTTAGAGATTCTCTTTGATCAAGCCATGGTGATTAAGCCACATAGGCCAAGAGAGATATCAACATTATTCTTGAACAGCTGTAATTTGGGACAGCTGAGATGCTAATCTATGGGTGATAATTTCATGATTTTTCACCATGAATTATTAGCCATTTGATGGAAAATTGGTTACAAAAAAAATGACAACATCCTTGAGAATATTAGCGGATTCGGCCAGCTCTATTTGGGGGGTCAGAATTTGCAATTTTCATATTCATTTTGGCTTCGTTCTTTTGGTTTTTACTTGGTTTTTCTCTCCTTGGTTGAAAGCAAAAAAGAAAAGTTTAGAAAAGAAAGGAAAGTTTGAATAGATAAAGCTTGAAATATAGCTTCTTGAGGTTGCTCTTGAGCACCAACTCTTGCACTTTCTTGATTTTCCATTCTTGTTTTTGCTATTTTGATTATTATTTGGTGAGTTTCTATTTTAAATAATTTTTTTTTATTGTTCTTCTTAAGTTCTTCCTTCATCTCTTTCTTAAATATATTGTTTACATTTTTTTTTTACAATATACTCACCATGGCCGAATGGCCTACATTTTTTGTTTAAGTTGCTGTTTTGGTTTATTTTATCATGGTATTGATGTTATTTTCTTTGATCTTGATGTTTTAAATGTTATGTTACTTCATATACTTGAGTTATATTTTAATTTGGTTGCTTTGTTTGTTGTCATTTATGATTTAAATATCATGTTCTTGCATTTTTAATTTTCTGTTTTCATGATGTTTAAATTTGAGCATGTTTTAGATTTAGTATATCAAGTGTTTGTGAAAATGCTTGTGTGGTTTTTGCATGATTTGAGTTTTATATCTTAGTTGAGCATGTTTTAGATTTAGTATATTAAGTGTTTGTGAAAATGCTTGTGTGGTTTTTGCATGATTTGAGTGTTATATTTTAGTTGAGCATGTTAGTATACCAAATGTTTGTGAAAATGCCATGCTTGTTGGAGCTTGAGGCCATTTGGCTACTCCATGTGTTTTGCATTGTGTATTGCATTTTTGCCATGTTAGTTGGTAGGTTTTTGCATTTGCATGACATTTGATTTAGTTTTGCATGCTAATATACCAAGTGTTTGTGAAAATGCCATGTTTGCTAGTTACATTATTCCATTCGACCACCCTTGGAATTTTTGCATTTTATGTGCATTCTTGCCATGTTAGTTAATAAGTTACATTTGCATGATATTTGGTTGAGTTTTTAATTTAAGCATGCTTTGTGTTTGTGAAAATGCCATGCATATTTTAGTTATTAAGTTATGTTTATTTGTTATGCATGTTCATGCATTTTAGGTCTAGGTTGCATTAAATGCCATGCAAGTTCATTTAAGTCTAAGTCACTATATTGATGCCATGCATTTTTTCATGACATTTAGGTTTAAACTCATTCATTTCATGCACTATGTTTGCTGTATTTTTTCATACATTTCATGTTCATGCCACTTTATTAATGACTTGAGCACACTTGTGGAGAATTAAAGTTTGTCAAATTGATTATTCTACCTTTGTGATTTTTTTTACTTAGCCAATTTTTATCTAACTTTCAAAAAGTCCTAGCTACTGTTTGTGAGCCATTTTATGAGTTTCAAATATTTTTACTTGATTTTTAAATAATTTTATCAAAGGCAAAAAAAATGTGTTTTGACAAAACAGTTTTTCACCCAATACTCGTACATTTTCGATTTTTCTGGGAATTCATCTTTAATCAGAAAATTAAGCCGATTTTTCCCCATGTATTTTTACATGTCCTGAGTCTACAATATTTTTTTTTAGAATTTTTTGAGTTTTTAAAAATAGGGTAAAAAATCATGGCTTAAAACTAGACAGTGGAGTCAGAATTGAATTTAAAGAAAAATCATTTTTCGGTTTTGGTTAAGTTACTTAGAGTGGGCTGATTAGGAGGGTTAGCTACTGACTTAGGGTAGTTTCTAAGCCTTTTTAAACTCTAAAAATGGGTTTTCAAGTCTCGGTTTAAGGGCAGTCAAGTCTAGATTTTTAAACTTAGGAAATTAGAGCCATTTTAAAAAGATTTAGCCCAGTTTTTACTTTTAATTCAAGCTTTTCAAAATTGTTATCAAACAATTACAAAGTATTTTGGTTTTAGAATATTTAATTTGATATATTTTCCTAAGGTAGCCGGATATCTTTTTAGATATACGGATTTCCTTAATTAAAGGAAAACATACATTTTCATGCATTGCATTTTCCATATTCATGCATTTTATATAATATGTGATTCTTGCTATAATAATTCCTATGATATTGTTATTATTTTGATTTATATTTTTTTTTGATGTTATATGGTTTATTATATGGTTTTGAATATTTCATGATATCCTATGCTTTTATTTAGTTATTTTTATATTTTGCATATACTATGTTCATGCATTATTATTTTTATTTTTATGCATATTATATGATAGCATTATTCTATATTTCATGTCATTTAAATTATATGCCATATCATTCATATTTGCCATGTCATTTAAATTATTTCATTTTATATAGAATACATTATGTTACTTAGGTCATTTCATTTCATGTAGAATATATTATGTTACTTAGGTCATTTCATTTCATGTAGAATATATTATGTTACCTAGGTTATTTCATTTCATATAGAATATATTATGTTACTTAGGTCATTTCATTTCATTTAGAACATATCATATGACTTAGGATATTTCATTTCAGTTAGGATATTTTCATTTCATTTAGAATATATCATGTGACTTAGGATATTTCATTTCATTTAGAATATATCATATAACTTAGAATATTTCATTTCATTTAGAATATACTAAGACATTTAAATTATATCATATCATTTAGGTTGCATTATATTATTTAGATTTTGCTATGTCATTTTATTTATGTCATGCATATACATATTCATATCTTTTAAAATGTTTTCAAAAGGATAATGATTTTTCAATAAAAAATAAAGATATTCTCGAGTAAAAATAATTCATGAGTTCTCTACCGGGTTTGCTGGAGGGAATATCATCAATTATCATTAATAAAGGAATATCTTTCTTTCAAAAAAAGAGAATGATTCGAAAAGTTTTCCAAAAATAATAAAAATTTCTATATTTTGCCACGTTTGTTGGGGAATATAGGAAAATTTTGAATTTATAAATTCTGGATCATTTTCAATTAAAAATGGAATTATTTTTCTTTAAATTGGGAATTAACTTGAAATACTAAATTTAAAACCAACTTTTTTACCGAGATTTGAGATAACACACGATTAATAAGGTACCGATTTATACGGGCGTTGTGGGGGTGCTAATCCTTCCCCACACGGAACCGACTCCGGAACCCGCTTCTTTGATTTTTCTGGTTTATAAGCAGACTTGAAATTGGTTTTAAAAATGTTTTAATTAATTTTAAAATGTTTTATAAAACCGGTTTTAATAGGTGGCCGATCACACCTAGCTAAAAAAGATTGGTGGCGACTCCATGTTTTTTTTAAGGTCATTTTCAAAATCTTCATTTTTCTAGAGGAATTAAGTCGAATTTTCCTCGATTTTTTTAAATGTCACGCTTAACGAATAATAAAGTCTTGCGATGAGACTCGTTATTTTTTAGGTTGCGACAGCTTGGCGACTCCACTGGGGAACTTTTTTTTTAGAGAGTCAGGCTTGGAATTAGTCGTGTGTTATCCAAGTCTCGATTTTGTTGGTTTAATTGGTATTTAATTTTAATTCCCATATTTTTAAAATAAAAGAGAATTTTGAAAATAAAAAATGTTTTAATATGTTCATACTCATGTGCATGCATTTTATTATTGTTCTCTAGTTATTTAAGGTTGTATATTATAATTGCTTGTCGGTTAATGCGTTACACTATTCTTGAATGTTTTTTTTTTAATTGCTAGGGCATTTAGAATAAGGGGTGTAGAATAGGTGGTGACAGGTTTGTTTTGTTCCTCCACACACACTGTATTTGCATTTGCATAACATGAATCCTCTACCCGGGTTCCGTCCTTTTAAGTGGGAGTAAAGTAACTATGCCTTCGTGATGTTCCTCCGTAATGGCTAGTGAAACACTTTCGGAGTATAAAGTACCTAATGCCTTCGTGATAATCCTTCGTACGGGCATAGGAAAATATACTCTAACGAATTGAACCTGCTTTTATCGGGGTGCCTTACTAGCCTTCACCGGCGACAGTGAGGAACAATTCGGGGCCTTAGAACCGATCACCTTCATATAGTGAACCTAGGCGAAGCCATGCTGGATTTCCGTTAAGATATCCCGAAGATAGGAACACATGGAGGGACATTTCTAAACCTTTTGTTACCTATTTTACATTCTGAAGAAGTTTTGTAGATCGAACAACGATGTACGTACATCGCCCGTAATAAATGTGTTAATCCATCCCAAAGGCACTGTGATACCTATATAAGTAGATATTTGTCGAGGCAAAATATTCATTAATTGTTTTATAAAAAATCCTTTTTCAAGCATTTTTGCATTTTGCACATTTCATACATGTGTGAATAGAGCATGTACATTTTGGTTGTATTATTGACCTCGTTTTTGCAATAAATGGATGGTAATAATAATTTCATTTGACGATTTCATAAAACCGATAGTGTTGCATGAACATTTGGACATTGTACCATAGTAAGATCCACTACCCCGGAATTCTTTTGAAAATAATATGATTGGTTTTTCATAAAAAAAAAACATGTTTAAAAAAAATCATAAATTTGGAGGCAAATCTTGCATAATGAGATTTTTGAATAATCAAGATTTAGGTCCCACCAATCATTGGTTAATTTATTTGTATCATTTTGACATCATGCCACAGTCCTAACATGCATGGTTTTTCATTGTAGAATACATTTGTGATATACATGGTCATTCTTTGTACCTACCTTTGTATTAATTCATTTATTCTTAGCATGTATCATTTGGACATCATAGCATGCATGGTTCTTCATTGTAGAATACATTTGTGATATACATGGTTATTCTTTGTACCTACCTTTGTATTAATTCATTTAGTCTTAGCATGTATCATTTTGACATCATAGCATGTATGGTCATTCATTGTAGAATACGTTTATGGCATGCATGGTCATTATTTGTATATACTTGTGCATCAATTTGTATATATTTGTATATACGGGCATTAGATTGCATCCATAGCATACATAGTCACCATAACCTCTCTGTAGATGTTCATGCATTAATCATCGGTATATTCATGCACATAGGAATAGAGTATGTACATTCATAATTGTATTCTTAATCTCATGATATTTTCATTTGCATGAAAGGGGTTCGAGATATGAGGAATGAATCGAAGGAACGATTGGGTGCTTTGGAACGCAATCAAGAGGAATGTGGACATGAAATCCGAGAGGTGAAGGAACAGCTGGCCAAATTGCTGAAAATGGTTGAGGATATGGGTAAGTGTAAAGGGGAACTTTCTCAGGGCTCTGCATCGCCTTCGGATCAACCAAAACCATTAGGTCTAGAACATACAATCCTTGCTAGATCCTGTACTTGTCAATGCCACAAAGATTGCAATCCTGATGAAATTATGGACAAAATCGTGAAAATGATTAAACCTGAGAGCCTGATACCAAAGATAGAAACCTTGGATCCTGTACCATACCTACAAACTGTTCTAGGTCCAAACCAGTATCCCCACCCTACTATGGTCCAATCGTCCATTGGGATGACCACTACGAGATTCTTGAATCCCACTTCATCACCACCAACTCCTAGTTCATATTGCTTCCCTCATCAATCACCTTATCCAGCATCTGGGATAGGAACCTCGAGCTATGTACAACCTCCAAAGGCCTTGTGTCCAAATCCATACCCTTACCATGTTGTTCTGCCACATCTCCATGTAAACACTCTGGTTCGGACCTTAGCGCCAACACCAAGTGCCCCAACTCCTAGGCCATGTGTGACTAAGAAACGACCTCAGGATAAGACCCAAATGCCTTTTGATCCCCTTCCAATCAGTTACCGAGAGCTTCTCCCTATACTGATCCAAAATCACATGGTTGCCTGTGTCCCATTGAAATCCCTGTTACCACCATATCCAAAGTGGTATAATCCAAATGCAAGATGTGATTATCACTGTGGAATTGTTGGCCATAACGTTGAAGACTGTATGGCATTCAAAAAGAAAGTTCAAACTCTTATCAATGACAAGTGGTTGGATCCAATGACACTGATTGATAGAGGACCTGGAAAGCGTCATTAGGATTGGGAGATTTACAGCATTAAGATGGAAAGACTTCGGTCTTATATGATGTAATAGGATTTCACTTTTTCAGTAGCCGGCTCTTATAGCCTTAGGATGCTAGGAAGAAAAAAGTGCTTGTAAAGGACAGTTTTAACTACTGCTCAGATTTTGTAAAACATGGTTTATACCATTGTGAACATTGATATGGGAATGAATTGACTATTCTTGAAATTTATGAGATGTTGATGATTAAGTTCCTCTGATTCTTATTTCCTCCGTGATATCTTCCCCTTTTGCATCTGATCAATTAGTGGTCATACTATACATTCATACATGTATCATGTTAGCATCAGGTGGCATTTATGCATTCATAATCAGCATGATTTTTCTGTATATATCCATGCATTAATTTGCTTATTACATACATCATGATTAGCATTAGGTCGCATTCATGACACACATGGTTAGCATGATTTTCTTTGTATATACTCTATATCAATCATTCATTGTTTGCATGTATCATAATTGACACCGTGTTGCATTCATAGGGTATATGATCATTCATTGGGAAATATGCTAAAATGCACATGATCAGTCATTGCATATATCCATGTGTTGATTTGTTTATTCTTTGCTTGCAACATGTTGGCATTGTGATTGCATTTATTACATATATAGTCAGCATGTTTCCATTGTACATGTCCATACATCATATTGTTTAGGCTTCACATGCATCAAATTGCATTCATAGCTCATTCATCATGATATACATTTGGGGGAAATAAAACAGAAGTTGGCTTGGCTTTAGGAGTCTTTCAAAGAATTTCCATTTCAAATCAGAGGTATAAGAAGTACTGAGTACACTTTTAATACAGGCTGGTGCTATGGAGGATGAACAAGTTGCCCGAATGGAAAAAATGGAAAGGGAACAGAAAGAATTACGAGAACAGCTAGCAAAGTCTCAAGCAGAATCTAAGGATCAGATGACTAAATTGATGGAGTTGATGTCCGTCGTAATCAAGGGAAAAAGGATACACTAAAAACTTTGTCGCCAGGAAAGGGTTAGAGGCACAAAAAGGTCAGAATGAGGTCGTAATGATTGATGCCCAGAACACAGTCAATGTCCTAAACTCAGATGATCCAGCTGAATAGGCAAAGTTGAAAAGGCTTGCAGTAAATGAGGTTGAGTTGGCAGATTCCCAAGGGAAATATCAGTTGCTAGATGAAAGGCTCTGGGTAGTAGAAAATACAGATGTATTTGGGAGTTTAGATGCGAAAGAACGATGTTTGGTCTTCGATTTAGTCATTCCTCCCAAGTTCAAGATCCCTGACTTTGTAAAATATGACGGGACGATTGATCCGTCAGCCCACATCACTATGTTCTGTCGAAAGATGACAAGACATATAGATAATGATAAGCTTTTGATTCACTGCTTTCAGGATAGCTTCAGCGGGTCCACAATTAGGTGGTATAGTCAGTTGAGCAAGGATCAGATTCGCTCTTGGAATGATTTGGCTAGGGCTTTTCTAAACCAGTACAAACATATGACCGACAGGACACCTGATCGTCTCACTTTGCAAAATATAGAGAAAAAAGCTACTGAGAGCTTCAAAGAATATGCGCAATGGTGGATGAGCCTGGCCGCCCAAGTACAACCGCCTTTGACACAAAAGGAAATCACTATCCTTTTTGTGAATACACTGCAGGCCCCGTACTATGATGACTCGTCGGCAATGCCTCGAAGAATTTTGTGGATATAGTAATCTCAGGGGAGATGATTGAGAATGATATTAAGAATGGGAAACTTGAAAGAGAAGGAACATCCAATGCCGAGAGAAATAAGGCACCTAGAAAGAAAGAGGAAGATGTCCAAACTATGGGAGATTTCGTCCCATATTCCCAATTTCCCTCATACCAATCATGTTACCCTACTGAGGTATCTCCGAGCCTTTAGCCTATACCAGCCCTTGCAACAAGGCCTACTTCTAGAAAACGACCGCGGGAAAATCAAGAAAGAATTCCAATCCCCATCCCTGACCTACTGCCATTACTAATAAAGAATCAGTACCTTACCCCGGTACCTTTGAAATAGCTCCGAATCCATCAGCGAGGAGTTATGACCCTGACAGCAAGTGTGATTATCACCTAGGGGTAGTTGGGCATTCAACTGAAAAATGCAGACAACTGAAGGAAAGGATTAAAAGTCTTATCCGTAATGATATTTTGACACCGGAGCTTATCAGTTTCTTTCAGGGTTTTAGGGGGAGAATTACTACCTTTGAAGGATGTCAATAGGAGCATTTTGGTGCATGTAGTTTCAGATCTTATGATGAAAACACTTGTCTCATGTTGACATTCATATAAATTAAATGAATTTTGAATTTAAATGCTTTGTGTTTGTTGTGTTTTAACAATAATTTGAATTTGCAGAAACAAGCATTAAGAAAGTTTTAATAATAGACAGTCTCGAGAATATTGTTGACCATTGTTAGAAATGACCCAACACCATCCCCCTCTTTTTTGGGCTTCTCTATACCTAAACCTTGAATCAATAACACTTGAAAGACCTAATGCTTCAAGGAATGAGAATGATTGAACTTCAAAAAAAAAAAAAAAAGCATTGTCATTGCAGAATAAGCAAGGATGTAAATCCTAGTCTAGGCTATGAACAAAGGAACGAACTTTTTGAAATTTTTCGAATTCCTTGAAATTCAAACAAATGAGACATTCTTTCAAGAATCTAGATTTTGGTAATTTGATCTGTGTCAAGGTTGTGCCAAAACCGTTCATGTCATTTTCAACAAACCACAAAACACTAATTGCCCAAACATCACTTCATGATTGACACCTTGGGGCACAATGATTAAACTAGATTATCCCTTGTCCCAGAGAAAATCCATTTTTTGGGACATATTTTCCTTATCTCTTCAAAGAACTCAGATTTGAAATTCAGCCTTTTCAGTACAGACCTAGACTTGCTATGTTCCTCGTTGATACAAATTCTCATGGTTAATCAAACTGGGGCATCATATGTGGAAATGATGGATACATGGTGAATAAGGATGGACTAACCATGAATCATTGGGGCATGCGATGAAAAATGAAAACATTTTTGTAATATCATGCATATGAGAATTCGGATGATTCCAAAGTGCAAAATGAAATTTTGATTATCTATTTCCCCTGGGGATTGCTTTTCAATGTGAATATTTGTGCTTGACATGAGAAATGGCCATCTTTCATATCCCCTTCGCACAAAAAGAAATTAGCCATATTCGCCCCCTTTTTGAGCTAAAAGAATTCTTTCTTCTTTGAATCCTGATCAGGATCACCCTCTACACTAAGGGGCAAATGCAAGGAAAGATCTTTTTAAAGATCATTGAGAAATGAGTCCTAGCTCAAAGACAAATGCAAAGCAAATGGAACCCCGAATAAAGACGGGCTCACTCCGTTAAAAAAAAAAAAAGGGCAAAATGAGAAAAAAAAAATGTGTGAAAGACATGGCAAATTGAAAGCCAAAAGTAAGGAAGAAAAAAGAGCAAAGTCAAAAGGAAAGAAATGTCCAAGAAGGGACAAATGCTTCAAAGAGAATCCTCCTCAAAGAAAGGATCCTTGATCTGATTACCCTCAAACACATATTTTAGGCCTATTTATCCTTTCTTTCTGAACCCTGAGCCATGGACTACATTACATGCTTTAAAAGTCCATTTTGATCAAGCATGAATATTTAATTTGAAGGGTTTTCCTCAGATTTTATCTCATCTCATCAAATTCTCAATTCACTAAGGAAGAATTTAGAATTCTCAAAGTTTATGGTAGAACAAAAAAGACACCAAAAAAAAAAGAGAAAAATTGGAAAGAATGGGACTCTAGGGCGAAAACCCAAAAATGGGCGGTCTAGAGTAAATTTAGAAATTTTTGATGCCATCGATGATAGTGCCGATACCACAAAAGAAAAGATCTTATTAAAGGAGTGGTAATCAAGGAATATTTAAGAATTCCTGAACCTCCCAAATTGTCAAATCTCATTCAGAGGATTGTCTTCAAAAATTGAAACTCTTTTTTTCCTTTAAGATTAAACTTTCCGGTTTAAACATCCCGGCCAATCTTGACGCTTGTCAAAATGCCTTGATATGAAAACTAAAAGTATGTTGAATTGGCTTGGTTCTCAATGAATTCATGATTTATAAAACCTGTTCCATTTGTGAGCCTAGAAAGGATATACAATTTTTTTCATGAAGTTTTCTTGGAAAAGCCAGAATCTTGTTATACTAAGCCTTGCCAATCCTAGTTGAAAAAACCCAGATTGACACTTAGGAAAAATTCTAACAATGATCATCAGTCTTCAAAAGATTTATACATCACACATTGTGGGGTTAATATTATTATTTTTTTTTGTTCAGAACTTTTCAAGATGCAAAAACATATAAAGAGATTTTTTCGAAATACCCATTTTGATGTTGACATGAGACAAGGGTTTTTCTAACCCAAAGGTATGAACTGCTAGAATAGGTCCTGACTTTCAGATATGAGAAGAAGAAATAGAACCCGGTTCAGATCTCTGTTGATGAAAGTTTGAAAACTGTTGGGGCAAAGAGAATAGCCAAAATGAATTGAAGATATACTCTGATTTGAAGAGGAAAAATGAATTTGAAAGGCTAAGCCAAAGTCTAGAAAAACAACCGGGGGCATTTGCATCACTCATGAGCACTCATCTCTTTATCGAGCTTTTGTATCTGCACAGTGTCGACAAGCATTTGCATCATTCATGGGTATTTACATTGGTATTATTCCATAAGCATCTGCATTTTACCTTTACATTTACATTCTTCATGGAATTCGCATTTGCGTCATCTCAAGCAATTGCATCATTTCTAGAATCATTGCATTTTTCATTATTGTGTGATAATCATAAACCATTTACATGAACACAATTAGTTATTTGAATCTACATCAAGAAGCATTTGCATCAATCTAAGTTATTTTTGCATCAAAGACATTTGCACCAGTTTAAGTCATTTGTATCTTATTCAACATCTGCATCTGCATCAAAAAACATTCGTATCTTCTCAAAATCTTTAGGTTAATTTTCAACAATTCTTCAAAGACCATTTTTAAGACCTCCAGGCACCATTCTTAAGACCTCTGGGCATAATTTTTCAAATCACGGGTAAGACCTCCGGGCACCATTCTTAAGACCTCCGGGCATAACTTTTTTCAAATCACGGGTAAGGCCTATGGGCACCATTCTTAAGACCACCGGGCATAACTTTTTTCAAATCAAGGGTAAGGCCTATGGGCACCATTCTTAAGACCTCCGGGTATAACTTTTTTTTAAATCACGGGTAAGGCCTACGGGCACCATTCTTAAGACCTCCGAGTAAGGTCAAGCAGTTTGCAATAGGCCTACGGGCACCATTTTTAAGACCTCCGGGCATATTTTTCAAATCACGAGTAAGGCCTCCGGGCACCATTTTTAAGACCTTCGGGCATAATTTTTCATCATGGGTAAGGCTTCCCGGCACCATTTTAAAGACCTCTGGGCACAATTTTAAAGACCTCCGGGCACCATTTTAAGACCTTCGGGCACCATTTTAAAAACCTCCGGGCACCATTGTAAGACCTCTGGGCACCATTTTAAAGACCTCCAGGCACCATTTTAAAGACCTCCGGGCACCATTTTAAGACCTCCGGGCACCATTTTTAAGACCTTCGAGCACCATTTTAAAGACCTTCGGGCATAATTTTTCTTTTGAAAATTGAATCCGTTTCCTTAAGACGAGTTGAGCCTTGATTAGTCGAGGAATTCAATTTAAGGACAAATCTTCAATTTACAGCTTTTTCCAAAAAAATAAAAATGTGAAAAAATGATAGAAGAATGAAGAAGAAAACCCATTTCCCTTTCCTTCACATGTGATTTCACTAACCGTACAAAATTAGTGTCGGTTTATCTTTGCCTGATTCCTGATTCTCAGCAATAGCCAAAGAGGGGCAGCTATAGACACCTAATTTTGTCCGGAGCACTAAAACAGGTATGTTTTCTTCCTAAATTGATGTTTCCGAGTGTAAAAAGACTATTTTCATCCTGCAGGTGGTACTCCGAGACTTAGTTTAAGAGGTCGAGCATAAAAAGTCAAACTTGAAAAAGTCAACCCTGAAAAAAGTCAATCCCAAAAAAGTCAACCTCAGAAAGTCAACTACTGAAAAAGTCAACCCACTTTCAAAATCAAGATTTTAAGTTCAATTGAAAAATGGCAAAAGAATTTTGATAACCCGAGGTCTACATTGAAAGATATGGAGTTCGGAAGTTGGCATTTGGAGATTCAGTAGAAAGGAAACCCTAATCCGAGAAATTTGGGGAAAAGTGCTTAAACGATCAAATTGGTCAAAAATGAAGGTTCCAAATGAAAGATAAGCACTGACTACGGGTAATGGAGAAGTCACTTGCAAGAAAAATCGAAAGAAAGGTCAATCCGGGAGAAAACCGAGAATTAGGGTTTTTAGTGGATTTCGGTGAAATCGGGAAGAATCACAGAAATGGCCTGACTTGGAAAGACCAAAGCCCCCAATGGATGAGGAATGTTTAAAAAGGGATAGCCCAAGGCTCAGTTTGAATAAAATCTGAAAATCGGACTTGTTTTAAGCAAAATCGGGTTTTGGAGGTAAACCGGGTTTTGGTTCTAATCATTGCTTATTAGATTGTTTAGTGGCTTTTTTTTTTTGCTACATTTGAGCTGTGTTTGTAAAATTTGTTGTGTTTTTATTACAAGGGTTGTTCAAAGCAAGTAGCCAATTAAGTTTGTGGTCTTTTTTTGGATTTTATATATATATATATTTTATAAAAAAAAATTGTATCAAATTAGATACTATTCTTTGTATTAAGATGCTATTGTGATATGTGTGATTAATGTTGCTTATCTTTATTATTTTTCCTTCTTGTGCTTTTATTTATATACACATATTCTTTGATTGATTGACCTATTTTTGTTGTCTATTTAGAATTTGGATCATATTACTCAAGCAAGAGACAATATGACTTGAAGGTTGGATTTGTTATGTCTTTGCTTTATTTCTGCTTTATAAATGTTTTATTTTTGAAATCCATGTTCTTGAACTTCCTTCCCTACCTTTTTGGGATGAGGTGAAACCTATTGTGTAGTGATCTAAATGATTAAATGAGAGGTAATTTTGAAATCAGTCTTAGGAGCGAGCCTGTGTTTATCAATGCATAGTGTGGATGATTGGTTTATCAATGCATAGATGTTTTGTTTCTTAAAATTTTAGGTTTGGATTGTAATAAAATAGCACATTAATATCATCTATCTTGGGGATTAAAGATGTTGGGATGCTTTTTAGTTAGAAATAAGTCCTGCAATTTGTTCTTTTTCTCTTTTTTGCTATGGAAAATATGTGTGACAGTACTAGATCCTTTTATCATCTATCTTGGGGATTAAAGATGTTGGGATGCTTTTTAGTTAGAAATAAGTCTTGCAATTTGTTCTTTTTCTCTTTTTTTCTATGGAAAATATGTGAGACAGTTCTAGATCCTTTTTTTTTTTGCTACTATTTCCTGTTATCTTTAAAGCAGGGAGTTGATAAAAATATAATGCTTAAGGTGGTTAAGTTTCATAACTATGCTTAATTAACCTTGACTATGAAAAGTTTTACCTTTTGTACTTCAATCAAATTGGAGAAAAAGTTAAATCTTGAAAAACTTTACCGCAAAGTCTTTCATATTCCACTATGTATTCTTATTGCCAATTTTGAAGTTGTAGAAAATGGGCAATGATGCAATTCTAGTATTTTTATATTCCTTTAATTTTGTTGTCAACATTGGTTTTGGGTTTAGTTGCATTGCTATATTAATAGTTTAAGAAATGTTAATCAATAATTAATGATATTGGTTAAAGTAATATTTTAAAAATATATATAATTAATAAATTATTTTTTGAATTTATTAAAAATAATTTTTTAAAATAATAATTAAATAATTCTTAATCAATGTAGATCGGATCCAATAATTTTAGGCTTTTAGAAAGAAAAAAATTGAAAGGGTTAGAGCTAATTTCCAAATAAAATTAAGATTGGGAGATGGTAGAGGCAGTAAAACTTGGTGCAATAATTGACTTGAGTTTTTTCTCTTTTTAACCATTAGCACATGGACAGAACAATGTTGAATTCTTTTTAAAACTAAACTGGTTTTTAAAATTAGGTTTCAACTTTCAGTTATTGTGCTATACTTTTATTTTGTTGTTGTGCAGTATCTAATCATATGATTACGCTCATAATTCTCTTATGTTTTATTGTGATTTAAGTGACTAGATTTGACAAATCAATAAATTTGATTGATATTAGAGTGTTTTTAACTTTTAGTTGTTTATTTATTAGGAGATTCATTAGTTAATTGTGGTTGTTTTATTTTCAGTTTTACCAAGTAGTTCTTTTTGGAATTGTTCCAAGTTGATTCGAGTTTGATTATTGATTTTTTTTTTTTAAATTCTTTCAAGGATTGTTTCAGTCATTTCAGTATTTAATTTTCAAGTTAGTTTTGATTTTAATTGTTGAAAGTCTGAGAGGTAATTTCCAATTTACTTGCTACTTTGTCTTTTAGTTATTTGATTTTACTTTTGATATAGGGTGCAATGGGTAGAGTAGTATCACTCTTTTATGTTTAGTTATTTTTGCTTTCAATTTTCTTTTTTATATGAAATGAAAAATGGGAAAGGTGCAATGAGCAGAGTAGAAGAGTTGTATAGGGTTTTTTACATGGGGATATATTTATTGGTATACATTGTTGACTGAATTTTTGTTATTTGTGCTTTTTGATAAATAGTTTTGAATATATGTTTTTATTACTGTTTCTTTACCTTTTATATTTGTTTTGGATGTTTTTAGTCGTTTATCTATTATTTGCAACAACAGATTGGATCAAAAGCATATTGAATTTTCTTTTGTTTTTGACTAACAATTTGTAAAACTTTTTTCCAAATTAAAATGTAAATATGATGGTGCTGAAACTTCTATTTTTGTACAATAAAATGTGAAATGGAAGATGCTTCCTCTTACGTTCTTTAAATTTTCCTTTTAATGTCTTAAAATTATTTTGAAATCAATTAGAATACCAGTTGCGAAACACGGGGTTCACATTAGTATATATATATATATATAAAGAAAATCTCTTTGAAGTTCATGTCTCTATTTCACTCTATGATTTCTTTCTTTCCTTGTTCCATATTTTCATTTCTAAGAAATGTCAAAACATTCTTCTTTTTAAGAGTTAATAGAATCAAAGGTTTTCAAATTTTAAGGTATATTTTATTCAAATTTTAATAATTTGAGGCATATTTTATATTGGGTATCAATGTGATCTTTTTATAGTTTTTTATAGTTTTATATCAATGTGATTTTTTTCAGTTAGCAAAATTGTTAGAGGCGTTAAATGAAACATGTGAAATGTATCAGATGTGGTTTTTTTTTTATTATATATATATATAAATAAATACAAAAAATAAAAATAGTTTATATAATAGTTTAAATTAATTTTTTAAAAACATAATTAATAGTTAAATTAATTTTATAAAAAAATAACAATAAAATATTTTATTTTTTCTTTATTATATTTTTTTCTCTTCTTTATAAATAAAAAATAAAAATTATATTATATTATATTATATTTAAACTAATTTTATAAAAAATAATAATTTATAAAAAAATATAAAATATTTATTTGCATTAATATTATAAAAATATTATAACTTTTTTTTTTACTTTTTACTTTTTTTTTCCTTTTTCTTTTTTATAAATAAATAAAAAAATTATATTATAATTTAAATTTAATTTTCACAAATAAAATAATTTATAAAAATATAACATATTTATTTACATTAGTTTTATAATAAAAAATAAATTTTATTTTCCTTTTTCTTTTTTAAATAAATTAACTTTTTATAAAAAATAAATAATTTATAAATATAAAATATTTATTTATATTCATTTAATTAAATTTTATAGTTTTTATGTCGATTTTAATGCTGAACTCGAAGCGACAATTATTTTGATTGAATCTGTTATAAAATGTCAAATCGGATCCTCTCGTTTTAAAGCGAGGGATCAAATTTGGTCTCTTACAATGCCTATCGAGTTTTCTGAATAGCAGTTTGATCCTTCACAGGGTTGAAATAACAGCGGGGATTTAAATTTTTCTTTTTCAATCGAAAATTTTTCTTTTTCAATCGACGAGAATAAGGTGGAGAGAATAGAAAGAAAAAAATAAAAAAAAGTAAAGAAAAATAAAATATATATATATTTAAAAATATATATAAATAAATATTTATATTTGATAAATTATTTAATTTTTTATAAAATTAATTTATTTAAAAAAAGGAAAGAAAGAAGAAAAAGGAAAATAATTTTTTTAATTAATTAAAATAAATATATTATTTTTTATAAATTATTTAATTATTACAAAATAATTAATTTTTGTTTAAAGAAAATTTATTTTTATAAATTAATGTAAATAAAAATTTGTATATTTTTTATAAATTATTTACTTTTTAAATTTAAATTATATTATAAATTATTATTTTTTCTTCTTTGTATTTATTTATTAACAAGAAAAAAAATTAAAAAAAAAGAAAAAAGAGAAAAAATTAAAAATTAAAAACAAACTTAAAATAATTTTTATAAAATTAATGTAAATAAATATTTTATATTTTTAATAAATTATTTAATATTTGTAAAATTAATTTAATATAATATAATATAAATTATTATTTATGTTTTAGTTTATTTATAAAGAATATAAAATGAAAAAAAAAAGAAAAAGAAAGAAATAAAAAAATAAAAAATAGTTTTTATAAAATTAATTTAAATAAATATTTTATATGTTTATAAATTAATTATATTTTCAAAGTATTAATTTAAATTATAATATAAATTATTTTTTATTTTTTGTATTTATTTATAAAAAAGAGAAAGAAAAATATAAAATTTGAAAAAGAAAAAGAATAAAGAATGAAGAATAAAGGAATAAGGAATAAGGACAAAAGACAAAAAGAAGGATCGCATCAGCAGGATGATATTTTGTAATTTACACGTCACATGACATATGTCATTTAACGCATATTTTAACAATTTTTCTAACGGAAGGACCACATTGATATAAAACTATAAGAGTGAGGATCTGATTGATACGTTTTGAAGTTTGAGGATCAATATAAAATATGTTTTAAAATTTGGAGATCATTGGTGCTATTAACACTCTTTTTAATGAGAGAACTTCTTTACTACATTGATAATCATCATGTATTCATGATCTAGCTTTTCGGGTTAATTTAGGCACGAGGAAATTGAGATTTACTAACTGAACATATAAAATTTTTATAAGTTTACTTGTCTAATAGATATGTTCAAGGGTCGGGTTATCCGTTCGAATTAAGTCCGGTCTGGATAAAAAATTTTCTAATTCGGGCCGACTCGGTTCGGCTTGACTCGAATTATGTTCGTCAATAAAAAATATTTTTGTTTAAATTTAATTATAAATATTAATATAAAAATAATTTTTAATATTTTAATATTATTTTGAACAGTGGTATGAAATTTCAGGCCGGTTCGGATCTAGATAAGGAGAAAAAAAAAATTAGACCGGATTTAACCCATGAACAGGTTTATTGTGAAATTCATAAATTATACTATGCATAATTATTTTTGAAATTTGTGCTATTTAACTTGGCTAAAAGAATCTAAAATTTAGGTTGATTCTCAAAGGACTTGTACGTTGCTTAAGAAATTAATCTGACAAAATCTAAAATTTTTGCAATCAATTAAAAATTATAATAAGGTGAAAACCTTAATTACACATAGCCTGTTTCTAATATCACGATTTACGAATCTCTATGAAAAATAAATGACTTATTAACATTTTTGAATGTTAGGTTCTCAATTTTGGAAGTGGTTGAAAATCAACTTAATTCCTATTCTCTTACTATTATTTCTCCACGAGTACTATTATTTGTCTAGTTGAATTTGCGTAAGAAAATATTTCATCTTGTTAAATATCATATAACTTGAAAAGATAATAAAAGTTATATTTAAACCCTTATAATGAAAGTTAATTTCATTAGAGGCTACAAAATCACACAAAAATATCATGCAAGAGTTTGATTTTCAAATTCGACATTTAATTCGACAACATCGAGTTTGTATAATTAAAGGCGAAAATGAGTTTTGATTGTTACAAGATATGGGAATGGAGTGTTCTCCAATTATTTATTCTAGTAATGAGCAGTTCGAAGATGCGACATGCGCTGTAGATACATCGGATAAGGTGTTTTTAGTGTTAGTTTAGTCATATCTTTTACTTCTCTTTCAAACAAAACAAAATTTTCAAATTTGGTTTGTCTCTTACTCTAAGTGTGAGAACAATTTGTGTATGCCAATATTTGATTTTAAAACACTTATTGAAGGTCGTGATTTGTGATTTAGACTAAATAGTTATAAAACGAATATTGTAACAATTGAGGTTTTTACTTAAGTACATAAAATTGGTATTAATTTTCAGATTGTATCAAGTGTATATTTCAATTTAGATGTATTTGTATGTATGCATTTGTAATTGCATTTCTTTTTTTTTTTTTTGGATTAGCTTAAAAAGATATTAGTTACATTTGAAATTTTTATTTTTAGATTAGCTAAAGAAGATTTTAGTAACATCTGAAATCTTGCTTCTTTATTAGACAATAAGATTATTCAATTATATATCCTTTTCAAAGAAGATGTTAGGTTAAAGGTTAGTTGACTTTTAGTTGGGGCTAGTAGCTTGGTTGGAGTAGGTTGCTAGTAGGCCTATTTATAAGTTGACGGTTGGTCTAGATAACCATCTAAGTTAAGGAGCATCAGATTATGTCATGTGTCACCATCTAAGTTAAGGAGCATCAGATTATGTCATGTGTCACCATCTAAGTTAAGGAGCATCGTGAGCGTTGTGGAGGCATTGCACCCAATCCGAGCCCTTTTCTAGTGGGACAACTGTGTAGAAGTTGTTTCAATGTTCTGATCGCGCATTTGGTTCGGACAACTGGACCACAATGGACCTGGTTCCAGGTCTTCCCCAACAACTCGCATTTAAAAAAATCTATCTCAGGCCCGATCCTATTATTTGAATCAGGTTTATTGAATCGGATAGATAACCCAGTCCTTGAACAAGTCTACTGTAAAGTATACATGTGACGTTTAAATCGTATGTAAAACCAAAAAGTGTTGTCTTAAATAAGTGAGATCAACGTGTTTGTGTGAGTAATTTTATATGTAATATATATAAATATAAAATAATATAGAGGAGGATCCACTTACACTAGTGTAAAATTGAATTAATTTTAGACGCTTTCATAATTTTTTATACAATTAATATTTTAACAAACCGACCGTTGGATTTAACAATATAATTGTACTCGTCGTGCTCGTAAAGTTTCGAATCGATCCGAAATATATCATATCGATCAAGAATACTGTATTTTTTAATATATATTTAAAGGTTGAAAATTTTTTACATCGAAAAAATAGTTAGACATTTTTAATTTACTCAAAACTTGACATGCATAATCTACGTGAATAGAACATAAAATACGAACAAATGTAAATCGTATAAAAAGTTATGAAAATGTGTAAAAGTAATTTAGTTTTACACTAGTGTAAGTGGATTCCTCCTTTAAAATATATGTAACATCTAAATTGTATAAACAAACCTTAATTTCATTTGACATTGCGTTAGTCTAAGAAGCAGTTCATTCCTTTAGTAAGAAACGCGGGAAACTTGGTGGCTTATAATGAAGGTTGACTTGGAGAAAGCCTATGACATGATTAGTTGGGATTTTCTTCGCTGAGTTTTGGTGGATTTGGGTTTACCTCGACTCTTTTCTCACTTATTATGTTCTGCGCTTCAACTGAGATGAATATATTGTGGAATGGTGAGTTGTCTTCCTATTTTAAACCTTTTAGGGGACTCCGTCAAGGTGATCCGCTATCTCCATATCTGTTTTTGATTTCTCCAAAAATTATATGGCTTGTTTGATAACTCTGTGAATGAGGGTATGTGGAAACCTGTTTCTCTTTCTCGATGAGGTTCTTTGCTTTCTCATATTATCTTTAGAGATGATCTAGTGCTCTTTGGTGAAGTCTCAAAGCAACAGTGCAAAGTTATGGTTGACGTATTGGATCGATTTTGCTCCTTTTCGGGTCAGAAGGTAAACTTTCAGAAATCAAAATTCTATACCTCTCCAAATGTTTCTCAAGAATTGATTGTAGATATTGATGTTCGTACGGGAATGCAACATTGTAAGGACCTAGGTATTTACCTTGGTGTTCCTATTCTCTTGTTCGAGTAAATAAGAATACCTACGCCTTTTTTCTTGATAAGGTGAAGAATCGGTTGAGTTCTTGGAAGGCTCAACACCTATCACTTGCTAGGAGAGCTATTTTAGTACAGTCGGTAACTAGTTATATTGCTACTTACACTATGCAATTGACTAGGTTACCATGTACTATTTCCAATGATATTGATGCCTTGAATTGAGATTTTTTATGGGGATCCTCTGAGGGATAGAAAAAGGTTTCTCTTTTAAAATGGGATAAAGTGTGTCAGCCAAAGAAGAATGGGGGTTTGGGAATCAGGAAGACTGCTTCAATGATTAAAGCTTTGCTTGCTAAATTGGGGTGGAAACTTGATGCTAGAGACTCAGGTTTATGGTCTCATGTGTTGCGATCAAAGCATATGAAAGGTAACTCTTTTCTTTGAGTTACTCAAAAAACTGCAACATCCTACACTTGGTGAATCATTTGTTGGAGTAAAGATTTGGTGCTAAAGGGTTGCTCTAAACTTATTGGAGGTGGACAATCAACAAGGTTTTGGCATGATAAGTGGTTATGTGGTAAACCACTTACCAAATTTTCTAGCTTGCCCCCTGGAGTACACATGGGAAATCAGTTGGTCGGTGACTTTCTTGATGGTGGTGAAAAATGGGAGTGGCCTAGTTTGCAATTCCTCTCTAAGGACGTCCTGGACTTGATCTCGCTTATATATCCAGTTACTGGTAAAAATGATCAGACTATTTGGTCGGCTTTTCCAAATGGTAATTTTCAGTTAACTCTGCTTATCATTTACTTTTTTTTTGAACCAAGATCGAAATTTAGATGGAATATGCTTTGGAAATTGGATGTTTCCTCTAGGATTCAACATTTTCTTTGGTAGGTTGCCCACAACCGCATTCTTACTAAAGAGGCTTGCTTTAAGAGGAGAATTACTTCTTCTTAATGTTGTCCTAGGTGTGATGGGGAGTTTGAGAATGTATTTCATCTATTATGGGATTGTCTTAAGTCAAAAGCTATTTTGGAATCGATGGTTATCTAGCTCTTATTGGGATCACTTTTATTCTTTATCCTTGGTTGATTGGCTGAGATACAATCTCAGCAATAGGAACCATATGATTGAAAGTGATATCCCATAGTCGCTATGCTTTGGTTTGTGTGTTGGCATGTGTGGAAGTTTCGCAATAGATGTGCTTTTGAGGTGAATTTTGTGTGGCCTACTAACGCCATCTTTTGAATTATTTCTGGTATGCTGTTTTTATGAAATGTAGGGTGTTTGTTTCTTTTTCTCTAAGAAGAAAATGAAGTTATATAGCATAGGCTTGTCCATCTCTGGGTTATACTAAGTTGAATGTTGATGGTGCTGCTCGGTCGAATCCAAGTAGGGATGGAAATGGAGCGGGGCGAGGGCGGATTTTGCAGTATCTGCCCCCGCCCCCCCCAAAGGACTGCTCTGCCCCGCCCCTCGCCCGCTCCACCGTGGATGTTGAAATTTTAATACCACTACCACCTCCATGGATGTCGGTTACATCCATAACCACCCCGCCCCGCTCCGTCCCATTCGATATTTATTAATTATTTTTATTTTTATTTTCAAATAATAAAGCATTGTAAAAAAATCTAGATATAAATTCAATATAAACAGGTTTCTATTCTAGGAAGAGAAAAAAAAAAAAGTATTAGGTTTAGGTTTTTAAAAAGAAAAAGAAAAATAATAAGTTTAATTATATTATTTTATTATCCTTTTAAAAGCTAAATATTTAAGGGTAAAATTGTAATTTCAGTATTCGGAGCAGGCAATTACCACAACTGCTCCATCCCCGCCTTTCAAACAAAAAAAATCGTACTGCTCCGCTCCACCTCCATTGTTCAAAAAAAAAAAACCTCTCTATTCGGATCGGATCGGTTCGAAATCCATCGGTCGAATCGGGTTTTGCCATCCCTAAATCCAAGAGATCTAGCTTGTGGAGGTCTTCGCAGGGATAGTAACAGTTTTTGACTCTTTGGATTCTCTAGAAAACTTGGTTAGGGACACATCCTGAAGACAGAATTTAAGCTATTTTTACTGGTTGAGCTTAGCGTGGGAACATGATTGTAGAATTTGATTGTTGAGTCAAATTCACTTTTGGTGGTTCAAAAGATTTTACAACTGTTTCATGAGAAAGATCCTCTTTATCAGCTAATATATTGTTGCAAACAAATATTGAATCGGGATTGATTTGTCAGCTAAATCATATCTATAGGGAGGCAAATTTTGTGTAGATTTTTTTAGCTTCTTCATGTCACAATGTCGGTGTTGAGGTTACTAAGTTGATAACCCACCTGTTGCTCTTGTAAGACATTTACAAGATGATTTATTAGGTGTAACGCCACCTATAACGTGTGTTATCTAAGTGATTATCTTCGTTCATATGTACAAAAAAAAAAAAAAGCGTTCATAAGCAAGGTTGAGTCTGAGTCTTCGTCAGGTCCAAGCTAGGCCTTGTTGGCCTACTTATATATTATTATGTAGGCTTAAATGTAAAAAGCCCATGAATTAAAATTAAATAATCATCCAAACCCTTATCGTTTTATTGCAATCAATTAAGCCCTTAAACATTTATTTTCACCAAATTGAGCCATTGATTGGACAAAATTTGGTTAAAGGCCATCACCAATATCCGTCCAATCGAGGGTCCAATTGGGTGAGAATAGATGTTTGAAGGCTCAAATTCATGAAAATAGATGCTTGAAGGCTCAAATGGATAAAAAAAATATTTGAGAGCTTAATTGATTGCAATAAAATGATAGGAGCTTAGATGATTATTTAATTTTAGTTTAGATACTTTTTTTATACTTAAACCTATTATTTATTGTTAAAATAATGAATAATTATTTTAATTATTTAATATTATTAAATATATTTTAAAATTAAAATCAATCAAATGTATTATTTATAAATAAATTATTCTAATCGAGTATGGCCGAGCCAAACTCAACCAGAAATTTAAGTCAAAGCCTTGCTCGAATTTGGTTAAACTAGTTTAGACTTGGATAAATAATTCGATTCGTGAACATGTTTATAAACCCCTCAATGCTAGGAGTCAAATTAAAACTTCGACATTTGAATAAAAATTAAACCTCTCCGGTTCGGTTTTTTTTATCACAATATAGCTAAAAAAAATATTTATCGAAATACCGTTGTTTTGAGATTAATTCTCAAAATTCGATTGTTTTAAAATCAGCTGAGAAATCGCCATCCCCCATTGCGATTTCCCAGCGTAAAATTTTAAAAAAATTAAAAAAACAACAAGGAAAATCGCCATGGGAGTGGCGACTTCCCTTGGTGTATTTTTTTTAAAATTTCAAAATACACCAAGGAAAATCGCCACCCCCCATGGCGATTTCCCTTGGTGGTATATTTTTTTAAAATTTTTTTTTTACTTAAATTTAAAAGTCCTATGGTTAGAAAAAAAATTGTAAATTTGTTTTTAAAATTTGTATTTTAATTTTAAAAAATTGCAAACGGGTATAAAAAAAAGTAAATAAAAAAATTTACCTTGGTTTGTATTTTATCTTTTAAAAATATATATACTAAAATTTTATAATTTTTTAATTTATAAAAATTAAAATTTATTAATTATTAAAATTTTATAAAAAATTAAAATTTTATTTCTTATTAAAATTTAAAAAAGAAATTATATTTCTTATTAATTTTTTATATAAAATTTTTATTTCTTATTTAAATTTTAAAATTTATGATTTTTTTTAATTTTTTAGTTAAATTTTAACAAATAATCTTTTGAAAAAAAATAATAAAATACAAAATTTTAAAATAAAATAAAAATTCAAAATTTTTGAAGGCAACGCTAACTTGACCTTTGCCCTCAAAAATCCCCCCCACACCACTCTACAAAAAAAATAACCCACCCTCATTTTCTGCAACTTATTTTATTTTTCTTTCTTCTTTCTACAATCAATTTTTTTCTACCAACAATATTTTTTTTCCACAACAATATTTAAAAATAGCTTCATCATCACTATTGAGGTTGCAAGAAAATCACATATCCTCGGTTATATTTAAAGAGGTAAGTAAATTGTCGTAATATTATTTGTATTACATTATCAATTTTTAGTAATTTTTAATTATTATTATTTTGTAATTTTATAGTTTTATAATTTTTATATTTTAATGTTTTAATTATTATAGTTTTTGTTTCTTCATTTTATAGTTTTATAATTATTTACTTTTTATATTTTTTAATTTTTTATTATTATATATTTTTTTAATTTTTTAATTGTTATTGTTTTTCATTTTATAGTTTTATATTATATTATATTATATTATATTATTTTTTATATTATATTATATTTTATTATTATAGTTTTATAATTTTTTAATTATTATGGTTTTTTGATTTTATAGTTTTTGATTTTTTATATTATTTAATTATTTAATAATTATATAAATAATTTTAAAATTTTATATTATTATTGTTTTGTTATTTTATAGTTTTAGAATTTTAGAATTTTTATATTGTTTAATTTTTTAATTATTATAGTTTTATAATTTTTCTAATTATTTTATTTAATTTAATTAATTATCAATAGGATACTCGTCTCGTGTTACGTTCGAGAAAATTTTCATTGGAGCACCCGCATCCATCTATTATCGACCATTTAAGAAGAGCCGGATTTTATCACGCAACTCAAATTCGATGATTTTTTATACAACCCGACTTAATCAGTGCGTTGATCGAACGATGGAGACTCGAGACGCACACTTTTTATTTTTCATTTGGTGAATGCACGGTAACTCTCGAAGATGTTGCGCTTCAACTTGAACTTCTGGTCCATGGCAATGCAGTTACAGGCGAAACCTTGCTAGATTGGAATGAAGAGTGTCAAAACCTATTGGGCGCGGTACCTCCAAATGAGTATGTCTCTGGCTCAACGGTGAGACTAAATTGGTTGAAATCCTTTTAAAATATTCCATTACGCGCAACTGAAAAACAGATACAATATGTTGTTAGAGCATATATTTTACATTTGATTGGAGGATTACTAATGCCTGACATTTAATGTATCTTCCATTACTACGTGATTTAGAGCATGCGGCAAATTATAGTTGGGATTCTGCGTGTTTGATGGTTTTGTATAGAGAACTGTGCCGGGCTATAGTTCTAAAAAGCCATGACATAGGTGGATGTTTAGTGCTTTTACAATCATGGGCTTGGTATCGGCTACCATTTCTTGCTCCGCGCGTGGATGTTTTTGCTGTATACCCCTTTGCAAACAGGTAATAACCTTTACTATTTTATTAATTTTGTACAAACTTGTATTTTTATAGGTCTATTAAGATTTTATATGCATTTTAATAGGTGGAGTAGGAGTAGAGATTTTACCAAGACTCCGACCGACCTTGCAAGTATAAGATTGCAACTAGATCAAGTAGGATATGATAAGGTAAATATTTCGATTGTTACATTCAAGTATTTTTGTATTTAATCCATATGAAACTAATAATTTGTAATAATTATTCGTAGTTTATGTGGATGCCATATTCCTCAAGTGAAATTATGACATGCCTCCCATCGGATGCCTACAATAATTGTAATATATGGAAAGCAAACACAACATTGATATGCTTTTCATATGTAGAGTGGCACCAAACTGATAGGGTGTTGCGACAATTTGGGATGCAACAACCAATTTTGCAAGCACCGGTGAACCTTGATAAGCTTCACAAGATCTACATGCGTGGGCGTCATGAAGAATTCTGGCCTGCGAAGCATGAACATTGGATCCATTGGTGGAATATACGTTGTCAACGAATTCCGACAGGTTATCCTATTGTTGGTAATAATTTCAACCCATCTGATGATTACATAGGACGACATAAAAATAAAGGTCGGCCTTTTGTTTGTCCACCGTCAGTGTATGAGGATGTTAGGAGTATGCCATTTACCGAACGAACTTCAACTCCAGTCCCTCCTACACAGGATATGGAAGCTCCTAGACCTATCCGACAACGTGGGCGGACGCGTCAACCGGCCTCATCGGAGTTCGCTGCATCGAGGATGTCATTTAGTCATCCTGAACCTGAAAGGGATCATGGAGTACCATCCAGTCATCGTTATTCCGTCAATCACCTCGGGTATGACATTGATGAGTGTTACCGACCATCACATCATATGACGAGGTTAGATGACCAGCTCCCCATCCTAACTCCAAGTTCAGCATATCTAACATCAATGTATTAGTTTGGAACCCCTGCATCAGCATTTGATGGTACATCATTTCTGGGTCCATCTAGTAGTCATGTTCCCTTTAT
The DNA here is from genome assembly GCA_030761205.1 of Fremontodendron californicum. Taxonomy (NCBI): domain Eukaryota; kingdom Viridiplantae; phylum Streptophyta; class Magnoliopsida; order Malvales; family Malvaceae; genus Fremontodendron; species Fremontodendron californicum. The sequence goes on along the minus strand of JAULJL010000014.1, from coordinate 22,310,638 downwards.
GGGTGAACTAGGTGTTGGCTCCTCCAGTAGTGGGTTTCAAATTTTTGATATAGAAGAAATGACGGATGACATACAACTGGAACCAGTGGCCGTTACAGCAAGACGTCGTGGTCGACCGCGAATACGTGTCACTGACGAGGCTGAATGATGGGTCTAACCACCACGCACTAAGAGAGCTCGACACTATTACTCTACACCACGCAATAATCAGAATAAATGTACTTTTATCAATATAACGAGAATAATGTATTTTAAATTTGTAATATATAAATTTATATGTTTTTCATTTCATGTTATTTATTTTAAATTTGTTGAAAAATTAATTGTTATTTTTTATTTTTTATTCAGCATATCTAACTAAAATGTTAATGTTGTTATTTAATTTATAAAAATGTAATTTAATTTATTATTCAATATATTTTTATATAATTTCTTAATTTTATATAAAATAATAATCCAAATTACATGATAAGTAGAAAAAAACTTGCATAATATTTTCCCTTACTGGCAAAATATTTAAATATTATAGGTTATGAAAACATGTAATTGCTTTATTGTTGATGCGAACTCTCCCCCGATATGCCAGATTGATGCGGACATTTTCGACGGCTATGGCCTTTATTTCTGCATAATCCATAATGTTTTGGTTGGGCTTTCTCCCTGAGGTCCATTTCATTACGAATACGACTTGATTTTGGCCAACCATGTGGATTTCTCCGTATTTTTTGACTGGGACACACTTCTGGACCATTATATTGAGGCCAATAACCTTCATTTCCAATTGCTTCGAACTCATGTCTATAAACATTCAATATAGTTTCCAGTATATAGACATTGTCCACATATTGCATGCAATCTACATGGACATGTGCACAAGCAGCAACTACACGTGAACAAGGGAACCTTTGTGCTTGAAACTTCCCACAGTCACACCACATGTCACTAAGCTTGACTTTGTACTTCATTGCAGAAATAGCCTCTTGTGGATCAACTAACTCTTCAATCAGAAAAGATTGATTTGTTCGCGTAAAATTACCAACAAAGTGGGAGTTAGCTTTCCTACGATTTTCTTACATAGCCTGTGTGACTGTTTCGTAGTATGTGTGCCCTCCCTCCATCATTCCAATTTGCTTGTTCCCCATCTTAACAAAAAGTGCAGCCAACCTATAATATGTTGATTGCACTAAAGCAATAATGGGAAGATGAAGTGTTCCCTTCAACACCGAATTGATAGATTCAGCTAGGTTGGTTGTCATATGGTCATAACGTCTTCTTTGATCATATGATTGGGCCCACTTCTCCTTTGGGATCCTATCAAGCCAATTAGCCGCCTCTGCATTTTCTCCACGAAGATTCTCATACATCAAATAAAAATTCGGTCGCCTCAACTCGTATCCTAATAAAATTAAAAACAAAAGACTTGTGAATTTCAGTATTATTTTATATACTAAAGGAAATATAAGAGATAAAATAACTATGATTCGATTCCATACCCATGTTAACAATGTGTCGATGCAATTTCTTATTGTTAAACTTCTTCATAAAGTTAGCTGCAATGTGCCGAATGCAGTACACTGAATATGCATATAGAGGATTCCATCCACTACCATCGTGTCTGATAGCAGCTTTGATGGCTTCATGTCAATCAGACATCAAGCATATGCCAAGCTGTTTTGTCACATGTCTATGCAAATTAGTGAGAAAGAATAACCAAGCTTCCGTTGTCTCACCCTCCACAATGGCAAATGCAATTGGCAGTATGTTTCGGTTTCCATCTTGTGAACAATAATGTTCCTTTGTATTTTTCATATAAGAAAATACCATCTATTTGCACAATAGGTTTACAATAAGAACCCTTCAATGCACGATTTGAATGTCCAAAAGAGTCGATGGAATATTCTCTTACCCTGGATCAGTCGATCACCGTGATATGCAGGTACAGTTTGCAATTCCACAATTGTACCAGGCATGAAATGTTGCATTGCACCTAACCATTTAGGTAGCTCATTGTACGATCTATCCCAATTGCCAAAAACTCGAACAATTGCCTTTTGTTTTGCTTTCCACGCTTTCTTATAGGAGATGATGTATCCATATTGGGTTCACATCTCAACGATCAAAACTGAAACGGAGATCTCCGGATTTGCTTGGACCAATGACAGAATGCATGACCAGATCATGTTAGAATCTAACTTGCAATGATCTTGTGAAATCCTCCCTTATGTGCAAGTATGAGGCCCTTCATATTTTCTAATCTCCCATGCTTGTTTCTTCTTTATAAATGTTGCCCTTATTCTCCAATTGCACCCTTTTCCATACATTAGACATTTGGCATAATATTTGGTCCGCTCAAATTTAATTACTCTGTAATCTACAGAGTTTTTGATGTTATAGTGCTTAATAGCTGAAAGCACAGCCTCTTTCGTTGGAAATTGTAACCCAACACACAGATCAACTGTAGATGGATCAAATGTCAGAGGCATAGCTAATGTATGAGCATACTCAGGAAATTCTGACACTTGCATTGACTCCAGATCCAAGGTGTGCATATGGGATGCAGCCTCATATGGGGGAAGATCTCTATGAGTATTGATCTCAGCAGCGACGACGTCTGGGTCAGAATCACTGTTGTCATCACTTGCGAATTCAGATCCTCTTCCTGCTCACTAAAGTCACCAACATATTCACCATGGACTCCACATGGCGGAACAGGATCAAACCAGCTGGCTCATCTTTAAGGGCAGTAGGAATTGTTTGTGAGACTAATGAATTATGAAACGTTGTAGCTTGAGATAGCGGAACGACTTCTTCTGTGGGAACGTCGTATGTAGTGTGAACATAGAACGGTCCAGAATCATCATCTTCTTTGAGAAAGTTTTCTATAGTGCGAACATTTGAAGGCCCACAATCATCGTGAACATCCTCTATGTCAGCATATAACTCAAGTAAACCAATATTTGTAAATATCTCATGAGCATAAAACATGCATCCGACATCATCATCATCTTCAAGTGGAAATGTTCTATATCAGACACATCCTTCACCAATAGAAAGAGGATGCCTATACTTAATCCTGAAACTCTTTTTCTATATCCAGCTTTAATTTTTGTATGAATTTGCAGCTTCAGTTCCTCTAATGTGACGTCTTCATTAACATGAAAACTTTTAGGACGTTCACAATCAAAGGTAGCACCTTCGTCAGTATTATGAATTTGCCCATTATAGTAGACCAATGCGATCACTCTGTTGCTCATGTTATGTAGTAATGAAACTGAGATAGATGAGAATGGAGGTATTATCACTCAGCAAAAGAAAGAAGAATAAAGAAGGATGAGAATGAGGAGGTATTAGCACTTAGAAAAAATCTGATTGAAAAACTGTTGTAGGGGGTATTGTAAACCTTCATTAGTATTATGAATTTATAATGGTTCATTATGTTGTATCGGATGACAAATCCCATCCTTTGTATAGGATGGAATCTGATTCCTATTTTCTGGCTAAGGTTAATTGACTGAAAAACTGATTACTCATTCAATGCAAAAACTGATGATAAATCTCATCCTTTGTACCAGACTGTCCAATAGTCCCATCCATTGCAGAAAGAATCCAATTCCAATATTTTTTGCTGCATTTGATTGATTGGAAAATAGTTAAAACCTATCCCTAACCCTAAATCATTAGTCCCATCCATTGCAAAAGGAATCCAATTCCAATATTTTCTGCAGCATTTGATTGACTGAAAAATAGCTGCAACCCTAACCCTAAATCTGGTCAATAGTTCCATCCATTGCAGAAGGAATCCAATTCTAATATTTTTTGCAGCATTTTATTGACTGGAAAATAGCTGTAACCTTAACCCTATATCTGGTCAATAGTCTCATCCATTGCAGAAGGAATCCAATTCTAATATTTTCTGCAACATTTTATTGACTGAAAAATAGTTGAAACCCTAACCCTAAATCTGGTCAATAGTCCCATCAATTGCAGAAGGAATGCAATTCCAATACTTTTTGCCGGATTTGATTAACTAAAAAATAGCTGAAACCCTAACCCTAAATCATTACTCTCATCCATTGCAGAATGAATCCAATTCCAATATTTTTCTGTAGCATAATATTAAAATAATAAATAAAAAATTTTAATTTATATAAAATTTAAATAAGAAATAAAATTTTAATTTATATAAAATTTAAATAAGAAATCAAATTTTATTTTATATACAATTTAAATAAGAAATACATTTTTTAAAATAAAATTTTAATAAGAAATAAAATTGTATTTTATATAAAATTTAAATAAGAAAAAAAAAATTTGTATATAAAATTTTAGTAAGAATATTTTTTTTATAATTTTAATAAGAAATAATATTTTATATTTTATAAAATTAAAATTAAAATTAAAATGATATATTTTATTTTATTTTATTTTTATAAAATTTCAATAAAAATTAAATTAAATTTTTTATAAAATTAAAAAGTTAATTAAATTATAAAATTTTAGTATATATATTTAAAAAAATAAAAACAAACCGAGGTAATTTTTTTTATACCCGTTTGTTACAGATCTCACATATAAAATTTAAATAAAAAATAAAAAATTTATTTATATAAAATTTAAATAGGAAATAAAATTTTTTATATAAAAATTTAATAAGAAATATAATTTTATTTTTTAAATTTTAATAAGAAAGAAAATTTTATTTTTTTATAAAAGTTTTATAATAAATTAAATTAAATTTTATTTTTTATAAAATAAAAAATTATAAAATTTTAGTATATATATTTTTTAAAAAATAAAAAACAAACCAAGGTAATTTTTTTGTACTCGTTTTGTAATTTTTAAAATTAAAATACAAATTTTAAAAACAAATTTGCAATATTTTTCTAACTGTTGGACTTTAAGTTTAAGTAAAAAAAAAAAATTAAAAATATATACCATCAAGGGAAATAGCCATCCCTCATGGCGATTTCTCTTGGTGAAATTGAAAATAAAATTCAAATTACACTAAGGAAAATCGCCATGGCGGGTGGCGATTTCTCTTGTTGTATTTTGAAATTTTTTTAAAATACACCAAGGAAAATCACCACCCCCATGACGATTTCCCTTGGTATTTTTTAATATATATTTTTTAATTTTACGCTAGAAAATCGGCATGGGGGATTGCGATTTTTCAGCTGATTTTAAAACAAACGGATTTTGAGAATTAATCTCAAAACAACGATATTTCGATAAATAATTTTTTTTTTACCTATATTGTGATTAAAAAACCCTCCGGTTCTCCCCTTGAATTTGTATGTTATAATAATAACATGTACTAGTGTTTAAATTCTCGCGTTGCTTCGATTTTATTGTCATAGATAATACATTGAATACGATTATGACATAAAAAAATAACATGAATTTAGAGTTAAAATTGAATTACTATGATAAATTATATAAAATATCCCAACTTGATGACAACTTTTAAAGTAAGGTATAGATATAAAATAACACAAATACAATATGAATCTAACTCATTATATGTACATTATATGTAAAAAAGTAAGATGGATAACAAAATTTAATTCATATATATATAAAATATAAACCTAACAACTATTATACAATAACTCATAATTTATAACATCATTTAACATAGCTTTTTTTACTATTTAATTATCATAATATTTTTTCTTTTGATTCAACATTAAAAGTTTAAAAAAATTACTTACATCAACCCATCTCATATTATTATTTAATATTTTAATTTTTATCGATAATTTATCAATATAATATTTTTATTTAATAATATAAAAATAAAAAAAAAATTAATATGATTTTATTTTTCAAAAAAATAAAATAAAATAAAGAATCAATCATTATAAACAAGTGACACAAAAATTATGAGTTATTTGAATAGTATCACACACGAACATGACATGAAAAAATAACTAAAATACGACATGAGATGAAAAAATAACATGACCATGACATGAATACACGAATGTGTCGAAATTTATATAAAAAGAACTTGACACAAAATTGAGAATTATTTGAATAATGTCAATTAGACCTGACAATTTCGGACACGAAAAGAACATGAAAAAATAATTAAAACACAATACAACACAAAAAAAAGACACTAACTCAACATGAATATGTCAAAATTTATAATCACGAAAAAAAAAATAACAACGTGACACAAAATTAAAAGTTATTTGAATAGTGCTAATTAAATCTGACAATTTTGGACATGACACGAACAAAAAAAAAAATAACTAAAATACAATACAACACGAAAAATAATACTAACACAATATGAATGCACGAATATGTTAAAATCTATACATAATGTGTCAAATTATATATATATATATAATACAATTATAATACAAAAAATAACATAAATACAACACGTTATAATTATTTTAAAAAATATATAAAATAAAATTACAAAATTATCCTTCAATTTTGAAAAAATTACAAAATTACCCTCAATTGAATTGGTACCTCAATTGAAAGATTACTTTAATTAAGACTAGTATGTTAGCTCCGGCTTCGCCGGAGATGTTTTGTTTTAATATTTTACAAAAAATATTTTTTTAAAATATAATAATAGTATTACTAATTCACTAATAATTACTTTATAATATTTCTTTTAATAATTTTTTATTTGTGTTGTTGTGAGAGTAGATTTTCTTATAAAAAATATTTAGTTTTTCTATATTTTAATATAAATATAATCATATATCTATTAATTTAAAAATTATGTTAAAAGTAATTATCCATAAATTATATAATTTAAATGTATTTGAAAATTTTATATTTTATTACGTAATGTATATTGAATTAATAATTTTATTTTTCATATTTTTTACTTTTTAAAATGATTTATTCAATTAATAATTTTGATTTTTTGATTTTTTTTTTAAAAACAATTAATTCAGAATTTAAATTCATGCAAAAAAAAAAAATTAAATAGACAAATAAAAATATAAAGAATAAGTTTTGAACATGATATTTATATTAATATATAACAGATGCAAATGTAATAATCCAATTCTTAAGTCAATGAACTTAGAGTTTAAATTGAATTATTATGACAAATTATATAAAATATCCCCAATTGAGGACAACTTTTAAAGTAAGATATAGATGTCTAACATTATTTAATTTAATCTAGACAAACAATAACTCTCAATCATTATACGACACGCGATATAAAATTAAGAGTTATTTAAATAGTATCAATTAGACTTGACAATTTCAGATACAACATGATTATACGAAACGAATACAACATGAAAAATAATTAAAACACGACACGAAAAATAACATGAACACGATACGAAAACATGAAAGTATCAAAATCTATATAAAACGAATTATTAACGCGTCAAAAATTATATAAATATATAATAACTTGAAAACGATTATGACACAAGAAAGTAACACACGTTCGTCTATTCGTGTTGTGTTAATGTTATTTTTCATATCGTGTCGTGTTTTAATTTTTTTTTTCATGTGTTAGTGTCGTATAATCATGTTATATCCGAAATTGCCATGTTTAATTGACACTATTTAAATAACTCTCAATTTTGTGTCATGTGTTGTATGATGATTGAGAGTTATTATTTATGTAGATTAAATTTGGTAATTTTAGACATCTATATCTTACTTTAAAAGTTATCCTCATGTAGGGATATTTTGCATAATTTGTTATAGTGATTCAATTTAAACACTGAAACACGAAAAAATAACACGAACACGACACGAATACATAAATTTTTATTTTTTCTCTCTTTCTCACCATTTTTAAAAAGAAAAAAAAAGAAAAATGGGGTTGAGTTGACCATTGTCAATTGATGGTTCAATTCTTTGGGGTAACTTTAATATAATGTATATAGATTATAAAATTATCCTTCAATTTAAAATAAAATTATAAAATTACCCTCAATTGAGGGATCAATTGATCCCTCAATTACTTTAATTTAGTTTATAAGATGTTATAATAATAACATGTATTCCGAAAAGAGTTGTATTTAGATCATTCCTTCACAAAATAATTGACCCTTAATCAAAACATTTTTCAAATTTTCTTTACTATTAAAATACCAAGAGCCCAAGTTGAACCATGAATAAAGATTTTCAAGCATTATTAATATTTGTTGTTTATTTAACTTTAATTCTAAAATATAATAAAAAATATTAAAATTTAAATTAAATGAGTTTAAGTGGATAATTGGATCAGACCTTAGGCAAGTTTTAAGAAGTGTAATTAATAAGAATCTAGTAAGGCTCAACCCAACTAAATTCAGGTTTTTTTATTAAGATATTGCTAAAAAAAATAAATTATCAAACTACCAACGTTTTCAAATTATATACCAAAATACGCTCATTTAAAAATCAGTTGGGAAGTCGCCATATGATATGGCGACTTTCCAACTAAAAATTTTATTTATTTTTTTAAAAATCTTGCTCGGAAGTCTCCATATGATATGACGACTTCCGAGCTTTAAAATTTGCAAAATTGAAACAATTGAACTTGGAAGTCGACATATCATATGGCGACTTCCAAGTGCAATTTGTAATTTTTTTTTTATAATGTTGGGAAGTCGCCATATGATATGGCGACTTCCCAACACCATTTTTTTTTTTAATTTTTAAAATTTGTAATTAAAGTATATTTTTTAATTTTAAAAATTAACATTATTAAAGTATTTTTGTAAAAAAAGTAATTTTTAAAAATAATTTTAAAAGCCTAAATAAAATATTTTTATAATATTTTTTATATATAATTAATTATTTAATTTTACATTATTTAATCAATTCTAAATATATTTTTTATATAATTAATTAATTATACATTCAAGTATGTTACTGTTTTAAAACGGTAAAAAAAAAAATTAATTTTACAAAATTAAAATTTTAAATAATAAATAACAAAATTAATAATAAAATTTAAATAACAAAATTAATAAATAATTATTTAAAATTTTAAAATAACGGTTAATTTTTACATTTAATGAAAGAAAAATACAAAAAGTACATGATTATTATACAAAATATACATTATTAAAAACATCTTCTAAAAAATACATGATTATTATACAAAAAGTACGTTTATTCTAATTATTTATGGAGGAGCTCCAGTATCGCGTGGTGTTGAGCAACAATGTCGAGCTCTCCTATTGCATGCTGGTTGCACCCGTCGTTCAACCTCGTCAGTGGGACGTATTCGTTGTCGACCTCGACCTCGTCCTCGACCTACCACCACTGGTTCTAGTTCTATGTGATCTGCATGCTCACCCACATCAGTCGATGGGAACGCACTACTAGAGGGACCCACATGTTCTACATAAAAAAATGGAAACCCACTGCTCGATGAGCCAACACTCATAAAGGGAACCTGACTACTAGATGGACCCACAAGTGATGTAGTACCAAATGCTGATTTAGGGGTTCAAAACTCATACATTAAAGTTAGATATGCTGAACTTGGAGTTGGGGTGAGGAGCTGGTCATCTAACCTCATCTTTGGCGGTTCTGGTCGGTAAATATCTTCAACATCAAATTCGGGGTGACTGACGGAATGACGATGACTGGATGCTACGCGATGTTCTGGTTGAGGTTGAGGATGACTAAATGACATCCTTGGTGAAGTGAACTCCGCTGCATGTGATGAGGACGGTTGACGCGTCCGCAGACGTTGTCGGCTAGGTGTAGGAACTTTTATTTCGTGTGTAGGACGGACTGGATTTGAAGTCTGTCCGGGAAATGACATACTCCTAACATCTTCAAACTCCGACGGTGGACAAACAAAAGGCCGACCTTCATTTTTTAACAATCTTATGTAATCAGCAGATGGGATGAAATAATTACGAACAATGGGTATATCTGTCGGAATTTGTTCAGAACGTTGATTCCACAAATGGATCCATTGTCGATGCTTCTTAAGCCAAAATACTTCGTGGCACCTACGCATATCAGTCTTGTAAACCTTATCAAGGTTCGCCGGTGGTTGCGAAATTGGTTGTTGCATCCCAAATTGTCGCAACACCTTGTCAGTAGCATGCCACTCTACATATGCAAAGCATATCAATGCTGTGTTTGCTATCCATATATTGCAATTATTAGTTGTATCCGATGGAAGAAATGCCATAATTTGATTTGAAGAATATGGCATCCACACAAACTGCGAATAATTCTTATAAATTATTAGTTTCATATGAATTAAATACAAAAATACTTGAATGTAACAATTGAAACATTTACCTTTTGATATGCTTCTCGATCTAGTCGTGATCTTATAGTTCGAAGGTCGAGCGAAATATCGCTACAATCTTTAGGATAACTCCACCTGTTAAAAAGCATATAAAATCTTAATAGACTTAATAAAAATACAAGTTCGTACAAAATTAATAAAAATAGTCAAGATTATTATTTGCTTGCAAAGGGGTATACAGGCGAAAAATTCCCGCTCAGAGTAAAAAATGGCAGTCGATGCCAAGCCCATGACTGCAGAAGCAGTAAACATCCACCTATGTCATGGCAGTTGGGAACTGTAGCCCGGCACAGTTCTCTATACAAAACCGCCAACTATAATTTGCTGCGTGCTCTAAATCATGAAGTAATGGAAGATATATTAATTCTACCCGACTGCTCGATTTGTCCGGCATTAGCATTCCTCCAATTAAACGTAAAATATATTCTCTAGCTGCATATTTGACCTCTTCTTCGCTTGCGGGTTCGGGGAGATTTTGCAATGACTGCAGTCACGTTTTTGTCACCATTGAGCCCTTCAGACACTCTTCTGGAGGTACAACGCCTAATAAATTTTGGCACTCTTCATTCCAATCTAGAAGACTTGCGCCTGTAACTGGCATGCTATCCACTGGTAATCCAAGTTGGAGCGCAACATCTTCTAAAGTGATTGTGCATTCACCACACGGCAAATGAAAAGTGTGCGTCTTAGGTCTCCATCATTCAACCAACGCGCTAATTAAGTCCGACAGAAGCATACATTGTCGAATTTGACTTGCATAATAAAATCTGGCACTCTTTAAGTGGTCGATAATAGATGGATGCGGATTTTTGAAAAAAAAAATTCCTCAATCGTAAGACGCGAACAGGGTCCTGTTCATATTTAATTAAATTAAATAATTATAAAATCATAAAAAAATTAATAATACAATCTCTTTGAAATATAATTAATTATAAAATTATTATTATAAATAATAATTTTATAAAAATTAATAACAAAATTAATACAAAATTAATAATGATAAATTATAAAAAATTATAAAAAATATGATAAAAAATTATAAAAAATTACTAACCTCTTGATATATAACCGCAGATATATGCTTATCTTGCAACCTCAATAACGATGAAACCATTTGAATTCGTACGCTAAGAGAAAATTTAGAGAGAGAGAGAGTAGTAAATGAAAATTTGTGTGAAAAAATATGAAAGGAATGGGGGTATTTATAGGTGGGGGGAAACGGTCAATTGATCGTTGCCAAATTCAAAATATATATTATTTATCCATTTTTTACAACGGTTTAAATTTAATTTTTTATTTTTATTTTCTTTTACCGTTGACAACGTTTAAAATTTTAAACAAAACTTTTTTAAAAAATTTTACAAAATATAGGTCAGAAGTCACCATATCATATGGCGACTTCTGACCTATAAAAAACATTTTAAAAAAAAAAAAAATAGAAGGAAAGTCGCCATATCATATGGCGACTTCCCTTCTAATTTTTTCAAAATTTTTTAAAATTAGCCATGGGAAGTCTCCATATCATATGGCGACTTCCCATGGCATTTTTTTTAAGCGTATTTCGGTATTTAATTTCACAATATTGGTAATTTGATAAATTTTTTTTTAACAATATTTTGATAAATTAGTCCTAAATTCAACCCATAAATACTTATAATTTTAACTTTTTTTACTTCAATTTTGATGAATTTAATCATTACAATTTTACTAAGGGTCCATTTGGATGGACGGTGAGATTGAAAACAGTGGTGGCGGTGACATTAGTTACTGTAGCGGTGAGATTAAAATCAATGGTGAGATATGCGTTTGGATGCAAAAGCAGTGGTGGCGGTGAGCTAAGAATGGAAATAACTATTAAGGACATTAATATAAGAATGTCTTGATAAATTATCTTTATATATATATATTAATTATGTTTAAAATTTAAAAATTAAACATATATTATTTTATATATTTAAATAAATATTTTAATTATTAACTAATAATTATATAAATTTATAAATTATATTAAATGAATAAATAAGTTAAAAATTATTAAATAAAAATTAATAAAATAAAAACAAAATAATTTAACTTTTTTAAAATAAAAATGAATTTAAAAAATTTTAGTAAAATAAAATTAAAAATATTGGTAAAATAAAAAATTTATTTATTATATAATTATATATGTAATTATTTATTATTTTAAATAAATAAATAATCTTAAAAAAAGGTAAAAATAATATTAAAAAAAAACCTCCAATTGGAAGGTTCAATTGCTCCCTAGAGCTATGGCACGATGGAAAGAGTTCCACCGTGCCATCCCCTGTTATCCAAATAGGGGGTGAGTGTGTTTAGACTCTAAAAAGAGTCCAAAACACACTGAAGAAGAAGCAACGGTGTGCCAAATGGATCCTAAAAGTAGTGACAATTGATAACGATATTGTATATTAACATTAATTTGGGTGACATGACATTTTGATGATAATAATGCATAATGCCATGGATTAATTTCTTGACCATAAGGCAAATATCAATCTTAAAAAATTATATATTTTATTTTAATTAAATAATAATTAATATATTATTTAATTCTTCGCACAATAATTTTTAGTATTTTTGTTAAAATTAAAGTTTTTTACATTTTGATATGTGTCACATAATTAAAAGTATTCAAGTTCGAATTTTGTCATCAACAAAAAGGTCATATAATTTTAACATCATTATTAATTATTTTTAAATTTACTTTTAGTAAAAATATAAATATTAATTTCATTAATTGAGGTAGATGAAGATGGACTAAAACCATTTACACTTCCAAAACTGAAATTTATTCATGAAAGATGAATATATATTGCTTGACTACATTAAATATTACCACAAGAGAATTGTTTGGGGAAATCGTCTACGACAAAATAAAAGCAAGAAGGTGATGCCTCTTTCTATAAGATAGAACCACGCTCGCCTCCAGTGAGGATTTATGTACATAACCGCGACAATACCCAATAGCACCATTATGTAAGACACGGTGAATGTCACATAGAAGGATTCAATGTCAATTAAACCATCATCTTCATCTTCATCTTCAGCTGGTTGGTTTGGCGTTGTTGAACAGTTTTTAGGCAATGATTCTCCACAAAGAAAAGGATTTCCCCAATAGCTGTTCAAATCAAATTCAATTGCAAACTGCCAAGTCCTTGGAGGTGGGTTCCCATATAGATTGTTATATGACACATTGAAATATGCCAAGGAATATAACTGAACAAATTGAAGAACGATACTCCCGCTCAAGTTGTTGTATGAAAGATCTAAACTCTTGTTGTTCATGAGGTTTGAAAGCAATGGTGGGATTGGTCCTGCCAAGCTATTATGAGATAGTTTCAACATAACGATCTTGTGGAAGTTTTCCATTTCATGAGGAATCTCACCAATCAGCTTGTGGAGGAGAGATTAATGCCATAGTTTTAAAATACGATCGTTAAGCAGCGTAACGGCCATGACTTAACGAAAATTGAATCTTCCGCATCGCATTTTACTCGTTACATAACGTCTACGGCACTATCAAACTTCTTGAAAAACTATCAAATTCACGTCTGCGACAACCGTTACGCGTTAGATAACGCCCGCGACATATGCGACCGCGATGAAATCCGTGACCGCGATTTAGATATATTTCAATGCGACTCTGAGGATTCTTCCCTTATAGGAGTAAGATATGCTCTTTGTTGTCAACTTTATTGATCCATCCGTTTCAAACGACATAGGAGGCGAAGTAATAGGAACATCATATGGAGGAGTGTAGTCAGTAGAATCTCTAGTTACTTCCTCAAGTGCGGTAACATTCAGGCAATTAGGGATACGACCGGAAAGATTATTATGAGAAAGGGCAATCAAACTTAATTTGTCCAACTGACAAAACTCAATTGGAATCTCACCTTCAAGATTATTGTGCTTCAAGGCAAGATAACTCAAGTCAGAAAGGTTGCCGATGCAATTTGGGATATTGCCAGTTAACTGGTTATCACAGAGATCCAACGTCACCAGGCTAGAGCTCTAGCAAATTCTGTTTGGTATTGGTCCTCGTAGCCTATTTTTAGACAAATGAACATGGTTGATCAATGATGGGCTGAAGCAAGAAGGAAGTATCCCAGATATGTTGTTCATAGAAAGGTCCAAAACTCCTATATCAAGTTGGCAAAACTCCATTGGGATGGGACCTTCAATATGATTATTGGGCATGATAATTTCTAATAGTGACAGATTCCCCATCCACCTTGGGATTCTACCAGAGAGATCGTTAAAACCGATGTCAATTGTTGATAGGAATGAACAGTTTGACAAGCTATTCGGGATCGACCTTGTGAAGTTATGGCCAGCCAAATATAAATCCACCAAGTTTGTCAAATTGAAGTTTGCAGAGAATATCTGCCTTGCAATCTGTTGTTCGATAAATCCAGGAATCTTAAGAAGGAGCAACCTTTGGCAAGATTCTCAGGTACTGCGCCAGACAAACTATTGTTAGATAAGTCCAATTTTTCTAGTAACTTCTGTAGAGGGTTCTTTGGAAGGAAGAGAAGCGTCGTAAACAAGTGAAACGGGATATTGTTGGGAGACGGCATAGAGGAAGACTGGAGCAAACCCTGAAGTATTGAAAGCAGCGACAAATGATGGTAGATAAGGTAGAGGAAGTAAGGAGATAACGGAATAAAACTGAGTATGGTTGAGAACAAGGCTAGAGAGAGAATTGCAAGGAGAATTTTAGAGAAAAAGTTTGCTCAAATGCCAAAAATCCCCAAATGAGTTGTGGGAGCTCCTATTTATATGTGTGAAGAATAGGAGTTACATATCATAAGCATTGAATATGAATAATGATAGAAATTGTCAATTACTAAGGCATTAATGCTTTGTTTGATGGAAATTTATATAGTTGTTGGTAATGATGAATAACGAACAAGAGTCCACAATCTGTTTCTGAAAGGAAGGGAGAAACGCTCATACTTTAGGGAAAGGTTAAGAGGAGACCTCTTAACTATCTCATTGTCTGATCTACCAAGCCAAACTCTCCAGAACATCAAAATAGTGAAATTAACCCAAAAACCCTCCCATATTCTAGGATTATTTCCACTTCTTTTGTTTTGATGAAGTAGTATTAGGCGGAACATCTTCTGTAGAATACTTCTCGGTAAAGGTCATTTTCCATGAGAGTCTTGTTCTGTGAATGACTTGTTCCATAAAGATGTTGTTTTCAAACAAGAGCTATTTTGAACATGAGCTGTTCCAAACATGAGCTATTCTGAACAAAAGCTGTTTTGAACAAAAACTGTTCCGGAGAGGAGTTGTTCCGAACAAGAACTGTTCTAAACAAGAGCTGTTCCAAACATAAGCAGTTCTAAACAGAAGTTGTTCTGAATAAGAGCTGTTTCGAACGGAAGCTTTCTGAACAGAAACTATTCTGAACAAGAGTTGTTTTGAACATAAGCTGTTCTAAACAGGAGCTGTTCTAAACAAGAGCTATTCCGAACGAAATTTGTTCCAAAACAAGAGCTGTTCTGAGCAAGAGTTGTTCTCGTGAAAGAACTTCTAGTGAAGCAACCTTCAGTGAAGGGATATTGTTACTTGTTCTGAATTACATTTGCTATTGTACACAGAATTGCAATTTCCTTTAAAACAACTTTATTTTTCTCTAAGAAGAGATATTATATTAGTAACCAAAATCAAGTATCTACATTTTGCCACCTACATGAGAATTCTTAGTAGAAGAGTTCTCATGCAATATTAATGTAGTGAAAAGTAAAAGATAAAATGTATAGAAAATAGTGATAGAGTAATATAATTTCATAGTTCATGAATAAATGGTATAAGTCATTTCACCAAAGAAAATATGTCAGGCAATAAAAAAGTTTATCTTAAAGAAAAAATTGTTTTTCTCACTTTATTGTCCCTGCATGGAATATCTTTTGATAAAATCAAGAGTCATTCCATGCATAAAATTAAAATAAAAAAGAAAGAAGATATTGCAAATAAAAATAAAAAATAATTGCCGTAGCATAAATTATAAAAAATTGTGTTATAAAAAAATTGAATGTAATAGTTACACCCTAAAAAATAAGACGCAACACGTTGCGCTGCTGCGCCCTAAAAAATAGGGCGCAATGGGATTTGAGTAGACCCCAAGCAAATCAAACAACTGGTTTATAAATCAAAGAAACGACATTGGGAATCGTCTAAGAGCATGCAAATAGATAAAGTACATTCAAAAATATGCATGGAGTGGAAGGCAAAACAATAAATACACAACGTGTTAATATTTTCAATTGGAACTACAATATACTATTGTTTAATATTTTTATCAAATTTTAAATTTATATATATATGTGATAAGATATTTGAGGTTAAAAGTATGGTTCCATTTAGTGAGCCATTCACAGTGGATCAAATTTCAAATGTTGGAGGATGGCATTATAGGAAAATGTAGAGTTCTTTCAAATTTGCTGTCTGCACGTATAAAAAATAAGGATGCAAGAACAATGTTGAACTCGAGAAATTAGGAGAATAGCATTACCTGCACTCTAAAATTTAACAGTAATATGTCAATGCAAATTTTATATTTAAAAATAATAATAATAATAAAGCCTTACATCCAAAAAAAATAAGAGTACAGCGAATATAAAAAAAAATAAGAGTTCAACAAGCACCCTGCATCAAAAAAAAAAAAAAAGAGAACAACATTGTACCAAAAAAAATAGGAAACAGTATTACTGCTGCATCTCGAGTTCCCGATCAAAGTTTTTTTTTTTTAACTAGTGTGAATTAATATAGTTGATAGTAGCAGCAACTCCCTGCTCAAAAAAATAGGAGAGGAGCATTATTTCTACATCCCTATAAAATAGGGGAACAACAGTAATGTTGTGTCCAAAATAGATCTACTCATGGGTCGGGTCAGATCGCGACCCGATTTTTTTTCATATTCTGTGCTCAGGCAGGTCCTGGATCGGGCCGGGCCGGCTCGGTAGGCTCGAATTTACTGTTCATTGGATTAAAAAAATATTTTTTTTATTTTTTTAATTAAAATTAAATAAAATAATATTATTTTAATTAAAAAATACTGTTCCAGGTCGGGTTGGACCGATCGGAACAAAAAAATCCTGTCCAGACCCGACCCAATACGAACCGGCCTGCTGGGCCGGACGGGCTACCCGGCCCATGAGCAGGTCTAGTCTAAAATAATAAGGAACAGTAGCCGTGCTGCGCCTCAAAATAATATGAATGCAACATTGCTCCTGTATCCCGATTAAGTAGAACGTAATAGATAAACATACAGTATATTGACTAAAGAAGAATGCTCATACGAAAAGTTGTGAAATTGTTAGATTCTGTGTAAGAAAATTTTGATAATCACTATGATTTGGACCTATTAAAATATTTTATTTGAAATTGAGAATTGTTGACTAAAGTCTAGTCAATGTTTTTTTTTTTTTTTTTTTTAAGTGTAACAATGACAAAGTGGAGAATTGTTATGAAATCTATCTGTAACCAAATTCAAGCCACTTGTTTTTCTAATTTGCAAAATGAAATCTGTCAACTTTTAGAGATTTCAAGAATTAATCGCTGGCAAGCTTGAAGTAGAAGCAGGTTCTGATTATTTCATGGAATTAGAAACGATGTCAACTACAACTCAATCATTTTTAGAAATTTTTTTTTTTTTTTTTTGTCTTAGCCTAAAAATAAAATAAGAGTACAAGTGAGCACCGGGAAAGCAACTGCGCTCCAAATAGAAATAGTTTTCTTTTTAAACAATATTTATAGTTTGAGTTGTATATTGTGCTCAAAAAAATAAAAAATAAGTGTCCCCACAAAATAGGGGTACATTAGCAAATGCTGCACACCGAAAAAGTAGAGAAAAAGTATTGTTGTTGCATCCCTTCAAATTAGTCGTGTTCACGAGTCGAACAATTCTCTTGATTTATATTGGATCGAGTTTAAATAAAATATTTTGTGATTCAGATCAATTTGATTTGAATTATTATTTAATTATAAAATAATATTATTTTATTTAATTTTAATTATAAAAAAACTATTAATAATTTTTTTTTTATAAATAAAATGAATAATGCTCATGAGCTCGTCTAGACAAAAAAATTAAAAAAAATAAATAAATTTGATCCGACTCATGAACACCTCTATTTTAAAGTAGGACTCAACCATTTGAAATGTGTTATTTGAGTAAGAAAGATAGTGTGTGAAAATAAAAAGTAAGAAATAAGTGACTAATATAAGAAAAAGAGTTGAAAAAAAAATAGAAATAAATTGTAAATACGTTGACTAGCAAATGAAAGATTAGAAGTCAAAGATGAAGAGTTATATACGTAGTGAAACAGTAAGCATATAAAAGGTGTGGATGGCGAAGTTGTCATTTGGTGTAGCAAATAAAATAATAATAATAATAAAATAAAAAAAAAAAAAAAAAGAAATAGATGTGTAGCGAGTGTGAGTAGAAAAATAGTACAAACATAGGTGTAATTTGTTAAGTGGGAGCAGGTATCCTATTATTATTATCTATACATACTTATAATTTTATCTACACCAAAACTCCAACACTGCAAATTGTTTTATTTTTTTGATTTGGGTTGAAAGGAAAAAAAAATTATATATTTGTGTTCGTGTTATTTTTTATGTGTTTAAAAAAATCTAAATTTATATAAATTTTTATATATTAATAATTTATTTTATGTATTTTTTTACACTTTCGTGTATTCGTATAGTGCTCATGTTAGTTTTCGTATTGTGTTTTAATTATTTTTCTATGTTATGTTCGTGTCGTGTCTCAATTCATTTTATATTTTGCATAGTTTGTCATTGTGATTCAATTTAGAAAAAATTTTGTGTGTTTGTATCGTATCTCAATTCATGATATTTTTTACATAATTTGTTATATTGGTTCAATTTAGAAAAATTTTTATGTGTTTGTGACGTGTTCGTGTTATTTTTTGTGTGTTTAAAGTATTATAAATATATAAATTTTTACACGTTAATAATTCGTTTTATATAAATTTTGATACGTTCGTATATTCTTGTCGTGTTCATCTTATTTTTCGTGTCGTGTCGTATTTTAATTATTTTCTAATGTTGTGTTTGTGTCGTATCTCAATTCATCCCATATTTTGCATAATTTATCATAGTGATTCAATTTTAACTCTAAATTCATATGTTTACGATATTAAAATATAAAAAATATTTAAATAAATAATAATTATTTAATATGATTCAATTAATATTTATTTATAATTATTAATTTAATTAAAATTTTATAAATATTAAAAAAAAATTCTCCAGCGAAACGAGGACGAATTCTAGTTATTATTATTTTCAACGAGTATAAATTAATGTATTGCCAACTTCACTTAGATTGAGCTATGCTTATTTCATAAAAAAAAAAATTGTATTCCCTCATGGATCAATAAATTATGTCAAGAAGCCTAGAATTTGTTTGATTCTTTCTCGAGGCGAAATCCTAAACAACACTAAGTTAAGGAAGAAATTTAGGCCATCTTTGGATCGTTTGAGCCTTTCAAGCTCACCTTTATATATGATTATCCTTACTCTACCTCTTTTTGCCTATTGATATATCTATTTTCTTTGATTGCCACATCTTTTAGCCTAGCTAACTAAGAAAAACCATGATTAACCTTCACTACATAGGCATGTGATGATATTACAGGAAACAATTATGAGCCATGTCGAATTTGGGTGAAATAGTGATTATATAAAATAAAAAATAAAAAGTTTATGGTTCTTAGAAAACGAAGAATAGAAAAAGAAAAAAAAAGTGAATAAATTGGTGAAGCAAAAAAGAAGTGTATTAAAAAAATGGAGAATGTAATTTGAGGAAAAGACTATGGCTCTCAAAAATCCTAAAAAAAAATGTAAAGTGTCTATGGGTGAATCTAACCGAAAATATATCTTTATCCTACCTTGACCCTAATCTTACATTACAAGCTTAATAAAGACCTACTTGATTCTTGATGAAGTGTTAGTCTACATTAGTGGAGAGAGAGATGAAAAGCAAACATATGAGAATCTAGTTCTAAGTCATATTTTGCATTAACATAAACTTATTTAGATTGCATGTGATGATTTGCAGAGAGAGTATACACATACACAATGAAAATCCATTCAAGCATGAAGTTTACAATTGAATATGTTTATGTTCTATTTTAAATCAAGATTTTGAGGTAACTTTTGAGAAAAATTAAGAAATCATTTTTGAGTGCATTTATCTTGAGTGGTGTTTTGTGTCAGGTTATTTAGTTTGTTTGTTTTATTTTGTTTTGCTCGAGAACTAGCAAAATCTTAAGTTTGGGTGTGTGATAACTCTAGGAAATATAATTATTTTACCACTTTTTATGCATTTAAATCGGCTAAGTCTTTGTGGCTTTTATTAGGATTTGATTAGTTTTAGATATTTTTATATTTATTTTATTTATCCATTTATGTTTAAAATAGTTATTTAGTTATTATTTATGTGTTTTTATAGGTCCAAGGTGATCTGGAGCTTTGAGGTGCAAAACGATGAAAAACGGTTCAAAGCAATGAGCAGGCAGATTCTACCTACGGAGCTTCTTTCAAGAAAAATTTGATCTTAAAGACTTCATTTGAGAAAACTCCCTTCTTGACTTTTGAATATGACTTCCATACCTTTCCAACGGTCTAAGACTCGTCAAAATAGGATGAGGTTTGCCCAATCAAAACAGCTAATGAAGTACGAGAAAATGGCGGAACCAACCCAGGACAGATCAGAGGAGTTGGCGCCATAGGCAGTAGCACTGGTGCAGCAGCACCAGTGGTGAACAGTAAACACATAAAAATTAAAAATTAAAAAAGCCTATGGCTTTACCTGTTTGCTTGGCCGAGAAGTTTCGGACTCCAAGAGACCTTGGACACTTAGGACTCTTTTAGGTAAGCATATAGGGATTATGGGATATCTAAAAAACCTAATTATCTCAAGAAGATAATTGCCACCAAAAGCTCTCAAGAAGATTGGAAGATTAGAAGATTCAAGATTGAAGAATTGACAACTCTTAGTTTTATCTTTTCTCTTCGTTATTTTTCTTGTGTTGTTGATGATGGTGAAACTATTTGAATATTTGTTTTCATTAATTATCATGAACTAATTTTATTTTACTAGGATTTCAATGGAACTCAATGCATAGTTTGAATTTACTTTCTTTCTCTAGTTTGATTTAATGGTTTGTTGAGTTGTTTATGCATTCTTGTACTTAATGCTTTTAATTGCTTGATCACCAATTAAACTGAATTGTTAACATAAATACAACTTGAAAAAGGGAGTTTAGTGTTAAACATGGATTGCATAACACATATTTCATATTGCATAACACATAAACATGGATTGCATAACACATATTTCATATTCATGTAAGGTAAGAATACACTTACGTGTCATGTGTAATCAGTTTTAGAGTCTAAGCTTAATGAGTTCTTCTTTAATTCAATTATCATAGGAAAATAGCTAATTGGTTAAGAAGGATATTTTTATAAGACCATCGCAAGATCCTTATAAATAGATTAGAACTCTAGGTTAACAATTCAAGATCATTAATTAAGTGAAGAGGTACAGAGATATTCAAGAGAAGTGTTGAGGAAAATTATAATCCTAGGCTTTTATAATTAATTGAATTCATCCTTTCTAATTTACTTGCTTTCATATTAGTTTCTTTTAATTTAGTTTTTAATTATCATCTTTAATTAGTTGTTTAGATAAGATTAAGCTGTATTAATTTTAATACTTAACGAATTTAATAACAATTTCTTGTGGGTTCGACACTTTACTTTCACTTTATTATTTGTTTACGATACATGCACTTGCATAGTGAAATACTATATTGAATTTGTATAATGTGTCGAGCATATGAGTTTAGGGTATTGGGTTGCTGGTATAATTGCTTTAGAAGTAAAGTTGGAGTTGGGTGCTAGTAGGAGAAAGAAAAAAAAAAGGGAGGAAATCTTGATTTGTGTAGACTTCGGCAAAGCAAAATGAGAATGCTTTCGTGAAATATTAGGGGATTATCCAGTTGCATGAAGGAAAATATTGTAAGAAGATATATTGAACAATTAAATATGAAAATGATTATGTTACTGGGAACAAAGTTGACGTGTTGTGATAGTTGGAGGGTTGGGAGAATATGGATGGATGACAATTTTGAGTGGGTGGGTAGTTCAGCTTATGGAAGAGGTGGTGGTTTGTTTGTGATTTGGGATAATAATGAATTTATTAAGGAAGAAGTGATGGTTAGTGACAGATTTATTATGATAAAAGGAAAATGGGTTGGGAACGAGTTTCAATGCATCATTGTGAATGTTTATGCTCCGTGTGGGTTGGAGGAGAAGAAGATGTTGGGGGTGGAGCTGTTGGAACTTCAAAAGAATGCAAGAAGAAGCCAGGGTCGGGTTCTGTGTGGAAACCCATGAATTTTTTAGGATTTTGAAATTGTGTACGTGTTGAGTTTTGGTTTGGGAGGGATGGCTCAAAGTGCGTGAAGATGAGATTTTGCTTCGTATTTGTAAGGGTTTGGCAAAGCTTTTAAATGAAACGGTTTGAAGAAAATAGTGATTCTTTATAAGGTTGTGGTGTTTATAATCCAGGAAATCATATTGGAGTTGTTGTTAGTATCAAAGGGTGTAATTTAGATGAAGTGATGAAAATTGTTTAGAAGTTGCAATTCTGTTATGGGATTATAAGTTTCAGGACGATGAGTAACCACAGTTTTGAAGTTGCAATTCTGTCGTTGGTGCAAAAATTTGATTTAAGATTGCAAATGAAGGTGTTTTGACTTGGTGTCTTTTGTTGTGTTAAGGTCTTAGCTTTATATTTGTCTAAGTTTAAGATGGTTTTTGTAATTTAGATTCTGTTTTAGATAGTGTTGTTTGCACTTTGAGGGGAGCTTTGTGCTCTCTGACTTTGTAGTTACTTTTAATAAAAATTTATTGGTTACAAAGAAACAGTTCTATGTTTATTAAAAAAATAAAAAAATTGATCCCAGGGTTTTTATAACCCAAAGTGTATTGACAACTAGAACAGAGATTCCTCTGTAGCATGAGTCTGGTGTTTGAAGAAAGAAGCTATATTCCTCTGTAGCAATTGACATACTGATTGGAAAATGCAGGAATTTTATATCTATGAAAATCTCAGAGAAGCTAATGGGATGGTCGACTTGTTGGCGAAATCAGGGGTGGGCAGGTTAGAGAATTTTATTGCTCGGTAGTAATGGCATTTGATAGGCTAATTCATAGAGATTGGGTGGGTGCGTTATTTGTTGGGTTGGGTGAGGTTCATTTCCTGGGTTTAGACTTTCGGGTTTGTTCACGGATTAGTTCAGAAAATGAAAAGGCTTCAAAAAGAAGAAGATGATGCGGCTTAGAATGTGGTTTGAAATACCTCATTTAAGGAAATTAGATTAAAAGCACCTTTATTTTGAAATAAAGATTTCAATTTACTTGGGTGTAGGAAAAAACTCATGAAAGGTCACTCAAAAAGACACCAAAATATTATCATCCAGATCATTGGCTTTTAAGTCAATGATCTCTACGGCGCTTGTTTTCCTAGATAGCCCCTCGAAACCTAATGGAAAAAAGCATTAAAATTGATTAGTATAGTATATGCATGGCATGGGACAACATTAATTTGAAAAAATTGAACATATACATTAACTTTACCAGTAGTATAGATTGGTCCACTCGGTTGTATGATAAATTTAGAGACTTGAGGGATGAAAATTCAACTAAAGATGATAAAATGCTGCTATCATTGAAATAATTATAACTTAAGTCAAGGGCCTCTAGTTTCTTCAACTTTAATGCTAATAAATAAACCAAACCAACCAAAAATTAGATTAAAATTATGCATGGTTAAATTTGAAGTTGAAACTTATAATTAGGGACTCTTTAAAATAAAATAAAAAAATCATAGAAGAGAGAAGCAAAAAATAAAGCAACATGTTTGGTTGGATGTAGACTTGCTCATGGATCGGATAATCCGTTCGGTCCGTATTGGGCAGGAGTTTTAGTGATTCGGACCGGTCCAGCCCGAATCACTATAAATCTATTAAAATATATATTTTTAAAAATTTTAATTATAAAAATATATAAATATTAATAAAAAAATAATTTTTTAATTTATTATTATTATTGTGAATAGTGATCCGAGCCAGCGGGCAGACTCGGGCTCTCCCAGGACCAAGCTTGGGTAAGAAAAAAATTTTCTGGATCACGGTTCGACCCGATCCATTAGCAGATCTAGTTGGATGGAATAATCATTTTATTTTTGATCTATTTCAGATCCATTTTTATCAATTGATTATAATTAATATTATTTTTTATAATAATTTATAGTTAATCTAATAAAAGGGTAAAGTAGATTTTTATATTTATTTCAATCATATTCTTTCAACTAATCAAATATGTTAATATTATTCGCAATATATTTTTATTTCAATGAACCAAATCTTATAATATACCTATTTAATTTATTACATTCTTCCTCTATTTTACTTCCACAAAATATCTAATATTCTATTTGTTAACCAAATATGATGTGCTGTAGATGTATTTAATTTTCACAGGCAAATGTAGCAAATAATAAAGTGATAGTGAATGGATGACCTTCGTTGTCAAGGCAACCAGCAATTTTTGTTCCCACTCAAAGAAAGACTCTTCAATTCCTCGAAAGGAAGAAACTGGGAGGCGTTCAGATACCATTGCTGCATTTGATCATGAGAAGTTCCAAAAAGAAAGAAATTTGATACCATAAATCTGTCTGCAAGGGAGAGCCCTATCACTCGTCCGCTAGTTGCATCGCACTCGACCCTTTCCCATTGACAACATTCTGAACTCTCTTTTCCTTCGTCATCTTCCCACCCAGTTGTGTAAAGCGTACTGATTGTAGAATTGAATGGGTGGTGCCGATGATTGAAAAAGGCTTGAGTTGCAAGAGACCAAGTTTTTCTTGCTCCCAACACCCCTCACCCCACCCTTCTAAACCTAATACAAAAACTAGTACCAAAACCACCCCTAAACATTTAGGTCCGGCGTATAGTTCTAAATCGCGGTCGAAGATGCGGTTGCAGGTCACGGACGTTATGTAAAGCATCGCGGACGTAAATTTAATAATGTTTCAATAAATTTGATAATGTTACGTACGTTACATAACGAATAAAATGTGATGCGGTGTTTTTATTTTCGTTATGTTGTGTAACGGCTGCAATTTAATACTATGGTCCGGCGGCTCCCATTGAATATATATAGCTAGGAACTCAGCTGATGTATACCTCAATGCATGCTGGAGCAACAAACACTCATTTGGGTTTTATATATAGCTAGGAGCATTAAGGAGGCAGGAAAACCATGCATGTTTCTTAGAAATGTCATTTCAATTGTTGATAAATTTCCACAAGCACTTTCGTCCAAGTTTCTTCTTTTCTCCACTAATAATAAGAAAACTAAAGATGTTGATAAATTTAATTTTTTTAAAAATAAATTTTAATGATTATTTGTTATGTTATTTGGACTTAAAGTAAGTGTTGAATACGAGTATATGTCCAATACGAAAATATTTTTAATTTTTTAAAGTTTTTTCATATATTTGAAGGATTATACCTCATACGATCATATTTATATCAGAATATGTGTTAGACATAAATGTAGTATACTTTGAGAAAAATAAAGAGTTCGGATAATATAGATTATTTGAGTTCTAAGAGCAAAACTTTAATTTTGAATATGAAAAAGAAATTCAAAAATTAAATATACTAGAGAAAACACCCCGCTCCGCCAGGGTACTTTTAAATTTTTTTATAAGTTTTTAATTAATTAACAATAATAAATTAATTTTAAATTATATTATATCAAATAATAATTTTTTGTTTAATTTTTTATTTTTAAATTATAATAATATAAATTTAATAATATTTTGTTAATTATAAAAATTAAATTTATGATAATTGTTTATTAATAAATTGCATAATATAAATGCATTTTCAAATTTTATTTTATATATATATTTAAAAATATTTAAACTTTATTGTATACTGTGTATTTTTATTTATAGGAGGTAAAAAATAATAAATAAGAAAATAAAATTGTGGTTTGTATTTTATTTTCTCATAGGATTGATTTTCTCACATAAGTTAGCAGCAATTTCATTTCTCTTTTTTTACTTTTTTTCCCGAGCGGATTGGGTACAGATCCTAAATCAACTCGCGACTCAACGTACGGACCTACGCCTTTAAATACATCATTTAAAATTAAATAAAAATAATTAATAAAATAATTTTTTTAACTTTTCCCCCAAGCCAATCGGGTACGAATCCTAAACCAACCCGCGAGTCAACATACGGATCAACCCCTTTAAATACGGATCCACTAAAAATTGCGTATCTTATTTAACCTTGTACCAAAAAGATCAGTTGTAAAGTATAGTAGTTAGCAAGAGTCGAGTTCTCAGGGATTGGGTTTTAGTTTATAAATTATTAGTTTATAATTTAGATTCAAAGAAAACAAAGTAAAGGGGGATTTTTGAAATAATTTAAAAGTAAATAAAACAAGAAAAGTAGAAAACAAATAAATAAGAAGTAATCATATATGAGAAAGGTATAGTTAAGATTTTATTCTCCACCACTAGACATCATTGAGAATCAATAATCAGATCTATCAACATCAATTAACTATTTATCAACCGTAGATAACAACAAGCTCTCTTATCCCAATCTTTTCTTAGTTCGTCGTTAAATAGAACAAGCTCTCTATTTAATCTCTAACCACTAGACAACCTAGAATGAGCTCTCTAGATTTTATGTAATGGCAACTTTATGATGAGAAAGATAGGTTAATCTAGGCAACAAACACATAAGCTCGGATTGTTTAACCTATGTTATGTTCCACTTTGCAATTAGCGAAAACTCTAACATAATCATTAATCACAAATTGCCACCTATGAATAGGAAATCAGGACAATTAAATGGATCAAGACTCCTAAATTATCATTAGATAATTATCAAGATCTATCTAGTTGTACACCTAAACAAATCAAGACAAAGATCATAAACAATTCTTATAGAAGAACATAATCAACTTTGATAGAAAATTAATGATAGATAAAATCTAAAAATCAATTACACAATATGTCTAGGGCTTTGAAATCATCCTTAACCAAAGAAAAGTTTAGCCTAGCATAAGCATAGTTAACATAGATATAAAAGAAATTAAGAAGAAAAACTAAAAGAAAGAAAAAGAAAATCAGAATACAAGATTAGAAGAAGTGTAGAGATCAGCTCCCTCTTGTGTCTCTATTTATAGGAAGCCTCTAGGTCTTGAGCATTTAATGTTGACCGGCAGCCAATGTTTCTTAAAAATAAGGAAAGGTTGGTGACTTGCAGCCAAAAGATATTTAAACAAGGAAATATGCTTTACTTGCAGCCAAAACATGTAGAAATAAGGAAAGTCATAGCTGATTTAAATCTTCTACTTTGACAAGGATTAACTTTAAGGAAAAATTCTTGCAATTAATGCAATTAATGCAAAGTTAAAAGGTTGACAACCATTAATCCTACTTTGACTAGGATTTTTTCACATGGCAAATTAAGTTGATTCTTACAATTAATGCAAGATAACACCTACAAAACATCTACAAAACACAAAACCATAGTAAACTATCAAGGATTTCAAGGAACTAAACATAAAATATAAGAAATTGATATATGAAAATATATGAATTTAAGCACTTATCAAACTCTCCCACATTTAGTCTTTTGCTAGTCCTCGAGCAAAATCAAATAGAGACAAAGTAAGAAAATCGAATCTAGTTCACTTTCAATACAACTTATAGACAATCATTGAACAAGTATTATAAACTAATCAATAGCTTAAAGAGTTTCACAAAAAATCATGCTTGATAGTAAAGGGTTTGAGTTAAGCTAATATTAACATAACATATCTCAATAAAAATAGTGCATGTTCAAACTTAATCTCAACTTCTCATATGGGATACTCTCATGATTTTCACTCTTTAAAGTAGTGATAAAGTGATTACACTCAATCAGTCTCATGAAAACAGTTCTTCCATATGCTTGCTTGTCCACCTATTCTCCACTACTTAGATCATGCAACTTCATGAATCAATAGGTCTTTATTTAAGGTTGTAATGGGGCCAAAGGGTTGTAATGTGGTTAAAGAATAAAAGGAAAAGGATATTACATAGGTTCCAAATATTTCATAGAGTTTAGAGACATAATAAGATTCATACAAAGAAAACATTTTAAAACTCTTTAGAATACATATAACACATAGGCCGAATATTCATGTTGGGCATTTTCTTCATTCTAAACAACTTTGTAACATCTTTTTCTTTTTCCACAAGTTCAAGAGATGATATATATATATATATATTTTACTTTGGGAATGTATTTGACAATGATCCCTTTCTTTTTCTCTTGATTTTTTTTTCTTCCCCCACACTTATCTTTTGTTCTAACCCAAATTTTCAAAAAGTATCATTTGCTTTTGCAATATATCTCAAACATTTTAGTCCATCTTTAGAATAAGGGTAAAGATAAAAATGTGTTTAGGCTAGGTGTAAGATGTGGTTACCAATAAAATAGCATATTCAATGTAGGCTCAAATTGGCTCACTAGTGGGGATGTTCTCTTGGAACATCAATATGGGATTGGCTTATTTGGCCCTGGTTATAATCCTAATGCCTCTATCATATCCATGTTATCACATACATCAATATAGTCTCAAACGGTTTAAAGCAAGTTCTAGAGAATCATGTAATCATAAGAGTACTCAAGAAAGAAATTAGATTGATATATATAATGCATCAATCATATAGGTTCAAAACTCATAAAGATGATTATACAAGTCAATTTTAAGTCTAAACATGCTTCTTTCTCAATCAACATATCATATTAACATTGGCTCATGAAAAATAGTATATCAAACTTAATTCTCATGAAAATCTTCTCAATAATAACTAGTTTCAGACTCATTCAATTCATATCTCATCATTGTATTGAAAAGAACTAAAAACACACTAAAATACTCGAAAAAAAAATCTAACATAAAAATCCTAAATTCTTCTTCCCACACTTAATTCTTACATTGTCCTCAATGTAATACTATTACCCCACATGCAAGAATTATATGTAAGAGAAAAGAACTAGTAAACAAAATAATAAAAATAACTAAGACTCAAAACAAACTAATAAAACATAAACAAACCTAAAACACTACATAAACAATATAAACAATAAAAATAATAAAAGGAAAAGGAAAAGAAAGCAAATTTGAGTATAGCAGGTTGGTAATTTCTTCATTAATTGAATTGTCTTCCCAATTAGCACTTGTGTTAGTTTGTTCAACCTAACCAACACCCCTTTCTTGGCTTTTTAGGCTTTTCTGTTCTAGGCATGAGACTTTCAGGATTTTTGCATTTTGTTGAAAGTTGTCTATGCACAACAGCAGATACATTCTCCACCACAATTATTATTCCATCACTTTTGGTGGTGCATTGTTCTTTGAGGAATGGTGCATCTTTCGCTACTTGTTGAATGGCATCCGCAAACAAGCTGTTTAAGGTTTTCAGCATGTGTTGTTCATGTTCCTCCTCCTTGAACTTTGCAAATTTGCTAGGAAAAGATGGAGAAGAAACATTAGTATAAATAGGAACCTTAAAAGTTACCTCAGGTGTCGAATTACTCTTAATTGGAATTGTGGCTTCATCATCCTCAAGAGAATCCATCTCTAGTTCTTTCTCATCCTCGGTTTCCCTTGGATTTTCTGACTCATCCTCAAGTTGTGTGGCACTAACACTCTCCTTTGGATCAATCATAGCTTGGGAAGGGAGCTCTTGAGATCTTTGTTCTACTAATTGGCTTATCGCTGTTACCATTTGTCCCATTTGAGTCTGCAATTGACTCATCCTTGTTGCCATTTGTCTGTTTGTTTCCTTATGTCCTGTTGCATTTGCAATTGGTTAGTAGCAAGGGATCTGATAAGATCTGCTAGAGACTCACCTAAAATTTGTGATTGGGGCTAAAAAAAAAATATGGTTCTTGAGACCATGATTAATTGAAGCTCGATGGAAAATTGTAGTTGGCCTAAGGATCTATTTCTTGATAATTTCCCGCGTAGGATGTTCCCACCATCCCTCATTGTAAGTGTTTGGGAAAGGATCACACTGTTGTTGGTGGAACCCTTGTTGGCTTTGGCATCCTTCCACATCATAGGCTAGTTAAAATTATCTTTTTCGGTAGTATGGGCACCAATTGGTTGGATGATCCATCATGAAGCACATTCCACACTGCCTTGATTGTTGAACATTATCCATCGCCAATTGTTGAATTGAGAAGGTGAGATTGGCTCGTTGGTTCTCCTTGTTCATGTATGTCACAACTCTTCAAGTGTTAGATTGCTCAATTTCATCGTGTTTTGCTCAAAATTTGAAAAAGGAAAAGAAAAAAAAAACCTGTATGTACAAGAAAAATAAAATTAATTACAACTGAAAATAAGAATAAACTAAATAACTAATAAACTAAATAAAGCAACCTCCAGCAACGGCGCCAAAAACTTGATGCATTAAAAATAGCATATCTTATTTAACCTTGAACTAAAAAGATCAGTTGTAAAGTATAGTAGTTAGCAAGGATCGAGTTCTCAGGGATTGGGTTTTAGTTTATAAATTATTAGTTTATAACTTAGATTCAAAGAAAACAAAGTAATGTGGGGTTTTGGAAATAGTTTAAAAGTAAATAAAACAAGAAAAATAGAAAACAAGTAAATAAGAAGTAATCAGATATGATAAAGGCATGGTTAAGGTTTTATTCTCCACCACTAGACATCATTGAGAATCAATAATCAGATCTATCAACATCAATTAACTATCAAAATTATCAACCGTAGATAACAACAAGCTCTGTTACACCAATCTTTCCTTAGTTCGTCGTTAAATAGAACAAGCTCTCTATTTAATCTCTAACCACTAGACAACCTAGAATAAGCTCTCTAGATTTAATGTAATGGCAGCTTTATGATGAGAAAGATAGGTTAATCTAGGCAACAAACACATAAGCTAGGATTGTTTAACCTATGTTATGTTCCACTTTGTAATTAGCGAAAACTAACATAATCATTAATCACAAATTGCCACTTATGAATAAGAAATCAAGACAATTACACGGATCAAGACTCTTAAACTAGCATTAGATAATTATCAAGATTTATCTAGTTGTACACCTAAACAAATCAAGACAAAGATCATAAACAATTCTTATGGAAGAACATAATCAACTTTGATAGAAAATTAATGATACATAAAATCTAAAAATCAATTACACAACATGTCTAGGGCTTTGAAATCACCCTTAACAAAAGAGAAGTTTAGCCTAGCATAGGCATAGTTAACATAGACATAAAAGAAATTAAGAAGAAAAACTAAAAGAAAGAAGAAGAAAATCATAATAAAAGAGTAGAAGAAGTGTAAAGATCAACTCCCCTTTGTGTCTCTATTTATAGGCAGCCTCTAGGTCTTGAGCATTTAATGAGCATTTAATGTTGATTGGCAACCAAATGATATTTAAACAAGGAAATATGCTTTACTTGTAGCCAAAGCATGTAGAAATAAGGAAAGTCCTAACTGATTTAAATCTCCTACTTTGACACGGATTAACTTTAACGAAAGATTCTTGCAATTAATGCAATTAATGCAAAGTTGAAAGGTTGACAGCCACTAATCCTACTTTGACTAGGATTTCTTCACAAGGAAAATTAAGTTGATTCTTGCAATTAATGCAAGATAACACCTACAAAACACAAAACCATAGTAAACTATCAAAGATTTCAAGGAACTAAGCATAAAATATAAGGAATTGATATATGAAAATATATGAATTTAAGCGCTCATCAAATATATCATTTAAAATTAAAATAATTAATAAAATAATTTTTTCAACTTTTTTCTTGAGCCGATCGGGTATTTATCCTAAATTGACCTGCGAGTCAACGTGCGGACTAACCTTTTTAAATACATTAAATGAAAAATAAAATATATAATAAAATAATTTTTTTCATTTTTTTCGTGCGGGTCGAATACGGATCCTAAACCGACCTACAAGTCAATGTACAGATCAACATCTTTAAATATATCATTTAAAAATAAAATAATTAATAAAAAACTAAAAATAATTAATAAAATAATTTATTTTTTAATTATTTTCAAGCGGGTCAATTATAAATCTTAAATCGACCAGTGAGTGACTGTATGGGCCAACCCTTTAATTACACCATTTAAAATTAAAATAAAAGTAATTAATAAAATAAATTTTTTATTTTAACTTTTTTTTTTCTTGAGCGGCTCGATTATAGATCTTAAATTGACCCGCAAGTCAACGTGCAAATCAACCTTTTTAAATACATAATTTAAAAATAAAATAATTAATAAAATATATTTTTTTCTCGAGCAGATCGGGTATGGATCCTAAATTGACCTGCAAGTCAACAAGTAGACCAACCCCTTTAAATAAATCATTTAAAATTAATAATAAAAAATAACTTTTTTTTTCTGTACGGGTCGGGTACGAATCCTAAATCGATCTGCGAGTCAACGTGCAGACCAACCCCTTTAAATACATCATTTAAAAAAAATAAAACTAAACCAATTAATAAAATAAATTTATTTTTTTATTTTTTTTCGAGCGAGTCAGATATAGATCCTAAATCGACTCGCAAGTGAACGTGCGGACCAACTCTTTTAAATACATCATTTAAAAATAAAATAAAATAAAAATAATTAATAAAATAATTTTTTTAATTTGTTTTTTCGAAAAGGATAGGGTATGGATCTTAAATCGACCTGCGAGTTATCGTTCAAACCAATCTCTTTAAATATATCATTTAAAAAATTAAAAGAAAATATGAAAGGAAAAAAAAATTTAAAAAAAAGGACAAAATTATCCGTAGACAATTTCAAAAAAAATTCCTTAAACTTTAAGGACTCAAAAATTATATGTAGTAGATGGATCTTCAAGTAGAATATCATACATAAAGTCAGTAATTTTAACAATTTCGAGTATTTTATTTAATATGCTTTATTATGTTGTTCAATAATTTTAATTTCTATGAAAAAATTTGAATTTTTTTATGAAAAATTTTGATTTTTTTTATAAAAAAAATTTCTCTTGCTTTTCCTTCAAAAACACTATGAAAATAAGGGGAAATTTTTTTCCTCACGTCTCATTTTAAATTAAACACACAAAAAAAAAATCCCTTTCTTCCGTCTATTTTTTTTAATTTCTTAAAAATTAATCTTTAATACATTAGTAATAAAAAAAATTAACTTCATAAATGAAATTAAAAAGCTACCACAATTTTATTTTTTAAATTAATTTTTTTATTTTTATAAATATACTCTAAAAAATATATATCATATTATTACTTTCGTTTGTGAAAATTTTAAATTTTAAGTGGAAAATAATAATCCATTTCTACTTTTTTTTATTAGAAAAAATTGGAGAGAGATCCTTGGAGCTCGAAAACGAGCCATCATGCCTACAACTACTCTTGACCTAGTGGTCAAGAGGTTGTTGGCATAATCCATTTCTTAATGCCTTACTTTTCTGTTTGAAAGAGAAATTCATCATGGCTATTATCCCTTTTACTCTTTGCCAAGTCCACTTTGTAAGTCTTATATGAATTGAGTTCGTTGTCAGTTTCCGAAATAATTTTCCATATGAATTATTGACACTGACGTAGACATATTTAAGAGTTAGGTAATCTTATTCGGTCTGTCAAATTTAATCTATATTAAATCGGTTTGAACAAAAATATTTATGATTTGAATCAACTCGATCTGATTCAAATTATTTTTTAATTAATAAAAAATATTTTTATTTAAATTTAAATTTAATTATAAATATTAATATAAAAATAAATTTTTTAATTTTTTATTATTATGTGAATAATAAATCAAGTCACGCCAATTAAATTTAGGTAAAAAAATATAAAAAAATCGAAATGCAACCTAACGCGGCCATGAATGTCTTACACAAGTTTTAATTTTTATCATTTTTCGCTTCCTTAACTCTATTTTTTTTCAATTCTCATAAATATTATCTTAATTTGATTTTTTAACTTTTTATCTTTACTGGTTTAAATATTTTATTAAACTAAACCTTTATCGCAATAAAATTTGAAAATCTTTTCATTAAAAAATTTAAAATAAAATGAAGTTGAAATTAAAATTAAAATTAAAAAAATTTAATTAATTAATTACTAAAATTCAGTTGAAGTAATATTATGGAACTGAGACAATATATAAGATTCATGTTGTTTAGCAACACAAACAGGGCAGATTTAAGTTTATTTATCAGGGTGATGGGATGGAAAAGTTATTTTTTAAAATTATTTGAGGTTATTAAAAATGAATTTTGTTAAGTAAAATTAAAATTTTAATATTTTTTTATACAAAATAAGTCGTAGTCTAGGAATAAGGAAAGGGTCGGAGATGTTGGGACTCGAACCCTATATATGTTAGAAAACATCTTTAGATGTAAAACATCCATCAAACCCTAGGAAACATTTATGCTAAATCACCAAGAATCAACAGATCAATATACGGAAGCGTACCTAAATCCATGATGATTGATTACTCTCCAGAGCTGTGCGGTATGTCTTCCAGATCAACACGTTCTCTTAAAGAATCCTTTTGTTTTCTCTCACTTTCTCTCTGATGATGGTATGTCAGAAAGAATAGAATGACAACCGTGTGATCTGAGGATCATAATTTAAAGATAACTTCACTGTTATCTTTTAGTATTTCAATTTTAGTCCATCATAAAAATAAAAATTACCTTTAAGTCTCTACACATTAAAGGTCCACACCCTATTAGATACATTAAAGCCCAAATTACCCAAACTTCAGTAGATCACTTTAACTGGGTTTAATCTTATTCGACAGTCTACAACACATAATTATTCACATTTAAGCCCAATGTTGGATTAAAGATCCAACAATCTCCCACTTGGGCTATATGTGTAACTTTATAATTATACATTGCAAACATAATCATATGAGCTCAACTTAGCTGTCATTACTGAAATGTATCTATAACCAATCCGGTCTAAGAAATTATACCAAAATAGGATCAAAGCGGCTTTCGTTACATCTTTCGTAACTTGACCCATCAATGATCACGTATGCCGATACAACTGAATGACATGGATCATGATGTGGATGTGTAGCATGGAAATTTCATGCAATGTGATCTTAACATGCCTATTTCCAACTGGTCCACCATTAAACCTTCGTGAGATCAATCCATACCAAAATCAAAGTGTAAATATTCCAAAACTTTAATTCTGCAGAAAATAACTTTAAAATATCCACAAATTGAAATAACTGAAAATATGTCTATATCAGAAAAGCATTTAAAATTATAAACTCCCACTAAAACTGAATATCCTCAAATTACATGACACCCATATGAGCAGTTTGCTCATAAACCACTTTGGGTGGCAATCCCTTAGTAAGCGGATCCGCAACCATGGAGTTTGTACCGATGTGCTCTATAGATAACTGTCCACTCTAAACTCTTTCTTTAACAACTAGGAACTTGATATCTATATGCTTTGACTTCGTCGAGCTCCTGTTGTTGTTGGAATATAGAACTGCCGACTTATTATCACAAAATAACTTGAGTGGTCTTTCAATACTGTCCACTATGCGCAGCCCCGTGACAAAATTTCATAGCCATATTCCTTGATTGGATGCCTCATAACGCGCTATGAACTCTGCCACCATGGTAGAATAGGCTATAAGAGATTGTTTAGCACTCTTCCAGGAGACAGCACCTCCTGCTAGTAGGAAGATATAGCCCGACGTAGATTTCATACTATCTTGGCATCTAGCAAAATCGGAGTCAGTATACCCAACGATTTCAAGCTGATCCGATCTCCGGTACGTAAGCATGTAGTCTTTTGTTCTTTATAAGTACCACAAGACCCGTTTGGCTGCTTTTCAATGGTCTACTCCTGGATTACTTAAATATCTGCCCAACATGCCAACAATGTACGCAATATCCAGACACGTACAAACCTGAGCATACATCAGACTTCCTACTGCTGACGCATAAGGAATCTGCTGCATTTCCTTTTCCTCAAAATCATTCTTAGGGAACTGATTGAGACTAAACTTGTCTCCCTTTGCCACAGGGGTATTACTTGGTTTACAATCCTGCATACCATATCTTTTGAGAACCTGTTCGATATAGCTCTTTTGTGATAATCCAAGAATACCCCGGGAACGACCCCGGTGTATCTTTATGCCTAATACAAAAGAGGCGTCACCAAGATTTTTCCTCTCAAAATTCTTAGCTAGAAATCTCTTGGTTTCGTGCAATAAGCCTATATCGTTGCTGGCAAGCAAAATGTCATCGACATATAAAACTAGAAAAATATACTTGCTCCCACAGAACTTGTAACAACCGAGGTTACGTATACTCATATAAAGTTAAATCTCGAAACTTTTAAGGACAAACTTGGAAATTGGTAAGAAGTTATAAGTGAAGAAAATAAAAGAAGAAAAGATCAAATTGAACATATTAAAAAGTTTAGGGGCTTAATGGTTATTTATAAAAAGTTGAGGGACCAATGTGCAATTATACCAAAAATTTAAAAATATCTCTTAAGTTTATTTTATATCTTGAAAACTCTAGAAAATTTCTTTCTCTCCCAAGTAGCAGCCGGCTCTCCTATCCTCCATCTCTCTCAAAATTCTCTTGAAACAACTCCACCAAAATCTCAACAACAATTACATCCAAGGTTAGTTTCTTGATAAATTCTTCCTTTTCTTTAGATATTCTACTTGAGCATGCTAAGATCTTAGCTCCATAAACATGTTAAGGTCTGAAATCCATCGATTAAGTATGAGTTTTACTCACCTTTGGTAAGAATTAAAAGGATTTGAAAGCATGAACAAGAAAATGGGAAGAAAAAGCAAAACAGGGGAAGTTGAGCATGCTTGCTGTTCGGATTTTTTGGGTTCGGCACATCTGGGTTAGTATTTTTTTTTTATATTGTTTCTAGAAACTAGACTTCAATATGAGAATTTTGGTTTTTGAATCACCCAAAACTGATAAGCGGTTTAAAAGATAAAATTCGGTGAAGTTGGTTGTTCTGTGTTGACCCCTATTTCAGCATAGTTTCGGGATTTATCAAATTTGATCAAGAATTTGTTCTAATTTTCTAATTTAGTTATTTTCTTCATAAAGTAGACTTATTGGTTGAAATAAACCAATTGGAATCACTTCAAAATTCCTTACCAAACTCAAGTTATGATTTTCTAATCTAGCTTGATCATAAGGAATTTATTGCTTAAGATAAATATAGTACTAAATGATGGTTATGGATTATGAAAATCTCTAAGGCATGGAGTACTAGAAAGTAATTTGATAAGGACATGAATATGGAGTTGAATTATGGAGAAAATGATTATGGAAATGACATTAAAAATTAAGGATATGTTGTTTTGAATATGAGAAATTAGTATTGAATATGGGGTAGATTAATAGGACTTAAGTTGCATTCATAATTGTGTAATGCTTGGAGCATGTATATTACTAATTATTGTTAATCTCTAGGCCACGTAGATCCGACGTCACTTGTGGATCTCGAAGTGTCAGATCGAGGTGTACAGTGAGATCATCTCAAGGATTGTGAGTAGACGACAACCATAGTTATTTGAAATTTCTTTAATTATAATTATATATTTTTTTTGCATGATATTTATTTTACGTATTAAAGGTATATATGATATATAATCATATGAATTGATTTGTTATTAAAGTACATTTATTTCAAGAAATATTATATCGAGTAAGTTGGTTGATTTATAAAATATGATTATACATAGAATTTGACGTACATGGTTTTGGCTCCACCTGACTTAATGTATGAGATTATACCCTTGATCGGAATACGGGAACTGCGTGCTACGCCTTTGTGGCGGGAGCCACCTCCAGAGTCCCAATTTCGTGATATTAAACTGTGGTATGGGAGCTGCGTGCTACGCCTTTGTGGTGGGAGCCACCTCCAGAGTCTCTATCCCTTTATATTAGCCTTTTGGGGGCACATCATAGCGACACATATGCCTTTGAGGCGTCCTATGGTGGTATTGCCTTTGGGGCCGACTACTAGTATGCCTACATGGATATTGCCTGGTTATTTCATGGATGTATTCTTATGCATGACAGTAAGTTAGAGCCCAACTATACGTAACTTGGTTTAATTTATAGATTTTATACATTGATTTAATATTATAATATTATTATACATTTGAAAACTTCGCTACATCTTTGAATTACTCATTATGGTTTTACTATTATTTATTTTGAAAATGTCAATTATGCTTTACAGGTTACCATTATAGTTTTCATACGCTTTAAATGTTGTCTACTCATTGAGATATTCATATATATCACCTCTTCTTATTTCTCATTTTCAGGACACAGTTAGGTGTCGGGATTGCTGCCTTCCTCTACTCTCCGCTTCAAGAGTATATTGACGTGGTGGGCATCATATCTAAATTTCTAGAAGATTTAATCTCTTGATGTTTTTATCTAGTAAACCTTGCTGGGATAGGTATACTTCTGGAGATATTATATATATTTGAAGATATGAGACGATAGATCAATATCTTTTGACTTGAGCATAAATTGATCATGGATAATTTTTGAATATGCATGGATATATGTGATAATAGTATTGAGAAATATTACTAGTTGAGGATATGAATTGAGTGTTATTTGCAGGAGGGTTATAGTTGATATAGAAAGGAAACTCTGCTGGATTTTAGGTAGATTATCCGAACAGGGTGTTTCAATTTGGTATCAGAGCAAGGTTATAGGTCCTGTAGACTTAGAAACTGTTTGTTGAAGTATTAAAATAGTGTCAATTGTGCAGGAAATCAGACACGAAGCCACCATGTCGAAGAGGAAGGCCTAGAATCAATCCCCTACCCCAAAATAGGGATAGAAATAGAAATGAAAATATTGATGAGCAAATTGGAGAACAAGCTTCAGCTGCTGGTTCATCTTCTGTTGCTGCACCCTCAGCAGCTGATCTTAATTTAGCTGAGGCAGTTGCGGCCTTGGCAAGAGTAATTCCCGTTTTGACTGCCCCTACTGAAAAGGGGATAGTTGATTATTGTAAAGATCTGAAGAATATGGGTTGCAAGATTTTCACGGGATCTTTGGTATCAGATTTAGCCTGGTCATTGCTACAAAAAAATTGAGATTACTTCCATTACTCTTCAGATTCACGAGCCTATGAGGTTACCATGTGCGGTGCAATTTTTGGAGGATCATGCATACACATGGTGGAAAACTACAGTGCAAAGGTATGTTGGACGTCCTGCCATAACCTGGGCAGACTTTCGAAGAGAGTTTGAAGAAAAAATACTATTCTTGGGCCTTGCGGGAAAAGAAATGGACTGAGTTTATGAATTTAAAATAGGGTAGTATGTCACTAGCAGAGTATGAGCAAAAATTTAGCGAATTATCAGAATTTGCTCCATCAGTAGTAGCCAACAATGCTGACAGATGCAAGAAATTCCAAGACGGGCTACATGTTAGTATTCGAGATAGGTTGACAACCCTGGAGACAGATGACTTTAATAAATGGGTCAACATGGCAATCAAAGCTGAACAGAATCTGAAAGAAATGAAAGATAGAGAAGAAAAGTTCAGAAAAAGAAAAGGGCAGTCCTCCAGTGAGGACGTGAGGCCTAAGAAAAGTTATGTAGAAAGCAGTGTCAGTGGTTACAAACCATCGAGATTTCAAGAGGGATTAGATAGAAAACCTATTAGTGGTTCTTCTAGCAGATTTATCATCGGACCTCAACAGCAGACTAGATTGCTATCTGTGAGGTCAGGAGGACCTCGTACATTGACTTATCCTCAGTGTCCTCATTGTGGGAGGAATCATTTTGGTGAATGTTGGAGACTACAGGGTGTGTGTTTTTACTACAAAGAATCGGGACACATGAAACGGGATTGTCCTAAGCTGGAGAACAAGGGAGTTACTAGTCAGTTATCAGTGGGTCAAAGGGAAAGGATCCAACCTACTGCTGCACCTCAGTCGACAGCAGTTAGAGATAAAATTGGGGCACAATCTCAAGTTGGTTCATCTACTGGCCTTCGACAGAATGGACAGCCTGGTAGACCTCGAACTGCAGCCAGAATTTATGCTATGACCCAACAACAGGCTCAGGCTACTCCTGAAATGGTTACAGGTACTCTCTCAATTTCTAAGGCAAATGCTAGGATCTTAATAAATCCGGGTGCAACTCATTCTTTTGTTGCTAATTCATATGTCATGCATTTGGATAGAGAGTCTAGGAGGTTAGATATCCCTATGGTCGTTAGTACCCCAGTGGGAGACTTGGAGTTTACCTTTTAAGGAGAAAGGAAAGTTTTACCTTCTTGCCTTATCTCCAAGATGGCAGTCAATAGATACTTGCAGAAAGGGTATTCTGCTTACCTTGCTTATGTGATTAATAAGGACATACATGAGGCAAAGTTGGAAACTATACCTGTGGTCAAAGAGTTTCCTGAGATCTTCCCTGAAGAATTGGTCGGTTTACCTCCTGACAGGGAATTGGAGTTCACTATCGACTTAATCCCTGGCAGTGCTTCTATTTCTCAGGCACCTTATAGAATGACACCTTCGGAGCTAAAGGAATTGAATGTGCAGTTGCAAGACCTAGTTGACAGAGGTTTCATTCGGCCTAGTACTTCACCGTAGGGAGCACCGGTTTTATTTGTAAAGAAAAAGGATGGATCTTTACGATTGTGTATCGACTACTAGCAACTGAACAAGGTCACCATTAAGAATAAGTATCATTTGCCAAGGATTGATGACTTGTTTGATCAATTGCAAGGTGCAAGTGTGTTCTCCAAAATTGACCTAAGGTCGGGTTATCATCAATTGAAGATTAAAGAATCTGATATTCCAAACACTGCTTTTAGAACTCGATATGGTCATTATGAATTCTTAGTTATGCCTTTTGGGCTAACTAATGCACCTGCAGTCTTTATGGATTTGATGAATAGGGTGTTTCGGCCCTACTTAGATAAGTTTGTTATTGTGTTCATCGATGACATCCTAGTTTATTCCAAGAATAAGGATGATCATGTAAGCCATTTGAGAACGGTGTTGCAGACTATGCGTGAAAACAACTTTATGCTAAATTTTCCAAGTGTGAATTCTGGCTGGACAAAGTAGCATTCCTTGGTCATGTAGTATCTAAGGAAGGGATTTTTGTAGATCCACAAAAGATAGAAGTTGTAGTTGCTTGGGAATGACCCACGAATGTCACAGAAGTTAGAAGCTTTCTCGGATTGGCTGGGTACTATCAAAGATTCGTGGAAGGATTTTCCATGATTGACCATAGCACTAGTTCTTACACTACCATCAGGGACTGGAAGCTTTGTGGTATACAGTAATGCCTCGAGGCGAGGTTTGGGTTGTGTTTTGATGCAACAGGGAAGGTGATAGCTTATGCTTCTCGACAACTGAAACAGCATGAGCAGAACTATCCCACTCACGATTTAGAGTTGGCGGCAGTGGTGTTTGCACTGAAAATTTGGAGGCATTATTTATTTGGAGAAAAATGTACAATCTACACTGATCATAAGAGTCTGAAATATCTGATGGATCAGAAGGAACTAAATTTGAGGCAAAGAAGATGGTTGGAATTGATAAAAGATTATGACTGTGTAATTGACTACCACCCAGGAAAGGCCAATGTAGTGGCCGATGCTCTTAGTAGAAAGTCTTCTAGTTCTCTTGCTCATAACCGAGCGATTCAAAAACCCTTACAAAATGAGTTGAAGTCTTTATCTTTAGAATTGATGATTGATGAGAATGATCTCCTAATAGCCCACTTGAAGGTTAAATTGATTCATATTGATTGGATACGTGAAGCACAGAATAATGACCCTATGCTGGTAAAGTTAAAGCAAGAAGTAAGGGATGGTGTGAGGATTGACTTTCAAATAAAGGATGATGATGTACTGATAATGAAAAATAGGCTTTATGTGCCTTAAGATGAAGAACTCCGGAAGGTGATTTTGGAGGAAGCTCATAATGCACCATACGCGTTACATCCTGGTAGTGTGAAGATGTATCGAACCTTAAGAGAACATTATTGGTGGCAAGGTATGAAACGGGACATAGCTGAGTTTGTTTCTAGATGCTTGGTATGCCAACAAATTAAAGCCGAGCATCAAAAACCTTCAGGGAAATTGAACCCCCTACTTATTCCTTAATGGAAGTGGGAAGATATTGCTATGGATTTCATTTCGGGATTGCCAAGAACGCAGTCTGGTTATGACAGCATTTGGGTGATTGTTGATCGTTTAACAAAATCAGCTCAGTTTTTGCCAGTCAAGAAGACTTTTTCCATGGAAAGACTGGCTAAACTTTATGTGAACGAAATTGTTAGGTTACATGGTGCCCCAATATCGATTGTATCTGATCGAGACCCCCGATTCACATCTCGCTTTTGGCCAAGTTTGCAGAATGCAATGGGCACTAAAATCAAGTTCAGTACTGCTTTTCATCCCCATACGGATGGATAATCTGAACGGACAATTCAAATTCTGGAAGATATGCTCAGATCTTGTATTATGGAACACAAAGGAAATTGGGATGAACACTTGCCTCTAGCAGAGTTTGCATATAACAATAGTTATCAGTCCAACATCGACATGGCTCCGTTTGAAGCTTTGTATGGAAGGAAGTGCAGAACTCAGGTGTGTTGGGATGATACAGATTAAAGGAATTTACTAGGTCCAGAAATTGTTATGATGACTGCAGACAAAGTTAAGGTAATTCGAGAAAAGATAAAAATAGCTCAAGATCGACAAAAGAGCTATGCAGATAATCGGAGAAAAGATTTAGAGTTTGAAGTTGGTGATATGGTGTTTTTGAAAGTGACTCCTTGGAAGGGAGTAATCCGGTTTGGAAGACGAGGGAAGTTGGGCCCTCGATATATAGGGTCGTATGAGATCATTGAACGGATTGGCCCAGTTGCTTATAGATTAGCCTTACCAGAAGAATTCTCACGAACTCATAATGTGTTCCGTGTTTCTATGCTCCTAAAGTACATTTTCGATTCTTCACATATATTGGAGGACTTGCCTATGGAAATTGAGAAAAATTTAACTTATGAAGAGCAGCCGGTTGAGATTTTGGATAGAAGGGACCAAGTTCTAAGGACTAAGACTATTCCATTAGTGAAAGTTCTTTGGAGGAATCATTCATATGAAGAAGCTACATGGGAAAGGGAGGAAGATATGCGGACTCAATATCCTCACTTGTTCAATCAAGTTGGTAAGTAAATTTCGAGGACGAAATTTTTCTAAGGGGGGTAAGTTGTAACAACCGAGGTTACGTATACTCAAGTAAAGTTAAATCTCGAAACTTTTAAGGACAAACTTGGAAATTGGTAA
The DNA here is from genome assembly GCA_030761205.1 of Fremontodendron californicum. Taxonomy (NCBI): domain Eukaryota; kingdom Viridiplantae; phylum Streptophyta; class Magnoliopsida; order Malvales; family Malvaceae; genus Fremontodendron; species Fremontodendron californicum. The sequence goes on along the minus strand of JAULJL010000014.1, from coordinate 22,266,820 downwards.
GAAGTTATAAGTGAAGAAAATAAAAGAAGAAAGGATCAAATTGAACATATTAAAAAGTTTATGGGCTTAATGGTTATTTATAAAAAGTTGAGGGACCAATGTGCAATTATACCAAAAATTTAAAAATATCTCTTAAGTTTATTTTATCTCTTGAAAACTCTAGAAAATTTCTTCCTCTCCCAAGTAGCAGCCGGCTCTCCTATCCTCCCTCTCTCTCAAAATACTCTTCAAACAACTCCACCAAAATCTCAACAACAATTACATCCAATGTTAGTTTCTTGATAAATTCTTCCTTTTCTTTAGATATTCTACTTGAGCATGCTAAGATCTTAGCTCCATAAACATGTTAAGGTCTGAAATCCATCTATTAAGTATGAGTTTTACTCACCTTTGGTAAGAATTAAAAGGATTTGAAAGCATGAACAAGAAAATGGGAAGAAAAACCAAAACAGGGGAAGTTGAGCATGCTTGCTGTTCGGATTTTACGGGTTCTACACATATGGGTTTGTATTTTTTTTTTTGATATTTTTTCTAGAAACTAGACTTAAATATGAGAATTTTTGTTTTTGAATCACCCAAAACCGATAAGTGGTTAAAAAGATAAAATTCAGTGAAGTTGGCTGTTCTATGTTGACCCCTGTTTCAGCATAGTTTCGGGATTTATCAAATTTGATCAAGATTTTGTTCTAATTGTCTAAGTTAGTTATTTTCTTCATAAAGTAGACTTATTGTTGGAAATAAACCAATTGGAATTACTTCAAAATTTCTTACCAAACTCAAGTTATGATTTTCTAATCTAGCTTGATAGTAAGGAATTTATTGCTTAAGATAAATATAGTACTAAATGATGGTTATGGATTATGAAAATCTCTAAGGCATGGAGTACTAGAAAGTAATTTGATAAGGACATGAATATGGAGTTGAATTATGGAGAAAATGATTATAAAAATGATATTAAAAATTAAGGATATGTTGTTTTGTGTATGAGAAATTAGTATTGACTATGGGGTAGATTAATGGGACTTAAGTTGCATTCATAATTGTGTAATGCTTGGAGCATGTATAGATACTAATTATTGTTAATATCTAGGCCACGTAGATCCGACGTCACTTGTGGATCCCGAAGTTTCAGATCGAGGTGTACAGTGAGATTATCTCAAGGATTGTGAGTAGACGACAACTATAGTTATTTGAAATTTCTTTAATTATAATTATATTTTTTTTGCATGATATTTATTTTACGTATTAAAGGTATATACGATATATAATCATATAAATTGATTTGTTATTAAAGTACATTTATTTCAAGAAATATTATATCGAGTAAGTTGGTTGATTTATAAAATATGATTATACATAGAATTTGACGTACATGGTTTTAGCTCCACCTGACTTAATGTATGAGATTATATCCTTGATCGGAATACGGGAACTGCGTGCTACGCTTTTATGGCGGGAGCCACCTCCAGAGTCCCAATTTCGTGATATTAGACTGGGGTATGGGAGCTGCGTGCTATGCCTTTGTGGTGGGAGCCACCTCCAGAGTCCCTATCCCTTTATATTAGCCTTTTGGGGGCACATCATAGCGACACATATGCCTTTGGGGCGTCCTATGGTGGTATTGGCCTTTGGGGTCGGCTACTAGTATGCCTACATGGATATTGCCTGGTTATTTCATGGATATATTCTTATGCATGACAGTAAGTTGGAGCCCAACTATACGTAACTGGATTTACTTTACAGATTTTATACATTGATTTAATATTATAATATTATTATACATTTGAAAAGTTCGCTACATTTTTAAATTACTCATTATGGTTTTACTATTATTTATTTTGAAAATGTCAATTATGCTTTACAGGTTACCATTATAGTTTTCACACGCTTTAAATGTTGTCTACTCATTGAGATATTCATATATCTCACCTCTTCTTATTTCTCATTTTCAGGACACAGTTAGGTGTCGGGATTGTTGCCTTTCTCTACTCTCCGCTTCAAGAGTATATTGACGTGGTGGGCATCATATCTAAATTTTTAGAAGATTTGATCTCTTGATGTTTTTATCTAGTAAACCTTGCTGAGATAGGTTTACTTCTGGAGATATTATATATAATTGAAGATATGAGACGATAGATCAATATGTTTTGACTTGAGCATAAATTGATCATGGATAATTTTTGAATATGCATAGATATATGTGATAATAGTATTGAGAAATATTACTGGTTGAGGATATGAATTGAGTGTTATTTGCAGGAGGGTTATAGTTGATATAGAAAGGAAATTCTGCAAGATTTTAGGTAGATTATCCGGACAGGGTGTTTCAGAACTTATGGTATATAGAATCATCGACCAAATTCATCTCAAAACCGGACGAGATGATCACTTGATGAAACTTGAAATACCATTGTCCAGATGCTTGTTTGAGCCCATAGATGGATTTCTTAAGTTTGCAAACCATATTCTTTGGGTCTCCCAACACAAAGTTTTCTAGTTGCACCATATAAATCGTCTCATCAATGTTACCATTGAGAAACGCTATCTTTACATCCATCTGATATAGCTCAAGATCGAAATGCGCCACCAATGCCATTATAGTCCTGAAAGAGTCTTTCGAAGAAACCGAAGAGAAAGTCTCTTTATAATCGATGCCTTCTTTCTGTGTAAAGCCCTTAGCGATAAGACGAGCCTTGTACCTTTCCACATCGCCTTTCGAATCCCTCTTGGTCATAAATATCTATTTGCAACCAATGAGTTTCGTACCTTCTGGCAATGGGACAAGCTTCCATACGTCATTGTCCTTCATGGACTTAATCTCCTCATTCATGGTATCAATCCACTTCTAAGAGTTAGAACTTTCCATGGCTTGATGAAGTTGATCGGATCATCTTCCATCACTCCAATGTCAACCTCATGTTCTTGGAGAAATACAATGTAGTCATCAGGCACTGCACTTCTCCTTTCTCTAGTGGATCTCCTTAATGGCATAAGCTCTTGAGGTGGTAGAGTTTGTTTTTCTGGAATAATTTCTTGAATGGGAGGTTCATCAACATTGTCTTGATCTGTTGTGCCTTGAACAAAGTCAGGAATGAAATCTTGATCAATTCAATAACACATGTGAGAATATCAACATATTCCTCTTCAAAGACAAAGTCTTTAACTGTATCTCCCCTGCAAACTCGACCTCCTCAAAGAACCTGGCATTTCTCGACTAAAAAATCGACTTAGTTATGGGATCATAAAACTTGTACCCCCTGGATCTTTCCAAGTATCCAATAAAATAGCAACTCACAGTTCTTGAGTCCAGTTTCTTTTCATTAGGCCTATAAGGTCTTGCCTCAGCTGGACATCCCCAAATGTGCAAGTGCTTTAAACTAGGCTTTTTTTGCTCGTCCAAAGCTCATAAAGGGTTTTGGTAGTTGCTTTAGTTGGAATCCTGTTAAGGATATATGCTGCAGTCTTAAGTGCTTCTCCCTTGAGTGATTCTGGTAAGGTAGAATGAAAAATCATACTCCTCACCATGTCTTTAAGTATCATATTTCGTCTTTCAGCAACACCATTCATAGTGGGCGAACCCGGCATAGTGTACTGTTGGACGATACCACATTCCTCTAGGAATTTAGCAAACGGTCTTAGACGTTGTTCATCTGAACCATCATATCTGCCATAGTACTCACCACCACGGTCAGATCTGACGGTTTTGATCCTTTTTGCTGAGTTGGTTCTCAACTTTAGCCTTATAATTTTTGAACACATCCAGTGATTTTGACTTTTCATGAAGGAGATATATGTAGCCATATCTAGAATAATCGTCTATGAACGTTATAAAATATTGTTGACCATTCCAAGCAACCGTAGGGAATGACCCACAAATGTCCGTATGTATAAGTTCTAAGACATCCAAAGATATTTTTAAAATATAAGTACTATATTGACAAATTTGATAAATTTTAGAGTAAATATGAAAAACATGCAATCCAAAAGGAAGTATTTGTTAAATGGTATAATAAATAAAAGTTATTTGAAAAAGAGAAATGAATAATTAGAAATTATTATAAAGGATATTGTAAAGACAAAATTACCCTTAATAAAAAAAAACTTATTTTTCTTTTCTCTTTCATTAAGGAAATATTATTTTTTAAAAATTTTAATTGAAAATAAATTTAAAAAATAAAATATTTAAATATATATATATTTTTAAATTTAAAAAAATAAAGAAAAATTAATTTTAGGCATATTATTTTTATTTTTTAAAATTTTTTAATTAAAAAAAGTAAATAAAAAATTTAAAAATTTATTTTTTAAAATTAAAAAAATTTTATTTTCAGAATATTTATTTTTTAATTAAAAATTAAATTAAAAAATAAAAGAAAAAAGGAGGAGAATGTTTTTTATCAAGGATAATTTTGTCCTTACAATATTCGTTATAACAATTTCTAATTATTCATTTTTTTTTCAAATAATTTTTATTCATTATACTATTTAACAAATACTTATTTTGGAGTGCATGTTTTTCATATAAACCCTAAATTTTAAGAACCATTCATAACATTATTTTTTTTCTAATATCTTTATCCAGTTACATCCAAAATGTTTTTGATTCACTACCCTTTTTGTAATTCTACTAAAACTAATAAATGACAATTGACAAAATAGTGTCTGGCGAAGAAATCCACATAAATCCACCTTTCCTTTTGTTTTCAAAAAGTTCAAAAAATTTTATTCGATCTCAACTTAATCTATTGATTTTCTCGTCTGAATTCGGATCATCTACAATTCAATCCACTTTTGGTTTCTTTTTAAATTATTTTATCATGAAGGTCAATGGCTTCCATGGATGATGATATGCTTATCTGGGTTTCTCTTCTTCCGTGTCAGTCTACCGGCTTTGATCTCTCTTTCTTTCTCTCTCCGATCCCGAAAATTGAATACGTTCTTTTATATGTTGACGTCTGAGGCTGAGAGGTAGATATCCCAATGTGCCGGAGTTGGTGATGGCCATGATGATGATGATGACTACGATGATCTGTGTCCCACTCTCGCAGAATTGATTTTGATGGACGTGCGTGTAAAGGGAATTTCATGGATTCTAAGGTAAAGCAGGTTCTCCTGTTCCCATTTGCAAAGTTTAAGAAGAAGAAGAAACAAACAAAGGCCATTGCAAAGCCGTCTTCTTTCTCTTCATCGGGTAAAAGGGTTGGTTCCGGTGGTGGTTTTTTCAGTGGCTTTTGTTGCACGCAACCCCGTACTCTGGAATCTCCTGCTGATTCAAAAACAAGCGACCCCAATGATCCAACCTTCTCATATGAGATGCTCAAAACTTTGATCGAGAACAATCGTTTCTACTCCAAAGAATGCAATCCCCATTCAGTTTAGTACGTATCTGATATATCACTACTTTGAAATTCTTGCGTGATGCCGCTATTATTCTTTCTGTTGTTGCCACTTGTTGTGTGGTTGTAATTATTGTCATGATTTCCACATTAGTTGCAAGTTTTCATTGAATTCGGTCAATATGTTCTGGAATCGCAAATAATCCGCCGAGAATGTGCTAGTTTGATTGATCACATTTTTATTTATTGGAGACAACAATTTTAGCTACCCTTTTCTTGCTAGTTATGGATGAGTACCTGAGTCACCTAAATTTTGAGCCATCACATATCTGACAGATTAACCTCGCAGCATTTTGAGTCACCTTAGTGCTTGTGCCAATTCAGCATTGCAAGCGCGTTTAGGGTATGTGAAATGATTGAATTACTTGGGTCTTGAAATGATTGAATTCACACTTTAGGAGGTATTGGTTTATCCTATTAGTCAAGTGATGATGAAGAGCATTAGAAAGGTATCCGAATAGTCAATGATACGGAAGACGAGATCATGAGTGAGACCTTGTATGGGAGATAGTTTAGACTTCAATAGGTCTTAGATGATTTCTTGTTGATATCAGTTAATTTTACACCGAATGGAGGCCAACTTCTTGTTGTAGCTAGCTTGACCAAAGATCAAATTGGACAGTCTGTTCACTTGCACAATTGGAGCTCAGGTACTGCTTTCTTTCATAAATATGCATTCACACTGATAAATAATAATTGGCATATGTCCTAATTATACCTCAAAAAAGAGGAGAATGTGCTTGCACTCCAATTTAAGCATCTTGTTTCCATTTTTTTGATTGATGCATCAGTAGTAAGTATATAAGGAGCTGGTATATATATTCCTTAGTTTAAGGCACAAGTGAACTCTTCCTTTTATGAAGCCAAAAGTAAAAGGCATTTTATATATATTTTGGGTCAGGATAACACATGCAGGTGGCGGAGTACCTGAATCATTGCTGAACCAAATGTTTGGAAGTGATGGAGATGCATCAGAGGAGGAATCAACTTGCTCATTAGCCCAAAGTTGGTAAAAACTCATGAATTGAGATATCTAGTATTTAAGAAGCCAGCATGTCAACTTTCATCATAACTATTGAACTTGCTGCAGCAAATAGGTCTGTTCTTCCATGGCTGCGATAGAGGTATTTCAATAAGTTTTATGAACTAATTATGGACTGTTGCCTGCCGAACTGTAGCATTTGTTTTCACTTATTTATATTAAGAGATTCAATGTGCAGTTACTGTGAAGCTCAGATTGCATATTGAGAGCACTGGCCGAAGTAGTACTTGGAAATTGTAACATGTAATTGTTTCAGTGATATCTGATAGTATGTTATTCCCTTTTTTTAAAGTAAAATATCGAGAAAAGAACTATCGGAGATGATGAGCATGGGGAAGTGTTATTTTTTAAAAAATTATTTGGAAATAATTGATTTTTCTGGTGAGCTTGTTGGTCAACACAGAAACTAGTTATGGATTGGCGATGTTTTTCAGATGGATTTCTCGTTTCTCAAGCTATTAAAACAAAAAACATAAAATCCAAAGGATACAATTTGTTTTCACAGAAGAGCAAAAGAGTGTAATTGGGGATATTTCTGATAAGGCTAGAGTAGGTAGCCCGGTAGCCCTCTTCAGCTGAAGTAGTTCTTCCTGATGCTGAGATTGGAAAGGTGCGGTTGAGATTTGCTCCTGAACAAGCGGTTATCTTCACAAAGGGCACTCTAAAGCATCCCTATTAAATTGGTATTTTGCTCAACGGCACCAGGATGAAGTAATCTTGCGCTTTGACGATCCAAATCCCACCAAAGAAAGCAATGAATTTGTAGAAAATCTTAAAAAAGGATGTTGGGACATTGGGTATCAAGTATCAAAAGGTCATCTATACGTCAGTTTTCTTCTCAAGGTTAATGGATCTGGCTGAAAAGTTGATACAGGAAGGTAAAGCCTGTTTGGATGATATGCCACGTGAGGAAATCCTGAAAGAAAGGATGGATGGCAATTGAATGAAAATGTAGCAACAACAGTGTCGAGGAGAATTTAATGTTGTGGAAGGAAATCATTGCTGGCTCTGACAGGGGCTCGCAGTGCTGCGTTCGTGGGAAGTTAGACATGCAAGACCCAAAGAAATCTCTTAGGGATCCAGTGTATTACATCTGCAATCCAGTTCCCTACAATCCAATTGGATCTAAGTACAAGTTATACCCAACTTATTGTTTGCTTATCCTTTTGTTGATGCTGAAGAAGGTATAAGACATGCACTGCGATCTAGTGAGTTTCATGATTGCAATGCTCAATACCATATGATTCAAGAGGATATGGGAATGCAAAAGGTACATAAATATGAGTTTAGTCGATTGAATATGGTCTATATGCTTCTCAGTTAGCGTAAGCTGCTCTGGTTTGTGCAAAATGGTGAAGTAGATGAATGGGATGAACCCTGTTTCCCAACTGTCCAAGGAATTGATCGCCAAGGTCTGAAAATAGAGGCCTTGATACAATTTATTTTGGAACAGGTAAGTTTGCATAGCTGTTAATTTCAGCTCAATTCAAAGCCCATGATTATTTCCTTGCTATAGGCTAGCTTAGGCTTCCTTTAGTACACCTGCTTCATCTTCTTTGACCATTTAGCATCTGCATTCTTACTCCTAATAGCTTCATTGACATTGTGTGACTGAATGTCCTTTGGAGTGTCACAGTTTGCTTTAGAATATAGGCTTTGATTCCAATGAGTATGAATTTTTCCATCCTTTTGTTCCAGGGGGCATTGAAGAATCTCAATCTTATTGAATGGCACAAACTTTAGACTACTAATAAGATCATTAATCCTGTTTGCCCTAGGCATATAGCAGCCATTGAAGAAGACGTATGTTATTGACCTTAACTTATGGTCCTGATGAGCCATTTGTTCACATTATCCCAAGGCGTAAGAAATATGATGGTACTGGAGAGAAGACAACCACATTCATAAGGAGGATATAGATGGACTATGCTGATGCAGAGTGCATCTCAGTGGATGAGGAAGTAACCTTAATGGATTAGGGAAATGCCATCGTCAGAGAAATCATTAAGGACCAGTATGGAAACATAAAACAGTTAGAAGGAGTTTTGCATCTTGAAGGATCTGTCAAGACAACGAAATTGAAGCTCACGTGGCTAGCAGAAACAAGCAAACTTGTTAACCTTTCCTTGTTGGAGTTTGATTATCTAATAAGGAGAAGGTATCTTCTTGCTATTTACTTACATCTGGACTGTTTGTACGATTTTTTCCTTTTTTAAAATTAATAATTGGTACAAGCTAAATTCTAAGAATACTGTTCCTCATGTGCTCGTGCAAATTTAAAATTAGTACTGACCGTTATAATTTGGTCACTATAACATCCTGTCAGGGTGGTTTCTCTTCCACCTTTATGCCAAAAACCATAGATGCATGCGATTATACATGTATACTTGTTTGTAATGTCACACTTTGCGATGAACATCATTGTAAATCATTTGCAAATGTTGCAGAAACTAATCTTATGGTTATTGTTATTTGTTGACAATATACGAATTATGTGCAGGAAATTGAACCCGGAATTCTTTCTGTGAGCCTGCATTTCTTCTGGATACTTGTGTGATTTTCACTGTGGTTTTCCATGGGAGGGAGTTTTATATAGTGTAGTTCATTGTTTGCCCATGATGATTTGGTACTCAGTCAAAGTGTATGGTGTCTAATATGAAGGATTTAGGGTTTACTTTTATTTGTAGTGGATGCAACTGCAAGAAGGAGACGATTTCCTACATGTACTAAACCCATGTACGTAAAAGGAGATAGCGGCAGTTTGAGATTCCAACATGTGCAATTTGAAGCAAGGAAAGGAAGGGCTACTTCAGATGTGATGTTCTCTTTGTTAGACCTTCAAAGACTGGTTTTATTTGCAATTCCTGATGGCAGGCTACTTCAGGCATTTTACCCTGTTTCTATTCTGATCTCGAAAGACTACAGAAGAAGCTATGAGCTCTTGCAATTCCCTCCCTTTTTGGCTAATATTTGGACATACATGCGTGTTTATGACAATTGTGGATGTAACATTTTTTGGTTCCTGTTTTATGGTCACTATGAACAGAACTGTGTGTTCTTTCAACTCCTCTGTTACCCTATCAACATGGGTGGGTTCACTTTTGTCACATGTTTCGGCTTTTCACTTTTGGTTTTTTAGCTGTTAGATCTGGGCCTCTTGAAAGACAGGATGATTTGCAAAAGTTAGAACACTGTAATGCAGTGTCACGGATATGATTTATATATATATATATATATATATATATATATATATATATATATTTTGTATTCTTCTTTGGTGGTTTGGTTGATGATATTGATGAGGAATCGTAGGCATATTTGAGTGACGTTCAGAAATCACGACATTAAACTTAAATTTGTTCAAAGATCGAGTTATTTGCTCAAATTCAAAGGAAGTTAATTGAATTAGGTAACACTGTAGGGGACCTTTCATCGGGGAAGATAAAGCCCGAGGTCAAGGACATGAAATGTTACTATGAAGGAGAAAGTCAGAAAACCAAGAAGTAAAAATAATTTTCTCTTCTGTTCTTATATTTTCTATTAGAGAAAAGTTACATCACTTACACTTGATGTCATTTCTTCTTCAATGAATACTTTTATTTTCAGCAGAGTGCCTATGATTTAATCGATCCTGGCATTATTCCTTATTTTCTGCACTGACTTAACTTCTGCAATTCTTATTTCAGCTATCATGGCTGTTTTGCCATTTTTGATAAACACATTTCTGTAGTCAACTTGACAGGACAGTACAATTTTAGAAAAGAAACTAAGCAGTAGGAAATAGGGTGGTAACGAGACGCTTATGCTTGTAAGCTACTCGGTTTTGGCGCGAAAAAAATTTGAATTCGGCTCGGTCATTATCGAGCTCGAGCGAACTGAATTTAAGTATTTTAATGCTTGACTCGAGTAACTTGTGAGCCTAATCGAGTTTTTTTATTTTTAATTAGTATTGAAAAATTTCAATTCGAACTCGAGTTCGAACACAAATAATCAAGTTTGAAGTCGAGCATGAAAATTGAGCTTATTTTTTACTAAGTAAACAAGCCTAATTGAGCGAGTTCAAGCAGTTCGATATTTATTTCGAATCGAATTCGAACTTTAAAAGTGAAACTCGATCGAACTCGAATCGAGATTTGAGCCTCGAATTTTGAATCAAGCTCGAACTCAAGCTTCTTACAACTTGAACTCGATTAGCTCGATTACACACATAGTACCAAATCATTCCTTTTGCTATATCACCTAAAAGATCTCCACCTTTCTGTCAAGTTCAAAATCCTAATGATTTGAAATTAAAAGTGTCACCAATCATGTAACAAAGAAGGCATTTTTTCTTCTTCTTGTTTCCTTCTATTGACAGAATAAGGAAGCGTTTTTTATTTAGCGTCTAGAAGCTGAGTTAGTTATAATTTTTAGTTTCCTTTCCAAATTAACATTCTGTTTTTGTTATCAGTACATTTGCGAAAACATGATTGCTGTGCTTAATATGACTGCATCATGAATTGTGTTGATGTCTTCTCCAGGGGAATTGTAGGAGGAAGATAAGTTGGATCTGTCAAACACGAAAAGAAATTAAAGTGAGTTGGAGTTTCGAGATGCATTCCGATATCGTTCCGATATCTTAAGAGGCAAAAGTAATGTAAAGGAGAATGTCCGTGTGTTCGAAAACTTGCCTGAGTCGGTAATTACCTTCTTTTTTTTATCTGATTGCGGAGTGTTTGTAAATTCGACAAACGTAAGACAAATGTAAATTGAGATAAAAGATCAGATTTCTTGCATGTATAATGCAGGTAGTGCTGGACCCAACGAATTGCATTAGGATAAGTACCTACCTAAATGTCTAGTAATTTTATCAAATCTTCAACAACCGCTCCATCTATTTAGTTGGCATTTATTTTGGCTATTATAAGGTTTCGCTTTATGCTGATTTCACTAGTTCTTTTCCAAGTTTGTTTTATCTTCTATTGAATTTGATTTGTTGGATAATGACACCGCAACAAATCATCAGAAAAAAAAGCGTGTCTGCAGAGTGGTTAGGGACTGGTGCAAGCCTGCAAGGGAATGAAATGCCTCCCTTTTCTTGAACATATATGCCAATAATATATTAACTGGGCTGGCATGACATGGATTCCGATAAGAATAGTTATGCGATTGAGTTGCCAGAGCCACCAGTTGGCATCAACTTAAAAAGGTTAAAATATTGACCCCCCCTCCCCCGAAAAAAAATATAGTACTAGTAAATAGAAAGTAGACATCTGCTGCTTTCAACTTTCCAGGAATGAAAGAGAAATAAGCTCTTCTGAGTGAACAATAAGGCATGCATTCTCACTTCAGGTTTCTAGGTAGGTGCCGAGTGTAACATTACTCATAAATAGGGATGGCAAAACCCGATCCGACCGATGGATTTCGAACCGATCCGATCCGAATGGAGAGGTTTTTTTTTTTTGAACAATGGAGGCGGGGCGGGGCGGGGCGGTTTTTTTTGTCTGAAAGGCGGGGATGGAGCAGTTGTGGTAATTGCCTGCTCCGCACCGCCCCGCCCCGAATAGTGAAATTACAATTTTACCCTTACATATTTAGCTTTTAAATGAATAATAAAATAATATAATTAAACTTATTATTTTTATGTTTATATTTAATTTATTTTTAAAATGCTTTATTATTTGAAAAAAATAAAAATAATTAATAAATATCAAATGGGGCGGAGCGGGGCGGGGCGGTTATGGATGTAACCGACATCCATGGAGGTGGTAGTGGTATTGAAATTTCAACATCCATGGCGGAGCGGGGCGGGGCGGGGCGCGGAGCAGTACAATGGCGGGGCGGGGGCGGATACTGCAAAATCCGCCCCCGCCCCGCTCCATTGCCATCCCTACTCATAAATGCGCTGATACTGCCTTGTAGATATCATGTCTTGCGTCATGTTCTTATGTGTATACAAATGTTTATATCATTTTCAATTTGAGAAATATTTTTTTTTTTTAATTTTATAAAATCATGAGATTAATGGATCGAAATGGACAATACCTTGTAGATTGGTATGGACTGTAATATTTGGTATCAGAACCGATTTGGGGATACTAGCGATGTGTACGATGAACTTTTGTTGGAGTGGAGAGAATATCATGGTCTTAAAGAGAAGCCACAAATCTCACATTGATTGTGTGTTAGAGTTCGACTGATTATATAAGTATTCACACCATCTTCAATCTTAGAGATTTTTTTTATAGATAAAATCGTAAGACCCAACTAACAATATCTTCCATGTTAGTATGAACCGTGAGATCTTGTTTATAATTTTCTAACTATATTTTTTAATATTTGTTTTATGATTCTATGTTAGTAAAAATTAAAGGAAGGGGCAAGGGTTGGAGGATAATAGTAGAGATAGTACGTATTGGTAGTTTATGTTATTTAGATTTTTTATTTTTTTTATAGTATTTATATTTGATATTTATATTCGATACATATTTAGATATATTAATAGATATAATCTTTCAAATACATGATAAAATTTTAAAAAATAATCATATCAATATTAAACACATACTCATATATAACATTTATCTTCAAACCTGAATATGAGTACCATAATTAGGCCTTGTTTAGTATTGTTTTTGACACAGCTTTTGAGGTCAAAAGTTACTTTTCACCTCAAACGCAATGTTAAACATATAAGATAAAATTTGATTTCTGCTGTTGAAACCATGGTTTGAAAAGTCAAACTAAAAAATCAAAAAAATATAGTTTTTGGGCTTTAAAAGCTGACTTTTGGATAAAATAATTTTATTATCCTCACATCTCTATACTTTTATTATTTTAAACATATCTTTTTTTGACATTTCAATTTCCTACAACACTTTTTATAACAATGCTAAACATTTAAAAGTTTTTAAACTATAATTTTTCACCACTTTTTTTAAACACATTTTTTTTAATCCAAACTTTTTTCAACAACAATGCTAAATTAACCGTTGCGGTGGTGAGAGGAAATTATTTGGGAAGAAAGAAAGTGGAGATGAATTTGTTAATTATCAAGTTGATATTGATGGATAACTAATTACCCATTAAGGAGTTCCATATATACAAAGCAGCAGATTGGTGAAATGTGTTTATCAAGGCAGGGAAAATACTATCAGATAATTAATTTATGTTTAACATATATTTAAACATAAATATAAAATATAATATTTCAAATTTAAGAAAATTTTAAAATAATAAATATACACACATATATTCATATTCAACACTTCCCCCTTATCTGAATAATATAAATCGCAGCCTTGTGACTTCCTAAGTGGACTTTAGATGTGATTTGCAGATCACCTATTAATTATTTTTCTAATCCCTGCTGGTTCCTATCTTTTCTTTTGTCTGAGGGCTGAGACAATTTGGCCTACTGCAATAAGCAGTGGTTTATGACTTTCTGCGGATTCTATATTTATTAGAACTCCTTGATGATATATTTATTAGTTTAAGATAAATTATAAGTTGATCCCACTGAAACTAATTTTTTTTTTTTTGGTAATATATATTAATTTAGGATAATTTTGAAATTAACCCCACTAAAGAAGAAAATTTGAGGATCAATGTATAGTTAGACATCACTTATTTAACTTTTGTTCTTAAAAATTAATTAAAAAAATTTATATATGTAATCCATTAGTTTATGTGATTAAAGTGAAATTCATCATTATATTATAATTTAATATTAAAATTTTCTATTATAATTTAAATTATTGAATTTTATTATTATACTTTCAATTTTGTTGATTTTTAGGGGAAAAAATCAAATTGGAGTATTTCACAGAATTTAATGTTTATGCAAATAATAAATTTTGCCATTATATTTTAAATTTTGTTGATTTTTAAATAAGAAATAATGAAATGAAATATTTCACGAAATATTCTACATCAATTCCATTATTTTATCTTATGTCCAAAAATAAAAAAAATATACTAACAATTAATTAAATTTAAAGTTTGATGGTAAAATTTAATATTGATCCATATAGTAGAGTGTCAAATTTAATCTTAATTCTTAGATTTTTTTCGCTATTAAAATTAGTCTTATTTTACTAATTGCGATTGCATATATATATATATATATATATAACTATTTCAATAATGAAAATAATGAAAAATGAATTTTTTTTAATAGAATAGGAGATAGATTGATGATTGATTGCTTATTTTGAATATGTATTAAAAAAATTTGACAATATTAATGATTAAATAATTATAGAACGATTTTTAAATATATGAAAACTCGACAAAAAAGATTTATTAATATTAATTAATTAATCCATTGAAAAAAAATTGTGATTACGGCTGTGAATGACAATATTGATTTGTTGATAAAGTGGTAGACTCTTAATTTTAATGATCAAGGATGAAACCATGATAACCTTAAATATTAAAAAAAAAAAAACAATATTAATTGTTTAAGGTAGACTTTTATGATCATCTTGAAGTGGGAAATAAAATATGGTTATAACCATCCACTGGCATCTAGTTATTTTAAGCAATATTTCTATATCAATGGTAGGTTAAAAGAGACCTGACTGCAATTTCTATTATGGAAATCCATCTACATTGCTTGCCACAAAAACGAGGCTAATATTATTATATATTTAAAGAGAAGGTTAGATTAATATAATTGGATGAAGAATGATTCACTAGTGAAGACAAATGCCATCTTTGGTTGGTTGATGACATAAAAGAACGAATAGAAATGCTTTTTTTTTTTTTTTCTTGATGAAGGAGCTTTTTGGGCGGTGAAAAAGGAAAACTCCTTTATTCTTGACTTGATTGACATTTTTATGAGCTCCAAATCTTTTTTTTTTTTTTTAAGTATTTATATATATATATATATAATCCTTTGACTATATAAAAAAATTTAAAAATATTTGTGTTAAACAAAGATCAATATTTAATATTCACTCGAATTCGAATAACATAAATAGATCTGTTTTTCACTTCATCTCAGTTATAAAACGTTTCGCACAAAGCAACATAGTGTTTTTAGCTAGAATTGACATAAATGAAAGCACAAACTATGGTACCTTTTGGAATTTAATATAAATTATTGAGTTTATATTTAATGTACAAACAGTTTATAAATCTTATACAGTATTAGTAAATCACAATAAGACACTTTATTAATGAGTAAAACAAAAAATAATAAAGTATTTATAAATAAATATAGAAATCAATAAAGAAAAAAACAAGATACCTCATTAATATTTATTTATAAATTCTTTTTTATTTTTTGTTTTACTCATTAATGAGATATATTGTTGTGGTTCCGTGTATTTATACACTCTCAGTGCACCAATTACAAACTCTAAATTATTTGAATAACTTTACCAAGAAAGGAAATAGTTTTAAGTGAAAAAATCAAACAAATGAATACAATGATGAACTGTCTTGAATATTTGTAGAAGTAATTTCTATCATCTTTCAATGATCAAAAGACATCAGCCTTAGAAGAGGTTTCTCCTTCTCCAGTCAACATGGAGTTGGCTGGATTAGCGAGATACTGCTTTAGCCGCCCCATTTCAAGGGCTACATCTAGCATGGTTGGTCTTGTTGAAGGATTATACTGTGTACACATAATTCCAAGTTCAATCAGTTCCAAAATAACATCATGCCATATTTTGTCATAATTCGTTGCCATTTCAGCTGGGCTGCAACACCTAATCAATGCTTGCTTTACTATGGGTTCAAGCTTATGAGGATAGTGACTTTTTGCCCATTCATGCAAGCTTGAACTTTCATGATCAATAGGGCGCCTTCCTGAAACAATTTCCAACAAAAGGACCCCAAAACTGTATACATCCCCTTGAGTGGAAGCTCGTTTGCCCATTCCATATTCTGCATTCAATCAAGTGAAATAGAAATTAATAACAGTGAGTATTATAGGTAATGATCAGATAATTTTTTTAGTACAAAGGAGATCGCAGCCTGGGAATAAGAAAAATGATTTGTAAATGCTGAGATTTGAATCCTAAACCTACTAAATGTCGACATGAATCAACTGAATTAAGCTTCGAGTTCAATGATTAGATGATGACTTCTATGATTTGATAACTATGTACTATATCATGCTTCTTATATATTCTAGATTCACCTAAATTTTAAGTAAGTGGCATAAAATAATGAAAAAAGGTAAATGTTTATTTTATTCCTATGGAACAAGTTATAATTCTAGTAAAAATAAAGCAAATACGAAAGCAGAAAATACATACCAGGAGCTATATAGCCAACTGATCCACATAACAAGCCATCTGCTGAGCTAAAAGAGATTGAATCATTTGCAGAAACACCCTCATCAACACCTCTGACCAATCTTGCAATTCCAAAATCTGTCACCAAAGCAGTCATGTCTTCGTCAAGAAGAATATTGCTTGGTTTAAGATCACAGTGCACGACTTTAACCGGTGAGTAATGGTGAAGATAAGCAACCCCTTCAGCTACATCACTACAGATGTTCACCAACTGAATCAAATCTAAGCCATGTCTTAATCCGTGGCTTGGGTATAGATGCCTCTCTAGGCTCCCATTCGGCATCAGAGGAAGGACGAGAGCCTTGAAATCTGGCTTGCTGCAAATTGTTATTATCCTGATCAAATTTCTGTGCCTGGTTCTCTTTAGGACTTCACATTCTCTCCTAAAAGTCCCTGAAATTTCTCC
Source organism: Fremontodendron californicum (assembly GCA_030761205.1). NCBI lineage: Eukaryota > Viridiplantae > Streptophyta > Magnoliopsida > Malvales > Malvaceae > Fremontodendron > Fremontodendron californicum. Next base: position 22,249,690 of record JAULJL010000014.1, on the reverse strand, counting down.
AGCTGTCTTTGTATCCAAAACCTTCACAGCTATTCTTGTATTGTCCCCAAGAGTTCCTTTATATACATGACCAAACCTGCCTGAACCAATTAAGCTTGAAGCACTGAACCCATCAGTGGCTTCAATGAGTTGTCGGTATGAGATTCTTGGGTACTTGAGCTCTTTCCTTTCTTTTTCCTCATCTTCGAAGTCCCCTCGATTGACTACAGCCAGTCGATTTCTGAACTTTGACTTCACCACCAGAGGGTATCCAAACATAAACAATAAAGGAGTTGCAAACAATGACATGATCATGATTGGCAAAAATATAACCAAATGAGAAGGATGTTTCGTTCGACAGTTTGGCATGCCTTTAATCGAACCACAAAGACCATGATTTCCAATGAAAGAGTATATAGTCAGCAATGAAAATGCCCCCTGGTCTGATATATTACCGTGGAACTTGTTGAAAGAGAAGTTCATTTCCTTGAGAGTTAATGATGCCTGGAAACTTAATGGTATGTCTCCTGTCAACTGGTTTAAAGCGACATCTAGTTGTTTAAGGTAAGTCAACTGTCCTATGGAAGCTGGAAGTTCACCTTCTAAGAAATTACCAGAAAGGTTGAGGTACTCGAGGGCGATGCAGCTCCCAAGTTGCGATGGGATTGTGCCAGAGAGATTATTTGAAGACAGATCAATTGCTAACACCATATCCATTTTACTCAGCTCTAATGGCAAAGGTCCATGAAGGTGATTGCTAGACAAATTCAGGTACAACTTCAAGCTCCTCAATCCAGCAACTTCACCAGGAATCATCCCTGAAAGTTTATTATGAGAGAGGTCTAAAATCTCCAGGTTGACACATTTCCCTAGACTCGGAGGAATTGTCCCTGAAAGCTGATTTCCATGGAGTAGGAGTCTTCTTAGCTGGAAGAGATTTGCAAAACTATCAGGAATTGAACCTGAAAGCTTGTTTTTTGATAAATCTAAGAGACCTAAATGCGTAATGCTTCCTAGAGCTGCTGGAATCTCACCAGAGAGTGAATTATTTGACAGATAAACTCTCTCTAGTTTTCCCATTCTGCATAGTTCATGTGGGATGGTTCCATTCAAAAGGTTGCTAGACAAGTTCAAGAGGGTAAGATTCACAAGGTTTGAAATGCGAGGAGGAATCAAACCGTATATAAGATTATCATCTAGATGAATCTGTACAAGATTGGTTGAAAGATCACCAATAATAGGAGGTATCTCTCCACCAAGATTATTTCCGGCTAATTCTAGTTCTTGAAAGTTAGAGGAATTGAGCAAAGAAGCAAAAAAAGGCTCGAGGTTAGTGTTACCATCATGGCTAACAAACTCATTATAGGACAAATAGAGGAACTGCAACTGCGGCATTTTACGTACTATATCAGATGGCAACTCCCCACTTAACATATTTGACTCCAAATCAAGCCATTGAAGCTTTGAGGAGTTCGAAAGGGCTTGAGGTACCTGACCAACTAGCCTGTTCGACCAAAGTAACAGAAACCTCAACTCCCTAAGTGAACATTCACTATTCAAAGGGATTTGACCACTAAGAGAATTGTTAGAAAGATCTATATATTGCAAAGAATACGATCCATTGCAGAAAAGAGGAGCTGGAATATCTCCCACAAGCCGGTTACTCCCCAAATCGAGGTATACTAATTGGTGAAGAAAACCCAACTCAGAAGGAATGTTCTTTTCAAGAAGATTCCATGATAGACTAAGTTGTTTGAGCTGAACAAGAGAACCAAGCTCTGCTGGAATATGGCCTTCAAAGAAGTTCTTTGACAAATCAAGAACCACCAAAGAAGAAAGATTAGCAAGAGCAGGAGAAATGGTGCCTTTAAGTGACCTTCCACTAAGGTCAAGCTGCACAACTTGATCTTTAGCATGGTTGCACCCGACTCCAGACCAGTTGCAGACATGCACATTTGTTACATTCCAATCTTCCAGGGCATTATGTTCAGGGTCTAAAACAATGCCTGACATGAACAAAAGCAACAATGCTCGATCCTTCCCAATTCTAGCATTCTCTTTAGCAGTAGATATTACAAAGAGAATGCTGATCAGGAACAGAAAACTAAACTTGGAAAATTTGCAAAACCCCATTTGCTCCTTTTAGTGAAAACGAAATTAGAGAGCAGTTGACATACAAAAAAGGTTCTCGTTTGCACCACCAAGTTTCTTGTAGGGATAGAAGCTGTAGCGTTGAGATAATATGCAATATATACAAAGAAGGCAGAAAAGGGTAGCTAGAAATTTGATGGCCGTGCCTAACTGCCGTTGAAGGAATGAACGTACGTTTGGCGCCTATGATCCTTGACTATGAACTCGACCAATCTGAAGTCAACAAGTGTGGACACGTACGCGACACGCCAGCAGCGTCACGAACCGTATAACAATGGTGGTGTACATGTCAGCAAATAGGCCTAACACTTTTGGCTAAAGTTGTTTGCTTCTGAGTTTAGTGGATGATGCGTTGTTAAGGAAAATTTAAAGATATAGGGGCATGCTTTGGAAAAGGTGATGTTGGCAGCTTGATTTTGTTGTTATTGTTCATAATATCTTGGTAAATTTGTCGGCTGGGAGTGAGGTAGGCTGATAATATTGGATATGAAAAAAATAATTAAAATATGATATGATAAAAAATATGAATATAATACGAATATATGAACATATTAAAATTTATATAATATAAATTATAAACACGTTAAAATTAGTATAAATATAAAATATTTTAAACATGATTATAATATAAAAAATTAAATAAATATAATACGAATACACGAATTATTAGATTTAAAATAAGATATGGACAGCCAAGGAAAATCCCGGCGTAATGTTTATGGGCAGATACCGAGTAATTGATGGTTTTTATTGGGTAAATTTGCACTGAGATTAAGGGGTTAAGGATAACGAGCTACTAGCTAGCACACCATGGAAAAACTTGTTACTACTTACTACGTGTTACTTTTCTGTGAATGTAAGTTTTACGTGTTGCATGAAAATTGCGTGACTGAGGGAGGTGTGAATAAAAATATTGGTCAGCTAGCTGCAAACTTTCGACATGTTGAGTATAAATTTTTTTGTTTTTTATTTTTTATGAAAACTAATTTTGCCTTCTATAAGTTTTTCAATCCCTTCATTTGTATTAGACATGTTCATGGATCAAATTCGATCATGCTGACTCAAATTTAAAAAAAAAATTATTCAAATTTGATTCAATTTAAATCGAATTTATCGGATTGAACGAGTAATTTGACCCTCAGACAGATCTAATATGTATAAATAATTAAATTCAAAAAATATGTATTAAATTAACAGATAGAAGCAACTATAGCAAGGATGGATCTAAATTTTATTTTTTCTCGAAATAAAGAAATTAATATTCATCACATAATAAATAAACAAAGGTTCATACAGAAGATTCTTTTTAGTAAAATTGACTTCCCCAACAGAGGAAAAAATTCTCATTTCTAATAAGATTTAGATAAAAGAAAATCTATTTAATTCATTTTATATTAACTCTAAAGAAACACGATAATGAGTATGAAGTTGGATCAAGTAACAACTTTTCTTTAAAAAAAAAAATCAACAAGAATGGATTTAGATTCACATTTAATTTGTTCAAAATATCTAATAGAATTTGAGATGGTAATTGTTGGACTCACCTTCACCTCTCGTTAAGCTAGACCATTACATGTAAAATACTTGACGAACTTATAATTATCTAGTAGTTCTAAACACAGCAGACACTTGGTGTACACCTGTCAAGTTCACAAGCACTCCCAACAACAGGATATATATAGGTAAGTAAATACTGGAAAGAGGTAAAAGAAAATACTAAAATTTTTTACTCTCCTTTTACTTATTCCTTTTATCTTCCAACACTTTCAGAAATATTTACTGACTTAAGTATCGAAGCACTCCTTGAAAACCAAATTTCGGTGTCCTCTAAAATCTTCTATCTTTTTAGGCATCTCTCTATCTCGACTTGATCTCCGTCTCCAAAGGACTTTAATAGTAATAACAGCTATAATGCTAAAGTTTAACTAGGAATTACCTCAAAGACTTGATCTCCGTCTCCAAGCATAACTTTTTAAGAACTTTTTGACACTTTTTTAAAAAGTTCTCAAAAACTTTTTTTAAGGATGCCAATGGGGAAGCTGCCTCCATTATTCTTCCCATCTTGGATCCACTTGCTATATACGACCAAGCATTTTAGTCATGACAATTTTTATATTTATATATATATATATATATATAAAGGAGTAATTCACTTATACTAATGTAAAATTAAATTAATTTTACATATTTTCATAATTTTTTATACTATTTATATTTTAATAAACCGATTGTTGGATTTAACAATATAATTGTACTTGTCATGCACGTAAAACTTCTAATCAATCTGATATTTTTATCATATCGAGCGAGAAGACTATCTTTTTCAATATATATTAAACGGTTAAAAGTTTTTTATGTCGAACAAATAGTTAAACATTTTTAATTTACTCAAAACTTGACGTGTATTATCTATGTGAATAGAACATGAAATACGAAAGTCGGATTAAACAAATATAAATCGTATAAAAAATTATAAAAAAGTGAAATTATTTTAGTTTTACACTAATATAAGTAGATCCCTATATAGAATTTATATTAAAATGAATATATTAAGACAAAGTGCTTGAGTTTTGAAGAAAAGAGGAAGGGTTCGTGGTTCTCGAGTTTTTTCTTACTTTAAAACTTGCTAGCCTAGCTAATTTCCATTGACCCTAGAAAAAAAAAATGAAAGAAAAAACTCGAAAACGCACGAGGCAGAAATTTGTATGTAATGCGTTTTAGCTTTTGATTCCAAAACAACTAAACAGAAAGGGGGGAAAAAAGGCAACGCCTGAAGCTTTTAGATGACACGATCCGGAATTTGGCAAACTTCAACTATGACCCTTTTCAATTGAAAAAAAAAAAAAAGCTCAACTAGGATCGAAGAGCCTTGACTCTTCACATACGGATCATTATTGATACAGCATAATAAAAGGCCAAGTTGCCTCTGAATCATATGACAAAAATGGATTAAAAATGCAAGCAGCAGGAAGCCTGTTGTCGACCATCATGCCCACAATAAAGTATATATAACATACAAATATAGGGTGTTGCAACTTGCAAGGGTTCACTTACAAGGGTGGGTAGGCTTATACCTTTAGGGTTCTGGCAGATGAACTTTGGGCAATTAACTTCGGCTTTGCTACTTTCCATGGAGGCTTATAAGCCTGTTAAACTTGAGTTCGACTCTCTCAAAGCTGTTAATTAATTACTTTTAAGCTTCTTTCTTTATATTTCCTTTTCAGCTTCTTTTTTATATTCTTTACATTTTCCTTTAATTTTATTCAATTTTGCTCTTTTCATAGGGAATTTAGTTGTTTCTTGTTATAACTCTAAGAAATATAGTTATTTTGCCATCTTTTATGCTTTTGAATCGGCTAAATCCTTGAGGATTTTATTAGGATTTGATTAGTTTTAGATTTTTTATATTTATTTTAATTATCCATTTTATATTTAAAATAGTTATTTAGTTGTTATTTATGTTTTTTTAGAGGTCCAAGCTGATCTGGAGCTTCAAGGTGCAAAACGACAAAAATCGGTGCATTCCAATGAGTAGGTAGATTCGACCTCCGGAGCTTCTTTCAAGAAAAACTCGATCTTAAAAGCTTCCATTGAGAAAACTCCCTTATTAACTTCTGAAGCTAACTTCCATACCTTTCCAACGGTGTAAGACTCGTCAAAATCGGATAAGATTTGCCTAGTCAAAATAGCTTACGAAGTTTGAGAAGCGACAGAACCTACAGGCAGCAAACAGGGAGTTGGGGCCGTGGGATAGGGCTGCAATGCCGACTCATGAACAGTACCCGCGAAAAAACGTAAAAAAACGCAAATTTTCTGATTTTTACCTGGTTGCTTGGGCACGAAGTTTCGGACTCTAGGAGGCCTTGGACACTTTAAATAGGACTCTTTTAGGTCAGAATAAAGAGGATTAGAGACCTAGAAACCTAATTCTCTCTCAAAAAGATAGTAGCCACCAACTTCTCTCAAGAAGATTTGAAGATTGAAGACTCAAGAACTGACAACTCTTAGTTTCTTCTTTTCTCTTCTTTATTTTTCTTGTGTAGTTGATGATGGTTAAACTATTTGAATATTTGTTTTTATTAATTATCATGAACTAATTTTCTTTTACTAGGATTTCAATGAAACTCAACAAATAGTTTGAATTTACTTTCTCTCTCTAGCTTGATTTAATATTTTGTTGAGTTGTTTGTTCAATCTTGTTCTTAATGCTTCTAATTGCTTGATCACCAATTAGATTGATTTGTTAACCTAAATACAACTAGACATAGGGAGTTTAGTGTTAGACATGGATTGAATGACACATGTTTCATATTCATTATTAGGATGAATTGATCTACAGGTAGGATAGAAATATACTTACTTGTCATGTGTAGCTATTGTTAGAGTCTAAGTTTAATGAGTTCTTTAATTCAATTATCATAGACATATAGTTAATTGGTTAGGAGAAATATTTTTATAAGACCATCGACAGACGCTTATAAATAGATTAGAACTCTAGGTTAACAACTGAGGATCATTAATCAGGTGAAGAGGTAGAGAGAGATTCAAACGAAGTGTTGAGAGAAGTTGTAATCTTAGGCTTTTATAATTAATTGAATTCACTTTTTTAATTTACTTGCTTTTAATATTAGTTTATTTTAATTTAGTTTTTGATTATCATCTTTAATTAGTTGTTTAGATAAGATTGAGTTGTGTTAATTTTAGTACTTAGCAAATTTAACAGCAAGTCCTTGTGGGTTCAACTTTTTACTTTTCATTATATTACTTGTAACGATACGTGCACTTGTATGGTGAAAATCGACAACAAGTTTTTGGCGCTGTTGCCAGGGAATTGTTTATTATGTTTTGTTAATATTAATACCAAGCAACATTAGTCTTAATTTAAACTTTCTTTTTCTTTCTTATTTTTCGTTACAATGGCTGAAACTAACGAAACAAAGACTTTGCGAGAGTATGGGATTCCTCTCATGCAAGACCTTCAAACTAGCATCCAGAGGCCTGCCATCCAGGCCAATACGTTCGAGATAAAGCCGGCCATCCTTCAGATGATCAATACATCAGTTCAGTTCAGCGGCTTACCGAACGATGATCCTAATGCTCACATCGTAAATTTCCTAGAAGTTTGCGATCTTTTCAAACAAAATGGTGTTACTGATGATGTCATAAGATTGAGACTCTTCCCTTTCTCACTTCGAGATAAGGCCAAGAGTTGGTTGAACTCTCTTCCTGCTGGCTCCATTACCACTTGGGCTGATCTGGCCCAGAAATTTCTTGCCAAATATTTTCCTCCTGCCAAGTACAGCTAAGATGTGGAATGATATCACATCTTTTATGCAGTTTGACTCGGAATCATTATATGAAGCTTGGGAAAGGTACAAATATCTGCTCCGACGATGTCCTCATCATGGGTTACCAGACTGGCTTCAGGTAAACACCTTCTACAATGGGTTAATAGGTCATACTAGAAGTTCTATAGATGTTGCAGCAGGTGGATCACTCATGGGGAAAGAAATTGATGAGGCTTATGATTTAATTGAGGTGATGGCATCCAATAATTATCAATGGTCCATTAAGAGAATTTTTCCAAAGAAAGCTCTAGGCGTTTATCAGTTAGATGAGATCAGTGCTTTATCGGCACAGATGACTGCTTTGTCCAAGAAATTTGATACCATGAGTGTGCATTCAGTCCAAAGCCCATTTGTAACATTTGAATTTTGTGGGGAAGGACACAACAGTGATAGATGCCCAACCAAAGCTGAATCTGCTCAATATGTGGGAAACTATAATAGGAGTAGAACAACCCATATCCAAACAACTATAATCCAGGTTTGAGAAATCAACAAAACTTTTCTTGGAACAACCAAGGACCATCATCACAAGCTAAGCAAGTAGTCCCTCCTGGTTTTCAAGCACAAACCAGGGCTCCTATCCAAGAAAAGAAAACATCTATGGAAGAGATGTTTACGCAATTCATGGCAAGAACTGATAATCTCATTCAGAATCACTCATAATTACTTCAGGAGCATAAAACTTCACTTAGAAATCTTGAGGCACAAGTGGGCTAGCTTGCTAATGCACTTAACAATCGTCCTATGGGATCTTTACCAAGCGATACTATGACCAATCCTAAGATCCATGGGAATGAGCAATGCAATACCATTACATTAAGGAGTGGGAAAGAAGTAGAAGTGGGTAGCCAGAAGCATAATGAGAGAATTCAAGAGAAGACACCTCGAGGTTACCCACCACAACCCTTTCCTCAACGTCTTCAAAGAAAAGTTCCAGAATTGCCCCCCAAGCCTCTTGAAGTGGAAAATTTAGGTGAAAAAGAAATTGAAAAAGCACAATCAGAAGAGAAGAAGCCTCCAATCTATCCACCACCACCCTTTCCTCAGCGTCTTCAAAAGAATAAGTTTGACAAACAGTTTCAGAAGTTTCTTGAGGTATTCAAAAAGCTCCATATTAATATACCTTTTCCTGAAGCTTTAGAACAAATGTCTAAGTATGTCAAGTTTATGAAAGAAATTTTATCTAAGAAGAGGAAATTGGATGAGATTGAGACGGTTGCACTTACTGAAGAGTGCAGCGCTATCCTTCAAAAGAAACTCCCACCCAAACTCAAAGATCTGGGAAGCTTCGCCATTCCATGCGCCATTGGTGATAAATTTCTTGGTAAAGCTTTATCTGATTTGGGGGCGAGTATAAATTTAATGCCTCTATCTATCTATCGAAAGCTAGGTTTGGGGGAAATAAAGCCCACTACAATAATGTTGCAACTAGCTAATAGATCCATCAAATATTCAAGAGGCATGGTGGAAGATGTGCTAGTCAAGGTTGACAAATTCTTCTTTCCTGCTGACTTTATTGTGCTTGACATGGAGGAAGATAGTGAAATACCCATAATTCTTGGGAGACCATTCTTAGCCACCGGTAGAACTCTCATTGATGTTCAAAAAGGAGAACTTACATGAGAGTTTTAGATCAACAGATAACTTTTAAAGTTTTTAAAGCTATGAAGTTTCCTAACGAATTTGATGAATGTTTTGCAGTTAAAGTGATGAATAGTGATTCCAAAAAGGCATTCAATGAAAGTTGTTCCACCACACCACTTAAGACAATTTCACATTCTACTTCCAAGATGCATGGAAGCCTTAATTTTGTGAATGCAAGGCCTCATAAAGCAAAGAAAAAGGGAGGGCAGTGGTTCAAGTGGAAGGATGCTGGCTAATGGGCATGAGATAGTCAAGCCGATGACTATAAATCAAGCGCTTCTTGGGAAGCAACCCAAGTTCTAAACTTTTTATTTTTCTTTTAATTTTTAGAGTATTTTATTATTATTAATTTCTTTTTATTTTGTTTTCTTTTGTAGTGACAACTCACCCAACTTGGACAAGCATGATGAAGTCTAAGAGAAAAACTAGAGCTTCTCCTGCTTTGCTTGCATCAATAGGGGAGTTTTCTTGTCTTACTCTTTTTATTTCTACACATTGAGGATAATGTTTGTTTTGAGTTTGGGGGTGTGTCTTTAGATTTATTTTAGTTTGTGTGTATCTAATTTTATTATTAGAAGTCTAAAAAAAATGGATTTGCTTGAGATATTTTGCACTTAATATGATGAAATCCTTATCCAATGATGAATTTTAGTTATTGATTCATCTTGATTCTTGGGAAAACATAAGCATGAGAAGAATTTGTGTTAAGTTCTTTTGTTAGTTTCATGTTAGTATGTGATTTTCACAAATTGAGCACTTAATCTCTTGCTTAGATTTGCATTGCTTATTTAAAGACTACTTATGTTGATGTGAATTGCAATTATGTCTAGAACTTAGAATTTGTTTGATTCTCTCTCAAGGCGAAATCCTAGACGACACTAAGTTAAGAAAAAGATTTAGGCCATCTTTGGATCGTTTGAGCCTTTCAAGCTTACCTTTATATATGATTATCCTTAGTCTACCTCTTTGTGCCTATTGATATATCTATTTTCTTTGATTGTCACATCTTTTAGCCTAGCCAAATAAGAAAAAACATGATTAACCCTCACTACATAGGCATGTGATGATATTAAAGGAAACAATTATGAGCCATGTTGAATTTGAGTGAAATGGTGATGTGAAATTTCTCTTAAAAAAAGTTATGGTTCTTAGAAAACGAAAAACAAAAAAGAAAAAAAAAGTGAATAAATTGGTGAAGCAAAAGAATGAAGTGTATTCAAAGAAAGAATGAAAAATGTAATTTGAGGAAAAGACTATGGCTTTCAAAAATCCTGATAAAAATGTAAAGTGTCTATGGGTGAACTTAAACCTAAATATATCTTTATCCTACCTTGACCCTAACCTTACATTACAAACTTAATAAAGATCTACTTGATCCTTGATGAAGTGTTAGTCTATATTAGTGGAAAGAGAGATGAAAAGCAGACATATGAGAATCTAGTACTAGTTCATATTTTGCATTGATATAAACTTATTTAGATTGCATGTGATGATTTGCAAAGAGATTATACACACACACTGAAAATCCATTCAAGCATGAAGTTTACGATTGAATTGAATCATACATTTGGATTATGTTTATATTCTACTTTGAATCAGGATTTTTAGGTAACTTTTGAGAAAAATTTAAGAAATCATTGTTTGAGTGTATTTATCTTGGGTGATATGTTGAGTCATTTTATTTATTTATTTAGTTTGTTTAGTTTTGTTTTGCTCGAGGACTAGCAAAATCTTAAGTTTGGGGGTGTGATAACTCTAGGAAATATAGTTATTTTGCCACCTTTTATGCTTTTGAATCGGCTAAGTCCTTGAGGATTTTATTAGGATTTGATTAGTTTTAGATGTTTTTATATTTATTTTAATTATCCATTTTATGTTTAAAATAGTTATTTAGTTGTTCTTTATGTGTTTTTAGAGGTCCAAGGTGATCTGGAGTTTCGAGGTGCAAAATGACAAAAATCAGTGCATTCCAATGAGTAGGCAGATTCGACCTCCGGATATTTTTTCAAGAAAAACTTGATCTTAGAGACTTCCTTTGAGAAAACTCTCTCTTGATTTTTGAAGCCGACTTCCATACCTTTCCAACGGTGTAAGGATCGTCAAAATCGGACAAGATTTGCCTAATCAAAATAGCTTATGAAGTTCGAGAAGGCGACAGAACCTGCATGCAGCAAACAGGGAGTTGGGGTCGCGGCCTAAGGCCACAGCGCCGACTCGTGAACAGTACCCACGAAAAAAAGTAAAAAAAAAAACACAAATTTTCTGATTTTTACCTGGTTGCTTGGGCACGAAGTTTCGGACTCCAAGAGGCCTTGGACACTTTAAATAGGATTTTTTTAGGTCAGAATAAAGAGGATTAGAGACCTAGAAACCTAATTCTCTCTCAAGAAGATAGTAGCCACCAACTTCTCTCAAGAAGATTTGAAGATTGAAGACTCAAGAACTGACAACTCTTAGTTTATTCTTTTCTCTTCTTTATTTTTCTTGTGTAGTTGATGATGGTTAAACTATTTGAATATTTGTTTTCATTAATATTATGAACTAATTTTCTTTTACTAGGATTCCAATGAAACTCAACACATAGTTTGAATTTACGTTCTCTCTCTAGCTTGATTTAATATTTTGTTGAGTTGTTTGTTCAATCTTGTTCTTAATGCTTCTAATTGCTTGGTCACCAATTAGATTGATTTGTTAACCTAAATACAACTAGACATAGGGAGCTTAGTGTTAGACATGGATTGAATGACACATGTTTCATATTCATTTATTAGGATGAATTGATCTGTAAGTAGGGTAGAAATATACTTACTTGTCAGGTGTAGCCATTGTTAGAGCCTAAGCTTAATGAGTTCTTCTTTAATTCAATTATCATAGACATATAGTTAATTGGTTAGGAGGAATATTTTTATAAGACTATCGATAGATGCTTATAAATAGATTAGAACTTTAGGTTAACAACTCAGGATCATTAATCAAGTGAAGAGGTAGAGAGAGATTCAAACGAATTGTTGAGGAAAGTTGTAATCCTAAGCTTTTATAATTAATTGAATTCACTTTTTTTTAATTTACTTGCTTTTAATATTAGTTTATTTTAATTTAGTTTTTGATTATTATCTTTAATTAGTTGTTTAGATAAGATTGAATTGTGCTACTTTTAGTACTTAGCAAATTTAATAGTAGTTCCTTGTGGGTTCGACTCTTTACTTTTCATTATATTACTTATAACGATACGTGCACTTGCATGGTGAAAATCGACAATACTTGTGACTTGTGAGTTTGGCTCTATGCAATTTATAATGTTTCACTCCCAACGTCAAAGTTATATTCACTTGCAGTCGTTGCAAAAATTTTCACTATATTTAAGAATGATTATTAACTTTATCAAAAACAAAGAAATTAGAAAAAGAGCTATAGCACTGTTAAAGTTTATATATAATAGTAGTATTTTGTCCACAATTTTTTATATTTAAATGATTTTTTAATTTAGAAATATTTTATACGTTTTTCTTGCATACATATTTTGATATATATGCTAATAAGAATATAATTGTATTTTTCTAATATTGTTAATAAAATAAAATAAAATAAAATATATGGAAAGTAATTATTAATAAACTATATAACTTGTAACATGAAATGACTGGAAAGTATAATTGATATATTTTTTAAAAATATTTACATTTTTATCATAGTATATTAATATTCATGGTGTCAAAAACATATTATTGTTCATGTTGTTAAATACTTACAATGATAAAAGTGTAATTGTTAAATAAAATTATCATTCAAAATATAATATTTACGATTACTCTTAAGAGGTGATATCTAACAGATATAGGTTCGAATCCCAACATTTACAATTCATCCTCTTATCCCTAGATTTCAATCTCTTTTATAAATAAAAAAAAAAATTTAAAGACAACACTTATTAACCCATTTCTAATAATTTCTGCACAGTTCACATTTCAGTTGAAACATTTTGATGAAAGTTGATTGGACATTTTTGGGGGAAGGAAGAAAGATTTGTGGTCATCACATAAACATTACAGTCCCATATAATAGTAGTAATAGAGAGATGTCTTCTTCCTCATTTGAGAAACATTCAACCAAAATTAATCAGGAGTCACTGACTTGTTCCAAGCCCACAGGCATGGAGGTTCCTGATAAGAATGCTTTGACGAGCGTGAGAGCTAGTTTGGGTCTATGCAAAGGGACTTCATGCCCAGCTCCCCTCACTGAAACAAAGTAAAGTCCAGCATATTCTTGGGTCCATCCTCCTACCTGCACTTGTCCACATACATTATTAGTCTACCATACTCACTGCCATAAGCTGGACGGTGCTCAAAATACTAGTAGCTACCAATTATCTAACTATATGACACAATCAAATCCGAATATTTGAAGGAAAAACTAGTTAAATTACCTAGAGAAATTAAAGATTATGGAATATGATGCAGTTCCTAAAGCAATTTACCTGTCCATCATCATACCAGGCGCGATAAGGCCTCACAGTTGGAAGCTTGAGAGCATCTATACTGTAGCGGGTGGACGTAACTGGGATCACAGCATCTGTGTCACCACTGTCAAAATTGGTAGAATGGGGCAAAAAACGAAACAGAAAAAATTGTCTGAAGTCAATTCAACAAGAAAAGAAAAGACTTTTATCCATAATCTAAATTTTGTAAAAAGACATGAGTTAGTGTTTTTACATGGAAAAACACAAATGAGAAGCATCAGAGCTATCTTCCTATCTATGTTACTCAGATACGGGTACGTCTCTGACACGGTATGTTCAATTTTTTTTCAAGATTTTTATGTATTTGGAGGGTCCTTGGAGGATCATATCCCCATACTCATGTCTGGATATGCGTCAGACAAGGATGTCGGACACGAGTATTTTAAGAAAAATGAAAAGTCGAAGCAACATAGCTTCCTATTACTCTTAAAAATATTATTGGAGCAGTCAATTATTGTTAACATGACTAATCCAAAATATGTTCAGTCAGTGTTGGCTATGTCGAGCTGTAATGTAATAGAACCTAAATATAAATCCTGCATTCAAAATTAAACAAATAAATCATCTTAAATGATTATTATAATGGTAAATAATTTTTACCATGGCAGTCTTCTAGACAGAAAGGTATCAACCACGAAGACTTCTACCTTAAAAATGATAAATTAAGAAAAGGAAAGATGCTAAGTTTATATTGCTAAGTTTACCAGCATGAACACTTCTAGCAACCATCAGTCTTTCATCAATGTTAATAGTTAGATATATCCTGTTACTCCCTCTATCAAATCTTAATCAGACTCCCTTTAGAGCCTATCTCATGCATTCCAAATTGACACTATTACTATATTCTGGGAAAGTTTGTCGATCAAGATTATTCATAGTATATTTATTTTTCTTTCTATCTCCCTATACTTTCTAGCTGTGAGATTTTCTTCACAGGATCAATAGACATTCTATTTGATTGAAGTATATTCATGAAGCCATGAGCCGCCAACTTATACAATTTACACTCCTTTCACTCGAGGGAAAAGTACAAATCAAGGGAATAATGCAGCAAACAGTAATACAAATGAAAAGATGAAAAAGAGTGGAAAATAAAAAGAGAATACAGGTGTAAAGAATATCTATTGGCACTAGTTAAGGTGATAAATATATATATATATATATATATATACATAATTTTGTAATTAATGCATTGTCTCTTCTTGAATTTATTGAGAATAGTGCATTAAATGAAAAACATTTCTTAAAAAGTGCCTATAAACGCCCGTTAACCAAAATATATATTAAAGGATGAAGCTAGGAAGAGATTTAACAAAATTATATGTTACTAATATTATTAAAGAATCTGTTTTGTATTGATCCATTGCTTCAAATGCTAAAGCACATATGGGTTGACCTCTTGCAACCTACGAGCACATGCTAGCTATTGAGAAAAGCAACATCACAGATCTAGAGATAAACCTGAATATCCATATGCGAAGTCCTGCATGTATAAGCTCATGGTAAACATCCAGCATAGTTCTTGGAGAATCCTTCCAGTTGATATTTACGATATCACTGCAAAAAAGAAAGAAAAGCAAAAGTTTTTAATAAGGACATACGTCTCCATGTGACTTCTAGGAAAGTAATTGGGTAAAACAGAAATGGTGTCAAAGGGAAGATGGTTTGAATATACACATGGCAGTAAAATATTTTAATGCTCAAACTTTGCTCTAAAAGAAGATTATGACAGCTTTCGTTATCAGAATATTTGATGTGTCCTTTGAACACATTAAATTAAGTTTCATATAGACATGGGCAGAGCTATAATATTTTGTTGGGTGGTCTAGTTACTTTCGGTTAATGAAGGAATTTATCTATGTTACTCGGACTCGGGTGTGAGTGTTGGACAAGGGTATGTGTCTAACATGAGTATTTTCATTTTTTTCTAAGATTTCCATGTATTTGGAGGTCTTTGGAGGATCGTATTCCCATAACCATATCCAGATATGCGTTGGACACGCATGTCAGACACGGATACTTCAAAACAATGAAGAATCCGAGCAACATAAGAATTTATATCTATTAAAATACACCACATACCTGCACGTCTCCCACTTAGATGGTGCAACTTCCGGTGAAACATGGAGTGCATTTTGAACCTCAGGTAGATTGAAGTATACTTCTGAGTGCTTCTCAGTGCAAGGATCATACTTCTCACTGAGCTGACCAACCATCTGTTGGATAATACCAAATTTCATTAATGATTACACATAAAATATAAAATCCTCTAGAATAGAGTGGTGGCAATTAAATAAGCAGGTCTTTGAAAAAAAAGTTTAAAATTTTGATTTCTGGTTAGTTATGGTGATTGTTATGGCCAATGAGTTCTGCAGTTCATGAACTTTATCATAGCTTAAGGGAGCTTCAGTTCTTGGAATATAAAAGCATAAATACAGATCGATGAGAAGTATCAGGTCCCTGCAGCAACTGTTACCACAACTATGTATATAATGATTTCGAAGATGATATGTGATAACGAGTGCTTGAAAGTCTAAGAATAACAGAAAAGTTACATACACTTAAATGGCATAAGAACCACACAAAAAAATAATAATGTTGAAGATTTTTAAATGACAGACAGTGCATATGTATGGCATAGTTTCAACTGGAATGCTGTCAAAACTTAAGCCTGCATTTGAATTGATTAGAAGATTGTTTGACTGATATTTAAGAAGGGGAAAAGATGCTTAAAATTTAAAGATGCAGAAGTATGTACTTACAAGCCTTCTTTTCAGCAGCCATTTTGACTGGCTAACATTGGCAGAGCAGGGAGGAGTGAAGATGCTATATGGGTCAATGTTTCCAAGTTCTTCACTTGCAACCTCCATAATCTTATTACAAGAACTTGAGGAGTGGATAAATGACTCAAAATCACATAATACATTCAACAGCTTGTATGTTTCATCAGAAATCAAACCAGCTGACCACATAAATTGAAAAAGCCCCAAATGATCGCGGTAATCATCAGTTAGAGCATTTCCAACCTGCATTACATATAGACCTTTATGTTTCAGTTTGCTCAAATGATGCAAAACTGCTTCTCTTTCAAGAATAGGGTCTTTACCATATAACCCTTTAGATTAATTGCTTTTTCCTTGCTTGCCCAGTTGTATCTTACAATGGCTTGGCTTAGCTGTGGAACATAATGCCCTGCAACACATTCTTTAATGTAAAAACTCAACAACAACAACAAAAATTATAATGAATTTATTGTTAAAAGGCAATTAAAATATAGTATAAAACGTAATTATTGCAAAGTTCCAAATTCGTCAAGGGTATCAATCTTATTTTTACTAATGCCTTTTGACTCTAAAGCATACATCGGGCAGAGTCATTTAACATGTGTTCCAAAATGAAATGAGAACTTTTTTTTTTTTTTTGCAACCTGTTATTTTGTACATTTACAGTGGATACCTAGGTAAGTGGAGGTAAGAATTTGTTTGCAGTTCTTTGAGCCATGAAGATGAATATAACTCAAATACCCCTTTGCAAGCAGCCCCTTTTAATAGAAAGAAAATTGCAAAACCAAAACATTATGATTTCAGCTTGTAGATGCTTTCAAAGTGGGTAAAGAATGTATTTCTCCCACAACTAGTAGCCTTCCCTAATTGCATTGGAAGTGCTCCCTATAGTTCAACCCAACTAAGCCTTGACCCAAAACTAGTTGGGGTCAGCTATATGAATTGTTTTCTCCATTCCACTCAGTTATATCTTTTGAGGGCAAAAAGCAGTCAAATCATTTTTTATGATTTCAACATGAGTAGTTTCCAGCTATGTTGCTCTCCGACTCTTCCTTTTTCTTGAAGTACCCGTGTCCGACACATATCCGGACATGGGTATGGGATATTGTCCTCCAAGAATTTTCCAAATACATGGAAATCTTGGAAAAATTGAACATAACCGTGTCTGACACTCACATCCAAGTCCGAGTAACATACGGTGAGCAAATCACTCTTGCGCAATGTGAGCATCCCGAGTTGGAGACACTCCTGCAATAGAAGACGGTTTTCTTTGTTTTTGCCCCTTGTACCCATCTTGCACTCCTTTACAGGTGCGAGCTAGTTGTAATTTCCAGTGCATCCAATATCTTTTAGATATTCAGAATTATCTTTCTTGTCCTCAAACCTGACTTTTATGCCAATTTGTGTCTATCAACAGTTGAACTTTTCAAATATCCCAACTAGTAACATAATAAAACAAAATAAGAAGTTTGCTATTAATCTTAACTTAATGACAAATGGTCCTTGAAAGAAGACTCACATGTTATTTGGCTAGAATAACAAATCTAGGAAACCTCATTATATCAATCTGTTTCACTAATTATGTGCTTTTGTAATCCAAAGGAAAAGAAATTGTGCTTTACCACATTTGGAGGAAACAAAAAATGCCAAAATTACTATTTTACCTCCATAGCTCTCTCCAGCAATGTAAAAATCTCTTTCTTTATACTGAGGAAAGCGCTCAAGCCACTTTAGCAAAAATGTCAGGGAGTCCTTAGCTGTACATCAAAGGGTGAGAAGGTACAATTGGACAAGCTAGCCAAAATAAAAATTCAATAAATCAAGGTATGAAATAGAAATGTTTCAGCCTTACCGGTTCTTTTATCACCATTGTTAAGCAAATCAGAGGAAGTATTTGAATACGAAAAACCAACTCCAACAGGAGACTCAAGAAATAGAATGTTGGCAACTGTAAAGCAGTAAAAGAATCTTGCAATTATGTAAGTAATAACCGAGTATTTTTAACATTTAAATTCCCAAGCTGAAAGTACAAAATGTGCAAGTAATACCGTTAAAATAGATGTAAATAGAACAGCCATTCTAGGGAGAAAGGGGTGAACTTCTAAAAATCATTCAAGCATGACATGCAGCTGACAATGTAATAGAAGGAAATGGTCAAGGTTCTATACATCTAAGGGTCCTTTTTTTTCACTGAAAACAACTTACGAAAAATGTTTTCTACATTTTTCTATGTTTGTTTAGCGGAAAATGTCATGGTCAAAGGAAAATGTGATGCGGTTCAACCGGAAAAAACCTCTTTTTTCAAGAGTTGAAGGCTGAAACAAAAACCCATATTGAACAAGGCTAAGGCCCAATGCCTAGTCAGACCCAAGAGGCCCATCAGCTTGGGACCACCAGCTATGCCCTCTTAAGGGAATGACACCTGCCCCTATACAACATGATCACATAGGACACATGCGGGCAAGCAGTTACAACAGCTGGCAGGCGGGCAGCTCAAAATTCTCCTTGACCTCAGGTATAAAAGATGTGAGGTAACCTAAAAGAGGTTAGATTCTGCTTTGCTCATCTTCTTCCTTGCTCTCTGCTCTCTCCTCCTAAAATCCTTGCTGACTTAAGCATTGGAGCGCGTCTCGGAATCCTAACTTCGGAGCCCCTCTGACCTCTGTCTCCATTTCAGATCCTTCTCTACAACTCTCCAACTCTCCTTTCACCATAAGATCACTCACCAACCTAAAACACCATCCACAAACCTCTTTTTACAAGAGTTGAAGGCTGAAACAAAAACCCTCGAACATTTTCCTGCCTTCAACCCATCCTCCGTCGCAACCCCATTCTCTCACCGGCGACACCACCGGTGAGTTCGCTGTCTTCCTCTTTCCTTCCCTAAATTATCTTCTTTTGTTCCTTTTCTTTCTTTCTTTTTCTTTTTTTTTTTTTTTTTTTGACAAGATCCCTGGTTAATCCAAGAACAAAAATACCCAAAAAATTTACTTTGAATTTTCTTACTTCATCCTCGGGCAACAAGGTGTGTTTTTCTTCCCCTTTTGAACTAAAATTTAAATTTTCAAAAGTCTGTTATATTTTCAGCTTCATCTCATTTCTTGGCTCAAAATTATGCTTCATCTTTAATTTTACAGTAAGTCCCCAATTATTTAAAAGGCAGGATGCATGCTATACTTTTCTCTCTTTTTTTGGTTGAAGCAGGGTACCAAGCTTCTAATAAATGTTGATAGTAGCATTCTTGAAAATGTTTTGATTATTAATAGCTTATTATTTAATTAAGTTTCAATATAATTAATAAGACTTAATATATATGCTTTTCCAGAAAAACAGCTAAATAACAAAAAATATTTTTCACATGATCATCAAAACAACATAAATTATCAGTTTTTCAATAAAATTAGTTCATTTTTCAAAAAAATGCTTTCAGAAAACCAATTTCCACGAAACAAATAGAGTTTAAAAATAAAATGGTAATCATATGTTGTGCGGAACTAAATCGAGATTACTAAAACCGATTTAAACACAATGAAATAACACCGATATTTTACGTGGTTCAGCAAGTGTGCTTACATCCACGGGAGGAGGAGCTTGAAGCTTTGTATTAATGGAGATGGAGTACAAACATATACACAATTCAAGGTGCTATGCTAGCACTGAACTCACAACTCAACAATACCAGAAAACTCTAATAAGCTCAGAGTATTTGCTTCAACTCTTAAACTCTTAACTCACACATTTTTCTCTCTTACTCTACATGGCCTTTTATAGGCACCATCCATGGTGTGAACACATAGCTAGTGGCAAACAAAGTAGCCACCATCCACCAACTATCATGGTGGGAACACCTAGCTAGTGGCAAACAAAGTAGCCACCATCCACCAACTATCTTGGTCTACCATCCACCAACTTGGTTGGTGGCTCCTCCATTATTGACCTTGGTTGGTGGCCTTGGTTAATCTTTGAGCCATATTCAACAATCTCCACCTTGGCGAGAATCCACAGAGAGAATTCACTGATCAGAGCTTCCTCCTTCCTCCTTCAGGTGCTTTAAACTCGAGAGATATTGATCAAGTCCAAACAATGTTGAAACTTGATCCCAGAAACTATTTTTGTTAGCATATCTGCAGGATTATCTGCAGTCCCGATCTTCTGTAGTAGAATGTTTCCTTCATCTACTATTTCTCGGATAAAGTGGTAGCGAACATCAATATGCTTGGTCCGACTGTGATGAACTTGGTTCTTAGCTAGGCAAATGGCACTCTGGCTATCGCAGAAAACATCTACCTTTTCCTGTGCTATCCCGAAATCATCAATCAATCCTTGAAGCCAAATTGCTTCCTTGAAAGCTTCCGTTACAGCCATGTACTCTGCTTCTGTTGTAGACAGAGCTACCGTTGACTGTAAAGTTGATCTCCAACTTACTGGTCCTCCTGTTATGGTGAACACATAACCAGTAGTTGAACGACGCTTATCAAGATCTCCAGCATAGTCTGAATCCACATATCCGACAAGATGCTTGCCAATAGTTTTACTTCTCTCGAATTTTAAGCCTGTTTCCACAGTACCATGAATGTACCGTAGAATCCATTTCACAGCTTGCCAATGGCCTTTACCAGGATTATGCATGTACCGGCTTACCATACTGACAGCATGTGAAATATCAGGTCTCGTACACACCATTGCATACATTAGGGCACCTACTGCATTGGCATATGGAACATGATCCATCTGTCTCTTCTCACCATCTGTTCTTGGTGACATCAATGCACTGAGTTTGAAATGTGCCGCTAAAGGAGTACTTACAGATTTGGTCTTATCATTAATGCCAAATCTCTGAAGTACTTTGCTCAGATACTGAGCCTGGGTCAATTTGATCACACCATTTTTTCTATCTCTGCTGATTTCCATCCCAAGAATTTTCTTAGCTTCTCCAAGATCCTTCATCTCGAACTCTGAGCTCAGTTGAGCCTTCAGCCTGTCGATCTCCACCTTGCTTATAGATGCGATTAACATATCATCAACATATAAAAGCAAGTAGATAAATGATTCATTTTGGAGTTTCCGGAAATAAACACAGTGATCAAATTGACTGCGTGTGTACTTCTGATCCAACATAAAGGTGTCAAACCGCTTGTACCACTGTCGCGGTGACTGCTTCAGACCGTATAGAGACCTATTCAACTTACATGTCCAATCTTCACGACCGGGGACTCTAAAACCATCTGGTTGAGTCATATAAATTTCCTCCTCTAAGGAACCATGGAGGAATGCAGTTTTTACATCAAGTTGAACTAACTCTAGGTCATACTGTGCTACTAAAGCCAATAATATCCGAATAGATGCATGCTTAACAACAGGTGAAAATACCTCATAGTAGTCTATTCCTTCCTTTTGAGCGTAACCTTTGGCTACCAATCTGGCTTTGTATCTGATGCTGTCTTTGCCGGTAGCACCCTCCTTTTTGGCAAAGACCCATTTGCACCCAATTGTTCTTTTGAGTGTTGGAAGTGGAACCAACTTCCAAGTCTGATTCTGATGAAGTGATGTCATCTCTTCATCCATCGCCTCCTTCCACTGGGCATGCTCTGGGCTGTTTACAGCTTCTTTGTAATTGATCGGGACATCATCATCAATTACTGGAAGGGCGAATGCCACCATGTCTGTGTACCGAGCAGGTTTTCGAATATGTCTTTTCGGTCTGCTGGTGGCAATAGATTCAGGTTGCTGAAAGATTTCCGGTGATGACTCCTCCACTTCAGTTAAGGTGTCATCAGATTCTGGTTCAGATTCATCGGAATTTTGACCAGCATCATCAGATTCAAACTCCACCTGCTTTAGAGAATCATGGTTCTCATTCTCTGGAGTTGACAGTTTCAGCATTACAGATTCGTCAAAGGTAACATCTCGGCTTACGATGACTTTCTTTGACTCAGGGTTCCACAGTCGGAATGCCTTTACTCCTTCACTAAAGCCCAAGAAGACAGCTTTCTTGGCTCTAGGATCCAGTTTTGATTCACTTACGTGAAAATATGCTGGGCATCCGAAAATATGAAGCCGATCATAATCAGTGGCAGAATGTCCGGACCACACCTCTATGGGAGTTTTCCCATCAATTGCAGTGGAGGGTAGTCTGTTGATAATGTGGGAGGCATACAATAAAGCCTCCGCCCAAAATGCTTTGCTCAAGGCAGACTGGGATAACATGCAGCGAACTTTATCAACCAAAGTTCGGTTCATCCTTTCTGCAACTCCATTCTGCTGGGGAGTGCCAGGAACAGTGAAGTGTCGGATTATCCCATCATTCTGACAGATTTCCTTAAGTGGATCTGATTTGTATTCTCCACCGTTGTCAGATCTTAGTCTCTTGAGCTTTCTCCCGCTCTGGGTTTCGATCATCTTCTTCCATTTTACGAAGATATCTACAACTTCATCTTTGTGCTTCATAGTATAAACCCAGACATATCTAGAGTAATCATCAATAAAGGTCACAAAATAGTGTTTACCTCCCAATGAAGCATTTTTGGAAGGCCCCCAGACATCAGTGTGAATGTAGTCCAATGTTGCTCTCGTACGATGAATTGCAGTGCCAAACTTGACTCTTGTTTGCTTGCCTAGGACGCAATGCTCACAGAAATCAAGTTTTCCAGTTTTGGCATTCTTCAGTACACCTTGCTTTATCAGGTTTTGCAAGGCCTTCTCTCCAACATGCCCTAAGCGCATGTGCCAAAGTCGAGAAGTGTCAGATTCATCGCCTCCATTGTTGTGGGAGACTGCTGCTCTGCCGGTCACAGTTTCTCCATCAAGGAGATACAGATTTCCCTTCATAGAACCCTTCATTGCTAAGAATGCTCCACGTACAACCTTCAGGACTCCATTCTGAATGGTCATCTTGTAACCATTTGAGTCTAAGACCCCCAGTGATATGAGGTTCTTCTTGAGATCAGGGACATACCTTACATCTGTAAGTTGTCTGATTGTACCGTCATGCATTTTTAGTCGGATCGTTCCGATGCCTCTAGTGTGACAAGTATTGTCATTGCCCATAAGGACAATCCCTCCATCAAACTCCTTGAAGTTTGAGAACCACTCTCGGTTCGGACACATGTGGTAGGAACATCCGGAATCCAGAATCCATCGATTTGAAGAGTGTGTTGTTGTGGAAATCGTAAATGCAGAGTCTTCTTCTCCCTCAGATTCTTGAGCTACATTCACAGTCGACTTCTTCATGTTAGGACAGTTTTTCCTCCAGTGCCCTTTCTCATGGCAATAGGCACACTCGTCCCTTGAGAGTCGTGTTTTTGATGATCCCCTCTTTGAACGGGTTTTACCTCGCTTGTTTTCTCCGGCTCCTCGGTTGTCCGTCCTGCCTCTGTACACAGTTAAAGCTTCTGGTGCAGTATTCTGGTGATCATGCTGATCCTTTTTTCGATACTCATTATTCACCAGAGCATTACTAACATTAGCATATTCTATCTCATTTTTACCATATAACAGTGTAGTGGTTAAATGATCATAGCTATCAGGCAAGGAATTTAACAGAGTAAGAGCCTTATCTTCATCAGAGATATTTGCATCTAGATTTTCAAGATCAGCGAGGATTTTGTTAAAACTTACTAGATGCTCCTGCATGGTGATACCTTGCACATACTGGAAGCCGGAACAGCTTTTTCTTCAGATAGAGTCTGTTCTCCATGCATTTTGTCATGTACTTGTCCTCGAGTAGTTTCCAGAGAGTTTTTGCATTATTCTCTCTCATGACAAAGTACTTCTGGTCCTTGGCTAGGCATAACCGGATTGTGCCACAAGCCTGACGGTTGACAAACTTCCAGTCATCTTCCGAAATATCTCTGGGCCTGTCTTCCAGAGCGATATATGATCCCTCTCGGAATAACAGATCCTGAACTTCGCACTGCCACATGCCAAAGTTGTTGGTGCCATCAAATTTCTCCACCTCGAACTTTGCAGTGATCATCGAGTTCTTTCTGTTGTAAGAACTTGATGGTGCGCTGCTGGTTGTTTCATGTGTCTCTAATGATTCTGCCATGGTAATAAAACAAAATTACCAACTCAGAGTTTTTCCGTTACCTGTATGGAAAAACGGATGCCGCGGTTGAGTCCGGAATAGTCGAAATAGCCAGGAACGGGTCCAACTGTGTAAATTTTGGACACACGGTGAATATTCTGCGAATATTCTGCTACAAGTGGCTCGAAATGGACTCGGTTTAGCTCAACCGGCTCGGAAAAGTCTCGGAATAGTGTTCGGAAACGGCTCAAAAAATGGCCCGAAAAAGTTGGTCGGAGCTACGGCGGCGCGTGGGGCGGCGCGTGGGGCGCGTGGAGGCTGTTTGGTGATCGGCGCGTGGGCGCGTGGGGCGCGTGAGGTCACGCGTCTTCAACCTCTGGATGGCGCGTGCGGCGCGTGGTGCGCGTGGTCTTCACGCGTCTGCAACCTCCAGCGGCGCGTGGGCGCGTGGGCGCTTCTTCTGGCGGCGCGTGTGGGCGCGTGCGGCGGCTTCTGGCGCTCCGGTTGATTCTGCTGCACTTCTCTCGACGACCTCTTCAACCTGGTATTTTCAAAACACAAATTGGAGCACTTTTGAAAAACGGACAGAATCGAACAAACTCGGTTTTACGTAAAATTTGGCTCTGATACCAATTTGTTGTGCGGAACTAAATCGAGATTACTAAAACCGATTTAAACACAATGAAATAACACCGATATTTTACGTGGTTCAGCAAGTGTGCTTACATTCACGGGAGGAGGAGCTTGAAGCTTTGTATTAATGGAGATGGAGTACAAACATATACACAATTCAAGGTGCTATGCTAGCACTGAACTCACAACTCAACAATACCAGAAAACTCTAATAAGCTCAGAGTATTTGCTTCAACTCTTAAACTCTTAACTCACACATTTTTCTCTCTTACTCTACATGGCCTTTTATAGGCACCATCCATGGTGTGAACACATAGCTAGTGGCAAACAAAGTAGCCACCATCCACCAACTATCATGGTGGGAACACCTAGCTAGTGGCAAACAAAGTAGCCACTATCCACCAACCATTTTGGTCTACCATCCACCAACTTGGTTGGTGGCTCCTCCATTATTGACCTTGGTTGGTGGCCTTGGTTAATCTTTGAGCCATATTCAACATCATATGCTCAACCAATACACAATTCCAGTTCCAAGTTCTTACACCAGCTATCAGGAACACTAAAGAGAAACTTTTTGTCTTGCAATACTGCTTTAATCTGCTCAACTTTCATAGTGAAGATTTAAAAGATTGATTACCTTGATTCCAAGAGTAAGGGTTCAAGTAAAGGGTCTTGCCATCTGGCCTAATGTGAAATGGGCCAATTTCCTCTGCTTCACCATAAGCAACGGATGAACATCCAGGCCCTGAGAACATAAAATTGTAAATAAGTAATGTTTTTCACTTTTTCTTCCCTAATGACAAGTATTGTTAGTGTTTGGAAACTGAACAAAAATTTATTTCTAAAATCAAACAACACAAAATAGACAATAAATGAATCAAAAATAGAATCTTCTTATAAAAAAATTTCTGCAGATTTTAAGGCAAACAAAGAGAAACAAAGCGATAATCAAATGACATAATCGCCAATGAGATTTTTAGGATAGGACAAAGAATATACCCAGAAAAAGAACACAGTGAAACTGAAATCATAAAGGAAATGATCGGACATTAAAAAACATAGTCAACAATCAGTAAAAAAAACTCATTACCATATAATCTCATCATAAAAAGCAAAAGTTTAATAACCCACATAACTAAAATAATCAAATAGTGCTGCCAAAAAAATAAAAAGTCAAAACAAGACAAGAATCTTAAAAAGTTTCAAACTCTGACCTCCATTGAGCCAAAGAAGAAGAGGCTTGGAATCTGGATCCTCAGCAGCTTCAAAGAACCAATAAAAGAGAGCTCTCCCGGAGCCTTCATTGACAGTAACATAACCAGCATAGTGTGCAAAGCTCGCATTGAAAGACTGCCCTGGAAGCTTATGAACCTCATCAAGTTTTTGTTGGGCAACTGAGTCTTCCAAAGAAGTTGCAATTACACAACTACCCAGAGAGAGATATAAGCTGATATAGATGAACAAGGTCTTAAGACCAAAAACCCATCTTGGATTTGCCATGTATTTTTTTTTAGGTTAGTTAAGTTTAAGATTGTTTTACGGGTTTTTGTGTTAGGTTTTTATAAAGAGAAAGAGTTGAAACAGGGAAGCAACAAGCATTAGCTAGCTGGGGTCAATGATTATGTCTCAGTTGCTTGCTTTGTCGGCTTCTGTCATGGAATTCATGTGAAGGAATATTTGTTGCAGAAAAAAAAAAATTGTCCTAACTCACGTTCATATATATATATATATTAATTTAATATATTAAAAATAATAAATAAAATTATTAAATATTATATTTAATATAATATTATTTTAATAAATAATATATTAATTAATTTTAAAGAGTAAAATCCAAAAAATAAAAAGGTAAAAACTGAAAACTGCTTTTCTTTTCTGCTTCACAAACTTACTTTTCGGACCCTTTTTATCAAATTGATGTATGGTTGACTCATATCCTAAGTCCCATCACAAATTTCCCTTTTTGTTTCTTCCTTTTCCTTTTTTTTTTTTTTAAATAATCCCTGTCCCTTTCATTTTAAGAATAAAAATTTCAATAAGATTATGGAGGAAAAGTTGTAATTTGAAAATAAAGAAAAAAGTTATAACTATTGAGATTTGAAATCAAATCGTTAAATTTTATATTTTATGTATGAATCAATTAAGTTAATCAAATTTTTTTAGTAATAAATTGGAAGAGAAGCTAAAACACTTCAATCTTCATAGTTGAAGTAACTTGATCCCCTCACACCAAGTTTTTTCTTTTCTGTCTTTCCTTTTCCATTTTTTACAACAGAATACACTCCGATGGCAACCAAACTCGCTCAAATTCCTCTATGTTAAATATCCACCTTAAGATCAAGCACTAAAAGCAATTTGCTACAATTTACTTACAAGTTAAATAGAACCAACAAACTGCTAGATATATGTTATGGTTCAAGTATTGAACCGTAATTCTGCAAGGGAGAAGGGAAAATAATAGAAGAGATGAAGAAGAGAAAAAGAAGAAAAGAGATAGGTCAGAGAAGAAGAGTAAGAAACGAGAGAGACAGAGAGATAAGAAATTCTGGAAATTCTATTTCATGCTTTCCTCATCAGTATATTCTTTCTTTTGTATACAATACTGCTGCACATGATCCCACATAACCGTTTGGACCTAAAGACTATAATGCCCTTGTTTGTTACAGAAATATAAAACCAACTTACAATGCATGTACTATTGGTATAACAGAAATAGTAAAATGGCTGGAAGAAAAAGACTATGTAAAAGATAGACACGTATCAATACTCCCCGGATGAAAAGAATCCTTGTCCTCAAGGATTAAAAGTAGGAAACTTCTGCTGCAGATCGTAGAGAATTTCCCAAGTGGCGTCCTCTGGAAAAGAATTGGACCAACGAACAAGAACTTCAGTAACAGCTCGATTACCTCGCTTCTTCATATGGCGCTGCAGGATCTCCAATGGCTCCTTAGAAATAGTGCCATCCCCAGCCACAAGTGGAAGCTGGAACTGAGTAGGTTGAGCCCCCACATGCTGTTTCAATTGTGACATATGGAAAGTAGAGTGTATCTTGGAGTTAGGAGGAAGTTGCAGTTGATAAGCTACCTGACCCACTCGACCAATGATCTGATATGGGCCAAAGTATTTGGCAGATAGTTTCAAGCTGTTCCTGTTAACTACAGAAGATTGGCGATAGGGTTGCAGCTTAACATACACCCAATCACCCACTGCAAACACCCGTTCACTTCTTTTACGATCTGCAAAATGTTTCATTCGAGTCTGTGCCCTATGGAGATAGAATTTCAACATTCGAATGGCAGCCTCTCTAGCCTGTAAGCTGCGATCCACAGTGTCAACAGGGGAAGTTCCTGCCAAATAAGGCAAATGTGTGGGAGGAGGTTGACCATACACAATTTCATAAGGAGTTGTATTGGTGGCTGAGTGATAGGTGGTATTATACCACCATTCTGCCAATGGTAGCCACTGATTCCATTCTGTTGGCTTCTCACTGGTCATACAACGTAAGTATGACTCCAGGCAACGATTCACGACTTCAGTCTGACCATCCGTCTGAGGGTGGTATGCAGTAGAGAACTTCAAAGTGGTTCCCAACTTCTTGAAGAGAGCCTGCCAGAATAAACTCATAAAGACCCTGTCACGATCAGAGACAATACTAGTAGGTGTGTCATGTAACTTAAACACATGATCGAGGAAAAGTTAGGCCACAGTGAGAGCAGTAAAAGGATGAGCAAGGGAAATAAAATGAGCAGCTTTGCTTAACCTGTCAACCACGACAAGAATGGAGTCTTTACCCCCAGATTTAGGTAAGCCTTCAATGAAATCCATAGAGATTTCAGTCCATACTCTGTCAGGTATTGGGAGTGGTTGGAGGAGACCAGGGTTAGCTGCTCGATCATACTTATGTTGCTGAGAAACGATACACTCTCGCACCATACGCCTAATATCCTTTCTCATTCCTTTCCAATAAAAGATGCCAGCCAGTCGATGAATGGTTGAGTGAACGCCTGAATGTCCTCCAACTGCACTAGCATGAAAATATTGGAAGAGATCTCGTTTAAGATCAGTATCCTGCCCCACAACAAGCTTCCCTTTTCTACGCAATTGTTGCCCATGCCAAGTAAATTTAGTGTGAGTACTGGGACCCTGTATGAGTTCCTGAATTCGAGTTTGAAGCTCAGCATCCTGGTGCCAAGATGCATATATGCGTGCCAAGAGTTCAGAAGAAAGAGTAGAAATGGCCATCAGATTGACTGATTCCTCTGCCCTCCTGGAAAGAACATCAGCCACTATATTTGAAGACCCTTGCCTATAGACAACTTCATAATCATACCCCATCATTTTTGCAACCCACAATTGCTGTGCAGGGGTAGTGGTCTGTTGGCTGGAAAGGAATTTGAGACTTTGGTGGTCAGTTTTTATCTGAAAATGCCTGCCCACCAAGTAAGCATTCCATTTTTTAACTGCCATTAAGACTGCTAACATTTCCTTTTCATAAATGGATAAGGCTTGGTTTCTGGGACCTAGGGCCTTGGTGAAATAGGCAATAGGTTTACCTTGTTGTGTTAAAACAGCTCCAACACCCTTACCAGAGGCATCAGTCTCAACCACAAACTGTTTAGAAAAATCTGGCATGCTGAGGACAGGTGCAGTAGTGACTGCCTGCTTCAATTGCTCAAAGGCCAGTGTTGCCTTGTCACTCCAGCCCCAAGCCTCTATTTTGAGAAGATCTGTCAGAGGTCGAGCAATCATCCCATAAGCTTGAATGAATCTTCTATAATAGCCAGTGAGGCCCAGAAACCCCCTAAGCTCCTTTAAGGATTTAGGTTGAGGCCAATGCAGGATACAGTGGACCTTGGTTTTATCCATGGTGATTCCTTGCCCTGATATGACATGGCCAAGATACTCTACTTCAGAGGCACCAAAGTCACATTTAGAGCGCTTGAGAAAGAGCTTGTTATGCCATAAGACCTCAAAGACTGTACTCAATTGAACCAAATGGGAATCCCAGTCTGGAGAGTAGATGAGGATGTCATCAAAGAAGACCAAGACAAACTTCCTGAGGTAAGGCTTGAAAAGAGAATTCATAAGGCTTTGGAATGTTGAAGGAGCATTCGTTAAGCCAAAGGGCATCACTAAGAACTCGTAATGACCATCGTGAGTTCTAAAAGCTGTTTTGTGGATATCTGCCTCCTGCATTCAGATCTGGTGGTAACCAGACCGTAAATCAAGCTTAGAGAAAACGTGTGCACCAGCCAGCTCATCAAGTAATTCATCCACAAGAGGAATAGGGAACTTGACTTTGATAGTCAACTGGTTGAGTAGCCTATAATCAACGCACAAGCGCCAGGAACCATCCTTCTTTTTAACCATAACAATAGGGGATGCAAAACTACTACTGCTGGGCCTGATGATCCCTATGTCCAACATCTCACTGACCATTTTGTCAATTTCATCCTTTTGAATGGAAGGATGTCTGTAAGGGCGAATACGCACCACCTGACCTTCATCCTTTAATGGAATCTTATGGTCTTGGGGTCTCCTGGGAGGCAACCCTGTAGGAGTCTCAAACAACTTGGCATAAGTCTGTAGCAATTGTTGAAGCTACAGCTGCACAGGTACGATTGTCTCACCAGATGACATGGTATTGAGCTGTAATGGGTGACCATCTGTCAAAAGTAAGGTACAAGGGCGTTGAGTGGAGTTGACAACCATCTGGAGAAGTTTAGCTGACTGTTTCTTACTTGGCAACTCAATTCTGCCAGGGAAGATGCCCTGCAAGGTATGCCATTGACCATTTAGCTGAAACTGCATAGTCATGGCTGAAAAGTCCTAAAGAATAGGGCCCAATGTGACCAGCCATTCAATACCTAAAACAATATCACACCCCTTCAGAGGTAAAACCATAAAATTAGCTGAAAGGTGCAGGCCTTGTACTGACCAGCCAACATTCTGACAGCTTCCCAGTGTATTGAGTCTTTCACCATTGGCCACAGTCACCCTTACCTGCTCCTGGGATTTCAAGGGAAGGCCCAAAACTTTGGCTACCCCACAATCAACAAAATTATGAGTGCTTCCAGAATCAATCAACATCACTAAGGGTCGTGAATGAATGATACCCTGGACGCGCATAGTCTGAAAACCAGACGTGCCAAGAATGGAATGCAATGAAATGACATGTTGGTCACAGTTATCTGTATTAGGAGACAAGATATCTGGATTGTCAGTGCAATCAGAGAATTCTTCCTGATCCTGCTCTTCAGGCATATGATCAGTAAGAATCTGATATAGCCTAGATTTCACACACTGATGATCAGCAGAGTATTTCAAGCCACACCAAAAGCACAATCCCTTACGTTTCCTTTCCTCAATCTCAGCAGGGGAAGGCTTATTGGGAACAGTTCTATGAGGTATACTATTGGGGTAAGGATTCCTGGGAATTGTGGAAGGAAAAGGTTTAGAACTAGGATAAGGGAAAGAAGTGGTATAAGGACCAGATTTGGGTGCAGGCAACAATGGTGGTAATGGACTTGGTTTAGTTGTATTAAGAGTGGGACTGTAGGTGGAAGGTGTATTGAATCGTGGAAACTGTATTGGCTTTTTAGTAGCAGGGAACAACATGGATTCGATTTGTTTGGCGAGGTAGAGGGCTTGGTTAAGGTTTCTGGGTCTAAACAATTTAACAGATTGGGAGATCTCAGGTTTAAGATTGCTAATAAAAATGCTTAAAGCATAAGAATCAGTGAGTTGAAGAAGGTTGAGAGTACCTAGGAAGTCATCGTAATATTGCTCTACTGAACCCATCTGTTTCATTTCGACTAAGTCAGCCATGGGATTCGCATATTCTTCTGAAGCAAATCGATCCTTCATCTCTCCCACATATTCTTGCCATTCCAATCTGTCAAAGCCTCCCTTAGACCTGCAGTAAAATTGATGCCATTGCAATGCCTTGCCTTCTAAACTCAGCATCATCACTCGGAGTTTCAACTCATTAGGGACCCTTTCTGCCTCAAAGTACTGTTCCATTTTCAGCCACCAGCCCTGGAAATCATCTCCCTGAAACTTGGGACATTCAATCTTGAAACCACGAGTCGAGTCAAAACTACCAATCTGTCGTGCCATTGGAGGAAATGGAAGAATAGGATCACCTTGTGGTTGTGGTACCACTGGGGTGGTAGAAGTGGAGCCAGGAGGTGTAGGAAGAATGCCTGGTTGATCATGGCGATTGTTGTCACGCAAGGCTAAGAGTTCAAAGAATTTTTTGAATTCTTGCTACATCTCTGTTCTCATGCCATCCAACTTGTCCTCCAAGTTTGTAACCCACTGCTGCATATCGGATTGGATCCGATTAAGTTCTTGCTGGTTCTGATGAACCTCCTTCTGAAGCCTGGTGGAGATACCGTCTGCCATAGGTGCCAGTGTAGGTCTCTGATACCAATGTTATGGTTCAAGTTGTAACAACCGAGGTTACCTATAATCATGTAAAGTTAAATCCCGAAAATTTTTAAGGACAAACTTGGAAATTTGTAAGAAGTTATAAGTGAAGGAAATAAAAGAAGAAAGGATCAAAATGAACATATTAAAAAAGTTTAGGGGCTAAATGGTTATTTATAAAAGTTGAGGGACTAATATGCAATTATCCCAAAAACAAGAAAAATATCTCTTATCTTCCTTTTATCTCCCGAAAAGTCTAGACATCTTCATTTGCTAAATGAGCAGCCGGCAGCCTCCCCTCTCAAATTTCTTCATCTCCTCCATTTCTCTTCAAGAACTCCACCATAATCTCAACAAAAATTCCATCCAAGGTTAGTTTCTTGATAAATTCTTCATTTTCTTTAGATATTCTACTTGGGCATGCTAAGATCTTATCTCCATAAACATGTTAAGGTCTGAAATCCATCTATTAAGTATGAATTTTACTCATTTTTGGTATGTATTAAAAGGATTTGAAAGCATGAACAAGAAAATGGAAAGAAAAAGCAAAACAGGGGAATCTGAGCATGCTTGCTGTTCGGATTTTTTGGGTTCGGCACAGTTGGGTTTATATTTTTTTGATATTTTTCCTAGAAACTAGACTTCAATACGAGAATTTTGGTTTTTGAATCACCCAAAACCGATAAGCGGTTAAAAAGATAAAATTCGGTGAAGTTGGCTGTTCAGTGTGACCCCTGTTTCAGCATAGTTACGGGTTTTATCAAATTTGATCAAGATTTTGTTCTAATTGTCTAAGTTAGTTATTTTCTTCATAAATTAGACTTATTGGTACCAAACTCAAGTTATGATTTTCTAATCTAACTTGATATTAAGGAATTTATTGCTTAAGAGAAATATAGTACTATTGATGGTTATGGATTATGAAAATCTCTAAGGCATGGAATACTAGAAACAAATTTGATAAGGACATGAATATGGAGTTGAATATTCGGAGAAAATGATTATGGAAATGATATTAAAAATTTGGGATATGTTGTTTTGAGTATGAGGAATTAGTATTGACCTTGAGGGAAGATTATGAGACTTAAGTTGCATTCAAAATTGTGTAATGCTTTGAGCATGTATAGATACTAATTATTGTTAATCTCTAGGCCACGTAGATCCGACGTCACCTATGGATCCCGAAGTTTCAGGTCGAGGTGTATAGTGAGATCATCTCAAGGATTGTGAGTAGACGACAACTATAGTTATATGAAATTTCTTTAATTATAATTATATATATATTTTTAGCATGATATTTGTTTTATGCATTAAGGGTATATACGATATTTAATTATATGAATTGATTTGTTATTAAAGTAGTTTTATTTCAAGAAATATTATATCGAGTAAGTTGGTTGATTTTATGAAATATGATTTTACATAGAATTTGACGTACATGGTTTTGGCTCCACCTGACTTAATGTATGAGATTATTTCCTTGACCGGAATACGGGAGCTGCGTGCTACGCCTTTGTGGCGGGAGCCACCTCCAGAGTCCCCATTCCGTGATATTAGACCGGAATACGGGAGCTGCGTGCTACGTCTTTGTGGCGGGAGCCACCTCCAGAGTCCCTATTCCGTGATATTATACTGGGGTATGGGAGCTGCGTGCTACGCCTTTGTGGTGGGAGCCACCTCCAGAGTCCCTATCCCATTATATTTGCCTTTTGGGGGCACATCATAGTGACACATATGCCTTTGGGGCGTCCTATGGTGGTATTGGCCTTTGGGGCCGGCTACTAGTATGCCTACATGGATATTGCTTGGTTATTTCATGGATGTACTCTTATGCAGGACAGAAAGTTGGAGCCCAATTATACGGAACTTGATTTACTTTACAGATTTTATTCATTGATTTAATATTATAATATTGTTATACATTTGAAAACTTTGCTACGTCTTTGAATTACTCATTATGATTTTATTATTATTTATTTTGAAAATGTCTATTATGTTTTAAAGGATTATAATCATAGTTTTCAAATGTTTTAAAAGTTGTTTACTCACTGAGATATTCATATATCTCACCATTTCATATTCTCATTTTCAGGTGATAGTTAGGTGTTGGGATTGCAACCTTCCTCTATTCTCTGCTTCAAATAGTATTGTGACGTGGTGGGCATCATAGTAAAAATTTATTGAAGTCTTGATCTTTTGATGTTTTTATCTAGTAAACCTTGCTGAGATAGGTTTACTTTTGGATATATTGTATATATTTGAAGATATGAGACAATAGATCAATATGTTTTGATTTGAGCATAAATTGATCATGAAATTTTTTTTTGAATATATATGGATATATGTGATAATAGTATTGAGGAATATTGCTGGTTGAGGATATGAATTGAGTGTTATTTGCAGGAGGATTATCGTTGAGATAGAAAGGAAACTCTGCCGGATTTTAGGTAGATTATCCGGACAGGGTGTTACAAGTTGGTATCAGAGCAAGGTTATAGGTCCTGTAGACTTAGAAACTATTTGTGGAAGTATTAAAATGTTGTCACTTGCGTAGGAAATCAGACACGATGCCACCACGTCGAAGAGGAAGGCTTAGAATCAATCCCCTAGCCCAAAATAGGGATAGGAATAGAAATGTGGATATTGATGAGCAAATTGGAGAACAAGCTTCAGCTGCTGGTTCATCTTCAGTTGCTGCACCCTCAGCAGCACCTCCAGCAGCTGATCGTAATTTAGCTGAGGCAGTTGCGGCCTTGGCAAGAGTAATTCCCGCTTTGACTGCCCCTGCTGAAAAGGGGATAGTTGATTACTGTAAAGATTTGAAGAATATGGGTTGCAAGATTTTCACGGGGTCTTTGGAATCAGATTTAGCCTGGTCATGGCTACAAAAATTTGAGACTACTTCCATTACTCTTCAGATTCCCGAGCCTATGAGGTTACCATGTGCGGTGCAATTTTTGGAGGATCATGCACACACATGGTGGAAAACTACAGTGCAAAGGTATGCTGGACGTCCTGCCATAACCTGGGCAGATTTTCGAAGAAAGTTTGAAGAAAAATACTATTCTCGGGCCTTGCGGGAAAAGAAATGGACTGAGTTTATGAATTTAAAACAGGGTGGTATGTCAGTAGTAGAGTATGAGCAAAAATTCAGTGAACTATCAGAATTTGCTCCATTGATAGTAGCAAACAATGCAGTAATAGATTTTTTTTTTTTCCAAAACTGTGACTTTTAAGAAGTCGGGAGACTTAGAGTTTACCTTTCAAGGAGAAATGAAAGTTTTACCTTCTTGCCTTATCTCCAAGATGGCAGCCAATAGATACTTGCAGAAAGGGTATTCAGATACCTTGCTTATGTGATTAACCAGGATATACATGAGGCAAAGTTGGAAACTATACCTGTGGTCAAAGAGTTTCCTGAGATCTTTTAAAAAAAATTGGTTGGTTTACCCCCTGACAGGGAATTGGAGTTTACTGTCGACTTAATCCCTGGCAGTGCTCCTATTTCTTAGGCACCCTAAAGAATGGCACCTTCGGAGCTAAAGGAATTGAAAGTGTAGTTGCAAGACCTAGTTGACAGAGGTTTCATTCGGCCTAATACTTCACGATGGGGAGCACCGGTTTTATTTGTAAAGAAAAAGGATGGATCTTTACAATTATGTATCGACTACCGGCAACTGAACAAGGTCACCATTAAGAATAAGTATCCTTTGCCAAGGATTGATGACTTGTTTGATCAGTTGCAAGGTGCAAGTTTGTTCTCCAAAATAGAGCTAAGATCGGGTTATCATCAATTGAAGATTAAAGAATCTGATATTCCAAAGACTGCTTTTAGAACTCGATATGGTCATTATGTTCTTAGTTATGCCTTTTCGGCTAACTAATGCACCTGCAGTCTTTATGGATTTGATGAATAGGGTGTTTCGGCCCTACTTAGATAAGTTTGTTATTGTTTTCATCAATGACATCCTAGTTTATTCCAGGAATAAGGATGATCATGTAAGCCATTTGAGAACGGTGTTGCAGACTATGCGTGAAAAGCAACTTTATGCTAAATTTTTCAAGTGTGAAATCTAAGAAAGGGATTTTTATGGATCCACAAAAGATAGAAGCTGTAGTTGCTTGGGAAATACCCACTAATGTCACAGAAATTAGGAGCTTTCTCGGATTGGCAGGGTACTATCGAAGATTCGTGGAAGGATTTTCCATGATTGCCTCTCCTTTGTCAAAACTAACAAGGAAGCATGCTAAGTTTAAGTGGACTGACAAATGTGAGCAAGCTTTCCAAGAGCTCAAGCGTAGATTGACCACAGCACCAGTTCTTACACTACCATCAGGGACTGAAAGCTTTGTGGTATACAGTGATGCCTCGAGGCGAGGTTTGGGTTGCATTTTGATGCAACATGGGAAGGTGATAGCTTATACTTCTCGAAAACTGAAACAGCATGAGCAAAACTATCCCACTCATGATTTGGAGTTGGCGGCAGTGGTGTTTGCACTAAAAATTTGGAGGCATTATTTATTTGGAGAAAAATGTACAATCTACACTGATCATAAGAGTCTGAAATATCTGATGGATCAGAAAAAATTAAATTTGAGGCAAAGGAGATGGTTGGAATTGATAAAAGATTATGACTGTGTAATTGACTACCACCCAGGAAAGGCCAATGTAGTGGCCGATGCTCTTAGTAAAAAGTCTTCTAGTTCTCTTGCTCATATCCGAGCAATTCAGAAACCCTTACAAAATGAGTTGAAGTCTTTACCTTTAGAATTGATGATTGATGAGAATAATCTCCTGATAGCCCATTTGAAGGTTAAACCGATTCATATTGATTGGATACGTGAAGCACAAAATAATGACCCTATGTTGGTAAAGTTAAAGCAAGAAGTAAATGATGGTGTGAGGACTGACTTTCAAATAAAAGATGAGGATGTATTGATAATGAAAAATAGGCTTTGTGTGCCTCAGGATGAAAAACTCCGGAAGGTGATTTTGGAGGAAGCTCATAATGCACCATACGCGTTACATCCTGGTAGTGTGAAGATGTATCGAACCTTAAGAGAACATTATTGGTGGCAAGATATGAAACAGGACATAGCTGAGTTTGTTTCTAGATGCTTGGTATGCCAACAAATTAAAGCCGAGCATCAAAAACCTTCTGGGAAATTGAACCCTCTACCTATTCCTCAATGGAAGTGGGAAGATATTGCTATGGATTTCATTTCGGGATTGCCAAGAACACAGTCTGGTTATGATAGCATTTGGGTGATTGTTGATCGTTTGACAAAATCAGCTCACCTTTTGCCAGTCAAGAAGATTTTTTCCATGGAAAGACTGGCTAAACTTTATGTGAACGAAATTGTTAGGTTAGATGGTGCCCCAGTATCGATTGTATTTGATCGAGACCCCCGATTCACATCTCGATTTTGGCCAAGTTTGCAGAATGCTATGGGCACTAAACTCAAGTTTAATACTGCTTTTCATCCTCAGACGGATGGACAATTTG
The DNA here is from genome assembly GCA_030761205.1 of Fremontodendron californicum. Classification (NCBI taxonomy): domain Eukaryota; kingdom Viridiplantae; phylum Streptophyta; class Magnoliopsida; order Malvales; family Malvaceae; genus Fremontodendron; species Fremontodendron californicum. The sequence goes on along the minus strand of JAULJL010000014.1, from coordinate 22,211,672 downwards.
AATGGACAATTCAAATTTTGGAAGATATGCTCAGATCTTATATTATGGAATTCAAAGGAAACTGGGATGAACACTTGCCTCTAGCAGAGTTTGCATATAACAATAGTTATCAGTCCAGCATCGACATGGCTCCGTTTGAAGCTTTGTATGGAAGGAAGTGCAGAACTCCAGTGTGTTGGGATGATACAGATGAAAGGAAATTACTAGGTCCAGAAATTGTTATGATGACTGCAAACAAAATTGAGGTAATTAAAAAAAAAAAAAAGATAAAAATAGCTCAAGATTGACAAAAGAGCTATGCAGATAATCGGAGAAAAGATTTAGAGTTTGAAGTTGGTGATATGATATTTTTGAAAGTGACTCCTTGGAAGGGAGTAATCCGGTTTGGAAGACGAGGAAAGTTGGGTCCTCGATATATAGGGCCGTATGAGATCATTGAACGGATTGGCCCAGTTGCTTATAGATTGTCCTTACCAGAAGAATTGTCATGAATTCATAATGTGTTCCATGTTTCTATGCTCCGAAAGTACATTTTCGATTCTTCACATATATCGAAGGACTTGTCTATGGAAATTGAGGAAAATTTAACTTATGAAGAGCAGCCGGTTGAGATTTTGGATAGAAAGGACCAAGTTCTAAGGACTAAGACTATTCCATTAGTGAAAGTTCTTTGGAGGAATCATTCATATGAAGAAGCTATATGGGAAAGGGACGAAGATATGCAGACTCAATATTCTCACTTGTTCAATCAAGTTGGTAAGTAAATTTCGAGGACGAAATTTTTCTAAGGGGGGTAAGTTGTAACAACCGAGGTTACCTATAATCATGTAAAGTTAAATCCCGAAAATTTTTAAGGACAAACTTGGAAATTTGTAAGAAGTTATAAGTGAAGGAAATAAAAGAAGAAAGGATCAAAATGAACATATTAAAAAAGTTTAGGGGCTAAATGGTTATTTATAAAAGTTGAGGGACTAATATGCAATTATCCCAAAAACAAGAAAAATATCTCTTATCTTCCTTTTATCTCCCGAAAAGTCTAGACATCTTCATTTGCTAAATGAGCAGCCGGCAGCCTCCCCTCTCAAATTTCTTCATCTCCTCCATTTCTCTTCAAGAACTCCACCATAATCTCAACAAAAATTCCATCCAAGGTTAGTTTCTTGATAAATTCTTCATTTTCTTTAGATATTCTACTTGGGCATGCTAAGATCTTATCTCCATAAACATGTTAAGGTCTGAAATCCATCTATTAAGTATGAATTTTACTCATTTTTGGTATGTATTAAAAGGATTTGAAAGCATGAACAAGAAAATGGAAAGAAAAAGCAAAACAGGGGAATCTGAGCATGCTTGCTGTTCGGATTTTTTGGGTTCGGCACAGTTGGGTTTATATTTTTTTGATATTTTTCCTAGAAACTAGACTTCAATACGAGAATTTTGGTTTTTGAATCACCCAAAACCGATAAGCGGTTAAAAAGATAAAATTCGGTGAAGTTGGCTGTTCAGTGTGACCCCTGTTTCAGCATAGTTACGGGTTTTATCAAATTTGATCAAGATTTTGTTCTAATTGTCTAAGTTAGTTATTTTCTTCATAAATTAGACTTATTGGTACCAAACTCAAGTTATGATTTTCTAATCTAACTTGATATTAAGGAATTTATTGCTTAAGAGAAATATAGTACTATTGATGGTTATGGATTATGAAAATCTCTAAGGCATGGAATACTAGAAACAAATTTGATAAGGACATGAATATGGAGTTGAATATTCGGAGAAAATGATTATGGAAATGATATTAAAAATTTGGGATATGTTGTTTTGAGTATGAGGAATTAGTATTGACCTTGAGGGAAGATTATGAGACTTAAGTTGCATTCAAAATTGTGTAATGCTTTGAGCATGTATAGATACTAATTATTGTTAATCTCTAGGCCACGTAGATCCGACGTCACCTATGGATCCCGAAGTTTCAGGTCGAGGTGTATAGTGAGATCATCTCAAGGATTGTGAGTAGACGACAACTATAGTTATATGAAATTTCTTTAATTATAATTATATATATATTTTTAGCATGATATTTGTTTTATGCATTAAGGGTATATACGATATTTAATTATATGAATTGATTTGTTATTAAAGTAGTTTTATTTCAAGAAATATTATATCGAGTAAGTTGGTTGATTTTATGAAATATGATTTTACATAGAATTTGACGTACATGGTTTTGGCTCCACCTGACTTAATGTATGAGATTATTTCCTTGACCGGAATACGGGAGCTGCGTGCTACGCCTTTGTGGCGGGAGCCACCTCCAGAGTCCCCATTCCGTGATATTAGACCGGAATACGGGAGCTGCGTGCTACGTTTTTGTGGCGGGAGCCACCTCCAGAGTCCCTATTCCGTGATATTATACTGGGGTATGGGAGCTGCGTGCTACGCCTTTGTGGTGGGAGCCACCTCCAGAGTCCCTATCCCATTATATTTGCCTTTTGGGGGCACATCATAGTGACACATATGCCTTTGGGGCGTCCTATGGTGGTATTGGCCTTTGGGGCCGGCTACTAGTATGCCTACATGGATATTGCTTGGTTATTTCATGGATGTACTCTTATGCAGGACAGAAAGTTGGAGCCCAATTATACGGAACTTGATTTACTTTACAGATTTTATTCATTGATTTAATATTATAATATTGTTATACATTTGAAAACTTTGCTACGTCTTTGAATTACTCATTATGATTTTATTATTATTTATTTTGAAAATGTCTATTATGTTTTAAAGGATTATAATCATAGTTTTCAAATGTTTTAAAAGTTGTTTACTCACTGAGATATTCATATATCTCACCATTTCATATTCTCATTTTCAGGTGATAGTTAGGTGTTGGGATTGCAACCTTCCTCTATTCTCTGCTTCAAATAGTATTGTGACGTGGTGGGCATCATAGTAAAAATTTATTGAAGTCTTGATCTTTTGATGTTTTTATCTAGTAAACCTTGCTGAGATAGGTTTACTTTTGGATATATTGTATATATTTGAAGATATGAGACAATAGATCAATATGTTTTGATTTGAGCATAAATTGATCATGAAATTTTTTTTTTGAATATATATGGATATATGTGATAATAGTATTGAGGAATATTGCTGGTTGAGGATATGAATTGAGTGTTATTTGCAGGAGGATTATCGTTGAGATAGAAAGGAAACTCTGCCGGATTTTAGGTAGATTATCCGGACAGGGTGTTACACAAGTATTGAACCGTAATTCTGCAAGGGAGAAGGGAAAATAATAGAAGAGATGAAGAAGAGAAGAAGAAGAAAGGAGATAGGTCAGAGAAGAAGAGTAAGAAACGAGAGAGACAGAGAGATAAGAAATTCTGGAAATTCTATTTCATGCTTTCCTCATCAGTATATTCTTCCTTTTGTATACAATACTGCTGCACATGATCCCACATAACCGTTTGGACCTAAAGACTATAATGCCCTTGTTTGTTACAGAAATATAAAACCAACTTACAATGCATGTACTATTGGTATAACAGAAATAGTAAAATGGCTGGAAGAAAAAGACTATGTAAAAGATAGACACGTATCAATATATTACATCAAAAAATTTTGCTAAAACACCTAAGATTTTTACATGGCTTTACTGGAATTCTTCATCAAAATCCCAATAAATCCCATTGTCCAAGCATCCCTCCACATACAGTTGTTGAAGGCAACCATCAGATTTCCAACCAACATGGGGGAGATTGGGAAATTCACTTGATATTTATCATTTTTAAACAGTCGATAAACAAGAAAACTATCTTATCTAGCTTCACTCTCTCCATCTTCTGAAATGTTAAACAAGAACTTTGGGAGAGATGCAATTCGGGGAAGATAAAGCAGCAACTCACCAAATGAGTCTTTTCTTGACATGCCCGGAGCCTACTTGCTACTAGAGACTTACTTTGTATACCCAGCTTGCTACTAGAGACTTCCTTTGTATACCCTTCAAAAGCCTTAACATCACCCTTAGCTGTAATTAGAAGTGGCAATTGGGCGGGTTCGGGCGGGTTCGGGTCGGGTTCATTCGGGTTCGGGCTCATTCGGGTTCGGGCTCATTCAGGTTCAGGTCCATCCGGGTTCGGGCTCATTCGGGTTCGGGCCCATTCGGGTTCGGGCTCATTCGGGTTCGGGCCCATTCGGGTTCGGGCCCATTCGGGTTCGGGCCCATTCGGGTTCGGGTTCGGTCTGGGTTCGTGTATGTTTTACATCATTTTTATTTTATATTAGATGTAATCATTTTTACGTAATTTAAATATTTATATCTAAAAACAAATTATTAATTTATTATTATTTTTATAATTTTGCTATTATATGATATTTTTAATTATATTTATTTTTAAAATTAATATTTGTTAGCACCAAAAGAATAAGAAATTAATTTGTTATATAAAATCAAATTTTGAAATAATTTATTATAAAAAAATATGATATATTATAAATTAATCATATTGATATTTAAAATAATTGATTTGATGAACTCGAATTTCAAAATATAAATACATTATAATTTATATTCACTATAAAATAAAAAACTTTTAAAAATAAATCCTGGTCTTCATCTATTCGTTTATATACTTATAAAATGCAAAAAGTTTATGCTTATAGTCAGGATATATATATATATATATATACATATATATATATATCTATCTATCATCAGTAATTCAGTATAAAGTATAAACTATAAAGTAGTACTAAAAAAATATAATTTATATTTAAATTATATATAATAAATATATAATTAATATGATTATTTATTAATATATAATAAATATACCCAAAATTCGAGAATATCTCTACTTGTATTATATATGAAAAATATAATTTTGAAGGTTCCAACAGTTTCCATTTAACAATTTTTTATATAAAAATTTTAAGCTTTAAAATCATATTCAAATCAATAGTCAAAATAAGTTCCATAAGACAATCCAAAATAAAAGATCTAATTGGAGAGAATGACCCATTAACTTACAATTTATTGAATTAACATTTAAATATAAATATTGTTGTTGTTGTTGTTTTTTTTTTTTTTTGTATAGATCATGATTGGGTAATTGGTATGTTTTCTTTTATTTGAAAAAAATAGATTCAAATCTTTCTATTTGAAAATAATAATAATAATAATAAATCCTAAATAGAAAATGGAATTAAGGGCAATAATTTAAAAAAATCCTAAATAGAAAATGGAATTAAGCCCTAGCGTTTCACGTTTCCCTGTGTTGCTGTAGCTGCGTTCTTGTCTTCTTTTTCTCCCCAACAAAATCCATACATCTATCTTACCTTCTAAAAACTCCTGCCTCAGATTCTCTTCCGAAATTCCCAATCTATCTAACACCCTTTTTTCCTCATCTCATCAAAGGTTTGATTCATCAGTTTCCAATTTTGTTCTTATTTTTTCGATGAATCTATTCGATTTAATTTATTGCTTTTCTATCGTTCATTTTAATTATTCATGTCTTTGCCTGATAGCTAGATTTATGTTTTCTGTTGTTCAATCGTTGTATATCTGTTTACATTTTTCAGTTTTAAGAGCTTGTATTTGATTTAGCTTTGAATTTTTATTATTTTCGATGATCGGATCGATGTAGTTTGGTTCTGACCAGGACGTTTATTTTTTTATTTTTAATTTTTTTTCGTATTTAGATGATTGCAATGCAGATATTATATCCTATATTGTTTTTTTTTTTAATTTTTTATTTTTTAACGTTGAATAGAATGCTTAGATTATTTATACCGATTTTGTAGTACTTAATAATTATTTATTAATTTTTCATTTAACTACCCCATTAAACCCACCAGCTAAAATAAAATCCCATGAAAGCCATAAATCCATAACCCAATTAAACCAACCCTAATCTAAGTATAACCCAAAAGGCCAAAATCATAATCTAAAAATCATGTTAGTCTCTTTTGTCAGGTTTTTTCATACAAGTTTTGCTAATTTTCTTTCTTTCTTTTTCATAGATATTTTGGTCACCATTAGGCAATTACTAATTACTAATTCCGTCATTTGGTTTTTTATTTTTTGCAGCTTTAAATTGGAACCACATACAATGGATCTTAGTAATACTAGTCATCAAGAGTCTGTTAATGAACATGCTGCATCTTCTATTACTCCTCCTTCAAGAAAGCGATCTGAAGTTTGGGAAGAGTTTATTTGCTCGAACATTATGAACAAAGGAGATATCAACAACATAGTGGAGATTCAAAAGCTAGATATAAATGTATACATTGTGAGAAGGTTTTAATTGGCGAGACTCTCTCAGGTACTAGTGCTTTGAAACGTCATTTGAATTTATGTGCTAAACGTATTGTGCGTGAATGTGAAGTAGGGGTAGGGGCATCAACCAAGATAGAATCAGATGTTTGTCGAGAAATGATAGCTGAATGTGTAATTGAGCATGGTTATCCATTTGAATGGGTTGAACATAGAAAAACTAGAGCCTTATGTTGCTATTTAAATAAGGATTTCAAATCAATTTCTAGGAATACCTGCAAGGCTGATTGCTTGAAACTACACAAGAAAATGAAAGAAAAGCTTAAATCTAGTTTGGAAAAAGTTCCAAGTAGGATTTCTTTGACATCTGATATGTGGACGTCATGCACATCTGATGGATATCTTTGTTTGACTACTCATTATATTGATGCCGATTGGAAGTTGTATACCAAGATTTTGAATTTCTGTCATGTTGCACCCCCACACTCTGCAAATATTTTGTATAACATCATCTATGATTTATTAAAAGATTGGGGAATTGAAAGAAAATTTTTTAGTATCACCTTGGACAATGCAAGTAACATGAATAACATGCAACATATGTTGTGCAGTCAACTTGAACAACAAGATGTTCTGGTATGTCATGGCCAATTTTTTCACATTCGTTGTTGTGCTCATATATTGAATCTTATTGTTCAATATGGTTTAGAAGTGATTAGAGAAGGCTTGGTGAAAGTAAGAAATTGTGTGAAATATGTTGAAGGTTCAGAAGCTAGAAAGATTAAGTTTCGTGAATGTGTAGTTCAAGCTAGATTGAATTATTCTAAGGGATTATGGTTGGATGTTCCAACTAGATGGAACTCGACTTATTTGATGCTAGAAAGATTTTTCCACTATCTTGCTGCCTTTAAAAATTTGGCAAGGGCAGATCAGACTTTCAATAGTTGTTTTCCAGAAGATGATGAGATTTCGTGGATTGAGAAGATTTTTTGCATTTTTGAAGCCTTTTTATGATATAACCATCTTGTTTTCAGGAACTGAATATCCTACCTCCAACTTATATTTTGAAACTGTGTGTCAAATTCAGAAAAATATTGATAAAGAACTTGTATCTGAAGATCCAGTCATTAAGCAAATGGCAGTAAATATGAAAAGTAAGTTTACAAAATATTGGGAGGAACACACTTTGGTGCTATCTTTTGCAGCCATACTTGACCCTTGTTTTAAGTTGCAACTATTGCAGTTTGTCTTCAGACAGTTGGGTCCAGAATATGAAAATAAGTGGGTAGGTATTCTTGAACAAATGAAGAAGCTTTTTGAAGAGTATCGAGGTCAATTTGGGGAGCAACAATTTACTTCAACTAGTGATATTGAAAGAAGTAGTCAAAGAGACATTGCTCAAGACATGAGAGTAAGTTATATCCATCTAGATTTTTATTAAATTATTAATTAAAATTAAAAATTCAGTATTTAGTTATTTTTGAACTTTTATTTTATTTTACATTTATTACCACAATATATGATATGTGACTTTGTTTATTTTGTTAATATAGGCTTTTTGTACTTTTGATTCTCGATCTAATTCAAATAGATCAGAGTTGGATATATATTTAGATGAAGTTAGAGAGGACTACTACAAGGACCTTGACATTCTTGATTATTGGAAAAAAAATCAATTTCGATATCCTATCCTTGCACAAGTAGCAAAGGATGTGCTAAGCATTCCGGTTACTACAGTTGCTTCAGAATCAACATTTAGTATGGGTGGTAGAGTTATCAACAAATGGAGAAGTTGTCTTTTGTCTGAAAATGCGGAAATGTTGATTACCACTCGAAATTGGTTATATGGATATGATGGTAAGATTTTTTTTTGTTTTTTTGCGAAACTTTTCTTAAATAATATTTTTTTGAATGATTTAGTATATATATATTTTTGTTTTAGATGAGGAAAAGAATGCAATCACATTTGGAAGGGAGATTGTCCACCTTTAATTATCTTTTGGAGGATCAAGAGCTTTTAATTTGTAAGTGTGTTTATAATTTATAATATTTTACTTTTTAATATCAGTTTCGCAAACATTTAATAAAAGTTTCATTTATAATAATATTTTTTTATCTTAATTTGTAGGTTTGACTTTTTGAACATTGGGGTGATACTGACAAGTGACAAATGAATTAAATGTTTATGTATTGGTCAAGATTCGTAATTTTCATTGGTCGGTTAGTGTTCTTATATTCGTAATATTTGCAAACATGTAGTTTTTGACAATGTTTTTTGCATTTAAACCATTGTCAAATTTTTATTTTTGGCATTTGGTAAGACATAAAACTGCAAAGGGCTGCTTTCTTGAAACGTGATGGTGACTTGTCCATTTGTCACTCTTCCTTCTCGCAAAACAAAGGTTTGCCCCTAATGCCTGTGAAGATTTTCAGTTTTCCTCTGTCCTTAAGTTTTTGGATTAATAATTTTCTCACTTTAAGTAAACATGATCTTCAAGCAAAACAGGTTGAGAATATTCAGATTTCCTCATGTCATTAAATTTTTGGATTAAATAATTTTCTCATTTTAAGCAAACTTGATGTTCAAGTAAGAGAGAATTGGGTTATTATGTAGACTTGCTGAAAATAAAAAAATTGGAATTTCTCCTTTAATTAAAAGAATTAAAAGGAAAAAAAAAGAATGTATGAATCTCGGCAATGAACAAATTAAGGAAATGATAGGCTTAAGAGATCTTATAAGCGTTCATTTTCACTTAGGCAATTAGTTCAAAAATCTAAAACAGGTGGCTTAAAGAATTGGAATATTTAATTGAATAGAAAAATTGCCACCTCTATTTAGCAGTAACAAAAAAATTCGAAATAAATCAATTTTTAAAAAAAATTACACTAGCTTTTGTTTTCAAATAAGATATGAATTTAATTGAATACGAATTTATCAATTCAATTAATCTCTTTACCCTTAAAGAATAATTGATTTTATTGTCAAATTTTTTTTCACATCTCTAAAATTTTCAAGAATTTAAAATATTTAGATTGTAAATTCATCATGATATAAGACGTTAAAGTTATAACTTATAAGTACAAAATATAATTTACTTTTTGATAAAATTATTATTTAATCATCATATATATATATAATATTAAATTTTAATTAAATTATTAAAAAAAATTAGAATAAAATTAATAATTAAAGTTATTGCTTTGTAAAAAGATATTTAATTACAATTTGATTATTTTTATTTTTAGTATTAAATTCGGGTTCGGGCCGGTCTCGGGTTCGGGTCCATTCAGGTTTGGGCTCATTCGGGTTCGGGCTCATTCGGGTTCGGGCCCATTCGGGTTTGGGCCCATTCGGGTTTGAGCTCATTCGGGTTCGGGTCCATTCGGGTTCGGGCCCATTCGGTTTCGGGCTTATTCGGGTTCGGGTTTTTTCGGGTTCGGGTTTTTGACTTTTTAGTCAAATCGGGTTTGGGCGGGTTCGGGTTTTTCTGGACGGGTTTTCGGGTTTGGGTTCATTTTGCCACCTCTAGTATTCAGTGAGAAAAGAGGAGCATATGCTGGCAGACACGTAAACACATTAATGGATAAAATGTGGGGTCTAGGTGAGTCAAGGTTTCCTTTAAATGACAGCGGTGATTTGACTTTGATGCATGTAAATGTTCAATTTTGCTAACGATGTTTTTTTTTTTTCACCAAAAGAATATTGAAAAACAAGATCCGTACAGAAGTCAATAGCATTTACAATAAGAACAACATTTCAAAAGCTAAAAGGTTTAACTAGAGTAATCTTTATCTACAACTCAAACCCCTTAGCTATAAAAAATCAATGTGGACAGAGAAGATCATCCTTATTCAAAATGAAAGTCAATGAGGATGGAGATTTTTCAATCCAACCTTCTAGTTCCATCCTTTCTCTACACCTTTTTGCAAGCCAACCAGCTGCATTGTTCGCAGAATGTTTAATCAGCGAAAAATCCATTCTCTGGCAGGACTTTTTCAACATCTCAACATCCTCCAGAATTTGAGTTAATTTCCATCACCTCTTTATAGGTAGCTTCATACACTCCTCTACAACTAATTTGGAGTCAGTTTCTAGGATGACATTTTGTAATTTTTGTTCAACTGCAACCTTTATACCTTCCCTCAAAGCAGGAGCTTCAGCCATCAATGCTTCATCCAAAAAACCTCCTTTCCCCTACCTCCCACAACAATTCCATTAGAATTCCTTACCACCACCTCAATTGCCCCTTTTTTGTACTCTTTGTAAAGGCTACATCACAATTAACTTTATACCATCCTGTTGCTGACGCAATCCACTTGTTTTGCCGGTCCACTGTTACCCTTTCAACCTTATCCCCTTCTAACAATAAGGGGATCATTTCTTTTATTTCTTTCATAGCATTCTTCAATTTCGCAATGGTCTCAAAGACATTCAGCTCTTTCTTTCCAAGGGACACTTCACATCTTTCTTTCCAAATATACCAACATATAAAGGCTATATTTATCTTATTCTCCATCAGTATCTTTTTGTTGAGAATGATATCATGTAACCATAGATCAAATCGTCCAATCTCCTCCTTCTTAATCTTTAAACCATGGCACCCTTCAAACCAAACTCCCTTTGTCCATTCACAAAGAAGGCTCATAACTGATTCTTCCTCAGTCTTGCATATTGGGCAAATAAGACTTTCCACCACCATCTTTTTGTGTAAATTGCTGAAAGTTGCAATCGTATTAGTACACATTCGCCAAACAAAATGCTTGATCTTATTTGGCATTTTTAATCTCCATATTTCTTTCCATACGATGTTTAAAGATAATTTTTTTTAATTATTAAATACTAGAATTTGACACACTCATTATGTGGATGAAAAAATTATTTTTTAAAAAAATTATAAGTAAAAAGTATAGATAATTTTATAGGTAAATAGTTTATTGAGGAAGTTGGTAGTTTATTGGCTTAGTGGATAATTTTTTTAAGAATAAATATGTTTTTATTAAAAAATAAAGATGTATATGAAATTTGAAAAAACAAAAATACTCCTATTTTATTTTTTATGCTATAGTTATATTTGATTAATTTAGTAATTTTACCAACTGAGTTGGTGTCACTTGACTCAATGACACCAACTCAGCGATTCTTTAGATAATAGTACTAGATAATGTCACACCCACTTTGTGAGTGAAAAAAAGAATTTGTGTAAAAACTATATATATGATCAATTATTTTCATGGAATGATAGCTTTTTAGAAAAAATGATAATTTTTTAAAGGAGAAGTAGTTTTTTTTACGAAAATGTAGTTTTTTTTAAGTGAGGATAGTTTTTTTTAAGGGAGTGGTAGTTTTTTTTAAAGAGAGTGGATAATTTTAAAATATATATATTATATTGAAAAATTAAAAGACATAAATGCCCTATAATATTATTATTTAATTTATTAAAACTTGGTTTTTCAATCAATTGTCCAACTGAGTTGGTGTCACTTGATTTGTGACACCAACTCAGTCATTCTTTTTAAATATAGTATAGACAGATAATAATATATTTTAATTAACGTATCAAAAATGATTAATAAAATTATTAATTTTTATATTTAATATAATATATTATATAAATAGTATATTAATTAATTTTATAAAATATCTTAAAGACACTTTTTAGCAAAAAAATCATAAATGTTATGTGTGATGTGATTAACTGGAACCAAATGGGTGTCAACATGATTGAAAAAAATAAATGGGAAATGTTAACCAGTGCCTATAGGTACTATATTTAGAAAGAAAAGTATAATTAATATATATATATATATATATTTTGAATTCAGTAAAAGTAATGTATTAAATGTAAAAAACTTTCTTGAAATGGCAAATAAATAATCCATAATCGGTGTCTATAGACACTGATTAAGGCCCCCTTTGGATATAAACGTACCACTAGTGCGGCCCGATTGGGGCACTTTTTGGCCCCAATCGGGCCACAATTGGTGTTTGGAAGACATGCCACAAGCACAGTGAGCATGCTTTCACCGTGCTGGTGGCTTTCTTTCCAATGGATAAAAATGCTCTCTAGTGCGAGGGCATTTTCATACTTTAACCTTTTTTTTTACTTTATGTGAATAGTGCAAGGACATTTTTGTCCCTGTCACTTGATTTTTTTTATTTTTATTTAAAAATAAAATAATTTTTAATTTAATATAATAAATAAATTTTATTATTATATAATAAATTAATAAACATATATTTTATTATTATATAATTAATATGATTAATTAAAAAATAATTACATAAATAAAAAATATTATTTTAAAAATTTATTCAATCTTTTAAATATTTTAAATATTTTATTAATTTATTTTTTAACATAAATATTATTTTAATTATTATTTAACAAAAATATAATTTTAATATATATTATATATATACACATTTTAATCTAATGTCTTTAATGGTCATTTTATCTTCTCACTATAGTTCACCTCATCGCCACCGCTGCTTTTGAATCCAAACACATATCCCACCACTGATTTTAATCTCATTACTAAAGTACCCAATCTCATTGCTACAGTAATTAATCTCACCGTCACCGTTATTTTTAATTTCATCGAAATCAATTTTACCATCCATCCAAATGAACCCTAAGCAGACCCAAAATAAAATACCAAACAAGGTAAAGGTAATGGATCAATTTCTCACATATACCAACTATCGAGGCATCTTGAAGCATGGACACTAAACGATAAGTAAGTCCATTATGTTAAAGCCTATTGGTTTTTTTAAGTGTAGTTAATGAGTAAATTCTCATAATGGTTAAAAAAAAAAAAACAATTCCAGTAAATTTCTCCATGACTTGATTTTTTGTGCATGCTTAAGGGCTCATTTAAGTGGATGATGAAATTGGTTTTAGTGAGATTAAAAACAGCGGTGGCAGTGAGATTAGATATTGTAATGACGAGATTAAAATCAGTGATAAAATATGTGTTTAGATTCAAATGCAACCAACGATGGCGATGATGTGACTTATAGTGAAAAGGAAAATAACCATTAATAATATTAGATTAGAATGTGTATATATATATATAATAAATTATTAAAAATTTATTTATATTAAATAATAAAATATATATTAAAATTATATTTATGTTAAATAATAAAAATTAAAAATTATTAAAATATATTTGTATTAAAAAATAAAATAAAAGAATTAAAATTTTATTAAAAAAAAACAGTGGAGGGGGTAAAAGGGGGATTCTTAAATTCATGAAAATGTATTTAAATTACATGATAAGTTCTTAATTTCATACATTTTCATGTATTATTTCCTTATACTTTGTGCTTTAATTCTTAAGTTCCTTGACAAATTATTATATTTTTATGAATTATAGGTATTTTTGAAGAGGTGAAGTCAAAACATGTCAATTATGATGATAAAGAGCTTATAAAGCCACAATCATAAGATGGAAGAAAACTTGGGAGTCAAAAAGATCAAATTCCTAGTGCTAGATGATCAGGTAGATCTGACCTCCGGAGCTTGTTGCTAAGAAATCATTATGTTAAAGAAATTATTTGAAGAAACTTCCATCTTAACTTTTGAAGCTGACTTAAATACCTTTCCAACGATAGTTTACATGCCTAAGTATGACAACGGATGGTCATCAAAATCAGCCGACGAAGTGTGAGATAGTGCATCAGTCATGAAAACGAAGTCAGAAAGCAAAAACCGACAAGGCAGCAAGTTGGGACGAGTTTCTGACCTCCAAATCTGCCCAAATCCGAGAAAAATCACAAAAACCAAAAAAATACGGGAAAAGTCTAAAATTGTCATATTTTGACTCCTAACTTCCTTGAAGAGCAAGAAAGGGTTTTCAAGACTTTAAAACTCTATAAATATCATCTTTTGAGCCACCAAAGACATGCTTTTGATTAAATATCAATCTTCTTCTTCTTCTTATTCTTCCTCTCTAAGTTTTATTTTATTTTTCTTCTTAGTTTTTTTTTTTGAAGATTCATGTTTATGTTGACAATGCCTATACAAGGCTAAATTTTTCTTTGGTTAAGGATGATTTCAAAGCCCTAGACATGTTTTGGAATTAATTTTCATATTCTATCACTCAAAGTTGCTTATGTTCTTCCATAAGAATTGTTTATGATTTTTATCTTGATTTGTTTAGGATGCATACTAGATAGATCTTGATAATTATCTAATGCTAGTTTATGAGTCTTGATCCATGTAATTGTCTTGATTTCCTATTCATAAGTGGTAATTTTTTATTAATGATTATGGTCAAGTTTTCGCTAATTGTAAAGTGAAATATAACCTAAGTTAAACAACTCATGTTCATGCTTTTGTTGCTTAGATCAACCTATCTTTCTCATCATAAAGCTGCTGTCAAATTAAATTTAGAGATGTTTATTCTAGGTTGTTTGATAGTTAGAGATTAAGTAGTGGCGTTCGTCCTACTTAACGACGAACTAAAGAAGGATTGGGGTAACACAAGATGTTGTTATCTACAGTTGTTAACTTTGATAGCTAATTGATGTTGATAGATCTGAATTTGATTCTTAATGATGTCTAGTGGTGAAGAATGAACCTTTAGCCATATTTCTCCCATATTTGATTTCATCTTATTTTGTTACTTCTTACTTTTATTGATTGCTTTATTTTTAACTTTATTTCAAAAACTCCCATTTTATTTTGTTTTTCTTGAATTTAAGTATAAACTAATAACTCTTAAATTAAACACCAATCCCTGTGGACTCGACCCTTGCTTCTACTATACTTTACAATTGATATTATTTTTAGTGCAAGGTTTTAAATAAGATATACTCTTTCGAATGCATCAAGTTTTTGGCGCCGTTGCCGGGGATTGAATTTTTTTAGTTTTTTAGTTATTTGGTTTATTCTTATTTTCTGTTTTAATTAGTTTATTTTCTTGTTTTCTTTTTCAGTGAATGTACCAATCTCCCAAAGAAGAAGAACATCACTAAGGACTTCGGAGAATTCGAGGAATTTATAGCGTACCATCAAAGAACAAACAAAGAGTTGATCAAAATCATCCAAAAGAAACAAGGAGATATGGCAGCAAACAACCGAACTCTTAAGGAGCTAGCCACTCCGAACTTGGATCAACAACCATTGTGCATAAAATATCCTACTCTTGAGGTAGCATTTGAATTAAAATCTGGGCTGATTCATCTTCTTCCAATTTTTCATGGTTTTGCAGGAGAGGATCCAAATAAACACCTCAAGGAGTTCCATGTAGTATGTTCTAGCATGAGACCAACCGGAGTCACGGAAGAGCAAATAAAATTAAGAGCATTCCCATTCTCTGTAGCTGACTCGGCAAAGGAATGGCTCTACTATCTACCATCCGGGACCATCACTACATGGAATGGGATGAAAATAGCATTCTTGGAAAGATATTTCCAAGCATCTAAGGCTGCCAACATTAGAAAGAAAATATGTGGGATTTGGCAATACAACGGACAATCCTTGTATGAATATTGGGAGAGGTTCAAGAAACTTTGTGCATCATGTCCACAGCATCAGATAAGTGAACAACTGCTCATCCAATATTTCTATGAAGGTCTCTTGCCCATGGAGAGAGACGCATGATAGATGCAGCAAGTGGGGGAGCACTAGTTGATAAAACTCCAGAAGCTGCTAGACTTCTCATCTTCAATATGGTAGCCAACTCACAACAGTTCAACATGAGAGATGAACCATCACCACAACCATAGAAAGTAAATGAGGTAGGTACATCATCTCTTGCACAACAAATTTCGCAACTGACTTCTCTTGTGCAACAAATGGCTATAGGTCAGATACAACAAATTAAGGCTTGTGGTATATGTTCAAATATGGGGCACCGAACTGATATGTGTCCAACACTTCAAGATGATCCAAATGAACATGTTAATGCTATGGGTGGATTTTCAGGTCAACCAAGAAAGTATGATCCCTACTCTAACACTTACAATCCAGGATAGAGGGATCATCCAAACTTCAATTGTGGAGGAAACCAATCACAAGCTGCTCCTCCACCATTTGACAATAGACAATCGGGTTATCAACAAAGGGTTCAACAACCATATCAAACCCGACAACAAGTGCCACCCACTCAAAATTCATGTACTTCTCTTGAAGATCTTGTTAAAGGCCTCTCTACTAATCAAATTCAACAGGACACAAAGGCAATTCAACAGGAAATAAAGGATACAAACAGACAAATGGCAACAAGGTTGAGCCAAATAGAGACTCAAATTGGACAAATGGCAACAGCAATCAGTCAAAACCAAGCAAGGGATTCCGAAAAAATTACCTTCCCAAACCATAGTGAATCCCAGAGAAAATATCAATGTCGTAACCTTAAGAAGTGGGAAGCAGCTTGAGACACCACCAAAGGATAGTGCTCAAAGGGAGGACAACACCATGACATCATCTTCACATCCCAAAGAGCCACTACAAAAGGTAATTCCTAAACCATATTTTCCTTCTTATATAACTCCTCCACCTTTTCCTAGCAGGTTAGCAAAATCCAAGAAAGAGGAGCAAGATAAGAAAATTTTGAAAACCTTTCGGAAAGTAGAGGTGAACATTCCTTTACTAGATGCTTTCAAGCATGTGCCAAAATATGCCAAGTTTCTAAAAGAGTTGTGCACTTCTAAACGAAAGTTGAAAGGGAATGAAAAGGTAAGTGTGGGGGAGAATGGGTCAGTGTTCTTCAAAAGAAACTCCCACCTAAATGCAAGGATCCAGGTATGTTTACCATTCCTTGTAAGATAGGCAACACCAGGTTTGAGCGTGCTATGCTAGATCTACGAGCATCCATTAATGTAATGCCATATTCAATTTATGCTTCATTGAATCTAGGACCATTAGAGGAAACCGATATTATAATACAACTTGCTGACCGTTCTAACACTTATCCTAGAGGAGTTATAGAAGATGTCCTAGTGCAAGTTAATGAGTTGGTTTTTCCCGCTTATTTCTATGTTCTTGAGATGGAAGATGAGATGTCTTCTAATCTAACACCCATACTATTAGGGAGGCCATTCTTAAAAACAGCTAGGACTAAAATAGATGTGCATGATGGAATCCTCACTATGGAATTTGATGGTGAAATAATTTGTTTTAACATTTTTGAGGCCATGAGATATCCTAGTGATGTGCATACTATTTTTTTCTATTGACATAATTGACTCTTTGATGTAGTAAATTTATGAGTTAAATGGTGAAGATAGTTTGGAAGTAACCATTAGCAACCATCTAAATTCTGTTTGTGCAAAAGAAATAGCCTTGAGTGAACATGTGAAAGAGGAAACTGAATCTCTACAAGTGTTGCCATATCTTGATAAAAGGTATGATGTTTCTTATATTCACTTGCCTTTATCTAATGAGAAACTTCTATCTTCCATTTTGCAGGCACTAACTTTGGAGTTGAAACCATTATCGGATCACTTGAAATATGTGTTCTTAGGTGAAAAGAACACACTACCGGTCATAATTGCCAAAGAGCTCACACCTTTGCAAGAAGAGAGACTTATACGGGTGCTTAGAGAGCATAAGACAACAATTGGTTGGACAATTGTCGATATCAAGGGAATAAACCCTTCCATGTGCATGCACCAGATTTTGTTAGAGGAAAGGTCAAAACCAACAAGAGAAGTACAACGAAGATTGAAACCACCTATGATGGAGGTTGTGAAAAAAGAGATACTGAAGCTCTTAAATGTTGGAGTGATCTATCCTATCTAGGATAGCAAATGGGTGAGCCCGATCCAAGTAGTTCCTAAAAAGTCGGTGTAACTGTTGTTAAAAATAATGAGAATGAACTTGTTCCTACTAGAATTCAAACAGGATGGCGAGTTTGTATTGACTATCGCAAACTTAATTCAACAACTCGCAAAAGACCATTTTTCTCCATTTTTCTTTACCTTTTATTGATCAAATGCTTGAAAGGTTAGCTGGCCATTCTCATTATTGTTTTCTTGATGGATTTTTAGGTTACAATCAAATTGCAATTGCTCCGGAGGACCAAGAGAAAACCACCTTCACATGTCCCTTTGGTACCTTTGCTTATAGGCGTATGCCGTTTGGTCTTTGTAACGCACCAGCTACATTCCAAAGATGTATTGTTAGTATGTTTTCAGATTAGGTAGAGAACATCATAAAAGTTTTCATGGATGATTTTAGTGTCTATGGTGATTCTTTTGATAGATGTCTAGAGAACCTTACCCTTGTACTTAAAAGATGCATGAAAACTAACCTTGTATTGAATTGGGAAAAATGTCACTTTATGGTAGAACAAGGAATAGTTTTAGGCCATGTTATTTCTTCTAAGGGAATAAAGGTAGATAAATCTAAAATAGATATTATGCATTCTTTACCACCTCCCACAAATGTGAGAGAGGTTCGTTCTTTTCTTGGACATGCAGGTTTCTATAGAAGAATTATCAAAGACTTCTCAAAGATAACACTACCTCTTTGCAAGCTGTTATAAAAAGATGTGGATTTCCACTTTGATGATAAATGCAAGGAAGCATTTGAAACTTTGAAGGGGCTCTTGACATCAACTCCTATCATGCAACCACCAGATTGGAATGTACTGTTTGAAATTATGTGTGATGTTAGTGACTATGCCATTGGAGCTGTTTTAGGCCAACGGGTTGGCAAAGCCTCACATGCCATACATTATGCCTCCCGAACTCTAAATGATGCCCAATTAAATTATTCCACTACTGAAAAAGAACTTTTGGCTGTTGTATTTACTTTAGAGAAATTTCGTTCTTATTTAATTGGTACTAAAATAATTGTATTTTCTGACTGATGGAGACTCAATTAAGAGTTGTAAACCCAAGTGCAGGTTATGTTCAAGTAATAAATTCTCGGGTGTCCGAGGTCGAACCACAGGGAAGCGTATTAGTAAGTATAAGTTTATAAATATATAAGAAAAAGAAAGTAAACAAGATATTAGGGAATCAACAACAAAACAAGATAAACAAGATATTAGAGAACAAAATAAACAAAACAACATAAAAGAAATTAAACAAGATATAAACAAAACAATAAAAAAAGATGTTGAGGTTAGAGAATCCACTCTTGGTGTTATGCTAAGATTAATCTTGTTTTATTACACAATTGAAATTCACACATAAGGGAGATTCCAATCGGAAGGTTTAGCAATTCAGTCCAAATTGTCCAACGTCCATAGCATATGATATTATGTTCATTTGGTGTCCTCAAAACTCATAAAAAGAGTCCAAGCATTCCTTATGCCAAGGTATATGTCTACAACAAATCAAGGTTATGAAACCAAGCATTTACTGTGCCATTTTCATTGTCAATAATGAATCAAGATCCCTACTTTGCAAGTATGATTTTAAACCAAAAGAAAATATTATCTATACTAGTGTTTATAAATGATGATTCATTTTAGCTCATGTTTAAGAGACTAACCTTAGCATTTACCAAGAGCTTCACCTCATCACCTCAACAATATGATTAGCAACACATACTAGATATGAATAAAATGAAAAGAAATGTAAGAAGCATAAGTAAATAAAGAAAAAGAAAACTAGAGAAAGGAAAGAAAAAGAAAACTTATAGAATTTTATTACAATGGCTAATATCCTACCAATCTACAATAATGCTCATCCAAGGCCCTCTATTTATACACATTTTGGAGAGCTAAATGACAAGAGACAAGCTTTATAAATTTCAAAGGTAGGTATAATAGGTGGGTGCATTTTTCTAACAATTTTCGTCATATTGTATGACAATTCTGATCAGCCAGCTTGATGGTCGATTTTGTCAATGTTGGAGGCTCGATCTGATCAAATGGTCTTCTAGAAAAATATGCCCCTATCCGTTACGGATCCATAGCCGTTGGAATCAGATCATTTGCTCATGTGGATCGGAAGATATGGTAAAAATACCAAAACAGGTCAGCACAGACGTCATTGCACATCAGCCAACTTGATGGTCGATTTCGCTAGGGAAAACGACTCCGTTTCAAGAAGTGTAAAACATGAAAAAGATAGATATGCCTCTTAACTATGCACTGTAAAAATTTCAGCCTTAATGCTTCAGTGAAACTCCAGATATAGCTGATATGGCAAAAGGTGTCGGAACTGGAACTGAATTGGATTTGCCCTTAATTCTTGATTTAACCTAGTAATCTGAAATCACTCAAAGAAACTCGTGAAAAACACCAAATTACATAAAACTATAAAATATCATAAACACAATTAGACTAAGCAATAATAACTCGTATTTGACACAAAACAATAATAAAACATAACTAAGAACTATATAATTATACGAGTTATCACACCCCCACACTTAGATTGTTGCTAGTCCCTAGCAACGACTCAATAAAAATAAAATAAGAAAATCTAATCTAATCCATTTTCGTTGGAAATCACGGTGGCACTTAGCATGTGACACAAGCCTTTAAACCCCTAGGTGTCTCTAGTGGACGAGTTTAGTCTCGTGAGGGTTTGCTAGAACGATACCCACAAACATTGAAAAACTAAAATATAAGTAAACTACATACACTAAAAATATTTACTCCTAATCCTTTCAATTTAAATTAGAGACAATCTTTGAACAAGTCTTATAAACTAATCAATAGCTCAAAGAATTTCACAAAAATTCATGCTTGAATGTAAATAAATGAGTTAAGCCAATATTAACATAACATATTTCAATCAACATAGTGCATATTCAACTTAATCTCAACTTCTCACTATACTCTCATGATTTTCACTCTTTAAAGTAGTGGTAAAGTGTTTACACTCAATCAATATCATGAAAACAGTTCTACCATATGCTTGCTTGTCCACCTATTCTCCACTATTTAGATCATACAACTTCATAAATCAAGAGGTCTTTTTTTAAGGTTGTAATGGGGCCAAAGGGTTATAATGTGGTTAAAGAACAAAAGGATAAAGATATCACAAAGGTTCCAAAGAGTTCATAGAGTTTAGAGACATAATAAGATCATACGAATAAAACTTCTCAAAACTCTTATAAAGCACATAATAACATAGGCTAAATATTCATGTTGAGCCTTTGCTTCATTCTAACCAACTTTGTAACATCTTTTTCTTTACTTTAACTAGAAGTTCAAGAGAAGATTTTTTTTTTAATATGGGAATGTATTTGACAATGATCCCTTTCTTTTTCTCTTGACTTTTGCCTCTCTCCTCCCCCACACTTATCTTTCGTTCTAACCCAAATTTTCAAAAAGTATCCCTTGTTTTTGCAATATGTCTCAAAATATATAATCCATCTTTAGAACAAGGGTAAGGATATAAGTATATTTAGGCTAGGTGTAAGTTCTGGTTACCAATAAAATAGCATATTTAATGTAGGCTCAAATTGGCTCACTAGTGGGGATGTTCTCTTAGAACATTAATAATGGATGGCTGTTTGGCTCTGGTTATAATCCTAATGCCTCTATCATATTCATGTTGTCACATGTATCAATATAGTCTCAAACGGTTTAAAGCAAGTTCTAGAGAATCATGTAATCATAAGAGCACTCAAGAAAGAAATTAGATTGATTTGTATAATGCATCAATCATTATAGGCTCAAAAAATCACAAGGATGATTATACAAGTCAGATTAAGTCTAAACATGCTTCTTTCTCAATCAACATATCATATTAACATTGGCTCATAAAAAGGTTGACATCAAGCTCAATTCTCATGAAAATCTTCTCACTAATAAATCTGTTTTAGACTTATGCAATTCATATCTCATCATTGTATTAAAAAGGAACTAGAACACATTAAAATAATAATAATAATAATAAAGACTCATAAAAAAAAATAGTAGACAAAAATAAAAGAAATCCTAAATCGTTCCCCCCACACTTAATTCTTACATTGTCCTCAATGTAAGTCTATTAACCCAAATGAAAGAATCATGTGTAAGAGAAAAGAACTAATAACATAAGAATAGG
The DNA here is from genome assembly GCA_030761205.1 of Fremontodendron californicum. Lineage (NCBI taxonomy): Eukaryota > Viridiplantae > Streptophyta > Magnoliopsida > Malvales > Malvaceae > Fremontodendron > Fremontodendron californicum. The sequence goes on along the minus strand of JAULJL010000014.1, from coordinate 22,189,431 downwards.
AATAACTAAGACACAAAACAAAACAAACTCATGCAACCTAAATAATCCTAAAATACTTAACAAAAATTAACAAGTAAACATAAAAAGATTAAAATCAAACTGACAAGGTATGTCTCAAGTCTCCCTTACTCAGACCTTGTTCAGAATGAATACTTCTAAATGGCTTAAAACACATCAAATTTTTTATTTTTTATTTTAAAAAAATTAGCAAAATATGTCCCTTACCCCCTACTAAAGGTAGAATTTAGGAGATATTACCTGCAGAGGTTGCTAACCACTTATTATAACTGAGACACAACAAACAAAATGTTAGATAATGTCACAAAGACAGAGTGCAATCCACTCCTTGCTCATCCATATCTCTTTTTCTTTTTCCGAGTGTTTGCGAAACAACCGTAGCAGATAAATACTCATAAGCTTGGAGCTTTTTGAGTAAATCTTCAATGGTTGTAGCATAAATTATGGTTCTCCTTGCCTCTGAAAACATGAATCCATTATCCACAGCATTATCTAAATATGAAAGCAAATTACTAAAATAACCATTAATATTAAGCAAACCAATGGGTTTCTTATTTGTGACCAAAGATGACCAAGAAGCCACGCAAGCTATTTCTTCCAATGTACCCAGACCTCATGGTAAAGCAATAAATGCATCGGCAGAATGGTACATGATTGTCATCCGTTCAGGGATACTCCAGACTTGTATTTCCTTACCCACGGTAGGTTCACAAAAACCTGTGAATAGTTTTGGCACGATTCCTAGAACTGGACTTCCTCCGGCGTGTGCTGATGTAGCGACTGCTCCCATTAAACCCGTACTACCGCCTCCATAAATCAACTGGATCTTTTGTTGGGCAAGTATTACTCCAACTCTTATGGCTTCATCAGCGAATATGTTATTTTTCCCTGGATAAGCACCTCCAAAGACACAAATTTTTTTAATGCGCTGGGACGAAGTGCTTTCCATTTTTTTTTCTTTTTCGAGTGCCTGAAAGAGAATGAGTACATGGTGTAATATATAGAGGACTGAGTAGTGAATCAGACAAGAGTAATAATGTCGCCGAAAGTGTATCTGACCTGTCAGAAGAAAATGTTAACCTAACAAAAGATTTTTGCGTGATTTCAGGAAGAAAATCAAAAAGAGAAGAAAAATCAACCGTAAAAGTCAAAAGTAATAATGTCGCCGAAAGTGTATTTGGCATCTTCCTCTGGTTTTACGTCCAGAAACGGCTTAAACGCCTTCTATGAGTCGAGGATATGCTTCCCATCCAGTTTTCTTACAAGCTGGCAAACAGGGTCTTTTAACATCAGATTCCCAAGATGTTGCCATTCCCTTTGGAATTGCGGCCATAAATCAAGAATTTCTCTTTGTACGTCTCCACTAGGATGCATCTCAAGAGAAAGTTGGATATTACCCAAATTCTCCTTACTCAGTCCATCTTTAATGAATTCAATTTTATCATCTCGATTAGAGGACGGAATCCCAATAGAACGACATTTACCGTTACACGTCCATCGTGCACATTTGTGGCAATTTGAACTCATGCGCTTTGCTCGTCGCTTCTTTGCAAAAGTGCTTCTACCTGTACCTGGTAAATGCAAAACAGGAAGATATTCATCTTCACGTACCTTGGCTTCAATTATCCAACGTTCTTCAGGAATCCCTTTGTGCATAAGCATTCTTAATCTTTCAAATCGAACTTGGTAAAGCTTCAGTAAAATATTCCGAGGAAAAGGAGGAAATCGTTTCTGCAATCTTGTGAGAATATCATCCATCTTGAAAAAAAAAATGAAAAAGAAATTGAAAGAGAAATTTATATACAATATCAGTTTTGTGGGTAGCTGATGGAACCGACTTAAATAATCACGGAGTACCGTTATCCGCCATTTAACCGGGGTTAAAAAAATGTATTATTATTATTATTATTATTTTTTTTTTTTGGAAATTAGTAAAAATTATATTTACATCTAGTTATTTTCAAAACAAGGATCAGAAAGAAAAACAACCTCTTCTTGAGTAACATGATTTTCCAAAAAGAGTTTGAGTCTTTGTCCATTTACCTTGAATACGTTACCATTTTGAGGATTCTCAATGTCAACTGCTCCATAATGATACACATGCTTAACCACAAATGGGCCAGTCCATCTTGATCTCAACTTACCAGGAAATATGTGAAGTCTAGAATTATAAAGTAGAACTTTTTGCCCAACATCAAATGTTTTTCTTGAAATTAACTTGTCATGAAAGGTTTTAGTTCTTTTTTTATGAATTTTAGAATTCTCATATGCATCATTTTTGAGTTCCTCAAACTTTTGTTTCCAACAATGCTTAACCTGAAAAGAATTTAACAAAGAATCAGTGTGTGAAATTTCTGAAGCATTATCAAACTCACATTCAATTAAATAAGCTTCTAAAGGATCATGGAATGTGGTAGTGGTGAGATGTTCATGAACAAGTTCTTCAATGAAATCCACTTCATGTACTTCTGAATCATCACCAGGTTGCTTGCAAATGTTGAACACATTTAATTCTAAAGTCATATTTCCAAAAGAAATCTTCAAAATACCATTCCTGCAATTTATCAGAGCATTAGAAGTTGCAAGAAATGGACGGCCTAATATAACAGGAATTTGAACATTTGGATTTGAAACAGGATGTGTGTCCAAAACAATAAAATCAACAGGGAAGTAAAAATTATCAATTTGAACCAAAACATCTTCAACTATCCCTCGAGGAATTTTTACAGAACGATCAGCTAGTTGAAGTGTAACAGGTGTTTCCTTGAGTTCACCTAAACCTAACTGTTGATAAACAGAAAAAGGCAAAAGATTAACACTAGCACCAAGATCAAGCAATGCACGTTCTATTCTAGTGTTTCCAATGATGCATGAGATTGTTGGACATCCAGGATCTTTGAATTTTGGTGGAGTAAGGTGCTGAATGATTGAGCTCACACTTTCCGTCAAAAATGCTTTCTTTTGTACATTATGTTTCCTTTTAACTGTGCACATGTCCTTCAAAAATTTAGCATAAGATGGAACTTGTTTGATTGCATCCAATAAAGGAATGTTAATCTTAACTTGTTTGAAAAGTTCATAAATTTCTGCATTTTGATTCAAATTCATTATTGTTTGCAACCTTTAAGGAAAAGGAGCAGGATGCATACCTTTTTCTTTGTCCAAATTTTCAAGAAGTTCAGACTTACCATCATCCTTACCTTTACTTTTCGGAGGGGAAGAAGGATCTTGGTCTTTTGATGGAATGTTTTTGTCAATTGCCTTTCCACTTCGAAGAGTTGTGATAGAACTGGCATTTTCCTGTTGAGTTTCATTGGAGCAAGAAACAAGACATTGAGTAGAAGGGTTAGGCTGAGGTTGAGCAGGAAACTTACCTTTTTCTTGAGTGCGTAATGAAGCTGTCAATGTGGACAAGGTGTTTTTGATCTCATTGATGTCCTGTGAAGTTTGGTTATTCACATTTGCTTGTGTTTGCATGAATGCTTGCAATGTCTCTTCCAAGGTTTGTACACGTGAAGGTTGATAGGAAAAAGTGTTGCCCGGCTTTTGAGATTGTGGTACCTGAACATGATTATTATTCCGCCAACTGAAGTTGGGATGATTTCTCCATTCAGGGTTATACGTTTCAAAGTAAGGAGAAGGAAAAGGCTTTTTAAATGTGTTTATGGAATTTACTTGATCATGCAACGCTTCTTTAAGAATGGGAATGTTTGGACATTCAGAAGTGGGGTGTCCCATGATTTCACAAATTCCACAACTTTCTTCATTTTTAACCGTTTTGACTTCTTTTACTTCTCTAAGTTCCATGGCTTCAATCTTTCTAGCCAAATTAGCTACTTTAGCTTTTATCTCATCTTCTTGACTAAAATGATATTTACCTCTGTTAGAAACAAGATTAGATCTATTGGAACTTTCAGAGGAATTATCTGTGTGCCAGGCTTGAGAGTTATCTGCCAAATGGTCTAGCTAGTCAAAGGCTTCTTCAGGTTCTTTTTCTAGAAACTCACCGTTACACATTGTTTCAACAAATTGTTTAGTTTCGGGAGTTAAACTTTCATAAAAGAAACTAATAAGACGCCATTTTTCAAAACCATGATGTGGACAAGAACTTAACAAATCTTTAAAACGCTCCCAGCACTGAAAAAATGCTTCATTTTGATTTTGATTGAAATTTTGAATCTGTCTTTTCAAAGCAGTAGTTTTATGTGCTGGGAAAAATTTCTTTAGAAACTCAGTTTGTAATTCTTGCCATGTGCCAATTGACCTTGGTTTTAAATTATGAAGCCAAATTTTTGCTTTATCTTTTAAAGAAAAAGGAAATAATTTTAGCTTGACAATTTCATTTGTACATTGTTGGTTATTAAAGGTGACACATACATCCTCGAAGTCTTTTAGAAACGAGTAAGCACTTTCCGATTCTAACCCATGGAAATTTGGAAGCAAAGCTATCATACCTGGTTTAAAACGAAAGTTGTTTGCATTGAGAGGAAAAATAAAACAAGAGGGTGATGAGCTTCGAGTTGGTTGCAAGTAGTCACGCATGGTGCGTACTTGTCTGTTCTCATCTTCAGCATGAACACTTTCATTGTCAGCCATGGTAGGAGTTGTATTAGAAAGATTACCTAAAAAAGTTTCACAATAAAATCTAACTAAACGACGAGATCTAAAATCACGTCGCCAAACAAGCATAAAACAAAGTTAATATACAGATTAGGCGGTATAACCAGCCAATAGAAATAAAACAAAGTTAATATACAATATAAATATAAATATATAGAAAATTAGACGGTATAACCAGCCAATAAAAATAAATATACTTATAAACTTATATACTTAGTATTGCCTCCCCGACAACGGCGCCAAAAACTTGATGAAGACTCAATTAAGAGTTGTAAACCCAAGTGCAGGTTATGTTCAAGTAATAAATTCTCGGGTGTCCGAGGTCGAACCACAGGGAAGCGTATTAGTAAGTATAAGTTTATAAATATATAAGAAAAAGAAAGTAAACAAGATATTAGGGAATCAACAACAAAACAAGATAAACAAGATATTAGAGAACAAAATAAACAAAACAACATAAAAGAAATTAAACAAGATATAAACAAAACAATAAGAAAAGATGTTGAGGTTAGAGAATCCACTCTTGGTGTTATGCTAAGATTAATCTTGTTTTATTACACAATTGAAATTCACACATAAGGGAGATTCCAATCGGAAGGTTTAGCAATTCAGTCCAAATTGTCCAACGTCCATAGCATATGATATTATGTTCATTTGGTGTCCTCAAAACTCATAAAAAGAGTCCAAGCATTCCTTATGCCAAGGTATATGTCTACAACAAATCAAGGTTATGAAACCAAGCATTTACTGTGCCATTTTCATTGTCAATAATGAATCAAGATCCCTACTTTGCAAGTATGATTTTAAACCAAAAGAAAATATTATCTATACTAGTGTTTATAAATGATGATTCATTTTAGCTCATGTTTAAGAGACTAACCTTAGCATTTACCAAGAGCTTCACCTCATCACCTCAACAATATGATTAGCAACACATACTAGATATGAATAAAATGAAAAGAAATGTAAGAAGCATAAGTAAATAAAGAAAAAGAAAACTAGAGAAAGGAAAGAAAAAGAAAACTTATAGAATTTTATTACAATGGCTAATATCCTACCAATCTACAATAATGCTCATCCAAGGCCCTCTATTTATACACATTTTGGAGAGCTAAATGACAAGAGACAAGCTTTATAAATTTCAAAGGTAGGTATAATAGGTGGGTGCATTTTTCTAACAATTTTCGTCATATTGTATGACAATTCTGATCAGCCAGCTTGATGGTCGATTTTGTCAATGTTGGAGGCTCGATCTGATCAAATGGTCTTCTAGAAAAATATGCCCCTATCAGTTACGGATCCATAGCCGTTGGAATCAGATCATTTGCTCATGTGGATCGGAAGATATGGTAAAAATACCAAAACAGGTCAGCACAGACGTCATTGCACATCAGCCAACTTGATGGTCGATTTTGCTAGGGAAAACGACTCCGTTTCAAGAAGTGTAAAACATGAAAAAGATAGATATGCCTCTTAACTATGCACTGTAAAAATTTCAGCCTTAATTATTCAGTGAAACTCCAGATATAGCTGATATGGCAAAAGGTGTCGGAACTGGAACTGAATTGGATTTGCCCTTAATTCTTGATTTAACCTAGTAATCTGAAATCACTCAAAGAAACTCGTGAAAAACACCAAATTATATAAAACTATAAAATATCATAAACACAATTAGACTAAGCAATAATAACTCGTATTTGACACAAAACAATAATAAAACATAACTAAGAACTATATAATTATACGAGTTATCGCTGACCATGCAGCCCTTAGGTATTTGCTCACTAAGAATGAGGCCAAACCAAGGTTGATTAGATGGATACTTCTCTTACAAGAGTTTTATTTAGAAATAAGAGATAAGAGAGGTAAGGACAACCTGGTTGCGGACCATCTTAGCCGATTAGTTCATGAAGAGGATGCATTACCATTGCATGAGAACTTTCCGGATGAGCAACTCTTTTCCATAGGCACAACAATCCCTTGGTATGCTGATATTGTTAATTACTTAGTCACTAAGCAGTTGCCACAAGTGTTGACAATAGCGCAAAAGAATAAGATTAAGAGTGATGCCAAATACTACATTTGGGATGAACCTTATCTTTGGAAGCATTGCTCTGATCAGATTATAAAAAGGTGTGTACTTGAATCTGAATTTCATTCTATTTTGACCTTTCGTCACTCTTATGCATGTGGAGGGCATTTTAGACCCAAAAAAATAGCCATAAAAGTGCTAGATAGTGGATTTTATTGTCCTACCTTATTCAAAGATGCATACCTCGTTTGTAAATCATGTGATAGGTGCCAAAGAACAGGTAACTTAGGTGCTAAAAATCAAATGCCTCAAACTCCCATATTAATTGTTGAAATTTTTGATGTATGGGGCATGGATTTCATGAGACCTTTTCCTTCTTCTTTTGCTAATCTTTATGTATTACTTGCTGTTGATTATGTTTCAAAATGGGTGGAAACAAAAGCCACTTGGACTAATGATTCTAAAGTTGTTTTAGATTTTGTGAAGATTAACATTTTTGCAAGGTTTGGAACACCAAAAGGCCATAATCAGCGATCGAGGTACTCACTTTTGTAATAGGTCCATGGAAGCACTTCTAAGAAGATATAACATCACACATAAGGTTTCCACATCCTATCATCCTCAAACTAGTGGGCAAGCTGAAGTGTCAAATCGAGAGGTAAAATCCATCCTTGAAAAGGCTGTCAATCCAAATCGGAAGGATTGGAGTTTACGTCTAGATGATGCGCTTTGGGCTTATAAAACAGTATATAAGACACCCATTGGTATGTCTCCTTTGCGACTTGTTTATGGTAAACCTTGTCATCTTCTAGTTGAATTAGAACATAAAGCATATTGGGCTATCAAACAATGCAACATTGTAATGGATGAGGTAGGTAAGCAACGAAAACTTGACCTACAAGAATTAGTGGAGATAAGGAATGATGCTTATGAGAATTCTAGAATTTACAAGGAAAAGACTAAGGCTTTTCATGATAAGATGATTTTAAGAAAGAATTTTGTTGTTGAACAAAAAGTTCTTCTTTTCTATTCTCGTCTTAAGTTATTTCCTGGTAAGTTGCATTCTAGATGGACAGGACCTTTTGTTATTACTAATTTTTTTACTCATGGTGTAGTTGAAATTCAGAATCTAAAAACAGATAATGCTTTAACATAGGCTGAAACCTTACTATGAGAACTTTCCAATACAAGATGTAGAGGAGTTACCACTTTATGAGCTTATTTATGTTGAATAATGATGGCATGAGTCTAAGTCAGGCTGAGGACAATAAACCAAGCGCTTCTTGGGAGGCAACCCAAAAGGATGGAGAGCACATACTATAATCAGATTTGCTATTCCTTACTCTCCATCATTCTATCTTTTATTGTTTTTTTTTTTAGTTTGTTTGATTAGTAATTCCTTTCTTTTACACATGATTCTTATATTTGGGGATAATAGAATTACATTGAGGACAATGTAAGAATTAAGTGTGGGGAGAAGAATTTAGGATTTCCTTAATTTTTGTTTTGTTTTTAGTGTGTTCTAGTTATTTTCCATACTATGATGAGATATGAATTGAATAGGTCTAAAAACTAATCATTAGTGTTAAGTTTTTCATGAGAATTAAGCTTGATATCACTATTTTTCATGAGCTAGTGTTAATATGATATGTTGATTGAGAAAGAAACATGTTTAAAATTAATATTGACTTGTATAATCATCCTTGTGAGTTTTGAGCCTATATGATTGATGAATTATACATTTCAATCTAATTTCTTTCTTGAGTGCTCTTATGATAACATGTTCTCTAGAACTTGCTTTAAACCTTTTTGAGACTATATTGATGTATGTAACAACATGAATATGATTAAGACATTAGGATTATAACCAGGGCCAAATAGCCATCCATTCTTGATGTTCCAAGAGAACATCCCCCTTAGTAAATCAATTTGAGCCTACATTGAATAAGCTATTTCTTTGGTAACCACATCTTTTACCTAGCCTAAATGAATTTATATCCTTACCCTTGTTCTAAAGATGAATTAGCATGTTTTGAGACATATTGCAAAAGCAAGGGTTACTTTTTGAAAATTTGGGTTAGAACAAAAGATAAGTGTCGGGGAGGAGAAAAGTAAAAGTCAAGAGAAAAAAAAAATGGAACATTGTAAAAATACATTCCCATGAAAGAAAAAATTTTGAATCATCTCTTGAACTACTAGTTAAAGAAAAGAAAAAGAATGTTACAAGGTTGGTTAGAATGAAGCAAAGGCTCAACATGAAATATTTAGCCTAAGTGATTATGTATTTTCAAGAAATATTGAGAAAGTTCTTTTTGCAAAAACTTATTTTGTCTCTAAATTCTATGAAGTCTTTGGAACCTTTGATATTTTTTTTCCATTTTATTATTTAACCACATCATTACCCCTTGACCCCATTACAACCTTGAATAAAGACCTCTTGATTTATGAAGTTGCATGATCTAAGTAGTGGAGAATATGTGGACAAGCAAGCATATGGTAGAATTGTTTTCATGATATTGATTGAGTATAAACACTTTAACATTCATTTAAAGAGTGAAAATCAGGAGAGTATCCCATGTGAGAAGTTGAGATTAAGTTTGAACATGCACTATTTTGATTGAGATATATTATGTTAATGTTAGCTTCACTCAACCTTTACTATCAAGCATGATTCTTTGTGAAACTCTTTAAGTTATTGATTAGTTATACGACTTGTTTAATGATTGTCTCTCATTTTTATTGAAAGTGGACTAGATTAGGATTTATTACTTTATTTGTATTTGATATTGCTCGAGGACTAGCAAAAGACTTAGTGTGGGGGAATTTGATAAGTGCTTAATTTCATACATTTTCATATATTATTTTCTTATACTTTGTGCTTTAATTCTTAAGTTCCTTGACAAATTATTATATTTTTATGAATTATAGGTATTTTTGAAGAGATGAAGTCAAAACATGTCAATTATGATGATAAAGAGCTTATAAAGTCACAATCATAAGATGGAAAAAGACTTGGGAGTCAAAAAGATCAAATTCCTAGTGCTAGATGATCAGGCAGATCTGACCTCTGGAGCTTGTTGCTAAAAGTTCATTATGTTAAAGACATTATTTGAAGAAACTTCCATCTTAACTTTTGAATCTGACTTAAATACATTTCCAACGATAGTTTACACACCTAAATCGAACAATGGATGGTTATCCTAATCAGCCGACGAAGTGCGAGATAGTGCATCAGTCACGAAAGCGAAGTCCGAAAGCAAAAACGGACAAGGCAGCAAGTTGGGGCCCTGGCCCTAGGCCGTGGCATCGAGTTTATGACCTCCAAATCTGCCCAAATCCGAGAAAAACCGCAAAAATCGGAAAAATACGGGAAAAGTTCAAAATTGCCATATTTTGACTCCTAACTTTCTTGAAGAGCAAGAAAGGGTTTCCAAGACTTTAAAACTCTAAAAATATCATCTTTTGAGCCACCAAAGACATGCTTTTGATTAATTATCAATCTTCTTATTCTTCTTATTCTTACTCTTCCTCTCTAAGTTTTATTTTATTTTTCTTCTTAGTTTCTTTTGAATATTCATGTTTATGTTGACAATGCCTATGCAAGGCTAAACTTTTCTTTGGTTAAGGGTGATTTCAAAGCCCTAGACATGTTTTGGAATTAATTTTCATATTCTATCAATCAAAGTTGCTTATGTTCTTCCATAAGAATTGTTTATGATTTTTATCTTGATTTGTTTAGGATGCATACTAGATAGATCTTGATAATTATCTAATGTTAGTTTAGGAGTCTTGATCCGTGTAATTGTCTTGATTTCCTATTTATAAGTGGCAATTTGTGATTAATGATTATGGTCAAGTTTTCGCTAATTGCAAAGTGGAATATAACCTAAGTTAAACAATTCATGTTCATGCTTTTGTTGCTTAGATCAACCTATCTTTCTCATCATAAAGCTGCTGTCAAATTAAATTTAGAGATGTTTATCCTAGGTTGTTTGATAGTTAGAGATTAAGTAGTGGCGTTCGTCCTACTTAACGATGAACTAAGGAAGGATTGGGATAACACAGGATGTTGTTATCTACGGTTGTTAACTTTGATAGCTAATTGATGTTGATAGATCTGAATTTGATTCTTAATGATGTCTAGTGGTGGAGAATGAACCTTTAGCCATATTTCTCTCATATTTGATTTCATCTTATTTTATTACTTCTTACTTTTATTGATTGCTTTATTTTTAACTTGATTTTAAAAACTCCCATGTTATTTTGTTTTTCTTGAATTTAAGTATAAACTAATAACTCTTAAATTAAACACCAATCCTTGTGGACTCGACCCTTGCTTCTACTATACTTTACAATTGATATTATTTTTAGTGCAAGGTTTTAAATAAGATATACTCTTTCGAGTGCATCAACTGGGTTCTAGTTGATCACTAGACCCCTAGAACTTCAGTCTAGTGGAGGTGCGTTCGATGGGGAAAACTCCCCGCACACAAAACCCTTTGAGATTCCATCACGTCATAGGCGTGATGGAATTTTAAGGGAGTCTAAGACTTTATTTGGATTTAACTGAAACTCGGTTTGTTGCGTTTATTCATTTTGTTTTTAGCAATCGCACTGAAGTGAGCTATCTGAGGCTCCATTTGGATGAGCGATGAAATTGATTCTGGTGAGATTAAAAAGAGCGGTGAAAGTGAAATTAGTTACTGTCGCGGTGAGATTAAATTAAGTGGTAGGATATGTGTTTGGATGCAAAGCAACGGTGGCGGTGAAGTGAATTATATTGAGAAGGAAAAATGACCATTAAGGATATTAGATTAAAATGTGTATATAATAAAACTTTTAAATTATTTGATATTTGTAAATTAATAAATAATTAAAAATTATCAAATTACATTTTTGTAAAATAATTATTTTATTAATAAATAAAAATAATAGTACATCAAATAATATTTTATATTTATTTTTATGTAATTATTTATTTTCAATTAGTTCTTATTATTATGTAATATATTTATTAGTTTATTATATAATAATAAAATTTATTATATACTTATTATATAATAAAAAATAAAAAAATTAATTACATGGTTTAAACAGTAAAAGACCTTCTAATGAAGCTTGAAACTTCAGTAGAGAAAAAGGACCCCTTTTCAAGACTCTGAGTAACAAGCTTCAGTGCGATTGCAGCAAATTATTCTCACTAGAGTCACTTTTTCCATCGGAGGTGGGATTCAGTGGGATTTGTCATTCCCGTTACAACCCTTCTCCCAAAAAATATGATTTTTTTTTTTTTTTTTTTGCCTTTGGATTATTGCCACTTAAGCATTTTCCATTTTTTTTATCTTAATTTAAAATTTTTCAAATAATTTTATTATTTAATATACTAAATAAATTTATATAATTATCTACTAAATAAATAACTACAAAAATAAATATATAAATAAATAATAAATTTGATAATCAAATAAATTATTAATATATGAACAAAAGTAAATAACTTCATAATTAATAGGAGTTAACTAAAATAGATAACTTCATAAATAATAAAATCAATAAATTTTTTTTTTAATATGAGTAAATATAATATTTACAAAAGTATTATTTGATCTATAAATTATTTTAGTAATTTTCAATTATTTATTAGCTTCTCAAATATATTATAAATTTTATTATATACAAATTTTAATCTAATTTTTTAATGATCTTTTTTTTCTCATTATAATTTTCTCACCGCCATCATTACTTTTGCATCTAAATACATATTATGTAAACCACTGATTTTAATCATACTACTACAATATCAATCTTACCATTACAATAATAATCTCATCACCATCACCGTTAGTTTCAATCTCACTGAAGCTAATCTCACCACCTATTTAAATGAAACCTGAATATTATACTAAATATGGTTATGCTTTAATTCCAGGGGAAGGAAAAGAAAGAAAGAAAGACATTCAATTTACATTATGTTCCAAAAACCAGCATAGATATTGCACCATCATGTGATAAGTTTTTAAATTTTTTTGTGCAGAATAATCCATTTATTGGGTGTCATAGACTTTCACTTTCAATGTATGTTTGTAAATAGGGACAAAAACCATGTTGCTGATAACATAGCTAAATGGGCATTATCTAGAACTGTAGCAGGGATTGGAATCTTTGTAATGATCAGCAGGTTTATGAGAGCTCCTTCACCAGGTTTTTTTTTTGGGTTTTTTTGGTAGGTTTAAAAGAAAATTGAAAATATGAAAAATTAGAGGAGAAGAAAAGTAGAAAAATAGAAAACATATTTTTTTTTTCTTTGATATGCTTGGTAGGAAAAAAAGAAAAGTAAAAAAAAAAAAAAAAAATTCTACCTATTGCTTGGTATAATTGAAAAATGAAAGGAAAGAAAATGAAAAGTATACTGTTTTACCCCATTGTAAGTTAAGATAAAAAAATAAAATTTAAAAAATGATAGATAATCTTGTAATTATACACACTTGACTCACAACACTCTCATTTTCTTTCCTCTTTTCTTTCCAATTTCGGGTGATTTGTTTTTGTTAATAGGTGTGAAAAATGATAATTTTTTTTATTTTCTTTGCTCTCACTTTTTTACTCTACCAAGCAAAGAAAAAAAAGAGCTATCATATATGACAGCCACTAAATGGGCTCTTCACCTTTCTTTCTTTCTTACACATCTATTAAGACAATTGATGTTCAATATCACCCTCTCTTGTTGGGCTTGTTGCACAACAAATAACTTTTGAGTACACAGGTCAAAAGAAAACAACAAATCATTCAATTTTCTGGGTTATATTCCCTTCCCGGACATATGTACTTTGAGAACCCAAAGAAATTAGTAGTTCTATTTCTACAAAGGTGCAGAATGGCATCCTCAAGTTACTGCCTCACAGAAAGCATAGCTGAATGCTAGCTTAAGTTGCGTCTTTTTCCATCGTGTCAAGATGGCTATAGATTCCCATTCCAAGCTAGATATAACATCCTGCACCGTAATGCATATTAACTGTAAGGAACAAACTTTATTGTTTTTAGAGTAAAGTTTCAATTTACCGAGGGGTTCTGTTGGTCAATGTCAAAGCTGTTGATTGCACAGAGTTGCGCTAACAGTTCAATGGGTTCTTCACCTGTACAGAATTGGTAGAATATTACACATGTTAGGGTCCGTTTGTTTCGCAGAAATTAGTTTTCATAAAATATTTTTTGGAAAATAAACTTATTTTTTGGAAAAGTTGATATTTTCTGTTGTTTGGATGATTCTGCGTAAAATATTTTCAGTTGTTTGGCAGATTTTTTGAAAAAACTATATATATATATATATATTTGTCAATTTGTCATTGGAACATTATAATGGACTAGATGCTAAAGATTGAACATTCAAGAATTACATCTACTTCAGATATATCTTTTTTTGCATACCAACAAAGCTTTGTTCACTTGTGTTAAAGTAATGTACTTCATTTTAACTAGCACAAAAAAAAAAAATTACAGCAACCTAGCACGCCTCGATGTGGCTTCAATACATATAAGGAAGAAACATGGGAAGTTAACAAAAAAAAAGGGAATTCTCACCTAGAATTTCCACCTTCCATTGTGAAAGGTACTGCCATTCCCATTTTTTCATTTGTTCATATCTACTTCAGATACATCTATTGAACAATCATTAAACACAATTATAAATTGAACACATAATAATATAATCCTACAATATTGTTCATACCATAAAATAATCCTACAATATTGTTCATACCACAAAATAATCCTACAATATTGAACAATATTGTCTATAATATAATAACCATAATAAGAACTACAAACCACAACCACATTGTTCATACAATATTGTCCACAAGCATTATATAGTCCAATCTACCAACCACATTAAAACAATCATTGTGGTGTAAGATATTATCTCTAACTCTGCAAGAACTTTTGAAGCCAAATTTTCCTAAGATTCTTATTTTTAACCATGAAAGCTCTGGCTTGCTTCTCATGCTCCATTAGATAATCAAAGGCAGCAGCAAGAGTTTCCTCATCAAATCCCTCCGTCGACATAAATTCTTCATAAAGATGTGATGTGGGAATTTGATCCTCAGTGAATTTTTTTATGGCATTAGCAATCTTACCAAGTTGCTATGCCATATTCTCAAGTTTGTCATCATTGACACTTTCTTGGACATTTTTCCTTTTACGATTCGCCCTTAGTTGTGAAGTTCCAATGGTCGAAGATGTTTTTGGTCTAATCTCATTACATTCAATCTTGAAGTTTGCAGGCATTGACTCACCCTCATTAACATCCTCCAAATCAATATCAACAAATGTTCTGGCAAAACTTCCTGTTGCCATATCTTTGCCAACAACCAAAGCCATCTCATCATACAACTCGAGTTTTTTGTTCAAAAATTGTTCATACTTCGGATGTGCCTATTTGAAATTATACACACAATCAGAATAACTAGTATAATGCAATTTTAATATATTAAAAGAAGAGTATATAAAGATTACTGTCACTGCTTCATCATATGTTCTACTATCACACATTATCATCTTCAAATTATCATCCCATCCAAATCCACTATCTCCTCGAATTTTGCATATAATTTGCCATGTATTTTTTACTGTCCTCAGATGATTTTCCACAAATTTTATCTCACATTCAACTTTGAATTTCTCATAAATAGTTGTAGCGACTCGATTAAGTGCAGCTGCTTTGAAAGTATTAGATTGCTTATTCCTTTTTGAGCCTCCTCTGCAAGTATTTCGAGAAAAATGCTCTCCATTGGTTTTGTTCACCTCAATTGCTTTGATGCACCCACTTCTTTCTTTGATTTACCCATTGCTACAATAAATAATTATAAGAAAAGAAGCAAATATATAAATAACACCAAAGTAAACAGCAAAAAGTCTTAGAACATAACATTTAACTCAACAAATAAAATTGTCAAAACAATTTCAATATCCAATGAATACAAAATATTAGAAAGTCTTGAAACATAACAACATAGGTTACAAAGATTGAAAATCCAACATAACATTAGAAAGTCTTGAAACATAACAATATCCAACAAATCCTAAACCAAATTCACGCTTCTAGCCATATACTCATTCCACATAGTTTGTGCAATTTCATCTCTATTGATAGTCCATTCTCTAGTTTCTTCTCTCTCTTCTCGCTCTGTAAGAGTTGATCTTATCCAATCAGACTCGGCTTCCTCAAGTGACCCTTGATTGATTGAATCATCAGGATCAACTCCCATTATATGGTTATGAATGATACAACATGCTAAAACTATATGTACTTGTGTTTGAAAAATCCTAAAATGGTTCAGCATCTAACACACGGAAACATTTCTTCAAAATCCCAAAAACTCGCTCAACAGTAGTTAACAATGATGAGTGACGAAGATTAAAGAGTTCCTTTGCATTTTTTGGACGATGATCACTAAATTCTTTCAAATGATATCGAACACCACGATATGGAGAAATAATTCCATTTTGGATGCCATATCCAGCATCAGCAAGGTAATATTTGCGTACAAGTTTACAAGATGTATTTATTACTAAATACATTATGAGTTTAATTAAACTACTATGAATCATTAATGCTAATTGTTACCTTCTGAAATTCTAAATCCTCTTGGACGTGCAAGTGCATCATTTAAAATACGAGAATCATGTGCACTACCTTCCCAACCAGCTAGTACATAGGAAAATTTCAAATTAAAGGTGATGGCAGCCAATACATTTTGTGTTGTTCCTCCTTTACAGCTACGAAATCTTCCTTGAATGTCAAGTGGAACAGATGCACGAACATAAGTTCCATCTAATGCTCCCACACAATCTTTAAAGTACGGGTAAAACCTTAGGTTGTTTCTTATTTCAGAAGGAGTTGACTCATCAGGTAATCTAATAACAAGTTTATATAATTTCGAAATAGCTCTCAACACAACCCTAAAGTAACTGTGAACTGTCTCAATTGATCTATAATATCTTGATCCAATCACTCGAAACCTTACATTATGGCCAATTATATGTAAAAAAAAATTATCACTTGCTCCCTAACATTCACCGATCTAGTTGATTGTAACAAATTGTTCCTAGTAAGAAGGTCACACAAATTAAAAAATGCAATTGGCCGCATCCTTATTACATTAATACAATCTTGGTCACCTCTATATAAAATACTATCAATATAACTTTCTCTTAAGTAATCTCAATTCATATGAGGTTGACGGGCTATTTGGTTCCTAGATCTAAACCTTTGAATAAAAACAACCCCAAAAGCTAATACTGAAGCAGCAGCCCCCATAACTGAAACACGAATAGAATTATGATCCATCTACATAAAAAATATTAATTTTTAAATATATTAATTCATCATCAATACACAAAGGAGAAAAAATTATAAGTAAAGCTTATACGTAATGCATAGTATGATTTATCATTAATACTATTAATTTATCATTATTCCTTTCTCCACTCTTAAAACAAGACCACAAAAATAAAGCATAGTATGACCTTTATTAACGGAAGAAAAAAATAGTGGAGTAGATATAACTATTAAACTAAACTATGAAGAAAATTAAGATAATATATTGGTCAATGGAAGTGGTTTGATTTTAGTTTGTTCTTAAATGAGAATTATTTGAGGTTGTTTTGTAAATATATATGCATCAATACTAGAAACTCCCTATGCTTCCCCAACTTCAAACTAAAATTATTCTCAAATTCAAATTGATTGATCGAGACATCTATATATATGAATTTAGTACATATAACACAACTGTTGGTTGGTCAGGCACATCAAATTTTCCACATGTCAAAACACTATCACTATGAAACATGATGATGAAATAGTCGGTTACCATATATATCAATGTTTGTATATATTGGCACCGTTCTTCTCTCATCATAGCCCAAAACTCTGACAAAGCCACAATTTTGATCAAATCATGTTTTTTTTTTAATTAGGATGGTGGATGACATATATTCAAATGCATTGCATGAAATTTGCCACTAAAATAAGAAAGGCTAATTAGGAGACCTTTTCATTTCCATCACAGCTGATATTAAACGTATGTAAAGCAAAATTTTTACAGAAAATTTGTAAAAAAAGAGAAGACTTTAGATAAAACCTAATAGATCAGAAGCAATGCTATACCCAATAAATACAAATCCTCCAGGGTTGATCTCAAACTTCAGGCATGATGATTTTACAGAGGCTTTGACTATAGAAGCATGAAATAAATGACAAAAAAAGAGAGAACATACCTTCTTGGCCGATGATGTAGTCAGAAAAAATAGATCTGGAATCTGTTGCAAAAAACCAACCTAAAATTTTTTGGGTATTTTTCAAGTTGATTGAAGATGATAGAATATAAGAAAATAAGGAATGATGAAGGAAGAAGGAAGAAGAAACTTGAACTTACTGGTAGTGTCGTCGGTGAGAGAAAGGCACGACGGTGGTGATATTTTTCAGAGAAGGCAAAGGAGGCAGATGGGGTTTCTTTTTCTAAGAAGTATCAAGGGTTATAGCGTTAATGAGTTTGTAAAATATCTTCCCCTTTTCAAAAGGGGAAGACATTTTACATTAAAAATTGATATTTTTTGGTTGACCCGCGTCACATTTTACATTGACCAAGGTTATATTCCTCAACCAAACACGGGAAAATAATGAAAATGTTTTCCGAAAAAGGTTCTTAGTGAAACAAACACAGCCTTACTCGGGTGATCTTTTGGTTGAAAGAAAATGATAAAACATATAGCATTCATTCATCAAATTGATCCAAATACAAATGATAATTCAATAATAGTTGCTTAAGGAACTGCTTACCTTGTTCAATAACAGTAAGGATCCCATCTTCTGAGCAGATCATAACAGGTAGAATTCGTGTAGAAGAGATGTTGCTATTGCTAATGTTCGAAAACCTCGTGTAGAGATCATATTGAACTTCCCAAACCTCACTTTCATATAACAAAGGCCTTGCAGCCTCACCTGTCCCAGCACTAGAAAGAACAATAGGTTGTTTGTTGCACTCTAAGATCCCAAGCAAATACAGTGCCTTAAGAGCCTCTTGCTTATAAAATACTAGAAAAATTGAAAATCAACAAAAGATCTCTCAAGCAAATAGAAATTGTTAAAATCTTAGATTGAAAAAAAGGCTAGCACAGAAATGGAGGATCCATTAAAGAATCAATAAACAACAATTTCAATTTGATAGAACATAACCTCTTAGAGCTTTTCCAACATGGTTAATGCAGGTAAACTTAGGTTAAGGTTAGTTTAGCATTAGAAAAATATTGCGTTGGAAAAAGTGTGTTTAAAAAGTGTAGTGAAAAATGTGGTTTAAGAACTTTTAATTGTTTGACATGTAAAAGCTCTATTTTTTTAGCTTTTTTGTTTGGGTTGCCAAATCATGATTTTAACCACAAAACCAAATTTTTTTACCCATTTCTCATTACGTTTGAGGTGAAACGCAGCTTTTGATCTCAAAAGCTGTGCCAACAGCAATGCTAAACGGATCTAAATCTTTTATGAAAAAAAAGTTACAATGAGGTAATATATTGACGTCACAGAATGAATTATTTTCGTTGTAATAGCATCTTGGGACATCAGTACATTGAACTTTTCCTATTTCTTAGATACATAAGATATAACTACAATGTTGTGACCTGAACAACTAAGTAGTCAAAATAATATTTCAATTGCATGCAAAGAATTCAATGCAAGTAATATCAATGTTAGAGAATCATTTTACGTTACAAAGTAGGGTCCTCATCCATTATTATGGTACATTAGAATGTTCAAACATCAATGGCTTAAGCCAGCAGCAATCTACATAAATTTATTCCACCAATTCCTAGATGGTCCACTACAACCTAGCACAAACTAGCAGCCATTAACCCTCGCTATCATTTAAACCTATGATACTCGGATTCATGCGTGATTGTCGGACACGGGTATATTCAAATTTTTTCAAGATTTTCATGTATTTGGAGGGTTTTTGGAGGATCATATCCCCATACCTATGACCGAATATGTGTCGGACACAAATATCGAAAATGAGTATTTCAAGAAAAATGAAGAGTCGTAGTAACATAGATTTAAACTCATCAAAGTAGGAAGGTGTGACTATCAACTATGGTTATAGTTTGTCTTCAACTTCATCCATATATTTTATGCAACCTCTATCAACAAGAATATTAACAAAGAAAGTAGAGAAACATGAAAACCACCAGATCATATTAACAAGATATTTAGAAAATAAGAAAGAGGAAGAAAGATGAACGCTATTTTTCTATCCTTTCTTCATCTTATTCTTTTTTACAGTAGAAAAATCGAAAAAACACCAGACACTAATCAAAGAATATTTAGAAAATAAAACAGAGAGAGACAAAAGCTATTTTTTTGTATCCTCTCTTTCTTTCTTACTTTTTTATTCCTATTTTTGTAAAAGAGAGCAAAGGAACAGTTAGTTGATCTCATATGATTTGCAGCCATTTCACCAAAAGACAAGAAAATGAAATAGAAACTGTTAAAGTGGTGTTATTCTACATCGGTTAAATCTTGAATTGCCTGTGGTCTTATATTGAAGTTGGTCCTCTCCACCTATTGTCAATTGGTTTTAGGTTGGATGTTTAACATGGTATCAGAATCCATATTTTATTCTGTTGTTCCCACATGTTTCCCCTTCTGAATTTGTTACGTGGTAGACTTCTCTGTTTTCGCCTACACGTGATGGGGGCCTCTTAAAGTGGTGTTATCCCACATTGGTTAAATCTTGAATTGCCTGTGGTCTTATATTCAAGTAGGACCTTTCCACCTATTATCAATTGGTTTTAGGTTGGATTTTTTTTTTTTTTTGTAAACTAATATATGTAATTAGATACATTAGAGATTACGATACGATTATGATACGATATATTAGAGATTACGATACGATATTTTTACTTAGATTCTTTCCTTAATTAGTTAGAACTTTCTATATAAATAGAGTACTCTTGTACAAACATATAAAACAATTCTTAATATCAACAATGTAGACTTTTGGATCTTTTCCCATGGATGTAAACCACCATAGCCGAACCACGTATTCCTTTGTATTATTGCGATCTTGTCTTCTCTCTTACTCTTTTCTATCCACACACACAATTGAAAATACAATAACCCCTTTTCTTGTAACATGGTATCAGAACCAGTTCTGTTATGTTCTTCTGCATGTGATTCAAGTTTTTTGTTACGTGTTCTGCCACGTTATTACTGCGTGTTTCGTCACATTTGATTTTTCTGCATAGTGTTCTGCCACGTTTCTGAAGCGTGTTCAGTCATGTCACATTTTTCCGTTTCTGCTGCGTGTTCCGTCACGTCAAATTTTGTTGTTCCTGTTGCGTATTCCTTCACGTCAGATTTTCTTACAACGTGTTACGTCACGTTTTCCTGTCACGTGTTACGCCACGTCCTACAACGTATTACGCCATGTTTTCTTGTTCTTGCTGCGTGTTTCGTCACGACAGATTCTTGTGTCATGTGTTCCGCCATATTTTCCTTTATTAGTTAACAAACTCAAGTTAGTATTTACAATACCACATTGAGTTTGAAAGGGGGTGTTAAACTAATAAATGTAATTAGATATATTAGGAATTACTATAGGATTACGATGCGATATATTAGAGATTACGATCGATATTCTTACTTAGATTCTTTCCTTAATTAGTGAGAACTTTCTATATAAATAGAGCACTCTTGTACAAACATATAAAACAATTCATAATATCAACAATGTAGCCATTTGCAGTTTTTCCTGTGGATATAGGCCACCATAGTCGAACCATGTATTCCTTTGTGTTATTGCGATATTGTCTTCTCTCTTACTCTTTTCTATCCACACACACAATTGAAAATACAAAAACCCATTTTCTTGTAACATGGTATCAAAGCTTATTATCTTGTAACAAAAGCTATTTTAAAGAGATGAAAAAGTATAACAATGAGAAAGTAGCTACAATCTTACTAGAACATCAAATTTTTACATTTGGAGCTCTAACTCAAAAACTACGTAAACCAACAAGTTAGAACTTGTGACAAACGAAATTGCCAAAGCTTGAAGCATTGCCATATTAAATAATTACTAGAACTTCAGCGATTTTCCTCCTTCTAAGACAAGATGAAGGGAGAAAATTGTTAATCTTACCTCTTTAAACTCATTTACACATTTGGTAAGAACGAAAGAAAATAGAAGGGAAGAAAATAAGGATTTGTTTGTTTCGTAGAAATTGGCTTTCAGAAAATATTTTCTAGAAAATGTGAAGATTTTTCGAAAAAGTATAGATTTTTTGATGTTTCGATGACTTACTGAAAAATGTTTTCTATTTTTTGGTTATTTTCTGAAAAATCTACTTTTTTCAAATATCAATCTTGACATAAATATTAATTATTAATTATTAAAATATTAAAAATGATTTATTATTAAATTAATATTATTTTAATAATAATAGTTAATATTAAAATAATATTAAATACTTAAAATAATACTATTTATTATTAAAACATTAATTATATTAATATTTAAAATATTATAATTATTATTAAAATATTAATTTAATTATGTTAATATTTAAAATATTTTAATTATTATTAAAATATTATTTCTATTAATATAATTATTATTAAAATAATATTCCTATTAATATTATTATTATTAAAATATTATTTTGATTAATATAATAATCATTAAATTTTATTTATATTAATATAATCATTATAAAATATTATTTCTAGTTTTTCAAATAATAATATTGATATCAATATCAAATTATTTATTATTAAAACATTATAAATAATATTATTATTTCTATTAATATTATTTATTATTAAAACATTAGTTATATTAATATTTTAAAATATTTAAAGTGTTCTAATAATTATTAAAATATTATTTCTATTAATTAATATTTATTCTATTAAAAGAATAATCCTTTTGTACTAAAAAAATTTATTATTAAATATTTATAAAGTATAATTTATATATATTTATTATTAAAATAGTAATATAAAAACATTTTTCAATAAATTATTTAAAATATTATTTAAAATTTAAAATATTTATAGTGTTACAATTTATTATTAAAATAATGATATTGCTATATCAAATAATATTTTTCTTAAATAATAAATGATAGTCATTATATTAATAATTTATTATTAAAATATAAATATAAATATGTAGATTTAATAATATAATATAAACATATTTTAATATTAAAATATGTTTATATTAATATTTTAATATATTTTTATAAATAAAAAATATATATTTTTATTAATATAATAATATTTGGTTCTAGTCAAGTTAAGTTTCGATCTAAAATATGATGTCCAAATTTCGATTCGAGTAGCTATACTCATGACAGATCTTTTCTGAAAATTGTCTTCCCCTGTTCAAAAGGGGAAGATAATTTCCAGAAAAAAAACTCTTATTTTCCGTCGACCAGTAAGTCATTTTTTATTGACCAATCAATTTTCCACCAACTAAACACCAAAAAATGTAAAAATCATTTTTCGTAAATTATTTTCAGTGAAACAAACGAACACTTATTGATATGAATGATAAAAAATAGTAGTTTATTGATATGAATGAAGAAAGAAAAATGGAAAAAGAGAAAGAAAAGTTTTTTTTTTATTGATATGAATGATAAAAAATAGGAGTTTATATTTGATACACTAACAGTGTATAGGTGTTATACACTGTCAGTAAACCACAATAAGACACATCATCAATGAGTAAAATAAAAAATGATAAAGGACTTATAAATAAATATTAGTAAATTTATTTAAACATAATCAAATATTAATTACAATTATTTATTTTCCTTTCTCCTCCTTGTATCTCGACAATCTCACCCCTCCCATTTTTCTTATTTTTCGTACTCTAAAAAAATACGGATTTTGATCTGCTTTTTAGTTTGTTGATTCTCAGGTAATTGAATCATTAAACCCTAATTTATTTTTCTTTTTTTCCCTTAATTTCATTTCAAACTTTCTTTCTTCGATTTCTCTCTTTCTCATGTTAGGGTTTTCACTTATCTTCTAGCTTTTTATTTTTTAAAATCTTCCTTCGCCTGGTTGAAGATGTGGAAGAGAAGTGTATGTGAATTTTTTAAAATTTTGGTTCAAAGATAATTTATAAATGGCTTTATTTTTCATTGATTTTTTGTGGTTTTTTGCTAGGTTTGGATGGTTATTTTTGTGGATTTAATTGAATTGAATTGAGAATTTTGATTTGTGACTTAAAATCAATAATGTTTACTGCTTTAGTTGAAAAAAGTGACCCAAAAAAAAATAATAGTTTATACAACTTGCTAGGGTTCAATTTGATTTCTTAAAAAAAATTGCTAAAAAGCAAAAGTAAACGGTACAAATTATAAAGCAAAATTATATTGATTTAAGAATGAATAAAGAAGTAAAATGCAACATTACATTTAGCATAATTGATTTGTATAAAAGTCATTGGGCAATTTTTAGGATGCTCAAATGTATTTAATAACGTTTGGTACACAAATTAACCATTTTTTGTTGATGTTTAATGCTCGAAAATTTCAATAAGAATTGGTTTCAAAAGAGAATGGTTATTATGTTTTTTCATTCGATATTGGGTAGCTTGTTTTCATTGCTAGGCATAGACCTTAATAAGTGCTAATCATTGCTGGTCAATTTCTTTGTTTTACAGTGAGTTTGGTGAAACCTTATACACAACATTCAACTCTACAACTCTATGTTAGAAACAATTGTACTTTAATTTTTAAACCTTAGAATTCTATAGCAGAAATGAAGAACTGAACAGTATGTAAAGGGGTATTTATTTGTGGGAAGATAAATGAGTTACTTGACTTTTGTGGATAATAATGGTCTTGGATTCATGTGGGTAGATTTGGAAGTTCAAAGTCTGGAGATTGATAGAGAGAAAAAATGTTAAGTTCCGGGAATAATTTAAGTCGAGGAAATGCAGGATTGTCATCAGATATGCCACCATTTCCCCAGTTTTTGCCTTTGGAGCTAATTACATTAGGCAATAAAAATTATACATGGTTTGGAGAATTAAGTCGGGTTCTATCGTGTGTTCCTCCGGTAACAATAGAGGAGCTTAAGAACTTTAAGGAAAGTATTCAAGATGCCTCCAGAAAGGCCAGGTATAGTCTTTTTTTTTTTTTGGTTATTGCACCCATCCAATGCAAATAATGCTAAATTTTGGAATGGTTTATATTTTATGGAACATGGTATCTTTCATGAGTTAGTATAGTGACTTCTCATTGTAATTGTGGTGACAAGTTAACCTTTAAAGTTAATATGGTGGTGGTAAGTACTGTCACTGGAAAGAGAATGGAGAAATAACAGTCAACATGGTATATGATTTGTTAGTGCAATGCTCATTTAACATGGTGCATATGCAACATATTGTCTCTGCATGCAATGTAGATATCCCGTCTTTTACGCATGTACTCACCACTTGAGTATGTAGTTAATTGTCTTAGATAGAGGGTATATATAATACCTGTCTTGTGATCATTTATGATACCTGTTACTCATAAGTTTTGTCAACAGTTTTTGGTTATCGAATCTACATTGTCTTTCTAACAGGGATAGAGTTAAAAAGTTTCGCGAATCAATTTCTAAATTGAAAAGGTATAGAGAAGCTTTAAGCTCAAAGAAGCGACAATGAAGTGATATTTTCAGTGAGAGAACTAGTGGAGTAAATATTGCAAAAATGGAAAGCCAAATTCATAGAAAACGCTAACGACAGAATGACAAAAAAGATCATAAGATAGGCTAAAGGTTGTGGGGCTCAACAAATGTGTTCGAACATTAGTTGCATGTTTACGAGTTTGTATTTCACTATGATTGTTGTAATATGATCTATGCTTCAATCTATTTGTTCTTGACATGTATTCTTAAAGATTATTTATATGAAGTTCCATGCGATTTCCAAAGAAAAATGTATTGATCTTTGCTCAGCATTGAATAAAGTTTTCTGTTGGTTTTCATTCATTTTCTTTTGTTTGTAACCATAATCGAATGTGTTATTTTATAACCAAAATGGGCAAGAAACTTAAAACATAGCTTGAATTGACATTTCTTCTCCTCTTAATTCTTTGTATCAGAGAAGTTTTGATGCTAAAAAGAAATATTGGAAATTTAAGTTATCAATGACATTTATAGGAGGGAGAAAAAATGGACTATGTGTATGGACCAAGAACAATTTTTTTGTTAAAAATGTAAGAAAACAAGAGCAAATAATCATAATAATTTTTTTGGATTATTAAATAATCAACATTAACATAGTGGCTAATGAATAATGTCAATCCTATAATAATACCATTTAACTTAAGTACAGATATGAAACTAGACAATTTATAGAACCTTATTAAAGCGTCTCTTTTCTATTTCAATTTCTAGCATGTGAAACTTAAAAATAAAGCATGTATCAAGATGGTAAGCTGATAAATTTGTGGAGGATTTTGCAAGAGGTAGACCCAGCTTTACTCTTTAATAGTTGAGCTAATAAAATTTGTGGAAGAACAACTTTTTCATATAATTTCTGCCAACCAAAGAGAAGGCAAGAAACTAAATGTGATTAAGCTATCGTTAACTTATATTTAAAAGAAAAAATCATGGACAACTACATCCAAATTGGCAAAATCAAACTTTAAAATGGAAGAGAAAATTACTCTTTCACATTGAGATCATTTCACCTGGTAGCTTTTAAAGAAAAATACATATCCATGAGTGAGAGAGCGCACTATCTTATATATAAAGCACTTAAAAAGAGTGTACCAACATGAAACTTCATCAAGAACATTATAAAAGTACTTCATGTAGCTTGATGACGGCAACTTCAATGCCATGAAATTGGCTCTTTTCTTGTTCAATATAATATCAAGAATTTCTATAAATTAAATGGGTCGAAAGTAAAAAATAGCTACCATAGGCAGATTACAAATCGAAAGTGTTCTTGTAATCAACAATATTCAATCATGCTTAAACTTTTTTATTAGCTCCAATCGGCAATTATTGCACGGTCGTTATTAAGTCCTACAAAAAATTAGATAAAAAAATATCAATCATGAATACTTATTAAAAGGAATACATAAATAAGATATTTTTATAAAATTTTATCAATATTTAGAAGATAAATCATATAAAAGTTAAATTATTTTACCGTGAAATTTGTAGAATCAGATTCTAAAGACATACTTCCTTGTCCTTAATATCAATTTTGAGCCGCATTTGAATCCTACATACACGAAGATATTTCAAATCATCGATAATTTCAATAAGATTGATAAAAAATTAAAAAATTTGCTTTTTGAACATTTTAAATAACATGTTTCAACAAAGTAAAAAAAATAAGAATAATTAATTAAAATATTTAATTATTACCTCAACTGTTTGAATGGAACAAAAAAATTTAGCAGCATTGAGATTTGACATTATCTCTTTGACTAGAATCACACTTTCAAAAAAGATAAAAGTATAAAAGTTAAGAAATGCTACATGTAACAAAAGGCTTATCACTTAAAAATCATAAAAAAACTAAAAGCATTAAACATCAAACATCAAACATCGAACAGTACCTTGATTGCTTTTGTAGTAGGCAAGTGCATTTTGTATGACCATTTTGTTTACATTATGAACATTTTTGTGAATTACTTTTTTGCTTTAAAGCTCCTTTCATCCTTAGAGATCGAGGGCGCCTTTTAGTAGTCACATATGGAGGATTAAGTAATGTTATATTCTTTGAGACAACATCTTTAAGAGAATTCTTACTTGTCAAAATGTCAACACTACTAGCCTTCTCATCTACAATTTTCAAGGAATCAAGCTCTTCAAATAATCATTGTAAACCTCAAATTGCCACATCACAATATTTTTGAGATCTTGAAGCTTTTTTTGAAAGCTCCAAAGAATGAACCATAACACTGTTAAACAACATCATTGAAAACTTCAAAGCATTATCAAATTGTTCATCACATATGCTTTCGACTTCTCTCTTTTTAGCATCTTTTTTCCACCGATTTAAAATATAATAGTTAGGTAATTAGTGCATCTTTTTTTTAATCAAAACTGTCAATTGATGCCTGCATAGGATGCCTACAAAATCAAACATATGACATGAACAAGTTGTAGTTGTTGACGAGCCAACAAATGTCACAATATATTCCTCCTCCTCTTTGTCAAACTCATGCACTCTGTAACTGTACACTTGCTCATTTACAACAACCTTTTCTGCAACATACTCTTGAGAATGAATTAATTCATCTTGAAATTTTCTGAATATCTTTCTTGTGTAAACCTCTGAAGCTTCTTTCTTCATTGGGTACAATGTCTTCAAAATTGGCTTTGGATTCATTGTTTTATAAAATTTCTCCCTTTCTTTGTTGTATCTTTGCATCAATGGCCTTTTCATATCGAATCACAAACTCATTCATCGATGTGCTCGAGTTAACATAATCTTTGAAATACTTGTTCATACTTTCACTTCTCTGAGTAGTGGATATTCCAACACAAAAGTTGCATCGCACATAAGTAGGGATCCATTTTTCTCGAATGGAATGCAACTTCTTTAGCCAACTATTTTCCTGTAAATCATACTTCTCAATTATCTTTATCCATTCTAATTCAAACTCATCTGGAACTAATGTATAATGGACGCACTTAAAAAATTGATTCTTGAAGTCATCGAATTGATGGTAAATATGACTGAGATTCTCTGGAAACTTTTTTTCAATGTGCCACATGCAAAAATGATGTGTAGTATATGGCAGAACCTTTGCAACTGCATTAGTTATGGCTGCATCTTGCTTGTTTTTAGATGATATCCAAACATTGCTTCCAACCAAGTGTTCAATAACAAAACAAATGTTTCTTCTGTCTCATCCCACAACAAAACACAACCAAATAAAATAGATTGATGATGGTAGTTAACTCCAGTGAAAGGAACAAAAGGCATTTTATACCTATTTGTTAAATAGGTTGGACCAAAAGCCATAGCATCACCAAAATACTTATATGCCATCCTGGACTAGCATCAGCCCAAAAACAATTTGCTAGTTGACCTTCAGCTTACATTTGTATTGCATAAAAAAATCCCGAATTCTTAGACTAACATTCTTTAAAGTAAGTAAGCATTAATTGTGCATCTCCTTTTTCAAGTTGTTTCTGTCTTCTATTACCAAAATGGTTCTGAATATCACGGTCAGTTAAACCAACCATATCAATGCCTCCCGATTCATTAGCTAAAACTGTCATGATTTTACTAGGACAAATTCCTGAATCATCAAGTACATCAATTAAATTTCGTTGAACTCATATCCCTTTTCTATGAACACGTAAAAGTTGAGCACTTTTTGGAGTAGCAAGCTCGTAACTGCGATCTCTTAGAAATCTAAAAATTAACCATTTGTCATCAGCTTTCTTGGACACATAAATCATGACTTTGCATCCCACTCGTGTCTCATCCAGGGGTGCCTGAATTCTATCTTCCCTTTCAAGATAGTTTTTGGCACGATAATCGTCATTTGAACAAACAAATTCTTGTCCAATGATCTCTTGAGTTTTTCGAGATTTTGTTATACGACTCTTACGAATCCCAAATCTTTCTTGTTTTGCATATTTAGTAGAGTACTCTGAAGTCTCTTCCAGCGATTGAAAATCCATTCATATAAATGGTTTTAGACACTCTTGATAAATATTTTTCTCATTCTTGTCTTCATCATGATTTTTATCAGTCAATTCTGTAATAACTTAAGAAGTGTAATCTTGATCAATTCCATCAACATCCACTTCTTTATCATAAAGTATTGTCATCATAAACCTGTAACAAAAATTAAATTTCATATCAACTAATAAGATATAAATTGAATCACGTATCTATTCGTTGTAAATGTATTTAATAAATTTGTTGCAGTGGTTGGAGAACATGGACAAATACTAAACTTAGAACAAATGCAGAAAAGATTCTTGCACTTGAAACACAATCATAAATCATCATCTTCACTGTTACCAAACTACCAAAACAATCAATGGCTATTATTATCATCTTTTTGCCACTTAAGGTTTAGAAGGAGTTATGGAAAAGCTTAAATTAACAAGAAAACTAAAAAATAAATAACCCAACATGGTTTGTTGCGTACCTAATGCTTAGTACCTAATGCTTAGATTTAAAATTTAAGGTGAAAAAAGGACTAAGTACTGGATCAACATAGAGTGGTAGAATTGAATGTTATGTATAAGGTTTCACCAAACTCAATTAAAATAAAGAAATTGACCATCAATAATTAGCACTTATTAAGGTCTATGCCTAGCAGTGAAAACAAGCTACCCAATATCGAATGAAAAAACATAATATCCATTCCCTTTGAAACCAATTCTTATTGAAATTTTCGAGCATCCAACATCGACAGAAAATGGTTAATTTGTGCACCAAACGTTATTAAATACATTTGAGCATCCTAAAAAATGCAAAATGACTTTTATACATATCAATTATGCTAAATGTAATGTTGCATTTTACTTCTTTGTTCATTCTTAAATCAATTACAATTTTGCTTTATTGTTTGTACCATTGGCTTTTGCTTTTTAGCAATTTTTTTAAGAAAGCAAACAAAATCCTAACCAGTTGTATCAATTATTCTTTTTTCATTTTTGCTATTTTTTCAAAGACTAAAGCGATAAAATTTATTGATTTTAAGTCACAAATCAAAATCCCCAATTCAATTCAATTAAATCCACAAAAATACCATTCAAAACCTAGCAAAAAACCTCAAAAAATCCATGAAAAATAAAGCCATTTATAAATTACCTTTAAACCAAAAAAAAAAAAAAGGTTCACATACACTCTCTTCCACTCTTCAACCAGTAATCAAAAGATTTTAAAAAATAAAAAGTTAAGAAGATAAATGAAAATCCTAACATGAGAAATAGAATAAAGAAAGTTTGAAATTGAAATGAATTTAAGGAAAAAAAGAAAAATAAATTAGAGAGTTTAAGGACTCAATTACTTGAGAATCAACAAAGTAAAACGCATATCAAAATCATTATATTTTTTTAGAGAACAAAAAAATAAGAAAAACGAGAGGGATGGGATTGTTGAGATACAAGGAAGAGAGATGAAAATCAATAATTGTAATTAATATTTGATTATGTTTAAATAAAATTACTAATATTTATTTATAAGTCCTTTATCATTTTTTATTTCACTCATTGATGATGTGTTTATCGTGGTTAACTGATAGTGTATAAAACCTATACACTGTCAGTGCATCAAATATAAACTCTAAAAAATAGATGAAAAATAGATATTGGAGGTAAAATTATTAATTGAAATTAAATGAATATTTTTTTTCTTGCATTAGGAATGATTAGATTTGGAGGGAAGAAAAATGTGCAAATTCATTCATTTTTTTTCCATTTTCTTACTTCACTCTTATCAAACGAAGGAAAATGATATAAAAAAGTAATTTTTTCTATTCGCACCACTTTCTTCCTTCCTCCTTCCCTCCTACAAAATATTGTGTTAAACTCGAAAGGCTACGGACGCTTGGCTATTAACAATATCCTATTTTTTCATTTCTATCTTCTATTTGGCATCATCCTTGTCCTTAAATTAAAAATTAACCTTTACTAGAAAATTCTCCGTACGATCCTGTGAGAATTATATTTAAAAAATATATATACACGTAATTTTATTATATAATTTTAAATTAAAATTATTTTAAAGAAAATATTTAACTAAATAAATTAAGGAAAAAACATATAATAAAAGATTTAACACTCTTTTATTTTTCTAATTTCTTTTTTCTTCATGATTTCCTTTATTTTTTATTCAATTTTAAAAATAAAAATTATATATTAACTTATAAAATTATTTTTAAATCATGCTTTTTAAAAAAAAAAAATCAATTAAAGAAAAATAAAGAATGTTAAAAAATATTTATCTATTTTTCATACATAAAATTCCAAAATCATGTAAAAAAATTTACTAATACATATGCTACTTTTTTGTGAGAATAATAATTATTAAAAAAAAATGATAAAAAAAAAAAAACCTAAAACTTTCTTTCTTAATTTTTCTTCTTTTTTTCCTTTTCTTCTTCTCCATTTTTCGGCCGATTGGCTGCCTGCATCGTCGCCAGCAACATTGATGCAGTTGAGCCGACGTCGCTCACTCTCCTCTTCCTCATGTCGCCGGCAGTCTCTTATCCTCCTTCATTTCCTTTTCTCTCCTCTATTTCCTTCCCTCTCTTCCTTCTTTACCTTAGTCGACCAGCCACCTTTATCGTTCACTCACAAGTCGACTCATCCTCACCTCAGCCACCTCTCTCTTCTCCCTACCTTCAACCTTCATTTTCTTTTCTCTCTCCTCTCTTTTTCCCTCTCTTCTCCTCTCCTCTTTTTTTTTTGTTTGTTTGTAAATAAATTTAAAATGACCATTTTCACAAGAAGACAAAATAGACTAAAATACCTTTAACTTTTTTTAAATACCCATTGAATCTCTAGGATTCAAAATTAATATATAGTAGATGCTTGTGACTGGTTAGGAATAAATTTCACATTACAATTGAAACATAATCCTTTTTAGAACATGTTTAGGGAGTTTCTTAATATAAGTGTAAAATTTTAGGTAATTTTTTTATTTTTTTATTAAAATAATACTTGAATAAATCTTCGAACGTCACTCTAAAATGAACATTATCCATTTTTATTGTATGGAACTAAAGTTATAAATTTTTATTTATTATATAATTAGGACTTTGACATTATGAAATACTAGAATTCCTAACACTCACTATGTGAGTGAAAATATATTTTAAAAAATAAATAAATTGTGTTTAAAAAATTAAATATAAAAATGAGTAATCTTTTTAAGTGGGTAGTTGTTTAGGAAAAGTGGGTAAAAATTTGGTAGTTTTTTTTTTTTTTTAAGTGGATAATCTTTAGAAGATTGGATCATTTTTTAAAAGTAAATAGATAACTTTTTTTATTAAAAATATGATATAAAATATTAAAAGACATAATTATCTTTATTTTATTTTTTGATTTTATAAATTTATTTGGTTGTTTTGTACTTTCACCAACTGAGTTGGTTGTCACTTAACTCATGACACCAACTCAATCACTCTTTTTATAATAGTATAGATTCCATATTTCCTTAAACAAAATTTAATTGACTAATGTAATTTATAAAAAGATGCTTAATTTGATTTATTTGGATGAGCTAGATGATAAATATCTTAAAGAATATTATTTTAATAATTTTTATAATTAAAATTTTCACTTATTTTCAAGATTTAATTAGACATAATAAATATAATAAAATAAAAGTTTTATAATCTTAATTCGACGTAGATATTATTTTTGTTTATTAGTAAAAAAAATTAAAATATTTGAGTATTATTTTTTTAAAAAAACGAAATTTAAAATCAATATTTTGAACAAAGAATACATCTACCAAGTCAATTATCCAAATGCACATTTTTCTTTAAATTAATTACCCTTGTGGTTTATTGATCAAGGCTTTTCCTTCTTCCTCGTATAATCTAGCAAGGCTACCGCCAAAAAGAAAAAGTATCCCATAATATAATACAAGTTTTAAATAAATAAATATTTTCTTACAATTTATCCATAATGGAAATTTATATCAATGGTTTCATTAATGATGTTACATGAAACTTTTCTTTTCTCATTTTTCTCTCATGTCTATCAAAATATTAAAAAATAATACAAGTAGATAGTTGATACAATTTATATATATATATATATAATATGAGATTACATTTGTACTATTGAATAACAACTAATTACGTATGAAATAATTATTACATCACATACAACAAATCAATAGTTTATAAATTAGATCAAATCAAACTCATATATATAATAGTGTTGGTGTGTTATAAGAGGTGAAGCCGGTAAGCTTAAGGGAGTTGTCGGAGGAAAGTGGACTGGACTTGATAAACACAAAAAAGAGATTAGAAGAATGTTGGAATTTAAATTTCGAAACGCACTTTAATATTTAAATCAGTAAAAATTTAAAGAATTCTATTGAGAGATAGAATGTGTAGGAAAATGTTAGTGCCCGTGACCTTAACAGATGTGAGCCGAAATAAAGGTTCCAAGTGTAGCTGGGCTTAATAATTAGAAATCAAAGATGTGGTTTTTTTGAACACTTGATCTCGTGTCTATAGCTGTTTTTGGGGTCTTGAATCACGCTTTGTTGAGTTTTGTTTTGCTCTCTGGTTTTGCTTTTATTAGCAGCACCTTTCCAATGCTGCTATGATCTTGTTCATCTTCTTTATTCAATAATATTATCTCCATTTAATAATTCCACCTATTGGTAATGCCAAATTGATAAAAATTCAATGTTTTGAAATATAATCTTTGTTATACTCTTTTTTTTTTTTTATGTTTGATAAAATACCACTTTGAAGCCTTAATTTTGCTTAAAGTGCTTAAATTCTTTTAGGATACAAGAGTTTGTAAATTCTGAAATAGAAGCTCCTATGCTCAATGATATCATAATAGAGCACTAAGAAAATATTCGGGTTAAACCTTACTTAGGTGTTGTTTAATAAACTGAAAAATTAAGTGCTAAAAGAATTAAGTATTGAATTTGTATTATAAAAATTATTTGGTATATTAATAAAAATTAAGTACTGAATATAATTATATTATTTGATAACCCTAAATGTTGAATTTTGAAAATTATTCGTTTCACAATTTTAACCTTATTATTAAAACATTTTATATTATTTTGAATAGTTCTGGATAAAAATTAAAAAATATAAGTTAAATATCTCATTTTTTTAATAAAAAATGGATAATTTATTTCAAATATAAATTTTTAAAAATAAAATTGACTTAGCATGTTCTGCATAGTTCTCTACCTACTTATCCCATTTAATATTTTTTTGTTGAAAATTTTCTATTAAGTAACATTTAATATGAATTATCAAACACATTGAAAAATTAAATTGTTAATATTTTTTTAATGCATTGAAACCTTTAAATGCGTTATCGAACTCTTAATCTTTTTTTAGCAGTGTGATGTCTTTGTGCCATTTTTTTATATTTGAGATTGTTATATTATTTGGATTCGATGGTGAGTGTCGGATTCAGATATGTGTCGGATATGAGTATATTCAAATTTTTGTAAGTTTTTACATATATTTAAAAAATCATACCTTCATATTCATGTTAAAATATATGTCGGACACATTTATCAGATACAAATGCTTTAAGGTTAGGTTTGAAAATTTGAATTTTAAAAAATGGATTTGACTTTTGAAATAGTGTATATTGTGTAATAAAATATATGAAAATGTAACATTCATAATTATTTTTCAAATTCATAAATTTGTTGGATGCCTATTTAGTAGTGAATTTTAAATATCTATAAATATTTGTGAATTTGAAATTCATATTTTTATACTTTTCAAATATATAATTATATTGAATCTTAACTAATTTATGCATAATGTATGTATTTTATTCTCACAATTTATATAACAAATAAAATCTAAATCTAAAATTTTAAATTCATATTTTTAAATATAGTATAAAAAAAATTAAAAAATTCGAGTAACATAGGACCACACGACTGTTGACGTTGATGCTTAATTTCTAAAACTCAACGTTAAAATTTCAGTTCTATTTCATTATATTTAACTTGAAAAAAAAAAAATAGAACCTTCAAAACCTTTCTTAGTTTTGTTTCATTATATTTTCATTTCAAAAGAAAAAGAGAACCTTCAGAACCCAAAATTAGAAAGAAAGGAAAAAAACTCAATATTAGGCCCTTCATTATTGTTATCTCTTACAAGATTCTGCTTCAAAATGGCAGAAATATAATACTCGCTCGGATTTATTTTTTTTCTTATCCAAGTTTCTTTTGGGTGGGTTCAAATCGGTTCACCAATCCATTTTATTGTTTAATAATATTAAAAAATTTAAAATTTATTTATATATTAATATTTATATATTTTTATAATTAAATTTAAATAAAAAATAATTTTTTATTATATGAACAGTAATTCAAGCCCAATTGATCCGAAATGAAAAAAAAAAAAATCTTATCTAGGTCCAATCAAATACGGATCGAGCCTATCGGATCAAATGTACTACCTGATCCTTGAGCAGGTCTAATTTGAAATTTGCACTAGCACAGGCACAAATGGACTTGTCAATTTGTGTTTTGGTATCGTGTTTGTGTTATTTTTTTTATTATGATTGTGTTTAAGATGTTATATATTTATAATAAATTTTGATACGTTAATAATTCGTGTTATATAGATTTTAACACAATCATATTTTTATGTCGTGTTCATATTATTTTTTCATATCATATTGTATTTTAATTATTTTACGTTTATATCGTATTCAAAATTATTAAATCTAAACACAAATATGATGGGAGATAAAAAGGGTTTGGAGGAGAACTGCAGTTTTCTTTTGTTTAAAACACAAAGGGTGTGTCGATAAACATGTGATTTATTAATAAAATATTAGATTTTTAATTTTAATAATTAAATTTTAACTTTTTATAATTTTAAGTAACAAAAAAATACACGAAGAGTGGAGAGAGGATTTATCGTAACCGCCAATAGCTTTTGTTAGAATAATTGAAAATACAAAAAAAAGAATTATATTTGTTTAATGACATGGAAACACTCAATTTGGATGGGAGACTAGCTCCGGTCAATTTAAGGTTTCATCTTCAAAGTCTCCAATTCAAATTTTAAAAAAATATATATTTATGAGATAAGATTCAAAATAAAAGTTTAATTAGAATCCTTGTTAAAAAAAATAATTAAACTAATAAATCAGTGTATAGTTACAAAATTATTATGAAACCAAATAAAATTCACAAATAATACATGATAGAGTTTCAACCTGATCAAACCTAAAGTTTTCAGACTAGCTTTTCATACTAAACTTGATAATTTGTATATATATGTCATATTTCATATTTTTTTTTCGTATAATTGTGTAAACATAAGCATAATAAAATTATTAAATATGTTAAAATATTAAA
The DNA here is from genome assembly GCA_030761205.1 of Fremontodendron californicum. NCBI lineage: Eukaryota > Viridiplantae > Streptophyta > Magnoliopsida > Malvales > Malvaceae > Fremontodendron > Fremontodendron californicum. The sequence continues at coordinate 22,152,669 of JAULJL010000014.1, read as the reverse complement.
TACGAATACAATATGTATATTAAATGCGTGTCATATTAGTCGTATTTAAATGTATTAAGTCGTATTTATTATACTATTTTTTTATTATACGTATCATATTCGTGTTATATTTTTATATCATATTCAAAATTACTAAATCTGTTTTAGGCCCTTTAAAGTAAACAAGGTCTTATAGCCAGAAATTATTTAATTTTACTTAAAACTTTATACATATATATAGCATGAATTCATGCTATGACATTGAAGGAAATAAACACATATGTAATAGATTTGGTAATTTCATTTTTTTGGTGTCAATTGTATAAATTAATATCAATGTGACATAAATTATTAAATGTATCAAAATCTTAAATACGAATATGATACGTATATTAAATGTGCCGTATTAATCATGTTTAAATATGTTGTGTCGTGTTTATTACACTATTTTTATATTTATTAAATATATTATATTTATATCATATTATCGTATCGCATTTAAAATTATCAAATTTAATACGTGGAAACCTAAAAAGCCTAAAGAACTTCTAGGTTTTCTTCTTTAATATTTTGTTTCCTTTTGTATCCACTTGCCATTGCCACAATGAAATAATATGCAACACGTTCATCTTATCTTTCCACATTTCCATTCTCACATCTTCTCTTTCCTTTCTTAGGCTTCTGCTTGGACCACACAACAGCTTTTGTATATGAATTCTAATGTTTTTTTATTTCATTGTGGTAAGTTAGTACTATCTTTGCTTTTCTATATATATGGTCAAAAAGCCATTATTACCAAAAAAAAGAACATCAAATCCAAAAAAGTTGAGATCCACCTCATAAATTCAAGTCAAGATTTAGATAAAAGAGTTTTGTTTATTGCTTTTAGCTATAAAATTAATATATTTGTTTTATGAGGTTTTATTTGCAAAAGAATTAAAAAAATGTTTTGTTAATTTAAAATAATGTAAATTATGTAATAAAATACATATAAATGTAATATTCATAATTATTTTTTAAATTCATAGATTTGTTGGATGCCTATTTAATGATGAATTTGAAATACATATAAATATTTATGAATTTAAAATTCATATTTTTATACTTTTCAAATATATAATTATATTAAATCTTAATTAATTTATACATAATATATGTATTTCATTCTCACAATTTATATAACAAATAAAATTCATATCTAAAATTTCAAATTTATGTTTTCAAATATAGCATTAAGGTATTTTTAAGATTAGTTAATATATTATTTATAGTAATAATACTATATTAAATACGATAATTGATAATTTTATTTATTATTTTTAATATATTAATAAAAATATTATTATATATAATAATTTTAAAAAATACTTTGTAAACACTCATTAATAAAAATAAAAAATAAAAATAGAATAGGTGTTTTCTACAATCACTTGACTTTCAACATGATTGCATTCAAAAGTTAAGATTCATCAGTTGCTTAATAGTCAAAGTGTCATGCCACAATTGGTTTGAAAATCCACTCAACCAAATGGTGATAAGCCCTTCAATGAGCTCTTTCTACGATTTTTTATCAGAATATAATATTTTTTTTTATCGAAATACCATTATTTTTAAATTAATTTTTAAAATTCGTTCGTTTTAAAATCAGTTGAGAAATCATCAATTAAAAAAAATTCAAAAAATATCAAAGAAAATCGCTATGGGGATGACGATTTCTCTTGGTGTATTTATTAAAAAAAAAATAAAATCAAAATACACCAAGAGAAATCGCCACCCCATGACGATTTCCCTTGATGTTTGTATTATTTTTTTTAAAAAAAATTTATTCAAATTTTAAAATACAACTGTTAATATATATATATATATAATAATAAATATAAAATTTGAAGACAACGGTCACTTGACCGTTGCCTTCAAATTTTCCCCCCACACCTCAATTATCTATAAGTACCCCCTTCATATTTTCTATAACAAAATTTTAAAATTTTCTTTCTTCCTTCTTCCATACAAAACTTGTTCTTGTTAATATAAAAATTGCTTCATCATCACTATTGAGATTGCAAGAAAATAACATATCCTCGATTATATTTAAAGAGGTAAGTAAATTTTTGTAATATTATTTGTATTACATTATCAATTTTTAGTAATTTTTTAATTATTATTATTTTGTCATTTTATAGTTTTATAATTCTTATATTGTTTAATTTTTTAATTATTATAGTTTTATAGTTTTATAATTATTATTGTTTTTTAATTTTATAGTTTTATAATTTTATAATTTTTAATTTTATATTGTTTAATTTTTTTATTATTATAGTTTTATAAATTTTTTTATTTTTTTTTTCATTTTATAGTTTTATAATTTTTTTATTTTTTATATTGTTTAATTTGTTTTATTATAGTTTTATAAGTTTTGAATTATTATTGTTTTTTCATTTTATAGTTTTATAATTTTTTATTTTTTATATTGTTTAATTCTTTAATTATTATAGTTTTATAATTTTATAATTATTATTGTTTTGTCATTTTATAGTTTTAGAATTTTAGAATTTTTATGTTGTTTAATTTTATAATTATTAAAGATTTATAATATATTAATTTTTATAATTTTATAATTATTTTATTTAATTTAATTAATTATCAATAGGATACTCGTTGCGTGTTACGTTCGAGGAAATTTACATTGGAGGACCCGCATCCATCTATTATCAACCACTTAAGAAGAGTCAGATTTTATCACGCAACTCAAATTCGACGATTTTTGCTACAACCCGACTTAATCAGTGCGTTGATCGAACGATGGAGACCCGAGACGCACACTTTTTATTTTTCATTTGATGAATGAACGGTAACCCAAGACTCGAGACGCACACTTTTTTTTATAACCGTTGTATTTTAAAATTTGAATAAAAATAATAATACAAACACCAAGGGAAATAGTCAACCCCACGACGATTTTTCTTGGTGTTATTTGAATTTTTTTTAAAATACACGTTGGGAAATTATCAAAGGGGATGACGATTTTTCTGCTAATTTTAAAACAAGTGAATTTTGAGAATTAATTTAAAACCAACGATATTTCGATAAATTTTTTTTTTTTAACTATATTATGATAAAAAAAAACCCTATTTCTACTTTCCAACCACAGCCTTACAAAATCTAGAGAAATGGTAATAAAAATTAAAAAACAAGAGGGATAAGTGTAAATTTATCATGATATTTACGTGAGTGATTCAAATTCATCATTAATTTTTTAAGTGATATAATTTATCATTATATTTTTAATTTTAGAGTAAATTTATTAATTATTATATTTCAAATTTGGAGCAATTAAAAAATATTTAGAAGAAAAATCTGTTAGAAACTATTTTACAATTCAAAAAATAATTTTGAAAATGATATAACAAAGGAAAATTAACCATGAAGCTAAAATACAAATTTTTATTTTATTTATTTTTATCACGGTATTTTCTATTAAATATAATATCACATAATTCAATTTTTTTTATTTCATCATGACATTTTCTACTGCATAAATGCCACTCATATTTGTTTCAATTGGTCTGTGACCTTTTTACCTATCAGGTTTTTTTCATTTTTTAATTATAAAACAATTTCTAACATAATTTTTTATTAAATTTTCTTTAATTGTTTCAAAATTTGAAGTATGATGATAAATTTAATTTAAAATTAAAAGTATAATGTCAAAATTATAATAATTAAAAGATTAATGATAAATTTTGACCACACTTAAATAAATAGAGTAATAAATGTGTACCTTATTCCAAAACAAAATAAAAAAGAGAGAGACCATGAAGTGTTAAGGAAAGAGAGGAAAAATGAGAGGATTGAATTGATAGCCTTACATTTTCATTTGCTTGTCTCAAAAGAAAGGAGTTGGACTATCTCTTAGATCTAATATTATTGAACATGATATAAAAAATAATTAAAAATAAGATACGAAAAAAAATACGAACACGACACGAATGTTTCAAAATCTATATAATACGAATTATTAACGTATCAAAATTTATATAAATATAAAATACTTTGAATACGATTATGATACGATAAAATATACGAACACGATTATCAAGCCTTATCCTATCCTTTTCACCCCACTTTCTCTCTCTCTATACCCTCTTCCCAAACATTAACAAGACTCTCTCTTAGGGGTGTAAACGAGACACCTGTGCTCGCAAGCTACTCGAGTTCGACTCGAAGAAAACTCGAATTCGATTCGGTCATTATCGAGCCGAGCTCGAGCTCGAGCAGCTCGAGCGAGCCGAGTTCGAATATCTTAATACCCGATTCGAGCAGCTCGCGAGCCTAATCGAGCTTTTTTTTTATTTATAATATTTTTATTATTAATTTACTATTTTACCCTTAATATATATATATATATATACATACTTAAAAACCCTTAATTCGAGCTCAAGCTCGAATATATAAACGAGCCTAATCGAGTCGAGCTCGAATAGTTCGATTTTATCTCGAGCCGAGCTCGAGCTTAAAAAATGATACTCGATCGAGCTCGAACCGAGTTTCGAGCCTCGAGTTTCGAATCGAGCTTCAGCTCGAGCTTCTCAGTATTCGAGCTCGGCTCGGCTCGATTACAGCCCTACTCTCTCTCCCCTTCTTTCTCTCTCTGCTAGCCTTACATTTCTGGTTTGCTTGTGTACAACAAAGGACTTGGGCTTTACCCTTATCCCCTATCCCCTATTCACCTCTCTTTCTCTCCCCTTTCTCTCCCCAAACATTAACAACACTCTCCCCTATCTCTCTCATTAATTCTCTCCCCTCTTGTCCCCCAGCCTTTCCTTCCTAATTTCCTTTCTTTCACTTGCACTTTTTAGCTTTTAGTCTTCTCCTAATTTTGCTCACTAATATCATTATGGGTACCCACACAACTACCTCTCATTTCTTCACCATGTAAAATCTCCTTCCAGCTTTGCTTTTTAAGTAACTTAAACCTCATAATTCAGTTCAACTTCAATGCTCTAGTTTACATTACTAAATAAATATTGTTTTTTTGCTGGAGCTTCTTTCAGCAGTTTCTTCTCTTTACTTTTGCTGCTTCTTTTTTTACCCGTTTCTTTATGTTCAAACTTTTGAGTTTTTTTTTTTTTTTCCTGAAATTTTGCTGTCCACTCACTTCCTGAAATTTCTTATTCTTTATTACAGACAGGAAATTGAAGTTTTTGAGTGTTGGATGGAGATTTCTCTAAAAAAAAAAATTGCATGCAGAGAGAAATTTAGTCGATAAATTCAATCTGGGTCATACTTGTTATCGTCAAAGAATTAGCAATTGAAGTAATCAAAACAATTCCATCTTAATTATAACCAATCCTACACTTCTGGTGCTCAAATGGCTCCCAAGACAGGCAAGACAAAACCACACAAAGCCAAGGGAGACAAGAAGAAGAAAGAAAAGAAAGGTATACTCTTTGCTCTTGCTCAATTGCTCTTTCCATTTCTTCTCCTATAAATGTCTACTTCCGTTTGGTTGCTAAGAAAATGAAGGAAAATGCAAGAAAATACACCTCTAAAACTTACCCCCAAAAAAAACAATATATTCAACTTCACAAGATAATTAACTATTATACCAATATATGAAATTAGTATAGTTTATGGTTTAAAAATTTTCTTGCTTCTTCCTCCATTTTATTGTACTGATCTACAATATCAAAACTGAAACCTTATCTTCAATCCCTTTGCTTTTATTTGGTCCATTTTCTCTACAGTTTTGCCGACTGTAATTGAAATTACCATCGAAACAACTGAAGAATCCCAAGTGGCTCTCAAGGTATCTATCTATCAATCCATTTTTCTTGCAAAATGCATAATAAAATGTACATTTCTCACATTTTCTTCTACAATTTTTATTTTTGTTAGTGGTATAATATAAATTCATCTATTTATCCTTTACGTTTATGTAGGGGATATCTACGGACAGGATCTTGGATGTAAGAAAGCTTTTAGGGGCCCACGTTGAGACATGTCATTTGACCAACATCTCCTTATCTCATGAGGTTTAAATATTCTTTTTATGGATATTTAACCAATTAACCTTCAATTAGATCACTCTAAATATCCACACACAAAAATTGATCACTCCAAATTAAAATTAATGATGACTAGAAGAAAGCTTAATCAAGAACTAATATTTCTCAACTTAAAATTTACGGTACATTTTTAATGCTAATAAAAGAAAATTGTTTATCATTTTCCAAGTTGAAAAGGGGAGAAAAATGATGGAGTAATTATTTATGGAAAAAAAAAAGAGAGAAGGAAATAGTGAGATAAAATGCTGAAAATTTTATAAAGAAAGATTCTTAATTAAAATTATTTTGAAACAAAATAGAAGAAGACTTCAAATAATAATTTATATGTTCTTTTTTTCTTGTATTCTTATAATACTGAGTTAATTAATATTAGCAAATACTTTTACAATACCAAATGGAAACTTTTTAATAGTTATTGTTTTCGTTTTATTTCGCAACAGTTTAAATATTATAATAATAATAACAATTTTTTATCTTGCATTAGAAAAAATATATATTATTAGTCTTGGTCTTATTCAAATGCTACTATAGGTTTATATATATTACTACTACTACATTTGATTTTTTGTGTACAATTTTACTTTATAAATTTCATTTTTTTAATCCTTTAAAGGTAAAAAAAAGAAAGAAAATGAATTGATAAACAATTGAAATTTTTAAATCATTAAAAATTAAATTTTTTAATCATTTTATATTTTCAATGCCTTTGATAAATTATTTTTAAGAATCCCTAAATGAAAGATTTTCAACAAAAAATATTGAAAATTTTAATTAGCTTTTAGCTATTTAATATATTAAATTAATTTATTCAAAAAAATCATTATTTAATTGCATTAATTTCATTTTTTTTCTTTTTAACTATTTATTATTTTTTAACTTTTATCAATTAAAAATAATTATAATTTTTTTATTTTTTATAAAAAATTAATAAATATTATATTAAATATTTAATTTTCAATAACATAACTAATAAATTTTATATTATATATATTTAGTATTTAAAATTCAATAATTAATTTTTTAAATGTGAATTTGTTGGGTTTGTGAAACAGCTTACTTAACAACCAGAATGAGTGTTTGATAACTGGTGGGCAAAATCTCCTACAGGTACGAGGACCTCAACTCAAGGACTCTGTTGACATCGTCTCTCTCAAACCCTGCCACCTGTCCATCATTGAACGTAATCTTTCCGATCCAGCGTCACCGTTTTCTTAAATATATTCCTCATTACACCTAATCCTACCCCAGAAAATCTATAAAAAGTAAAATAAAATTGGTGCAGAGGACTACACGGAGGATCTAGCCATCGCGCAAATCCGACGACTCCTCGACATCGTTGCCTGCACAAACTCCTTCGGTTCGCCCAAACCGGCTGGTCGAACCGTACCCAAAGAACCTGGCTCTAAGGAATTCGCTGCTGCTGACAACGGTCCAAGCCATGGGAGTGAATCTTCCGACAACTCGAAGGGGAAGGAAAAAATCGACGCGGCAGCGGCGGCTGTGTCGATGTGTCCTCCGCCGCGGCTCGGCCAGTTCTACGATTTCTTTTCCTTCTCTCACCTCACCCCTCCTATCCAATGTAAGTTTTTTTTCCCCTTTGTAGCCATGAACTCTTTTTGTTTTTTCCCCAAATTAAAAATTCTTCTCGTGTTTTTTCATTTTTACAGATATTAGAAGATCCAGTCGTCCATTCTTTGAGGATAAAATAGAAGATGACTTTTTCCAAATTGATGTAAGTGGGACTCTTTAACTTGAAGTTTTTTTTTTTTTTTTTTTTTTTTTTTTTTTTTCAGAAATGAGGCTAATTTGATTCTTTGGGCCCAACTAAAAATTGTAGGTTCGGGTTTGTAGTGGGAAACCGATGACTATAGTTGCTTCTCGAAAAGGGTTTTACCCAGCCGGAAAGCGACCTCTTCTCTGTCACTCTCTGGTCACTCTTCTGCAGCAAATTAGCAGGGTCTTTGATGCTGTAAGTTCTTTTTCATCTCTTCTTGTTCTTCTTTTAACCTTTATTTTTTGTACCTGTAAAAGCCCGTTGGGCTTGGACTGCATGACTTGATGTAACCTTCCTAAAGCTTGAACCTTTAATCTTCTCTAAGATTGAAACTTGATGTTGAATATGGCTCAAAGTCATCAAAGGTGGCTTAAGCCACCAACCATGGAAGCTTCCACCATAGCCACCACCAAAGTCAAGATTGGAGGCTTACCACCAAAGTCATGGAAGCTTCCATGACTTTTGCTACCATGGTTGTTGGATGGTGGCTACTTTGGCTGCCACATTTAATGTGTTCTCACCAATGGTGTTGCCTATAAAAGGCCATGTAGAGAGAGAGAAAATAGTGTGTGAGAGTTTAAGAGTTGAAGCAAATTCTCTAAATTGATAGAGTTTTCTGGTATTGTGTGAGTTGTGAGTTCAGTGCTAGTATAGCACCTTGAATTCTGTATATGTTTGTACTCTAACTCCATTAATACAAAGCTTCAAGCTCATCCTCCCGTGGATGTAAGCACAGTTGCTGAACCACGTAAAATTTCTGTGTTTTTTCAGTGTGTTTAAATTGGTTTTACTAATCTCGATTTAGTTCCGCACAACAAATTGGTATCAGAGTCAAATTTTACGTAAAACCGAGTTTGTTTGATTTTGTCCGTTTTTCAAAAGTGCTCCAAATTGTGTTTTGAAAATACCAGGTTGAAGAGGTCGTTGAGAGGAGTGCAGCAGAATCAACCGGAGCGCCAGAAGACGCCGCACGCGCCCACACGCGCCGCCAGAAGAAGCGAGAGTGGGCCTCACTCGCCCACGCGCTGCACGCACCGCTGGAGGTTGAAGACGCGTGAAGCCCACGCGCCGCACGCGCCCACGCGCCATCCAGAGGTTGAAGACGAGTGGTCTTCACGCGCTCCACGCGCCCCACGCGCCGATCACCTCTCTGTCTGCACGCGCCCCACGCGCCGCCGTACGCGCCCCACGCGCCGCCGCCGCTCCGACCAATTTTTTCGGGCCATTTTTTGAGCCGTTTCAGAACACTATTCCGAGACTTTTCCGAGCCGGTTGAGCTAAACCGAGTCCATTTCGAGCAACCTGCAGTTGGACCCGTTCCTGGCTATTTCGACTATTCCGGACTCAACCGCGGCATCCGTTTTTCCATACAGGTAACGGAAAAACTCTAAGTTGGTAATTTTGTTTTATTACCATGGCAGAATCATTAGAGACAACTGAAACAACCAGAAGCGCACCATCAAGTTCTTACATCAGAAAGAACTCGATGACCACTGCAAAGTTCGAGGTGGAGAAATTTGATGGCACCACGTAACTTTGGCATGTGGCAGTGCGAAGTACTGGACCTGTGAGTCCGCGAAGGACCAGTAGACAGTGAAGATTCTGTCCAGTCCAGTTCAGTAGACAGTGAAGATCCCGTCTAGTAGGAGGTGAAGACCCTGTCCAGTCCAGTAGACGGTGGAGATCCCGTCCAGACCAGTAAAAAGCTCAAAATACTGAGATCTGATATTGGCGATTATCCGTTCCTTAAAGTGAAGATCAGACACTTTGAAGCTTCGGGCACTCCACGATAGAATGGAGGTGCAGGACGGATGTTTAGAACTTTGGTTGATAGAGTTCGAGTTATCTCAGTGAGGCTTGAGAGAGGCATTTTGAGTAGAGGTTTGGCCTCTTAGAGTATCAATTGATTACCCTCTACAGCATTGGATGCATGAATTGGAAAATCCTTAGAGGTAGAGTCTTAAAACTGGATCGGCTGCTTTTTCGGATGCTTAACTGGATCCTAGAGCCAAGAAAGCTGTCTTCTTGGGCTTTAGTGAAGGAGTAAAGGCATTCCGACTGTGGAACCCTGAGTCAAAGAAAGTCATCGTAAGCCGAGATGTTACCTTTGACGAATCTATAATGCTGAAACTGTCAACTCCAGAGAATCAGAACCATGATTCTCTAAAGCAGGTGGAGTTTGAATTTGAAGATGTGGTCAAAATTCTGATGAATCTGAACCAGAATCTGATGACACCTTAACTGAAGTGGAGGAGTCATCACCGGAAATCTTTCAGCAACCTGAATCTATTGCCACTAGCAGACCGAAAAGACATATTCGGAAACCTGCTCGGTACACAGACATGATGGCATACGCCCTTCCAGTAATTGACGATGATGTTCCGACCAATTACAAAGAAGTTGTAAACAGCCCCGAGTATGCCCAGTGGAAGAAGGCGATGGATGAAGAGATGACATCACTTCATCAAAATCAGACTTGGAAGTTGGTTACACTTTCAACACTCAAAAGAACAATTGGGTGCAAATGGGTCTTTGCCAAAAAGGAGGGTGCTATCGGCAAAGACAGCATCAGATACAAAGCCAGACTGGTAGCCAAAGGTTACGCTCAAAAAGAAGGAATAGACTACAATGAGGTATTTTCACCTGTTGTTAAGCATGCATCTATTCGGATCTTATTGGCTTTAGTAGCACAGTATAACCTAGAGTTAGTTCAACTTGATGTAAAAACTGCATTCCTGCATGGTTCCTTAGAGGAAGAAATTTATATGACTCAACCAGATGGTTTTAGAGTCCCCGGTCATGAAGATTGGGCATGTAAGTTGAACAGGTCTCTATACGGTCTAAAGCAGTCACCGCGACAGTGGTACAAGCGGTTTGACAACTTTATGTTGGATCAGAAGTACACACGCAGTCAATTTGATCACTGTGTTTATTTCCGGAAACTCCAAAATGAATCATTTATCTACTTGCTTTTATATGTTGATGATATGCTAATCGCATCTAAAAGCAAGGTGGAGATCGACAGGCTGAAGGCTCAACTGAGCTCAGAGTTCGAGATGAAGGATCTTGGAGAAGCGAAGAAAATTCTTGGGATGGAAATCAACAGAGATAGAAAAAATGGTGTAATCAAATTGACCCAGGCTCAGTACCTGAGCAAAGTACTTCAGAGATTTGGCATTAATGATAAGACCAAATCTGTAAGTACTCTTTTAGCGGCACATTTCAAACTCAGTGCATTGATGTCACCAAGTACAGATGGTGAAAAGAGACAAATGGATCATGTTCCATATGCCAATGCAGTAGGTGCCCTAATGTATGCAATGGTGTGTACGAGACCTGATATTTCACATGCTGTCAGTATGGTAAGCCGGTACATGCATAATCCTGGTAAAGGCCATTGGCAAGCTGTGAAGTGGATTCTACGGTACATTCATGGTACTGTGGAAACAGGCTTAAAATTCGAGAGAAGTAAAACTATTGGCAAGCATCTTGTTGGATATGTGGATTCAGACTATGCTGGAGATCTTGATAAGCGTCGTTCAACTACTGGTTATGTGTTCACCATAACAGGAGGACCAGTAAGTTGGAGATCAACTTTACAGTCAACGGTAGCTCTTTCTACAACAGAAGCAGAGTACATGGCTGTAACGGAAGCTTTCAAGGAAGCAATTTGGTTTCAAGGATTGATTGATGATTTGGGGATAGCACAGGAAAAGGTAGATGTTTTCTGCGATAGCTAGAGTGCCATTTGCCTTGCTAAGAATCAAGTTCATCACAGTCGGACCAAGCATATTGATGTTCGCTACCACTTTATCCGAGAAATAGTAGATGAAGGAAACATTCTACTACAGAAGATCGGGACTGCAGATAATCCTGCAGATATGCTAACCAAAATAGTTTCTAGGATCAAGTTTCAACATTGTTTGGACTTGATCAACATCTCTCGAGTTTAAAGCATCTGAAGGAGGAATGAAGGAAGCTCTGATCAGTGAATTCTCTCTGTGGATTCTCGCCAAGGTGGAGATTGTTGAATATGGCTCAAAGTCATCAAAGGTGGCTTAAGCCACCAACCATGGAAGCTTCCACCATAGCCACCACCAAAGTCAAGATTGGAGGCTTACCACCAAAGTCATGGAAGCTTCCATGACTTTTGCTACCATGGTTGTTGGATGGTGGCTACTTTGGCTGCCACATTTAATGTGTTCTCACCAATGGTGTTGCCTATAAAAGGCCATGTAGAGAGAGAGAAAAAATAGTGTGAGAGTTTAAGAGTTGAAGCAAATTCTCTAAATTGATAGAGTTTTCTGGTATTGTGTGAGTTGTGAGTTCAGTGCTAGTATAGCACCTTGAATTCTGTATATGTTTGTACTCTAACTCCATTAATACAAAGCTTCAAGCTCCTCCTCCCGTGGATGTAAGCACAGTTGCTGAACCACGTAAACTTTCTGTGTTTTTTCAGTGTGTTTAAATTGGTTTTACTAATTTCGATTTAGTTCCGCACAACACTTGATACCTCTAAATTGGAACTTTAAAATTCTATCTATTAGGTATCTCCTTGAAGATGTTTACTTTTTCTATAAAATGCATTTTTTTATTTAATTTTTTGGGTACATAATGCTTTCATTTTGAGGAACTCTGATTTTCCTTGCAGGCATACAAGGCTCTTATGCAAGCTTTCACTAAGCACAATAAAGTAGGTAAATTTTATATCGAGTTCTGCATTTTGATATTAATAAGAGTAGATGGTTTTAAATTCAATTTTCTTCTGTTTTTTGTTTTCTTTTTTATTTTATTTTTACATTTGCAATTCAGTTTGGCAACCTTCCTTATGGTTTTCGGGCGAATACATGGGTTGTTCCTCCTGTAATAGCGGATAACCCACCGCCTTTTCCCCCACTTCCAGTGGAAGATGAAAACTGGGGAGGAAATGGAGGTGGACAAGGAAGAGATGGTAAACATGACAATAGGCAATGGGCAAAAGAGTTTGCAATTTTGGCAGCAATGCCTTGCAAAACAGCAGAAGAGAGGCAAATGCGAGATAGGAAAGCCTTTCTTCTTCACAGTTTATTTATTGACGTTTCAGTTTTTAAAGCAGTTGCAGAAATCAAGAACATCATTGAAACCAATCATAATGCTTTAAGTGACCCTTCTGCTTCAATTTTGCATGAAGAAAAAGTGGGAGATTTGATTATTAATGTGACAAGAGATGTTCCTGATGCAAGTGTAAAATTGGATTGTAAAAATGATGGCAGTCGGGATCTTGGAATGCCACAAGAGGAGCTCTCTCAGAGAAATTTACTTAAAGGCATAACTGCTGATGAGAGTGCAACTGTTCATGTGAGTGAACTATTTTTTCTGAATGTTTACTATGTTGAACTAAGAAAGCGGGGATGCATTGCTGACTTACTTTTTGTTTTGTCTTGTAGGATACTTCTACTTTAGGTGTTGTGGTTGTCAGACATTGTGGCTACACAGCTGTAGTAAGGGTTTCACCTGAGGTGAATTGGGAGGGGAAGCCCATTCCTCAAGACATTGACATTGAGGACCAGCCTGAAGGAGGCGCCAACGCTTTAAATGTCAATAGGTCAGCTCATCTCGTGCCCATTTTATTACTAATGTATACACAAAGACATATTATGCACTAACTATCCCTCAATAACACACAAACACACAGAAAGATGCGTACACAAAGGAAAATGTGCACACAATTTTGAAACAATCAGATTGTATTCAAAATCAGTTGTGGCAGTGGAATCTATGACCCTAGCTTACACTTTAGGATTGTGAGATACTAATGTCTATCTTTTACAAATACCTTTCAGCTTAAGGATGCTATTGCACAAGTCAACCACACCTGCGTCAGCTCAGCAATCACAGAGTGTGGATTTTGAGAACTTGCATTCTCCTAAGGCTTCAGTGAGGAAAGTCTTAGAGAATAGCTTGCAGAAGTTGCAGAATGAACCCTCTAATAACTCCAGGTCTATCAGATGGGAGCTAGGAGCATGCTGGGTGCAACATCTTCAAAACCAGGCTTCTGGGAAAACCGAGTCTAAGAAAAATGAAGATGTTAAGCCTGATCCTGCTTTGAAGGGTCTTGGAAAGCAAGGAGCATTGCTAAAGGAGATTAAAAAGAAAACAGATATCAAAGGTGGTAGAACTGAACAGAGTGAGGATGTTTCTCCAGGTAACAACCTTGATATGAACAAGAAATCAGAAGTCAGTAATCAGAAAGAACTGGAGATGCAAGATGAGGAAGTAGAAATGATGTGGAAAAAACTGCTTCCTGAAGCAGCATATTTGCGACTAAAAGAATCAGAAACAGGCCTTCACCTTAAGGTTACTTGCTACTTTACCATAAGAATGACTGCTAAAATTTGATCCATCCATGGGTACTTTGAACTTATTTACGTATTCCCTTTGCCCAAAAGTTAACATGTAGAACTCTTATGTATGAAGCAGTTCTAGCTCTCTCTCAAAAGAAAGAAAAACATAGTTGCTTGTAGGTCTTTTCTCTTTTTAAGTTTGTTACTAACATTTCTATGGTTTGTTCATATGTCAGTCTCCTGATGAGTTGATTGAAATGGCACATAAATACTATGCTGATACTGCTCTTCCAAAACTGGTTAGTCCCTTGACAATCAAATTTTCCTTTTTTCTCTGAGATGTTTTGGACTTAATATATTTGGTTGGTGTGACTTCAAAGTTCAAATCTTTTAGGTGGCAGATTTTGGCTCCCTTGAACTTTCACCATTCGATGGAAGGACTTTGACAGATGTTATGCATACAAGGGGTTTGCAAATGTGTTCCCTGGGGCGTGTGGTAAATAATTCATCTCAGTATTTTTTCTTTTATATATAAATAATATATATAACCCATCAACTTTCTTATTGAATTTACGATTACTTCTAGTCCAGCCAAGTAATACATACCTTTATGCCTGTAGCAAGTAGCAATGATAATCTGTTTCATAAAGATGCAAAAAATAATAATAGTAATATTAATGGTTTCAAATTATCCAACAAATAGTTAAAGCTAATATAAATGTATTTTTTTCTGTTATTTTATCAGAAAGTATGTAAACCAAATGATAAAAACAATAATATATTTTGATGATCAAGAGAACAGGTTTTTGGAGAAAAATTAGGTCACCATGTAAGATATGTTTAAAGAAAATATAATTTCTTTTGAATAGTGAATCTGAACCGCTTTTAAACTAATTCAATCCACCCTCAGAAGACCAAGAAAGAAAAGAGGAAAACAGGTAGAGTCTCAATTGTTTTCACCTTTTTGAAGTTGTTGAACAGTATCCATTGAAAGGACCAAGACCAAAGTTATTACTATGCCATTAATAAAATTTTCTACTGAATTTTGTTTTGAATTGTTTTCACTTTTCATTGATAATTTTTTCAACTGAGTTGTGGCAATTAATACATTTAAAAGACAGTCTCAAACACTCGGAAATGCCTCAGAAATAGTAGATATATGGGATATTTCTTGCACTCTTTAATCACTTTGTTCTTTTCCCTTTAATATCACTTGTGTACTATGAACAAAAAACAATTTTGTGTAAGTGGGGCAGAATTGACTAGATATTATAGTCTTTAATGTTATTTTGTCCAAAATATCTTAGAATGAAAAATCTTTTTGAAGAGTATCTGATCTCATTTAAGTTGGACAGCAGATAAGGATCTTGGCTTTCTATATTATTACATATTAATGACTACTATAGAAGACTGATGAAAATTTGACAACCCTCCCCCTGGTATCTTCTTCCCCATTTTCCCTCTTTCCTTTCATTTTAGGTTGAGCTTGCAGACAAGCTGCCTCATGTGCAGTCACTCTGTATACATGCAATGGTTGTTCGAGCGTACAAACATGTCTTACAGGCTGTTGTATCAGCAGTTGATAGTGTTGGTGACTTGGCTGCATCAATAGCAACATGTTTAAATATATTGTTGGGAACACCATCAATTGAGAATGGTGACGTAGATATCATTAATGATGATAAATTAAAATGGAGATGGGTGAAAACTTTCCTTTCAAAGAGGTTTGGGTGGCAGTGGAAATCTGAAAGCTGCCAGGATTTGAGAAAGTTTGCCATTCTTCGTGGACTGTCCCACAAGGTACAATCATTTTGCCATAGTATGAGGAATCTTAGAATGAATGCTTCTTCATCTCCCTCGTTTTAAATGAAATGATAATTTCTCAGGTTGGGCTTGAGCTTGTTCCTAGGGACTATGATATGGATGCTCCATCTCCTTTTAGGAAGTCAGATATCATAAGCATGGTCCCTGTATACAAGGTAAATAAACCTGTGAGTGGAATTTAAAACTGGCAATGAATTGTTTTCCAATTCTGGCTTGCTTTGGGACTTTGGTAACATTGATTCTTCCCCACAGCATGTTGCATGTTCATCAGCAGATGGGCGTACATTGTTAGAATCATCTAAGACTTCCCTGGATAAAGGTAAATTGGAGGATGCAGTCAATTTTGGCACTAAGGTATGAAGAAGCATCTCTCTTTATGCTGTTCTAAATGGATTTATTCTTCTGCAATATAAATGACATCTAAACCATATTTGACTTTGACTTTCAAGGCACTTTCAAAACTTGTGTCAGTCTGTGGTCCTTACCATCGGATGACTGCAGGAGCATACAGTCTTCTGGCTGTTGTGCTTTACCATACTGGAGACTTCAATCAGGTATTTGCTTTAAAATATGTTAACATTTCTATGCATGCATCACACAACCAAATTTATCTGCATTGCTTTCTTAATGACTGAGAACTTTGAACCCTATTGAAATCCATTGATGATCAAAAGATATAAAATAGAAATAAAGTGGAAATCATCTTTTAATTTTTGGGATTTTTGTCTCTTAGGCACCTTTGGTGTATTCTTTCTTAAATTTACTTTATTTGATTTTTGAAGTATTGAATCAAGGATTGGTGCATGCTAGATATGTGCTTCTGTGTGATCTCTATCCAGCATTAATAATTCTTTCACTGTTTTGCAATATACTGATCTGTTTTCAATTATTTAGGCAACCATTTATCAGCAGAAAGCGTTGGATATAAACGAAAGAGAGTTTGGGCTTGACCATCCAGATACAATGAAAAGTTATGGGGACCTAGCTGTCTTCTATTATCGCCTTCAACATACAGAGTTAGCTTTGAAGTATGCTTTTATACATTTCTAATTAAAGAAATTTTTTGCTTTAGCTCCCTTTGATTTTAACTTTGAGATTAAAAATTAGTTTTAAGCCTTAGTGGAAAGAGAAAGGAACTTTTCCTGGTGAGATAATCCTCTTTGTGATTTCTATGTCAAAAGAATGCATACTATTGATCAGGAGAGTTAAGACAATGAGTTATGCTTATGCACTTACTGCATAGAAATTACATTTCATATGGTATCCCAATGCTGCAGAATTGTGGCATATATTTGACCACATGATAGTTTGTCTTTAGGTATGACTATATTAAAAGCTGATAGTTGTTTTTCTTTTTTCTGTTTAGTGCTTAAGAATTCTTTTAGTGGTAAAAAAGTTCAAATTTACAACTTGGTCATTAGTATCAAGAATTTCAGCTTTGAGTGAGATAATTGTTATCAACTATATTCTGATCTCAGTGGTCATGCTCGATTGTTAACTAGGTGATCGTTTCATATAAACTCAGCATGAAGCATCTGGATCATGTTTATCAAATTTTATATCCCATTAAAAATTGGGATGTAATTGCGTTTAGACTCTCTCAGAACATTATCTATGTCCTGAAGAGTGTAGGTGCTAATAATAATGAAGTTCATAAGCATCCATTTTTTTTTATATAATTGCAATCTTCATAAATATCAATGTTTATGGTGATCATAAAACTTATACCTCATAAAAATAATATTTGATGAGGATTAGCCTTTCCAATGATGGTATTTATGTCCCAAGGAGTGTTGTGGGTAGAGATTAGCAGGAAAACATAACATTGGTTAGCCAAAAACTTAAACGTGATACTGTGCTCATGAGAAGTGAAACATGGTTCCCGAGAAGCAAAGCCCATGACTTTGAGAAGCAGAATTCTATTTTTGTAGGATGACTTTCGTTCTCAAGAAACATCATTGAACGAATATTGTATTAGAGTTGAGGCTTAATCTTGTCTTTTTCTCATTCTAGGTATGTGAATCGTGCATTGTATCTTTTGCATTTAACGTGTGGGCCATCTCATCCGAATACGGCAGCCACCTATATTAATGTAGCAATGATGGAAGAAGGCTTGGGAAATGTTCATGTTGCTCTTAGATATCTCCATGAGGCCCTCAAATGCAACCAAACACTACTTGGAGCTGATCATATACAGGTAAACTATCATATTAACAACTGAGAGTAATCTGTCTGTTCATCATTTAATTAGATGTACTAGATTGAATTATGTCTGTTGCTAAGATTGAACGAATACTGTATTCACTGAATGAACTGAAACTTAAAATCTAGATTTTTTATTATGAAGTTGAGCTCCTTTCAAAAAAAATCTCAATCTAAATTCAATTGAAAGTAGACTTGGAAATACTAAGGTTCATGTTTAATGTATTTCTGGCTTCTACAGACTGCTGCCAGCTACCATGCCATTGCTATTGCTCTTTGTTTGATGGAAGCTTACTCCTTAAGTGTTCAGCATGAACAAACTACACTACAAATATTGCAGGCAAAACTAGGGTCTGAGGACCTACGTACACAGGTAATTTGATGTTTGATATTTTTTATGATTAAATCTGATTGTATTAGTGATTATTGGTCCTCTGATCTATGTACTATGTCTTCTGTAGGATGCGGCTGCATGGCTTGAGTACTTTGAGTCTAAGGCTCTAGAGCAGCAAGAAGCTGCACGCAACGGTACTCCTAAGCCTGATGCATCAATCTCCAGTAAAGGCCATTTAAGGTATAATCCACAAGCAGAACGAATACAGTTGAATATCAGTCCATGTAGTTCAATCGATAGTGTATTATTCTTTGTCCAATTCAAGACGATTCAAAATTTTGAACAGGCTCAAAAGTTTGCCTAATCTTTAGTTTGCTTGTATTTTGCTGTTAAAATTGTTGGACAACTTTTAGTTGTCATTAACCTTTTGGGAATGAATGAACTTCCTGAAAGAATATGATTTACCCCAAGGAAACCTCTTATATTTGAGATAAATTTAATTGTGGAGTCAACTTGTTTTTACCCACATCTTCTCTTTTAGTGTTATGTGTTGGTAAGAATTATTTACAATAGTTCCCCATTTGGATCAGTGTATCGGACCTTTTGGATTATATAACCCCAGATGCAGATATGAAAGCAAGAGATGACCAAAAGAAAGCCCGTGCGAAGGTTAGTCGCCTAACTAATCCCTTGCTGTCCTTTTGGTTTCTTATCATCTTCATTGACAATATATCTAAGCAAAGTTTCTTTTCAACAAACAGAATAAGGGCAAACCAGGCCAAAATTGGGAGACAGTCTCGGATGAATATCAAAATGAAGATGAATATCAGAATGATGAGATTTCATCGCCAACTTATCCTGTTACGGAGAATTCGAGTGATAAAGAAAAAAAATCTGAAGCTCAATTCATGGAATCTGGTAATGAAAAACCTGATTCACTTCTACCAGATCAACCAGTGCTGATTAAAAATGTTGGCCAAGAACAGGATGATACCTCAGATGAAGGATGGCAAGAAGCTGTTCCTAAAGGTCGTTCAGTTGCAGCTCTTAAATCTTCTGCTTCAAGGAGGCCAAACCTAGCCAAACTGAATACAAACTTTATGAATATTTCCCAATCCTCAAGATACCGGGGAAAACCCAATAATTTCTCATCTCGAAGAACAAACCCGAATGAACCAACTGCTTCAACAGGACTTAGTCCTGCTTCGAAAAAGTTTGTTAAAAGTTCAAGCTTCAGTCCAAAGTTAAATAACCTAAGCAGCACAGCTGGTGGAGTGGAGAAACTGCTACACCCAAAATCAGCCCCAGCTAGCCCAGCTTCAACTGATCAAGTTACCAAGCCTACTCAAGTAGCAACTCCAATCAGTGTGCAGGCAGCTGGAAAGCTATTCTCCTACAAGGAAGTTGCCTTGGCCCCACCTGGGACAATTGTAAAGGCAGTGGCAGAGCAGTTGCCAAAAGGAAATCCTCTTCCAGAACAAAATGTTCAGGAAAGCCAAGAGACAGCACCACCTGATATCACACCTAGTGATGTGGCAACACTAATGGTTGCGAGGGAAGAAGTTCCAAAAGCCACTGGAGAAAAAGAGTTTCTAGGTTCTGAGACAGAAATGAAAAGCACTTCTAATGAAGAAGAAAAAAAAGCAGAGACAAGGGAATCAGTTATGATAGAAGCTTTGGCAGAGAAAAAGGACACTGCAATTGAAGACATAAAAGTAGAAGTTGAGACAGTAGAAGTCAGAAGTGATGTTGAAACCAAAGAAACAGAAGCTGCAAATGGATTTTCACATTCTGATTCTTGCAAGGAGCCAAATAGTGTTAGTTCAGAAATTGAAGCATTGAAAATTGGATCTTT
Organism: Fremontodendron californicum; assembly: GCA_030761205.1. Classification (NCBI taxonomy): domain Eukaryota; kingdom Viridiplantae; phylum Streptophyta; class Magnoliopsida; order Malvales; family Malvaceae; genus Fremontodendron; species Fremontodendron californicum. The sequence goes on along the minus strand of JAULJL010000014.1, from coordinate 22,132,313 downwards.
AGACAAATGCCAAGTTACATGTTCCAATTCAGAACCTTTGGTTGTTGGAACTGAAAATAAAGCTCAATCGCCAGAGACAGAGGCCTCTATTCCCACAGGAAAAGTTTTAGATGAAGATCCTCAAGAGCTATCCAGTGGTGAAGTTAGTGTCAAGCAGTTGCCAACTGAAGGAGAAAAGCAAGATGAAGGAGAAATTGGTAAAGAAACAACAAAGAAACTTTCTGCTGCTGCACCCCCATTTAATCCATCCATAATTCCAGTTTTTAGCTCAGTTATAATTCCTAGTTTCCAGGATCATGGAGGAATCCTGCCCCCACCAGTTAATAAACCTCCAATGCTTCAAGTCAACTCTGTCCATAGATCACCACAGCAATCTGCGACAGCTAGAGTTCCATATGGACCTAGGCTCTCTGGAGGCCATAACAGATCCGGAAATCCACACAACCAGTCTAGCTACCGCAGCAGTGAACATTCTGAAGAACAGAACCACTACAGTCCTCCAAGAATAATGAACCCACATGCAGCTGAGTTTGTACCTGGCCAAACTTGGGTGGTTCCCAATGTCTACCCTGTATCTCCAAATGGATTTTTGGCTCCTTCGAATGGCATGCCAATTTTACCAAATGGTTATCCCATGTCCCCAATGACACCAAATGGTGTTCATTTGACTCAAAATGGATTTCTCCCAACTGCAATTAGAATAGTAGAATCAGCAGCAATTGTTAATGTTGATATTGGAGCTGAAAACAAAAGTGAAGCAGTAGCAGAGCAGACTCCAGAGAGTTCCTCCACAGAAGTTGAAGGCGAAAACCAAGCGAGTAGAAAGCACCAAAAGATCAATCTTTAGACAAGGGAAACAAGCTTCTTGAAAATGAAGGAAAGCTTGCCGATATGGTTCCTTTTACTGGTGGTGTTATCGTGGCAAAAGAAGCTTCCAGTGAAATACAAGTTGATGCAAAATTGAGCTAGTGTTGGGAGATTACAGCGATGGTGAGGCTGAGATTGTTGAGGTTACAAGTTGAAGAAAACAAGATTATTTTCGGATACTAAATGATTTGTTCATAGCCATGGGTGTACACCGAATTTTATCCGGGTTTAATTTTTTTAAAATAAAAGAAAAAAAAATCAGAAAACGAAAAAAAAAAAAGGGTAATCAGAAAATTTTTGGATAATTCCGAAAATTAAAAGAAAAATCATAAAAATTCGAAATGAATAAAAAAAAAAAAAAACAAGTTTTGGTTGAAACAATCACCTCTTTGGATTGAAATAGGACTTTAAAAAATGGGATTAAATTGAAACTCCTAGTTCTAGTAAAACTAAAATTCTTTCTCTATAAAAAATAACCCAAGCACCACAATCAAGGACACATCATAGAAAAAGATCAAAAATTGGAGAAATCACAAGCAAGAAATCCCTAGTATTTTCGAAAATTAGGAGAAAGAAAAAAAAATTATTTTTTTGTGTGGAAAAATTCGAAAGTGAATGTTAGGATTTATTTCAAGAGGATTCTTGAGAAAGAAAAGTTGGGTTTTAATTAGAGGAAGCGTATACTAGAAGTTGGTAGTCATTCAGCGGTCAACGGAGTAGATCGGAGAAGGTGAAGTTTCGAACTTCGATTTCAGATTTAGGAGATTTTAGAGAGATTCGGTTGAAACTAATTTGATTTTTAAAGCGAGGAGATCGAGAGGAATTTTTTAAGATTTTTTTTGGATTTTTTGGATCACCGGCGAAGGCGATGGTGCGGCGACAGCGACGGCAACAGGTGGCCTGATTTTGGACAGTGAAGAACATTCATCAGTTATCTTGAGATTTTTTTTTTATTTTTTTGAGAAAAATAGATTTTTTTTTGGTGAAAAAAAGGTAAAAAATGTAACAAAAAAAATCTGTGTTTAAGAGACAGCAGAGAGGGCTCGGGCCAGGCAAGCCCACGCGCGGGCCGCGCCTGGGCTGCAGCCCGTTGTCTTCCTTTCTTTTTTGTTTTATCTCCCTTATTTGTTTTGTTGGTTTTTTTGTCTTATTTGATTTCTATTTTACTATTTATATTCTATTTGCTAATTTTTTTTTAAGTTTTTTTTTTTGGCAGGTTTGACTTTGTATATTGTTATTATTTGTTTGTTTGTTTATTATTACTATTATTATTAAATATTTTACTAACCACATATATATTTTTAAAAAAACTACTATTATTTTTAAGAAAATTATTATTATATTATATATTTTATCAATAATTGTATATTTTTAATATTAACTATTAATTTATTTTTAAGGTTAGATTAATTATTAATTGAAGAATGATTATTTTTAAATAAATAAATTGAGATTTTTTCCAATGATAAAATTCAAAAAAATTACGAATCGTTAATTTCTGAGAAATTTTTAGGTGAGAGATTTCTCTTAAAAATTCTTCAGAATGAATGGAAGGATATTTTAAGAGATTAATTTCAATACCAACAAAAATAAAAAATTTATTGTTTTAAGAATAATTAATTTTCAACATTTTTCTCAAAATTGATTTTCTATAATAAATGCTTAATTAAAATTGAAAAATAAATTACGATTTTTTCCAATGATTAAATTCAAGAAAGTTGCGAATGGTTGACTTTTAAGAAATTTCTAGGTGAGAAAAATTCTTTTAAAAATTCTCCAGAACGAATGGAAGAATATTTTAAGGGATGATTTTCGATATTAAAAATCATAATTTATTTTTCGAACAAACATTAATAAAATGTGGATTTAATTTTGAAAGATTAATTTAAGAGAAATAATTTGATTAAATAATTTAATTTTTCCGACGACGGTGCCTCTTCAATAGAACAAATGGTTTCTTTTGAATACTCTCGAGGTGAGGAAATATTTTTTAGTAATTTCTCCAGAATGAATGGAAGGAAGACCTAAAAAATAATCTCTGATATTTCTAACTTTAACAATTAAAATGAAATAGGATAGACAAGACCATTTAATTAAGACTTTTTAAGTATCACAAGACTAATTAGGTACTATCTTTTAGATAGGCGTTGTGAGGGTGCTAATGCTTCCTCACACGTAACCGTACTCTCGAACCTAGTTCTGATAAGTAGACCAGAACCTATTCTTTTTAAGGTGTCTTAGTCAGGCTTAAGATCACTTTAAATATGATAGATTCGTATAGGTGACTAATCACACCTAGATTAGATGATTAGTGGCGACTCCATTGATTTGAGTCTAGCATGCTGAATTCGGATTTGGAACGTTATGAGAATGGCTTATATAGCAGTAGAGTTACAAGAGACCGTAGTGATAAACAATGCAGAGCCCTTAAAAACAGGGAAAAGGATGGTGAAGTCTATTTTGCAAAGTTTGAGAAAAAACAGATGACTTGAGTGAATGAAGGCTTAAATTAATTTTGTTATATATATATATATATATATATATATATATATATATATATATATATATATATATATGTAAGTTTCGGTGTTGGTGATAAGCTGTAGCTTATCATCTTTATAGGATTAAATCCTAATCTTATCTAATTATTCCAAGATTACAACCAACATATCTAATCATTCAAAACTTTATGCAGTTAAGACTTGGTACTTTTTGCTCTCTCTTTTTAACCCAATTTTTAGTTATTTTGCTGCCATCAATTTTACTGGATGTCAATGAAAATATAAAGAACCCATGGAAGATTTGTACCTTTCTAGCCAGTTCTCCTAGGAATAATAATTTGATGTAAATTTGAGAATATTAAAGCTTCAGTTTTCTTTCATGTAAAGTATAATGTAATAGTGAATTCAAACTTACTTCGTTTATGCAATTACTTTTAAATGATGATATCTAGCAAGTTTGGATTTCAAATCTAAGCATTTGTAACTCTTTTTTTATCCTCAAATTGCAAATTTTTTTGTATTAAAAAATATAATCCAATAGCAATATTCTGTTTTTAGCTTTCCAGTATTAAACGTGCATGTGTTCAAGTTGAGCCTAATCTAACAAATGATAAATATTTAAGTGATGCAGTTTTAGGTTTCAAATCTAGGGGGGGAAATCAGTATGATGAGCAATCAAATATAATTTTGAATGTCACCAATAGAAAAACGTGAACTGCGCTCACTTTCTGAAGAAAATGATGTGCTTTGAAGTGATACAATTTAAGCCACAAGCAACAGGAGAAACAAGGAAGAAATTTTCCTCATGGCTAACATTGTTTACCTCACTGTAGAATGCCTAAGACAAGCAGGTTGCTAATTCCTGACGAAATTCCAGAATCACTAGTGTGGCAACAGTATGAGCAAGTGCACCGAGAACAATAAAATCCGCAAAAGTAAGCGAATTCGGATAGCGGATTCGAATATCCGAATCCGTTATCTGTATAAGTAATGCGAATTTGGATAATGGATATCCGAGGTTTCATATTTACATCTGTTCCAAATCCGTTGCGGATAGTAATTATAATATCCGAATTCGAATTTTATTCGAATCCATAAAAAACGGATCGAATAATTACAAATATCTAAATTCGCACTATCCATTGCCATCCTATGTGAGACCGAGCTGCAAACAAGTAGCCCATAGCACCAGATAAGAAAACAAACCAGGAATAGGGTTATAGTCATCTTCTTTCTGCAAGTCAAAGAGCAGGTGGCTGAGGAATGTGCCTCAAGTGTGAATCTTGCAAGGAAGCATCAAAAATCATATGCATTAGAGTTACTTCCGATGATTTACTGTTCCTAGTAAACTGAAGTGGCAAAGCAGATTGAAATTGCAGGTTTTAATGCAAAATTTCTCTGTTCACAGATATCACATCTTTTTGAACTGTTATTTAAATGGTTGAAGACAGCAAATATACCAAGGTCTAAAGCTTCAAACAAAGGCCTAGGTTATTTGGAGTATTATGCAGTCACAAATGAAACACTTCATCAATTCACTGGTGACCATAGGCATGGGCCCAGTGCCACTCTATGTTATTCAGATTCGGAATGTAATATTAGATATACATCCGATATTGGTATGCTCAATACTTTTTTTAGGTTTTGTCATATATTTTGAGGATCATACTCAATATATCCATATCTAAATATATGTCAAATACAGATATCAAATACGAATATTTTAAAAAATAAAAAGTCTAAACATAAGTGACAATTAACCCTCTAGCCAAAATGCTTCAAGCCCTTTTCAGCTCGTGACTTGCAAAATATTGACAATAACAAAATAAAAAGGAAAAGGAAAGGTTATGAATTCAAGAGTAAGGCATCGAGATATTTTATTTCTTCAAGCCGTCTACAAAAAGTGTTCCTTTATTCTCTTCCTTGTATGGTTTCTCGTATAAGATAGGTGTCTTGCAATATGAAAGTACCAAGGGTGTCAAAAGATGATTTTTTTTTTTTTAATATATTGACTATTTAATGTGCAAAAATATGATTCAACCGATGTTACTATTTAATTATATAGACTTTTATCAATCTTTTATCAATACAATTTTTTTTTTAGTTCAATAATTATTATTAATTTTTTTTTTTAAAATACCAAATATAAAGATACCAAAACAAATATAAAAGTAAATACTCATCCAAAATCAATTTATTATAAAAATCAACACAAAAATTACACCTATAAAAATCATGACCACATAACAATTAAAACGCAAGAAACCTACTAATACAATTTTTTTATTCAAAAATTATTATCAAACTTTAAAAAAAATAAACTCAATAAAAATAAAATTCTAATATAAAAGCAAAAAAGATACCCATCCAATAGAAATTAATATAAAAATTACACTTACTAAAATTAAGGCAAACAGTAACGAGCCTATAACAATTGACCAACAAATTTCACTCGTACAAGTTTCAAATAAACTCAAATAAAAAGCTCTAAAAATCAATATAATTCATAATAATTCAACGAAAAACTAACGAAACAACCAACGTCAAAACAGTAGAAATGGTAATTGGGCAGGTTTGGACAAGTCGAGTTAAGTTATTTTTGGATTCGGGTTTTTTCGAATTTAGATTTTTTGGGTTCGGGTTCGAGTCCTTTCATGTTTGGGTTTTTTCGGGCGTGGGTCTTTTTGGGTTCGGGTCTCAGGTCGGTTTTGGGTTTTATTCATTTTTTATTTTATGTTAGATGTAATCGTTTCTATATAATTTAAATGTTTAAATCCAAAAATAAATTAATATTATTTTTAAGTAAGTTTTTGTATAATATAATATTTTTTAATTATATATGTATATTACTATCAATATTTGTTAACACCAAAAAGATATCAAATTAATTTGTTACATAATTGATTATAAAAAATATGATATATTATCATATTAATATTTAAAACAATTGATTCGATGAACTCGAATATTCAACATATATTATGATTTATATTATGCATACATATAAATATAATTGTAAATACTAATAATTAAATCAAAATGGGTAAATGACTATATTCGAAAAAGAAATAAGATTCAAGTTTAAAAACTTGTAAGACAATGCAAAAAAAAAAAAAGGTAGTACTAATAGTTATTGCTCAATTATTTGTCTTAATGATTTAATCTTAATTTTAAACTAAATTTTTTAAAAAATCATGATTAAAATTATTTGATATATATATATATATTTTAATAATTTACCATTTGAATAACAAATATTAAATAGTAATGGCCAATGAAGATGAGATGATATAATGATTTATAAACATGATACTTTTAGACATGATATGATTACATGACAAGGGATATAGAAGATAATATCATGATCTTATTAATTAATCAGGTTGTGATTAAATAAAAATAATTACTCAAGAAAATAAATTTGTGAATTCAAAAAGAATAGGAACTATGTATAAACAAATTAAGTCTAGGCATAAAAGAAAAGCAAACAATTAGTAACACACACTATATAAGTATCATGTTTTGGATCTCTTACTAATTAAGTTTTTTATTTCTTAATTTTTATTTATTTATTTCATTATCTTATATAAATTAGTAGTATGATTGTTTGTAGGCTTGTAACTCATTAGTTAATAGTATAACTTTGAATATTTTAAACCACTTTTAAACATATCATATATGCAAATATATATATGAGAGAAAATAAATAAATAAATAAAACGTGATATTAAAATTTAAAAATAATGAAATATATATATATATATATATATAAAATCATTTTAGATACTTTCAACTTTATTCTAAAAAATATATATATATTTTAGAAGATTTTAAAAAAATAATCAACATTTTATTTATAAATATAAGATTGATTATTGGAGAATTAATGATAAACTCAAAGGAGTTCGATTCATCTAATTAGATAAGGATTAAAATGTTTATATTTATTACAACATGTTAAGGAAGCTAATAGGGTTCACACATAGATAATGGCTTGTGAAAGATTAAATTAGGTAAAATTAAGTTAGACTTAATTAAGAAAAGTTGGAAACTTCAAAAACTAAATTAAATAAATCAAAAGTTCAAGGGGAATAATTAAAGGCACTAATCCTACTAGAAGTAGGATAAGGCAAGACACTCTTCTCTTTAAAGAAGGCTTGACCGTCCTTCTCATCATCCAATTCCCTACTCTCGTGTGTTTAGAAAATTTTAGAGAAAATTATAGAGACAGACGCATTTACTGGCATAGCATTCAGCACAAAGATTCTTCCCATTTTTCAAAAAAGGCTCTTTCACTTTTTTTTCGTGTGGATTATCATTAGAAATTGAACACTTAAATAGCTTATGGTTTACTACAATCTAACTTGTTGATCTTGGAGGTGCTGTGCTTGACGCAATTTAAGAATCTTTATAAGCAAAATTCTGCTCTTATCGATTCTATGCATGTTGTATACTATGTAATCAATATGTTATTTTTTTGGGAGTTGAAAAATTTTAAATCCTCTACATTTGCTTGATGATTGCATGATCTGAATGCATTTGGATAATATATTTTTAGGAGTGGATCAAATTTTTTTTTTGTTACGTACATAATCTACTTTAATATGATTAGAGTATTTTTTAATTTTTTTTTGCCAGAAATATGGTTAGAGTATTTAAAATGAAATAATAGAGGTAACAAATGGTTAAAAATTAATGAAGGCAATCCGAAATTAATCATAGCTAGAACTATTTAGCATAAAGTTATACAACTATATGTGATCCAAAATTCTCGAGCTTTATTGCATTTCCAGTGGAATTTTATCTAGACAACATGCAGGCAAACTTAAGTAACGTACATTTATAGATGTCGAAATTGCAATAACTTAATTCAAAAAAGGTTTTTAGTAGAATTCTCTAGTGAGCCGATTATTTCATCAAACTGAAATTAATTAATAGATATATATATATATATATATATATATATATACGTAGAGACAACGATGATCAAGTGAAGTATTAGTGATTCGAAAAAAGTAATAGTAATAGAAATGATCTCAAAATATTTACTTTATTTTACCTTACTAAACTAATACAGCCAAACTGAATTGAAATGATTTTTCTTAAAAATAAAAATCAGCTTCCACGCGCGTTTTGTGAAGCTCAACTAATTTAAAAATAAATAGTTCATTTAAGTTTATAGTGAAATTAATTTTGATGAAATTAAAAATAATGGTGATGAAAGATTAGTTATTATAATGGTGAGATTGGATACTATAGTAATTAGATTAGAATCAATTGTGAGATATGTGTTTGGATAACAAAATAGTGATAGCAGTTAGACCTACTCAAAGATCGGGTAGCCCGCTCGGCCCGACAAGTTCGACCCGAATTGGACTCGGTCTGGGTAAGAACTTTTGTAATTTAGACTGGCCCGGCTCAAATTATTATTTATTAAATAAAAAATAATTTTTATTTAAATTTAATTATAAAATATATAAAAATATTAATATAAAAATGAAATTTTTATATTTTAATAATTTATTAACAGTAAATGAGCTTACGGGCTGGCTCGAAACAAGCTTGGGTAAGGAAAAAAAAAATTAGGCCACGATCCAACCCATGAGCAAGTCTAGTAGCAGTGAGGTGAGAATAAGAAATAACCATTAAAGAAGCCTTCCTCATTTTTGGTGCTTCGTCTTGGGTGCTATCGCATAAACTTATAATTGAATGTGATTGTCAGATGGTTGTTGCTTGGGTTAGGAATCCGAGTAGAGCCCCATGGCGGATTTTGAGAATTATAAGATCTCTAGAGTTTGTTCGAACTGCGGTTCAAAACTGGGAAATTGTTCATATTCTGAGGGAGGCTAATGGTGAGGCTGATAAGCTAGCCAAATCTGGTGTCAATAGGGTGTCAGATTTGTTGTTTTATAGTCCTTAGTTTTGTTTTGCAGCATGCTGTTTCTCTGGTTTGTAATAAGGACATCTTTTTTGCAATAAATCATGCTTTTCAAAAAAAAAAAGTGTCAGGTATCGTTTTTAAGATCACCGTTGTAATCTAATTGCCATGGTGATAAGTAGAGGTGGCAAAATGAACCCGAACCCGAAAACCCGCCCAGAAAAACCCGAACCCGAACCCGCCCAAACCCGATTTGACCAAAAAGTCAAAAACCCGAACCCGAAAAAGCCCGAACCCGAATGGACCCGAACCCGAATGGACCCGAACCCGAATAGGCCCGAACCCGAATGGACCCGAACCCGAATGGACCCGAACCCGAATGGGCCCGAACCCGAATGAGCCCGAACCCGAATGAACCCGAACCCGAATGGACCCGAACCCGAGAACGGCCCGAACCCGAACCCGAATTTAATACTAAAAACAAAAATAATCAAATTTCAATTAATTTTTTTTTTTTTTTTACAAAGCAATAACTTTAATTATTAATTTTATTCTAATTTTTTTTAATAATTTAATTAAAATTTAATATATTATATATGTCATAACGGTTTTTCGTCCGCTAAGACGTTTTTGAAAACACAAATGGAGTCGCCACCAATCTTTTTTGCTAGGTGTGATTGGCCACCTATTAAAACCGGTTTTAGTAAAATATTTTAAAATTAATTAAAACATTTTGTAAAACCAATTTCGAAGTCCGCGCTTTGAACCAGAGAGTAAAACATAATTGGGTTCGGGAGTCGGTTACGTGCGGGGAAGGATTAGCAACCCCGCAACGCCCGTTTAGAAAACGGTACCATTTAATCACGTGTTATCTTAAATCTCGATTTAATGGACTTGACATCGCTATTTAAAAATAATTCTCTTTTATTTTTATTTTATTTAAAAAAAAAAACATGTTTATTATTTTTTGAATTTTTGGAACTGTTATTATTATTTTTTTAAAAACGAAAGTGAACATAAATTTGTTATCGAAAATACTCATTAAATATTCCCAACACTCTTGGTGGTATTTAACGAGATATTCTCACCTCGAGATATCTTAGGAATCACAACCGTGATATCCTTCGAATTTCGTCGTCGGCAATTTACATCCATTTTTTTTATTTAAATGCGTATGATGCGAATATTTAAATATCGGATGCACACGACTTAGCATATAAGACGTATGATTAAATACCGAACTATAAGATTAAAAATGCAAATCATAATGTTAAAAACACGAGCATGGCCACATATCGAGCGGATAACATTCACTATTTATTCATTTTTATTATTTTCATCTTTTTATGAATTTTTGTATTGAGCTTGTTGCTAAATACTCCCACCACTCGTGGTGATATTTAACGAAATTCTCTCACCTCAAGATATCTTAGGAATCACTACCGTGACGTCCTTTGAATTCCGTCGTCGGTAATTCACATTTCTTAAAACCTTTTTTCTTTTTGAAAAGTAAATTAAAATGCTTTTAATAATTATTTCAGAAATAAAAGAAATTATCTATGTAAGAATAATTCTTGAATCACTCCTTTTCGATAGTATTTCGATTACTATTCTTACTCGGACCATTTCAAAGAACGATTGATGCTCCGACCATCAAGAGAAAGAAATCCGTTTTTAGAGAATTTTATTTCCCTTTTTTTTTTTACCTGAAGCGGGTCGGGTGCGCGGACCCCAGGTCGACCCGCGGGTCGACTCGCGGGTCACCGCCACCCGCTCCAGGGGTTATAAAACCCCTTCTTCTTTTTCTCTCTCTTTCCTCCCTCCTCTCTCTAAGTGTTCAACCCCCAAAATCCCAGAAACCACCCCCAACCCAGAAACCGATGCCGAACCACCGCACCATCCACCGTCCATCGTCGTCGGCCGCCGTTCGCCGATGGCGGATCACATCCGAAATTAGCCCAAACTATTCCTCTTTCTCTCTTCTTTCCTTTTTTAACCTTAGATTCTTCAAAAAATACCCAGAATGACCTAGATTTAGGCCCAAAGTCGAATGGGCCCGAACCCGAATAGACCCAGACCGAAAATGATGTAAAATATACCCGAACCCAGACCAAACCCGAACCCAGACCGAACCCGAACCCGAACCCGAATGGGCCCGAACCCGAATGGGCCCGAACCCGAATGAGCCCGAACCCGAATGGGCCCGAACCCGAATGAGCCCGAACCCGAATAAGCCCGAACCCGAATGGACCCGAACCCGAATGAGACCGAACCCGGATGGACCCGAACCCGAATGAGCCCGAACCCGAATGAACCCGAACCCGAATAAACCCGAACCCGAATGAACCCGACCCGAACCCGCCCGAACCCGCCCAATTGCCACCTCTAGTGATAAGATCACAAAGGTGATTTGATCACTAATGATCTTAAATTACTATGTTTGGTATAATATTATAGATCACTGGCGATCTTAAATCACTGTATTTGATATTACATAAGAAAATTATTAAATATATAACACTCAAATTTACCTTATTATTAATAATAAGATCGTTTAATGAAAGTAACAATTTCAATTTTTATTCGAACAATTTATAAAATAAGAATTTATTGGTCTATAAAAAATTATAAGTGAGTATAATTCAAAACTATTAACATATCCATATTTAATGGTCATATAAGTTGTCTTATATAAGATGATTAAAAAGTGTGGATTTGTTTATAAAAATTAAAAATTTGTCGAGAAACATATTTAGATGAGCATCACATCGAGAGTAAACTTTTTCATTTTTTTTATGTGATTCAGATCATTCCACAATGGGGTGATCTAATCACTCCAGGTGGTCAAGATTACTGCCACACAGGATTTTTAAGTTACTACCAAACACGGTAATCTAATCAAGGTGATTAGATCACCTTCGATTTTAAAGAGATCATCTCATAACATACACCACCTAAAAGTATACTGATAAATTATTTTTATGTATATTTTAATGATATTTAACATTTAAGATTTTAACACATATTATTTTATATATTTATTTAAATAATTTAATTAATTAACAAATTATTATATAATTATATAAATTTATTTATTATATTAAATAAATATATAAATATTTAAGTAACCTAACAAAATAAAATTAAAAATGAAAGAGTTAAAAAATAAATAATTTAAAATATTTTGAGTAAATATTAAATTAAAAAGATAAAATTTCATCCAATGAAACAGTGAAATTTTGCCCATCCAATCCTTATAACTAAAGTGTAATTGAATGCACGATTAAATGCTCCAAATTAATGATATAAATACATTTAAACTAATTGACTTCTTGGATTCCACGCACCGAAATTACAATGAAATCCAAACGAAGCCAATAGTATCAATACAACAAAGATAAATTATTTTAGAGAGAAAAAACAAAACAAGGGATTAAGTAACGCGATTACTTATGATAAAAAAATATGATATGAAAAAAAATATATGAATATAACACGAATATACGAATATGTCAAAATTTATATAATACGAATTTTTAACGTGTCAAAATTTATATAAATATATATAACTTTAAACACGATTATAACACAAAAAATAAACGAATAAAAAAAATACAAGACAAAGAGAAAAAGAGCTCATCAAGCCGTTTAAAACAGCGACAATAAAACAAATATTTCGGGCCGGCAATTTGCCGGCTCATAATCTTCCAAAATCCAAACTCATATATATACCCTCTTCATTGGAGGATGCAGTCATATCTTTTCCATTTTTTTGCATCACTTTTAACATTTTCACATATTCTTCGCCTTCTTCGCCTTGACGTATGTAGCTGCATAAGTTTTTCTTGGCGAAATCATCACAAAAGAACCAGAAAAACAATGCACAAAATAATATCAATAACAATGTTAGTAATACTGCAAGTAATGGTGTTACTAAGGTGAAGAGAAGTAGGAGACGTTTTCCAAGAGACTCACCTCCTCAATGTAGCTCGATTTATCGAGGGGTCACTAGGCAAGTCATTTTAGTTATGAAGTTACTTGGTAGCTAGTATTTAATCATGAATTTTCATGGTATTTTTATCTTGATTTCAATCACCTGATCACTTGTTGCATGTTAATTATTATGTTGACTATTTCAGGCATACGTGCACAGGTCGATATGAAGCTCATCTATGGGACAAGAATTGCTGGAATGAATCACAAACCAAGAAAGGACGCCAAGGTTCATTACCCTTTTTTGTTTTCTTTTTTCTTATTGATCTTAATTGATCAGTTATATAAGGAGCAAAGAACTTATTGGTCTCTTTTTTTCTTCCTTTTATGGCTGCGACTGCTGCTATTATGGTTTGCTGAGCTATTTATACTCAAAATGCAGTCTACCTAGCTGCAGCACATGCTTATGATTTAGCAACACTTAAATATTGGGGTCAAGATCATAACATTCTTAACTTTTCGGTAATTTGAACTCTTATAACATTGTTTACTTTGAAGAGTACTATGCTTTTTATTAGGAAGATTGAGGAAGAAACTTATTTAACATTAAAAATGCAGTTATCAACATACCAGAAGGAATTGAAAGAAATGGAGGATCAATCTAGAGAATAGTATATTGGATTATTGAGAAGGTGAGATCGATTAATGACTGATGAGCTTCCTACAATGCTACTGATTAAGATCAATAAAAGGCAAAGTACATGCTTATGTGCATTGAGTTATAATGCATTTGAGTTATAAAAGGTAAAGTACATGTTTATGTTTATGTGCATTGAGTTATAATGATGTATTTGGCCTTCAATTTGCAGGAAATCTATGGTTTCTCTCGCGGAGTTTCGAAACACAGAGGTGTTGCTAGGTACCCATTTAGAATTTATATCTTGTTTCTACTTCAACACTTTCATCTCTTGTAGGTGAAAACTTCAAATTATTAGAGCAACCAAGCTTTCAACAAACAGTTTTATTGCAAAAATTACATTCAGGCAGATATATGCATGGCTATAACTCCTGCTTCTACAAAATTAAAATAGTACCTAGTGGATTATATTCAAAGATTACTTTAATCTTTAAGGGTCGATGCAATTAAGTATTTGCAATTTTGCAGCATCTTAGTTATAATCTTTCTGATCATCTACATGTCAAATGCAACATTCTTTTAATTCGTTACCAAATTTGTCGTACATACTTGTTTTTCAATGTCAATGAACAGACATCATCATAATAGGAGATGGTAGGCTCGCATTGGTAGTGTTTGGAAACAAACTCTGTCTTGGGATATATGGTATTAAACTATTAACTCCTCTGTTTTCTTTTTCTTTTCTTTTTTTTTGTCTTTTTTCCTTTTACTTATTTTAAAATCAGCTAGCCTCCGCAAATGTTATGTAAGAAGCATATAGACAACACTTAAAAACCAACTTTAGGATAGAATTATGTGAACTCATTGCGTAGAAAATAACTCAAGTAAGTACATATGAATAGAGGTATTCATGGGTTGGGTCGGGCCGGCCGGGTTCGGATCGGGTTTATATATGATATCAACACCATATATGCTTGTCCAAGTTCGGTCCGGCCCCAAAATATGGGCCTAAAATTTTGCCTAAGCCCGTTTAGGTTTAGGCCCGCCCATTTTTTCTAAAAAAATTGAAATATATTTTTTTATTTAATATTTATTAATTTTATATATATATTTTCTTTTATTAAATTCTTAAACATTGACAACTTAACATATTTTGTAATGTTTACACTATAATATTATATATATTTAATCATTATATGACATAAATTACATAATATATAAAAATAATATATTATTTAATTAGAAAACGGGCCGGGTCGAGCTAGGCTCGGACCTTGAATGTTGGAGCCAAGGCTCTGTCCATTTTTAAATGGGCTTTATTTTTTTGCCCAAACCCATTTTTCGAGCCTAATATTTTTGTCCAAACCCTTTCAAATATCGGGCGGACCTTCGGGTTTGGACGGGTAGCCCGACCATTGGACATGTCTACATATGAAAGAATGTTCTTGTCTTTTTCTCACATCTTTGTGTCAAACTTTTAAAAAAATTTTGTGAATATCATTTGTATTTTCTTTTCTTTAATTTGTATTTAACTTAATTTAGATTCCTTGCATTAAACATTGTGAAATGTTTGTGATTGTCATCCAAATTAATTTTATTTCTTCATTTTATTTTCATGCATTTGCATCGTTAAATACTCTCTTGCACATTCATACATGTGCACTTCATGTTATTAAAAGAATGGTGGGGCTGGATTTTCCTTCAACGGCATAAAACTGGCATCCTAATCTTTAAATTTATGGTAATAGCTCGACAATCAAATATTTTGAGGCAATCTAATTGCCACCCCTATAAAACTAGTTTGCAAGCTAAAGCAATGACAGAAAAACAAGTTATCAGGATAGACAAAATGGAGAAGGCACAGGAAGAAGTGAGGGAACAATTAGCTAAGATGATGAATTTAATGACGAGTCTGAACAAGGGGAAAGGAGTAGTAGAAGGGATCACTACTCAAGAAAAAAACCAGTCACAAAGTGTTAAAGATCTTGTATATCCATATGGATTTAGCCCATATCCAACCCAAACATCCCAAGAGGCGTAACCACAACAGGCACCATTAATGGGGGAATACCCTTATACATATTCTTGAATGCCAGCAGCAGCAACAGTAACTCAATCCAATTCCAAGTATATACTATTCCTACACCAAGGGTAAAACCATTAGATCCTATCCAAGTTCCTGATTTGGATGACCCTAAAGAGCAAGAAAAACTGAAGATAAGTGTCTCAAAAACAAAAGCGACAGATTCTCACAAGATGAATCTCTTAGAGGAAAGGCTTAGAGCGGTTGAAGAAATGAACTTTTATGGTTCCATGGATGCTACTGGACTTTGTTTGGTGTCCGATGTAGTCATTCCGCCAAAGTTTAAGACCACAAATTTTGAGAAATATGATGGAACTAAATGTCCAATGACCCATATTACCATGTACTGTCGAAAGATGGTTGCTATACGCACGATGACATACTGTTGATCCATGTCTTTCAAGATAGTCTCACAGGTTCTGCTACAAGATGGTATGTCCAATTGGATAAAAATCACATCCATTCTTGGAAGAAACTCGCAAGAGCGTTCATCACCCAATACAAGCACATCACAGACATGGCTCCAAATCGCTTGACCTTGCAGAATATGGAAAAAAAAGCTAACGAAAGTTTTAAAGAATATGCCCAAAGGTGGAAGAATGTTGATGCTCAAGTTCAACCACTTCTTACCGAGAAGGAAACTACGGTGTTGTTTGTTAGTACCCTCAAAGCTCCGTACTATGATAAGATGATTGGGAATGTTACTAAGAACTTTACTGATATGGTGATTTCTGGAGAAATCATAGAAAATGTGATAAAGAATGGGAAACTTGAAGCGGAGAGACATCCAATGCAAAGAAAAATAAGGCACCCAAAAAAAAAAATGTCCAAGCTGTGACTTATGTAGGGCAACAGGTAGGAGGTTTTCCCCTATACCTTTCATACCCCATGTACCTGTCCTACTATCCCACTATAAACAATGCTAAACCAAGCTCTTATCTTTATCCACCAGTACCAGAACCAGTTTTCCATCCAAACTTTTGTCCTCAAACACCTACCCCAATACCTGGCCTTGCATCCATGCATGTAGCTGGACCTATAGCTCAATCTAGTCACTCAATGAATTATTAGAAGGATCCTCGAAATAATCGAGAGAGAACCCATATTGACCCAATTCCTATGTCTTACACTGATTTATTTCCACACCTCATCAAGAATCACATTGTTGCTTTTGTTCATTTAGAGCCTCTAAAACCTCCTTACCCTAAATGGTATGATGCTAATACTCAATGTGACTATCATTATGGGAATGTAGGCCATTCTATAGAATATTGCTCAACTTTCAAGCATAAGGTGCAAAGCCTGATAAAAGTTGGCATATTAAACTTTGAAAAGGAAGGAGAATCAAATGACAATGGTAATCTAGCCACAAATGAAAAGGCTTAGAAGGAAAGATTGAAGTTGCTGCTCATTCTTGAACTTCTTTTAAAGTAATATAGCGAGTCAGATCCCTAAATGCTTGTGCCCAAGAGCATTAAGGAGGTTTTTTATGTATGAGTTTAATTTATCTTTCATCATTTTAATAAATTGACAAGTATGATGTATTTTTATTACATTTTCTCTTCATTCATTCATTCTTGCTTTGCTTTCATAATATCCACTCATTTATCATTTTGATTTCACCCATTTTCAAGATTTTGAAATAATGGATGTAAAAAACAATCATGGCAATAATTTAGGATTCAATTTTGAAAACTCTGTCCATATTGTTGAACTTGAACATAGATGACCATACTTTGTCATTTGATTGCTTGTGATTAATGGGGTAGAAGAAAAGTAGAAGTTAGCATGCAGTTTTTGCCTACTGAAAGGAAATTATGAGCTACTTTATAAGTGTTTAGATCCTCTATGATGAATTGTCACAAGCTTGTCCTTTTTCAATAAATATTCTTTAATGAGAATATTCACATTTGAGATAATAAATAACCATTTTTATTTTATCCTTCATATGAATACAATCATACATTTGCTACCCCTTTTGAGCCTATAAAATTCTTTCAAGAAAATTTTCAACCAATGATTACCCTCTACCCTGGAGGGGAAAATTTGCAAAAACATATTCACGAAAAGAGAAAGTGAACGTTACATAAGATTTTAGGGACAAAGAAAGAATTCCCTTTTTGTTTTTTTAACCTTTTTTGGAAGAAAAGGAAAAAAGAAAAAAAATCGAAAAAGGAAATGAGAAAAAGTAAAGCAAAGGAATTAAGCAAAATGTCGAGGTTGATGCTTCAAGAAATGATCCTTTGGTTTGTAACATTTAAACAATATTTTGGGTTTATTTTATCCATTCTTTAATAATCTTGAACCATAGCCTATAATACGTACCTTAAAAAGTCCATTATGATCAAATGTGAATGTTCGAATTGAAGAATTATATGTTGAGCTACGACATGCTTATGGTATCATCAAAGGATAATGAAGTTTGAGTGTATGAAAACAGCTCAAAAAATGAAGAATGGAAAGAAAAGAAAAAGGCTTGTAGCACTTGATATGGTCAATTACATTATAAAAGATTGACACAAGCACGTATAAGAAAGTTCGTCCTTGACACTTTTGAAAAAAAAATAGTTTTGAAAAAAAATCTCTTGAATTAGCATGACCCTTAAGGAAAGTGGACACCAAATTGAGAAGGTCATATGTGGTGAATAGAACTTTTTCGGGTGAAGCATTAATTTTGACAGAAATGGATGGAGATAATTTGTCAAATCCAATTAAATCAGATGCTGTGAAAAAATATTTTCCTTGAAAAAAAAAAAAGAATAACCAAATTGAAAATATGAAAATAACAGTTTGAATTATCGGGGACATCTAAGTTTGAATTAGAAACCGAAAGTCTTATCGGTTCAACCTCCGATTCGATTTTTTAACATTGGGGATTACATGTACACTAAATTAATCTTAAACCTTCTTAAAGAGTATGAGGTGTTCATAGATTGGACTAGCCTAGTTGAAGCTATCAAATCTTGTCCAAGGTCGAACCCTTTCATTTAAACCGAATTACTATTAAAAACAATATTAAAAAATATTATTTTTATATTAATATTTTAAATATCTTTTAAGAATTAAATTTAAATAAAAATAATATTTTATTAATAAAATAATAATCAAGATTGAATCGAATCTGGACTTAAAAATATCTATCTATAGCTCGACTCGGGTCAAGTTCAACCCACGAGTCAAACGGATAACTTCATTCATAAACATATCTATTAAAAAGTGCTATTGTAACAATTAAATTAAACCTAAACAATTGGCTAAAAGAAATTTGAACCTACTATTTAATACATGTATTCATGATTGATCCAAATGCTTGAGTGTAATTAAGTTTGAACTCTTAAATCTAATATAAGAAATGACCAAATAAGTAATATCTCCATATTTAAAAATAAAAAAAAATAATGGTGTATTTATTCGCTTAACCCATGACCATCAAATGGTCAATTTCAATTGTCAATGACTAAGGCCTTGTTTAGGCATTGCTTCTGGCACAATTTTTGAGGTCAAAAGCTGTTTTTCACCGCAAATGCAATGCTAAATAGATAAAAAAAAAATTGGTTTTTACTGTTGAAACCATGGTTTGAAAAACCAAACCAAAAAGCCAAAAAATATAACTTTTGGGCTTTAAAAACTAGTTTTTGGATAAAATGATTTTATTATCCTCACATCTCTATACTTTTATTATTTTAAACATTTTTTTTTTTTAATATTTCAATTTCCTATAACACTTTTTCATAGCAATGCTAAACACTTAAAAGTTTTTAAATCACAGTTTTTCACCACACTTTTTAAACACACTTTTTTCAACCCAAGCTTTTTCCAACATCAATACTAAACTAGCCCTAGATGTAATGGTACATGCATAGCCAAGGTCTCAAAGTTGGGGGAATAATTTCTAAATATAAGTAATATATATACGAGGAGAGATCCACTTACACTAATGTAAAACTAATTTAGTTTTACACACTTTCGTAACTTTTTATACGATTTATATTTTAACAAACCGGCCGTTGGATTTAACAATATAATTGTACTCGTCGTAGGAATAATTTCTAAATAAAAGTAATAAATATATATATATATGAGGAGGGATCCACTTACACTAGTGTAAAACTAATTTAGTTTTACACACTTCCGTAACTTTTTATACGATTTATATTTTAACAAACCGACCGTTGGATTTAACAATATAATTGTACTCGTCGTGCACGTAAAGTTTCGAATCGATCCGATATCTCTATCATATCGATCGAGAATACTGTCTTTTTCAATATATATTTAACGGATGAAAGTTTTTTTATATCGAATAAATAGTTAGATAATTTTAATTTACTGGAAACTCGACATGCATGATCTACGTGAATAGAACTTGAAATACAACGGTCGGATTAAACAAATATAAATCGTATAAAAATTTATGAAAGTGTGTAAAACTAATTTAATTTTAAACTAATGTAAGTAGATCCCTTCCCTCTCTCTATATATAGGTAAGCTTATTTACTTGCACATATATGTTGATTAAATATAAGTAAGGAAATTAATAATTTGTTATCAAATTAAATTAATAAGTTAACGTGATTATTTAAATGGATGTTTACCCAATTACTCTTCCCAATTGGGGGGAATTGCTTTCCCATGCCTTGTCATGCGGTAAGTCATTTTTTTTTTTTGTGGAAAGAAAGAAAAAAAGAAAAAGAAAAAGAAAGAGAGGGAAAAGAAAGAAAGAAGGAAATGAAAGAAGGAAAGAGAGAAAGAGAGAGATAGATTTGTGCGTTTGTGTCGTGTTCGTATTATTTTTCGTGTTCGTGTTTTTTTTTTTGTGCTCAAAGTATTATAAATTTATTATATAAATTTTTACATGTTAATAATTCATTTTATGTAAAATTTTACACGTTCTTATTTTTGTGTTGTGTTCATGTTATTTTTGTGTCGTGTCGTATTTTAATTAGCTTTTTCATGTGTTCGTGTCGTGTTTCAGTTCATCCAAATATTTTGCATAGTTTGTCATGGTGATCTAATTAAGAGAAAATTTTGCATAATTTGTTATAATGATTCAATTTTGTGTGTTCGTATTATTTTATTGTGTGTTTAAAATATTATAAATTTTTACACGTTAATAGTTCATTTTATATCGATTTTCACACGTTTGTGTATTTGTGTCGTGTTCATGTTATTTTTCGTGTCTTGTTCATGTTATTTTTCTTGTCGTGTTTTAATTACTTTTTTCATGTTGTGTTCGAGTCGTATAATCATGTTGTATCCGAAATTGTCGAGTCTAATTGACATTATTCAAATAACTCAAAAATTTGTGTCGCGTGTCATCATGTTAGTGTTATTTTTTCTGTTATAATCGTATTCAAGGTATTGAATATTTATATAAAATTTGACATGTTAATGATTTATTTTATGTAGATTTGGACACGTTTGTGTATTTGTGCCGTGTTCATGTTATTTTTTGTGTCATGTCGTGTTTTAATTATTTTTTCCATGTTATATTCGTATCGTATAATTATGTTGTATCTAAAATTGCTGGATGTAATTAACCATATTCAAATAACTCTCAATTTTATACCAGTCGTATAAGAATAAGAATTATTATTTTTCTAAATTATTATCTTTACTACTCTTACTTTTTTATCTTTCAAATTTTTTATAAAATATTAATTTAAATCCGATAACATTCGCAGCGAAGCGTGAGTATTATCTAGTATCTATAACAATAGTATCTATAAGAATATATAAAAGCAATCCCCCTCAATTTGAGGGGGAATTGCTTTAATTGGGGTTGCCACGTGGCATTCTCAATTATTATTATTTTTTGGGTAAAAAAAAGATAAATATTTGTGTATTTGTATCGTTTTTGTGTTATTTTTCGTGTCATGATCATATTCAATGTATTATATATTTAAATAAATGTTGACACGTTAATAATTCGTTTTATGTAGATTTTGCATGTTCGTGTATTCGTGTCGTGTTCATGTTCATGTTATTTTTCGTGTCATGTCATGTTTTAATTATTTTTCGTATGTTGTGTTCATATCGTATAATCATGTCATGTTCAAAATTGTCATATTTAATTGACACTATTTAAATAACTTCCAATTTTGTGTCACATTTCGTCGTGTTCGTATTACTCTTTCATGTCATAATCGTATTCAAGGTATTATATATTTATATAAATTTTGATACGTTAATAATTTGTTTTATGTAGATTTTGACACGTTTATTTATTCATATCGTGTTCATATTATTTTTTGTGTCGTGTTTTAAGTATTTTTTTCATGTTGTATCTGAAATTGTCAAATCTAATTGACATTATTCAAATAACTCCCAATTTTTGTGTCAGTATTGTATAATGATTGGGAGGTATTGTTTGTCTAGATTAATTAAATTTGATAATTTTATACATCTATACCTTACTTTAAAAGTGTCATCAAATGAGAGATATTTTGCGTAGTTTTTCATAGTGATTCAATTTATACTCTAAATTTATTGACTTAAGAATTGGATCATTGCATTTGTATCTGTCATACATTAATATAAACATCATGTTTAAAACTTACCTGTTACGTAATGAGAGCATATTTCTATATTACTTAAAACTTTCTTAATTAGTGTAGGGATATCCATGTCAAATCTTCTACTCATCTTATCATTATACAAGGCACTTGCCATTTATTTTTTATTTTTAAATTCCAAATACTCAAAAAAATCATTAACACAAAAAAATTCAAAGAAAAAATCATTTAAAAGGTCAGCGACTAGAATCCTAAAACCATTCAAAAAGAAAATAATTAAAATTTTTGAAGATTTTTGACTATTTTTTTTTTATAAATATTTTATGTTAACAATCTCCCAACGCAATGTGATCACATTCTAATATATATTAAGATGAGCGTCACGTCGAAGATTATTTCCATTAAATGTTTTTATTATTGTTAATATATTTATATTTATAATTATTTTAATAAAAATAATTAATTGATAAGATATATATTTTTTCTATTCTTTAATTATTTGAGAATATAATATATCCATAAATTTAATATTTCTAATTATTTTAATAAAAAATATAATAATTAATTGATAATATTATTTGACAAATTTTAATTATTTGAAATCACAATATATTCATAATTTATTAGTTCATTTTATTATTTTGACAGAATTCATAATTCTGTTGAATTCGACAGATTTTCCTGTACATATAGACCAATGGTTACAAATCTGATGTAGACTTAATAATTTTGAATAGGACATGGATATAATACGAAAAAAAATTAAAATATGATAGGAGACAAAAAAAATAATATGAATATATAAATGTGCCAAAATATATATAACACAAATTATAACATTTTAAACACAATTATAATATAAAAAAATAATATAAATATAACACAATATAATTACACAAATTATCAAATTTAATAAGATGCATGCAAGAAGAGCTACCAAGTACCGACGTACATACCGGCACTAGCGATTGGATTTCTCTCCCTTCTCCCTCTTCTTTTCCCATTTTCTCTTCTTTTCTAATTTTCCCGATTCTCTCTCTCTAAGCTTATGTTGAGAAGCTTCATTTCAAATTTTCTTTTTAATTACTGGCTAACACTACAAACAAATTGCCATATAGTGACGGTCCAAAAAGCGTCAGTAAATCTTTAAAATTCGTCGCTAAAAGTCCTAAAACCCTATACCGACGGTCAAAATGACTATTCCGACAAAAAATTAAGCGACGGTAAAACCCTCGTCGGTATAGACCTATACCGACGGAAAAGGTGACTGTCGGAATAGGATGTATAACCTATACCGACGGTTTTGGGTGTCACTAATGTTACTACCGTCGGTATAGCCTATGTTGGGTAGCCCATTTTCACCTTACCTATACCGACGGATTTTGTATCCGTCGGTATAAATACGGTATCTATACCGACGGCTGTTGTAGCCGTAGGTATAGATACCGTATCTATACCGACGGATTCTGTAGCCGTAGGTATAGATATTGCATCTATACCGACGGCTTTTGTACCCGTCGGTATAGATACCGTATTTATACCGACAGATTTTGTAGCCGTAGGTATAGATACCGTATCTATACCGACGAATTCTGTTTCCGTCGGTATAGATACCATTGATATACGTATACCGACGGTTTTTTTTTTTGTGTCCGTCGGTATAGATTAAAATGTAAAATATACAATTAACCTATAGCGACCGTTTGTCGTAAATTAACTGACGGTTTACTCCATCAGTATACTATACATTTTTTGTTGTTATATGAACTGTCAGTATAGAGGTCAGTAAAAATAAATTTTTTTCATATTTTCAATTACTAATATTGATATATTTATAATTTAATCCAAGATAAAAAATCCATTATAAGAAAGTACAAAAACCATTATAAGAAAGTACAAAATATTTCATAATATTAAAAATAAAATTACAAATAAATTGTCTTAATTATATAACTTTTACAAGCTAAATAGAAGTCGCAAGCTAAAGTCATAATACAGTGAAATAAGCAATCCAAATCTCATGAATATTCCTATCGAGCAACATCTGCATAAAATTGACAAATATTAACCAATGTGCTGCCCTGCACTGGAAGCAAGCGGTGCAGCTGCTACTGCCTTACATTGGCAGCTAGCAGAGCTGCTGCATGCCTGCCTTAAGGAAGAATAGATGTTAATGCAGTTTAAGAATAGATGTTTGGGAGGTTATGCAAGGAGGAACATATAGTTTGATCAATTCTCTGACAACCTATAACTACTATATCCATATCTTTGATAAGCATAGCAAATAAATTATTTCTCCAAATTCATAGATTTTTTTTAACAAATAATCTATCTTAAAAGTTTTTTATTTGAAAACTTCGAAGTCTTATTGAACACTAAGGATGATGACAGGTTGGTTTCATGGATGTCCACAGCTTTACATTTGGTGATTTTAAATTCATCCATATGGCTGTTAGGTACACATAACATAACTGACTCCAATTAATATCATCACCCAAGGGTACATAGATACATCAAACTAGTTCTAATGCCCAAGTTCAGTGCCAAACTAGTGACAGGCAAAGTAAAAGTGCAATTTAGAACTCGTGTCTAAAGCAAGAAGAAAAAAATGGAATATCTTAGGGAACTAAAGAACATTCCCAAACTATTTCTAAGGTTTCTATTGTTGTCTTGAAGCAACATAACGTTTCATTCAAATTTGTACACTTTTAATATGAAGTAAAAAATTCTCCTTTTGCACCAGATGTTTACTTTACTGTATTTTTCATTGTATATAGGCGTATTATTGACTTTGGTAGTGCTGTTGATGAGTTCACAATTAAGCATCTATATGGATCAAGTGGACCATCAAGGTAAGATGTTTCTCTTATGAACTCTATTTATTACATCTCTCTGTAACATTGGTTGTAGTTGATGATTTTGATTATGATTTTTATTACATCTCTCTGTAACATTGGTTGTAGGTTATCTCCACTTCTTTGCTTTAAGCATCTGTGGTTTGCATGATCCTCAAAGCACAAGATCATATTGTCTTCCAAAAGGAAAAGAACTATAAGTACTCTACACAATGCACATTGATAAGAAATCAACTTGTACTAAAAGGAAGTACACTAGATTACAACATCTTTAACTTTGAAACGGTACACTGCAAATAGAAAAGATGACCAAGCCAATATATGGCTGCAGGTATAATTTGAAATCAAATGAACCTTAATATGATTACAATACAACTGCAAATTCTTTAAAGTGCCAATAAGTGACTGAAACTGGTTATCTCCACTTCTTTGCTTTAAGCATCTGTAAAGTGCCAAAATAATCACATTTGAGATAAATAAATAATAATAAAAAAAAAACCCATAACAACACGGCAAACTCAATATAAAAGATGTCAAAAACTAAAAGCTATATGTCAAAAGCAACAAAGTAAGAACAATAGTAAGTTCATTTAAAAAATTGTAAGCTTATTCTAAGAAAACAACCTAAGAGATCATTCCTATCGCAATAAGTCGTCCATGAATAGCCAAAGCATTCAAACACAAACCAAACATGTCACCACCAATAAATTCGTTGACAATGTCGACTCCTTTAGGAAACTCTTTTTTGAGAACCTGGAAACCTACAAAGTCTTAGATTCCATCTATAAAACCAACATTAAACCCTAAAAATAATATCATGCCAAGTGACTGTATGAAAGCCTCCGATAAAACAGCATCCGAAAAATAAATAACCAAATAAAACAAAATGTTAAGCACTTAAAAAGAAATTGGGTAACTTTCCAGATTCCCTTCATGGAAAGGGCGATGCCATGATTACAAGCAAGATTGGGGAGCTGGGAGGCAAGTATTTCTGGGGTTTTAGGAATATGTGATTACGAGGTTAGGTGCAGAGTATTTTGGATTTTAGAGGAGTGGATTTGAGAGAATTTGTGAAGCTCATGACTGGAAAATTACAGAGAAAGTAGAAGGGAGGCGAAAGTTGGCGGAGGTGACGAAATGAAGGAAGGTTTGGGGCTGATTGAGGGGACTTTAGAGGAGGATTTTGGGAGAAAGAATTTCGGTTCTCAAAGACATAGAATTCGAAACCGAAAGAGTTAAATTTTGGGAGAAAAAGATTTGGGGGGACACTATAGGAAGGGTCAGAAAATTAAAACAAAAAACTTACCACTATATTTTTTCGGGAGTGACCTATACTGACGGATGACAAAACCCGTCAGTATATCTTATGACTATACCGACGGTCCATAAAAAACCGTCAGTATATGGGATACCTATACCGACGGCCAATGAGTAACCGTCAGTATATGGGGGTATCTATAGCGACGGAAAACAAAGTGTCGGTATATGTTAAACATATACTGACGGTAACAAAAATCCGTCATTATAGCATTTTTTTCGGGAGTGACCAATACTGATGGATGACCAAACCCGTCAGTATAACTTATGACTATACCGACGGTTAATAAAAAACCGTCAGTATACGGGATATCTATACCGACGGCGAATGAGTAACCGTCAGTATATGGGGTATCTATAGCGACGGAAAACAAAGTGCCGGTATATGTTAAACATATACTGACGGTAACAAAAATCCATCGCAATAGATCATTTATACCGACGAATTTTTACCGTCAGTATAGGTAAGTGTCAGTATATGGCAATTTGTTTGTAGTGTAAAAAAAAAAATTCTAAATTTTATTATTTTAGTAATAATTTTTTATATTTTTATTACACTCAAATAAGTCCTTAATTTTTAATTTGTATCCAATTAAACTTGTAACCTTTAACATGTACTCAAATAAGTCCTTAATTTTTAATTTATACTTAAATAAACCCTTAATATAAATTAAACTTGTTCATGAGTCGAGCCGCGACTCGAATTTTTTTCTACCTTATCCAAGTCCGGCCCTGATCGCTATTCAAAAAATAATAAAAAATAAAAAATCATTTTTATATTAAATTTTATAATTTAATTTAAATAAAAAATTAATTTTTTAATGCATGAACAATGATATGGGCTGGGCAGACTCGAATCACCAAAAATCATACCCAATTCTAGTCCAATAAAGACGAGGTTTATTGGACTAGTTGCCTTACCCATGAACAGGTCTAACATAAATCAATCTTTCATTTAAAATAAAATCTTATTTAAGTACAAATTAAAAAATAAAAATATATTCAAATATAATAAAAATATAAAAAATTATTTAAATAAAATAATAAACTTCAAGAGTTTTTTAATATTTTAACCTTAATTACCAAAGACAAAAAGCGCCGTTTAGACCTTATTTAATAAAAAAAAAAAAACGTGTCACTCAATTAGCCTTGAACAACTGTCAACCGATTAGATCCAAAGCCAAAAAACCCTTTTTAAATCAAGAAACAAAGAGTCTAACTGTGAAAAACATATTATAAAGTTTTAATATATAAACCTTCAAGTTAATACATAGAAGTAAATTACGTTGGTACATTAATGGAATAGAATTTTTGTAGGTATTTCCTAGTGCAACAGATTGAAAACATCAATGAAATTATGTACTTTAAGTTTTGAATATGCCATTTATTTTTTAAATGAAAATTATTGTACATAACAATATGTTATTTTCTTAATAATGAACTTCAAAACAATTTGTCATTTTGATAATAAAATAATATCTATTAAAATGCTTTAACTAGGGCAAAGAGAAAATCGAAAAAATTGAAAATATATTTGAGTCATAGTGGTCAATTTATGTTTTTATCATATTCGATTTGGATTTAAATTTCAATTCATAAACTAAAAATAAAACTTATTTTGAATTTAATTAAAATGTACTTTTTTATCTTAATTGTTATAAACTAATAAGAAAACAAATTTAAATTAATATAAAAAAATTAAAAGTTTATAACTTTTAAAATTCAAGTAACCAAATTCAATTTAGTTTTTAAAAATAAAACTAACAAATGTATGATCTGTTAATTAAATATTGAATTTTTAATTTTAATAATCAAGATTCAGATAACTTAAATTTCAAAACATTATAAAATTATAATTTAAAAAAAAAATCAAATTGAATTGAATCGAATCGAACCATAAACCGTATTAGGGCTAGTTTAGCATTGCTATTGGAAAAAACTTGGGTTAAAAAAATGTGGTGAAAAACTGTGATTTTAAAACTTTTAAGTGTTTAGCATTGTTGAGAAAAAATATTGTAAGAAATTGAAATGTAAAAAAATATATATATTGAAAATAATAAAAGAGTAAAAATATGAAGATAATAAAATTATTTTTTTTCAAAAATTAACTTTTAAAGCCCAAAAACTATATTTTTTGATTTTTTGATTTAACTTTTCAAATTATAATTTTAATAACAAAAATTAATTTTTTTATCTATTTAATATTACTTTTACGATGAAAAATAATTTTTGATTTCAAAAATTATGCCGTAAGTCATGCAAATAAAGGCCTTAATCTAATTACTTTTCAAAGTGTAGGTTCATTGAGGCCCGCCCAAGCCTCTTTTGGATCCGGTGAACAGTTTTGCGATCAGAAGGTCCGATTGACTATCAACGTCTTCATTTTTGATCCACGTGGCAACGCTCCAATGGCTACTAAATTTTTTTTCGAATTCCCCTTGAATTCTCATTTTCACCCTCCTATAAGCGCATCCCTGAACCCCCAGGCCCTAACAAAACCTACAGCATGAGCATGGCAATCTCGTAAATCCACAACTCTCCAATCATCCTTCCGGTAATTTCAACTCTTTTTCCAATTTTATTATTTCCCACCCATTCTCAAATTTTCACTTTTCCCGCCCAAAAAATAATTTCCCCCCTCCCTTTCTCCCCCCTCATAAATATCTAGGATTTTCATTTTTCTTCCAATTTTTTAAAAAAATTCTTTTTACTAAAAAATGCCAGACCTTGGAAATCTTTCTCACTCTTCATCTCTATCTCTCTCTCGTTGCCCTAACTTGAAGCTTCTCTCTGTTGACTCTGCCGATTCTACCGATGCTTTTGACACTGTCACCCTCAAAACCCTTGCCGTAAACTGCAATTGGGACCAGAGATTGGTGCACAAACGCGTGGACTGCAATGGGAATGGAATTAGGGTTTTGAAGAGAGTGAAAAAGGGGTCTAATGGTATGGTTTTGGAGGATTATTTGAGGGATTGGGTTCAGAGGAAGATGGAATCTGGTCTTCCTATGTCTCGCTGTTTTCTTCCATTTCTCGTCGGGGCTAAGAAATTGGTATGGGTCTTTCTTGTTTGTTGATTCTCTTGCTGTTTGGTTGTTGGAAAGTGTTTGTGGAAATAATGAAATTTAAGTTTGGATTTTGGATTTTTTATTTGTTGCTTATCAGTTGATTTATTGAAAATGGCTGAAAATTTCGTAAGTACAAAATGTTGAAGTTTGTAAAAGGTGAATTGTGATAAGGTACATGAAACAATTAAAGTTAAAAGAAATTGAGTTTTTCTTGTATTTCTCTTTTGTTGCTTGGAGAATTTGGCAATTCAATAACATGGGTCATGTCGATTCCTTAGAAAATTCGGGAAAGAGAAGAGGTGAGATTAGAATTTTTATTGTTAAATTAAATTTAAGGAGTCTGGGAAGTAGAGATGTTAGTTAGGTTATTTTGAAGATGGTAGATATCTGGCCTATTTGGTGCGGGATTGTTTTGTTCGCGAAAGAAAATGTAGCCACTTTAGAATTAATGGTTTTTTTTTTGTTGCTTTGCAATATTTTCTGAGATTGGCAGCATTTGATGCTAATTCCTTGACAATTTCATCCTTATCATGGCCAAGAAGTTTTTCTTATGGTCCTTTAGGTGTATGGTGAATTGGTGAGGGAATGTGGCAAACAAGTGATTCAGAATGGTATAGATGTGGCAAAAGGAGGATTGGTGCAGACCTTGGTATTGAGCGCTGCGAGGTGAAAAATGTTTGAAGTAGGATACTAGAAAGAGGATGGAAGTAAGGTATAGGAAATATGGAAGGGAGATTGAAAGTAGAAAGAGTGAAGTAGGAGCTGGAACTAGGAATTGCAATGGAAAAAGACATTGAGAATAGATAAGTGAGATTGGGAGATCTGTATAGAGAGCTTTTTCTTTGCCCAATGAGACCAATAAGAAAGTAGGTGCCATTTCATTTTGCATGTAAGATAATCATGCTAAATCTTAGGGCAATTGACTATTATTGTGAGATTGTGATAGAAAGTTGAAATAGTGTAATGTTTTGGGCTAAGGGACATGCCAAGCACTCATGTTTTCCATAGAAATGTTAAGGTAAGTACTTTTAATTAT
Organism: Fremontodendron californicum; assembly: GCA_030761205.1. Taxonomy (NCBI): domain Eukaryota; kingdom Viridiplantae; phylum Streptophyta; class Magnoliopsida; order Malvales; family Malvaceae; genus Fremontodendron; species Fremontodendron californicum. The sequence continues at coordinate 22,101,623 of JAULJL010000014.1, read as the reverse complement.
CTCCATATTTGAACCATTAAGTCATGCTTTTTGCAACATTTCAAGAGAAAGGATCTTGTTAATCGTCTTGGGGTTAAATCTATGTATGCGTATTATGTTGGTGTTACTTGCACTATAGGATTGAGAATGAGGTTAATTTGGTGCATTTACAATTAACCAAAAACTTGTATCTACAATTAAAATAATGTAGAGTATGATTCTGTAGTTGCAAATTAGTATATAAAATCTAATTTTCAGATATTGCAATATTTTTAGTGTCTTAACCATGCATTCCCTCCCCCCCCCCCCCCCCCAACAATTCCATAAATGATTAAGGTGCTTTAATGTGTTTTGATACATACAGTCTTGGTGTTAGGAACCTATCTAGATAGCAGCCAACACTTTTGTATGATTCTTTTTTTTGTGGATAGAGAGGATTAAAATTGTGTAAATAAGTTTGTGTAAATATTTCTTGAGAGATTATAAATTCTTTTCTAGTTTCCAGATGATAATTGGATGGAGATTCAGCATGCTAAAAGTGTACTATTAAAGCCTCATTACAAATTCCTTGATGTTGGTTGGTGTCTTCTTACTGGTAAAAGGATCTGTTACTTGGTGCCTTCATATTGCTTTATTTGTATAAACAGGTTTTAGAGATTTATGATCAATAGCAAATTAGTTTTAGCAGAAACTAAATCATGCGATGTGGGGGTGTGCAAAATAGGTGTTGTAGCTATCTTCTTTTGCCACTCAAGTTTTTTTTTTTTGTTCTGTTTTGTTTGGGTTATTGGGGGTTATGTTTGTCAGGGAATTTATATTCTTCCAGGCAAAATGAGTATCTTTTCAACTTAAGGTGTTAAAGATCACTGGAACATTTCTGCATATTTTGTTCCTCGGTCCATTTGGATCTCAGATTGAGTGTTGCGAGAAGTTGCCATTGTACATGAATCTTAATCCTTGAACTTTATGATATTTTAAGCCATTAACATGGTGGAATGTACCTCACTGTAATTTTTTCTGTTGTGAGGGTGCTAACATTCATATCCTTCCAATTTCTTTCTTGTAACTAGTTTCTTTGTTCCTTGTTCAGTAGAGCTTACTTATCAGATAAAGAATGAAATGTACTGCATAGTCTGCTGAAGAGTTGAGTTTGTTGCCTGATACATTGCTAACCGTGACATTAACAGTCTGCATAAGCTAGACGTTTGGTGAATTGCTGAATATGCATATAGTTTTGCAAATTGTGCCTTTCTGTATGTTCATTTTGAAACTTGAATATCTTATGCACTGCTAGTTTTTACTACCTTTTGGTTTCTATTCTTGGTATTAACTTTTTGGTAAAAATTGAGTTTCTCATTGTGAATCTAATATCCTCATGATTGTAATAAGCTGGTTGATATTTGACCGTTCTTTACTGTTTTTTTTTTCTTCTTTCTTTTCTTTCTTTTCATTCTGAAAATTCATCTCAGGTTGAATGTCTCGATTGCCATAAGCTCATCTATCCAGGGGAGGAGGTCCTATGCTCAGTTCGTGGTTGTCAAGGAGTTTATCACAAAATATGTGCCAAAGAAAGTCTTAGGATGTCCAATCCAAAAAAATTCCAGTGTCCACAGCATGTAATATCTGCATTTGCTGATTTACTATTTACATCCTTGTTATGTTTCTTTGCTTGGTCATTTGCAAAGTAGAGAAGGGAAAAAGGGTGAGAAGGGCAGATATTCGCATACATACATACATGCATATGTGTGTGTGTGTATTTGCAAATTATAGTTTTCTTTTGCCTGAACAGGAATATTGGTACAACTTATGGTTTTTTTTTTTCCTTTGACTTTTTAGTTTTTGGTTGTGCGTGTACTTTCTTTACTTTTGTTTTATTTTAGCCATGTTATTGTTGTTTGATAAAAGCCTGCTTGGGCTATTTTCTCTTTTTTCCTTTTTGTTCCCTTGGTGTTGGGAATGCCTTACGAGTAAACATAATAATTTAGTTACTACCAAAAGGTTACATGTTTTCTTTTGAATGAGTACTTTCTTGATTATGGGACTAAACCCTAAATTTCTAAAGATTCCATGATGTTAAAATCATCTTATGCTGTCATAATTAAAGCTTGTTGCTCAATCTCTTGATAAAGATAAGATCTGAGATGTCCTATGCAGAAACTAAAGGCACCTTCTTGTATTAGTTTTGACCAGCTATCTGAAAAGGTTTCAATTTTGAAGCATGTTCTCTGATACTGCCCTTTTTGAACCCCCCCTCTTTTGGGATTATGACTTATTTTATCCTAGATGATTGTGATATATGTGAGAAAAAGGTCTTTTCTGAAACATGTTCATAATTATTACTTGCAGTTTACTTATCTACTTGACATCTTCAATGAATAGGTATGCTTCATTTGCAGACAGAGATTACAATGGCGATGTGTATGTTGTACAATGGCATCTCATGATAAGTGCTCCCCGTGGCCGGATGCAGTGATTCATTTGAAGGATAAACCAGGGAGAGCAATTTGTTGGAGGCATCCAACTAATTGGCGGCTAGATAAGAAGGTCAATTTCTTCTTTTCTTCATCAGATATGTTCTATTTCTGGCTTTTAGCCTTATATTATTATTCCCTATGGCAAGGCTGCCTCCAAGTACCTTTGATAAAGCCTTTAGCAGATGGATTAGCATGTTAGTGGTTGTATCTCAAATAATATTTTTTAACCGCATTGTCTTTCTTTGTTTTCTTTTCTGAGGTGAATGGTAGGACTTGTTGAATTTCTTCTTCATGTGAACTACTTTTGTAATATGTAATATTTAATCTGGAGGTTATGTTCTGGTTAATTTTTCTAGATGCCTAAATCTATTCCAATTCCTGAATACCACTTTGAAATTTGTCTCCAGTGAACCTTTTAGTAATTGACTTGGAGTCTAGTCAGCCATATGGGTGGAATATTTCAAACATAAAAATATTTGGTTTATTAATTATTTTGGAAACTTAAGGTTGTATTTTGGAAATTGGATTCAAACCTGAAATATTATTTTCAAGTTGTTAGTATCTTTCTAATAATGAATTCAATATGCTTAAGTGGTGAAAATGATTTTAAGTTCCTCCCTTCTTGTTCTCTTAAACACATAGGTACCTTCAAATTTTATTAATTCTTATAGAATGTCTATGTTCTTTGACTCATACCAGGGTTTTAGAAAAGAAACCTTACCTTAGGAAAAAGGTTATGGGTGTATTATTGGCATAGTTGGTGCAAGATCCAAAATTTGTTTTATTAACTTGATGCAAGATTTCAATTGTTATGTAGTTGATAAAACTCTAGGTGTTGCAAGTTCTTTGACTCATACCAGAGTTTGAGCGTTTTTAGATGCATGCCCCAGAGGATTGAGTTTGAGTTTGCTCACTTTTGGCTCACCAGTTATAAATGTGATTTGAAACCTGATCCATGACCGTATTCATTTTCAGTAGGCTAAGAGTTGCATACAAGATCTTGCATCTATTCCATTTTTCAAATTTGAGATGTGGAAATCCCTTGTTCCTTGTTGGAGTTTGAGCTTTTTATGCTTCTGTGCATGCTTACATCTGATATAGTTCATGCACTATAAAAGCTTTCAAAATCTAGTCCAGTTAGTTATTGTAAAGGATGCATAGATTGATCTATGATTTAGTTATCCTGATCAGGGAACTTACTGGTTTAGTTTTAACCATGTGATTGTGTTTTATCTTGAGGTTTATCTCTCCATTCTTATTTTCTATTGATTAGGCTGGCTGACAGGACTGATATATTTATTGAATGAGCAGCATGCAGTTCCAGCAACTGAAATAGAGGTCAGATTCTTTTTTTTTTTGCACAGATTATTAGTGAAATTGTTCAATTTATATATTACGAACTTCCACTATGTGGATTTTTAATATATGTTTATGGGAAACACGGCAATATTATCAGATAAATTTTTCAAGTGTGGGATCGAAATGTTTTGATACTCTGGCATTGTTCAGTTATTATTATCAGTCATAAATTGAAGCTTCTCAACATGCCATAATGAGAGTGTATATTGCATTTCACACTTCATTTATTAGAAACAAATTGGGGAAAAATTGCAGTTTAACCTTGCAATAATTAGCTTTTGCCTGTATTTTCAGATTTGAGGGTTATATAGACCTGATACCTTGATGTACTTCTATACTTTGGACAGCCCTTGGAAAAAAAATTAATTTTTTGGTTTGTCTTGAGAATCTGAATTCAATAAGGTATCCCAAAGAAAGTATAGAAATGACTATTGTACACATTAGTTTTCTTGTAAGTTTATCAGAGGAGTTTGTTATAATTGTCGTTGTTGTTTGATAATACCTAGTAAAGTTGGTTTTCAATGAGAAACACTTCAATATTGTAAAGATCACAGTTAATGATCTATACCATGCCAACTCATCTGCACTTTTTTTTTTGAAAAATATTTGGTCACAGTTAATGATATCTGTCAAATATGCTCAGTGGCTCCAGATTTAATTGGCTAACTTTTTCCATCCTTTGTATTTTAGGAAATTTTCTGTCAATTGCCTTTACCTTACATGGATGAGGAGTTCAAGCTTGACATGACATGGAGAGATTTAATGGAGAATAAATTGGAGTCACCTCCATATGTCCACATCAAGCGCAGTATCCTAAGCATTTCATTACTCTATCAAACCAAATTTCAAGTTTATGAGTTGAATGATTGCATCACATGCTTGTATAGTTGGCTTTCTTATTTTAATACTAGTTTATAGATGGAAATATTTTGTGAAATTTCTTGTTAGTATGAATATTTTGGAATGATATTATGTGCAAATGTAATGTGTCATGCATAAATTTACCTTCATATTGCATGTTTTGTAGAATCAATACACATTAAGTTGAAACCATGATATAAAAAGAATTAAAGAACCTAAGACTTTAAGATTTCGCAAGCTGTTTAATGAGTTTTGATTGCTTGAAATCTGTTAAAGTCTATGATATTTAGTTGTTGAAAGGTGCTGCTCCTTTGTTTATTTAAGCATTGATGATAGATGCCTAATTATCTTTACACCAATAAAAATAAAATTAATAAAAGAAATCTTCTAATAATAGTATTATATTAGAAAAATAATAATTGTTGCTGTGCTGACTGCTGAGTATTCCAACAAGTGGAGGGTTGGTTAATATTTCTAATGTAGTTATGCTTTTTATATTCTAGCATATATTATGCAACCATCTTGATTAAATTGATATCATAATTTTTTAAACCTAATTCTAAGGCTTGTAGTTTAAGTCCTTAAATTTTCTGAATTTTATTTAATTTTTCTTAAATTTTTAGATTAAACAAACTTGGACAAACGCACAAACTCTGTACATATCTACTTTTTTTTCCCTCCAAATATGTTTGCATAAAAAATAATTAGGGACATCTTAAATGAGAATGAGAAATAAGAAATGTTGTTTTTAACGTGTTAAACAGGAGTTGCTGATACATAATACTGCCCGATATTAAACAGATTCTTTTTGTTCCACCTAAGATATGGATAATAAGATGGCCAAGCATAATGTTTTGTGATATGTTGAATTATAAGGGCTCAACGTATCTTGTCCTTTGACATGTTGAATGATATTTCCAATTTGGCAAATGGAAATTTTATTTCATTATAATTATTGTTGTAGTTTACTTTTTGTTTGAACTGCCTTAAATGAAGTTAGATGTTTACCTAGTGAAGAAGAAGCGTGATGATGTCGGTGATGATATTGGATGCACAAGTTGTAGTTCTACATGCTCTGAGGATTGTGTATGCAGGTATTTATAATTTGTCTTTTAAGTTTATATTGCTTAAGACATGTATAATAAATGATCGTCTAACACTAGAGTATTAAATGAATTGCTCTTCCTTCCATCCCCTTCTGTACACACCTTTTTAAAAAATATTAACATCATGCAAGGTTCCTTCTACTTGATCAGTAATTTGTTCCTGAGTGTTTTAAGTCTTCAAAAATTTCTCATAAAACATCATTGATTATATATATATATATATATTTTAAAATTTGTTTCCCCCTGGAGAAGAAGTGTGTAGATGGGTTAGTAAACTTCTAAAAAGGAAAAGTTCTATGTGTATTCTTGTGGCTGTCTGTGCATTCATTTGTCTGTATGTGTGCACGTTCATTTCATGTTGCACATATTGCGTCTCCTTTTCACTCATTCCATTGCAATGCGTTCAAAATCATGGGTTTCACTGTATTTGTTCCATCCCTCTCTTTTTTTCCCCAATAATATAATATAATGTGATTAAGATTTTGTATTATTGTTTTTAACCTGATATTTGAAAAAGATTTCTCTTCTCAATCAGTTTGCTGTACGTGGCTCTCCAAAAGCCAATGTTAAAATCCTATAGAGCCTGATTGCACTCTTGTTAGGTTGAAAATAACACCGAACTGAAAAAAGGAAAGTAGAACTGTGATTCGAATTTGACCTCGTTGGATTAAATGAAAGGGATTGGTAAAAAAAACAGAGATGTTAATTAATAAAGGGTTCAACAGATCATCATGTCTGTGTTGTGAATATGAGGTTACGAATAGTCAGCCAAAGTAATAGGAACTAGATCTAAGAGATTCCAAATAGAAAATCTTAAATAATCTCAATACATTTGAAAGGAGAATAAGACAAGTAATATCTACCTCTAAATAAATAATAATCTCTACTGCCCATGAATCTCAATTCTCAATAACTAAAACTGATACTACATAATTGTGTTCTTTTACATTCCTCACCAGTAGAAAAACTTGATATTTCATCTACCTCCTGAGATATCATTTGAATGCACTGGTTGGCAGTATTATACAAAGCAATTATGTTAATATTTTGTTTTTTATATTCTGATCTGCCATTTGTTATGATAAATTGACAATAAGTTATAACGCGCTTGTATACCATATGTTAGAGTTCAATGCATAAGCTGCTCAAAGGCTTGCCGCTGCCCTGAAACTTGCACCAACAGGCCATTTTGCAAGGAGAAAAAGATCAGAATTGTCAAGGTGACAATTGGTTGTAGACTGCATCAATTATCTTTATCTCAAATTGTTATCTGTATGAGCAGATGACATTTTGTGTTGGTTTTAAGACTATTCTTGAGAAATAATGAGGGCAAGTAGTGCTTAAAGAATTCTATTCTGAATAAATTCTTATTTTCCTTTCAGACTGAACTTTGTGGTTGGGGAGTAGAGGCAGCTGAACCTATTAAAAAAGGAGATTTTATAATTGAGTATATTGGAGAAGGTAGTTTCACTTCTTCTGACCAAAATTTTCAGTATATCTTTACATAGTTTTATACTTTAAAAATAAAAATATTATTGTCAAGTTATAGTTGTTATGAAAAATGAAAATCTTGCATTTAAACATCCCCGAAAAGTTCTCTGTTACAGAAATTCTTATTAAGCGTGGGTTTATTGCTGTCATCAAAGAGGTGTATTCTTTGTCAAAAGTGCAGCATCATTCTCTAGTGTGTATATGTTTTGGTAGCATAAGAATAATATCAACCCCAGAGATATGTTTAATTTATTGAAGTGGATGATGTCTTGTACTCTTAGAGATGAAAAATCACAATTTTAGTAAACATTCCCAAGGTCACGATATCCCTCATTAATCAACTTCACATAGTTATTGCTTACCACTCCATGCCTAAGGCCTTGTTCATTTTTTCCCCATGAACACCACATAGCAGTGGAACGGTCATGAAGTGTTAAAAGTCTTTTTTGGAGGGGGTGTATCTCTTTTGTATGTGTGCTGCAAATGAATTATAGTATGGAATTAGTTAACAATCTTTTCAAAACACAGTTTCACTTACTCGTACTCACAAATCATGCATAAACATGCTCATATACAAGTTGTCTGAAGTTTTGGATGACGTAGACCATCACACATTTGATAGATGTATCTTTAGGAGCAACATTGGTCTAGTCTTAAATCTACCATTTGGATGCAGGTATAGGCATAGGTGCAATCAGTTTGATAATTAGACATAAGAAATGTGTTGTTTATTCACTGATGAAATATTACAGTTTCTACCAAGAAGCAGTGAACCTTTCTCGCTCCACTTGCCTGATTGCACTATGAAATTTCATCTGTATAATGAATATAAGCACGCTTTTAATCACATAACTTTTATGGATGGCCTTCCTCAAAGTTTCATCTTTCATTTTCTTTATCTGAGCTGAATACTGATTATTTAACTATCTTTCTTTGCAGTTATTGATGATGCTCAGTGTGAACAGAGGCTTTGGGACATGAAATACAAAGGGGTGAAGAACTTTTACATGTGTGAAATTCGAAAAGACTTCACAATTGATGCAACTTTCAAAGGGAACACATCTCGTTTTCTAAATCACAGCTGTGATCCCAACTGTGTTTTGGAGAAGTGGTTGGTATTAATGATATTGCTTTTTTATTTGTCGCTGTTAAATTCTGTAAAAGCTTATGGTTTCTTAAGATTGGAGAGCATTATATTACCGGTTAAATCTTTTAGTGCAAATATGGCATGCTCATTTTCAAGCAAACTGCATATGCATGTCACCAGCTATTATCCTTGTCGGTGGTTTTGGATTATAAATGCCTCATAAAAGATTTTTGTGCAAATTGTGATATGCATCTGTCTAGCTATGAGAAAAGTGAAAAAAGAGAATAGATGAGAAGTGAGGTCAATCTTTCTTCCTTTATTTGGATGTTTGCTAAATAGAGGAAATACCCTTGTGATTTTGCTTTGACATGCCTAAAGCCTACTTTAGTTAGATATTTAGGAATGTGTTTAGATAACAGTAGCAACAGTTATTTTTTTTCCTTTGTTTGCTTTATTTTCCTTTTGTAAAATTTTGAAAAGCTTTTAGAGGGTGAATCCTAAATGCTGTTAACTTCTCATATCTTTCTTTATGTGGTATTCCAAATTTGGGATCTACGATTTCTTGGGCAGATTTCTGTCAGCATTTTTTTGATAAGAAATTACAAACATCTCGGTGGGGAATAGACTAGTTTGGACGTTTTTAGGCCATTGACTAGATTTATTTTCACAATCCCATTTACTTCTCATTCCTCTTAGACTTCTAGAGTAGATTTTATAGTGTCACTTAGATTCCTATGCTCTCATCAAAATATTCAGGTTCGTGTGTTTATCATGTGTATGTGGCAGGATTCTTTATGTGCTAAAGCCAATATAGTAGAATAATATGCTTTTTAACCCTATAAAACTGCTATCCTGTTAGGCAAGTTGAAGGGGAGACACGTGTGGGGGTGTTTGCTGCTCGATCAATCGAAGTTGGCGAGCCACTGACATATGACTACAGGTATGCATGGTCTCAATACTGCTTGCACAGCCTAAATTGCATCCATTTTTTGTGTTTTTTGGTATATTACAATTAACAGCTATGATGATGCATGAATAGACTTGAATGTGGATATTTGCCATTAAATTCCTTGAAATAGACTTATTATTCTAATGTTTTAATTTCTTTTTTTGGTAAGTAAATGTAGATTGTGATAGGTGGAAACTTTGGTTAATGAACCTTGCCTATATCAGATTTGGGATTTGTAGACTGATCATCCTTTCTGTTGCATTATGTAAATTTAAATCCTATGTTTATTCTTCTGGCCAAAATAAAATCCTATGTTTGATCTGCACTTCTGCTGTTGGTGATTGTTCTCTGGTAAAAAAAGCTACACCATCTCTTAACAAAACTCTAGTCATGGATTCATGCAAGTTGCCTATTGCTCAAAGGTCTAGAAGAGCTAGTGAAATGTTTGTTTATTATTATTTAAAAAAAAAGGAGAAATGTTACATGATAGAAGTTGAATGTATGAGGTCTCATAGTTTGTGAAGGCAACTTCTTGGCGCATTCAGGAATCTGGAGTGGATCCCTCAGGCATAATGATAGATACTAAATGTGTCAGTCATACTAGGCTTCTTTTTGAGGATTTGGAGTAGTTTCTAGTTAATCCCTTATTTTAATGAAAATACTATTTCCTCCCAGCACAAGTTTGTGAATTATTGTGATTTTTGTTTGGCTTTTGCTTCTTGTAGATTTGTGCAATTTGGACCAGAAGTGAAGTGCCATTGTGGTGCTTCAAATTGTCATGGTTATCTTGGGACCAAAAGAAAGATTGTTAAATTGGATCTCTGCTGGGGCTCAAAACGCAGGAGAACTTCAACTGCTTGCTTAGCCATCATAACTGTATAGGTTTGTATCAATTGCCTGTTTAGACTGGCTGGTTTGTATTATATTAATCTACCATGCCAGATTGGTGCAAAAAGGAAAAAAAAAACATTGAAAAGAAAGAACTAAGACCAGACAAGCTTCAACATTCTTGGAAAAAAAAAAGTAATTTTCTTTCTACAAGCCAATTCCCTTACAGTCTACTTTCAATTGGCTTTGTTGTAATCCAGTAAGAAGCATCTAAGCTCCCCATGTAGGGTTGCTCGTTTGTAGTTCACAGCGGATCTTGTACTAGGGTTGGCTGAGAAAAATGAAAATGACTCGTCTGAGGCATTCAACATTTTATCATATTTTTCTCAGTTGTTCTAATTGTGGTTACCATTTTTTACACTTTCTTCTTATAGGAATTAGATGACTGATTTCACGTTTCTGATTTATGTTTAGTGATTGGTTGATTCGAGGTTCTTGTTCATTCGTTGGCTCAGATGTCGGCTTGCTCTTGGTAACAAAGCTTATACCCTATTTCACAGCTACAAACATTCTTGCATAAAGTTCAGAAGCTTATATTACATTCCTTAATAACCACTTATTCTTTTCTTTTTTGGTGGGTAAAAAATCAGCCAATCGACCCTATAACTTGTCTTATCTTGAGATTAAATCCTTTGGCATGATTTTTGTGACTAACTTCACATAGTGATTCCATGCAATTCAATAGCATATACATGCATTTACTATAACTAGAAATACCTACATACACTATGTGAGTAAAAGAAAAATTACTTTAAAAAATAAAAATTATGTATTTTTCTTAGAAAGGAAGTTATTTGATGGGTGGGTAAATTTTTTTAAATGAGTATAGAATACTTTGTTTTGATTTAAAAAATATAATTACATAAATATCATTGATTTTAGTTTGTTATTGTAATTTAACTTTGGGGTTTTAAATAAATTTACCAATTGAGTTATTCGGTTGAAAGAAATTGACATTTGATAAAACTTGAACTTAACAAAATCTAAAAGTTTTAGAATTTCAAGAAAATTTAATTGGCATATTGGTTTCTTACATAGTCTTAGCTTAATTTGTATTTATTATCTTATATTGGTAATATTAATATTAATGCTGGATCTCTCTCTCTCTTGGTTGGTCTTAGTTGCTTAATTATATTTTTATATTCCAAAAAAGGGTGGATTTAATTATGAAGAGTAATGGAGTCCAATTTACTTTACTTTTGGAGATATAAAATTCCAAGTGTTTCGGGTCGTTAGGCGATTTGTTCATTCATAATGTCTTTCATTTCATGACAGAAAGGAGCTTTTGTGTTTGTTTGTTTCAGTTTTAATCATTGGATATGGAATAATAATGCAACCAATTTCCCTTTATTTATTTATTTAATTCATTATTTTCCTCCATTTTTGTCATATTTTCCCATACATTCAAAAAGTTTTATGGTTGGTTTGCTGAAATACTTACTAATTGTAGTTCAAATTAGCCCTCCACCTAGTATTTAAGAAAGAATTCAATAAATAAATAAAGGGATAATATCATGAATGACTCTTGAACTTTATCTAATTTGTCAATGTAGTATCTGTACTTTAAAAATGTCTATTTTGGTATTTAAAATTTACATTATGTGCTATTATAGTATTCGTCAGTAACATAGTTAAAAATTGATGACGTGACTTTTGTATCTAATGAAAACTTAACACGTGACATCATATAACGATGTCACGTGAACTAACTAAAAAATTATTATTTTAATTTTAATTTTAATTTTAATTTTAATTTTAAAAATAAAAATAAAATTATTTTAAAAATATAATGATGACACGTGACACCATGTAATGATGCCACGTGTATTAATTTAAAAAAATTTAAAAATTAATTTCATATTTATTTTTTGTAATTTTTTAATAAATATATTTTTTAAAAGAATTAAAATAATTTCATAATTTAATTTTTGTAATTTTCAAAAATAACTTCTTTTTTAAAATTTTTTTAGATATTATAAATGATTTAATATTTAATTTAAAAATATTTTATATTTTAAAAATAATTTTAGTTAAATATTTTAATATTTTATTTTTTAAAATTTTGAATTTAATTTTTAAAAATATAATTTTAAATTTTATTATTATTTTAATATAATTTTTTAAGTTTTTTAAAAAATTAGATATTAATTTTTAAAATATTTTTTTCTTTTTAAAAAAAATACAGATATTAATTTCTAAAAAATCAAGTGCTGCCATGTGTGATCACCTGATTGGTCAATGTCACATCATCATCTACATTTAACGGTGTTAAGTCAAAGGACCACGTTGATATACAGTTTAATAGTACATGTATCACATTGAACATTTTTAAAGTACAAGTATCACATTAACAAATTTGATAAACTTCAGAGCTATTCATGATATTATCTCATAAATAAATAGATAAAGAATTTAAGCAAGCATCTTATAAGGTAACGCAACCATTAGCCTCCTCCTAAGATTCGTAGGTTCCTCTGTCAACTCCTTTTTCATGGTATATCTCCAAGAATAGGGTTCCAATATTCCCATTTAGAATGTGCTTTCAAATCTCCACACTATGCACACCTAGCTACATTCTCATTAAACTTCAACTTTCTTAATCATAAGGTTGCTTAAATGAAGTAGGTAGTAAGTAGTTTTGTTTATGAGTTAGGTTGGATCATGTTCGGTTAGTAAAAATTTTTGTTTGTTCAAGCTTCGGTTCAATCCGACGAAATTGAAAAGTTCGTTTTATTGTTTAAAAAATATTAAATATAAAAAAATCATTTTATATTTATTTTTATATATTTTTATGATTAAATTTATATAAAATGTTTTTTTATTTATTTAATAGTAATTCGATAAAACTTGTCGGATCGAACGGATAATCCAACTCTTGAACAGGTCTAAAAATGAGTTAAGTAGTAAGGTGAACACCTGCCAGAGTGACCGGTGTGGTTAGAACCAATGAATAAAAAATCGTATCGGAGGTCAAACAGTTGAGACCTCTTGGTCACTGGTCGGTTGAATCAGATTATTCAATTAAAAAAATAATTAAATATCAAATATATGATTTTGATTTAAATAAGTATTAAATATAGTAATTAGTTAAAAAAAAAATGTATTTGGCTTAATGATATAATCTTTAATATACGATTAAGAGGTTAAAAATTTAAATCTCATCACTTAAAAAAATAAAAAAAAATAAAAAAACTTTTTTTTTTTTACTGATTTAATCTTATTTTTTACCCGTTGAATCGGTTTTTTATCACTTCTCTAAATATCGATTTTTGTATGTACCGAATCGGATGAGTTATTGATTCTTTGTTAAACCTGTGTGATCGATCTGATTTTTTTTTAATACTGGTTAGAACTTGAACTTCAATTTGAATATTAGGAATGGTAGGAATGAGATTAATGGATCGGAGAAACCTATACATACCTCCTATTCCTATATCACATATTATATATGCCAAAAAACTTAGCTTTATCTTTTTGGTATATATGGAAGGTACAAAAGATACAGGAATTTGAATCTTAGACCTCCATTTTTTTTTTTTATAACAGAATACCAATAATTAGGTCAAGTTCCAGTTTTAAAAAAAACATAAATAATTATTGGTTATTTTTATATAATTTATTTTTTTATTTGCACAAGAATGATTCTAATTTGAGCCAAATTTTCAGTTGCGTACATAATTAACTTTATTTACTTATTTTGATATACAATTAAGTGGACTGTAAATCCGTAACAAAATTTTAAATATCTTTAGTAAAATTTTAAATATCTTAGACTATGGAATATATATATATATATAATATTATTACAAATAACAGTATCTATTAACAATTTTACTTTTTTATATATAATGTAATATTCTCTCTGTCCATTTTCTTGTTCATCTTTATTTTTTGAGATGTCTCAAAATGATTTTCTTTTTCATTGTTGAACACATAATTAAAAGTGTTTGCGGTCCGCGTCAGATTTGATTGACACTTTTAAATGTTATATTGAGTCTCGGCTTGATTTGTCTAAACTTGCCTATTTAAATTTAATATTATTACAAAAATTATTGAAATATTAAAAAAATAATTTTATATTTTTAAATGTATTTGAAAAATTAAATTAAAAAAAATACTTTTTTTATTAATTAAATAATATCATAGATCGATCCCGGATTTGAAAATTCTATCTAAGGTCCAACCCGAGTCGAGTCAGATCCACGGATAGGTCTACACTTAATATTCTTACATATTTTAAATTAATTTTTTATTTTTATCTTTTACTTTTAATGATAAAAAGTATTGTGTATCAAAATTATAAAAGAGATTTGAAATTATAATATTAAATACATAAAAGTCTTAAAATCATTTTAATATGCGTGAAAATAAAAGAATTGAAAATTTTTGAAAGTATAAATTATCAAACAACTTAGTTGTTTGTCAATTGTGCAACGAGCTGAATACTTTCTCTCGGTTTCGAGGATCAACTATCACCAAATGTTAAATCTGATAACTTTGGATACGTTAAGATTACACGACATAAAAAAAATAACTAAAACACAAAATGATATATAAAAAAAAAACATAAACACAACACGAATACACAAACATGTCAAAATTTATATAACACGAATTATTAATGTATCTAAATTTATATAAATATATAATACCTTAAACACAACTATGACACGTGTATTCGAACACGATACGAATTGGTGGATTGCTAGGTCTCCCAAATGTGGCAGAAAATTCTGTGGGTGACTAATATATTTCACTTTGTTTATATGTCGAAAAAAAAAGAGAGTATATGGAACTTTTAACCGTGTTAGGTACTTAGGTTAGTTCCAAGAAACTTAATCTTAGAAAATTCCAGCAAATCAAAGATAACCCATTATCAGATTTAAGAAAAGTTGAAATTCTGTCTTCTCTTGAGGAAATTCCTGCATATCTTTTCCCACCACTTCCTGTCAGGTTCAGCTATCTCTAATCCAACTTTGGCCTTCTCAGCAAAGTCTATCTGTATTCAACGAAACATCAAAC
The DNA here is from genome assembly GCA_030761205.1 of Fremontodendron californicum. NCBI lineage: Eukaryota > Viridiplantae > Streptophyta > Magnoliopsida > Malvales > Malvaceae > Fremontodendron > Fremontodendron californicum. The sequence goes on along the minus strand of JAULJL010000014.1, from coordinate 22,086,407 downwards.
AAACAAACAGGCAAAATGAGGTTGAATAATGAAGGGAAGAAGTATCGAACTGGGATCAAATTGAAGAGATTGGAGCTGCCTGGTAATTTACCTCGATGGAATTGTTATTGACAAGGCGATCGATGAGGTTATATAGGATGTCCTTGGTGTACTCAGGGTGGCCTTGAATCCCCAAAATGTGTTGCCCAATTCCGAACATTTCCACGCCTGTCTTGTCTGAGAATCCAATCACTTCAGCTCCCATAGGGACCTCCCATACCTCATCCTGGTGGCACTCTATAATAGTCAGAGAAGAGGGTATTTCATCCAAGTCTTCCAGGAAGCTGGCTACTGACATTTCTTTCACAAATTTTACTTTCCTCAGCCCAATATCCCATCCAGTGCATGCCTTCCCAACTTTCCCCCCCAATGACCTGCACAAAACCTGTGGGAAAAAAAAAGAAACATAGAATAAACATTCTGGAAAGTAGGGATTGTTGAAATATGGTTCTAGATTTGGTACCTGATGGCCAAAGCAGATCCCAAGAACTTTCTTCTCCATGGCATCAAGTGTTTGCAACAGGAAGCAAAGCTTGAGAATCCAGTAGTCATTCCCATAAGCATCATAGGGACTGCCACTGATCACAAATCCATCATATTTGTGGAGCTCATTCATGTCAGGGAACTCTCCATCAACAACCCTGAACAATTCCCATCTTTCTCCTTCTTCTCCAAAAGCAGCAACAAACACATTGAAATACCCCCCGTACACTTTCTTCACATAGTCAGAGTCCCTGGCTGCCAGCAAAAGAGCATATCTTCTTTCTCCTGCTGTAATTAGCTTCATTATTATCAGCCAAAAACTGAAACTTGTTTAAAAATTGTACAGTAGGATGATATCTGTTATGAAAATTTGAAGATTGAGGGAGGAAAACAGGGGCGCTTTTTATATAGAACTTGAGTGAGGACTTTGATGTCAGGTTCCTGGTTTAAATTCTGTGTGGATTTTGACATATTCGTTTGGACTTTGGAGATGGAGACAGGGTTTTAGAGCACTCCATTTCCATTGCTGGCTAGGCAAGAGATTCACGTGGGCCTCAAAAATGGTGCTACGGTATCACATTCTTGGCGTTGCCCAAAAATGTTCAAATTCCTCTATGACACTTGAGAATTGAGATAGATTCATCAACAGGAACAAATTAAAGATTTTGAGAACATTGAGATTTTGATTTGATATAGTTATGTCTTAAATCAACTTCGAAACAAATTATTCTACTAGCAATTTGATTTCTTCTCTCGCTTTGAAGAACATGTAGAAGAAATACTAGCAATTTGAGCATCAGAACAAAAGGCATATATATTTACCTAATTAACAAAAAAAAATTAAAAACATGTAAAAAGAAATACAAATTAAAAAAGGCATAAATATTTACCTAATTAATAAAAACAAAAGTTCTGATCTTCTCACCTCAAGTTAGGGAGATGAGATAGATTATTCTACAAATAGTTGGAAGTTGTTTCATGAGTCACAAACTGTCTAATTAAACTTGAAAAGTTGATTAAGGGATATTATCCATATATAGATGAAAGCAGGCAATGCGTCAAGCTTGTATATATATATATATATATATATATATATATATATATATACTTGCAACAAGGTTTGGTTGAGAAAAGGAATGCATGCTAGCTAGTCTCTCTCCCCAACCAAATGTCGTAGTGTATTGGAATTAATGTTATATTGCAGTACCAATACAATTAACAAATTTGTCTAGGAATATCTTCCTAAAATGTGTATGTTCCCTTAATTTGAGGCAGATACAATGGAGATTCCCAGGATCTATTGCTTTTGGCTGTGGCTATGGCTATAACTTGATGTTATCTCTGTTACCCGAATTTGAGATGAGTGTCGGATATGAGTATGTGTCTGACACAGGTATATTAATTTTTTTTTTGAAGTTTTTTACATACTTAGAGAATCATACCTCATATTTATGTCCGAATATATGTCGGATACGAATACTTTAAAAAAAATAAAGAATTCAGGCCGTAATTATTAATAAGATTGGTATAAAAAAAGTTAGTGCAATCTTACCCATAACATATTTCTAAGTATTGGGTTCTGATTCTTCATCAAAATTAGATTCAAAATTCCCAAACGTATGCTATATATTAAAATCTTTGCTTTCATATGAAGTTTATACTTCAGGCGATTTGCTTCGCAAGCTGATATAAGTAAAATTGAGAGTATTCGGCAGGCTTTGGTGGTTGGAATCTAAACAGACAACGGACAACGATAGGGCTTGCATATGCACTCCAACATCTAAATTCTGTCCTAGCTTTTTTATTCAAGTTGCGACACTGGCAACACTTGTAAATTTGGAACCAAAGATTCTCATAGAACTTTGGGGTTTCTTCGATCAGATCTTTAATTTTCTAATATGTTAAGGAAGAGAGGAAGGGTGAGTGGTGATACTTCTTAGCTGGTGAAGAATGTTTTATTTTTTCTTTTTCTTTCTCAGTCATAAAAAGTACTATATTCCACTGAATGCAAAGATACAAACAGGGGACACAAAAATCCACCCACCATAAAAGCAATCCAACAAGCTTACTATCCCTCAAAACAAAAACAGTAAAAGAAGGGTGACACTACAAATCCACCCATCATACAACATTACCACATCTCAATACGCAAATACCATCCTTGAGATCATAACTAGTTAGACCCAAGCATAAAAAAGATAAGTTTTATCAACACCCATTTTGCAAGAGAATCAGCAAAGGAGTTCGCTTTCCTGAAAACATGAACAAAATCCACCATCTTTATCAAGTTTACCAGTATATCAATTTCATTGAAAATCTTCCATTCCTTCCAAGGCCACATCTCCTTGTTGCACACGAAAGAAACAACACCTTTTGAATCCGATTCAATAATCAAACCCAAATTCCTTGGACCATAATAAATCTTTCTTTGGTAACCACTGTCTCCTTTTGAAATGCTTTCTTGTTCCAGATCATTAGTAAACCACCCACCCTTCCTTCAGTAGTGTGCCATGTCCAATCGAAATCATCCTCTGGCTAAATTCTTTTCACACGCTAATGATCGCATTCACTCAACTTGGTCTCCTTTTTCATACACTACTCCTACACTAGAAATACACCTTTCCCTTGCCTCCAAACAATTACTTCAAAGAAGTATTAACCAACTCAAAATATCAGCTACTTTAAAGAAGTATTAACCAATCCAAATATCAGCGTAAGAGATTATTAAAATGAAAACAGGACACCAACACTTGAATATCATTAATTTCTAAACAGAATACACAATCCACCAAACTCTTCAAGACTAAATCCTAAGCACCCAACCAAAGGCCAATCAAATCAATCTTGAAACTCAAACTGTATAGAAACCCCTTCACTTACCTAAACTCTTCCCACCTTATTTTGCATATTCATCAACTTGTTAACAATAATTTGTTCATCACCTACCGCTATCAGCCCCAACTGCTTACCCAAACTCCAGGTGGCTTCGGCTTCCTCTAATCGGCTCCTTTCTTCATCGTTCAATCGAATCAATTTGCTCATATTCACCAAAACACCATCCGAGACCGACCACCATATATTTTTTATTATCGTCTGCCATATCAGTATTTAATTTTTAAAAAATTTTCATGAATTTTCATGTCTTATTGTGTCGTATTCCGTATCTTTATCAGTTAATTAGGAACATGCACCAAGAAAAGACAGATACCAACTTTCCGGCCCCTCAAGAATCTTAATCTTTCTTCAAATGTCGGAGGCTAGGAGATGATCAAGAGTCAAGACCTTGGACTACAATAATATCTACATTCTAATGAAAATTTCAGAAATTTTGCACCATGGTCAATTAGTTAATAATGACACTTAAAAAAATAATTCTCCCAAAAGTGTAGGAAATTCATTGTTCGGTTTAGAATCCCTTATAGAGAGAGAAAAAGAAGCTATTAAAGCATTTTAAGAGGGGCTAGGCAAGTGGGAATGTGGGATCAATGTTGAATTTATGTTTTTTTTATTTTATTTTTATAAGCGATAAGTCACAACTTTATCCAGTTGGATGAACATTCATCTTGTCGACGACAGAAATGTTCCTTCACCATTTAGATTCTGGAAAAAGGAAATATTATGAGCTTTGATTTTGATTTTCACATTTTGGATTAGGATGTTCCAGCAGGTTCATCAAAGCTCTGCATTATTTCTTTTCCAAATTTTCCTTTCAGCACTGCAGCTAAAGGCAGGCATGAAGTTTATCAATCTTTTTTTTTTCTCGAGGGTATTATTGAGGGAAGAAAATACGGATTTTCAATGAAATTAGCTTTGAAATTTTGTTTTTGGAACTACTAGAACGAAATCTAAAAATTAATTAGTGATACTACGTAGTATTTTTTTGGTAAAAAAAGGGATCGCATAAAATTAATTAAGAGTACTGTACATCATAAACCCAGCTACATCAGCTGCTAGCATGGGCAAAATAAAGTCTGGAGGTTCCAGATACATAACATAACAAGAAGAAAAACTAGAGTCTATGTTAACAAAAGAACACGATTTGCAGCCTTTACGAGCCAAGGTGTCTGCACAAATATTCCCTTCCTGAAAGGTTCGGACGATTCACTTTTGATGGAAATCATTCAAAAACGTCCTGCAATAATCATGCAACAAAGGCTCTAAGATGTCATTAAGAGAGAATTTGTGTTGGTAAGCAGGCTAATAACAGCCAAAGCATCCGATTCAATTTCAAGTCGAGTGATTTGTTGTTGTTTTGCTAGCACCAGTCCATCATGCATGCAAAGCCCAGAGTTCAGCTTCCACACTTAATTGTGGCTAAAGAATTGTAAAGAATTAGGTATTTTTTGATTTAAAAACATATAAAAATTGAATTCATTAACATATATTTATAATACAATTTTACATTATATGATAAGTATAAAAACTAGCTATAGAATATAGATAGTAAATAATACAAAAAGTTAAAGTAATTAAGAAGTGTTATTAATTTTATCAACATTTTTTTAACTTAAATTTTATCAATTTTATCAATATCTTTTAAATTTGTCATATTCAGGATTTAAATAGTGGCTGTAACGCGACGTTACGGTGTTTATTTAGCGGTTTTGGCTCCTTCCTTTGTTGATATTTACGGTTAATATTTACTGCAATTGATCACGCAACGCGATCGAAAATCGTCTGCTACAGTAATTTAAATCCTTGGTTTATGAACAACATACTTTGATCTAATTAATCTCAGTTTTCCTTCAATAATATGGCCCTTTCAATGAATCATTGGGAGCCTACAGACGATGCTTCAATGTTAGTTGCCAGGCGTTGATGCTAGAACTTCTCATGAAATAATTAAGCATGCATGTGCTCAACACTAAGGAACGACAGGGTAGCCTATGGCTGAGATAGGTAGGCTCCTTTTAAAGCTAAACCTGGTCAAATATATAATTGACACGATAACAAAAAAAAAGGAGGGGAAGAAGAAAAATAAAGGTAAAGAAATCAAAGTGCCCTCATTTTTGCCATACAACGTGGTCTCATCATCACAAAATCATCTTTTTTTTTTTTTTCCTTTTAGGCCTTTAGTTACTTTTTGCCTCAGTTGTCAGAGAAATATAGCTTCCATCTTCATTTCAAATATTTTACACTTAAAACTGATAACTATGCCAGTTGGAACTTGGAACCTCCAAGGGGAAAAAAAAAAAAAATACTATTTGTAAAATTTGTCTCAGAATTGGCTTTTTCGTCCCAACATATTGCTTTGCTTTTCTTTCCTCCTTAATTTTTGTCTGCCCTTCATTTATTTTTATTTTTATTTTATATAATTTAATTATCATAATAATTAATAACTTCCTATAATAATCTTTGATGACAGCCCTCCAAGAATTAATTAAGTTGGCCACAACTCAATCTGCCTCTGGTTTCTAAGAGAATTACATTTGAACCTAACCATTGACAATACTCTGTTGATAGAAATCTATGCAAATTAACTCTGCTAATGTAAAAGGATAAGAAATCAATTGATGAAAAATGTCAGAGCAAAAGGGTCTCAGCTGATTTCAGACATTGGGCCCTTAAGCAACCCCAGAATATGAACCTTTTTGTCATTTCTAGCATTTTAGGAACCTTTTTGTTATCTTAAAGAAGCAGAATAGATTTTGCACTAGAGCAAATTCTGGGCCCCGAATCAAACAAAACTCTGAACTCCAGCCTCCCCCCAAAAATGGGCTTTAAACATTAACTTCCCAAAGGGATCAATTGCATTGTCTGATTGTCCCTTAGCAGCTACTGCTAGATTTCAACTTGGTAGGGTTTTGGTGGTGGCATGGTTGGTAGTTTAAGCAAAAGGAAAGGGTCAATGAAGGTTTTGAAATTCTTGCATAAAATAAGGGGAGGAGGGGATAAAGTTGACAGTGGCACAACCCTACTGTCCTTAAAAGCCTATAAATCTTACCCTCTTTAATCTTCATGATGATTTTATTATCATCTCCCTGGAGAGAGAGTGTGTGTGTCTGCTGATACCGATGAAGTTTTCTGTAATTGGATTGCGACGGTAAAGATGAAACCTGCTGCTTTTTTTCTTCTTCCATAAAATAACATTAGAAAACTTTCTTGGTATCATTATCTTCATTTTTTTCTTCTCATGATCCCCCAGTCTCTCTTCACTCCTGGAACTTTTGTGGGTTATAGACTTATAGTTAAGTTTCTTCACATTTACAATCTCTTTCTCTATCATTATTAACATTATTAACCTTGCAAGAAAAAACCTATTAAACTATATAGGAATTTGGGCTCCTGATAAATAAGTTTTTTGCTTTTTTCCTGAAAACTGTAAGGTACGGATGATTTTTACTTGCCCAAGTTATATCCTTTTACAGTACTCTCTTTCTCTACCGAATAAAGAAGCTTTTAAACTGATAAAAGAATGCATATTTGTTCTTTGTACACCATATTTGTATCTGCCATGGTTTCAGTCAATACTCACCAAAAGCAGTCTCCTGATGTTTTAGAAGATCTTGTTCGAAAACGATTGATATCTTTGCAATCCCCATCTCTTTTTTCCCCTTCATTTTATATCAAACTATGATATTTTCTTACTTCTTAGCTTTAATCTTTATGGTAAAAAGGATTTTTTAACCGAAAAAGCTTAAAAAAGCTTCCTCATGACCAGAACCACCTTCCTGCGTGAACCAACGCCATATATTCATTCACCAATCCCTTTTCCCATTGTTCTTTGTTTCCTCAGGATGGTTTGTTTTTGGTTCTTGATGAGTTTTCTTTTACAGATCAAAGAACTAGCTTTAATGAGGACCGTTTGATAAGAGATTCCTGATTCATCCTTGTCTTGGGTTAAGAGCTGCCTTACTTTCTCTTCAGGTACCTCTCTCCCTCCCCCTTTCTTTCTCCATTTTTTCCTAAAAAAAAAAACCCATTTTCTCTTTATCTGATATCTGAGGATATCTGACTTTTCCTCAGACATTCCGTCTCTTGCTGTTCTCTATTATCATAGTCTACTGTCGAGCTTGGTTTGTTTTTGGCACTTGGCACTTGGTAGCATATATAACAAACAAACAAACACAAGCTCATGTTGTACTACACCTATTATAAATTGCTAATAATGCATCCTACATCCATCACCATACACGTGGCTGATAATCCTGATTGATTCCATTCCACTTCCATACCCCAGATTCTCCTACATTACTTGTTCATTCAAAACCTTAATTAATTGCCTAGGCAATCTCATGGAGTCTGAGTCTGAGTCAGAGTTACTTAATTAACTGCCTAAACAAGAAATGGATGAAGCTTAGGGGTATGATTTTAACAGGGTGCTTGGTCTTAAGATGTTAATATCTAGCAAAGACATATTTGGTTAATAATCCCTGCAATGGATATGGAAGCAACAAAAGCCAGACAGACACAAAAGGCATACATCACATGACACTTTGTGTTAACATAGATACGTGAAATCCGGGGTGCTTTTTTTACCCCCCGTAGAGCCAAATGACCGAACAACCCTATTGTTTTGGATTGGTCCCACCCTAGCCAGCCCCTAGATTTTTTTTTTGGGTAAATATGAAAAAATATTCTTAATAATTGAATAATTGTTAAATTATTTAATAGTTAAGAATTATTTAAAAATAAAAAGTTAAAATTCATATATTGTAAAAATAAAATTATCTTTAATGAATTTTTTTTTCATTAAAAAATTATTAATTTTTAAAAATTTAATTAAAAATAAATTAAAAATTAAAAAATAAAATATTTAAATATTTATTTTTTTAAAATTTTAAAATTTTAAAAAATAAAAAAATTAATTTTAATTGTATTATTTATTATTTAATTAAAAATAGTAAATAAAAAAATTATGTTTTAAAATTAAAAAATTTATTTTTAGAAAAATTTATTTTTTAATTAAAAAATAAATTAAAAAATAAGAGCAAAAGAGATAAGAAGATTTTTTTATCGAATATAATTTTATTTTTATAATTTTATTTTTAACAATTTTATATTTTATATTTTTAAAAAATAATTTTTATTTATTATATCATTTAATAATTATTGTATTAAAAATAATATATTTTTTAAATTTACCCAAATTTTATTTTTGGATGTAACAAATGTTTGACCGAAGGGGACCCCAAAGTCCCAAACCCCATCCACATTGAACAAAGACTGAGGTCGATGTAGGTGCTTGTGACTTAGGTGCTTAGCCAGTTAAGACTCCCTAGAATCCATAAAAACGAATGTTAGGCCGAGAACAACTGTGGGTGGGGCGTAGGGTTTTTTTGGTGGTCGTCTCGATAAATCTAGCCTCGGCTTTGCTGCTGATTTGGTCAGGAGAGTCAAAATTGAAAAAAAAAAAATTAAAAATAGAACTGGCACATGATTTTGAAGTTTGAACGTTAGAAAAATAAGAGAAAAGAGGAGAGAGATAGCAGTATAACATGTTTATGTGGATCCCAAACATGGGGAAAAGGGGGCAACGAAGGGATTTTTGGAAATGATGAAGGGTAAGAAAGGAAACAAGAAGAAGACAGAGGTTGCTTGCGCAAATCTAGCTAATCTGGGGCTTCTGGGGCAAGTAAAGTGAAAGGTGGGGTTGAACTTTGAAGCTGTGGTTAAGGCAAAACCCCAAAGCCATCCCCCAAACTGTACCAACAAACACAATCCTTTATTTATTTGCCCACATTTACTTCTTGGCCTCATTATGTCTTCAGTTGCTACTTCTTCTTCTTCTTCTTCTTCATTGAAATGCTCTTTTTTCTTCATTCACTCTTTGAATATTTCAATCTTTTCTTTTTAAGATAGGACAAGAAAACCCATCAAGGAAGCTTTGTCAAGGGCAATAAGAAGAGAAAAATAAAAACGTACAGACACCAACCCCATATTTTTGATTTTATGTTTCTTTCTTTGCTTTCATCCATGTTCCTTTTTTTTTTTTTTTTACCATTTTGCACTCTCCAACATGTTTCTTTTGTGCTTTCCTTTTGTTATTTTCTAGGAAGTAGTGTATGAAAAAGCTCGCCTTTTTTTTTCCTTCTCATTCTTTGTGTTTTTTTTTTTTTTTAATAATGATGATAGGCCTGTGGTGGGGGCAAAAGCGGAAGCAAAGCTTGAAGAGTGGTGGAATGGTAACTGCTGTAAATCCATCTACAAAGAAAATTGAAGCAAGATTGAGCTTTTCCATGAGAATTTTTGAGAAGCAAATGGGTTTCGGAGGCTCATATGAAGCGTGGGGCAATTATAAATGGAACCCCATTTTCTTCAAAGTCCAATCTTTGCAACAAACTCTCTTCTTAATCTTTTTCTTCAGCTTCTGGTGACGGAAGGTGGTGGCGACGATGGCGATGGCGATGGCGATTGCGGTGGTGGTGATATTGGCGGGTTCGGCTCAATCTCTTTATTGTTCATTATGATATACTATTTTTTTTTTCATCTCTTTTTGGTCCATAATGTTGGAAAAAGCAACGGGTATGTTGGTCTCTTTGCTCTATTTTAAATCTTAGTGACGCTAACTTCCTCTTTTGGATTTAGTTTTCTGCTTTTGCTTGGTTCATGAAGGAAAAACCCCCATTTTCATGGGAAAGAAGAAAAAAAGAACTTCAAAAAAACAAGAAACAATTGGGAGGTTAGAAATTAAATAGTGCAGTAAATAGGTAGGAGCTAATTCCGTGAGGAGTTGGTGAGTGAAGTAAATTGTTGAGGTTCCTTAAACAATGCAGACTTCAATGTTCTACACTGTTTTATTGTACTCAGCCTCTGTCCCTGTAATTTTTTTCTATCTTCTAGGAAAATGTGTAGTATTATTACTATTATTATATGTCACACCCCATTTAATATATAGTCAGTTGATGTAGAGATATTTATGTAAGAATTTTTTCTTGTTGGGATTTCCATTTTTATGATAAATCTAGTTGTATTTTTATTCATTCTAATGGGTTTCTTTTTGTTGTTGTTGGTTCGTGTTTTTGGGATTTATCTTTTTTGGGTTTTGGGTGGGGAAGGCTGAGGTGACAATTGCAGACATTGAAACTCCTTGCTGGTCTAGAGCTACCTAGAGTTGGGCACCATGGAAGAGAGTCTAAGTGGGCTATATTTTAAAACTACTTTAGTATTGTATTTTTTGAGAAAGGGGGACGGACGACTGCCAGGGCAAGAAAAACAAAGGCAAAGACAAGAAAGTTGAGGGATGAGAGACGAAGATGGGCTTGTATTTTAGTTCATGGAAGTGTCCTATCATCGTGTACTGCCAAATTTTGGGTTTTGTTTCCTTTTTTGGTTTTTGGTATGCACGTGAAACTGGGTTATGTTTGTGCTTGTGTTAGAATTTTATGAATTTAAATAGTGATTACAAATACGTTTTTAATTTTGTCGTGTTTATTATAATTGTAAACGTAATAAATATTATAACAATAAAAAAATTAAAATCACAAAATAACGATTTTAATATCGTGTTGCGATCATTATTTATATCCTGGTTAGAGTGTAGACTCCTCTCCTCTTGTTTATCAGGGAAAAAAAAGAAGTTGAGGATGTGATTATAAATTTTTTGAATGTTTGATATCTTTGGTGGGGCCTTTTCAGTGTAATTTCCTGGAAAGTGGATTTTCAAAGAGAAACAAGAAAACAAATTGGTTAGAGAATTCCCCATTTTTGTTGCCTAATCTGGTGTTCACTAAAGTTAATCAAGTGGAGTCAGGATTAGGATGGGAAAAAATGTGTTTGTCAGTTGGAGAATATGAATTATGAATGGAGTTTCACTAATTTGGCTGTGTCAGTTGGGACCATTTTCTTTTCAAAAAATTCACCATCCTAGCAAAGTTTTATGAATATCTCTTCTTTTTCATGAATATGATAGTTCTGTTCTTATCATGGATTCTAGTCTTCATCCGTTTTTGCCAATGTTTTAAAAATTGGATCGAAAGTTAAACCGATGAGATCTTTGATTATTGGTTCAATAGGTTTCATCGGTTGAATCAATGATTAAATATTAAATATAGTAAATATTTAATAAAAATATTTATTTGACTAAATGATATGATTTTTAATATATATTCAAGAAGTTAGAGATTCAAATCTCATTACATATAATAATTTTTAAAAAAGATAAGTTCAACACAGGTTTTTTGGTTTTTTTCTAAGCTTTTATCAGTTTGTTACCGGTTCAACTGATTTTTTATCGGTTCGAAGAATTCTCAATTCTATGATATGTATCGGATCGGATAGGTCATTGATTTTTGGTTCAACCAATCTGATCTGATTTTTTTTTTTAACACTGATTTTTGCCCCTTCAAAAGTGTATCTTAAAATGTATTCATCTTAAAACCATAGAAATTAGATTTGTGCAAACTCTGCAGCCTCAGATTTTGAGTGCCTAGGTTTTGTTTGCTGGCCTAAACGAGCTTTGCTAATTTTTTTTTTTCCTTCCAATTTCTGTGCTTACAAGTTTTAGTTAGGCTGGAAACAGACCGAGTTTGAATGAATAGAGTTTTATTTATATTCGTTCGTTTAATTCTGAATTTATTTGTATCTGATTTATATTCATTAAGAATTTTAAAATAATGTTTGAATTCAGTTCGTTTAAAATTGGATATGATCCAACTCGGTTTTAATGAATCAATTTGTTCACAAATATTAAATGAACCTATTTACTAATAGTTAAAAACATGTTCATGAACAATAAATAAATTTAAACAAATTAACAAATAAGTAAAAACGATGAAACAATAAATAAATAAAATATTATTAATATTATTAATTATATTATATTCGAATAATAAATCTTCGAATCAGTTTTAAATCATTTTATAAATGAATTTATTTGTGAGCGTAAATAAACTGAACACATAGTGTTTGACATATTGTTTGACATCCACCTATAAATAAATAAATCTTAAAATTTTATTTAAAATAATTTATTTAACTTCACAAAAAAAAAAAAATCGAATTATTCATAAATCGTGAACGGTTTTGACTCAACCCCTAACTCCCTATATTGGAAACCTAAAGTTACAGCGTGAAACTGTCAAACTGATGTAATCAAACATTTAACAGATGAGTGAAATTAATGCTCAGGGACTCCAATCATACAAGTTTTTGTACCTTTTTAACTGGGTAGAACTCAGTTCCTGGAACTTCGCCCAACAACTTTATTTTCAGAACCTGAAAATCTAGATGAGGATCCAGAATTAAAATGAGCCTTCTGGAAATTAATTGCATCCTCATTTCCTGGATCATTCTGTAAATTTGAGGCACTAAGACTGAAATTCAGTCATCCAAAATTAATTTGGTAAATGTTTCTAGTTTCTCTGCTGTTTTCTTACCTTACTGCAGGGTTTTTTATACGAATATAGCCAAAAAAAAAAAAAAACCCCAAAGTACCTATGCTTTTAGATTATTTTTCAAAATACGCTCGTTTTAAAATTAGCTGGGAAATCGCCACTCCCCATGACGATTTTCCAGCATCAAAATATTGATTTTGGCTAAAAATACCAAGGGAAATCGCCATGGGGGGTGGCGATTTCCCTTGGTATTTTTTTCAAAATTTGATAAAAATACCAAGGGAAATCGCCACCCCCATGGCGATTTCCCTTGGTATTTTTAACCAAATTTGTAAAAATAATGAAGGGAAATCGCCATGGGGGGTGGCGATTTCCCTTCATGTAATTTTTTTTTTAATTAATCAACAAATTTTAATTTTTTTTTTTAATTTGTAAATTTTATTTTTTAAATTTAAAAATTATAAATTAAATTAAGTTTCTTATTAAATTTAAATATGGAAAATTTTATTTCTTATAAAAATTAAAAAAACAAAATAATATTTCTTCTTAAATTTGTATATCAAAAATTATATTTGTAAGTTTTGTTTAAATTTTAAAATTTTGTAAGTTTTGTTTTTTAATTTTAAAATTTATAAATTAAATTAAAATATTTTTTTTATAATTAAAAAAAAAAAATCGTAAGGTAAATTTTATTTTTTAAAATTTATGAACAAATTTTTTTAAATTTTGTTAATTGATTTGTATTAGATAAAAACAAAAAACAAACAAAAAAACTTGCATTACATTTTCCCTTATAATCCAAAGTACATGATAAGTTGAGAAAAACATGTAATTCATTTATTGTTGATGCGAAGTCTCCCCCAATGTGCCAAATCGTTGCGGACAATTTCGACGGTTATGACCTCCGTTTCTGCATAATCCACAACGTTTTGGTTGGCCTTTCTCCCTGAGGTCCATTTCATTACGAATACGACTTGATTTTGGCCGACCATGTGGATTTCTCCGCATTTCTTGATTGGGACACACTTCTGAACCATCATATTGAGGCCAGTAACCTTCATTTCCAACAGCTTCGAACTCATGTCTATAAACATTCAATATATTTTCCAGTTTATAGACTTTGTCCACATATTGCATGCAATCTACATGGACATGTGCACAGGCAGCAACTACATGTGAACAAGGGAACCTTTGTGCTTGAAACTTTCCACAATCACACCACATGTCACTGAGGTTGACTTTGTAGTTCATTGCAGAAACACCCTCTTGTGGAGCAACTAACTCTTCAACCAGAAAAGATTGATTTGCTCGCGTAAAATTACGAACAATGTGGGAGTTAGCTTTCCTGCGATTTTCTTGCATAGCTTGTGTGACTGTTTCACAATATGTGTGCCCTCCCTCCATCATGGCAATTTGTTTGTTCCCCATCTTAACAAAAAGTGCAGCCAACCTATAATATGTTGATTGCACTAAAGCAGTAATGGGAAGATGACGCGTTCCCTTCAACACCGAATTGATAGATTCAGCTAGGTTGGTTGTCATATGGCCATAACGCCTTCCTTGATCATATGACTGCGCCCACTTCTCCTTGGGGATCCTATCAAGCCAGTTAGCCGCCTCTGCATTTTCTCCATGAAGATTGTCATACATGAAATGAAAATTCGGTCGCCTCAACTCGTATCCTAATAAATTTAAAAACAAAAAACTTATGAATTTCAATATTATTTTATATGCTAAACGAAATATAAGAGATAAAATAACTATGATTTGATTCCATACCCATGTTAACAATTTGTCGACGCAATTCCTTATTGTTAAACTTTTTCATAAAGTTCGCTGCAATGTGTCGAATGCAGTACACTGAATATGCATGTGGAGGATTCCATCCACCATTGCGTCTAATCGCAGCTTTGATGGCTTCATGTCGATCAGACAGCAAGCAAATGCCAGGCTGTTTTGTCACGTGTTTAAAAACTGTTTAAAAACCTATATCATCAATCTTATCCATTGCAGAAAAAATCAAGTTCCAATATTTTCTGCAGCATTTGATTGACTGAAATATAGCTGAAATTTTTTTTTCTGCTTTCCAGAATTTCACTTGTTTGCTTATGAAAATGTAATGCAAGTTTTTTTGTTTTTATCTAATACAAATCAATTAACAAAATTTAAAAAAATTTGTTCATAAATTTTAAATAATAAAATTTACCTTACGAATTTTTTTTTTAATTATAAAAAAATTATTTTAATTTAATTTATAAATTTTAAAATTAAAAACCAAAACTTACAAAATTTTAAAATTTAAACAAAACTTACAAATATAATTTTTGATATACAAATTTAAGAAGAAATATTATTTTGTTTTTTTAATTTTTATAAGAAACAAAATTTTCCATATTTAAATTTAATAAGAAATTTAATTTAATTTATAATTTTTAAATTTAAAAAATAAAATTTACAAATTAAAAAAAATTAAAATTTGTTGATTAATTAAAAAAAAAAAAATTACATGAAGGGAAATCGCCACCCCCATGGCGATTTCCCTTCATCATTTTTACAAATTTGGTTAAAAATACCAAGGGAAATCGCCATGGGGGTGGCGATTTCCCTTGGTATTTTTATCAAATTTTGAAAAAAATACCAAGGGAAATCGCCACCCCCCATGGCGATTTCCCTTGGTATTTTTAGCCAAAATCAATATTTTGATGCTGGGAAATCGGCATGGGGGGTGGCGATTTCCCAGCTAATTTTAAAACGAGCGTATTTTGGGAAATAATCTAAAAGTATAGGTACTTTGGGATATTTTTTTTTTAGCTATATTTATATAAAAAAACCCCTTACTGCATGGTTATTATGTTATTTTTCTTGATAATGACCAATTAGTACTTAAGAGTAGGCCATTATACATTTATGAGTAGCTTGACTTTGGCACGTTCTCTTGCGTTTAATGTTTCCCTCAAATATCACCACGAAATTGTTTTTTCCCCTTATAAGTTATAACCAATGAAACACACCGACATTACGCTGTGGTGAAAATGCCGCCCATTCCCTTTACAGCTTATGTCCTTTAGGCCCTGGAAATTAGAAAACTGGTTCAGTCTCATTTCCTTTCACATCCTCAATCAAAAATGGAAGACAAGCGAGCAATCACATCAGAATTCTCCTTTTTACAAACAGATTTAAAGCAGGTCTTCGGATAATCAAAAACCCAGAAATGAAGCTGTCCTTCATTGCATCTCATCACGACAAGAATTGAATAAAATGCCCATTGTTTCCTGAATGTGGTAATAACCAGGTAGTGGAACTTGTCCCCTCCTGTCCTGTCTTTGAGCGTGAAAGGGCAGCAGAAATACCAAAGGAGAACTCTGCCACAGCTCCAAAAAATATCTATCTGAAACCATTAATAGGACTAACCTATAAAAATTGAAACACACAAACACAAAATTCTGAGGGAGAGAGTGCCAATAGCTAATCAAAACCTGAGGTCGAGCTTCAACAAGTGAAATGGATCTCATGTGCTAAATTTACGGTACGAGGTTTTTTACCAGCTAGTATTTAACTATACATATCTATGTTACTCGAATTCGGTTGTGCGTGTCGGATACGTGTATGTGTCTAACACAAATATGTTCAATTTTTTTATAAGTTTTTTCCATGTATTTGAAGGATCCTTAGAAGGTCATATCCCCATACTCATGTCCGGGTATATGTCGGACACGGTTGTCGGACATGGGTACTTAATGAAGAGTCGAAATAACATAGATACATATACAGGAAGTTTAATGTGAAAAGAGGAACATCCCCGTCTCACTTTCTGAGACCAGAATCCAGAAGCACTTGGGGATGTAGAGGAAGCAAATCTCTGCATACAGAATACTCTTGTGCAGATATCCACCAAGTAAAATGGTACATGCATACGAATAAGGAACATGTCTCATGCCAGGCAATTAAACAACTGTTTGAATTAAACAGCAGAATGGCAGGAAACATTCACAAAATCTGATAGCAGACAAAATTATTGAAACACAAGCACCAATTGTAAGTGTCCCATTAAGATAAGTCATGAAGCTACACATAGGTGACAAGAACAAGGAAAAACAAATGAATTGCAACTGGCAAAGGAAAATTCTGCAATAATCGAGAACTTGTGCCATAACATCATCGAAGAGAATAGTCATTCATCAAGAATGCAGAATCCGAAAGCACTAACTGTATTCAAACATAAGAAGAAAAAAGGGCCTAAAGACATTTCAAACGAAAGCTAAGAATAGA
The DNA here is from genome assembly GCA_030761205.1 of Fremontodendron californicum. Classification (NCBI taxonomy): domain Eukaryota; kingdom Viridiplantae; phylum Streptophyta; class Magnoliopsida; order Malvales; family Malvaceae; genus Fremontodendron; species Fremontodendron californicum. The sequence continues at coordinate 22,069,341 of JAULJL010000014.1, read as the reverse complement.
AAGGACATAAAATGTGTATTTTATGAGCTTATCTAACCCCCACACTTAGCTTTTTGCTAGTCATCGAGCAAAACAAAACAAAAAAAAAATCTAATCTAATCCACTTTCGTAGGAAATCACGGTGGCACTTAGCATGTGACACAAGCCTTTAAACCCCTAGGTGTCCCTAGTGAACAAGTTTAGTCTCGTGAGAGTTTACTAGGATGATACCCACAAACATTGAAAACATAAGAAAAAATAAAAATAAAAATGAAAATAATAATTACAACGAATCTTCCAATATAAATTAGAGTTAATCATTGGACAAGTCTTATAAACTAATCAATAGCTTAAAGAATTTCACAAAGAAATCATGCATGAATGTAAATACTTTTAGTTAAGCCAACATTAATATAACATATCTCAATTAAGATAATGCATATTCAAACTTAATCTCAACTTCTCACAAGGGATACTCTCATGATTTTCACTCGTTAGAGTAGTGGTAAAATGTTTACACTCAATCAATCTCATGAAAACAGTTCTACCATATGCTTGCTTGTCCACCTATTCTCCACTATTTATATCATGCAACTTCATGAATCAAGAGGTCTTTATTCAAGGTTGTAATGGGGCCAAGGGGTTGTAATATGATTAAAGAATAAAAGGAAAAGGATATTACAAAAGTTCTAAAGATTTTATAGAGTTTAGAGACATAATAAGATTTTGCAAATAGAACTTTCTCAAAACCCTTTAAAATACATAACATCATAGGCTAAATATTCATGTTGAGCCTTTGCTTCATTCTAACCAACTTTGTAACATATTTTTTTTCTTTAACAAAAAGTTCAAGAGATGATTCAGATTTTTTTTTTTTTTTTTTAAATTTTTTTATATGGGAATGTATTTGAGAATGTTCACTTTCTTTTTCTTTTGACTTTTGCCTTTTTTTCCCACACTTATTTCTTGTTTCTAACCCAAATTTTCAATAAATCTCCCTTATTTATGCAATATGTCTCAAAATATTCTATTTCATCTATAGAACAAGGGTAAGGATATAAGTGTATTTAGGCTAGGTAAAAGATGTGGTTACCAATGAAATAGCTTATTCAATGTAGGCTTAAATTGGCTCACTGAGGGCGGAGTTTCTCTTGGAACATCAATAAGGGATGGTTGATTTGGCCTTGGTTATAAATCCTAATGCCTCTATCATATCCATGTTGTCACATGTATCAATATAGTCTCAAATGGTTTAAAGCAAGTTCTAGAGAAACATGTTATCATAAGAGCACACAAGAAAGAAATTGGATTAATATGTATAATGCATCAATCATATAGGCTCAAAACTCACAAGGATGATTATACAAGTCAATATCAAGTCTAAACATGCTTTTTCTCAATCAACATATCATATTAACATTGGCTCATGAAAATAGTATTCAAGCTTAATTCTCATGAAAATCTGCTCACTAATAACTAGTTTTAGACCTACACAATTCATGTCTCATTATAGTATTGAAAAGAACTAAAACACACTAAAAACAAATTAAAAAGACTCAAAACAAAAAAATTTGACAACCTAAAATAAGAAATCCTAATTTTTTCCCCCACACTTAATTCTTACATTGCCCTCAATGTAATGATATTACCCACATGAAAGAATTATGTGTAAGAGAAAAGAACTAATAACATAAGAATAAAAATAACTAAGACTCAAAACAAAACAAACTCATGTAACCTAAATAATATTAAAACATTAAACAAACAATTAACAAATAAACATAATAAAAAGAGAAATGGAAAGAAAGCAAATATGAGTATGGCAGGTTGGTAATGCCTTCACCGATTGGGCTGCCTCCCAATTAGCACTTGGTTGATTGTCTTCAACCTAGCCTATACCCCTTCTTGGCTTTTAAGGATCTTTGGGCTTAGACATGAAATTTCTCAAATTTGTGCTTTTTGTAAGGCGGTTTCTTTACACAACTGTGGATGCATTCTCCATCACAATTATTATTCCATCATCCTTTGTGGTGCATAGCTCATCGAGGAATGGTGCATATTTTGGTACTTGTTGAATGACATCCACAAACAAGTTGTTTAAGGTTTCCAGCATGTGTTGTTCATGTTCTTCCTCCTTGAACTTTGCGAATCTACTAAGAAAAGGTGGAGAAGAAATATTAGTAAAAATTGGAACCTTAAAAGTTACCTCAGGTGCCGAAATACTCTCAATTGGAATTTTAGCTTCGTTATCCTCAAGAAGTAAATCCATATTTGGTTTTATCTCATCCTCATCTTGTTCCCCACTTCTCAAGATCTCAATACTAGCATTAGCTTCATCAAGTTTTTCAGATCTTTGTTATACCAATCTCACCACACTACTATCCAATTGGCCCATTTGAGTTTCTAAACTCTTGATATTTGCCCTTGTTTCCTAGATACTTGCCATTGTTTCCTGTTGAAATTGCAAAGTATTAGTAACAAGGAAATAAACTAAATCCTCAAGAGATGTACCTTGGCTTAGAGTCACAGGTGGTGGCTGAAAAAAAATCTGGTTGTTGAGGCCATGATTGATTGAAGCCGGATTGATGATTGTAATTGGCGTAAAGATCAACTTCTTGATAATTGCCCGAATAGCTATAATTAGTATGATCCCACCATCCTTCATTGTAAGTGTTTGAGAAAGGATCATATTGTTATGGTTGGAATCCTTGTTGGCTTTGAAATCCTCCTAAATCATAGACTTGTTCAAAATTATCTTCTTGGAAGTGTGGACACAAATTGGTTGGGAGATCTACCATGAACTTCCATGCCATATCTCCTTGCTTTGATTATAAAAAAAAACAAGAAGACCTGTATATACAAGAAAATAAAAAAATAAAAATATACACAACTAATTAGAAATAAAAATAAACCAAGTAATACATAAATTATAGAAAACAATCCCCAGCAATGGCACCAAAAACTTGATGCACTCAAAAGAGTATATCTTATTTAACCTTGCACTAAAAAGACTAATTGTAAGTATAGTAGTTAGCAAGGGTCGAGTCCTCAGGGATTGGGTTTTAATTTATAAGTTATTAGTTTATCATTTAAGTTCAAAGACAAGAAAAGAAAAGGGGGTTTTGAAGTAGTTTTTAAAAGTAAAGAAAACAAGAATAATAAAAAGCAAGCAAGTAAGTAAATAAGTAAGAAATCAAATATGAAAAAAATATGGTTAAGGTTTCATTCTCCACCACTAGACATCATTGAGAATAAATAATCAGATCTATCAACATCAATTAACTATCAAAATTATCAACCGTAGATAACAAGCTCTGCTACCCCAATCTTTCCTTAGTTTGTCGTTAAATAGAACAAGCTCTCTATTTAATCTCTAACTATCAAACAACCTAGAATAAGCTCTCTAAATTCATTTTGATAGCAGCTTTATGATGAGAAAGATAGGTTGATCTAAGCAACAAACACATAAGCTCGGATTGTTCAACTTAGGTTATGTTCCACTTTGCAATTAGCGAAAACTCTAACATAATCATTGATCACAAATTGCCACTTATGAATAGGAAATCAAGACAATTAAACAGATCAAGACTTCTAAACTAGCAATAGATAATGATCAAGATCTATCTAGTTGTACACCTAAACAAATCAAGACAAAGATCATGAAAAATTCTTATAGAAGAACATAAGCAATTTTGATAGAAAATCAATATTTGATAGAATTTGAAAATTAATTACATAACATGTCTAGGGCTTTGAAATCACCCTTAACCAAAGAAAAGTTTAGCCTAGCATAGGCATAGTTAATATAAACATATAAAGAAAATAAAAGAATGGAGAAGAAGAAGAATGATGATCCTTGAGTCTCCTCCAAAGATGTCTGGTTTGTGGCTAAAAAAATGATATTTATAGAGTTTTAAAACCTAAGAACAAGTCCTTGCCGCACAAGTATGTTAGGAGGCAAAAAATTGCATTTTTTTGTAGGTTTTCGAGTTTTTCCCGAATCTTGGGCGTCGGGCTCTCTGCCAGCCATTTTGTTACTGCATCTTTTGTACTTCCTCGGCTGATTTGGTTGACCATTTCTTGTCCGATTTAAGCGTATGAACTACCATTGGAAAGGTATTCAAGTCAGCTTCAAAAGTCAAGAAGGAAGTTTCTTTAAAAAAAGAATTTAACATCATATTTTCCTTGCAACAAGCTCCGGAGGTGGAATCTTACTGATTGCTTTGCACTAAGAATTTAATCTTTTTGACTCCTATGTCTTCTTCCATCTTGTGATTATGATTTTATAAGTTCTTTAACATCATAATTGACATCTTTTCTCTTTATTCTTCTAAATATTCCTAAAATTCAAATACATAACATAATTAATCAAATAAAGAGAGAAGACATAACGAAAACTAAGAATTGAAAGGGCATAAAATGTGTATTTTATGAGCTTATCAATAACATTTCATGCAGGCACAAATCTCATATGTAGCGGCCTTAGTAATATTCTTTCTGTCAGCAGCGCTCATCGGCAGTAGCACATCCTGGCACGTCACTTTTGGGCACGACGCTTCTTGGCACGTCACTTCTTGGCACGTCACTTGGCACATCGCTTCTTGGCACGTGGCTGCTTGGCACGCCGCTTTCTAGCACGCCTCTCCTTGACAGCAGGACTTCCTGCAGTAATACACAACTATTTGAAGACTGTGGAGCTAACCCCGGAAGGTTGGCAGGATTCTTGGGTTTGCTCCACTCTTGGGACGTCCTGAAGAGCAAGGCTTGTAGGCTCAGGTATGGAGACTGTTAAGGAGTCCGCTTCTTAACCTTTCCCTGAAACACAAGTGCTTTCCTTTACCATTAAATAGATAGTACACTCTTAAGTATGTTGTCATATAACCTTTTTCACTGCCTGTAACCAAAATATTACTTAGGATGTAACCTCCATGTAACTCTCATACTACCCACTGCTTTTGGTAACCTCTTTCTCTCTCCCACTACCCATGATTTGTGACACTTTCACGTGAGTGGTTCCCTGATAACTTCTCACTTGGTTTGTAACTTCTCTGGGTAACTTCTCCTGAAGGGACATAAATAGGGCTCAAAAGTTTCATTTTACATCTTTTGGCCATTTGACAAACTTTCAGTCATTAAGAGTTCTTTGCAACATTTTCTCTACAATTTCTAAAACAACCATACTCTCCACCATCCTCAGCCACTTACAGCTTTCATCACCACCACCTGTCATCGCATTTGTTCTTCAGGGTCTGCTACAATCTTCCTCTCCGCTGTCTTCCTACGACATCTCGTTTTACTGGTTTGTAACGTTTCCTTACCCGAACAAAATAACCCTCTACATTTTGGTGACTTCGTTAAGCGATTGCATTAAGTGAAACATTTTCTGACTTTTTCACTGGAAAAATGAAAGACTCTACTGGAACTCAAAGTGCACCAGTCCTATCTTACATCCAAGATCTGATGAAGATTGTGAAGGCTAACGAGGTGTATTTACGAGATGATTAATAATAGTTAATTTGTTAAGTAACAAAGTAATAGTTATTCTAAAAATCTTTATTCCCACGAATTTATAGTTAGTATCTAACAAGTTGTCTTGGGTACTGAAAATGACTTTATTTGAATAGTTGGTGTTGCAACCTAAAAAATAACAATAAGTCTCATCGCGGACATTACTCGTTAAGTGTGACATTGGGGTAACAGAGGAAAAAACAACTTAATTCCTCTTGAGATAAAGTGAGGTTTTGAAAACAACCTCGAAAAAAATGGAATCGCCACCAATCGTTTTTGGTTAGGTTTGACCGGCCACCTATTAAAACCAATTTTATAAAACAATTTAAAATTAATTAAAATATTTTTAAAACCAATTTCGAAGTCTGCGTTTTAAAACCAGAGAAAACAAAAAAGGGTTTGGGAGTCGGTTACGTGTGGGGAAGGATTAGCACCCCCACAACGCCTGCATAAAACGGTACCTTATTAATCGTGTGTTATCTCGAGTCTCGGTGAAAAGTAAGTTTTGAAATTAGCATTTTAAAATAATTCCCATATTAAAGAAAAATAATCCCATTTTTATTTGAAAATGATCCAGAATTTATTAACTTAAAATTTTCCTATATTCCCCAGCAAACCTGGTAAAATATAAATTTTTTTATTTATTTAGAAAATCTCCCAATCACTCTCATTTTTTGAAAGAAAGATATTGCGTTGTTAATTATAATTGATGATATCCTCCCCAGCAAACCTGGCAGAAAACTCATGAATTATTTTAACTCAGTAATATCCTTATTTTTAAAAAAAGCATGATCTTTTGGAAAACATTTTAAAAAAGGGTGATGAATATGCAAATTACTACTAACGTCATGGCATATGAGTGAATGACATGACATATGGATTAATGACATGGAATGCTTGACATGGCAAAATCTAGATAACATGGCATAATCTAAATGACATGGTAGAATCTAAATGACATGGCAAAGATCTAAATAAAATGACAAAATTTGATGACATGATAAAACCTAGATGACATATTAAAAATCTATATGACATAGCAAAAATCTAAATTAAATGGCAAGAACTAATGACATGATAAAACCTAGATGACATATTAGAAATCTATATGACATAGCAAAAATCTAAATTAAATGGCAAGAATTAATGACATGATAAAACCTAGATGACGTATTAGAAATCTATATGTCATGGTAAAAAATCTAAATTAAATGGCAAACATTATCATAGAATATTCATGATTATGCTATAATCAAAATGACAACATAAAATCTAAATCAAAGCAATGACATCACTATGGAATATTCACATATATATGGAATTTATATAACCAAAATAGCAAAAATTAAATGTCATAAAATATGCATGAATATGAAAAATGCAAATGCATGGAAATGTATTTCTCCCACAAAATAAGGATATTCGTATATCTAAAAAGACATCCGACTACCTTTGGAAGAGACCTAAGTTGGATTTTCTAACTCGGATTTTAGACTTGGATTAAAAAAATCAGAATTTTTGGACAAAATAAAACTTGGCCGAAAACACCCTTTAAAAGACTCTAATTTTTCCTAGTTTTGAAACCCAGAGTTGACCAACCTTGACCCGACTTTTAAAAAATAAATTATATGATTAAAATAACTTGGTAATTAATCTAAGACAGCAACTAATGTTTTAAATCAGCCCCCTCTTTGTGCCTTAAACAAAACAGAAAATTATTAGTTCATAAAAACAAATCTGACTTTTCTGACCAGTTTTCGAAACCAATTTTTAAACCCTTCTAAAAAATTTCAAAACAATCTGAAAAAATTATAGGAGACTTAGAACATGTCGATCTCTATGGGAAAAAATCAGCTTAATTTTTAGACTAAGGATGACCTACCCTAAAATTCATGAAAGATAGAACAGTGGGTAAAAAAACTGCATAACAAAAAAAACATTTTAAAACCTTTGATAAAAACGTCCAAAAATCAGAATAAAAATATTAGAGACTCCTCTAATGTCCTACAACCAGTGGTAAAAATTTCTAAAAATTTGGACAAGGGTTGCCTAATGAGAAAAAATCATAAAATTAGAAAATCCAACTTTGACAAATCTTAATGTTCCACAAGTATGCTCAGTAAAGCTTGGCTTTGAGCCATTGATTGGCTTAAGTCAAAAATCAAGTGGGAAATGACAAAATGCAGGAAACAAGTGGCATGAAATATGCATGACATAGTATCTAAAATGACATGGCAAATGGCATGGAATAATGAGAATGACCTAATGCTTAAATGACATGTAATATGACATGGCATATGAAAATGGCCTAAATGTCTAAGTGACATGTAAAATGACATAGCATATGAAAATGGCCTAAATGTCTAAATGAAATGTAAAATGACATAGCATATGAAAATGACCTAAAGATTAAATGACATGTAAAATGACATGGAATAATAAAAATGACCTAGCTAAATGATATGAAAAATGATGTGACAAATAAAAATGACCTAAACTAATAAATGATGCATGTTGGCCGAATGGCCTAGAGAGCATGGGAAAAAATCTAAACTATATGACAAATAGCCACAAGATGCAAAGGTATGGCATGAACCAAAAGAACAAAATGGTTAGCAAGAATAATAAATACATATAAAAATAAATAATAATAGAAATAAGAAATTTAAAGTAGCAAATAAATAAATAAATAAAAATAAAATAAAAAATATTGAAATGAACTCCATGGTTGGTATATTAGACAAAGCCCCCCTAACCATTATCACTTGATTCTCATCAAGATTGTGAAGCCTAACCATTGTTTTATTTGTTTTGAAAAAGCAAGAACAACAAGAAAGCTTTTATAAAACCTTTATTAAGCAAAGAAAATAGAAAGAAATCACATGAAAAAATAAAGAATAACATGAAGAAGAAGAAAGAAAAAAATGTAAGAACCAAAGAGGAATGGCTACCTTAACAAAAACTTTCTTTCTTTTCTTTCAAAAATCTTTTTTTTTTAAAGGTTTTAGCTACTGCTTCTTTTTCAAAATCAGCCAACTTGTCTTTGAAAACATGAAAACCCCCTTTGTTAATAGGCTTGGCCGGCCACCCCTTGGTGTTGGTGAATGGTGTAGATTAATTCATTTAATTGTCCTACACCATCTAAGCCCTTGGATCCAAGATATATATTTTCTTGACAATAAAAATGTCATCTTGCAAATTGATCTTAGCCATTCAAGGATGTAGTCATCTTTTCATAAGGTGCCTAAGCCATTGGATGAGCAAGAATATTTATTTGGCTACATGCATTTCCAACCATTGGATGACTTGTGCTCATCTTTCTTCCACCAATATTGGCCATTGGATGAGGACATTTGCATGACAATTAGATGAGCAATCTTGGCCATTCGAGGATGTACTCATCTTTTCATAAGGTACTTAGGCTATTGGATGAGCAAAGACATTTCAAGATAGTAAAAATGACATCTTGTAGCTTGATATTGACCACTTGGTGAAATGAATTAAATCCCCACCCTTCCCCTATGCATGGATGGCCAAGGACTGGTATGTTCTAGAATTTCCTTCAATTTTTTCACCTTTTAATTTTGCAAAAATTGGCTTTTATTCGCTGATCTCTTCCAAAAATTATAAAACTCAGAACTTCAAGTTTTCAAAATTTTTGGAGCTTGTTTGCTATTTTTCCCAGAATTATCTTCTGGAATTTCGGCTTAGTGCACCCGAACTTTGCCATCTTTCAAATGAGCTCCGATTTTGGATTTTTTTTCGCCGATCTCTTCCAAAAATTATAAAACTCAGAACTGCAAGTTTTCAAAATTTTTGGAGCTTGTTTGCTATTTTTCCCGGAATTATCTTTGGTATTTTCCAATATTGCCCTTCAACCTCCAAAGCCTCGTTTTTACTCGAAACGAGTCCAATTTCTGGATTTTCTTTTTCTACTGTCTTTGTCATATATTGAATTTGAGTTGGTTTGAAAACACACAATTTTTACGATCAAATTCCCCTTCGATTTAGTTTTCCCTTTTTGAAACTCGAGAATTTTCTCGTTTTTTCGTTTTTTGCTCTAATCGGCTCTTCCTTTGGATTCACTTCAAACTGGGCCATGGGATATCCTTGTTTACTCATTCTTTATCAACTGTGGGCTTCAATTTTACCGAATTGGGCCATCTTTACAGTTTTCCCAAAATTTGCAAAATTTACCCTTGTTAACCAAAAACCCTAATTTTCGATTTTCCTTCCAAATTGACTCTTCCTTTGGTTTTGCTTCAAATCGGCCCTTCGAATAGCCATAATCATTAATTATATTCCATTTGGAACCTCCAATTTTGACCAATTTGATTGTTTAAGCACTTTTCCCCAAATTTGCCGAATTAGGGTTTCCCTACACTGAAATTTTCGCAATCCCTCTTTCGAACTCCATATCTTTCGTTGTAGATCTCAGATTTTCAAAATTCTTTCACCATTGTTCAATTCAACTTCCAATCTTGATTATGACTAAGGGTTGACTTTTTCAGTGGTCGACTTTTTGGGGTTGATTTTTTGGAGTTGACTTTTTTAGAGTTGACTTTTTTTGGATTGACTTTTTATGCTGAACTCCGAATCACAAGTCTTGGAGGACCATCTGCAAGATGAGAAGAGATTTTATGCATTCTAAAAAGTACAAGAAAGAATTTACCTGGTTTAAGGGGCCTAGACAAAATTAGGTGTCTACAGCTGCCCCTCTTTGGCAGTTGCTGAGAATCAGGAATCGGGCAAAGATAAATAGACAATAATTTTGTCCGATTAGTGAAATCACATGTAAAAAAAAGGAAAGACAGTATGCTTTATTCTTCATTTCCATTTATTTTATCATTTTTTTCGAAAAAAAACTGTAAATAGAAGATTTTGTCATTAAATTGAGTTCCCAGACTAATCAAGGCTCGACCCGTCTTAAGGAAACGAGTTCGATTTGCAGGAGAAGAGAATACCTCGACGGTGGTCTCGGGGCCTTATCTTGTCTTAGTGTCAACTGTGTTTGGTTTAAATAGAAAATACTTCGACGATGGTCTTGGGGCTCGACTCATTTGAGAAGCAGAACGAGTTCGACTAAAAAAAAAGGAATGCCTTAACATCAAACCTGGGTTTGACTCATTTAGAAAACAAGTTCGATTTGAAAACAAAATATCTTGATGGTGGTCTCGGGGCTCGACTCATTTTTTTTAAAAACAAGTTCGATTTAAACAAAAAAAAAACTTCGACTGTGGTCTCGGGGTTCGACTCATTTGAGAAGCAGAACGAGTTCGATTTAACAACAAAATACCTCGACGGTGGTCTCGGGGTTCGATTCATTTGAGAAGCAGAACGAGTTCAATTTAAAAACAAAATACCTCGACGGTGGTCTCGGGGTTTGACTCATTTGAGAAGCAGAACCAGTTTGATTTAAAAAAAATACCTTGGCGGTGGTCTCGGGGTTCGACTAATTTAAGAAGCAAAATGAGTTCGATTTAAAAATAAAATACCTCGACGGTGGTCTGGAAACAAGTTTGATTTAAAAACAAATTACCTCGACGGTGGTCTCGGGGTTCGACTCATTTGAGAAGCAGAACGAGTTCGATTTAAAAATAAAATACCTCGACGATGGTCTCGGGGTTCGACTCATTTGAGAAGAAGAACGAGTTCGATTTAAAAACAAAATACCTCGACGGTGGTCTCGGGGTTCGACTCATTTGAGAAGCAGAACGAGTTATATTTAAAAACATACCTCGATGGTGGTCTTGATGTTTGACTCATTTGAGAAGCAGAACGAGTTTGATTTAAAAACAAAATACCTCGATGGTGGTCTCGGGGCTCGACTCATTTAAGAAGCAGAATGAGTTCAATTTTAAAACAAAATACCTCGACGGTCGTCTCGGGGCTCGACTCATTTGGGAAGCAGAACAAGTTCGATTTGGGGAAGCAAAATTTCCATGATTCTTGCAATGTTAGCCGAATGCAGTTGTAGACACCTAATTTTGTCCGGGCCCCTTAAACCAGGTAAGTTCTTCCTTGTACTTTTTAGAATGCAGAAAATCTCCTCTCATCTTGCAGATGGTCCTCCAAGACTTGTGATTCGGAGTTCAACATGAAAATTCAATCCGAAAAAAGTCAACTCTAAAAAAGTAAACTCCAAAAAGTCAACCACTGAAAAAGTCAACCCGTAGTCAAAATCAAGATTTTAAGTTGAATTGAACAATGGTGAAAGAATTTTGATAATCCGAGGTCTACAACAAAAGATATGGAGTTCGGAAGAGGGATTGCAAAAATTTCAATGTAAGGGAAACCCTAATTCGAAAAATTTGGGAAAAAATGCTTAAACGATCAAATTGGTCAAAATTGGATGTTCCAAATGGAATATAATTAATGACTATGGGTATTGGAAGGGCCAATTGAAAGCAGAACCAAAGAAAGAGTCAATTTGGATGGAAAACTGAAAATTAGGGTTTTGGTTAAAAAGGGTAAATTTTGCAAATTTGGGGAAAACTACAAAGATAGCCCAACTCGATGAAATTGAAGCCCCTAGTTGATAAAGAATGAGTAAACAAGGATAGCCCAAGGCCCAGTTTGAAGTGAATCCAAAGGAAGAGCTGATTAAAGCAAAAACGGAAAAACGAGAAAATTCTCGAGTTTGAAAAGGGGAAAACAAAATCGGAGGGAGATTTTATCGTAAAAATTGAGCAATTTTGGACCAACTCAAATTCAATATATGAAAAAGGCAGTAGAAAAAGAAAATCCAGAAGTTGGACCATTTTGGAGTAAAACCGAGGTTTCGGAGGTTGAAGGGCATTCTTCGAAAATCCCAAAGAAAACTTTGAGAAAAATAGCAAATGAGCTTGGAAAATTATGAAAACTTGCAGTTCTAAGTTTTATAATTTTTGGAAGAGATCGACGAAGAAATATCCAGAATCGGAGCTCATTTGAAAAATGGCAAAGTTCGGGTGCACTAAGCCGAAATTCCAAAAGAGAATTCCGGGAAAAATAGAAAACAAGCTCCAATAATTTGAAAACTTCCAAATCTGAGTTTTATAATTGTTGGAAAAGATCGGCGAAGAAAAATTCAGAATCAGAGCTCATTAGAAAAATGACAAAGTTCAGGTGCACTAAGCCGAAATTTCAGAAGATAATTTCGGGAAAAATAGTAAAGAAGCTCCAAAAATTTTGAAAACTTCCAAATCTAATTTTTATAATTTTTGAAAGAAATCGGCGAAGAAAAATTCTGAATCAGAGCTCATTTGAAAAATGGCAAAGTTCGGGTGTACTAAGCCGAAATTCCAGAAGATAATTTCAGAAAAAATAGCAAACAAGCTCCAAAAATACTGAAAACTTCCAGATATGAGTTTTATAATTGTTGGAAGAGATCGGTGAAGAAAAATCTAGAATCGGAGTTCATTTGAAAAATGGAAAAGTTCAGGTGCACTAAGCCGAAATTCCAGAAGATAATTATAGGAAAAATAGCAAACGAGCTCCAAATTTTTTGAAAACTTCCAGATCTGAGTTTTATAATTTTTGGAAGAGATCAGCAAAGAAAAATCCAGAATCGGTGCTCATTTGAAAAATGGAAAAGTTCGGGTGCACTAAGCCGAAATTCCAAAAGATAATTCCGGGAAAAATAGTAAATGAGCTCCTGAAATTCTGAAAACTTCCAGATCTGAGTTTTATAATTTCTGGAAGAGATCGATGAAGAAAAAGCCCTAACCAGAGCTCATTTGAAAAATGGCAAAGTTCGGGTGCACTAAGCCGAAATTCTAGAAGATAATTCCGAAAAAAATAGCAAACGAGCTCCAAAAATTATAAAAACTTCCAGATTTGAGTTTTATGTTTTTTGGAAGAGATTGGTGAATAAAAATATGAAATTGGAGTTCAAATGAAAAAGGTGAATTTTGGGTGTCACTAACCGGAAAATCCAAGAGAAAATTCTGGGAAAAATAGGAAATGAGCTCGAAATTTTTTGAAAATCTTCAGATCTCAATATTATATTTATTTGGATCGATTGGAAAAAGAAAAACCGGATTTGGGGTCCGTTTGCAATAAAATCAAGCTTGGGGGTCCAAAATGCAATTTTACCAAAGAATCCGAAAGAAGCCAATTTGCAATTAAAAAATATGAAAGGTGAAGGAATTGCTGGAATATTCTAGGCCTTCAGCTGGCCATGCATGGGGGAAGGGTTCAGATTTAATTCATTTTATCTAGTGGTCCATTTCAAGCTACAATATGTCATTTTTAATGTCATGAAAATATCTTGCTAATCCAATCGCCTAATTACCTTATGAAAAGATAAGTACATCCCTGAATGGACAAGATCTAATTGCAAGATGACATTTTTATTGTCATGCAAATGTCCTTATCCAATGGCCAATATTGGTGGAAGAAAGATGAGCACAAGTCATCCAATGGTTGGAATTGCATGTAGCCCAATAAATATCTTTGCTCATCCAATGGTTTAGGCTCCTTATGAAAAGATAAGTATATCCTTGAATGGCTAAAATCAATTGGCAAGATGACATTATTAATGTCATGTGAATATCTTGGATCCAAGGGCCTATATTGTGTAGGAAATTAAATGAAATGATCTAGACCATTGACACCAACAAAGGGGTGGCTGGCCAAGGCATGTAAAGGGAGGGGTTTTCATTTTTTTCAAACACAAGTTGGCTGATTTCAAAACAAGGCGGTAGTTAAACCTTAGAAAAAAAGATTTTTGAAAGGAAAGAAATAAAGTTTTTACTAAGGTAGCCATTCCTCTTTGGTTCTTACATTTTTTCCTTCTTTTTCTTCTTCATGTTTTTCTTCATTTTTTTCATGTGATTTCCTACTATTTTCTTTGCTTGATAAAAGTTTTATGAAAGCTTTCTTGTTGTTCTTGCCTTTTCAAAACAAATAAAAAAATGGTTAGGCTTCATGATCTTAATATTAATCAAGTGATAATGGTTAGGGTAGGCTTCGTCCAATATACCAACCATGGAGTTCATTTCCATATTTTTTCTATTTTATCTATTTTTATTTATTTATTTTCTACTTTAATTTGTTTGTTTCTATTATTATTTATTTTTATATGTATTTATTATTCTTACAAACCATTTTGTTCTTTTAATTTATGATATACTTTTGCATATTGTGGCTATTTGTCATATAGTTTAGGCCATTTTCATATGCTAGGTCATTTTACATTTCATTTAGACATTTAGGCCATTTTCATATGCTATGTCATTTTACATGTCATATAGTTTAGGCCATTTTACATTTCATTTAGACATTTAGGTCATTTTCATATGCTATGTCATTTTACATTTCATTTAGACATTTAGGCCATTTTCATATGCTATGTCATTTTACATGTCATATAGTTTAGGCCATTTTCATATACTAGGTCATTTTACATTTCATTTAGACATTTAGGCCATTTTCATATGCTATGTCATTTTACATTTCCTTTAGACATTTAGGCCATTTTCATATGCTATGTCATTTTACATGTCATTTAAGTTTTAGGTCATTTTTATTATCTATGTCGTTTTACATTTCATTTAGACATTTAGGCCATTTTCATATGCTTTGTCATTTTACATGTCATTTAAGTTTTAGGTCATTTTTATTATCTATGTCATTTTACATTTCATTTAGACATCTAGGCCATTTTCATATGCTAGGTCATTTTACATTTCATTTAGATATTTAGGCCATTTTCATATGTTAGGTCATTTTATATGTCATTTTAAGCTTTAGGCCATTTTCATATGCCATGTCATTTTACGTGTCATTTAAGCATTAGGTCATTCTCATTATTCCATGTCATTTGCCATGTCATTTTAGACACTAGGTCATGCATATTCCATGTCATTTATTTCATGAATTTTGGCTTTTCCCACTTGATTTTTGACTTAAGCCAATCAATGGCTCAAAGCCAAGCTTTAATGAGCATACTTGTGGAAAATTAAGATTTGTCAAGTTGGATTTTCTAACTTTATGATTTTTTCTCATTAGGCAACCCTTGTCCAATTTTTTAGTAATTTTTACCACTAGTTCTAGGACCTTAGAGGAGTCTCTAATATTTTTATTCTAATTTTGGACGTTTTTATCAAAGGTTTAAAAATGTTGTTTGGTTGGGCAGATTTTTACCCACTGTTCTGTCTTTCATGAATTTTCAGATAGGTCATCCTTAGTCTAAAAATTAAGCCAATTTTTTCCCATAGAGGTCGACATGTTTAAGTCTCCCACATTTTTTTTTAGATTTTTTTGAATTTTTTTAGAAGGGTAAAAAAATCGGTTTCCAAAACTGGTCAGTAAAGTCAGATTTGTTGTTATGAACCAATAATTTTTCTGTTTTGTTTAAGGCACTAAGAGGGGGCTGATTTAAAAGATTTGTTGCTGTCTTATGTTAATTTCCAAGTCTTTCTAATCCTAAAATTTGATTTTACAAAAGTCGGGTCAAGGTTGGTCAACCCCGGGTTTCAAAATTAGGCAAAATTAGAGTCTTTTAAAGAGTGTTTTCGGTAAAATATTATTTTATCCAAAAATTCAGATTTTTTTAATCCGAGTCTAAAATCCGAGTTAGAAGATCCCACTTAGGTCTCTTCCAAAGGCAGTCGGATGTCTTTTTAGATATACGAAATCCTTATTTTGTGGGAGAAATACATTTCCATGCATTTGCATTTTTCATATTCGTGCATATTTTATGACATTTAATTTTTGCTATTTTGGTTATTTAAATTCCATATATATATATATATATATATATGACTATTCCATAGTGATATCATTGCTTTGATTTAGATTTTATGTTGTCATTTTAATTATGGCATAACTATGAATATTCTATGATAATTCTTGCCATTTAATTTAGATTTTTGCTATGTCATATAGATTTCTAATATGTCATCTAGGTTTTATCATGTCATTAATTCTTTCCATTTGATTTAGATTTTTACTATGTCATATAGAATTTTAATATGTCGTCTAGGTTTTATCATGTCATTAATTCTTGTCATTTAACTTAGATTTTTGCTATGTCATATAGAATTTTAATATGTCATCTAGGTTTTATCTTGTCATTAATTCTTGTCAATTTTATTTAGATCTTTTCCATGTCATTTAAATTCTACCATGTCATTTAGATTATGCCATGTCATCTAGATTTGGCCATGTCATTAATCCATATGTCACGTCATTCACTCATATGCCATGTCATTAGTAGTAATTTGCATATTCATAACTATCTTTTTAAATGCTTTTTTGATGTAATAAAAATAATGATTTTCAAATAAAATAAAGTTATTTCCGAGTTAAAATAATTCATGAGTTCTCCTCCGGGTTGCCGGGGAGGACATCATCAAGTATCATTGACAACGGAATATATATATTTTTTTCCAAAGCGAAAATGATTCGAAAATTTTTCCAAATAAATAAATTTTTTTATATTTTGCCGGGTTTGTCGGGGAATGTAGGAAAATTTGAATTAATAAATTTCGAATCATTTTCAAATCAAGTGGAATTATTTTTCTTTAAGATGAGAATTATTTTAAATACCAATTTCAAAACTGACTTTTTTTACTGAGACTCGAGATAACACATGATTAACAAGGTACCGTTTTACACGGGCATTGTGGGGTGCTAATCCTTCCCCGCGCGTAACCGACTTCCGAACCCGCTTTTTGATTTTCTCTAGTTTAAAGTGCAGATTTCAAAATTGGTTTTAAAAAATGTTTTACAAAACCGGTTAATAGGTGGCCGATCACACCTAGCCAAAAAAGATTGGTGGCAACTCCATTTCTTTTTCGAGGTCATTTTCAAACCCTCATTTTATTTCAAGAGGAATTAAGTTGTCTTTTCCTCTATTGTTTTTCCTCACCTCACTCGAACGGGTCCCCCGACGACGAACGGATTGTTCCTCCTCACACACAACACTTACATTTTGCATAACATGAGCTCTATATCCGAGTTTCGTCCCTTTAAGTGGAAGTAAAGTACCTACGCTTCGTGTGGCAATAGCCTCCACATAAGCTAGCTAAACACTTTCGAAGTATCAGACTCTATTTGTGTGGCAATAGCCTCTGTATTGGTGCCTTGCTAGCCTTCACCGGCGACAGTAAGAACAATTCGGGGCCTTTAGAACCGATTTACCCTCATATTAGTGAACTTAGACGAAGCCATGCCGGATTTTCGATTAGATATCCCGAAGCTAGGACACACTTGGAGGAGCACTTCTTACCTTTTACTATTTATTTATTTTATTTTATTATGATTTTTGATCTTATTATCCCATTACTAATTCATGTTTTTTGTTTTGTTTTTGTTTTTTTCATTTCATGCATCATGGTCATTTAGGGATATTTGCCTTAAATCGGGTGCCAACTGAGGAGTTTTTCATTATAGTCATGGAATGCGAGACCTTCTATCAGTATCAGTGGTTAGCCAGACATACTAAGAGGTTAGAACTGAGTTCGAGATGAATCAACGCGACAAGGGAGACTGTTTGGCCGTGGGTTTTGTGTCTGTACTTCCTAAGTCAGTTCACTTGGATTTTGTTCGAAATGACCTAGTGGAGTTAAAGGAAATTTGTAGATAGTAGGGATTTGAGAGGAAGAATGAGTTTACTAGGAAATATGGTGACATAGCTCTACTTCTCCCGATCGAGGTGGACGAGCAGCTGATTAGGGCCATAGTACAGTTTTGGGATCCTTTGTACCGGTGCTTCACTTTTAATCAGGAAGATATAGTGCCCACCATTGAGGAATATTTTATCTTGCTCTGTGTTGAGTCAGCAAATTCAGATAAATTCTACTGGAAAGATCAGAAAACATCAAGCTGTCAGAAGAAGCTTTACAAAGTGATGGGTATAGATATCCTGGTAGATTCCCCACATATAAAAAAAAAGGTTCGAGCGACTGCATTCCTTGGGTATTCTTGTGGAATTATATCAAGAGCAACCCGGATGATAATCATGTGGTGGATGTCTTTGCTCTGGCGATTTACGGTTTGGTCCTATTTCTGAAAGTGGAAGCTCATGTCGAAGTAGCCGTGGTTTATTTCTTTGATCGGTTTGACAAACATATTGATCCTTCTCCTATCATTCTTGCTGAGACGATCAGGTCACTCAATCACTGTCGAAGAAGAGGTAAAGGGCGTTTCGAGGGTTGTGTATAGCTTCTGTATGTCTGTATTCAGAGTCACTTTTGGGGAGATGATAATGGGAAGCTCTACCCCTACATGAAGACTTGTGTTCCTCTTACAGAATTCAACAATAAGAAATGGTCAAAGAAAAAGGATAAGAAGCAATGGATCAGGACTCTCCGTCACTTAGGAGAGGAGGATATAACTTGGAGGGCTCCGTGGATGCCACTTGGGTCGATCTTGTACCGCTGTGGTGAGCATTTATGGGTTCCACTGTTAGGAATTTGGGGGGCCATTAGCTATGCACCATTACTAGTACGGAGGCAGTAAGGATCCGAGTAGTTTATCCTGATGACTCATGATCTTATCTCGATGAATTTCTCCTATGGTGAGCCCTGATATATGGGAAGAATACGTGAAGTCATCATGGCATGGAAAAAGTTATATCGGTCACAAGTGGGTAGGTATATCGACAATGCCACTTTAGCGTATCTAGTATGGAGGGCCAAGAAGCTTTGCAACATTGTGCTTCCCACCGAAAATGCCTCTGTTAATCCAGTCTTTCTTCAACCCCAACCGGTAATACCATTAGAAGTTGAGCTGGTTAGGCAGGAATTAGAAGAAGATAAAGGGAAACTGAAGTGAGAATGTGATAAGCTTCAAGAAGATGTCGAGGAATTGAAGACTAGGATTGAGATCCAAGAGACCAAGACAAGAAAAGTGGTCAACGAGAAAGATACAGCATTGTCCGATATATTAGATCTGCACCGAGAAAACAAGAAGATAAAGGCCACGGGAAGATTTACGAGAGCTAGCATTTCTTTTAAAGCACATGAGAAAGAAATGAAGAAACTTCAAATGGAATTGGATTATTGGAAGAGTAAGGCCAAGAAAGGTAAAGAAAAAGAGTCTGGTTTTCTCATGAGCGGCAGAAATGGGAGGATACACATTCTTTGATGTCAACCAAGCTAGAGAGATGTCAGCAAGAGAACGAACAGTTAAGGTTCAGGTTGGGAAATGAGAAGGGAAGAACATCCCTGATGCGCAAGGAGAATGAGTCACTCCATGCGACTATTTAGACCATAGAGCAGCAGTCGCAAGCCGAGAAAATCGACATTGCTGATATCGTCCGAGAATACTGACAGGGCAAGTGAGATTGTTGAAAGGTTAAAGACTTCGAGAAGTATTATCAGGGACTATTGTATTTCTTGGAAGAAGCTCAAGACTAGTATGAGCAAATATTTCTATGTAACTCGATGTTGAGAAATGTGTTGTATGAAGTTTTCTATGAATTAATGAAAAAACCTTTGGCTTTGGGATCCGATTTTAAGGCAAATACCATTAGTTTCATCTTTATAAAAGCATTATCCATTTACCAACTCATTCATCACATTCATTTATTTATTTGTTGATAAACATGTACATTTCAATCATTTATACTTTCATACACTCAATAAATACTTTAATAAATCACAGAGTTCTAATCCATGGTTTTTGAACTTAAGGTAAAAATTGGGCGTCCTCTAAAAGAACCAGCTTTTCAGCGCCATTATAATACCAGATCTCAGGCCAGAATTATTGTAAATGAACAGACTACCTGTATCAAAAGGATGGAAAGGGCTCAGAAGGAACTACAAGAGCAATTGGATAAATCCAGGAAGAATCAAGAGAGCAGATCGCCAAGCTTATGGAAATGATGAATGCAAGCTTAGGCAAAAAGGGTCGGTTGAGAATTCAGTTGCGGGAGGAGTGGTAGTAAATCAAAAGGGCTGACCTAAAGCCGTGTAATTAAGTGGCCAAACATCCCAAAATGCTAGGAATGAGCTTTCGACAGGGCAGCACCTTTTGTTTATATCCAACCGATGGTAGAAGCACAGAACCATGCTCCCGGAAATGTTAACATTGGGGATGACCCAACTGATCCTGTTGATGTTTCGGATTTTGAAGAGCTCGCTGAGAAAGAGAAAGCAAAGATGGCCGAATTGAAGAAGATTAAATTTGCTGAATCACAAAAAAAGTATCAGTTATTGGAAGAGAGGGTAAGGGCCGTGGAAGGTGCAGAATTGTTTGGCAGCCTGGATGCCAAGGAAATGAGTCTGGTGCATGGCCTGGTAATTCCCCTTAAATTTAAGGTACCGGATTTTGAAAAGTATAATGGGACCACCAACCCGTCGGCACACTTAACCATGTACTGTCGGAAAATGATGGGGCATGACGATGATGAAAAACTGGTCATTCACTGCTTCCAAGATAGCTTAACAGGTTTTGCAACCCGTCGGTACAATCAGTTAACCCGGACTAAGATCCGCTCTTGGATGGATTTGGCCAGAACCTTTATGAAACATTACAAGCACTTATTTGATATGATACCTGACAGATTATCACTATAAAACAATGAGAAAAAAAAAGCCACTAAAAGCTTCAAGGAGTATTCTCAAAGGTGGAGAGATCTGGCCACTCAGGTGCAACCCTTTCTGACCAGTAAGGAAACTACGAATCTTTATCAACACTTTAAAGACACCGTACTATGACAAGTTGGTGGGTAGTGCCACTAAGAATTTTGCGGATATGGTCATATTTTGTGAAATTATAGAAACCGCCATTAAGAGTGGGAAGATGGAAGGTGGAGAATCTTCAACTCCAAAGAAAGCAATCCCCGCCAAAAAGAAAGAAGGGAAAACTCATGTAGTCATTTATAACCATCGTCCCTATACACCTCGTGCACCTTATACATCTTACCTGGCATACAATCCCTACTACACTGCCGTGAACTACCTTACCCAAAACCCTTTTCCTTACACAGCCATACCGTACCAACCATACCCAACTGGCATATCCCCGTAAATAGCCATTCCCCAAAACACCGTACCAAACGCCTAGAATATTGTTCGCAATGACCAAAGACTATTGAGGAATAATCAAAAGCCTCAATTTGATCCTATTCCTACAACCTATGGTGAGTTATACCCTAAACTGTTACAGACACAGCTCGTTGCACAGGTATACCTACAACTCTGAAACCACCGTATCCCAAATGGTATAACTCAAATGCTAACTTCGCATATCATGCAGAAATTCAGGGGCATTCGACCGAGGATTGCATCGTTTTTAAACGGAAGGTCCAAAGCTTGATTGATACTGGGGTCATAAAGTTCAAATCTAAGAATAGGCCTAATGTTACGGGTAACCCATTACCCAATCACACGGAGGCCAAGGTGAATACGGTTTTGTCAGGGGAAGTTGACAGGATAAAAAGAGATATCAGAGAGGTGAAGACGCCAATAATAAAAGTATGGTTTGAAATGGTCAAGGCTGCGTTAGTTCAGGATGAAGCCAGTTTGAAAATGGTTGCGAGCAAAACTAAGGATTTTTGTTCATTTCACAGATGTGAGGGTCACGCTATATAGGGGTGTGAATGTTTTTTAGCAAAGTTCAAAAAATGATGGATGAGGGCGAGACCCAGTTCTATGAAGAGACAGAGGAAGAGATAGATACTACTGAGAATACAAGGGTGGATAGACCTTTGGTTATATACTATGATGAACCAGAAGAAAAGGCTATCCCGATTGATAAAGAAACCGCACCAAAGTTGATTATAGAGTTACCATCTTCTTTCCCATATAAGGAGAATAAGGTCGCACCTTGGAGATACGATTGCAGTATGGTAACGACGGGCTCTTCAAGTCAACAAACTGCAATTGATATAACAGGTGTAGGACATGTAACTCGCAATGGTAGATGCTATGCCCCTGGAACCGTTGAACAAAGTCCGATGGAAAAAGTAGGGGGATTTGACAAAGGTAAAAGAATAGCGGAACCGGTCTATACAGAGATGGATCGGTCAAAGGAAATGTAGAAAAATTCAACCCCGGATAACAAGGTGAAAGAGCTGGTGAATGAGAAAGAGGCTTGCGAATTCTTGAAGTTTATAAAACACAGCGAGTACAGTATGGTAAAAAAACTGCACCGTCAACCAGCAAGGATTTCGGTCCTTTTAATGTTACTAAACTGAGAGCCGCATAGAAATGCCCTGCCAAGGATTTTGAATCAAGCATATGTGGCCAACAACATATCAGTGGAGAAGGTAGATTGGTTGGTGGGGAACATTACAGTAGATTACCTTATTTCCTTCAATTATGAGAAGATACCACCCAACGATGTAGGATCTACTAAAGCCCTTCATATCATGACTATCTGCAAGGGACACATTCTGCCATGAATACTCTTGGATAATGGTTTTTCTTTGAATGTGATGCCATTGGCGACCTTGTCCAGACTGCCGGTCGACATGTCCTACATGCTACCTAGCAACACTATAGTCAGAGCCTTTGATGGAACCCGACGGGAAGTTATGGGAACCATTGAAGTCCCACTTCAGATAGGTCCCTGTACCTACAAGTTTGATTTCCAAGTTATGGATATTACCCCGTCTTACAACTGTTTATTGGGAAGGACATGGATCCATTCTGCTGGGACAGTACCATAATCTCTCCACCATAAATTGAAGTTTGTAATAGAAGGACACCTGGTCAGCATATCGAGAGAGGAAGGCATCATAGCCTCTGCGTCCATTGACTCTC
This sequence comes from Fremontodendron californicum, assembly GCA_030761205.1. Classification (NCBI taxonomy): domain Eukaryota; kingdom Viridiplantae; phylum Streptophyta; class Magnoliopsida; order Malvales; family Malvaceae; genus Fremontodendron; species Fremontodendron californicum. Next base: position 22,046,155 of record JAULJL010000014.1, on the reverse strand, counting down.
CCTATATAGAACCGAATGAGGATGTTGTAGAATGCTCATTCAGGTCCCTGGAATTCATTAATGCTGTGTTCATCACTAAAGGACATAAAATTCCAAGACCCAAGCTATCCAAGAATACCAAGTTGGGGGTGAGAACGACAGTAGGGAAAGGCTGCAGAGCAGAAAAGGGAATAAGGAAATATCTCTAGGGGATGGCCAGAGCAATTGAAGTAATCGGGAAGAAAGACCGATTCGATCTCAGATATCTCCCAAAAGCTCATGAAAGGAGGAAACAAATGGAGAAAAATTGAAAGAGGAGGATGGCCCGTCTCTCGGGTATGGATATAGATTGGGAGCCTATGACTTTCCCACCAATCCTTCACATCTTCTGTTCAGCTAGTTTTGAGTTTAGGGAGATAGATTCCGATGATGTTTTAGTATTGATAGAACAAGCCTTTGAGAAGTTCTACACGAGCAAGGAAGAACAGATGCAAGACATGGAAATCTACATGGCCGAAGAAGAAGAAATGGGAAATAGAAATGCAAGTTGGGTGGTGCGCCCATGTCCACCGGGCTATGAATTAACAAACTGGAGTGGGACTGAGCTTCCTATAGATTTTAGGTCTACTCTAGAGTAATACTCTAAAACAATCTTAATTGTCTCTGCCTAAGGACATTAAGAATCTTTCTGTATGAGCTTATGTTTAAAACTTTTCATTTAATAAATAACAATAGCGATGCATTTTCTTCATATTGATATGTCCATATTCTTTCATTTTTGTTCTTTCATTTTCTTTCATTGCCTATATGCCTTCCTGTATTGTTTCTTCCTCACCTATTTATAGGTGTACGGATGCGGAATATGAGGACCGTCCTGTCAATAATTCTGAAATTGATTTTGAAAGACCCATTTGCACGAGTGATTTTGACGTCAACAAAGATACCGAAGATTATGGTATGCCCCATGATTTATTAAGAATAATAGAACAAGAGGAGAAGCAAGTATTGACTCATAAGGACTCGTTCTGTTAGAAGTGATAAACCTGGGAAGTGACAAGAAATAAAGGAGGTCAAAATTGGGACCTTAGTGTTACCATCAAAAAAGTGTGAACTGGTACCCTTACTCCGAGAATATGTTGATGTATTTGCATGGTCATACCAAGATATGCCAGGGGTTGGATCCCAATATTGTGGTTCACAAGCTCCCTCTAAGGCCAGATTGCAAACCAATTCAGTAGAAATTGAGAAAAATGAGGCCTGACATGCTATTAAAGGTAAAAAAAGAGGTGAAAAAGCAGTTCGATGCCGGGTGCTTGGAAGTGGCAAAATATCCGAAATGGGTAGCGAATATTTTCCCAGTTCTGAAGAAGGATGGCAAAGTATGATGTGTGTTGATTACCGGGATCTAAATAGGGGCAGTCCTAAAGATAATTTCCCTTTGCCTCACATTTATACCTTGGTGGATAATATGACAAAGAGCTCTATGTTTTCCTTCATGGACGGATTCTCAGGGTACAATCCGATTAAGATGGCATCGGAGGATATGGAGAAAACCACGTTTGTGACGATGTGGGGAACATTTTGCTATAAGGTGATGCCGTTTGGATTGAAAAATGCCGAGGCAACATACTAGAGAGCCATGGTAACTTTGTTTCATGATATGATGCATAAGGGGATCGAAGTCTATGTTGATGACATGATCGCAAAGTCACAAGGAGAAGGTGAGCATGTTGCGAATCTTAAGAAGCTCTTCGAAAGATTAAGAAAGTTTCGACTCAAACTAAACCCGACAAAATGTACTTTCAAAGTCACTTCGGGGAAGTTGCTAGGTTTTGTCGTCAATAAGAGGGGAATCGAGATTGATCCAGATAAAGTAAAGGCTATCCAGAACTTGCCACCACCTCGTACTCAAAAAGAAGTGAGAAGCTTTCTAGAAAGATTGAATTACATTGCTTGGTTTATTTCTCAGCTAACCGACAAATGTGATCCAATATTTAAGCTACTTCGGAAGCGTGATCCTGGAGAATGGGATGAAGGGTGTTAGATCACCTTTGATAAAGTTACGCACTATCTATCCAACCCACCAGTGCTAATGCCGTCTGTTTCAGAAAAACCAATGATACTGTATTTATCAGTATTTGGGAGATCTATGGGCTGTGTATTGGGGCAGCATGACGAGACCGGGAAGAAAGAACAAGCAATTTATTACCTCAGCAAGAAGTTCACAGAGTATGAGCTGAAGTATTCATTGGTAGAAAAGCTTTGTTATGCCTTAGCTTGGATGGCTTAAAGGCTCAGACAATACATGTTGTACCACACGACGTGGTTGATTGCCAAGCTAAATCCCATCAAGTATATGTTGGAAGCACCCTTGCTGTCAGTAAGAACGGCAAGATGGCAAGTTTTGTTGTCAGAGTACGACATTGTGTATGTGAGTCAGAAAGCTATAAAGGGCAGCGCAGTAGCCAAGTTCTTAGCATGTTGGGCGGTTGAAAATTATGAGCCTTTGAACTTTGATTTCCCCGATGAAGACTTGATGTGTGTCTCGCAAGAAGATGAGATTCCCCCTAAGAAGAAAATATGGAAAATGTACTTTGATGGTGCATCGAAAAAGTGAGTTTCAACTACTTCCCCCGAGAAGAAAATCGAAGGGCAGATGTTTTAGCCACTTTATCATCAATGTTTAAAGTAAATGAAGGAGCCAAAGTTGTGCCAATAAAGATGAGCATCTACGAGTTTCCTGCCCACTGCTTGAGTATCGCAGAAGAAGTGGATAGTCTCCCTTGGTATTACGATATCTTGCAATACATCAAGAGTCAACGATATCCTGAACAAGCAACAAAAAGTGATAAGAGGACTCTAAGAAGATTGGCAATGGGTTTTGTCCTAGATGGTGAGATTCTCTACAAGAAAGGGAAAAACCAAGTTCTATTGAGATGTGTCGGGTCTGCCGAAGCTTAGAGAATCATTGAAGAAGTCCACGAAGGGATATGTAGCACTCATGCCAATGGTTACATGTTTGCTAAGCAGATTATGAGGGCAGGATTATTATTGGCTAACGATGGAAGGAGATTGCATTAGTTATTCCCGGAAGTGCCATAAATGTCAGATATATGTAGATAAGATTGATGTGGCTCCATCACCATTGCATGTCATGACTGCACCATGGCTATTTTCGATGTGGGAAATGGATATGATCGGGCCTATTACCTCGAAAGCTTCAAACGGACACCGTTTCATCCTAGTGGCCAGATTACTTCACAAAAATGGGTGGAAGTCGCTTCTTATGCTAATGTAACGAAGTTAGTGGTATGCAGATTCATCAAGAAGGAAATTATATGCCGGTATGGATTGCCAGAGAGAATCATTTCAGACAATGCTCTCAATCTGAACAATAAGATGATGAGATAAGTGTGCACTCAGTTCAAGATCAAGCATCATAATTCGGCACCTTATCGTCCGAAAATTAATGGGGCAGTAAAAGCAGCCAATAAGAACATCAAGAAGATCGTTGAAAAGATGAACGATGTGTACAAATATTGGCATGAGATCTTGCCTTTTGCTCTTCACGCATACCGTACCTCGGCCCGTACGTCTACGGGTACCACTCTATTTTCTTTGGTATATGGAATGGAGGCAGTGTTACCTTTGAGGTTGAAATCCCTTCCTTTCGTGTTTTGATGGAGGTTGGTTTAGAAGAGGCAGAGTGGGTTAGAGCTTGCTATAAACAGTTAAATCTTATCGAAGAGAAAAGGATGAAAGCAATTTGCCATGGGTAGATGTATCAGAAAAGGATGATTCGAGCCCACAACAAGAAGGTTCATCCCAGGAAGTTCCGAGAATGAGAGTTGGTACTAAGAAAAGTTCTCCCTATAGTGAAGGATCCGCCAGGAAAATGGACTCCAAATTGGGAAGGGCCCTACGTGGTAAAGAGAGTTTTTTCTAGAGGAGCATTGATTCTGACTCGGATAGACGGGGATGACTTGAGAAATCCCGTGAATGCTGATTAATTGAAGAGGTACTATGCTTGAAGAAGAAAAAGACTCCAAAAAAGAAGAAGAAAAAAAGAAAAAAAAAGTGTGATACTATGCACATGGAAATTCGAATGATTCCAAATGTAAAAATGAAAATTCTATATATCTATTTCCCCTGAGGATTGCTTTTCAATGAGAATATTCGTGCTTGATATGATGAATGGCCATCTTTCATAATCCTTTCACCGTGATCAAGGATTACAATCTACACTAGAGGGCAAATGCGAGGAAAAATAACCTCCCAAAAATCATGGCGAAAAGAGCCATAAAAAAAGTGTGAAATCAAAGAATGGCAAATAAGAGCCAAGAATGAAAGAAAAAGATTCCAAAAAAGAAGAGGAAAGTCCAAAAATGAAAGAAAAAAGAAAAAACGTATGAAATCAAAGAATGGCAAATGAAAGCCAAGAATGAAAGAAAAAAGAAGAGGAAAGTCCAAAAAGGGACGAATGTTTTAAGAATGAATCCTCCTCATGAAATGATCCTTGATCCAATCACCCTTAAACACATTTTGGGCCTATTTACCCTTTCTTTCTAAACCCGAACCTTGGCCTACATTACGTGCTTTTAAAAGTCCATTTTGATCAATCATGTATATTTAATTTGAAGGGTTTTTTTTCTCAGTATTCATCCCATCTTTTGAATTGACAGTTTTACCTTGGAAGCATTTAGAATTCTCAGATGCATGGTAGAACACAAAAAAAAAAGAATGTAAAAGGAGAGGTTTAAGCCGAAAACCCGCAAAGGGCGACTTAATACCGAATGGGGGACACTTGTGTTGAAAACCCGCAAAGGGCGGCTCAAGTACTGATTAAGGATTGAATCAATGCTCCGTGTAAAAAGGGAGAAAGTATCAAAAAATTAGAAGAAAGGGGAAAATCTCAGTCTGATGCAACTACGGAAGCCGAGAGATTACCCAAGTAAATTGCTCATTCAAGAGAAATTTCAGATGAATTGAAGAAAGAAGCGTCCAAGATATTCTGGATCTGGGGCATCTATAACCTACAACTCTACGTTTGTTTCTTGTATCCTTGATATTCACCTCTGTCATCTAAAACATTATTGCAATAAATTCTTGTTATCCCTTTTATGACATTTGGTTGTTTCATACCTTATTTCATACATTTTGTGATGCATTTTGATTGTTATTAAATTGAATGATGTTTAGTAAACATAAAAAATCTTTAAACAAAATGATTTCAGTGTATTACTAAGGAGTAGATTTAAATTTTAGAAGAGGTTTGGAAACCACTAAAATTTGGAAACACAACAACACATCATGATGAGAAAATTCACCAAGTAGAGGTAAACAGTGAATGTGTTGAAGACTCTGTCGTGAAGTTAGAAATTTTGTGAATTTCAGTGAAGTCATAAACTGGGACTTTTTGACAACTTATCTTGATTGAAAGCTCCTTAGTCAGTGAAAAGTTGAAGACTCCGTCATGAAGTCAGACAGTTCGTGAACCTCAAAGTAATCATGGATTAGAAATCATGACAAAATCATTTGATTGCATTCATCCTTAGGGAACATACATCCTACAAGCATTTGCAAAACATGTCATTTTCATCACAGCATTTGGCTAACATTGGAGGAATCATGGAAATTTTGCTTCACCAAAACGAACTCGTTCTGTTTCCCAAATGAGTCAAGCCCCGAGACCACCATCGAGGTATTTTGTTTTTAAATCGAATTCGTTCTGCTTCTAAAATGAGTCGAACCCCGGGACCACTGTCGAGGTAATTTTTGTTGTTTTTAAATCGAACTCGTTCTGCTTCTCAAATGAGTCGAACCCCGAGACCACCGTCGAGGCATTTTGTTTTTAAATCGAACTCGTTCTGCTTCTCAAATGAGTTGAACCCCGAGACCACCGTCGAGGTATTTTCTTTTGTTTAAATCGAACTTTAAAAAAAAATGAGTCGAGCCCTAGACCACCGTCGAGGTATTTTGTTTTCAAATCGAACTTGTTTTCTAAATGAGTCGAACCTAGATAGACCTGCTCATGGGCCGAGGCCTGATTTTTTTTCAATTTCTTTGCCCAGGCCCGGTAGGCTCGAATTTACTGTTCATCGGATTAAAAAAAACATTTTTTTATATTTTTATAATTAAAATAAAATAATATTATTATAATAAAAAAACATTATTCCGGGCCGAAACAGAAAAATCTTGCCCAGGCCCGGCCCAACACAGGCCGGGTGAGCTGCCCGGCCCATGAGCAGGTCTAAACCTAGATTGACGTTAAGGCTTTCCTTTTGTTTTTAAATAGAACTTGTTCTGCTTCTCAAATGAGTCGAACCCCGAGGCCACCGTCGAGGTATTTTTTGTTTAAACCCAACACAGCTGACACCAAGCCAAGATAAAGCCCCAAGACCACCGTCGAGGTATTTTCTTCTCTTGCAAATTGAACTCGTTTCCTTAAGACGGGTCGAACCTGGATTAGTCAGGGAACACAATTTAAGGACAAAATCTTATATTTACAACTTTTTTCTTTAAAAAAATAAAAAATGATGATGAAATAAATGGAAATGAAGAATAAAGCAAGCTCTCTCTTTTTTTTTTTTTTTTTTTTTTACTAACCGGACAAAATTATTGTCTATTTATCTTTCCCTGGTTCCTGATTCTTAGTAATAGCCAAAGAGAGGCAGCTGTAGACAGCTAATTTTGTCTGGGCCCCCTAAACCACGTAAGTTCTTGTACTTTTTAGAATGCAAAAAATCTCCTCTCATCTTGCAGATAGTCCTCCAAGACTTGTTATTTGGAGTTCAGCATGAAAATTCAATCCGAAAAAAGTCAACTCCAAAAAGTCAACCCTAAAAAGTCATCACTAAAAAAGTCAACCCTTAGTCAAAATCAAGATTTTAAGTTGAATTGAACAAGGGTGAAAGAGTTTTGATAATCCGATGTCTACAACAAAAGATATGGAGTTCGGAAGAGGGATTGCGAAAATTTCCGTGTAAGGGAAACCCTAATTCGACAATTTGAGAAAAAAAATGCTTAAACGATCAAATTGGTCAAAATTGGAGGTTCCAAATGGAATATAATTAATGTCTACGGGTATTGGAAGGGCCAATTGGAAGCAGAACCTAAGGAAGAGTCAATTTGGAAGGAAAACCGAAAATTAGAGTTTTGGTTAAAAAGGGTGAATTTTGCAAATATGGGGAAAACTGCAAAGATGACCTAATTCGGTGAAATTGAAGCCCCTAGTTGATAAAGAATGAGTAAACAAGGATAGCCCAAGGCCCAATTTGAAGTCAATCCAAAGGAAGTGCCGATTAGAGCAAAAACGGAAAAACGAGAAATTCCCGAGTTTGAAAAGGGGAAAACAAAATCGGAGGAGATTTGATTGTAAAAATTGGGCATTTTTGGACCAACTCAAATTTAATATATGAAAAAGGCAGTACAAAAAGAAAAATAGAAAATCGGACATGTTTGGAGTAAAACCGAGGTTTTGGAGGTTGAAGGGTATTCTTGGAAAATCCCAAAGAAAATTGAAAAAAAAATAGCAAATGAGCTCAGAAAATTCTAAAAACTTGCAGTTCTGAGTTTTATACTTTTTGGAAGAGATCGGCGAAGAAAAATCCAGAATCGGAGCTCATTTGAAAAATGACAAAGTTCGGGTGCACTAAGCCAAAATTAGAGAAGATAATTCCAGGAAAAATAGCAAACAAGCTCAAGAAATTCTAAAAACTTTCAGATCTGAGGTTTATAATTGTTGAAAGATATCGGCAAAGAAAAATCTTGAATCAGAGCTCATTCAAAAATTGGCAATGTTTAGGAGCATTAAGCTAAATTCCAGAAGATAATTTCGGTAAAAATAGCAATATAGCACAGAAATTTTTGAAAACTTCTAGATCTGAGTTTTATAGTCAGTAGCTAAATTTTCTAATCAGCCCCCTCTAAGTAACTTAACCAAAACAGAAAAATGATTTTCCTTCAAATTCAATTCTGACTCCATTGTCCAGTTTTAAACCATGATTTTTTACCCTATTTTTAAAAATTGTAAAAAATCTAAAAAAAATACTGGAGACTCAAGACATGTAAAAATACATGGAAAACAATCGGCTTAATTTTCTGATTAAAGATGACTACCCAGAAAAATCGGGAAAGTACGAGTACTGGGTGAAAAACTGTTTTGTCAAAAAACATTTTTGCTTCTGATAAAATCATTTAAAAATCAAAGTAAAAATATTTAAGACTTTCTAAATGACTCACAAATAGTAGATAGCAAAAAAAATCACAAAGGTAAAATAATCAATTTGACAACTCTTTAATTTTCCACAAGTATGCTCAAGAGAGCATGACTTTGAACCATTGATTGGCCTAAGTCATAAGTCAAGTGGCAAGGACATGAAATGCATGAAAAATACAGCAAACATGATGCATGAAATGCATGATTTTAAACCTAAATGTCATGAAAAATGCATGGCATCAATAAAATGACCTAGACCTAAATGAACTTGCATGGCATTTAATGCAACCTAGGTCTAAAATGCATGGATATGCATGGCAAAATAAACCAATCCTAACATCTAAAATATGCGTGGCAATAACACAAACACAAGGCATGCTTAAACCAAATACTTAACCAAATGTCATGAAGATGCAAACCTATCAACTAACATAACAAAAATGCACAAAAAAAGCAAATAAAATGAGGTGGCCGAATGGCCTCATGTTCCAAGTGAGCATGACATTTTCACAAACACTTGATATACTAACATGCTTAACTAAAACATAACACTCAAATCATGCAAATATAAAGTAGAGGTAAGAAAACTAACAAGCATTTTCACAAACACATGGATTTCACAATATAAAACATAAACAAACTTAAACATTTTGAAAACAGAAAAATCAAAAGTGCAAGAACATGATAATAGACTCATAAATGGAAATAAGCAAGCAACCAAATTAAAACAAGCTTCAAGTATATGTAGTAGAAGAAGGTTTAAAGCATCAAGACTAATTTAATACCAAAAATAACATGAAATAACAAAGCAAAACAGCAACTAAAAAATGAATGGGCCATTCGGCCATGTCAAAGAACAAGGGGAAAAAAATTTTCCAAAAAGTTTTTATAAGAAAAGATGAAGAAAGAACTTAAAGAAGAACATTGAAAATTATTTAAAAAGAAAAATCAAAAGAAACTGACCAAAATAATAATCAAAACAGCAAATAAAGAAGAGAAAATCAAAGAAAGTGGAAGAGTATGGTGCTAAAAGAAACCTCTAGAAGCTATTTTTCAAGCTTTTTCTCTTCTAACTTTCTTTTCTTTTCTAAACTTTTCTTTTTGCTATTCAACAATGGAGAGAAAATCAGCCAAAAGCAAGAGAGAATAGAGAATGAGAGAGTGCTGAAAATGAAAGAATAAGGATTCCTTGTAGTGGCCGAAACCCCCCTCTCTAGGCTAGCATGTTGTCATTTTTCCTCCAACCAATTTTCATCAAAGGGCTATTGATCCAAGATGTTTAAAACATGAAATTATCACCCTTAGATTAGGCCATCAGCTATCCATAATTACAGCTATTCAAGAATCTTAAGCCATTATGTTGACACTCTCCCTCTTCATGCATTGGTCCATGTGGCTTATTTGCGAAGGCTTGATCAAAAAATCACTAACTAACTCTTCATTTTTGGCCTCTTGATTAAAAAATCAGAAACCTCCTTCCCATCCTTGGGCCTTGGACGGTCAGCCCTCCTTCTTCCAGCCCAAGTTTGATTTTTTTGAAAGGCAAGAAAAGCCCTTTTCGGTTTCTTGGGTAAAATGACCTTTTTGCCCCCCGAATGCCAATAAATGGCAAACGGACTCCAAATTCAAATTTTCTTTTTTCAATGATTTTAAAATAATAAAAAATTGAATTCTGGAAGTTTTCAAAATTTTTTGAGTTCGTTTGCTATTTATTTGGATTTTTTCTTCCAAAATTGCCCTTTTATGCCCCCAAATTTTACCATTTTTTAAACGAACTCTAATTCAAGATTTTTCTTCACCAATCTCTTCCAAATAATTTAAAAGTGTGATCTGAAAGTTTTCATAATTTTTGGAACTTATTTGGTATTTTTTCGGGATTTATCTACTTGAATTACTGCACGGGGGCCCGGGATTTGGCCATTTTGCAAACGAACTTTGAATCAAGATTTTATTATGCCAATCTCTTCCAAATAATTTAAAAAATGAGATTTGCAAATTTTCAGAATTTTTGGAGTTCATTTGCTATTTTTCCAGGATTTATCTTCTTGAATTACTGCATAGGAGACCCCGGATTTGGCCATTTTGCAAACGAACTTCGAATCAAGATTTTCTTTCGCCAATCTCTTCCAAATACTTTAAAAATGAGATTTGCATATGTTCAAAAATTTTGGAGTTCATTTGCAATTTTTCTGGGATTTATCTTCTAGAATTTCTGCATAGGAGACCCCAGATTTGGCCATTTTGCAAATGAACTCCGAATCAAGATTTTCTTTCGCCAATCTCTTCCAAATGATTTAAGAATGAGATTTACAAATTTTCAGAATTTTTGGAGTTAATTTGCTATTTTTTCCAAATTTTTCAATTTTGACTTTTAACCTCCGAAACCCGGTTTTGCTAAAAACAAGTTCGATTTTCAAATTTTCTTCAAACTGAGCCTTGGGCTATCCTTTTCTAATCATTCCTCATCTATTAGGGGCTTTATTCTTACCGAGTCGGGCCATTTCTATAATTCTTCCCAATTTCACCAAAATCCACCAAAAACCCTAATTCTCGGTTTTCTCCCGGATTGACTTTTCTTTCAGTTTTTCTTTCAAGTGGCTTCTCTATTACCCGTAGTCAGTGCTTATATTTCATTTGGAACCTTCAATTTTGACCAATTCGATCGTTTAAGCACTTTTTCCCAAATTTCCCGGATTAGGATTTTCTTTCTACTGAATCTCCATATCCCAACTTCCGAACTCCATATCTTTCGATGTAGAGCTCGGATTATCAAAATTATTTTGCCATTTTTCAATTGAACTTCAAATCTTGATTTTGAAAGTGGGTTGACTTTTTTAGTAGTTGACTTTTCGAGGTTGACTTTTCGGGGTTGACTTTTTTCAAGTTTGACTTTTTATGCTCGCCCTCTTAAACTAAGTCTAGGAGTACCACCTGCAGGATGAAAAAAAATCTTTTTACATTCGAAAACATCAATTTAGGAAGAAAACATACCTGTTTTAGTGGTCCGGACAAAATCAGGTGTCTACAAGTCTGATTTGAATTCAAGGGAAAAATAATTTTATGTTTTGGCTAAGGCATTACGAGGAGGCTGATTAGGAACCTTAGCTACTGTCTTAGGTTGATTTCTAAGCCATTTTAATCTTAAAAAATAATTTTATAAAGCTCGGGTCAAGGGTGGTCAAGTTCGGGTTTTCAAAGTTAGGAAATAGAGCCCTTTTAAGTGGGAATTTCGGTCATGGTCATTTTTTTATCCAAGAATTTTCAAAATTGTTTTCAAACCAATCAAAAAGTGTTTTTGATTTTAGAAAATTGATGTCTTTTCCTAAGGTAGTCGGATATCTTTTCAGGTATACGGATTTCCTTATTTGAAGGAAAAAAATACACTTTCATGCATTGCATTTTCCATCTTCATGTATACTATATAATATATGATTTTTTCTATGATAATTTCTATGGTAATTTGATTATTTTGATTTATGTTTTATGGTGTTATATTGTTTGATATATGGTTGTGAATATTCTATGTTATCCTATGCTTTTTATTTAGTCACTTATTTTTGTCACATCATCTAGCATTTACTATGTTCATGCATTATTATTTCCATGCCTATTTCATGTCATTTAGGTTATTCATTTCATTTAGAATATATCATGTCACTTAGGTTATTCATTTCATTTAGAATATATATTATGTCACTTAGGTTATATCATTTCATTTAGAATATACTATGTCATTTAAATTATATCATATTATTTAGGTTGCATTATATTATCTAGATTTTGCTATGTCATCTTTATTATGTCACACATGTTCATATTGATCTTTTAAAATGTCTTTAAAAAAGGATAATGATTTTAAATAAAATAAAGTTATTCCCGAGTTAAAATAATTCATGAGTTCTCTGCCGGTTCTGTTGGGGAGGACATCATCAATTATTATTAATAAAGGAATATCTTTCTTTCAAAAAACGAGAATGATTCTGAAAATTTTCCAAATTAATAAAAATTTCTATATTTTGCCACGTTTGTCGGGGAATATAGGAAAATTTTGAATTAATCAATTCCGGATCATTTTCAAATAAAAATGGAATTATTTTTCTTTAAATTGGGAATTAATTTGAAATACCAAATTTTAAAACCAACTTTTCACCAAGACTTGAGATAACACACGATTAATAAGGTACCGTTTTATACGGGCGTTGTGGGGGTGCTAACCCTTCCCCACACATAACGGAGTCCCGAACCTTCTTCTTTGATTTTCTCTGGTTTAAAAACGCAGACTTGAAATTGGTTTTAAAAAATGTTTTAATTAATTTTAAAATATTTTACAAAACCGGTTTTAATAGGTGGCAGATCACACCTAGCCAAAAAAAATTGGTGGCGACTCCATATCTTTTTCCAAGGTTGTTTTCAAACTCTCATTTTATTTCAAGAGGAATTAAGTCGTCTTTTCCTTTGTTTTCCAATGTCACGCTTAACGAATATAAAGTCTCGCGATGAGACTTGTTATTTTTTAGGTTGCGACAGCTTGGCAACTCCACTGGGGACATTTAGAGAGTCAAGCCTAGAATTAGTCGTGTGTTATCAAAGTCTCGATTTTGTTGGTTTTTATTCGGTATTTAATTTTAATTCTCACGTTTTTCAATAATAAGGAGAATTTTGAAAATAATAAAATGTTTTTAAATATGTCCATATTCATGTGCATGCATATTATTATTGTTCTTTGGTTATTTTGGAGCATATATTTATTCTTTGTTTTATTGATGCTTTACATTGTTTAATCTTGTTGAGGCATTTAGAATAAGGGGTGTAGGATAGGTTGTGAAAGGTTTGCTATTTCTCCTCACACACTACGCGTGCATTTTGCATATCATGAGCCCTATACTCGGGTTCTGTCCTTTTAGGTGGGAGCAAAGTAACTAAGCCTTCGTGATTAACAATCCGCATGGGCTAGGGAAATATTCTCTAACGAATTGAACCTGCTTTTATCGGGGTGTCTTACTAGCCTTCACCGGCGACAGTGAGAAACAATTCGGGGCTTTTAGAACTGATTCATCTTCATATAGTGAACCTAGACGAAGCCATGCCGGATTTTCGATTAGATATCTCGAAGCTAGAAACACATGGAGGAATATTTCCAATCCTTTTACTATCTATTCTACATGCTGAATAAGTTTACCTTTGCAAATCGGGCAATGATGAACGTACATCGCCCATAATAAGTTTTAAGAATAACAAAATATTTTTTGCATGCATATTTCTATTGCTCTCTGGTTGGTTAATGCGTTACTCTATTCTTGATTTTTGTTTTAATAAATTGTTGGGGTATTTAGGATAAGGGTTATAGAATAGGTGGTGGAAGGTTTGTTTTGTTCCTCCAGACACATTGCACTTGCATTTGCATAACATGAGCTCTATACCCGAGTTCCGTCCTTTTAAGTGGAAGTAAGTAGCTACGCTCTCGTGATGATCCTCCGCATGGGCTAGCAAAATACTTCCGGAGTATAAATTACCTAAGCTCTCGTAATGATCTTCCGCATGGGCTAGGGAAATATACTCTAACGAATTGGACCCGCTTTTATCGGGGTGCCTTACTAGCTTTCACAGGCGACAGTGAGGAACGATTCGGGACCTTTAGAACCGATCCACTCCATATAATGAACCTAGGCGAAGCCATACCAAATTTTCGATAGATATATCGAAGTTAGGAACACATGGAGGGACATTTCTAAACCTTTTGTTACCTATTTTACACTCTGAATAAGCATTACAGACCATGCAATGATGAACGTACATTACCCGTAGTAATTTTAAATTTTCGCCCTAAAGGCATTGTGATGCCTAAATAAGTAGAAACTATTGGGGCAAATGTTCGTTAACTTTTTGAAATTGAAAATATAAAAATTCTTTTTTCAAGTATTTTGCATTTTGCACATTTCATGCATATGTGAATAAAGCATGTACATTTATGGTTGTATTTTTATCTTATTTTTTGCAATAAACGGATGGTGATAAGAATCTCATTTGATGTTTTCATGAATATTCATTGGTTGAACAAGAGTTGTAGACCGGTAGTGTTAAATTAACATTTGGATATTGTACCATAGTAGGATCCACTACCCTGAAATTCTTTTGAAAATAATATGATTGGTTTTTCATAGAGAAAACATGTTTCAAAAAAATCATAGATTAAATTTGGAGGCAAATCTTGCATAATGAGATTTTTGAATAATCAAAATTTGGTCCCACCAATTTCGTGTAATCATTGATTAATTTCTTTGTATATATCTTCGTCTTAATTCATTTATTCTTTACATGTATCATTTTGATGTCATGTTACAATCCTAACATGCATGGTCATTCATTGTATAATACATTTGTGATATACATGATCATTCTTTGTATATACCCTTCTATTAATTTTTGAATTCTTTACATGCCTTATGTGCACATCATGTTACAGTCATGGCATGCATGGTCATCCATTATAGAATACATTTATGATATGCATGATCATTATTTGTATATACCTATGTATCAATTTATTCATTATTTAAATGCATCATGTTGGTATTAGATTGCTTCCATGGCATACATAGTCATTATAGTTTCTTTGTACACTTCATGCATTAATCATCATTACATTCATGCACATAAGAATAGAGCATGTACCTTCATAATTGTATTCTTGATCTCATGACATTTTCATTTGCATGAAAAGGGGTTCGAGATATGAGGAAAGAATCGGAGGAATGATTAGGTGCTTTGGAATGCAATCAAGAGGAACTTGGACATGAAATCCGGGAGGTGAAAGAACAGCTCGGTAAATTGATGAAAATGTTTGAGGATATGGGTAAAGGTAAGAGGAAAATTTCTCAGGGCTCTTCATTATCTTCGGATCAACCAAAACCATCAGGTCTAGAACATACAATCCTTGCTGGGTCCTGCACTTGTCAATGCCACAAAGATTTGAATCCTGATGAAATTATGGACAAAATCGTGAAAATGATTAAACCCAAGAGCCTGATACCAAGGATAGAAAACTCAGATCCCAAACAGTCCCTGCAATTGGTCCTAGGTCCAAACTAGTATCCTCACCCTACTATGGCCCAATTGTCCACTAGGATGATCACTACGGGATCCCTGAATCCCACTCCATCACGACCAATTGGCAGTTCGTATTTTTTCCCTCATCAATCACCTTATCAAGCATCCGGGATAGGAACCTCGAACTATGTACAACCTCCAAGGGTCCCGTGTCCAAATCCATACCCTTACCATGGTGTTCCGCCACTTTTCCATGTAAACACTTCGGTTCGAACCTTAGTGTCACCACCAAGTGCCCCAACTCCTAGGCCGTGTGTGACTAAGAAATAACCCAAAAACAAGACTCAAGAGCAGTATGATCCCTTTCCAATCAGCTATCAAGGGCTTCTCCCTATATTGGTACAAGATCACATGGTTGCTTGTGTCCCACTGAAACCTTTGTTACCACCGTATCCCAAGTGGTATAATCCAAGTACAAGATGTGATTATCATTGTGGAATTGCTGGGCATGGCATTGAAGACTGTATAGCCTTCAAAAGGAAAGTGCAATCTCTTATAGACATCAAGTGGATCGATCCAACGACAATGATTGATAGAGGACTCAGAAAGGGTAATTAAGACTAGAAGATTTTACGGCAATGATGTAGGAAGACTTCGGTCTAATATGATGTAATAGGATTTCACTTTTTCAGTAGCCGGCTCTTATAGCCTTAGGATGCTAGGAAAAATAAAGTGCTTGTAAAAATAGTTTTAACTAGTGCTCAGATTTTGTAAACATGGTTTATACCTTGTGAACATTGATATGGGAATGAATTGGTTATGCTTCAAATTTATGAGATGTTGGTGATTAAGTTCCTCCGATTCTTATTTCCTCCGTGATGTCTTCCCCTTTGCATTTTGTATTCAATCAATTATTTGTCATACCACATATTAATACATGCCTCTTGTTAGCATCAGGTCGCATTAATGACAAACATAGTCAGTATGATTTTTCTGCATATGTTCATGAATTAATTTGACTACTCTTTATATGTATTGATTTGTTTATATAATTCATGTTGACATCTGGTTGCATTCATGGCATACATAGTCATCATGATATGTTCATACATTAATCTATCATGTTAGCATCAAGATGCATTCATGACACACATGGTCAGCATGATTTTCTTTGTATATACTCTGTGTCAATCATTCATTGTTTACATGCATCATATTTGACATCGTGTTGCATTCATAGTGTATATGATCATTCATTGGGAAATACACTGAAATATACATGGTCATTCATTGCATATATCCAAGCGTTGATTTGTTTATTCTTTGCTTGCAGCATGTTGGCATTGTGATTGCATTTATTACATATATGGTCAGCATGTTTCCACTGTACATGTCCATACATCATATTGTTTTAGGCTTCACGGGCATCAAATTGCATTCATGGCTCCTTTATCATGACATGCATTTGGGAGGATAAAACAGAAATTGACCTGGTTTTAAGAGTCTTTGAAAGAATTTCCATTTCAAATCAGAGGTATAAGCTATACTGAGCACCTTTATGATACAAGCCATAGCTATGGACAATGAACAAGTTGCCCGAATGGAAATAATGGAAAGGGCACAGGAAGAATTGCGAGAAAAGTTGGAAAAATCTGAAGCAGAATCTAGAGATCAGATGACTAAATTGTTGGAGCAGATGTCCGCAATCAAGGGAAAGGGATACACTGAAAACTTGACCACCAAAGAAGGGTTGGGGATACAAAGGGATCAGAATAAGGTCGTAATGATGGATGTCCAGAACACAGTTAATCTCATCCACGTCCTAAACTCAGATGATCCAGCTGAACAGGCAAAATTGAAAATGGTTGCAGTAAATGAGGTTGAGTTGGTAGATTCCTAAGGGAAATATCAGTTGTTAGATGAAAGGCTCCGAGCAATAGAAAATATAGATGTATTCGGGAGTATGGATGCGAAAGAACGATGCTTGGTCCTCGACTTAGTCATTTCTTCTAAATTCAAGATCCCTGACTTTGAGAAATATGACGGGACGACCGATCCGTCAGCCCACATCACTATGTTCTGTCGAAACATGACGAGTCATATAGATAATGATAAGCTTTTGATCAACTGCTTTCAGGATAGCCTCAGTAGGTCCACAATTAGGTGGTATAGTCAGTTGAGCAAGGATCAGATTCGCTCTTGGCATGACCTGGCTAGGGCTTTTCTAAACCAGTACAAGCATATGACCGGCATGGCGCCTGATCGTCTCACCTTGCAAAATATGGAGAAAAGAGCTACTGAGAGCTTCAAAGAATATGCGCAGCGGTGGATGAGCATGGCCCCCCAAGTACAACCGCCCCTAACTCAGAAGGAAATTACTGTCCTTTTTGTGAGTACACTACGGGCCCCGTACTATGATAGACTCGTCGGCAATGCCACAAAGAATTTTGTGGATATGGTAATTTCAGGGGAGATGATTGAGAATGCTATCAAGGATGGAAAACTTGAAGGAGAAAGAACATCCAATATCGAGAGAAATGGGGCATCTAAAAAGAAAGAGAAAGATACCCAAGTCATGGAAGGCTTTGCCCCACCTCTCTAATTCTCCTCGTATCAGCCATTCTACTCTACCCTGAATAATGTCTCTCAAGGTGGTTATCCTTACCAACCAATGCTTGCAACCACACCAGAGTTTACATCTGTCTATCAATCTAACACCCTTGGGAATATTCGAAGGGGGCATAAAAAGCAAAAAAGAAATCAGGTTGACCCGATTCCTGTAACATACAGTGGGCTACTACCTCAACTCATCCAGAATCACCGTGTGACACCCATGCAATTAGAGCCTCTAAAGCCCCCTTATCCATGCTGGTATGATGCTAATGAGTGTTGTGGTTATCATTCTGGCAATCAAGGTCACTCAATATAGAACTGCCCCGCTTTGAAGTACAAGGTCAGGGATCTTATCAAGGCTGGTTCGATAAGTTTTGAAGATGGGAAAGACAAGTGCCATAAGAAACATGGTGCATAATCATATTAGGATTTTTGATGCTTGTAGCTCTATACACTGTGATGATAAAAGCACTTATCTCATGTTGTCATCTACATGAAATAAATAAATTTTGAATTTAAATATTTTGTTTTCATTATATTTTAGCATTCATTTGAATTTGCCAAAAAAAAAAAAACTTCATGAAAATTTGTGGTAAACAATAATAAGGGGTTTTCACATGAAATAATGGACAGTCTCGAGAATATTGATGATCATTGTTAGAAATGACCCAACACTTTCCCTCTCTCCTTTAGGCTTTCCTATGCCTAAATCCTTTGAACCGAGATCACTTGAAAGAACTAATGCTTCAAAGAATATGAATGATTAAACTTCATAAACTATTGTCATTGCAGAATAAGCAAAGATGTAAATCCTAGTCTAGGCTATAAACAAACGAACGAACTTTTAGAAAAATTTTCGAACTCCTTGAAATTCAAACAAATGAGACATTCTTTCAAAAATCTAGATCATGGTAATTCGATGTGTGTTAAGGTTGTGCTAAAACCATTCACATCTTTTTCGAAGACCACAAAACACCAATTGCCCAAACATCACTTCATGATTGACACCCTGGGGCACAATGATTAAACTATACTATCCCATGTCCCAGAGAAAATCCGTTTTTGGGTCATATTTTCCTTGTCTCTTCAAAGAACTCAAAATTGAAACTTAGCCTTTTCAGTGTTAAACCTAAAATTGAAACTTAGCCTTTCCTCGTAATGAAACTGTAGACACCTAATTTTGTCCAGACCACTAAAACATGTATGTTTTCTTCCTAAATTGATGTTTCAAAATGTAAAAAGATTTTTTTCATCCTGCAGGTGGTACTCCGAGACTTAGTCTAAGAAGGCGAGCATAAAAAGTCAAACTTGAAAAAGTCAACCCTAAAAAGTCAACGACTGAAAAAGTCAACCTACTTTCAAAATCAAGATTTGAATTTCAATTGAAAAATGGCGAAAGAATTTTGATAATCCGAGGTCTACATCGAAAGATATGGAGTTCGGAAGTTGGGTTACGGAGATTCAGTAGAAAGGAAACCCTAGTTTTTGGAAATTTAGGGAAAAAATGCTTAAACGATCAAATTGGTCAAAATTGAAGGTTCCAAATGAAAGATAAGAACTGACTACGGGTAATGGAGAAGTTACTTGAAAGAAAAATTGAAGGAAAAGTCAATTCGGAAGAAAACCGAAAATTAGGGTTGTTGGTAGATTTCGGTGAAATTTGGAAGAATTACAGAAATGGACCAATTCGGTAAGACTAAAGCCCCTAACTGATGAGGAGTGATTAAACAAGGATAGCCCAAGGATTAGTTTGAAGAAAATCTGAAAATCAGACTTGTTTTGAGCGAAATCGGGTTTGAGAGGCAAAAGGGCAAAATTGGAAAATTTGAGAAAAATAGCAAATGTACTCCAAAAAGTCTAAAAATTTGTAGATCTCAGTCTTAAATCATTTCAAAGATATTGGCAAAATAAAATCCGGATTCGGAGTTCGTTTGCAAAATGGCCAAATCCTGGGTCCCCTATGCAGAAATTCAAGAAGATAAATCCCGAAAAAATAGCAAATGAACTCCAAAAATTTTGAAAATGTGCAGATCTCATTCTTAAATTTTTTAAAGAGATTGGCGGAAAAAAAATTCAGATTCGAAGTTTGTTTGCAAAAATGGCCAAATCTCGGGCTCAATATGTAGTAATTCAAGGAGATAAATCTCAAAAAAATAACAAATGAGTTCCAAAAATTATGAAAGCTTCTAGATCATACTTTTAAATTATTTGGAAGAGATTGGTGAGGAAAAATCTAGATTTAGAGCTTGTTTAAAAAATGGTAAAGTTTGAGAGCACAAAAGGGCAATTTTGGAAGAAAAAATCCAAATAAATAGCAAATGGGCTCGAAAATTTTTGAAAACCTCCAGAATTCAATTTTTTATTATTTTTGAAGTATTGAAAAAAGAAAATTTGAATTTGGAGTCCGTTTTCTATTTATTTACGTTCGGGGGGGGCAAAAAGGTTATTTTATCCAAGAAATAGAGAAGGTCTTTTCTTGCCTTTTAAAAAAATGGAGATTGGGCTGGAATTTATAGGGTCAGTCGGCCAAGCCCATGTTGGAGAATGATTTTGCTGAGTTCTTGCATCCAAAGGCTAAGAGTGGATAGTAAGGTAGTTATCTTTTTGATCAAGCCTTCGTAATTGAGCCACATGGACCAATGCATGAAGGGGGAGAATGTCAACATAATGGCTTAAGATTCTTGAACAACTGTAATTGTGGATAGCTGATTACCTAATCTAAGGGTGATAATTTCACATTTTAAGCATCTTGGATTAATAGCCTTTGGATCAAAATTGGTTGGAAAAAAATGACAACATCCTAGCCATCTAGAAGGCCATTTGGCCACTATAAGGGGAAGGGGGTCTCTTTCATTTTCAGCTATTCACACTCTTGTTTGGCTGATTTTCTTTCCATTTTTGAAAGGAAAAAATGAAAAATTTAGAAAAGAAAAGAAAGTTAGAAGAGAAAAAGCTTGGAGTATAGCTTCTAGAGGTTGCTTTAAGCACCATACTCCTACACTTTCCTTGATTTTCTATTCTTGATTTTCTGTTTTGATTGCTATTTTAGTGAGTTTCTTTATGTTTTTCTTTTTTAAAAATAAGTGTTTTTAATATTCTTCTTCAAGTTCTTCTTTATACTTTCTTGGAAAAAGCTTTGAGAAATATTTTTTCATGACTTAGAAGGGTGGCCGAATGGCTTTTTTTTATATATAGGTTCTGTTTGCATTTTTATTTCATGTTATTATGATATTTAACAAGTTTTGATGCTTTAAATCTTCTTCAAATACATAAACATGAAGTTTTTTTTGATTTGGTTGCTTGCTTGTTTCCATTTTTAAGTCTATTATCTTGTTATCATGTTTATTTTACTTGTCTTGCATTTTTTATTTTCTGTTTTCAACATGTTTTTGTTTATGTTTTACATTTTGTTAATCCATGTGTTTATGAAAATGCCTATTGGTTTTTATGCCTTTACTTTATATTTGCATGATTTGAGTATTATTCTTTAGCTATGCATGTTATTGTGTTCAGTGTTTGTGAAAATGCCATGCTCACTTAACCATTCGGCTACCCCTCTCTTTTAAGCTTTGTGTGTGCATTTTTGTTATGCTAGTTGATAGGTTTGCATTTTCATGATATTTGGTTGTGTATTTTGTTTAAACATGCTATATATTTGTGTTATTTCCATGCTTTCTTTAGGTTTAGGATTGGTTTGCTTTGCCATGCATATTCATGCATTTTAGACCTAGGTTGCATTAAACTCCATGCAAGTTCATTTAGGTCTAGGTCATATTCTCTATGCCATGCATTTTTCATGTCATTTAGGTCTTGAATCATGCATTTCATGCATCATATTTGCTGTATTTTCATGCATTTCATGTCATTGCCACATGATTTATGACTTAGGCCAATCAATGGTTCAAAGTCATGCTTGAACATACTTGTGGAAAATTAAAGAGTTGTCAAATTGATTATTCTACCTTCGTGATTTTTTTTACTTAGCCAATTTTCGTCTAACTTTTAAAAAGTGTTAGCTACTATTTGTGAGTCTTTTGGAGAGTCTCTAGCATTTAAACTTTGATTTTTAAATGATTTTATCAAAGGCAAAAAAATGTGTTTTGGCAAAACAGTTTTTTTCACCTAGTACTCGTACTTTCCCGATTTTTCTGGGAAGTCATCTTTAATCAAAAACTTAAGCCGATTTTTTCTCGTATAGTTTTACATGTCCTGAGTCTCCATTAGATTTTTTAGATTTTTTTGAATTTCTAAAAATAGGGTAAAAAATCGTGCTTTAAAACTAGACAGTAGAGGCAGAATTGAATTTGAAGAAAAATCATTTTTCTGTTTTGGTTAAGTTACTTAGAGGGGGCTGATTAGGAAGTTTAGCTACTGACTTAGGATAGTTTCTAAGTCTTTTTAAACTCTAAAAATGATTTTTTAAATCTCGGGTTAAGGGTGGTTAAGTCCGGGATTTTAAACTTTGGAAATCAGAGCCATTTAAAAAGGTTTAGCTAAGTTTTTATTTTTAATCTAAGCTTTTCAAAATGGTTTTCAAACAATGACAAAGTATTTTGGTTTTAGAATATTTAATTTGATATGTTTTCCTAAGGTAGCCGGATATCTTTTTAGATATACGAATTTTTTTAATTAAAGGAAAAAATGCTTTCTCATGCATTGCATTTTTCATATTCATGCATACTATATAATATGTGATTTTGGCTATGTTAATTTTCATGATGGTGTTATTATCTTGGATTTAAAATTTTGATATTATATTAATTGTTATATGGTTTTGAATATTTCATGATATCCTATGCTTTTGATTTAGTTATTTTTGTCATATTATTTAGCATATAATATGTTCATGCATTTTTATTTTTATTTTTATGCATATTATATGTTAGCATTATTTTATGTTTCATGTCATTTCATATCATTTAGATTATATGCCATATCATTTATATTTGCCATGTCATTTAAATCATTTAATTCCATTTAGAATATATCATGTGACTTAGGATATTTCATTTCATATAGAATATATTATGTTACCTAGGTCATTTCATTTCATGTAGAATATATTATGTTACCTAGGTCATTTCATTTCATTTAGAATATATTATGTCACTTAGGATATTTTATTTCATTTAGAATATATCATATGACTTAGGATATTACATTTCATATAGAATATATCATGTTACCTAGGTCTTTTCATTTCATTTAGAATATATCATATAACTTAGGATATTTCATTTAATTTAGAATATGCTAAGACATTTAAATTATATCATACCATTTTGGTTGTATTATATTATCTAGACTTTGCTATGTCATTTTATTTATGTCACACATATTCATATTTTTTTAAATGTTTTGAAAAAGGTAATGATTTTCAATAAAATAAAGATATTCCCGAGTTAAAATAATTCATGAGTTCTCTGCCGGATTTGCTGGGGAGGATATCATCAATTATCATTAATAACGGAATATCTTCTTTAAAACGAGAATGGTTCGAAAAGTTTTCCAAAATAATAAAAATTTCTATATTTTGCCACGCTTGTTGGGAAATATAGGAAAATTTTGAATTAATAAATTATGGATCATTTTCAATTAAAAAATGGAATTATTTTTCTTTAAATTGGGAATTAACTTGAAATACCAAATTAAAAATTAATTTTTTATCGAGACTTGAGATAACACACGATTAATAAGGTACCATTTTATACGGGCGTTGTGGGGGTGCTAATCCTTCCCACACGTAACCGAATCCCGAACCCGCTTTTTTGATTTCTCTGGTTTAAAATGCAGACTTGAAATTGGTTTTAAAAAATGTTGTAATTAATTTTAAAATGTTTTATAAAACCGGTTTTAATAGGTGGCCGATTACACCTAGCTAAAAAAGATTGGTGGCGACTTCATGTCTTTTTCAAGGTTATTTTCAAAACCCTCATTTTTTTAGAGGAATTAAGTCGACTTTTCCTCAATTTTTTTAATGTCACGCTTAACGAATAATAAAGTCTTGCGATGAGACTTGTTATTTTTTAGGTTGCGACAGCTTGGCGACTCCACTGGGGATATTTAGAGAGTCAGACTTAGAATTAGTCGTCTGTTATCAAAGTCTCGATTTTGTTGGCTTAATTGGTATTTAATTTTAATTCTCACATTTAAAAAAAAGGAGAATTTTGAAAATAATAAAATGCTCTTAAATATGTCCATATTCATGTGCATACATATTATAATTGTTCTCTGATTATTTTGGTGCATATATTCATTTTTTTTGATTAATTGATGATTTATGTTGTTTAATTTTATCGGGTCATTTAGAATAAGGATTGTAGAATAGGTGGTGAAAGGTTTGATGTTATTCCTCACACACTACACGTGCATTTGCATAACATGAGCCCTATACCCGAGTTCTGTCCCTTTAAGTGGAAATAAAGTAGCTACACTTTCGTGATTAACAATCCGCATGGGTTAGCAAAATATTTTCGGAGTATAAATTACCTAAGCTCCCGTGATTAACAATCTGCATGGGCTAGGGAAATATACTCTAACGAATTGAACCCGTATTTATAGGGGTGCCTTACTAGCCTTCACCGGCGACAGTGAGGAACAATTCGGGGCCTTTAGAACTTCGTTCACCCATATATAATGAGCCGTAGAGCCAACATAGGCGAAGCCCTACTGAATTTTTATAGATATACCAAAGTTAGGAACACATGGAAGGACATTTCTAACCTTTTGTTACCTATTTTACATTCCGATTAAGTTTTGCAAAATTGGGCGGTGATGAACGCACATCGTTTCGCCCGTAATAAGTCCCAAAGGCGTCGTAATGCTGAGTTTTCATTGGGATATTTATTATATTATGTTGTTATTATTTGGTTTCTTCACCTTTACTGACTTGTTTCTTTTTCATGCATTTTTTGTGTCATCATAATGCATACGGAAAATTATTGGCCTCGGGATAATCTTCAACCAAAAGGGTTTTCATGGAGGGTCAGGCTAGTTCGATAGTGGAAGAACATGCAGGGGTACGGCAGTGGTCGGAGTCAGAGCAGCGAAGAGATGGGGATTGTTTAAATGAGGGATATATATTAGTATTGCCAGAACAGGTAGATTTAGTTTACCGGCAAAATGATCTCCGAGGGTTGATGGATATTTGGAGTCAATGGGATGTGTCAGAAAAGAGGATTTTCACTCAGGTATATGGAGACATAGCATTGTTGATGCCAATTAAGATTAACAGTGAGTTGATTCGGGCTATGATACATTTCTGGAATCCAGCATACCGATGTTTCACCTTCAATAAGGAAGACATGACACCGACCATAGAGGAATATTCGGCTGTGTTACGTATTGAGGATGCTATCCCTGATCGAATTTATTTAAAGGATTCAAAGACATTAGGGTTTAAGAAGAAATTAGCTAGGATCGTGGGAATGGATAGCTAATGGGTCGATGCACATGTAGTTAAAAAAGGGGAAAGTGAGTGTATTCCTTGGGATGCTCTCCAATCTTTTATCCGAAGTTACCCAAATAGAGATACTACTAAGGATATTTTTGCTTTAGCTGTATATGGTTTGGTTATTTTCTCGGGGACACTGGGACGTGTCGAGTTGACAATAGTTGACCTTTTTGAGAAGTTAAGACATAAGATAGATCCGTCGCCAGCCATCCTAGCAGAAACTATTCGATTTTTGAATTTTTGCAAAAGGGAAAGAAAAGGAAGATTCATGGGATGTATGCAGCTCCTCTATGTTTGGATTCAGAGTCATTTTTGGAAGAGTGAGGATGTTTCGTTCAAACCATATTTGAAAACCCTAGTACCAATCAATGAGTTCTTTAATAAAGATTGGCCCGAAGACAGAAATGAAGAGCAGTGGATCAACCTATTCCGAAATCTTAAGAGTGAATTGATAACTTGGAGAGCTCCATGGATGATTCCTATGCCGATATTATACAAATATGGAGACAAGTCAGGGGTTCCACTGCTTGGGATTTGGGGAGCCGTGAGCTGCGCACCTCTGTTGGTGCAAAGACAGGTTGAGTCTCGGCAGTTCACACCAGTGTCTCATGGACTTGCTCTATTATTGTTCACCTATGGAGAAAAAGGTTACTTAGGAAAGGTGCGAAGAATAATTGACGCATGGAAAAAGACCCGTCGGATAAAGGTAGCCAGATATGCTGACTTCGTCACACCCGACTACCTTGCATGGAGAGAAAGAAGGATTAATGACAGGTTGTTGGCATCTAATGGGGAAGAAGTTCAGTTCTTGAGTTCGCCACCGAAGGAAGTGCCATCAGAGTTAGAAATTGCAAGGGCAGAATTCGAAAAAGAAAAGGCCCAAATGAGCAAAGAGATTGCCGGCTGCAAGAAGAGCTTGAGGACATGAAAAATAGGGAATTAGCTCGAGAAGGAGAAAAGGAAAAGATCAAGAGAGAAAGGGACACTACTAAGAGCGATCTTCAGGATTTACACTTGGAGAACAAGTGGTACCGCTTCGAGCTCAGATTTGAGGGGACCCTCAAGACTTTCGGTGAATAGGAGCAAGATGTCAAAAACCTCAAGAAAGAGAACTATTGGAAAGAAAGAGCAAAGCATGAGGAAGCCCGAGCCAATCAACTGGAGAAACCAGCTAAGGAAAGCTTACATGGTGATTCTTCTGCTGACATGTCAAAGGGCCGTGAACAAATAGGGGTCAAATTGAAGAGCAAGGCAATCAAAAGAGGACAGTAAAAAAGGTCCAAGATCCGAGGGAGTTACTATAGGACCGGTGTTTTGTAATAACATTTTGAATTAGGATAGACAGATTATCAGATTGTCTTAAGCATTGATCTTTTATCTTTGATTTATTTAGTTCCAGAAAATCAATGAAAGACCGTTTGGTTGGAATTATCCCGGGGCCAATACTTTTAAATGCATTCATCATTCATTTGTTCTTTCCTTTATATATTTTGTTTGTTCATTCATTTATTTATATTTATAATCATTCATTCATTTATTCTTCATAAATTATTCATACACTTAGTCATTTATATATTTTTCCATTCATTTATTCTTTATAATTATTCATTCATATTCATAGACTTAGTCATTTACTTATTTTTTTCATTCATTAATATTTAGTCATTTATTCATTCATTCATTTTTATAAAATAAAATAAAAAATATGTCAATAATTTCTAATTCATGGTTTTTAAAACTAAAGGTACAATTGGTCGCACTCAGAAAGAATCAGACTTTCGACACCTTACAATACTCAATCTCAAGCCAGAGCTATGGAGAACGATCAGCTTGCTAGAATTGAAAGGATGGAAAGAACTCAAAGGGAACTGCAGGAACGGTTGGCTAAGTCTCAAGAGGAGTCACGGGAACAAATGACCAAACTCATGGAGATGATGAATACCATGATGAGGCAGAAATGGCCAGGGGAAAATTCAGTTACAGGAATGGGGGCAGTAAACCAAGAATGCCGACTAGAGATGGTACAGAAGAATGGCCACACATCCCAGCATATGTAAAATGAACTTCTAACTGGGGCAGCATCCTTTGTTTACATCCAACTAGTGGCTGAAGCACAAAATTTTGGTCCTAAAAAGGGTAATATTGGGGTTGATCCAATTGATGTGGACATTCCAGACTTTGAGGAATTGGCTGAAAAGGAAAAGGCAAAGATGACTGAACTGAAAAGGGTTGAAACGGAAAAATCCCAGAAAAAATATCAGCTGCTGGAGGAAAGATTGAGGGCAGTTGAAGGGGTGGGGCTATTTGGCAGTCTGGATACAAAAGAGATGAGTTTAGTGCATGGTCTGGTGATTTCTCCAAAGTTCAAAGTACCAGACTTTGAAAAATATAACGGAACTACCAACCCATCAGCACATATGACCATGTACTGCCGGAAGATGACAGGACATGATGAAGACGAAAAGTTTCTTATCCACTGTTTTCAAGATAGCTTGATAGGGTCCGCAACTTGGTGGTATAACCAGCTTACCCGTACTAAGATCCGTTCCTGGATGGATCTAGCCAAAGCTTTCATGGAACAATACAATCATGTGACGGACATGGTGCATATCATGCAGGGATCCAGAGGCATTCGACTGAGGACTATATTGCCTTTAAGAAGAAAGTCCAAAGTTTGATTAATACTGGGGTGGTGAAGTTCGGGATAAGGAATGGGCCGAATATAGTTATCAAATCCATTACCCGGTCATGCTGAGAACCGGGTAAATGCAGTATTAACAGGGAAGAAAGAAGGTTGAAAAAATATATCAGTGAAGTCAAGACCCTAATGATAAAAGTGTGGGTCGAAATGGTAAAAGCGGGAATGGTGGAGGATGGTGACAGTTTAAAAATGGTTGCAAACAGAGTGGAGGACTTGTGCCCGTTCCATGGATGTAAAGGTCATATCATACAGGAATGCAGGGACTTTCAGGCTAAAGTCCAAAAGATGATGGATGAGGGGGAAGCCCAGTTTTATGAAGAAATAGAGGATGAAGTAGAGGTCATTGAGAATGCAGCTGGCTATGGAATAGGAAGATCTTTGATCATCTATTGTGATGAACCAGAGAAGACTACTCCAGTTGTTGAGGAAATTGCGTCTAAGCTAATCATAGATTTGCCTTTTTCTTTTTCATACAAGGAAAACAAAACTGCACTATGGAAATATGACTGAAGCATGGTTATGCCCGGGTCTTCAAGTCAGCAAGATATTACAGATGTGGGACACTTAACACAAAGTGGAAGGTGTTATGCCCCTGAGGTTGTTGAATAGGGATCAACAAGAAATGATGGAGGACTTGACAAAGGGAAGAAAGCAGCTGAACCAATCCATATTGAGATGGATTTGTCAAAAGAAGCAGAGAAGGGATCATCCCCGGTAAACAGTGTAAAAGAGTCGGTGAACGAGAATGAGGCCTGCGAGTTTTTAAAGTTCATAAAACATAGTGAGTATAGTGTGGTTGAGCAATTGCAGCGTCAGCCAGCAAGAATCTCCATCTTATCTTTGCTATTAAACTCGTAGCCACACAGAAATGCCCTATTGAGAGTGTTGAATCAAGCATATGTGGCTAAGCATATATTAGTAGAAACATTAGACAAACTGGTGGGAAACACTGATACAGACGATCATATATATTTCAGTTATGATGAAATACCACCCAATGGTATTGGGTCCACAAAGGCTCTTCATATAACAACAACCTGCAAGGGGCATATACTACCAAGTGTGCTTCTGGATAATGATTCTTCATAAATGTAATGCCCCTGGCAACCCTGTCTAAGTTGCCAATTGATATTTCTTATATGCTGCCGAGTTGCACAGTAGTCAGGGCTTTTGATGGCACCAGGAGAAAGGTAATGGGAACTATTAAGGTTCCTCTAGAGATAGGCCCATGCACCTATACGGTGAACTTTCAGGTCATGGATATTAATCCGTCCTATAATTGCTTGTTGGGAAGGCCGTGGATATATTCAGCAGGGGCTGACCCTCGTCTCTCCACCAAAAGCTGAATTTTGTGATGGAGGGTCGTTTGGTCACTGTATCAGGAGAAGAAGACATAATAGCCTCTGCATCTACTAAATCTCCTTATGTTGAACCCAATGAAGATGCCATAGAATGTTCTTTTTGGTCTTTGGAATTCGTAAGTACAATTTTCGTCGCTGAAGGACGAAATATTCCAAAACCAATGTTGTCCAAGAACACAAGGCTGGGAGTAAGAACCACAGTGGGAAAAGGCTACAGGGCTGGAAAAGGTCTTGGAAAATATCTTCAAGGGATGGCCCGAGTAATGGAAGTAGTGGGAAAGAAAGACCGGTTTGGCTTAGGATATCTTCCGAAGGCCCATGAGAAGAGGAAACAAGTTGAAAGGAACCAACAAAGGAGGATGGCCCGTCTCGCAGTATGGATATTGAATGGGAACCCATGACTTTCCCACCAATCCTTCACAACTTCCGTTCTGCTGTTTTTCTATTTGGAGAAAAGAATTCAAAGGGTACTCATAATGATCGAGCAAGCTTTTGAAAAATTCCATGTGAATAAGGGTGGGCAGATTCAGGATATGGTGATTTGCATGACTGGAAAGAAGGGATGGAAAGTGACAATGCGAACTGGATGGTGCGACATTGTCCACCAGGATATAGACTGACCAATTGGAGTGCGACTGAGTTGCCCATAGTTTTTAAGTCTATTCCAAAGTAATACTTAAAAAAAAAACAATCTTAATTATCTTTACCCAGAGATATTAAGAGTTTTTTTTTCTGTAAGGGGCTTTTTGTTTAAACATTTTTATTCAATAAATAACAAGCACGATGCATTTTATTCATATTGATGTGTCCATATTCTTTCATTTTAGCTATTTATTTTATTTTCATTATATATATTTTCCTATATTATTTCTTCTCCACCTATTTACAGGTGTACGGATGAGGAATATGAGGACCTTCCTGTCAGTAATTCTGAAATTGTATCAGTTATTCCCGGAAGTACCATAAATGCCAAATATATGCAGATAAGATTCATGTTCCGCCATCGCCAGTGCATGTCATGACTGCACCATGGCCCTTTTTAATGTGGGGAATGGATATGATTGGACCTATTACCCCGAAAGCTTCAAATGGACATCGTTTCATCTTGGTGGCCATAGATTAGTTCACAAAGTGGGTAGAACCTGCTTCTTATGCGAATGTAACAAAGTCACTGGTATGCAGATTTGTTAAGAAAGAAATCGTATGCTGTTACGGATTGCCAGCAAGAATTATTAAGGATAATGCTCTCAATTTGAACAATACGATGATGAGAGAAGTGTGTACTCAGTTCAAGATCACACATCATAATTCGGCACCTTACCGTCTGAAGATGAATGGGGCAGTAAAAGCAGCCAATAAGAACATCAAGAAGATTGCTGAGAAGATGACCGATGTGTATAAGGATTGGCATGAGATCTTGCCTTTTGCTCTTCATGCATATCGTACCTCACTTCGCACATCTACAGGGGCAACGCCATTTTCCTTGGTATACTGGATGGAATCAGTGCTACCTATTGAAGTTGAAATCCATTCCTTACGAGTTTTTATGGAAGGGCCTAGAAGAAGCAGAATGGGTTAGAGCTCGTTATGAACAGCTGAATCTCATCGAGAAAAAAAGATTGAAAGCAATTTGTCATGGGCAGTTGTATCAGAAAATGATGATTCGAGCCCACAACAAGAAGGTTCATCCCAGACAGTTCCGAGAGGGGGAGTTTGTACTGAGGAAAATTCTCCCTATCGTGAAGAATCTGTGAGGAAAATGGGCTCCAAATTGGGAAGGACCCTATGTGGTAAAAAGAGCTTTTTCTGGAGGAGCATTGATGTTAACTCGGATGGACGAGGAGGATTTCAAAAATCCCGTGAATGCTGATGAATTGAAGAAGTATTATGCTTGAAAAAAAAGGTGTGATGCTATGCACATGGGAATTCGAATGATTCCAAGCGTAAAATTGGAAATTCTATATATCTATTTCCCCTGAGAATTGATTTTCAATGAGAATATTCATGCTTGATATGATGAATGGCCATCTTTCATATTCCTTTCACTAAGAAGAAATTATCCTTAGTCACCCCTTTGAGCCTTAGGAATTATTTCTTTCTTTAAACCTTGATCAAGGACCACCCTCTATACTGGAGGGCAAATGCGAGGAAAAAATAATCAAAAATCATGGCAAAAAGAAAGCCATCGAAAAATATGAAAATCAAAGAATGGCAAATGAAAGCCAACAAAGCAAAAAAGAAAAAAAGAAGAAAAGAAAGTCCAAAAAAGGGACAAATGTTTCAAGAATGAGTTCTCCTCAGGAAATGATCCTTGATTCAATCACCCTTAAACACATTTTGGGCCTATTTTATCCTTTCTTTCTTTCTGAACCCGAACCTTGGCCTACATTACGTGCTTTAGAAAGTCTGTTTTGATCAAGCATGGATATTTAATTTGAAAGGCTATTCTCAGAATTCATCCCATCTTTTAAATTGATATTTTTTTTTTTTACCTTGGAAGCATTTAGAATTCTCAGATGCATTGAAGAATAAAAAAATTGAAAAAAAGAATGTAAAAGGAGAGGTTTAAGCCAAAAACCCGCAAATGGCGACTTAATACCGAATGGAGGACACTTGAGTTGAAACCCACAAAGGGCGGCTCAGGTACTGATTAAAGTTCAAATCGATGCTCCGTGTAAAGGGGGAAAAAGTATCTGAAAATCATAGGAATGGGGAACAACTCAGTCGGATGTAACTATGGAAGCCGAGAGGTTACCCAAGTAAATTGCTCGTTCAAGAGAAATTTCAGATCGTTTGAAAAAAGTGGGGTCTAAGATATTCCGCATCTGGGGCATCTACAACCTATAACATTACATTTGTTTCTTATATCCTTGATATTCACTTTTACATTTTAAAAAAGAAAAATTGTTTCAATAAAATTCTTGTTATCCTTTTCATGACATTTTTGCTTGATTCATATTTTCTTTCATACATTTTTGAGATGCATCATGATTGTTATTATATTGAATGATGATTACTAATAAAAAATCTTTAAATAAAAGGATTTCAGAGTATTACTAAGGAATAGATTTAAATCTTGGGAAAGATTTGGAAAGTCCACCAAGAAAAGAAAACAGTGAACGTGTTGGAGACTCCATCACGAAGTCAGAAAATTTGTGAATTTCAGCGAAATCAAAAACTGAGACTGTTTGACAAGTTATCTTGAGTGAAGGGTTCCTTAAGTGGGGCATTAGTGAACAATTGAAGACTTCGTCATGAAGTCGGATAATCTGTGAACCTCAAAAAAACCATGGATTAGAAATCATGACACAATCATTTGATTGCATTCATTCTTAGGAAACATACAAGCATTTGCAAAGCATGTCATTCTCATCATTGCATTTAGCTAACATTGCAGAAATCAGGAAAACTTGGACTTCCCCAAAGTGAACTCGTTCTGCTTTTCAAACGAGTCGAGCCCTGAGATCACCGTCGAGGTACGTTCCTTTCCAAATCGAACTTGTTTTGCTTCTCAAATAAGTTGAGCCCAGAGACCGCCGTCAAGGTATGTTCCTTTCATTTTCAAGTTAAATTTATTTTTTTCCAAATGAACCAAACCCATAATCATTCTTAGTACTTCCTTTTGTTTTAAATCGAATTCATTCTGTTTTGTCAAATGAGTCGAGCCCCTAGACCATCGTCGAGGTTTTTTTTTGTTTTAAATCGAATTAATTCTGTTTTATCAAATGAGTCGAGCCCCGAGACCATCGTCGAGGTATTTTCTTTTGTTTTAAATCGAATTCATTCTATTTTATCAAATGAGTCAAGCCTTAAGACCACCGTCGAGGTATTTCCTTTTGTTTTAAATCGAAATTCATTCTGTTTTATCAAATGAGTCGAGCCTTAAGACCACCATTGAGGTATTTCCTTTTGTTTTAGATCGAATTCATTATATTTTATCAAATGAGTCGAGCCTTGAGACCACCATCGAGGTATTTCCTTTTGTTTTAAATCGAATTCATTTTGTTTTATCAAATAAGTCGAGCCTTGAGATCACCATCGAGGTATTTCCTTTTGTTTTCAATAGAATTCATTCTGTTTATCAAATGAGTCGAGCCTTGAGACTGTCATCAAGGTATTTTCAAATTACGGGTAAGGTCTCCGGGCACCATTCTTAAAGACCTCCGGGCACCATTCTTAAGACCTCCAGGCATAAGTTTCCAGAGTTTTTACAGTTTTAAACAATGAACAAGTCTTTGGTGGTGATAACCAAAGCCTCTGGTGGAGATATCCAGAGTTTTACATTTGCTTGAGCAAGTCTTTGGTGGTGATAACCAAAGCCTCTGATGGAGATATCCAGAGTTTTTCAGCTTTAAAAATGAACAAGTCTTTGGTGGTGATAGCTAAAGGCTCTGATGGAGATATCCAGAGTTTTACATTTGCTTGAACAAGTCTTTGGTGGTGATAGCCGAAGCTTCTAGAGGAGATACCCAGAATTTTAAACACAGCTTAGCACAAGATAGGTTAAGCCCTCGAGACCATCGTCGAGGTCTTTTTTTCTCTTGTAAATTGAACTCGTTTCCTTAAGACGGGTCGAGCCTTGATTAGTCAAGGGAATTCAATTTAAGGACAATATCTTCTATGTATAGTTTTTTTTTTTTCAAAAAAAAATATGAAAAAACGAAAAATGAAAAAAAAAAACCCCTTTCCTTTCTCTTCACATGTGATTTCACTAACCGAACAAAATTAGTGTTTGTTTATCTTTGCCTGATTCTTGAGTCTCAGCAATAGCCAAAGAGGGGCAGTTGTAGACACCTAATTTTGTTTGGACCACTAAAACAGGAATGTTTTCTTCCTAAATTGATGTTTCAGAATGTAAAAAGATTTTTTTTTCATCCTGTAGGTGTTACTCCGAGATTTAGTCTAAGAATGCGAGTATAAAAAGCCAAACTTGAAAAAGTCAACCCCGAAAAGTCAACTACTAAAAAAGTCAACCCACTTTCAAAATCAAGATTTGAAGTTCAATTGAAAATGGCAAAAGAATTTTGATATTCTGAGGTCTACATCGAAAGATATGGAGTTCGAAAGTTGGGTTACGGAGATTCAGTAGAAAAGAAACCCTAGTTCGAGAAATTTGGGGAAAAGTGCTTAAACGATCAAATTGGTCAAAATTGAAGGTTCCAAATGAAAGATAAGCACTGACTACGGGTAATGGAAAAACTACTTGAAAGAAAAATTGAAGGAAAAGTCAATTCGGAAGAAAATCGAGAATTAGGGTTTTTGGTGGATTTCGGTGAAATTTGGAAGAATTACATAAATGGCCATATTCGGTAATACTAAAGCCCCTAATTTATGACGAGTGATTAAACAAGGATAGCCCAAGGCTTAGTTTGAAGAAAATCTAAAAATTGGACTTGTTTTGAGAAAATCGGGTTTCGGAGGCAAAAGGGCAAAATTGGAAATTTTGGGAAAAAACAGCAAATGGACTCCAAAAATTCTAAAAATTTGTAGATCTCATTCTTAAATTATTTCAAAGTTATTGGCAAAACAAAATTCGGATTCAGAGTTCGTTTGCAAAATGGCCAAATCCTGGGTCCCCTATGCAGAAATTCAAGAAGATAAATCCCGAAAAAATAGCAAATGAACTCCAAAAATTCTGAAAATTTGCAAGTCTCATTCTTAAATTTTTCGAAGAGATTGGCGAAAGAAAATCCGGATTCGGAGTTTGTTTACAAAATGGCCAAATCCCGGGCCCACTATGTAGTAATTCAAGCAGATAAATCCAAAAAAAATAACAAATGAGTTCCAAAAATTATGAAAAATTTTAGATCATACTTTTAAATTATTTGGAAGAGATTAGTGAAGAAAAATATAGATTTGGAGCTCGTTTAAAAAATGGTAAAATTTGAGAGCACAAAAGGGCAATTTTGGAAGAAAAAATCCAAATAAATAGCAAATGGGCTCGAAAAATTTTCAAAACCACCAGAATTCAATTTTTTATTATTTTTGAAGTATTGAAATAATAAAATTTGAATTTGGGGTCCGTTTTCTATTTATTTACGTTCGGGGGGCAAAAAGGTCATTTTACCCAAGAAACCGAAAAGGGCTTTTCTTGCCTTTTAAAAAAATGGAGATTGGGCTGGAATTTAGAGGGTCAGCTGACCAAGCCCATGTTGGAGAATGATTTTTCTGAGTTCTTGCATCCAAAGGCTAAGAGTGGATAGTAAGGTAGTTATTTTTTTTTATCAAGCATTTGTAATTGAGCCATATGGACCAATGTATGAAGGGGGAGAATGTCAACATAATGGCTTAAGATTATTGAACAGCTGTAATTGTGGATAGCTGATTACCTAATCTAAGAGTCATAATTTCACATTTTAAGCATCTTGGATTAATAGCCTTTGGATCAAAATTGGTTGGAAAAAAATGACAACATCCTAGTCATCTAGAAGGCCATTCGGCCACTACAAGGGGAAGGGGGTCTCTCTTTCATTTTCAGCTATTCACACTCTTGTTTGGCTGATTTTCTCTCCATTTTTGAAAGGCAAAAAAAAAAAGTTAAGAAAAGAAAAGAAAGTTAGAAGAGAAAAAGCTTGCAATATAGCTTCTAGAGGTTGCTTTAAGCACTATACTCTTGCACTTTCCTTGATTTTCTATTCTTGATTTGCTATTTTGATTGCTATTTTGGTGACTTTCTTTTGATTTTTCTTTTTAAAAATAAGTGTTTTTAATATTCTTCTTCAAGTTCTTCTTTATACTTTCTTGGAAAATGCTTTGAGAAATTTTTTTTCATGACTTAGAAGGGTGGGCGAGTGGCTTGTATTTTTGATATAGTTGCTGTTTGCATTTTTATTTCATGATATTCATGATATTTAACAAGTTTTGATGCTTTAAATCTTCTTCAAATACGTAAACATGAAGCTTGTTTTGATTTGGTTGCTTGCTTGTTTCCATTTTTGAGTCTATTATCTTGTTATCATGTTTCTTTTACTTGTCTTGCATTTTTTATTTTCTGTCTTCAAAATATTTAAGTTTGTTTATGTTTTACATTTTGTTAATCCATGTGTTTGTGTAAATGCCTATTGGTTTTCATGCCTTTACTTTATATTTGCATGATTTGAGTATTATTCTTTAGCTATGCATGTTATTGTGTTAAGTGTTTGTGAAAATGCCATGTTCACTTAACCATTCGGCTACCCTTCTCTTTTAAGCTTTGTGTGTGCATTTTTGTTATGCTAGTTGATAGGTTTGCATTTTATATGTTTGTGTTATTTCCATGCATTCTTTAGGTTTAGGATTGGTTTGCTTTGCCATGCATATTCATGCATTTTAGACCTAGGTTGCATTAAATGCCATGCAAGTTCATATAGGTCTAGGTCATATTCTCTATGCCATGCATTTTTCATGTCATTTAGGTCTTGAATCATGCATTTCATGCATCATATTTGCTGTATTTTCATGCATTTCATGTCATTGCCACATGATTTATGACTTAGGCCAATCAATGGTTCATAGTCATCCTTATTTTGAGCATACTTGGGGAAAATTAAAGAGTTGTCAAATTGATTATTCTACCTTTGTGAT
This sequence comes from Fremontodendron californicum, assembly GCA_030761205.1. Lineage (NCBI taxonomy): Eukaryota > Viridiplantae > Streptophyta > Magnoliopsida > Malvales > Malvaceae > Fremontodendron > Fremontodendron californicum. The sequence continues at coordinate 22,009,220 of JAULJL010000014.1, read as the reverse complement.
TTTTTTAACTTAGCCAATTTTTGTCTAACTTTTCAAAAGTGTTAGCTACTATTTGTGAGTCTTTTGGAGAGTCTGTAACATTTTTACTTTGATTTTTAAAATGATTTTATCAAAGGCAAAAAAATATGTTTTGGCAAAATAGTTTTTTTCACCCAGTACTCGCACTTTCTTGATTTTTCTGGGATGTCACCTTTAATCAGAAAATTAAGCCAATTTTTTTCGGTGTAGTTTTAAATGTTTTGAGACTCCAGTAGTTTTTTTTTATATTTTTTTGAATTTTTAAAAATAGGGTAAAAAATTGTGCTTTAAAACTGGACAGTAGAGGCAGAATTGAATTTGAAGGAAAATCATTTTTTCTGTTTAGGTTAAGTTACTTAGAGGGGGCTGATTAGGAAGTTTAGCTACAGACTTAGGGTAGTTTCTAAGTCCTTTTAAACTATAAAAATGATTTTTTAAATCTCGGGTTAAGGGTGGTCAAGTTCGGGATTTTAAACTTAGGAAATTAGAGCCATTTAAAAAGGGTTTAGCTAAGTTTTTATTTTTGATCTAAGCTTTTCAAAATTGTTTTCAAACAATCACAAAGTATTTTGGTTTTAGAATATTTAATTTGATATATTTTCCTAAGGTAGCCGGATATATTTTTAGATATACGAATTTTTTTAATTAAAGGAAAAAATACTTTCTCATGCATTGTATTTTCCATATTCATGCATACTATATAATATGTGATTTTTTCTATGTTAATTTTCATGATGGTGTTATTATCTTGGATTTAAAATTTCCATATTATATTAATTGTTATATGGTTTTGAATATTTCATGATATCCTAAGCTTTTTATTTATATATTTTTTTCATATTATTTAGCATATAATATGTTCATGCATTATTATTTTTATTTTTTTGCATATTATATGTTAGCATTATTTTATGTTTCATGTCATTTCATATCATTTAGATTATATGCCATATCATTTATATTTGCCATGTCATTTAAATGATTTTATTCCATTTAGAATATATTATGTGACTTAGGATATTTCATTTCATATAGAAAATATTATGTTACCTAGGTCATTTCATTTCATGTAGAATATATTATGTTACATAGGTCATTTCATTTCATTTAGAATATATTATGTCACTTAGGATATTTTATTTCATTTAGAATATATCATATGACTTATGATATTACATTTCATATAGAATATATCATGTTACCTAGGTCATTTAATTTCATTTAGAATATATCATATAACTTAGGATATTTCATTTCATTTAGAATATGCTAAGACATTTAAATTATATCATACCATTTTGGTTGTATTATATTATCTAGACTTTGCTATGTCATTTTATTTATGTCACACATATTCATATTTTTTTTAAATGTTTGAAAAAGGTAATGATTTTCAATAAAATAAAGATATTCCCAAGTTAAAATAATTCATGAGTTCTCTGCTGGGTTTGCTGGGGAGGATATCATCAATTATCATTAATAACGGAATATCTTCATTAAAACGAGAATGGTTCGAAAAGTTTTCCAAAATAATAAAAATTTCTATATTTTGCCACGCTTGTTGGGAAATATAGGAAAATTTTGAATTAATAAATTTCAGATCATTTTCAATTAAAAAACTGGAATTATTTTTCTTTAAATTGGGAATTAACTTGAAATACCAAATTAAAAATTGATTTTTTACCGAGACTTGAGATAACACACGATTAATAAGGTATCGTTATATACGGGCGTTGTAGGGGTGCTAATCCTTCCCCGCACGTAACCGAGTCCCGAACCCGCTTCTTCGATTTCTATGGTTTAAAACGCAGACTTGAAATTGGTTTTAAAAAATGTTTTAATTAATTTTAAAATGTTTTATAAAATCGGTTTTAATAGGTGGTCGATCACACCTAGCTAAAAAAGATTGGTGGCGACTCCATGTCTTTTTCAAGGTTATTTTCAAAACCTTTATTTTTTTAGAGGACTTAAGTCGAATTTTCCTCGGTTTTGTTTAATGTCACACTTAATGAATAATAAAGTCTTGCGATGAGACTTGTTATTTTTTAGGTTACGATAGATAAAAATTCTCATGGTTAATCAAATTGGGACATCATATGTAGAAATGATGGATACATGGTGAATAAGGATCGAATTAATGCCTGAATCATTGGGGACATGCGAAAAAAATGAAAAAAGAAGAAATTTTTTGTGATGTCATGCATATGAGAATTCGGATGATTTCAAGTGCAAAATGAAATTTTGGTTATCTATTTCCCCTGAGGATTGCTTTTCAATGAGAATATTTGTGCTTGATATGAGAAATGAAATGTTGGATTTGTTTTATTTCTCAATGAATTCATGATCTATAAAACCTGTTCTATTTGTGAGCCTAGAAGGGACATACATTTTCGTTGTGAAGTTTTCTTCGATCAACCAAAATTTTATTATACCGAGCCTTGCCAATCCCAGTTGAAAAAACCCAGATTGACACTTGGAGAAATTTCTAACAGTGATCATCAGTCTTCAAAAGATTTGTACATCATACATTATGGGGTTAATATTTTTTGTTCAAAAGTTTTCAAAATGAGAAAAAAAAATAAAGAAATTTTTGAAATACCCATTTTTTATGTTTACATGAGACAAGGGTTTTTCTAACCCAAAGGTATAGAACTACTAGGATATGTCTTGACTTCTAGATATGAGAAGAAGAAATAGAACCCGTTTCAGACCTCTGTTTATAAGAGTTTGAAAACTGTTGGGGCAAAGGGAATAGCCAAAATGAATTGAAGATATACTCTGATTTGAAAAGAAAAAAATGAATTTGAAAGGCTAAGACAAAGTCTAGAAAACGATCGGGTGGGGCATTTGCATCATTCATGAGCACTCATCTCTTTATTGAGATTTTGCATTTGCATAGTGTCGGCTAGCATTTGCATCATTCATGGGTATTTGCATTGGCACTATTCCATAAGCATCTGCATTTTACCTTTACATTTACATCCTCCATGGATATTTGCATATTACGTCATCTCAAGCAATTGCATCATTTCTAAGATCATTGCATTTTCATTATTGTGTGGTAATTGCAGTTACACCATTCATAGACCACTTACATGAACACGATTAGTAGGTGCATCTGCATTAAGAAGAATTTGCATCAATCTTATTCAACATTCGCATTTGCACCATGAAGGATCTGTATCATATTCAATATCTGCCTATGCATCACGAAGCATGTGCATCAATCCAAACCATTTGCATTTGCACCAAGAAGAATTTACATCAATCCAAGCCATTTACATTTGCACCATGAAGCATGAGCATCTTGTTAAAGACATTTGTATATGCATCCTCTCTCAAAGCTTTTGGGTATAATTTTCAACACGATTTTTAAAATGAGCAAGTTTTCGGTGGTGATAGCTGAAGCTTCTGGAGGAGATACCCAGAACTTTTAAATTTTTTTTAAAAGTAAGTCTTTGGTGGCAATAGCTAAAGCTTCTGGAGGAGTTACCCAGAATTTTACAATGAGCAAACCTTTGGTGGTGATAGCCAAAGCTTCTGGAGGGGATATCCAGAATTTTACAAATTTTAAAAGTGAAAAAGTCTTTAGTGGTGATAGTTGAAGCCTCTAGTAGAGATATCCAGGGTTTTATAATTTTTGAACAATGAGAAATCTTCTTCTGGAGGAGTTACCCAAAGTTTTACAGTTAAAAAAAATGAGAAAGTCTTTGGTGATGATAGCGAAGCCTCTAGTGGAGATAGCCAGGGTTTTATAGTTTTAAAAATGAGCAAGTCTTTGGTGGTGATAGCCGAAGCTTCTGGAGAAGATACCCAAAATTTTATTCAATATCTGCATCAAGAAGCATTTGCATCAGTCTAAGTCATTTGAATCTGCATCAATAAACATTTGCATCAAATCAAGTCATTTACATTTGCATCAATGACATTTGCATCTTATTTAACATCTGCATTTGCACCAAGAAGCATTTGCATCCCTTCTCAAAGCTTTCAAGTATAATCTTCAACATGTTTTCAAGAACCAATATCCAGAGTTTTAAATTTTTTTGAAAAGAGAGAAAGTCTTTGGTAGTGATAGCGGAAGCCTCTGTGGAGATATCCATGGTTTTATAGTTTTGAAATGAGAAAGTCTTCGGTAGCGATAGCTGAAGCCTCTGTGGAGATATCTAGGGTTTTATAGTTTTAAAATGAGAAAGTCTTCAGTAGGGATAGCTGAAGCTTCTGGAGGAGATATCCAGAATTTTACATGTTTTTAAAAGTGAGAAAGTCTTCGGTAGCGATAGCTGAAGCTTCTAGAGGAGATATCCAGAATTTTACATGTTTTTAAAAGTGAGAAAGTCTTCGGTAGCGATAGCTGAAGCTTCTGGAAGAGATATCCAGAATTTTACATGTTTTTAAAAGTGAGAAAGTCTTCGGTAGTGATAGCTGAAGCTTCTGGGGAGATATCCAGAATTTTACAAACTTTAAAAAATGAGAGTGTCTTCGGTGGTGATAGCTGAAACTTCTGGAGGAGATATCCAGAATTTTACAAATTTTAAAAGTGAGAGAGTTTTTGGTCGTGATAGCCAAAGCCTCTGGTGGAGATATCCAGAATTTTACAGTTTTAAAAGTGAGCAAGTCTTTGGTGATGATAGCCGAAGCTTCTGGAGGAGATACCCAGAATTTTAAACACAGTTGAGAACAAGACAGGTTAAGACCCCGAGACCATCGTTGAGGTCTTTTCTCCTCTTGCAAATCGAACCCGTTTCCTTAAGACGGGTCTCGTCTTGACTAGTTAGGGAACTCAATTTAAGGACAAAATCTTCAATTTACAGCTTTAAAAAAAAAAAAAAAAAAACAACAAACAAAAAACAAAAAACAAAATGAAAAAAATAAAAAACAAAAACAAAAACAAAAACAAAAACAAAAAACAAAAAAAAATGGAAAATGAAAAATGAAAAATGAAAAATGAAAAATGAAAAATGAAAAATGAAAAATGAAAAATGAAAAAAATGAAAATGATGAATGAGAACTCCCTTTCCTTTCCTTTACATGTGATTTCACTAACCGGACAAAATTAATGTTTGTTTATCTTTGCCTGATTCTTGATTCTTAGCAATAGCCAAAGAGGGGTAGCTGTAGACACCTAATTTTGCTCGGACCACTAAATCAGGTATTTTTCTTCCTAAAATGATATTTTAGAACGTAAGAAGTCTTTTCTCATCTTGCAGGTGGTACTCTGAGACTTAGTTTAAGGGGGCAAGCTTGAAAATTCAATTTGAAAAAAAAGTCAACCCTAAAATGTCAACTACTAAAAGAGTCAACCCACTTTCAAAATCAAGATTCAAAGTTCAATTGAACAATGGTGAAATAATTTTGATTATCCGAGGTCTACAACGAAAGATATGGAGTCCGAAAGATGGGTACTGAGATTCAATAGAAAGGAAATCCTAGTTCAACAAATTTGGAAAAAAGTGCTTAAATGATAAAATTGGTCAAAATTAGAGGTTTCGAATGAAAGGTAAGTAATGACTACGGGTAATGGAGAGGCCATTTGGAGGCAAAACTGAAGGAAAAGTCAATTTGGAAGAAAACGAAGAATTAGGGTTTTTGGTGGATTTTGGTGAAATTGGGCAAAATTGCAGAAATGGCCCGATTCGGTAAAACTAAGGCCTCTAATTGATGAGGAGTGAGTAAACAAGGATAGCCCAAGGCTCAGTTTGAAGTAATTCCGAGAAAAGAGCCGATTGGAGAAAACACGTAAAAACAAGGAAATTCCCGATATTGAAAAAAGGAAAAATCAAAACGGAGGGGAATTTGATCGTAAAGGTTGGGCATTTTTGAATCAACTCACAGAAAAAGAAAATCTGGAAATCGGACTTGTTTTGAGCAAAACCAGGCTTTGGAGACAAAAGGGCAAACTAGGAAAATTCGGGAAAAATAGCAAACGAGCTCCAAAAATTACCAAAACTTCTAGATCTCAATCTTAAATCATTTGGAAGAGATTGGCTTAGAAAAATCTGGATTTGGAGCTCGTTTGCAAAATGGCAAATCTCGAGCCCATTAAGCTGAAATTACAGAAGATAAATCTGGAAAAATAGCAAATAAGCTCGAAAATTTATGAAAACTTCCAGATCTCAATTCTAAATTATTGAAAGAGATTGGTGAAGAAAAATCCGAATTCGGAGCTTGTTTGAAAAATGGTAAAAGTTCGGGTGAACTAAGGGGCAATTTTGGAAGAAAATAAAAAAAAAATAGCAAATGGGCTCGAAAAATTATGAAATCTTTTGGAATTCAATTTTTTATTATTTAGGAAGTTTTGAAAAAAGAAAATTTGGATTTGGAGCCCATTTGCTATTTAATTAGGTTCGGGGGCCAAAAAGGTCATTTTACCGAAGAAACCGAAGAGGGCCTTTCTTACAATTAAAAGAATGGAGATTGTACTGGAATTTGAAAGGTCAATCAGCCAAGCCCATGTTGGAGAGTTATTTTTCTGAACCATTGCATCCAAGGGCCAAGAGTGGATAGGAAGGTAGTTATTTTTTTGATCAAGCCTTTGAAATTGTGACATATGGACCAAAGCATGGAGAGGGATGATGTCATATTTATGACATCATATTTTAGGGGATGATTATTTAATATAAGGGTGGGAATTTCACATAGAAAATCATCTTGGATTAAAGGCCATTGGATCAAAAATTGGTTACAAAAATGACAACATTCTTCTAGAAGGTAGGAGGCCATTCGGCCAAGGTAAGGAGGGCGGGTTCGTTTTCAGATTTTGATAAGGGTTTTGAGGGCTGAACAAGGGCAGTAGCTAGGGAGAAAAGAAAGAAAAAAGAGAGGATAAAAAAGAAGAAGGAAAAATAAAGGTTTTTGCTTGCTACTTCTTGATTTGGAAAGCTAGAGCAAGGTAGCTATTTTCTTTCATGTTTTTCTCATACTTTGTTGATATGATTTTTCTATTTTAATTGTCATTTTATTTTCTTTTATGAAATAAACTTGTTTTCTAAAATAAGTGATAAGGAGTTTCTACTTTGTATTTTGAAAGAAATCGAGAAAGCAAGTTTTTACCATTCTTTTTCTACATGGCCGAATGGTGTTTTTTTTTTAGGATGATTTTATTTTTTCCATGTTATTGGTTGTGGTAGGTTAGCTTACTTGTGGTAGATTAGCTTGATTGTGGTAGGTTAGCTCTAGACCATGCCATGTGTTTGTGATAATGCCATTCCATATTCATGTTTACTACCATTCGGCCCTGATGATTTCATTTTGCATGTTTGCATTTTTATCATGTTTACTAGTTTAACATGCTTCCATTTAGACTTTGCATATTTAGGTTGTTATGTGTTTGTGAAAATGTCTAGCTATGTTCATGTATTTGCATTATGTTTGCTTAGTCTAACATATTTCCTCTTAAGTCTTTTATTTAGTATACCATGTGTTTGTGTTAATGAGCATGCTAGGATTTCACCATTTAGGCCATAGGTCCATTCGGCTACCCCTTCATTTTGTGCTTTGTATGTGCATTTTCATCTTGTTTAGTTGATAGGCTTGCATTTCCATGCCATGATTTTGTGTATTTGATTTAGTATGCCATGTGTTTGTGTTATTGCCATGCATTTTTTAGGTCTAGGTCTCATTTGCATTGCCATGCATTTCATGCATATTTAGGCCTAGGTTACATTTATTGCCATGCAAATTCCATTAGGTCTTAGATCATATTGGTATTGCCATGCATTTTCATATCCATTAGGTCTTAGATCATGTTGATATTGCCATGCATTTCATGCATGTTTAGGTCTAGGTTGCATTTATTGCCATGCAAGTTCATGCTAGGCATTAGGTCATTTTGAATTGCCATGCATTTTCTATGTCATTTAGGCTTTAGATCATGCATTTCATACATTAAACTTGCTGTTTGTTCATGCATTTCATATCATACCACTTGATTTTTGACTTAAGCCAATCAATGGCTTAAGGTCAAGCTCACATGAGCATGCTTGTGGAAAATTAAAGAGTTGTCAAGTTGATTTTTCTACCTTTGTAAATTTTTAAAACTTAGGCAATTCTTGTCCAATTTTTTAGAAATTTTAGCTACTGTTTTTAGGTCCTTAGAAGAGTCTCCAATATTTTTGTTTTGATTTTTGAATGATTTTATCAAAGGCATAAAAACGTGTTTGGCAAAACAGTTTTTCATCCAGTGTTCTGAATTTCACGATTTTTCTAAGAGGTTATCCTTAGTCTAAAAATTAAACAAATTTTTTCCCATTGATTTTTACATGTTCTGAGTCTCCCATATGTTTTTTAGATTTTTTTGAAATTTTAAAAATAGGTTAAAAAATCACGCTTTAAAACTGGACAGTAGAGTCAGATTTGAATTCAAGGGAAAAATAATTTTCTGTTTTGGCTAAGGCATTAAGAGAAGGCTGGTTAGGAACCTTAGCTACTGTCCTAGGTTGATTTCTAAGCCATTTTAATCTTAAAAAATAATTTTATAAAGCTCGAGTCAAGGGTGGTCAATTCCGGGTTTTCAAAGTTAGAAATAGAGCATTTTTAAGTAGGAATTTCGGTCATGGTCATTTTTTATCCAAGAATTTTCAAAATTTTTTGCAAACCAATCACAAAGTATTTTTGATTTTAGAAAATTGATGTCTTTTCCTAAGGTTGTCGGATATCTTTTTAGGTATACGGATTTCCTTATTTGAAGGAAAAAATACACTTTCATGCATTGCATTTTCGATGTTCATGTATACTATATAATATATGATTTTTGCTATGATAATTTCTATGGTAATGTCATTATTTTTATTTATGTTTTATGGTGTTATATTGTTTGATATATGGTTGTGAATATTCTATGTTATCCTATGCTTTTTATTTAGTCATTTTTTTGTGACACATCATCTAGCATTTACTATGTTTATGCATTATTATTTCCATGCCTATTTCATGTCATTTAGGTTATTCATTTCATTTAGAATATATTATGTCACTTAGGTTATTCATTTCATTTAAAATATATATTATGTCACTTAGGTTATATCATTTCATTTAGAATATACTATGTCATTTAAATTATATCATATTATTTAGGTTGCATTATATTATCTAGATTTTGCTATGTCATCTTTATTATGTCACACATGTTCATATTCATCTTTTAAAATGTCTTTAAAAAGGGATAATGATTTTAAATAAAATAAATTTATTCCCGAGTTAAAATAATTCATGAGTTCTCTGCCGGGTCTGCTAGGGAGGACATCATCAATTATTATTAATAAAGGAATATCTTTCTTTCAAAAAACGAGAATGATTCGGAAAATTTTCCAAATTAATAATTTTTTTTATATTTTGCCGTGTTTTTCGGGGAATATAGGAAAATTTTGAATTAATTAATTCCGGATCATTTTCAAATAAAAATGGAATTATTTTTCTTTAAATTGGAAATTAATTTGAAATACCAAAATTTAAAACCAACTTTTCACCGAGACTTGAGATAACACACGATTAATAAGGTACCGTTTTATACGGGTGTTGTGGGGGTGCAAATCCTTCCCCACACGTAACCGAGTCCCGAACCCGCTTCTTTGATTTTCTCTGGTTTAAAAACCTAGACTTGAAATTGGTTTTAAAAAATGTTTTAATTAATTTTAAAATATTTTACAAAATCGGTTTTAATAGGTGGCCGATCACACCTAGCCAAAAAGATTGGTGGCGGCTCCATGTCTTTTTCCGAGGTCGTTTTCAAACTCTCATTTTATTTCAAGAGGAATTAAGTCGTATTTTCCTCTGTTTTCCAATGTCACACTTAATGAATATAAAGTCTCGCGATGAGACTTGTTGTTTTTTAGGTTGCAACAGATGTCATTGCTTTGATTTAGATTTTATGTTGTCATTTTAATTATGGCATAACTAAGAATTTTCTATGATAATTCTTGCCATTTAATTTAGATTTTTGCTATGTCATATAGGTTTCTAATATGTCATATAGGTTTTATAATGTCATTAATTCTTGCCATTTAATTTAGATTTTTACTATGTCATATAGAATTCCAATATGTCATCTAGGTTTTATCATGTCATTAATTCTTGCCACTTAATTTAGATTTTTGCTATGTCATATAGAATTTTAATATGTCGTCTAGGTTTTATTATGCCATTAATTCTTGTCAATTTTGTTTAGATCTTTGCCATGTCATTTAAATTCTACCATGTCATTTAGATTATGCCATGTCATCTAGATTATGCCATGTCATCTAGATTTTGCCATGTCAAGCATGCCATGTCATTAATCCATATGCAATGTCATTCACTCATATGCCATGTCATTAGTAGTAATTTTCATATTCATAACTATCTTTTTAAATGCTTTTTCAATGTAATAAAAATAATGATTTTCAAATAAAATAAAGTTATTTCTGAGTTAAAATAATTCATGAGTTCTCCTCCGGGTTGCTGGGGAGGACATCATCAATTATCATTAATAACGGAATATCTTTTTTTCAAAACGAAAAATGATTCAAAATTTTTTTCAAATAAATAAAATTTTTTATATTTTGCGGGGTTTGCCGGGGAATGTAGGAAAATTTTGAATTAATAAATTCCGAATCATTTTCAAATCAAGTGGAATTATTTTTCTTTAAAATGGGAATTATTTTTAAATACCAATTTCAAAATTGACTTTTTTACCGAGACTTGAGATAACACATGATTAACAAGGTACCGTTTTACACGGGCGTTGCGGAGGTGCTAATCCCTCCCCGCACGTAACCGGCTTCTGTTGTCAGATTTCAATACTCAAATGCACGCTATCGCAAAAAAGTAGTATAGTGAAAATAGAGTTTCGTACCCACAAGGAATTGATATTAAATTTGTTAAATACTAAAATTAAAACAACTTACTCTTATCCAAATAATTAATTAAAAAGTGTGTAAATTAAAACTAAATTAAAGAAAATAATAAACAAAGAAAGCAAATAAATTTTGGATTAAAATCAATGGAGAAAAGCCTAGGATTACAACTTCCTTCAACACTTCGCTTGGATTTCTTTTACCTCTTAATTTGATTATAAATCTTGAGTTGTTAATCTAGAGTTCTTATCTATTTATAAGCATCTGTCGATGGTCTTATAAAAATATCTCCCTGAACCAATTAACTATATGTCTATGATAATTGAATTTAAGAGAAACTCATTAAGCTTAGACTCTAAAAGTGATTACACATGACACGTAAGTATATGTCTACCCTACATGCAGATCAATTCATCCTAATAAATGAATATGAAACATGTTTTATGCACTCCATGTTTAACACTAAACTCCCTATGTCTAGTTGTATTTAGGTTAACAAATCAGTTTAATTGGTGATCAAACAATTAAAAGCATTAAGTACAAGAATGCATAAACAACTCAAATATCATTAAATCAAATTAGAGAATAAAATAATCCCGACTATGTGTTGAGTTCCATTGTAATCCTAAAAAAGAAATTTAGTTCATGCTTGACATTAAAAACAATAAACAAAGGAGTTTCACCAACATCAAATTACAAGAAAATAAAAGAAGATTAAGAAAGAAGAAAAAACTAAAAGTTGTCAGTTCTTCAGTCTTTTAGTCTCCAAAACTATTCTTGGCTTCTTGCAAGATGGTGGTGGCTGCTCTCCTCTTTTGAAAACTAAAACAAAAACTGACTAAGAAGCTAAAATAAAGCCTAAGGGTTCCTATTTATAGAGCCTTGAAAGCCTTAAGAAGGGAAACTTAGTGGCCAAGTAACTACCTCCAGCTTGGACTTTCTATATATGAGTTGAGCTTTTCCTTCTAGCTTTAAGACTCTACAAAATTACAAAAGACATTAATTAATAACTAAAATAAAATATTAAATAAATAAAACTAAATAAGAAATAAATAAAAATAACAAAAAATAGTAAATTAATAGTTTAAACTACAAGGACTTACCTATTTTAAAAGCACAAAATAGGATTAAGTAACTCTATTTTATAGAGTTATCACACCACCAACTTAAGATTTTGCTAGTCCTCGAGCAAAACTAAACTAAACAAAACGAAACGAAATAAAGCAAAGCTAAAAATGAATGCACTTAACTAATGATTTCCTTAATTTTCCTCAAAAGCTATCTCAAAATCTCAATACAAAGTAAAACACAAACATAATCCAACTTTATAATTCAATTCAATCGTATGTTTTATGCTTGAATGGATTTCCAGTGTGTGTGTGAATAATCTGTTGACAAATCATTACATGCAATCCGAAAATACGAATTATAGTACAAGATTCCCATATGTTTGCTTTTCATCTCTCTCTCCACTAATGTAGACTTACACTTCGTCAAGGATCAAGGGTCAATGTATGACAAAGGATATATTTCGGTTAAATTCACCCATAAACACTTTACACTTTTTTCCAGGATTTTTTTTGTGAGAGCCATAGTCTTTTACTCAAACTACATACTTCCTTCTTTCTTTGAATACACTTTCTTTTTTTCTCGACCAATTTATTCACTTTTTTTTTCTGTTCTTAATTTTCGAAGAACCATAACTCTTTTTTTTTACCACCAATTTACCCAAATTCAACATGGCTCATAATTGTTTCCTGTAATATCATCACATGCCTATGTTGTGAGGGTTAATCATAATTTTTCTTATTTGGCTAGGCTAAAATATGTGGCAATCAAAGAAAAGATATATATCAATTAGGCTCAAAGAGGTAGACTAAGGATAATCATATATAAAGGTAAGCTTGAAAGGCTCAAACGATCCAAAGATGGCCTAAATCACTTCCTTAACTTAGTGTCGTCTAGGATTTCGCCTTGAGAGAGAATCAAACAAATTCTAGGTTCTAGACATAATCGCAATTCACAACAACATAATCAGTCTTTAAATAAGCAATGCAAATCTAAGCAAGAGATTAAGTGCTCAATTTGTTGAAAATCACATCCTAACATGAAACTAACAAAAGAATTTAACACAAATTCTTCTCATGCTTATGTTGTTCCCAAGAATCCAAATAAACCAATAGCTAAAATTTTATCATTGGATAAGAATTTCATCATGTCAAAGTGCATCATATCTATTTTTTTTTATGACTCTTAAACATAACATAATAAAACTAAAAACAAATAAAAAGACACAAAACATAATAATTAAAGACAAATAAACACCCCCCCAAACTTAAATCAAACATAGAGTTAGAATAAGATAACTCCCCTGTCAATGAAGAAAATCCGGGAGCACGCTAATCTTCCTCGCCCGCTTCTTCTTCCTCATCATCAAAAAATGGTGGTGGTGGCATAGCGGGGGCTTGGTGCATGTTGGCACCTATATGATGACCAAGGAAATGAAACATTTGTTCAAGGGCCTGCAAGCAGTCATCGTTGTGAGCACTACGAGCTTCCAATCGAGCTATACGTTCCGTCATGGTCAATTGTCGAGGTTGAGGTGGCCTGGGTGGAGGAGGAGCTTGTGATGAACTCGCACCGGGTCTTGAGGGTGGACCATCCATGTCTCGGGTCAAGCGATGTATAATAGTGCCATCTATGGGACCCTTCGGATGTAACAATTCTTCACTATTGTCCATTGGGACCCCTGCTTGGTCACACAATTGAGTGATTAAGGAAGGAAACCAAAGGCCTTCTCTTGGAGATCGAACACTATGCAGAACAGTCCGGTAAATGAGCTGGCCAATGTCAATTGTCTTGCCCGTGGTGAGAACATAGAGCGAGATAGCTCAATCTTTGGCGACATCACTAACATGCTTACAAGGAAGCATATTGGCAGCTAAAAAATGCAACCAAACTCGAATCTCTCAGAGTAAAGTATTGGCCTTGAATGAAACAAGTGCCCTATCCCTTGAAGTCTTCCAAGTCGTCCCATAGGGACATAAATGTGTTGTGACCGCATCCATGTCAATTGGCCCATCCAAATACTGAGTATATTCATCAGTCTCAATATCCGGGGCTTGGTAATACCGATTAATGATCTACGGATCAAACGAAACTTGGCACCCACGAACAAAAATCGTATTATCGCTAAGTTCAAAGGCATTGGCATAAAACTCTCTGACAACCGAGAGTACGGAAGATGGCGGTGGAGCACAGAATTTCTGCCAATAATGTGAATTGGTAACTTGTTGAAACTCAAAATGCTCATGTGGATCAATATGAAACCCCCTCTCCGGAATAAGACTTTTATGTAGGAGAGAGTGGTTATGCCATTGAACCACTGCATCAGATACAAACTTGCTTCTATCAAAATTGGGTGCACCAGTGCTAGTTCGGGTTTTCTTCTTTGGTCCCATATTCTAGTTCTAGTTCAACAATTGACCCAAATCCAACTATTATCTTCACTAAGCATACAACCTAAGATAGAATTACTAGCAAATTCTCCAATTCTCAAATATGCTCAACACAACCCAATCCACAACAAGCAAAGAATAATCTTCTAATTTGGACTAATTCTCAAAACCCCACAATAACCCAATCCACAATCAAGAGTATTGGAAGCAAGAACAACCTTCAATACTAAAAATCAACCAATAACCCTCAAACTAGTATGATCTTTATGGAATTTGAAAGACTTACTTGAAGAACTTGAGGATGATGGGAGAGTCCCTTCTTGAAGATGATTAAAGAAATTTATAGTGGTGTAGTGGGTTTGTGAAGGAAATTGAGATGAAGGTGTGTAGTTGGTTTCTATGGAAATGGATAGTTGAGAGAGAATGCGAGATTTTGAAGAAAAAGAAAGAGTTGATAGTTGAGAGAGAAGAGAGAAAAGAGAAAAGGTTTGGGAGAGAAAAGAAAGGGTTTGGTGGCTGCTTAAAAGATGAAAAGGGTTTGGGGGTTAAGGTTTTTAAAAATCCTAAAAAAATTATTATTTTTTTTACGAGCTGGCGCAGCGGCGCCAGGGTTCGACGCCGCCGTGCCAGATACACTGACTGTTAGAAAAAAAATTTGTACGAGGTTCGACGCCGCAGTGCCAACCTCTCTAACTTTAACAAGAAAATTTTACTTTTTTTTATGGGCGTCGCAGCGCCAGAATTCGGCGCCGCGGTGCCACTGCCACTGGCTTGAAAACATATGAGATCTGGCGCAGCGGCGCCGACCTCTCTGCCATTTTTTATATATATATATATATATATATATAAACCTGCAAAAAAAATAAAAACTAAGATGAAATTAGTAAAATAAAGTTGAAATCAAAAATAAAATAAGAAAAATCAAAGAGTAAAGATTAGAACTTGGGTTGCCTCCCAAGAAGCGCTTGATTTATAATCGTCGGCTTGACTATCTCAAGCTCATTTTGGATCGGCTAAGGTGATGGAGGACGTTTGGTGATCAATATCGCCTCCCTAGTAATGCTTGAGTCGTTGCCCATTCACTTTAAAGTTGAGATTGGCCTTTTCATCCATTAACTCGACTACTCCATAAGGGAATACTTTTGTGATTTTGAAAGGGTTGGACCTTCGAGATCTTAGTTTTCCCGGGAAATAGTTTGAGTCGAGAGTTGTAGAGTAAAACATATTGTCCTGGTTCAAACTGTCCTTCAATGATCTTCTTGTCATGCTATCTCTTGGTCTTTTCCTTGTAAAGCTTGGTATTTTCATAGGCTTGAAGACGGAATTCATCCATCTCATTAAGTTGCAATAGACGCCTCTCTCTTGCTACTTGAAGATCAAAACTCAACTTCTTGATGGCCTAATATGTATTGTGTTCCAACTCTACTGGAAGATGGCATGCTTTCCTAAAAACCAATTTGTAAGGAGACATCACAATCAGAGTTTTATAAGCCATCCTATATGCCCACAATGCATCATCCAATCTCTTGGACCAATTTTTTTTAGTTGGGCTAACCGTCTTCTCCAAAATCCTCTTGATTTCTCTGTTAGAGACTTCGGCTTGACCACTTGTTTTATGGATGGTATGCGGTGGCAATTTTGTGCTTGACCCCATATTTAGCAATGAGGGCTTCAAAATATTTATTGCAAAAGTGAGACCCCTCATCAGTAATAATTGCTCTTGGAGTGCCAAAGCAGGTAAAGATATTCTTTTTCAAGAAGTTTAATACCACCTTGGAATCATTGGTTGGCAAGGCTGTTGCTTCCACCCACTTAGATACATAATCAACCGCAACTAGAATGTAAAGATTGTTGTATGAGGAAATAAATGGACCCATGAAATCAATTCCCCATACATCAAAAATCTCTATCTCAAGAATGTTGTTTAGAGGCATCTCGTTTCTCGATGTTACCCATTCTTTGACATCTATCACATCTGGCAACAAACTGGTGAGCATCTTTAAAGAGAGAGGGCCAATAAAAACCTGATTGTAGCACTTTTGCCGTAGTCCGTTCTCCTCCAAAATGTCCTCCATAGTCCGAAGAGTGACAATGTTGCAAAATATCTTCAACTTCTTCCTTGGGTACACACTTTCTAATAATCTGATCATTGCATTGCTTAAACACGAAAGGTTCATCCCAGTAATAATGCTTGACATCATGTAAGAATTTCTTCTTTTGTTGAGAATTTAAATCAAGTGGAAAGATTCTACTCACAATATAGTTCACATAGTCGGCATACCATGGTGATTCCTGTTGAAGAACTAGAAAGAGTTTCTCATCAGGAAAAGTCTCATTGATTTGGATTGCATCGCCAACTTGTGCCCCATTATCCAATCTTGATAGATGATCTGCCACTTGATTTTTTGTTCCTTTTCTGTCTCTGATCTCTAATCAAACTCTTGCAAAAGAAGTATTTAACGGATCAAGCGAGGTTTTGCATCCTTCATATCAATCAAGTACTTGATAGCTGAATGATCGATGTAAACAATGACTTTGGTGCCCACAAGATAAGATCAAAATATATCAAAAGCAAATACTACTACAAGCAATTCTTTTTCAGTGGTGGTGTAATTCAACTGAGCATCGGTCAAAGTTTTGCTAGCATAGTAGATAGAATGAAATATCCTATCTTTTGGCCTAAGACTGCACCAACTGCAAAGTCACTAGCATCGCACATGAGCTCGAATGGCAGGTTCCAATCTGGAACAATAATGATAAGTGCTGAAACAGTTTCTCTTTCCAAGTCTTAAAACTTGTAAGACATGTATCATCAAACTTGAAAGGGACATCTTTTTTGAAGAGGTTGTGTAGACACCTAATTTTGTCCGGACCACTAAAACAGGTATGTTTTCTTCCTAAATTGATGTTTTCGAGTGTAAAAAGACTTTTTTCATCCTGCAGGTGGTACTCCGAGACTTAGTTTAAGAGGGCGAGCATAAAAAGTCAAACTTGAAAAAAGTCAACCCCGAGAAAAGTCAACCCCAGAAAGTCAACTACTGAAAAAGTCAACCCACTTTCAAAATCAAGATTTTAAGTTTAATTGAAAAATGGCGAAAGAATTTTGATAATCCGAGGTCTACATTGAAAGATATGGAGTTCGGAAGTTGGGATTTGGAGATTCAATAGAAAAGAAACCCTAATCCGAGAAATTTGGGGAAAAGTGCTTAAACGATCAAATTGGTCAAAATTGAAGGTTCCAAATGAAAGATAAGCACTGAATACGGGTAATGGAGAAGTCACTTGCAAGAAAAATCGAAAGAAATGTCAATCCGGGAGAAAACCGAGAATTAGGGTTTTTAGTGGATTTCGGTGAAATCGAGAAGAATCACAGAAATGGCCTGACTTGGTAAGACCAAAGCCCCCAATGGATGAGGAATGATTAAACAGGATAGCCCAAGGCTCAGCTTGAAGAAAATCTAAAAATTGGACTTGTTTTGAGCAAAACCGGGTTTCGAAGGCAAAAGGGCAAAATTGGAAAATTTGGGAAAAATAGCAAATGGACTCCAAAAATTCTGAAAATTTGTCAATCTCATTTTTAAATCATTTGAAAGATATTGGTAAAAGAAAATCTTGATTCGGAGTTCGTTTGCAAAATGGCCAAATCTCGGGCTTCTTATGTAGTAATTCAAAAAGGAAAATCCCGGAAAAATAGCAAATGAGCTCCAAATCTTTTGAAATTTTGAAAATCTCAATTTTAAATTATTTGGAAGAGATTTGGGAAAGAAAATCTTGATTCGGATTTCGTTTACAAAATGGCCAAATCCCGGGCCTCCTATGCAATAATTCAAGAAGATAAATCCCGGAAAAATAGCAAATGGACTCCAAAAATTATGAAATTTTGCAAATATCATTTTTAAATTACTTGGAAGATATTGGCAAAAGAAAATCTTGATTCGGAGTTCGTTTGCAAAATGGCCAAATCCTGGGCCTCCTATGCAATAATTCAAGCCGATAAATCCCGAAAAAATACCAAATGAGCTCCAAAAATTATGAAAACTTCTAGATCACACTTTTTAATTATTTTGAAGAGACTGGTGAAGAAAAATCTTGATTTGGAGCTCGTTTAAAAAATGGTAAAATGTAAGGGCATAAAAGGGCATTTTTGGAAGAAAAAATCCAAATAAATAGAAAACGGACTCGGATAATTTTGAAAACTTCCAGAAATCAATGTTTTATTATTTTGGAAGTATTAAAAAAATTAAAATTGAATTTGGAGTCCGTTTGATATTTATTTACATCCGGGGGGCAAAATGGTCATTTCACCCAAGCAACCGAAAAGGGCTACTTTGGGCCTTTTAAAAAATCAGAGTTGGGCTGGAAAAGAGAAGTTCTTGCCTGCCCAAGTCCAAAGGAAGGAGGAAGCTTCTGATTTTTCAATCAAATGGCTAAAAATCAAGAGTTAGTTAGAGATTCTCTTTGATCAAGCCATGGTGATTAAGCCACATAGGCCAAGAGAGATGTCAACATTATTCTTTAACAGCTGTAATTTGAGAGAGCTGATATGCTAATCTAAAGGTGGTAATTTCATGATTTTTTCACCTTGAATTATTAGCCATTTGATGGAAAATTGGTTACAAAAAAATGACAACACCTTGGGCAATTATAGGGGGATTTGGGCCAGCCTTGTTTTGGAGGTCATATTTTCATTTTTTCATATTCATTTTGCTGAGTTCTTAGAGTTTTTACTTAGTTTTTCTCTTCTTGGTTGAGAGCAAAAGAGAAAAGTTTAGAAAAAAAAGGAAAGTTTGAAGAGATAAAGCTTGAAAGATAGCTTCTTGAGGTTGCTCTTGAGCACCAACTTTTGCACTTTCTTGATTTTTTATTCTTGTTTTTGCTATTTTGATCTCTATTTGGTGAGTTTCCATTTTAAATAAATGTTTTTTATTGTTCTTTTAAGTTCTTCCTTCATCTCTTTATTAAGTATATTTTTTACATTTTATTTTTACAATAAACTCACCATGGTCAAATGGCCTACATTATTTATTTAAGTTGCTGTTTTGGGTTCATTGTACCATATTGTTTATGTTATTTTATTTGATTTTGATGTTTTAAATGTTATGTTACTTCATATTCTTGAGTTATATTTTAATTTGGTTGCTTTGTTTGTTGCCATTTATGTTTTAAATATCATGTTTTTGCATTTTTAATTTTCTGTTTTCATGATGTTTAAATTTGAGCATGTTTTAGATTTAGTATATCAAGTGTTTGTGAAAATGCTTGTGTGGTCTTTGCATGATTTGAGTTTTATATCTTAGTTGAGCATGTTTTAGATTTAGTATATTAAGTGTTTGTGAAAATGCTTGTGTGGTTTTTGCATGATTTAAATGTTATATTTTAGTTGAGCATGTTTTAGACTTAGTATATTAAGTGTTTCTGAAAATGCTTGTGTGGTTTTTGCATTATTTAACTGTTATATTTTAGTTGAGCATGTTAGTATATCAAGTGTTTGTGAAAACGCCATGCTTGTTGGAGCTTGAGGCCATTTGGCTACTCCATGTGTTTTGCATTGTGTGTTGCATTTTTTGCCATGTTAGTTGGTAGGTTTTTACATTTGCATGACATTTGATTTAGTTTTACATGCTAGTATACCAAGTGTTCGTGAAAATGCCATGCTTGCTAGTTACATTTTGCTATTCGTCCATGTTAGTTGATAGGTTAGCATTTGCATGATATTTGATTGAGTTTTTGGTTTAAGCATGCTTTGTGTTTGTGGAAATGCCATGCATATTTTAGTTATTAAGTTAGGTTTACTTGCCATGCATGTTCATGCATTTTAGGTCTAGGTTGCATTAAATGCCATGCAAGTTCATTTAGGTATAGGTCACTTTATGAATGCCATGCATTTTTTTCATGACATTTAGGTTTAAATCCATGCATTTCATGCATTATTTTTGCTGTATTGTTTCATGCATTTTATGTTCATGCCACTTGAATAATGACTTGAGCCAATTAATGGTTCCAAGTAATGCTTTCTTGAGCACACTTGTGGAAAATTAAGTTTGTCAAGTTGATTATTCTACCTTTGTGATTTTTTTTACTTAGCCAATTTTTATCTAACTTTCAGAAAGTCCTAGCTACTGTTTGTGAGCTATTTTATGAGTTTCAAATATTTTTACTTTGATTTTTAAATGATTTTATCAAAGGCAAAAATATGTTTTGACAAAACAGTTTTTTTTTTCACCCAAAACTCGTACATATCCGATTTTTCTGGGAATTCATCTTTGATCAGAAAATTAAGCCGATTTTTTCCCGTGTATTTTTACATGTCCCGAGTCTCCAGTATTTGTTTCAGAATTGTTTGAATTTTTAAAAATAGGATAAAAAATCGTGGCTTAAAACTAGACAGTGGAGTCAGAATTGAATTTAAAGAAAAATCATTTTTCTGTTTTGGTTAAGTTACTTAGAGTCGCTGATTAGGAGGATTAGATACTGACTTAGGGTAGTTTCTAAGCTTTTATAAACTCTAAAAATGGTTTTTAAAGTCTCGGGTTAAAGGTAGTCAAGTCCGGATTTTTAAACTTAGAAAATTAGAGCCATTTAAAAAAGGAAATTAGCCCAGTTTTTATTTTTAATTCAAGCTTTTCAAAATTGTTTTCAAACAATCACAAAGTATTTTGGTTTTAGAATATTTAATTTGACATATTTTCCTAAGGTAGCCGGGTATCTTTTTTAGATATACGGATTTCCTTAATTAAAGGAAAAAATACATTTCATGCATTGCATTTTCCATATTCATGCATTTTATATAATATGTGATTCTTGATATGATAATTTCTATGATATTGTTATGATTTTGAATTATGTTATATTGTTTATTATATGATTTGGAATATTTCATGATATCCTATGCTTTCTATTTAGTTATTTTTTTTGTCATATTATTTAGCATATACTATGTTCATGCATTATTATTTTCATTTTTATTTTCATGCATATTATATGATAGCATTATTTCATATTCCATCTCATTTAATTTATATGTCATATCATTCATGTTTGCCATGTCATTTAAATTATTTCATTTCATATAGAATATGTTATGTTACTTAGGTTATTTTATTTCATTTAAAAATATCATGTTACTTAGGTTATTTCATTTCATATAGAATATGTTATGTTACTTAGGTTATTTTATTTCATTTAGAATATATCATATGACTAAGGATATTGCATCTCATATAGAATATACTATGTTACCTAGGTCATTTCATTTTATTTATAATATGTCATATAACTTAGGATATTTTATTTCATTTAGAATATGCTAAGGCATTTATTTCATTTCATTTAGAATATGCTAAGGCATTTACATTATATCATGTCATTTAGGAAGCATTATATTATTTAGATTTTGCTATGTCATTTTATTTATGTCATGCATATACATATTCATATCTTTTAAAATGTTTTCAAAAGGATAATGATTTTTCAATAAAAAATAAAGATATTCCCGAGTTAAAATAATTAATGAGTTCTCTACCGGGTTTGCTGGAGGGAATATCATCAATTATCATTAATAAAGGGAATATCTTTCTTTCAAAAAACGAGAATGATTCGGAAAGTTTTCCAAATTAATAAAAAAATTTATATTTTGCCACGTTTGTTGGAGAATATAGGAAATTTTTGAATTTATAAATTCCGGATCATTTTCAATTAAAAATGGAATTATTTTTTTCTTTAAATTGGGAATTAACTTGAAATACTAAATTTAAAATCAAATTTTTACCAGGACTTGAGATAACACACGATTAATAAGGTACCGTTTTATACGGGCGTTGTGGGGGTGCTAATCCTTCCCCGCACGTAACCGAGTCACGAACCCGTTTCTTTGATTTCTCTGGTTTAAATGCAAACTTGAAATTGGTTTTAAAAATATTTTAATTAATTTTTAAAATATTTTATAAAACCGGTTTTAATAGGTGGCCGATCACACCTAGCTAAAAAAGATTGGTGGCGACTCCATGTCTTTTTCAAGGTCATTTTCAAAAAGCTTCATTTTTCCAGAGGAATTAAGTCGACTTTTCCTCGATTTTTTTTAAAGTCACGCTTAACAAATAATAAAGTCTTGCGATGAGACTCGTTATTTTTTAGGTTGCGACAGCTTGGCGACTCCACTGGGGACTATTAGAGAGTCAGGCCTAGAATTAGTCGTGTGTTATCAAAGTCTCGGTTTTGGTTGGTTTAATTGGTATTTAATTTTAATTCCCGCATTTTTTTTAATAAGGAGAATTTTGAAAATAATAAAATATTTTTTTTAAATATGTTCATACTCATGTGCATGCATTTTATTATTGTTCTCTAGTTATTTAAGGTTGTATATTATAATTGCTTGTTGGTTAATACGTTACACTATTCTTGAATGTTTTTATGAATTGCTAGGGCATTTAGAATAAGGTTTGTAGAATAGGTGGTGAAAGGTTTGTTGTTCCTCCACACACACCCCACGTGCATTTGCATATCATGAATCCTATACCCAGGTTCCGTCCTTTTAGGTGGGAGCAAAGTAACTAAGCCTTGGTGATTAACAATCCGCATGGGCTAGTGAAACACTTCCGGAGTACTAAATTACCTAAGCCTTCGTGATTAACAATCCGCATGGGCTAGGGAAATAGACTCTAACGAATTGAACCCACTTTTATCGGGGTGCCTTACTAGCCTTCACCGGCGACAGTGAGGAGCAATTCGGAGCCTTAGAACCGATTCACCTTCATATAGTGAACCTAGGCGAAGCCATGCCGGATTTTCGTTAGATATACCGAAAATAGGAACACATGGAGGGACATTTCTAAACCTTTTGTTACCTATTTTACACTCTGAATAAGTTTTGTAGATCGGGCAACGATGTACGTACATCGCCCGTAATAAATGTGATACTCCGTCCCAAAGGCATCGTGATGCCTAAATAAGCAGATTTTGTTGGGGCAGATGTTCATTAACTGTTTTAAAAAAAAAAAAAATCCTTTTTCAAGCATTTTTGCATGTTGCACATTTCATGCATGTGTGAATAGAGCATGTACATTTTTGGTTGTATTATTGATCTCATTCTTTGCAATAAACGGTTGGTAATTTTATTTGATGGTTTCTATAAACCGGTAGTGTTGCATGAACATTTGGATATTGTACCATAGTAGGATCCACTACCCCGAATTTCTTTTGAAAATAATATGATTGGTTTTTCATAGAAAAAAGCATGTTTTAAAAAGTCATAAATTTGGAGGCAAATCTTGCATAATGAGATTTTTGAATAATCAAGATTTAGGTCCCACAAATTTCGTGTAATCATTGGTTAATTTATTTGTATCATATTGACATCATGTCACAGTCCTAACATGCATGGTTCTTCATTGTAGAATACATTTGGGATATACATGGTCATTCTTTGTGTATACCTTTATGTTAATTCATTTAGTCTTAGCATGTATCATTTTGACATCATAACATGCATGGTCATCCGTTGTAGAATACATACATGGTCATTATTTGTATATACTTGTGCATCAATTTATTCATTTTTTTTTTTAAAATGCATCATGTTGACATTAGATTGCATCCATAGCATACATAGTCATCATTATTTCTCTGTATATGTTCATGCATTAATCATCAGTATATTCATGCACATAGGAATAGAGCATGTACATTCACAATTGTATTCTTAATCTCATGACATTTTCATTTGCATGAAAGGGGTTCAAGATATGAGGAAGGAATCGGAGGAACAATTAGGTGCTTTGGAACGCAGTCAAGAGGAATGTAGGCATGAAATCCGAGAGGTGAAGGAATAGCTGGCCAAATTGCTGAAAATGGTTGAGGATATGGGTAAAAGCAAAAAGGAACTTTCTCAGGGCTCTGCATCGCCTTCGGATCAACCAAAACTATTAGGTCCAGAACTGATAACTCGTATAATTATATAGTTTTTAGTTATGTTTTATTATTGTTTTGTGTCAAATACGAGTTATTATTGTTTAGTCTAATTGTGTTTATGATCTTTTATATTTTTACGTAATTTGGTGTTTTTCACAAGTTTCTTTGAGTGATTTCAGATTACTAGAATTAAGGGCAAATCCAGTTCAGTTCCAGTTCCGACACCGTTTGCCATATCAGCTATATCTCGAGTTTCACTGAAGCAATAAGGCTAAAATTTGTATCCATGCAAAGCTAAGAGGCATATCTATCTTTTTCATGTTTTACACTTCTTGAAACGGAGTCGTTTTCCCTAGGGAAATCGACCATCAAGTTGGCTGATATGCAATGACGTCTGTGCTGACCTATTTTCATATTTTGCCCATATCTTCTTATCCACATCAGCAAATACGCTGATTCCAACGGCTATGGATCCGTAACTGATAGGGGTATATTTTTCTAGAAGACCATTTTATCAGATCGAGCCTCCAACATTGACAAAATCGACCATCAAGCTGGCTGATCAGAATTGTCATACAATATGACGAAAATTGTTAGAAAAATGCACCCACCTATTATACCTACCTTTGAAATTTGTAAAGCTTGTCTCTTGTCATTTAGCCCTCCAAAATGTGTATAAATAGAGGGCCTTGGATGAGTATTGGGATACATGATACATTGGTAGGATATTAGCCATTGTAATAAAATTCTCTAAGTTTTCTTCTTCTTTCCTTTCTCTAGTTTTCTTTTTCTTTATTTACTTATGCTTCTTACATTTCTTTTCATTTTATTCATATCTAGTATGTGTTGCTAATCATATTGTTGAGGTGATGAGGTGAAGCTTTTGGTAAATGCTAAGGTTAGTCTCTTAAACATGAGCTAAAATGAATCATCATTTATAAACACTAGTATAGATAATATTTTCTTTTGGTTTAAAATCATACTTGCAAAGTAGAGATCTTGATTCATTATTGACAATGAAAATGGCACAGTAAATGCTTGGTTTCATAACCTTGATTTGTTGTAGACATATACCTTGGCATAAGGAATGCTTGGACTCTTTTTGTGAGTTTTGAGGACACCAAATGAACATAATATCATATGCTATGGACGTTGGACAATTTGGACTGAATTGCTAAACCTTCCGGTTGGAACCTCCCTTATGTGTGGATTTCAATTGTGTAATAAAACAAGATTAATCTTAGCATAACACCAAGAGTGGATTCTCTAACCTCAACATCTTTTCTTATTGTTTTTTTTATATCTTGTTTAATTGCTTTTATGTTATTTTGTTTATTTTGTTCTCTAATATCTTGTTTACTTTCTTTGTTATTGATTCCCTAATATCTTGTTTATTTTCTTTTTCTTATATATTTATAAACTTATACTTACTAATACGCTTCCCTGTGGTTCGACCTCGGACACCCGAGAATTTATTACTTGAACATAACCTGCACTTGGGTTTACAACTCTTAATTGAGTTTCCATCAAGTTTTTGGCGCCGTTGCCGGGGAGGCAATACTAAGTATATAAGTTTATAAGTATATTTATTTTTATTGGCTGGTTATACCGCCTATATTTATTTTTATTGGCTGGTTATACCGCCTAATTTAGTATATATATTTTTTGGCTGGTTATACCGCCTAATTTTCTATATATTTATATTTATATTGTAAAGTTTATATTTATATATTATCTATTTATTAACTTTGTTTTATGCTTGTTTGGCGACGTGATTTTAGATCTCGTCGTTTAGTTAGATTTTATTGTGAAACTTTTTCAGGTAATCTTTCTAATACAACTCCTAACATGGCTGACAATGAAAGTGTTAATGCTGAAGATGAGAACAGACAAGTACGCACCATGCGTGACTACTTGCAACCAACTCGAAGCTTATCACCCTCTTGTTTTATTTTTCCTCTCAATGCAAACAACTTTCGTTTTAAACCAGGTATGATAGCTTTGCTTCCAAATTTCCATGGGTTAGAATCGGAAAGTGCTTACTCGTTTCTAAAAGACTTCGAAGATGTATGTGTCACCTTTAATGACCAACAATGTACAAATGAAATTGTCAAGCTAAAATTATTTCCTTTTTCTTTAAAAGATAAAGCAAAAATTTGGCTTCATAATTTAAAACCAAGGTCAATTGGCACATGGCAAGAATTACAAACTGAGTTTCTAAAGAAATTTTTCCCAGCACATAAAACTACTGCTTTGAAAAGACAGATTCAAAATTTCAATCAAAATCAAAATGAAGCATTTTTTCAGTGCTGGGAACGTTTTAAAGATTTGTTAAGTTCTTGTCCACATCATGGTTTTGAAAAATGGCGTCTTATTAGTTTCTTTTATGAAAGTTTAACTCCCGAAACTAAACAATTTGTTGAAACAATGTGTAACGGTGAGTTTCTAGAAAAAGAACCTGAAGAAGCCTTTGACTACCTAGACCATTTGGCAGATAACTCTCAAGCCTGGCACACAGATAATTCCTCTGAAAGTTCCAATAGATCTAATGTTGTTTCTAACAGAGGAAAATATCATTTTAGTAAAGAAGATGAGATAAAAGCTAAAGTAGCTAATTTGACTAGAAAGATTGAAGCCATGGAACTTAGAGAAGTAAAAGAAGGCAAAACGGTTAAAAATGAAGAAAGTTGTGGAATTTGTGAAATCATGGGACACCCCAGTTCTGAATGTCCAAACATTCCCATTCTTAAAGAAGCGTTGCATGATCAAGTAAATTCCATAAACACATTTAAAAAGCCTTTTCCTTCTCCTTACTCTGAAACGTATAACCCTGAATGGAGAAATCATCCCAACTTCAGTTGGCGGAATAATAATCATGTTCAGGTACCACAATCTCAAAAGCCGGGCAACACTTTTTCCTATCAACCTTCACGTGTACAAACCTTGGAAGAGACATTGCAAGCATTCATGCAAACACAAGCAAATGTGAATAGCCGGACTTCACAGGACATCAATGAGATCAAAAACACCTTGTCCACATTGACAGCTTCATTACGCACTCAAGAAAAAGGTAAGTTTCCTGCTCAACCTCAGCCTAACCCTTCTACTCAATGTCTTGTTTCTTGCTCCAATGAAACTCAACAGGAAAATGCCAGTTCTATCACAACTCTTCGAAGTAGAAAGGCAATTGACAAAAACATTCCATCAAAAGACCAAGATCCTCCTTCCCCTCCGAAAAGTAATGGTAAGGATGATGGTAAGTCTGAACTTCTTGAAAATTTGGACAAAGAAAAAGGTATGCATCCTGCTCCTTTTCCTCAAAGGTTGCAAACAATAAAGAATTTGAATCAAAATGCAGAAATTTATGAACTTTTCAAACAAGTTAAGATTAACATTCCTTTATTGGATGCAATCAAACAAGTTCCATCTTATGCTAAATTTTTGAAGGACATGTGCACATTTAAAAGGAAACATAATGTACAAAAGAAAGCATTTCTGACGGAAAGTGTGAGCTCAATCATTCAGCACCTTACTCCACCAAAATTCAAAGATCCTGGATGTCCAACAATCTCATGCATCATTGGAAACACTAGAATAGAACGTGCATTGCTTGATCTTGGTGCTAGTGTTAATCTTTTACCTTTTTCTGTTTATCAACATTTAGGTTTAGGTGAACTCAAGGAAACACCTGTTACACTTCAACTAGCTGATCGTTCTGTAAAAATTCCTCGAGGGATAGTTGAAGATGTTTTGGTTCAAATTGATAATTTTTACTTCCCTGTTGATTTTATTGTTTTGGACACACATCCTGTTTCAAATCCAAATGTTCAAATTCCTGTTATATTAGGCCGTCCATTTCTTGCAACTTCTAATGCTCTGATAAATTGCAGGAATGGTATGTTGAACATTTCTTTTGGAAATATGACTTTAGAATTAAATGTGTTCAACACTTGCAAGCAACCTGGTGATGGTTCAGAAGTACATGAAGTGGATTTCATTGAAGAACTTGTTCATGAACATCTCACCACTACCACATTCAATGATCCTTTAGAAGCTTATTTAATTGAATGTGAGTTTGATAATGCTTCAGAAATTTCACACACTGATTCTTTGTTAAATTCTTTTCAGGTTAAGCATTGTTGGAAACAAAAACTTGAGGAACTCAGAAAAGATGCATATGAGAATTCTAAAATTCATAAAGAAAGAACTAAAGCCTTTCATGACAAGTTAATTTCAAGAAAAACATTTGATGTTGGGCAAAAAGTTCTACTTTATAATTCTAGACTTCACATATTTCCTGGTAAGTTGAGATCAAGATGGACTGGCCCATTTGTGGTTAAGCATGTGTATCATTATGGAGCAGTTGACATTGAGAATCCTCAAAATGGTAACGTATTCAAGGTAAATGGACAAAGACTCAAACTCTTTTTGGAAAATCATGTTACTCAAGAAGAGGTTGTTTTTCTTTCTGATCCTTGTTTTGAAAATAACTAGATGTAAATATAATTTTTACTAATTTCCAAAAAAAAAACAAAAAATAATAATACATTTTTTTTTACCCCGGTTAAATGGCGGATAACGGTACTCCGTGATTATTTAAGTCGGTTCCATCAGCTACCCACAAAACTGATATTGTATATAAATTTCTCTTTCAATTTCTTTTTCATTTTTTTTCAAGATGGATGATATTCTCACAAGACTGCAGAAACAATTTCCTCCTTTTCCTCGGAATATTTTACTGAAGCTTTACCAAGTTCAATTTGAAAGATTAAGAATGCTTATGCACAAAGGGATTCCTGAAGACATACGTTGGATAATTGAAGCCAAGGTACGTGAAGATGAATATCTTCCTGTTTTGCATTTACCAGGTACAGGTAGAAGCACTTTTGCAAAGAAGCGACGAGCAAAGCGCATGAGTTCAAATTGCCACAAATATGCACGATGGACGTGTAACGGTAA
Organism: Fremontodendron californicum; assembly: GCA_030761205.1. NCBI lineage: Eukaryota > Viridiplantae > Streptophyta > Magnoliopsida > Malvales > Malvaceae > Fremontodendron > Fremontodendron californicum. The sequence goes on along the minus strand of JAULJL010000014.1, from coordinate 21,980,047 downwards.
ATGTCGTTCTATTGGGATTCCATCCTCTAATCGAGATGATAAAATTGAATTCATTAAGGATGGACTGAGTAAGGAGAATTTGGGTAATATCCAACTTTCTCTTGAGACGCATCCTAGTGGAGACGTACAAAGAGAAATTCTTGATTTATGACCGCAATTCCAAAGGGAATGGCAACATCTTGGGAATCTGATGTTAAAAGACCCTGTTTGCCAGCTTGTAAGAAAACTGGATGGGAAGCATATCCTCGACTCATAGAAGGCGTTTAAGCCGTTTCTGGACGTAAAACCAGAGGAAGATGTGAGCCACAATCACAACTACAATAAATGACTTCTCAGCTTTTGGTTTGATTTGCAATAACTTTATTTCGGTTTAATTTACGTGTTGTTCGATTTGTGTAATTATTCTCGTTTTTTTTTTTTTTTTTTTGCATTGGTTTTTTACGGTTGCTTTTTCTTCTCTTTTTGATTTTCTTCCTGAAATCACGCAAAAATCTTTTGTTAGGTTAATATTTTCTTCTGACAGGTCAAATACACTTTCGGCGACATTATCTAACATTTTGTTTGTTGTGTCTCAGTTATAATAAGTGGTTAGCAACCTCTGCAGGTAATATCTCCTAAATTCTACCTTTAAAATTTGACATTGGGGACAATGTCATATTTTAGTAGGGGGTAAGGGATATATTTTGCTAATTTAAAAAAAAAAAAAAAATTGTGTGTTTTAAGCAATTTAGAAGTATTCATTCTGAACAAGGTCTGAGTAAGGGAGACTTGAGACATACCTTGTCAGTTTGATTTAATCTTCTTCAAAAAAAAAAGCATGTTTAGGCTTAGTGTGTTTTTAGTGTGTTTTAGTTACTTTCAATACTATAATGAGATATGAATTGCATAAGTCTAAAAACAGATTTATTAGTGAGAAGATTTTCATGAGAATTGAGCTTGATATCAACCTTTTTATGAGCCAATGTTAATATGATATGTTGATTGAGATAGAAGCATGTTTAGACTTAATCTGACTTGTATAATCATCCTTGTGAGTTTTTGAGCCTATAATGATTGATGCATTATACAAATCAATCTAATTTCTTGAGTGCTCTTATGATTACATGATTCTCTAGAACTTGCTTTAAACCGTTTGAGACTATATTGATACATGTGACAACATGAATATGATAGAGGCATTAGGATTATAACCAGAGCCAAACAGCCATCCATTATTAATGTTCTAAGAGAACATCCCCACTAGTGAGCCAATTTGAGCCTACATTAAATATGCTATTTTATTGGTAACCAGAACTTACACCTAGCCTAAATATACTTATATCCTTACCCTTGTTCTAAAGATGGATTATATATTTTGAGACATATTGCAAAAACAAGGGATACTTTTTGAAAATTTGGGTTAGAACGAAAGATAAGTGTGGGGGAGGAGAGAGGCAAAAGTCAAGAGAAAAAGAAAGGGATCATTGTCAAATACATTCCCATATTAAAAAAAAAAAAAATCTTCTCTTGAACTTCTAGTTAAAGTAAAGAAAAAGATGTTACAAAGTTGGTTAGAATGAAGCAAAGGCTCAACATGAATATTTAGCCTATGTTATTATGTGCTTTATAAGAGTTTTGAGAAGTTTTATTTGTATGATCTTATTATGTCTCTAAACTCTATGAACTCTTTGGAACCTTTGTGATATCTTTATCCTTTTGTTCTTTAACTACATTATAACCCTTTGGCCCCATTACAACCTTGAAAAAAGACCTCTTGATTTATGAAGTTGTATGATCTAAATAGTGGAGAATAGGTGGACAAGCAAGCATATGGTAGAACTGTTTTCATGAGATTGATTGAGTGTAAACACTTTACCACTACTTTAAAGAGTGAAAATCATGAGAGTATAGTGAGAAGTTGAGATTAAGTCGAATATGCACTATTTTGATTGAAATATGTTATGTTAATATTGGCTTAACTCATTTATTTACATTCAAGCATGAATTTTTGTGAAATTCTTTGAGCTATTGATTAGTTTATAAGACTTGTTCAAAGATTGTCTCTAATTTATATTGAAAGGATTAGGAGTAAATATTTTTAGTGTATGTAGTTTACTTATATTTTAGTTTTTCAATGTTTGTGGGTATCGTTCTAGCAAACCCTCACGAGACTAAACTCGTCCACTAGGGACACCTAGGGGTTTAAAGGCTTGTGTCACATGCTAAGTGCCACCGTGATTTCCTACGAAAATGGATTAGATTAGATTTTCTTATTTTATTTTTATTGAGTCGTTGCTAGGGACTAGCAACAATCTAAGTGTGGGGGTGTGATAACTCGTATAATTATATAGTTTTTAGTTATGTTTTATTATTGTTTTGTGTCAAATACGAGTTATTATTGTTTAGTCTAATTGTGTTTATGATCTTTTATATTTTTACGTAATTTGGTGTTTTTCACAAGTTTCTTTGAGTGATTTCAGATTACTAGAATTAAGGGCAAATCCAGTTCAGTTCCAGTTCCGACACCGTTTGCCATATCAGCTATATCTCGAGTTTCACTGAAGCAATAAGGCTAAAATTTGTATCCATGCAAAGCTAAGAGGCATATCTATCTTTTTCATGTTTTACACTTCTTGAAACGGAGTCGTTTTCCCTAGGGAAATCGACCATCAAGTTGGCTGATATGCAATGACGTCTGTGCTGACCTATTTTCGTATTTTGCCCATATCTTCTTATCCACATCAGCAAATATGCTGATTCCAACGGCTATGGATCCGTAACTGATAGGGGTATATTTTTCTAGAAGACCATTTTATCAGATCGAGCCTCCAACATTGACAAAATCGACCATCAAGCTGGCTGATCAGAATTGTCATACAATATGACGAAAATTGTTAGAAAAATGCACCCACCTATTATACCTACCTTTGAAATTTGTAAAGCTTGTCTCTTGTCATTTAGCCCTCCAAAATGTGTATAAATAGAGGGCCTTGGATGAGTATTGGGATACATGATACATTGGTAGGATATTAGCCATTGTAATAAAATTCTCTAAGTTTTCTTCTTCTTTCCTTTCTCTAGTTTTCTTTTTCTTTATTTACTTATGCTTCTTACATTTCTTTTCATTTTATTCATATCTAGTATGTGTTGCTAATCATATTGTTGAGGTGATGAGGTGAAGCTTTTGGTAAATGCTAAGGTTAGTCTCTTAAACATGAGCTAAAATGAATCATCATTTATAAACACTAGTATAGATAATATTTTCTTTTGGTTTAAAATCATACTTGCAAAGTAGAGATCTTGATTCATTATTGACAATGAAAATGGCACAGTAAATGCTTGGTTTCATAACCTTGATTTGTTGTAGACATATACCTTGGCATAAGGAATGCTTGGACTCTTTTTGTGAGTTTTGAGGACACCAAATGAACATAATATCATATGCTATGGACGTTGGACAATTTGGACTGAATTGCTAAACCTTCCGGTTGGAACCTCCCTTATGTGTGGATTTCAATTGTGTAATAAAACAAGATTAATCTTAGCATAACACCAAGAGTGGATTCTCTAACCTCAACATCTTTTCTTATTGTTTTTTTTATATCTTGTTTAATTGCTTTTATGTTATTTTGTTTATTTTGTTCTCTAATATCTTGTTTACTTTCTTTGTTATTGATTCCCTAATATCTTGTTTATTTTCTTTTTCTTATATATTTATAAACTTATACTTACTAATACGCTTCCCTGTGGTTCGACCTCGGACACCCGAGAATTTATTACTTGAACATAACCTGCACTTGGGTTTACAACTCTTAATTGAGTTTCCATCAAGAACATACAATCCTTGCTGGATCCTGCACTTGTCAATGCCACAAAGGTGGCAATCATGATGAAATTATGGACAAAATCGTGAAATTGATTAAACCTGAGAGCCTGGTACCAGAGATAGAAACCTCGGATCCTGTACCATACCTGCAAATTATTCAAGGTCCAAGCCAGTATCCCCACCCTACCATGGTCCAATCGTCCATTGGGATGACCACTGCGGGATTCCTGAATCCCACTCCATCACCAACAGCTCCCAGTTCATACTATTTCCCTCATCAATCACCTTATCCAGCATCTGGGATAGGAACCTCGAGCTATGTACAACCTCCAAAGGCCCCGTGTCCAAATCCATACCCTTACCATGTTGTTCTGCCACATCTCCATGTAAACACTCCAGTTCAGACCTTAGTGCCACCACCAAGTGCCCCAACTCCTAGGTTCAGTGTGACTAAGAAACGACAAAGGCCTTTTGATCCCCTTCCAATTAGCTACCGAGAGCTTCTCCCTATACTGATCCAAAATCACATGGTTGCGTGTCTCCCATTGAAACCCCTGTTACCACCATGTCCAAGTGGGTATAATCCAAATGCAAAATGTGATTATCACAGTGGAATTGTTGGCCATAGCATTGAAGACTGTATGGCCTTCAAAAAGAAAGTGCAAACTCTTATAGATGCCAAGTGGTTGGATCCAACAACACTGATTGATAGAGGGCTGGGAAAGCGTCATTAGGATTGGGAGATTTATAGCGTTGAGGTGGAAAGACTTTGGTCTTATATGATGTAATAGGATTCCACTTTTTCAATAGCCGGCTCTTATAGCCTTTAGGATGCTAGGAAGAATAAAGTGCTTGTAAAGACAGTTTTAACCACTGTTCAAATTTTGTAAAACATGGTTTATACCATTGTGAATGTTGATATGAGAATGAATTGATTATGTTTCAAATTTATGAGAGGTTGATAATTAAGTTCCTCCGATTCTTATTTCCTCCGTGACATCTTCCCCTTTTGCATTTTGCATCCGATCAATTATTGGTCATACCATACATTCATACATGTATCATGTTAGCATCAGGTTGCATTTATGCATTCATAATCAACATGATTTTTTCTGTATATATCCATGCATTAATTTTCTTATTACATACATCATGATTAGCATTAGGTCACATTCATGACACACATGGTTAGCATGATTTTCTTTGTATATACTCTGTATCATTCATTCATTGTTTGCATGTATCATAATTGACACCGTGTTGCATTCATAGGATATATGAACATTCATTGGGAAATATGCTAAAATGTACATGATCAGTCATTGCATATATCCATGTGTTGATTTGTTTATTCTTTGTTTGCAACATGTTGGCATTGTGATTGCATTTATTACATATATGGTCAGCATGTTTCCATTGTACATGTCCATACATCATATTGTTTAGGCTTCATATGCATCAAATGACAATCATGGCTCATTCATCATGACATACATTTGGGGGAAACAGAAGTTGGCTTGGCTTTAGGAGTCTTTGAAAGAACTTCCATTTCAAATCAGAAGAAGTACTGAGTACACTTTTAATACAGGCTAGTGCTATGGAGGATGAACAAGTTGCCCGAATGGAAAAAATGGAAAGGGAACAGAAAGAATTGCGAGAACAGCTAGCAAAGTCTCAAGCAGAATCTAAGGATCAGATGACTAAATTGATGGAGCTGATGTTCGCCGTAATCAAGGGAAAAGGATACACTGAAAACTTTGTCGCTAGGAAAGGGTTAAAGGCACAAAAGGGTCAGGATGAGGTCGTAATAAGTGATGCCTAGAACACAGTCAATGTCCTAAACTCAGATGATCCAGCTGAACAGGCAAAGTTGAAAAGGGTTGCAGTAAATGAGGTTGAGTTGGCAGATTCCCAAGGGAAATATCAGTTGCTAGATGAAAGGCTCTGGCTAGTAGAAAATACAGATGTATTTGGGAGTTTAGATGCGAAAGAACAATGTTTGGTCTGCGATTTAGTCATTCCTCCTAAGTTCAAGATCCCTGACTTTGTGAAATATGATGGGACGACCGATCCGTCAGCCCACATCACTATGTTCTGCCGGAGGATGACAAGTCATATATATAATTATAAGCTTTTGATTCACTGCTTTCAGGATAGCCTCAGCGGATCCGCAATTAGGTGGTATAGTCAGTTGAGCAAGGATCAGATTCGCTCTTGGAATGACCTGGCTAGGGTTTTTCTAAACCAGTACAAGCATATGACCGACATGGCGCCTGATCGTCTCACCTTGCAAAATATGAAGAAAAGAGCTACTGAGAGCTTCAAAGAATATGCGCAACGGTGGATAAGTCTGGCCGCCCAAATACAACCACCCTTAACTCAGAAGGAAACCACTGTCTTTTTTGTGAATACACTGCAGGCCCCGTACTATGATATACTTGTCGGCAACATCACAAATAATTTTTCGAACATGGTAATTTCAGGGGAGATGATTGAGAATGCTATCAAGGATGGGAAATTTGAAGGAGAAAGAACATCCAATACCAAGAACAATGGGGCATCTGAAAAGAAAAAAAAAGATATCCAAGTCGTGGAAGACTTTGCCCCACCTCCCTAATTCTCCTCGTATCAGCCATTTTATTCTACCCTAAACAATGTCTCTCAAGGTTTTTATCCTTACCAACCAATGACTGCAACTACACCAGAATTTACATCTGTCTATCAATCGAACATCCTTGGGAATAATCGAAGGGGGCATAAAAAGCGAAAAAGAAATCAGGTTGACCCGATTCCCGTGACATACAGTGAGCTACTACCTCAACTAATCCAGAATCACCTTGTGACACCCATGCAATTAGAGCCTCTAAAGCCCCCTTATCCGAGCTGGTATGATGCTAAAGAGTGTTGTGGTTACCATTCTGGCAATCAAGGTCACTCAACAGAGAACTGCCCCGCTTTGAAGTACAAGGTCAGAGATCTCATCAAGGATGGTTTGATAAGTTTTGAAGATGGGGAAGTCAAGTGTCATAAGAAACGTTGTGCATGATCATATTAGGTTTTTGACGCATGTAGTTCTATACACTGTGATGATGAAAGCACTTGTCTCATGTTAACATCTACATGAATTAAATGAATTTTGAATTTTAAATGCTTTGTGTTTGTTGTGTTTTAACAATAACTTGAATATGAAAAAACAAGCATTAAGGAAGTTTTAATAATGGATAGTCTCAAGAAGATTGATGATCAGTGTTAGAAATGACCCAACACCATCCCCCTCTTTTTTGGGCTTCTCTATACCGAAACCTTGAATGAAGAACACTTGAAAGACCTAATGGTTCAAGGAAAAATGAATTTGAAAAAAAGAGAGAAGCATTGTCATTGTAGAATAAGCAAGGATGTAAATCCTAGTCTAGGCTATGAACAAAAGAACGAACTTTTTGAAAATTTTCGAATTCCTTGAAATTCAAACAAATGAGACATTCTTTCAAGAATCTAGATTTTCGTAATTTGATATGTGTCAAGGTTGTGCCAAAACCATTCATGTCATTTTCAACAAACCACAAAACACTAATTGCCCAAACATCATTTCATGATTGACACCTTGGAGCACAATGATTAAACTAGATTATCCCTTGTCCCAGAGAAAACCCGTTTTTGGGTCATATTTTCCTTGTCTCTTCAAAGAACTCAGATTAGAAACTCAACCTTTTCAAAATAGACCTAGACTTGCTATGTTCCTCGTTGATACAAATTCTCATGGTTTATTGGGGCAACATATGTGAAAATGATGGATATATGGTGAATGGATGGATTAAACGCATGAATCATTGGGGCATGCGATGAAAAATGAAAAATGAAAAAATTGTGATATCATGCATATAAGAATTCGAATGATTCCAAAGTGCAAAATGAAATTCTGAATATCTATTTCCCCTGAGGATTGCTTTTCAAAGTGAATATTCATGCTTGACATGAGGAATGGCCATCTTTCATATCCCTTTCGCACAAAAAATTATTATCCATAGTCACCCCTTTTGAGCCAAAAGAATTCTTTCTTCTTTGAACCCTGATCAAGGATTACCCTCTACACTGGGGGGCAAATGCGAGGAAAGATCTTTTCAAAGATCATTGAGAAATGAGTGACAGCTCAAGGACATACACAAAGCAAATGGAGCCCCGAATAAATACGGGCGCACTCTGTCAAAGAAAAAAGAAGAGGAAAAGATGGCGAAATGAAAGCCAAGAAAAACAAAAGAAAAAATACAATAAAAAAAGAGTGTGTGAAAAACATGGCAAATTGAAAGCCAAAAGCAAAGAAGAAAAAGAGCAAAGTCAAAAGGAAAGAAATGTCCAAGAAGGGACAAATACTTCAAAGAGAATCCTCCTCAAGAAAGGATCCTTGATCTGATTACCCTCAAACACATATTTTGGGCCTATTTATCCTTTCTTTCTGAACCCTGAGCCATGGCCTACATTACGTGCTTTAAAAGTCCATTTTGATCAAGCATGAATATTTAATTTGAAAGGTTTTTTTCCTCAGATTTTATCCCATCTCATCGAATTATCATTTCACTAAGGAAGAATTTAGAATTCTCAAGTGTATGGTAGAACGAAAAAAATGAGAAAGAAAATTGGAGAGAAAAGGGACTCTAGGGCGAAAACCCAAAAACGGGCGGTCTAGAGTAGAATGGGAATTTTCGATGCCATCAATGATAGTGCCAATACCACAAAAGAAAAGATCTTATTAAATGAGTGGTCATCGAGTAATATCTAGGATTTCTTGAACCCCCAAATTGTCAACTCTCATTCAAAGGATTGTCTTCAAAAAACTGAAACATTTTCTCCAAAATTAAACTTTTCGATTTAAACATCCCCGCCAATCTTCACGCTTGTCAAAATGCCTTGATATGGAAACTAAAAGAATGTTGAATTTGCTTGGTTCTCAATGAATTCATGATTTATAAAACCTGTTCCATTTGTGAGCCTAGAAGGGATATATATTTTTTTCATGAAGTTTTCCTGGAAAAGACAAAATCTTGTTATACCAAGCCTTGCCAATCCCAGTTAAAAAACCAAGATGGACACTTAGAGAAATTTCTAACAATGATCATCAGTCTTCAAAAGATTTGTACATCACACATTGTGGGGTTAATATTTTTTTTTTTGTTCAGAAGTTTTCAAAATAAGAAAACAAATAAAGAGATTTTTTGAAATACCCATTTTGATGTTGACATGAGACAAGGATTTTTTCTAACCCAAAGGTATAGAACTGCCAGGGTAGGTCCTGACTTCCAGATATGAGAAGAAGAAATCGAACCCAGTGCAGATCTCTGTTGATGAAAGTTTGAAAACTGTTGGGGCAAAGAGAATAGCAAAAATGAATTGAAGACATACTCTGATTTGAAGAGGAAAAATGAATTTGAAAGGCTAAGCCAAATTCTAGAAAAACAACCGGGGCATTTGCATCACTCATGAGCACTCATCTCTTTATCGAGCTTTTGCATCTGCACAGTGTCGGCAAGCATTTGCATCATTCATGGGTATTTGCATTGGCATTATTCCATAAGCATCTGCATTTTACCTTTACATTTACATTCTTCATGGAATTCGCATTTGTGTCATCTCAAGCAATTGCATCATTTCTAGAATCATTGCATTTTCATTAATGTGTGGTAATTGTAGTTACACCATTCATAAACCAGTTACATGAACACAATTAGTAGGGGCATCTGCATCATGAAACATGGGCATCAATCCAGGCCATTTGCATTTGCACTAAGAAATATTTTACATTTGCACCATGAAGCATGAGCACCTTGTTAAAAGACATGTGCATCTGCATCATTTCTCAAAGCTTCTGGTGGGGATATCCAGAATTTTACAGTTTTTTAAAAGTGAACAAGTCTTCGGTGGTGATAGCTGAAGCCTCTGGTAGAGATATCCAGGGTTTTATAAATTTGAAAAATGAGAAATCTTTTTCTGGAGGAGTTATCCAGAATTTTACAATGAGCAAGTCTTTGGTGGTGATAGTTAAAGCTTCTGGTGGGGATATCCAGAATTTTACAGTTTTAAAAGTGAACAAGTCTTCGGTGGTGATAGCTGAAGCCTCTGGTAGAGATATCCAGGGTTTTATAATTTTGAAACATGAGAAATCTTCTTCTGAAGGAGTTACCCAGAATTTTACAATGAGCAAGTCTTTGGTGGTGATAGCCAAACCTTCTGGTGGGGATATCCAGAATTTTATAGTTTTAAAAGTGAACAAGTCTTCGGTGGTGATAGCTGAAGCCTCTGGTGGAGATATCTAGGGTTTTATAATTTTGAAAAATGAGAAATCTTCTTTTGGAGGAGTTATCCAGAATTTTATTCAACATGTGCATCTACATCAAGAAGCATTTGCATCAATCTAAGTTAGTTGAATCTACATTAAGAAAATTTGCATCAAATCAAGTCATTTACATTTGCATCGAAGACATTTGCACCAATCTAAGTCATTTGCATCTACATCAAGAAGCGTTTGCGTCAACAAAAGACATTTGCATTTGCATCATGAAGCATTTGCATTATCTCTTAAAGCTTTCAGGTATAATCGAATTCGTTTCCTTAAGACGAGTCGAGCCCCGAGATCATCGTCGAGGTACTTTTTTTTTTCTTATGAACAAGTCTTTGGTGGTGATAGCTGAAGCCTCTGGTGGAAATATCCAGAGTTTTAAAATCCTTTGAAAAGGTAGAAAGTCTTCGGTGGTGATAGCTGAAGCTTCTGGAGGTGATACCCAGAATTTTTACAGTTTTAAAAATGAGCAAAACTTTGGTAGTGATAGTCGAAGCTTCTAGATACCCAGAATTTTAAACACAGCTGAGAACAAGACAGGTTAAGGCCCCGAGACCATCGTCGAGGTCAATTCCTTTCTTGAAAATCGAATTTGTTTCCTTAAGACGAGTCGAGCCCCGAGATCATCGTCGAGGTACTTTTTTTTATTATGAACAAGTCTTCGGTGGTGATAGTTGAAGCCTCTGGTGGAGATATCCAGAGTTTTAAAATCCTTTGAAAAGGTAGAAAGTCTTCGGTGGTGATAGCTGAAGCTTCTGGAGGTGATACCCAGAATTTTTATAGTTTCAAAAATGAGCAAGACTTTGGTGGTGATAGCCGAAGCTTCTGGAGGAGATATCCAGAATTTTAAACACAACTGAGAACAAGACAGGTTAAGGCCCCGAGACCATCGTCGAGGTCATTTCCTTTCTTGCAAATCGAATTCGTTTCCTTAAGACGGGTTGAGCCTTGCTTAGTCAAGGAATTCAATTTAAGGACAAAATCTTCAATTTACTGTTTTAAAAAAAAAATGAAAAATGAAAAAAAAAAGAAAGAGAAAAAAATGAAAAAATAGAAAATGAAAAATGATAGAAGAATGAAAAAGAAAACCCTTTTCCCTTTCCTTCAAATGTGATTTCACTGACCGTACAAAATTAGTGTCGGTTTATCTTTGCTTGATTCCTGATTCTCAGCAATAGCCAAAGAGGGGCAGCTGTAAACACCTAATTTTGTCCGGACCACTAAAACAGGTATGTTTTCTTCCTAAATTGATGTTTCCGAGTGTAAAAAGACTTTTTTCATCCTACAGGTGGTACTCTGAGACTTAGTTTAAGAGGGCGAGCATAAAAAGTCAAACTTGAAAAAAGTCAACCCCGGGAAAAGTCAACCCCAAAAAGTCAACCCTAAAAAGTCAACTACTGAAAAAGTCAACCCACTTTCAAAATCAAGATTTTAAGTTCAATTGAAAAATGGCAAAAAAATTTTGATAATCCGAGGTCTACATTGAAATATATGGAGTTCGAAAGTTGGGATTTGGAGATTCAGTAGAAAGGAAACCCTAGTCCGAGAAATTTGGGGAAAAGTGCTTAAACGATCAAATTGGTCGAAATTGAAGGTTCCAAATGAAAAATAAGCACTGACTACGGGTAATGGAGAAGTCACTTGCAAGAAAAATCGAAAGAAAAGTCAATCCGGGAGAAAACCGAGAATTAGGGTTTTTAGTGGATTTCGGTGAAATCGAGAAGAATCACAGAAATGGCCTGACTTGGTAAGACCAAAGCCCCCAATGGATGAGGAATGATTAAACAGGATAGCCCAAGGCTCAGCTTGAAGAAAATCTGAAAATCGGACTTGTTTTGAGCAAAACCGGGTTTCGAAAGCAAAAGGGCAAAATTGGAAAATTTGGGAAAAATAGCAAATGGACTCCAAAAATTCTGAAAATTTTTCAATCTCATTTTTAAATCATTTTAAAGAGATTGGTAAAATAAAATCTTGATTCGGAGTTCGTTTGCAAAATGGCCAAATCCCGGGCTTCTTATGTAGTAATTCAAAAAGGAAAATCCCGAAAAAATAGCAAATGAGCTCCAAATATTTTGAAATTTTTCAAATCTAATTTTTAAATTATTTGGAAGAGATTGGAAAAAGAAAATCTTGATTCGGAGTTCGTTTGCAAAATAACCAAATCCCGGGACTCCTATGCAATAATTCAAGAAGATAAATCCCGGAAAAATAGCAAATGGACTCCAAAAATTATGAAATTTTTCAAATCTCATTTTTAAATTACTTGGAAGAGATTGGCGAAAGAAAATCTTGATTCGGAGTTCGTTTGCAAAATGGCCAAATCCCGGGCCTCCTATGTAGTAATTCAAGCCGATAAATCCCGAAGAAATACCAAATGAGCTCCAAAAATTATGAAAACTTCTAGATCACACTTTTTAATTATTTTGAAGAGATTGGTGAAGAAGAAACTTGATTTGGAGCTCGTTTAAAAATGGTAAAATGTAGGGGCATAAAAGGGCATTTTTGGAAGAAAAAATCCAAATAAATAGCAAACGGACTCGGATAATTTTGAAAACTTCCAGAAATCAATGTTTTATTATTTTGGAAGTATTAAAAAAATAAAAATTGAATTTGGAGTCCGTTTGATATTTATTTACATTCGGGGGGCAAAATGGTCATTTCACCCAAGCAACCGAAAAGGGCTACTTTGGGCCTTTCAAAAAATCAGAGTTGGGCTGGAAAAGAGAAGTTCTGGCCTGCCCAAGCTCAAAGGAAGGAGGAAGCTTCTGATTTTTCAATCAAATGGATAAAAATCAAGAGTTAGTTAGAGATTCTCTTTGATCAAGCCATGGTGATTAAGCCACATAGGCCAAGAGAGATGTCAACATTATTCTTTAACAGCTGTAATTTGAGAGAGCTGATATGCTAATCTAAAGGTGGTAATTTCATGATTTTTTCACCTTGAATTATTAGTCATTTGATGGAAAATTGGTTACAAAAAAATGACAACACCTTGGGCAATTATAGGGGGATTTGGGCCAGCCTTATTTTGGAGGTCATATTTTCATTTTTTCATATTCATTTTGCTGAGTTCTTAGAGTTTTTACTTAGTTTTTCTCTTCTTGGTTGAGAGCAAAAAAGAAAAGTTTAGAAAAAAAAGGAAAGTTTGAAGAGATAAAGCTTGAAAGATAGCTTCTTGAGGTTGCTCTTGAGCACCAACTCTTGCACTTTCTTGATTTTCTATTCTTGTTTTTGCTATTTTGATCTCTATTTGGTGAGTTTCCATTTTAAATAAATGTTTTTTATTGTTCTTTTAAGTTCTTCCTTCATCTCTTTCTTAAGTATATTTTTTACATTTTATTTTTACAATAAACTCACCATGGCCAAATGGCCTACATTATTTATTTAAGTTGCTGTTTTGGGTTCATTTTACCATATTGTTTATGTTATTTTCTTTGATTTTGATGTTTTAAATGTTATGTTACTTCATATTCTTGAGTTATATTTTAATTTGGTTGCTTTGTTTGTTGCCATTTATGTTTTAAATGTCATGTTTTTGCATTTTTAATTTTCTGTTTTCATGATGTTTAAATTTGAGCATGTTTTAGATTTAGTATATCAAGTGTTTGTGAAAATGCTTGTGTGGTCTTTGCATGATTTGAGTTTTATGTCTTAGTTGAGCATGTTTTAGATTTATTATATTAAGTGTTTGTGAAAATGCTTATGTGGTTTTTGCATGATTTAAATGTTATATTTTAGTTGAGCATGTTAGTATATCAAGTGTTTGTGAAAATGCCATGCTTGTTGGAGCTTGAGGCCATTTGGCTACTCCATGTGTTTTGCATTGTGTGTTGCATTTTTTGCCATGTTAGTTGGTAGGTTTTTGCATTTGCATGACATTTGATTTAGTTTTGCATGCTAGTATACCAAGTGTTCGTGAAAATGTCATGCTTGCTAGTTACATTTTGCTATTCAGCCATCCTTGGAATTTTTGCATTTTATGTGCATTCTTGCCATGTTAGTTGATAGGTTAGCATTTGCATGATATTTGATTGAGTTTTTGGTTTAAGCATGCTTCGTGTTTGTGAAAATGCCATGCATATTTTAGTTATTAAGTTAGGTTTATTTGCCATGCATGTTCATGCATTTTAGGTCAAGGTTGCATTAAATGCCATGCAAGTTCATTTAGGTCTAGGTCACTTTATGAATGCCATGCATTTTTTTCATGACATTTAGGTTTAAATCCATGCATTTCATGCATTATGTTTGCTGTATTGTTTCATGCATTTCATGTTCATGCCACTTGAATAATGACTTGAGCCAATTAATGGTTCAAAGTCATGCTCTCTTGAGCACACTTGTGGAAAATTAAGTTTGTCAAGTTGATTATTCTACCTTTGTGATTTTTTTTACTTAGCCAATTTTTATCTAACTTTCAAAAAGTCCTAGCTACTGTTTGTGAGCTATTTTATGAGTTTCAAATATTTTTACTTTGATTTTTAAATGATTTTATCAAAGGCAAAAATGTGTTTTGACAAAACAGTTTTTCTTCACTAAAAACTCATACATATCCGATTTTTCTGGGAATTCATCTTTGATCAGAAAATTAAGCTGATTTTTTCCTGTGTATTTTTACATGTCCTGAGTCTCCCGTATTTGTTTCAGAATTTTTTGAATTTTTAAAAATAGGATAAAAAATCGTGGCTTAAAACTGGACAGTGGAGTCAGTTTTGAATTTAAAGAAAAATCATTTTTCTGTTTTGGTTAAGTTACTTAGAGTGGGCTGATTAGGAGGGTTAGCTACTGACTTAGGGTAGTTTTAAGCCTTTTTAAACTCTAAAAATTGTTTTTCAAGTCTCGGGTTAAGGGTAGTCAAGTCCGGATTTTTAAACTTAGGAAATTAGAGCCATTTAAAAAAGGAAATTAGCCCAGTTTTTATTTTTAATTCAAGCTTTTCAAATTTGTTTTCAAACAATCACAAAGTATTTTGGTTTTAGAATATTTAATTTGACATATTTTCCTAAGGTAGCCGGATATCTTTTTTAGATATACAGATTTCCTTAATTAAAGGAAAAAATACATTTCATGCATTGCAATTTCCATATTCATGCATTTTATATAATATGTGATTCTTGCTATGATAATTTCTATGATATTGTTATGATTTTGAATTATGTTATATTGTTTATTATATGATTTGGAATATTTCATGATATCCTATGCTTTTTATTTAGTTATTTTTTTGTCATATTATTTATCATATACTATGTTCATGCATTATTATTTTCATTTTTATTTTCATGCATATTATATGATAGCATTATTTCATATTCCATCTCATTTAATTTATATGCCATATCATTCATGTTTGCCATGTCATTTAAATTATTTAATTTCATATAGAATATGTTATGTTACTTAGGTTATTTTATTTCATTTAAAAAATATCATGTTACTTAGGTTATTTCATTTCATATAGAATATGTTATGTTACTTAGGTTATTTTATTTCATTTAGAATATATCATATGACTTAGGATATTGCATCTCATATAGAATATACTATGTTACCTAGGTCATTTCATTTTATTTATAATATGTCATATAACTTAGGATATTTTATTTCATTTAGAATATGCTAAGGCATTTATTTCATTTCATTTAGAATATGCTAAGGCATTTACATTATATCATGTCATTTAGGAAGCATTATATTATTTAGATTTTGCTATGTCATTTTATTTATGTCATGCATATACATATTCATATCTTTTAAAATGTTTTCAAAAGGATAATGATTTTTCAATAAAAAATAAAGATATTCCCGAGTTAAAATAATTCATGAGTTCTCTATCGGGTTTGCTGGAGGGAATATCATCAATTATCATTAATAAAGGAATATCTTTCTTTCAAAAAACGAGAATGATTCGGAAAGTTTTCCAAATTAATAAAAATTTCTATATTTTGCCACGTTTGTTGGGGAATATAGGAAAATTTTGAATTTATAAATTCCGGATCATTTTCAATTAAAAATGGAATTTTTTTTTCTTTAAATTGGGAATTAACTTGAAATACTAAATTTAAAATCAACTTTTTACCGAGACTTGAGATAACACACGATTAATAAGGTACCGCTTTATACGGGCGTTGTGGGGGTGCTAATCCTTCCCCGCACGTAACCGAGTCCCGAACCCGTTTCTTTGATTTCTCTGGTTTAAACGCAGACTTGAAATTGGTTTTAAAAATGTTTTAATTAATTTTTAAAATATTTTATAAAAGCGGTTTTAATAGGTGGCCGATCACACCTAGCTAAAAAAGATTGGTGGCGACTCCATGTCTTTTTCAAGGTCATTTTCAAAAACCTTCATTTTTTCAGAGGAATTAAGTCGACTTTTCCTCGATTTTTTTTAAAGTCACGCTTAACAATTAATAAAGTCTTGCGATGAGACTCGTTATTTTTTAGGTTGCGACAGGTTGCAAAGTGGCTTTGAGATCTTGGAAAAGTCTTTAATGAACTTCCTATAGAACCCGGCATGACCAAGGAAACTCCGGATACCTTTGAAAGAGATTGGAGGTGAGAGCTTTTCAATTGTTTCAATCTTTGCTTTATCTACTTCAATCCCTCTACTAGAAACTTGATGTCCTAAAACAATGCCTTCTTAAACCATGAAATGGCATTTTTCCTAGTTTAACACCAAGTTTGTTTCTTCACATCTCTTAAGTACTCTAGCAAGGTGATGTAGACATTTATCAAAAGAATCTCCAAAAACTGAAAAGTCATCCAAAAATACCTCTAAACCTTGCTCCACCATGTCAGAGAATATGGCTATCATGCATCTTTGAAAGGTAGCAGGAGCGTTGCAAAGTCCAAATGGCATTCTCTGAAAAGCAAAAGTTCCATAGGAGCAAGTGAAGGTGGTCTTTTCTTGATATTTAGGAGCTATAGCAATTTGATTGTATCCCGAATATCCATCCAAGAAACAATAAAACTCCTTACCAGCCAATCTGTCTAGCATATGATCAATGAATGGCAAAAGAAAGTGGTCTTTCCTAGTGGCTTTATTAAGCTTTCGATAATCCATGCAAATCCGCCAACCAGTCACTATTCTAGTTGGAATGAGCTCATTATTAGCATTGACAGCCACTGTTATTCCTCTTTTCTTGGGCACATATTGAACTGGACTTACCATGAACTATCAGAGATAGGATATATGATGCCTGTATTCAACCACTTAATAATCTCCTTTTTTACCACTTCTTTCATGATGGGATTAAGTCTCCGTTGATGCTCTATGGTAACCTTGTGATTGTCTTCAAGAAGGATTTTATGCATGCAAATTAAAGGACTAATCTCTTTAATATCGGCAATCAACCAACCCAAAACCCTCTTGTGTTCTCTAAGTACTCTAAGGAGTTTATTTTCCTGCTCAACATTAAGAAAACATGAGATAATAACAGGTAATTCAGATTTTTCACCAAGAAAAGCATACCGCAAATGTGAGGGTAACTGTTTAAGCTCCAGGGATAGTGGCTCTTCAATGGATGGCTTGGTAGATGATGTTGCGCTTGTCTTAAGTCCCAATGGTTCAAATTGATGAATGGATCTTCCAATGCGTGGATGAGCATTCAACAAATTTACGCATTCAATAAAATCATCATCATCCCTTTCTGAAGTACTTATCAAGGATGCTTCAAGTGGATCAACATGATAGCTATTTTCAAAAATCTTAGTTGTAGCACTATCCACCACATTAACTGCAAAACACTCATCAGATTCATTAGGAAATTTCATAGCTTTAAAAACATTAAAAGTTACCTCTTGATCTTGAACTCTCATGGTAAGTTTGCCTTTTTTCACATCGATGAAAGTTCTATCGGTAGCTAAGAAAGGTCTCCCAAGAATAATTGGTATTTCGTGATCCTCCTCCATATCCAATACAATGAAATCAGCTGAGAAGATAAATTTATCTACTTTCACTAATACATCTTCAACAATGCCTCTTGGATATGAGTAAGATCTATCCGCTAATTGTAGTGTGACTGTAGTAGGCTTAACTTCCCCCAAACCTAGTTTTCGTTAGATTGATAACGGCATAAGATTAATGCTCGCTCCCAAATAACATAAAGCTCTACCAATGAACTGATTTCCAATTGTGCATGGAATGGTGAAACTTCCTGGATCTTTAAGCTTTGGTGGAAGTTTCTTTTGGAGGATAGCACTACACTCCTCAGTAAGTGCAACAGTCTCAAATTCACCCAATTTCTTTTTCTTAGACAAAATGTCTTTCATAAACTTGACATATTTTGGCATTTGTTCCAAAGCTTCAGCAAAAGGTATATTTATATGAAGCTTTTTAAATACCTCTAGAAATTTTTGGAACTGCTTGTCAAGCTTGTTCTTTTGAAGGCGCTGAAGAAAGAATGGTGGTGGATAACTTCTCTTATTTTCCTCTTGAGTCTTTTCAACTTCTTTTTCCACCATATCTTTTTCTTCAATAGGTTTAGGAGGCAATTCTGGCTTCTTGCTCTCCTCTTCTAACTCTATTCCATTCCTAAGTTTGATAGCTTTGCAATGCTTTTTTCCCTCTTTCCTAGGATTAGTTTCAGTATCACTTGGAGAGTTCCCAGGGGACGATTGTTAATTGTATTAGCAAGCTGGCCTATTTGTATCTCAAGACTTCTAAGTATGGCATTGTTCGATGTCATGTATTGCATAAACATTTCTTCCATAGATGGCTTCTTATCTGGGACAAGAGCACAGGCTTGTTGTGAAGAAAACCCTGGAGGGGGTGCTTGCTTAGTGGCGGAAGTGGGCACCTGATTATTATTCCAAGAAAAGTTTGGATGATTTCTCCAACCTGGATTGTAATTGTTGGAATAAAGATTGTTTTGCTGTCTATTGTAGTTTCTAACATATTGAACTGATTCGGTATTGGTTGGGCATTTATCACTAGTATGTCATTCACCACATAATTCACATGATACAAACGGACTTTGGACTGCTTGTACACTCAAGGTTTCAACTTTCTTGGATAATGCTTCCATCTGTGCCGATAAGGTACTGATCTCATTCAACTGATAACTATCTGGAGCTTTCCTTGGCAAATTTCGCTCAGTGGACTATTGATAATTATTGGACGCCATCACCTCAATCAAATTATAAGCCTCATCAATTTCTTTCCCCATGAGTGATCAACCTGCTGCAGCATCTACAGAACTTCTAGTATGACCCATCAACCCATTGTAGAAAGTGTTTACCTGAAGCTAGTCAAGTATCCCATAATGAGGACATCGTCGGAGCAGATCTTTGTACCTTTCCCAAGATTCATATAATGATTCCGAGTCATACTCCATAAAAGATGTGATATCATTCTGCATCTTAACTGTCTTTGCAGGAGGAAAATATTTGGCCAGAAATTTCTGGGCTAGATCAGCCCAAGTAGTAATGGAGCCAGCAGAAAGAGAGTTCAACCAACTCTTGGCCTTATCTCGAAGTGAGAAAGCGAAGAGTCTCAATCTAATGGCATCATCAGTAACACCATTTTGTTTGAAAAGATCGCAAACTTCCAGGAAATTCATGATGTGAGCATTCGGATCATCGTTCAGTAAGCCGCCGAACTTAACTGAAGTTTGGATCATCTGAAAGATGGCTGGCTTTATCTCGTAAGTATTTGCCTGGATGGCAGGCCTCTGAATACTAGTCTGCATGTCTTGCATGAGAGGAACCCCATACTCTCGCAAAGTCTTTGTCTCATTAGCTTCAGCCATTGTATGGTTGTTAGTTGCGATTTTTAAATTATCCCTTGGATGTCGATGAAAAGTTCTTTCTGGTTCTGGATCAAAAGGGACAAGTTTGAAACTTCTAGATCTCCGCATTTAGCAACCAAAATAACCTGAGAATAAGAAAAAGAAAATTTGAATTAAGACTAAGTATGCTTGGTATTAGTATTAACAAAAAATAATAAAACAATTCCCCGGCAACGGCGCCAAAAACTTGTTGTCAGATTTCAATATGCAAGTGCACTCTATCGCAAACAAGTAATATAGTGAAAATAGAGTGTCATACCCACAAGGAATTGATATTAAATTTGTTAAATACTAAAACTAAAACAACTTACTCTTATCCAAATAATTAATTAAAAAGTGTATAAATTAAAACTAAATTAAAGAAAATAATAAACAAAGAAAGCAAATAAAATTTGGATTAAAATCAATGGAGAAAAGCCTAGGATTAAAACTTCCCTCAACACTTCGCTTAGATTTCTTTTACCTCTTAATTTGATTAATGATCTTGAGTTGTTAATGTAGAGTTCTAATCTATTTATAAGCATCTGTCGATGGTCTTATAAAATATCTCCCTTAACCAATTAACTATACGTCTATGATAATTGAATTTAAGAGAAACTCATTAAGCTTAGACTCTAAAAGTGATTACACATGACACGTAAGTGTATGTCTACCCTACATGTAGATCAATACATCCTAATAAATGAATATGAAACATGTGTTATGCACTCCATGTCTAACACTAAACTCCCTATGTCTAGTTGTATTTAGGTTAACAAATCAGTTTAATTGGTGATCAAGCAATTAAAAGCATTAAGTACAAGAATGCATAAACAACTCAAATATAATTAAATCAAATTAGAGAATAAAATAATCTCAACTATGTGTGAGTTCCATTGTAATCCTAGAAAAGAAATTTAGTTCATGCTTGACATTAAAAACAATAACCAAGGAGTTTCACCAACATCAAATTACAAGAAAATAAAAGAAGATTAAGGAAGAAAAAACTAAAGGTTGTCAGTTTCTTCAGTCTTTTAGTCTCCAAAACTGTTCTTGGCTTCTAGCAAGATGGTGGTGGCTGCTCTCCTCTTTTGAAAACTAAAACAAAAACTGACTAAGAAGCTAAAATAAAGCCTAAGGGTTCCTATTTATAGAGCCTTGAAAGCCTGAAGAAGGGAAACTTAGTGGCCAATCACACCTAGCCAAAAAAGATTGGTGATGACTCCATTTCTTTTTCGAGGTCATTTTCAAACCCTCATTTAATTTTAAGAGGAATTAAGTCATCTTTTCCTCTGTGGTTTTTCCTCACCTCATTCGAACGGTTCCCCCGGCGATGGACGGATCACGTATCGACAGCAGTGATGAAAATGATATGTTTTGCAAATGCTTGTAGGATGTATGTTCCCTAAGGATGAATGCAATCAAATGATTGTATCATGATTTCTAATCCATGATTTCTTTGAGGTTCACGGACAGTCTTACTTCATGACGGAGTCTTCAACTTTTCATTGATGCCCCCACTTGAGGAGCCTTCAATCAAGATAAATTGTCAAAAAGTTCCAGTTTATGACTTCATTGAAATTCACAAATTTTCTGACTTCATGACAGAGTCTTCAACATAATCACTGTTTATCTCTACTTGGTGAATTTTCCCATCATGATGTGCTGTTGTGTTTCCAAATTTTAGTGGTTTCCAAACCTCTTCTAAAATTTAAATCTACTATTTAGTAATACACTGAAATCCTTTTGTTTAAAGATTTTTTATATGTTTACTAATCATCATTCAATTCAATAACAATCAAAATGCATCACAAGATGTATGAAAGAATGTGTGAAACAACCAAATGTCATAAAAGGGATAACAAGAATTTATTGCAATAATGTTTTAGATGACAGAGGTGAATATCAAGGATACAAGAAACAAATGTAAAGTTGTAGGTTGTAGATGTCCCAGATGCGGAATATCTTGGACCCTTCCTTCTTCAATTCATCTGAAATTTCTCTTGAATGAGCAATTTACTTGGGTAATCTCTCGGCTTCCGTAGTTGCATCAGACTGAGTTTTTCCCCTTTCTTCTAATTTTTTGATACTTTCTCCCCTTCTAATCGAAGCATTGATTCAATCCCTAATCAGTACTTGAGCCGCCCTTTGCGGGTTTTCAACTCAAGTGTCCCCCATTAGGTATTAAGTCGCCCTTTGCGGGTTTTTGGCTTAAACCTCTCCTTTTACATTTTTTTTTTTGTGTTCTACCATGCATCTAAGAATTCTAAATGCTTCAAAGGTAAAAATGTCAATTCAAAATATGGGATAAATGATGAGGAAAAACCCTTCAAATTAAATATCCATACTTGATCAAAATGGACTTTTAAAAGCATGTAATGTAGGCCAAGGTTTGGGTTTAGAAAGAAAAGGTAAATAGGCCCAAAATGTATTTAAGGGTGATTGGATCAAGGATCATTTCATGATGAAGATTCATTCTTGAAACATTCGTCCCCTTTTGGACTTTCCTCTTTTTTTTTCTTTCATTCTTGGCTTTCATTTGCCATTCTTTGATTTCATACGTTATTTCTTTTTTCTTCTCTTTTCTTTTTCTTCGATGGCTCTTTTCACCATGATTTTTGGGATGTTATTTTTCCTCGCATCTGCCCTCCAGTGTAGAGGGTGATCCTTGATCAAGGTTCAAAGAAAGAAATAATTTCTATGGCTCAAAAGGGTGGCTAGGGATAATTTCTTCTTAGTGAAAGGAGTATGAAAGATGGCCATTTATCATATCAAGCACGAATATTCTCAATGAAAAACAATCCTCAGTGAAAATAGATATATAGAATTTTCATTTGTACATTTGGAATCACTCGAATTTCCATGTGCACAGTATCACAATTTTCTTTTCTTCTTTTTCTTCTTTTTTTTTCCTTCAGGCATAGTACTTCTTCAATTCGTCAGCATTCACAGGATTTCTCAAGTCAACCCAGTCCATCCGAGTCAGAATCAATGCTCCTCCAGAAAAAGCTCTCTTTACCATGTAGGGCCCTTCCCAATTTGGAGCCCATTTCCCTCATGAATCCCTCACTATAGGGAGAACTTTTCTTAGTACCAACTCTCCTTCTCGGAACTGCCTGGGATGAACCTTCTTATTGTGGGCTCGAATCATCCTTTTTTGATACATCTGCCCATGGCAGATTGCTTTCATCCTTTTCTCTTCAATAAGATTCAACTGTTCATAGCGGGCTCTAACCCACTGTGCCTCTACTAAACCAACCTCCATCAAAACAATGAAAAGAAGGGATTTCAACCTCAATAGGTAACACTGCCTCTATTCCATATACCAAAGAAAATGGCATGGTACCTGTAGACATGCGAACCGAGGTACAGTATGAGTGAAGAGCAAAAGGCAAGATCTCATGCCAATCTTTGTACACATCGGTCATCTTTTCAATGATCTTCTTGATGTTTTTATTGGCTGCTTCTACCGCCCCATTCATTTTCGGACGATAAGGTGCCGAATTATGATGCGTGATCTTGAACTGAGTACACACTTCTCTTATCATCTTACTGTTCAGATTGAGAGCATTATCTGAAATGATTCTCTCTGGCAATCCATATCGGCATATAATTTCCTTCTTGACGAATCTGCATACCACTGACTTCGTTACATTAGCATAAGAAGCAGTTTCCACCCTGTAAAGTAATCTATGGCTATTAGGATGAAACGGTGTTCGTTTGAAGCTTTCGGAGTAATAGGCTCGATCATATCCATTCCCCACATCGAAAATGGCCATGGTGCAATCATGACGTGCAATGGTGATGGAGGCACATGAATTCTATCTGCATATATCTGACATTTATGGCACTTCCGGGAATAACTAATTTGCAATCTCCTTCCATCGTTAGCCAATAATAACCTGCCCTCATAATCTGTTTAGCAAGAATGTAACCATTCGCATGAGTGCCACATATCCCTTCGTGGACTTCTTCAATGATTCTCCGAGCTTCGGCAGACCCGACACACCTCAATAGAACCTAGTCTTTCCCTTTCTTGTAGAGAATCTCACTATCTAGGACAAAACCCATAGCCAATCTTCTCAGAGTCCTCTTATCATTTTCAATTGCTTGTTCAGGATACCGTTGACTCTTGATGTATTGCAAGATGTCGTAATACCAAGGGAGGCCATCCGCTTCTTCTTCAATACTCAGGCAGTGGGCAGGAGACTCGTATATGCTCATCTTTATTGGCACAACTTCTGCCCCTTCATTTACTTTAAACATTGACGATAAAGTGGCTAAAGCATTCGCCATTTGGTTTTCTTCTCGGGGGAAGTAGTTGAAACTCACTTCTTCAAATTCCTCTATCAAACTCAGTATGAGCTCTCAGTATCGAATTAACTTTGCATCTCGAGTTTCTCATTCTCCCCGTAGTTGGTATATCACTAGGGCTGAATCTCCGAAAACTTCCAGTGTTTTGATCTTTCTGTCTACGGCAGCACGAAGGCCCATAGTACACGCTTCATATTCAGCGATATTGTTTGTACAATCAAAATCCAATCTGGAAGTGAAAGGATAATAATCTTCCATTGGGGATATGAGCACTACGTCGATCCCGTGCCCCATGGCATTAGATGCGCCATCAAAGTACATTTTCCACATTTTCTTTTTAGGGGGAATCCCATCTTCTTGCGAGACACACATCAAATCTTCATCAGTAAAATCGAAGTTTAAAGGCTCATAATTTTCAACCGTCCGACTTGCTAAAAACTCAGCTACTGCGCTGCTCTTTTAGCTTTCTGACTCACATACACAATGTCGTACTCTGACAACAAAACATGCCATTTTGCCGTTCTTCCTGACAGGGAGAGTGCTTCCAACATATACTTGATGGGATCTAGCTTGACAATCAACCACGTCGTGTGGTACAACATGTATTGTCTGAGCCTTTGAGCAGTCCAAGCTAAGGCACAACAAAGCTTTTCTACCATGAATACTTCAACTCATACTCTGTGAACTTTTTGCTGAGGTAATAAATTGCTTGTTCTTTCTTCCCGGTCTCATCATGCTGCCCCAATACACAGCCCATAGATTTTTTAAATACTGATAAATACAGTATCATTGGTCTCTCCGGATCAGGCGGCATTAGCACTAGTGGGTTGGTTAGATAGTGCTTAACTTTATCAAAGGCGATCTGACACCCTTCATCCCATTCTCTCGGATCACACTTCCGAAGTAGCTTAAATATTGGATCACATTTATTGGTTAGCTGAGAAATAAACCGAGCAATGTAATTCAATCTTCCTAGAAAGCTTCTCACTTCCTTTTGAGTACGAGGTAGTGGCAAGTTTTGGATAGCCTTTACTTTATCTAGATCAATCTCGATTACCTTCTTACTGACGACAAAACCTAACAACTTCCCCGAAGTGACTCCGAAAGTGTATTTTGCCAGGTTTAGTTTGAGTTGAAACTTTCTTAATCTTTCGAAGAGCTTCTTAAGATTCGCAACATGCTCATATTCTTCTTGTGACTTTCCAATCATGTTGTATCATATCATGAAATAAAGTTACCATGGCTCTCTGGTATGTTGCCCTGGTATTTTTCAATCCAAATGGCAAAACGTTCCCCACATCATCACAAACATGGTTTTCTCCATATCCTCCAAGCCATCTTAATCTGATTGTACCATGAGAATCCATCCATGAAGAAAAACATAGAGCTTTTTGCCATATTATCTACCAAGGTATCAATATGAGGCAAAAGAAAATTATCTTTAGGACTGGCCTTATTTAGATCCTGATAATCAACACACATCCGTGCTTTGCCATCTTTCTTTGAAACTGGGACAATATTCGCTACCCATTCCGGCGTCTAACTACTTTTTCACCTCTTCTTTTACCTTTAACAGCATGTCAGGCCTAATTCTTCTCATTTTTTGCTGAATTGGCTTGCAATCTGGCCTTAGAGGGAGCTTGTGAACCACAATATCAGGATCAACCCTAGCATGTCTTGGTATGACCACGGAAATACATCGACATATTCTCGGAGTAAGGCTATCAGTTCACACTTTGTTGATGGTGACACTGAGGTCCCAATTCTGACCTCCTTTATTTCCTCTCCACTTTCCAGGTTTATTACTTCTAACTACTCCTTATGAGGCAATACTTGCTTCTCCTCTTGTTTTATTAATCTTAATAAATCCGAGGCAGATCATAATCTTCGACATCTTCGTTGACGTCGAAATCACCCGTGCAAATGGGTCTTTCAAAATCAATTTCAAAATTATTGATAGGACGGTCCTCACATTCCGCATCCGCACACCTGTAAATAGGAAAAGAAGAAACAATATAGGAAGGTTTATAGGCAATGAAAGAAAATGAAAGAATATGGACACATCAATATGAAGAAAATGCATCGTGATTATAATTTATTAAGTGAAGAGTTTTAAACATAAGCCCATATAGAAAGATTCTTAATGTCCTTAGGCAGAGATAATTAAGATTGTTTCAGAGTATTACTTTGGATTAGACATAAAAACTATAGGAAGCTCGATCGCACTCCAGTTTGTTAATTCATAACCCGGTGGACATTGGCGCACCATCCAACTTGCATTTCTATTTCCCGTTCCTTCTTCCCCGGCCATGCAGATTACTATTTCTTGTATCTGTTCTTCCTTGCTCATGTAGAACTTCTCAAAGGCTTGTTCTATCATTACTAACACATCATCAAAATCCTTCTCCCCAAACTCAAAACGAGTCGAACGAAAAATGTGAAAGATTGGTGGGAAAGTCATAGGCTCTCACTCCATATCCACACCCGAGAGATGGGCCATCCTCCTCTTTCAATTTTTCTCCATTTGTTTCCTCCTTTCGTGAGCTTTTGGGAGATATCCCAGATCGAATCGGTCTTTTTTCCCAGTTACTTCAATTGCTCTGGCCATCCCCTAGAGATATTTTCCTAGTTCTTTTCCTGCTCTACAGCCTTTCCCTACCGTCGTTCTTACCCCTAACCTGGTATTCTTGGACAGCTACGACTCTGGAATTTTATGTCATTCATTAATGAACACAGCATTAACGAATTCCAGTGACCTGAATAAGCATTCTACAACATCCTCATTCGGTTCTATGTAGGGGGAGTCAGTGGACGTAGAGGCTATGATGTCCTCCTCTCCCGATACGCTGACCAGGCATCCTGCCATTACAAACTTCAATTTTTTGTGGAGAGATGATGGTACTACCCTAGAAGAATGGATCCATGGCTTTCCCAATAAATAGTTGTAAGACGGGGTAATGTCCATAACATGGAAATCAACCTTATAGGTATAGGGACCTATCTCAAGTGGGACTTCAATGGTTCCCATCACTTCTCGTCGGGTGCCATCAAAGGCTCTGACTATAGTGTGGCTGGGTAGCATGTAGAACTTGTCAACCGACAGTTTGGACAAGGTTGCTAAGGGCATCACATTCAAAGAAGAACCATTATCCAAGAGTACTCGTGGCAGAATGTGCCCTTTGCAGATAGTCGTGATATGAAGGGCTTTAGTAGATCCTACACCATTAGATGGTATCTCATCATAACTGAAGGAAATGTGGTCATCTGCTGTGATATTCCCCACCAACAGATTTAACTTCTCCACTGATAAGTTGTTGCCCACATATACTTGATTCAAAATCCTTAGCAGGGCATTTCTATGCGGCTCTAAGTTTAGTAACAGTGAAAAGACCAAAATCCTTGCTGGTTGACGGTGCAATTTTTCTATCACACTGTACTCGCTGTGTTTTATAAACTTCAAGAATTCGCAAGCCTTTTTCTCATTCACCGGCTCCTTCACCTTGTTGACCGAGGTTGAATTTTTTTCCATTCCCTTTGACTGATCCATCTCTGTATGGACAGATTCTGCTATTCTTTTACCTTTGTCAAATCTCCTATCTTTTCCATTGGACTTTGTTCAATGGTTCTGAGGGCATAGCATCTACCACTGCGAGTTAGATGTCCTACACCTGTTATATCGATTGTTGTTTGCTGACTTGAAGAGCCCGGTGTTACCATACTGCAATCGTATCTCCAAGGCACGACCTTATTCTCCTTGTATAAAGAATATGGTAACTCTATAATCAACTTCGGCGTGGTTTCTTTATCAACTGGGATAGCTTTTTCTTTCGGCTCATCATAATAGATAACCAAAGGTCTGTCCACCCCATAACCAGCTGTATTCTTAGTAGTATCTACCTCTTCCTCTGTTTTTTCATAGAATTAGGCCTTGCCCTCATCCCTCATTCTCTGAACCTTGGCTAAAAAACCTTCACACCCTTGTATAGTGTGACCCTCACATCTGTGAAACAGACAAAAATCCTCTGCCTTGCTCGTAACCATTTCCAAACTGGCTTTATCCTGAATTAACCCAGCCTTGACCATTTCAAACCATACTTTTATCATTGGCGTCTTCACCTCACTATATCCCTTTTTACTCTGCCAACTTTCCCTGACAAAACTACATTCACCTTGGACTCCGTGTGATTGGGCAATGGGTTACCCGCAACATTAGGCCCGTTCTTAGATTTGAACTTTACGACCTCAGTATCAATCAAGCTTTGGACCTTCCGTTTAAAAGCAATATAATCCTCAATCGAATGCCCCTGAATTCCCGCATGATATGCACAGTTAGCATTTACGTTATACCATTTGGGATACGATGATTTTAGAGGTTGGAGGTATACTAGTGCAACGAGCTGCCCTTGTAACAGTTTAGGGTATAACTCACCATAGGTTGTAGAAATGGGATCCAATTGAGGCTTTTGATTATTCCTTGGTGGTCTTTGGTCATTGCGAATAATATTTTGGGTGTTTGGTACGGTGTTTTGGGGAATGGCTATTTGCAGGAATATGCCAGTTGGGTATGGTTGTTGCGGTATAGCTGTGCAGGGAAAAAGGTTTTGTGTAAGGTGGTTCACGGCAGTGTAGTAGGGATTGTATATCGGGTAAGGTGTAAGAGGTGTATAGAGACGGTGGTTATAACTGACTGCATGAGTTTCCCCTTCTTTCTTTTTAGCGGGGATTGTCTTCTTTGGAGTAGTAGATTCTCCACCTTCCATCTTCCCACTGTTAATGGCGATTTCTATCATTTCACTGGACATGACCATATCCGCAAAATTCTTAGTGGCACTTCCTACCAACTTTTCATAGTACGGTGTCTTTAAAGTGTTGATGAAAAGAATCGTAGTTTTCTTACTAGTCAAAGGGGGTTGCACCTGAGTAGCCATATCTCTCTACCTTTGAGAATACTCCTTGAAGCTTCCAGTAGCTTTTTTCTCCATGTTTTACAGCGATAATCTATTAGGTATCATATCAGATACGTGCTTGTAATGTTCCATAAAGGCTCTGGCCAAATCCATCCAAGAGCGTATTTTAGTTCGGGTTAACTGATTATACCAACGGATTGAAGAACCTGTTAAGCTGTCTTGGAAGAAGTGAATGAGTAGCTTTTCATCCTCGTGGTTAAGTATGCTGACGGGTTAGTGGTCCTATTATACTTCTCAAAATCTGGTACCTTAAACTTAGGGGGAATTACCAGGCCATGCACTAGACTCATTTCCTTGGCATCCAAGCTGCCAAACAATTCTGCACCTTCCATGGCCTTTAACCTCTCTTCCAATAACTGATACTTTTTTTGTGATTCAGCAGATTCAATCTTCTTCAATTCGGCCATTTTTGCTTTCTCTTTCTCATCGAGCACTTTAAAATTCGAAACATCAACAGGATTAGTTGGGTCAACCCCAATGTTAACATTCCGGGGAGCCTGGTTCTTTGCTTCTGCCATCGGTTGGACATAAACAAAAGGCGTTGCCCTTGTCGGAAGCTCATTGCTAGCATTTTTGAATGTTTGGCCATTTAATTGCACGGCTTCAGGTCGGCCCTCTTCATTTACTACCAATCTTTCCGCAACTGAATTCACAATTGGCCCTTTCTTACTAAGCATGGCATTCATCATTTCCATAAGCTTGACCATCTGCTCTCTCAATTCTTCCTGTGATTTAGCCAACTGCTCCTGTAGATCCTTCTGAGCCATTTCCATCATTTCGATACGGGCAGTCTGCTCGTGTTCCATAATTCTGACCTTAGATCAGGTATTATAACGGCATTGAAAATCTGGTTCTTTTAGAGGACGCCCAATTTTTAGCTTAAGTTTAAAAACCATGGATTAGAACTCTGTGATTTATTCTTTATGTTTTATTATGGATGAATAAATATATAATGGAATAAATAAATGAATGACTAAGTACATGAATATGTATAATAAATAAATGTATGAATGCATTTGAAAGTATTGGCCCCGGGATAATATCAACCAAATGGTCTTCCATTGATTTCTGAAATTAAATACATCAAGGATAAAATAACAAGATCTGTCCTAAGGCAATCTTGTAAGGCAATCCAATAGTTTGCCCATCTATTTCAAAGTGTCGTTACAAAGTGATGGTCCTAAAGTAACCTTCCCGGATCTCGGACTTTCCTTCACAGTCCCCCTTTTGATTGCCTTGCCTTTCAATCTGGCCCGTAATCCTTTATTTTCCAGCTGACATCTCAATAGTTCAATAGAAACAGCAGTGTGTGAGCTTTCCTTGACTTGCTTCTCTTGCTCGAGTCTGTCAGCTTGGGCTTTCTCCTGTTTCACTCTCTCTTTCCAGTAGTCATTTTGTTTTCTGAGATAGTCGACTTCTTTCTGCCATACCTCGGAAGACTTGACTGTCCTTTCAAATTTTAGTTCATAACGAAACTTTTTATTTTCAAAGTGTAGTTCCTCGAGATCTCCCTTGACAGTATCCCTTTCCCTCTTGACCTTTTTCACTTCCCTTTCCCAAACCGATTCCCTAGTCTTTAAGTCATCGATCTCTTCTTGGAGTCAGGCAACCTCTTTACTCATTCGGACTTTTTCTTTCTCAAATTCCGACTTTGCGATTTCTAAACCCGACGGCACTTCTTCTAATTGTAGATCTATCTATGAGATATCCCTCCTATCAGGCGCTAATAGTCTATCATTAACTCTCCTGGCTCTCCATACCATGTAATCTTGTATGACGATGTTAGCATATCGAGCCATGTTTATCCGATGAGTCTTCTTCCATGCTTCAACTATTTCTCGCACATTTCCTGAGTACATCTCCTCTCCTTAGGTAAACTCTAATAAACCCAGCTCATGAGTCGCGGGCGTGAATTGCCGAGACTCGACCTGTCTTTGCACCAACAGAGGTGCGTAACTCATGGCTCCCCAAATTCCAAGTAGTGGAACCCCCAGCTTATCCCCATATTTGTACAATATCGATATAGGAACCATCCATAGAGCTCTCCAAGTTACCATCTCACCCTTAAGATTCCGGAGCATGTTGATCCATTGCTCTTCATTTATGTCCTCGGGCCAATCCCTCTTAAGAAACTCCTTGATCGGTACTAGGGATTTCATGTACGGTTTAAAAGAAACATCATCCCTCTTCCAGAAATGACTTTGAATCCAAACATAGAGGAGTTGTGCACATCCCTTGAATCTCCCTTTTCCTACTCACTTGCAAAAATTCAAAGACCGTATTGTTTCTGCTATGATTGCTGGGGACGGATCTATCTTCTGCCTTAAGCTTTCAAAAAGGTCAACTACGGCTAACTCGACACGTCCTAGTGTCCCTAGGAAGATAACCAAACCATATATGGCTAGGGCGAAGATATCCCTAGCGATCTCCCTATTCGAGTGGCTTTGGATCAAAGATTGGAGGGCGCCCCAAGGGATACACTCACTTTTCCCTTTCTTAACCACGTGCCCATCGACCCATTTGCTGTCCATTCCCACAATCTTAACTAACTTCTTTTTAAACCTCAATGTCTTCGAATCCTTCAAATAAATCTGATTCGGGATGGTATCCTCGATACACAACAAAGTTGAATACTCCTCTATGGTCGATTTCATATCTTCCTTGTTGAAGGTGAAGCATTGATAGGCAGGATTCCAGAACTGCATCATAGCCAGAACCAACTCATTATTAACTCTAACTGGTATCAACAAAGCTATGTCTCCGTATATCTGAGTGAAAGCCTTCTTTTCTGACATATCCCACTAATTCTATATGTCTGTCAACCTACGGAGATCATTCTGCCAGAGATCTAATTCTACCCATTCTGGCAATACTGATACATATCCCTCTTTTAAGCAATCCCCGTTTCTTCGCTGACCCGACTCTGAGCGCTCTCTTACCACTGCATGCTCTTCCACTATTGAAGTAACCCGACCCTCTATGAAAGCCCTTTTGGATGAAGACTATCCCGAGGCCAATAACCTTCTCTATGTATTATGATGACAAAAAAATGCATGAAAAAGAAACAAATTAATAAAGGTGAAGAAATCAAATAATAACAAATAGTATAAAAAAACAAATGTCCGAACGGAAATTAATGCATGAAAAAAAACAAGTTAATAAAGGTGAAGAAACCAAATAATAACAAATAGTGTAAAATAAACAAATGTCCCAACGAAAAATCGGCATTACGATGCCTTTGGGATATTAAACTTATCGCGGGCGAAATGATGTGCGTTCATCATCGCCCGATTTGCAAAACTTATTCGGAATGTAAAATAGGTAACAAAAGGTTGGAAATATCCCTCCATGTGTTCCTAACTTTAGTATATCTATCAAAAATTCGGCAAGGCTTCACCTATATGGTTCACAATATGTGGGTGAATAAAATTCTAAAAAGGCCCCAAATTGTTCCTCACTGTCGCCTGTGAAGGCTAGTAAGGCACCCTAATAAAAACGGGTTCAATTCGTTAGAGTACATTTCCCAAGCCCATGCGGAGGATCAATCATGAGAGCTTAGGTAATTTATACTTCAAAAGTATTTTGCTAGCTCATGCGAAGGGTCAATCACGAGAGCGTAGCTACTTTACTTCCACTTAAAGGGACGGAACTCGGGTATAGAGCTCATGTTATGAAAATGGAAGTGTAGTGTGTGAGGAGGAACAACAAACCTTTCACCACCTATTCTACACTCCTTATTGTAAATACCCCGATAAGATTAAACAACGTAAAGCATCAGTTAAGCAAAGAAAGATAATATACAACGAAATAAACAGAGAACAATAATAATATGTATGTACATGAATATGAACATATTCAAAACATTTTATTATTTTCAAAATTCTCTTTTTTATTAAAAAAATATGGGAATTAAAATTAAATATCGGATAAACCTGACAAAACTGAGACTTTTGATAACACGCGACTAATTTTAGGCTTGACTCTCTAAACGTCCCCAATGGAGTCGCCAAGCTGTCGCAACCTAAAAAATAACAATAAGTCTCATCGCGAGACATTACTCGTTAAGTATGACATTGGGGTAACAGAGGAAAAGACGACTTAATTCCTCTTGAGATAAAATGAAGGTTTGAAAACAACCTCGAAAAAGAAATGAAGTCGCCACCAATCTTTTTTCGCTAGGTGTGATCGGCCACCTTTTAAAACTGGATTTATAAAACATTTTAAAATTAATTAAAACATTTTTAAAACCAATTTTGAAGTCTGAGCTTTTAAACCCGAGAAAACAAAAAAAAAGGTTCGGGAGTCGGTTACGTGCGGGAAAAGATTAGCACCCCCACAACGCCCGCATAAAACAGTACCTTATTAATCATGTGTTATCTCGAGTCTCAGCGAAAAGTCGGTTTGAAATTAGAATTTTAAAATAATTCCCATATTGAAGAAAAATAATGCCATTTTTAGTTGAAAATGATCCGGAATTTATTAACTTAAAATTTTCCTATATTCCCCAGCAAACCCGGCAAAATTTAGAAATTTTTATTTATTTAGAAAATCTTCGAATCACTCTCATTTTTTGAAAGAAAGATATTCCATTGTTAATGATAATTGATGATATCCTCCCCAGCAAACCCGGCAAAGAACTCATGAATTATTTTAACTCAGGAATATCCTTATTTTTAAAAAAAACATGACCTTTTGGAAAACATTTTAAAAAAGGGTTATGAATATGCAAATTACTACTAATGTCATGGCATATGAGTGAATGACATGACATATGGATTAATGACATGGCATGCTTGACATGGAAAAATCTAGATGACATAGTAGAATCTAAATGACATGGCAAAGATCTAAATAAAATGGCAAGAATTAATGACATGATAAAACCTAGATGACATATTAAAAATCTATATGACATAGCAAAAATCTAAATTAAATGGCAAGAATTAATGACATGATAAAACCTAGATGACATATTAGAAATCTATATGATATAGCAAAAATCTAAATTAAATGGCAAGAATTAATGACATGATAAAACCTAGATGACATATTAGAAATCTATATGACATGGTAAAAAATATAAATTAAATGGCAAACATTATCATAGAATATTCATGATTATGCTATAATCAAAATGACAACATAAAATCTAAATCAACAATGACATCACTATGGAATATTCACATATATATGAAATTTATATAACCAAAATAGCAAAAATTAAATGTCATAAAATATGCATGAATATGAAAAATGCAAATGCATGGAAATGTATTTCTCCCACAAAATAAGGATATTTTTATATCTAAAAAGACATCCGACTACCTTTGGAAGAGATTTAAGTTGGATTTTCTAACTCGGATTTTAGACTTGGATTAAAAAAAATCAGAAGTTTTGGACAAAATAAAACTTGGTCGAAAACACCCTTTAAAAGGCTATAATTTTTCCTAGTTTTGAAGCCCGGGGTTGACTAACCTTGACCCGACTTTTAAAAAATCAAATTTTATGATTAAAATAACTTGGGAATTAACCTAAGATAGCAACTAATGTTTTAAATCAGCCCCCTCTTAGTGCCTTAAACAAAACGGAAAATTATTAGTTCATAAAAACAAATCTGACTTTTTTGACC
The DNA here is from genome assembly GCA_030761205.1 of Fremontodendron californicum. Classification (NCBI taxonomy): domain Eukaryota; kingdom Viridiplantae; phylum Streptophyta; class Magnoliopsida; order Malvales; family Malvaceae; genus Fremontodendron; species Fremontodendron californicum. The sequence continues at coordinate 21,945,240 of JAULJL010000014.1, read as the reverse complement.
AGTTTTGGAAACCAATTTTTTTACCCTTCTAAAAAAATTTCAAAAACATATGAAAAAATTATAGGAGACTTAGCACATGTCGAACCCTATGGGAAAAAATCAAATATATTTTTAGACTAAGGATGACCTACCTGAAAGTTCATGAAATACAGAAGAGTGGGTAAAATAACTGTATAACAAAAAAAAAACATTTTTAAACTTTTAATAAAAACGTCTAAAAATCAGAATAAAAATATTAGAGACTCTTCTAAGGTCCTACAACCAGTGGTAAAAATTTCTAAAAACATGGACAAGGGTTTCCGAATGAGAAAAAATCATAAAATTAGAAAATCCAACTTTGACAAATCTTAATTTTCGACAAGTATGCTCAATAAAGCTTGGCTTTGAGCCATTGATTGACTTAAGTCAAAAATCAAGTGAGAAATGCCAAAATGCATGAAATAAATGGCATGAAATATGCATGACCTAGTGTCTAAAATGACATGGCTAATGGCATGGAATAATGAGAATGACCTAATGCTTAAATGACATGTAAAATGACATGGCATACGAAAATGACCTAAATATCTAAGTGACATGTAAAATGACATAGCATACGAAAATGGCCTAAATGTCTAAATGAAATGTAAAATGACATAGCATATGAAAATGGCCTAAAGCTTAAATGACATGGAATAATAAAAATGACCTAGCTAAATGATATGGAAAATGATGTGAAAAATAAAAATGACCTAAACTAATAAATGATGCATGTTGGCCGAATGGCCTAGAGAGCATGGCAAAAAATCTAAACTATATGACATATAGCCACAAGATGCAAAGGTATGGCATGAACCAAAAGAACAAAATGGTTAGCAAGAATAATAAATACATATAAAAATAAGTAATAATAGAAATAAGAAAGTTAAAGTAGCAAATAAATAAATAAAAATAAAAATATGGAAATGAACTCCATGGTTGGTATATTGGACAAAGCCCACCCTAACCATTATCACTTGATTCTCAACAAGATCATGAAGCCTAACCATTGTATTATTTGTTTTGAAAAAGCAAGAATAACAAAAAAGCTTTCATAAAACCTTTATTAAGCAAAGAAAATAGTAGGAAATCACATGAAAAAATAAAGAATAACATGAAGAAGAAGAAGAAGAAGAAAGAAAAAATGTAAGAACCAAAGAGGAATGGCTACCTTAACAAAAACTTTCTTTCTTTTCTTTCAAAAATCTTTTTTCCTAAGGCTTGGCCGGCCACCCTTTGGTGTTGGTGAATGGTGTAGATTAATTTATTTAATTGTCCTACACCATCTAAACCCTTGGATCCATGATATTTTCATGACAATAAAAATGTCATCTTGCAAATTGATCTTAGCCGTTAAGGATGTACTCATCTTTTCAGAAGGTGCCTAAGCCATTGGATGAGCAAGGATATTTATTTGGCTACATGCATTTCCAACCATTGGATGACTTGTGCTCATCTTTCTTCCACCAATATTGGCCATTGGATTTGGACATTTGCATGACAATAAAAATGTCATCTTGCAACTTGATCTTGGCCATTCAAGGATGTACTTGTCTTTTCATAAGGTACTTAGGCCATTGGATGAGTAAGGACATTTCAAGATAGTAAAAATGACATCTTGTAGCTTGATATTGACCACTTGATGAAATGAATTAAATCCCCACCCTTCCCCTATGCATGGCCGGCCAAGGACTGGTATGTTCTAGAATTTCCTTCATTTTTTTCACCTTTTAATTTTGCAAAATTGGCCTTTTTTGATTTTTCGATAAAATTACATTTTGGCCCTCCAAACTTGATTTTATTGCAAATGGACCCCAAATCCGGTTTTTCTTTCTTCAATCTATCCAAATAAATATAATATTGAGATCTAGAGATTTTTCAAATTTTTCGAACTCGTTTCCTATTTTTCCCAGAATTTTCTCTTGGATTTTTCGGTTAGTGGCACCCAAAATTCACCTTTTTCTTTTGAACTACGATTCCGGATTTTTCTTCACCAGTCTCTTCCAAAAAATATAAAACTTAGATTTGGAAGTTTTCAGAATTTTTGGAGCTCGTTTGCTATTTTTTCGGAATTATCTTCTAGAATTTCGGCTTAGTGCACTCGAACTTTGCTATTTTTCAAATGAGCTCCGATTTTGAATTTTTCTTCACCGATCTCTTCCAAAAATTATAAAATTCAGAACCGCAAGTTTTCAAAATTTTTGGAGCTTGTTTGCTATTTTTCCCTTATCTTCTGGAATTTCGGCTTAGTGCACCCAAACTTTGCCATTTTTCATATGAGCTCTGATTCCGGATTTTTCTTCGCCGATCTCTTCCAAAAATCATAAACTTAGAACTGCAAGTTTTCAGCATTTTTGGAGCTTGTTTGCTATTTTTCCCGGAATTATCTTCTGAAATTTCGGCTTAGTGTACCCGAACTTTGCCATTTTTCAAATGAGCTCCGATTCCGGATTTTTCTTCGCTGATCTCTTCCAAAAATTATAAAACTCAGAACTGCAAGTTTTCAAAATTTTTGGAGCTTGTTTGCTATTTTCCCGAAATTATCTTTGGGAATTTCCAATATTGCCCTTCAACCTCCAAAGCCTCGTTTTTACTCAAAACAGGTCCGATTTTTGGATTTTATTTTTCTATTGCCTTTTTCATATATTAAATTTGATTTGGTCCGAAAATGCCCAATTTGTACGATCAAATTTCCCTCCGATTTAGTTTTCCCCTTTTCAAACTCGTAAATTTTCTCGTTTTTCCGTTTTTGGCTCTAATCGGCTCTTCCTTTGGATTCACTTCAAACTGGGCCTTGGGCTATTTTTGTTTACTCATTCTTTATCAACTAGGGGCTTTAATTTCATTGAATTGGGATATTTTACAATTTTCTCGAAATTTGCAAAATTTACACTTGTTAACCAAAGACCCTAATTTTCGGTTTTCCTTCCAAATTGACTCTTCCTTTGGTTCTGCTTCCATTCGGCCCTTCCAATACCCGTAGTCATTAATTATATTCCATTTGGAACCTCCAATTTCGACCAATTTGATCGTTTAGGCACTTTTCCTCAAATTTGCCGAATTAGGGTTTCCGCTACACTGAAATTTTCGCAATCCCTCTTCCGAACTCCATATATTTCGTTGTAGACCTCGGATTATCAAAATTCTTTCACCATTGTTCAATTCAACTTCAAATCTTAATTTTGACTAAGGGTTGACTTTTTCAATGGTCGACTTTTTGGGGTTAACTTTTAGGTGTTGACTTTTTTGAAGTTGAATTTTTTCGAATTGACTTTTCATGATGAACTCAGAATCACAAGTCTTGAAGGACCATCTGCAAGATGAGAAGAGATTTTCTGCATTCTAAAAAGTACAAGGAATAATTTATCTGGTTTAGGAGGCCCGGACAAAATTAAGTGTCTACAGTTGGTATTTATCCTAAAAAGATTTGATATAGTACTTATCCCCAAGAAAAATCAAATTAAATAAAAATAAATGAGTTAAACAACAACAAACAAAAATAATCAAAATTTTTAATTTTTATACTGAACAAATTTTATCTACTCACTTAATCCTCAAATATATAATATTTTAAATTTAAAAAATTTATCTTAAATTTCAAAAACATCTGTCAAACTTAATTTTTATATATAACAAATCTTTCCCCAAAACTTTGAACTCACTCTAATCTCTGATGACGAAAACATTTCTGCTATGAGATCTTTAATGGCCTTTCACTGTCCTCTTTTAGATGCCTTAGTAGTCAATTCTGAAGATTATCATCGAGTAAATTTATAAAAAAAATAAAAAAATAAACTTTTTTTAAAATAGTAATATTTATCATTTCAAATAATCATTTTTTGTTTTTTTTTTTTTTTTTTTTTTGTAAAGTTGATTTTTGCAGAGTAAATATGTTTGTGCTCGGGGCAAAAGGGGCGAATTCGTTTTTGGATCACCCAAAGTGCAAGTCTATTTTTAATTTCTTCATATTATCATTATTATTATAGATATTAAATAATTATTTATATATTTTTATTGATTTTGGAAAATATTTCAGGTTTTGGCATTTATAACATAAAATGAAGCGAGACTATGAACGGCCGGTCGATTGTCTTATTGTCCATTTTGTTCATGTGCATTTGCTACTGTAAGATTGAACTTGGCTTTCCTTTATCACAAAAGGAAGGTTTCTTCTAAAGTAATTTTTAAATATATATTTTAATTTTAGTTTGTTGAAGTTTTCAGTTTTATTATTATTTTTGCATTCTTTGGTGTATTCTGTAATTTGTTAGGTATTACATCCACTTAAATGAAGGTATAAGTTTTATGGATCAGACAGTTTTATTGATTACATGTATCATGTAGGCTAATGTAGGTGAGCTCTTCTATGCAAGAGAATTGAATTAATGTGATATAATGCCTACACAAACACAATACATGCACCAATGACCTAATAATATTTTTATCTTTAGTTGTCAGTATATGTTTGTAATTTTTCATGTCAGACTTTTTTTTGGGGGGGGGGGGGGGGGGGGGAGTAAATGTCATATTCTGTGGGTTTTTTATTCATATAATAATTAAGATAGTAACTACATACTTCCCAGTATAATTATAGCAGATGCATGATTGCTCATATTGTAAAAATATCTTTTTTTTCTGATGATACATGCTTACCTGATGAAGAATTGAAATACTGAGATTTTTGTGGTGTGCATATCTTCTTTTTAAAATAAAATTTGATTTAAAATTAAAATCAAATAGATAAGACGATAGTAATACAAGATAAAATATTCATTAACTTAATAACCAAATCCAAGTAAGAAAGTATGCTAAATTTGAAAACAAATTAAAAGATTGATACTTTCTTTTATAAATATGCAAAAGGAAATAATTAAAAAGATTCTCTCTAAATTTTAAATCACTCAAACCATTTTTATCGTTTTCAATTTTCAAATGCCTTATCATTAGTTTTTTTTTAAAATTTAAAAAAACAAATATCACTTTAAACTTATAAATAATAATGTGTTACATCATTTTTTTTAGTATTTACCTTTTAAGATATATATTGCTTCTATAATTTTGTTATTTATTTATTCAATAATTTTATGTTTTGATATTATTTTATTCAATTCTTTTTTCTTTGTTACATATTTCACACACAATTGATATTTTCATTTTTTTTTCGGTATTTTGATCAATATCGTAATGTATTAATATGTTTGTCAATATTTTTTTATTATTTAATTGGTCATAGAACAACATATTTTTATGTTCTTATTTTTTAAAAAATGATATTATATGGTATCAATTATTTTTATGCTTTTTAATACATATTTGATATCTCCTAATCGTTTTCACATTTTTTTTTCAAAATTTTGATAATGATCATAATAATAAAATTTAATTTTCTTATGATATGTTATATTATATATATTTATATTATGAATTTTAAAAATTTTAGATATAATTATAGAAAAAATATTAATTTGTGTGTTAACACATAATTAAATAAATAAAATTAATTCATGTATCGCATGGATCATAAACTAATTATGAATATATAGCAATTGAGTTATATGGTGCTATATTAATCTCACCTTGAATGTCAGATCTTAAAAATAAAAAAAAAAAAAAAATCAATAATAAAGTTATTATAGGCATCTAGAATCAAAGTAATTCCCTCATAAAATTATATATTGATTGGATTCCTCTTTAATTAGGTGATGGAGCTTCTACTTCTAGAATGGCTTTCCTATTATAGTTAGAAAAAAAAAAAAAAAAAAAAAGAAACCAATTCCTATTATAGTTAGAAAATTATTTCTTTTTTTCTTTTAAAAAAGCTTTGAAACTTTTATCTCAACTCAAAACAAGATTAGTAGACTCTGCAATGTGGGTTCAAGATTCTACAGTCTTCATCAACAAATTCCACCATTAGCTCACTGGCAGTGGATTCAGAGAACTTTTAAGAATTATGGGAGGGTATTGGATATTCGATTACCATTTAAAAAGCGTAAAAGTGGCAAAAGATTTGGCTTCGTTAAGTTTGCAAATTGTAACCAAGCAAGAGAAGCGGTCAAGTGGTTGAATGGAGCATGGATGACGGATTACAGAATAGGAGTTTTCCTGACTAGATATAATCCCAAGGATGATTATAGGAGAAATGCAAATCAGTCAGCTAAACAATTGCAGCATTCGGATAAGAAGATAATTAAGACGGGGGAAAGCTCGAGGAGGAGTCGGGACCGAGACTCTGCTCCAGCTAAGGAGATACTAGCACAGTTAACCTGTAAACAAGTTTTACTAGGAGAAGGGAAAACCCAAATGCGACACTGATAGGTGCAGAAAAGGAAGAGTCTATCCAGTGTATTCAATCGCAACAAAGAAAGTCAATAGTGGTTGCACCCAAAGAAGGAGAAATTCAGATTCTTGAGCAATGTGTGATTGGGAAAGCAAAGGGGTTTTTTGATGTAGAATGGTTACAAGAAAACTTCAGGGTTCAAGATGGTTGGTCATGGCTGAATCAATGGTTGGTAGATATTGAAGTTTGGTCCCCATCTTTTAATTGCAGATGGAGAAATACATGCTTGCACTGCCATGGAATTCCACTCCATTTTTGGAATTTTAACACCTTTAAGGAAATCGCTGGTCTCTGGGGGGAAATGTTGGTTTTGAAAGAAGGCACTTTAACGTTAAATGATTTCAGAAAAGGGGTCATTTCCATTACAACCGATAGTCTGTCCAAAATTGATGAAATCATCGAAATTGTCTCTGGTAATTTTACTTATCAGGCTAGAGTGTCGGAGGTAGACGTGGGGAACGGTCATGCAAGCGGATCAAGGGAAGAGAAACTGTCACCTGGGGAGCAAGGAGGGAAGCAGCTGTTCAATCAAAACTACCATTGTTCTGGGGAAGTTGATGAGAATGAAAAGTTAGAAGATGAACAGACACCATTTGATGAATCCGATTGCAACAGTCCGTTAGGAAAGAGGACTACAGTCCTGTCAGACGAGGAAGCTGTCAAGTGCCTCTAGATGAGGCCGGTGGGTCAGGAAAGATTTAGGCCTCGTTTACCATTGCTTCTGACACAGTTTTTGAGGTCAAAAGTTGCTTTTCATCGCAAACGCAATAGATAAAAAAATTTGACTTCTGCTGTTGAAACCATGGTTTGAAAAGCCAAACCAAAAAGCCAAAAAATATAGTTTTTGGGTTTTAAAAGTTGACTTTTGTATAAAATGACTTTATTATCATCACACCTCTACACTTTTATTATTTTAAACATATCTTTTTTTGATATTTCAATTTCCTATAATACTTTTTCACAGCAATACTAAACATTTAAAAGTTTTTAAACCACATTTTTTCACCACACTTTATAAACACATTTTTTTTAACTCGAATTTTTTTTAACCAAAACTTTTTCGAACAGTAATACTAAACTAACTCTTAGTGGTGAGACAGTGGAGTTAACAAATACTACAGGGCAGGTGAATCGGGCTATAGAGGTGGAGGAAGATATCGAGGCGGAAAGCATGGGATCTTTGGCTGTTGCCAGCCATGATGGTGAAGTCAACTTAGGGAATCTCAACCCTGATGTCAGCAAGAGTAAAAATTCAAAAAGGGGCTTGGGCTCGACACTTAATAGCCCGGTAACCGACTTGGAGTGTCCACCTGTTGTGGACCAGGGTGAATTGGAAGGCTCGAAATCTGACCAACATCCAATTGTCCAAGCCCATACAAATGGATGCAGATCTCACTTTGCAAACAAGAAAGAATCAGGAAAGAACAGGAAGAAAGAGGTAAAGTCGGTGGAAGATATTGAAAATCTCTTACACAATCAGCTATCCAAGAAAGTATTTGCGAAAGGAAGGAGGAAGATTAAAAAAAGAAATTTCGGTAAGAAAAGATCTGAAGATGAGAGGATTGTGAATGATTCACTATCTGACGGAGATTTTCAAAATAGGCAGAGAATTTTATGCGAAGAAGCATCGAAAACGAGAGGATCGATAAGATGCTTGGAATTTCAGTAAGCTGTGATGAGGATACAGTGATGCAAAAAATTATCCAGCTTGAAGCAAAAAGCAGGGGTAATAGCCAAAACTCCTAGGTTTGATTTCTCGGATGCTGGTCGCTTCTTTTGTGGGTCTGATCTGATTGCTTGTTAAAATTCTGTTGTGGTTTTGATTGCTGTGGATGGTGTTTATTATCTGCTTGTTTGATAGAGGTTGTCCTGTGTGGGTCAGCTGTGATATTTATATAAAGTTATTCACTTCTGTAGCTTATGGAAGTTCAAAATTCCTCCAAAGATTCAATATTTTTTGTGGATGGTTATTCTCGACAGAATTCCAACAAAAGCTGTCTTAAAAAGCCAAGGTATGCCATTGTCTTCTGATCAGTTTCAATGTCCTTGGTGTTGCTTGGTGGAGGAAGATAGCAACCATGTCCTATTTCAGTGTGACTGGGCCTATCAATTCTGGTGTAAACTATTTAAATGGTGGAATATCAGTTGGATTCAGCCCCATGGTTTGAGGAGTTTTTCTTGTACTGCTTTGATTCTGTGTTCTCTGGTTCGCTGTTCTATTGGTGGACTGCAGCTTGGAAAGCGACTATGTGGACTCTGAGGTTGGCTAGAAATGAAGTTGTGTTTCAACAAAAGAACTGGCAAATGGAGGATCTGATTTTTCTGATTTTTCTGGCCAAAAGAGTTCTGAGAAACGAGGTCGAGAGTATCCTAGCAGTGTTTCTTTGGTCCTTTGGGAATTCAAGATTCCAATTATGCAGAATTAATGGCCATTGTGAAAGCGTTGGAGATCTTCTCACAGTCTGAATGGAAGAACAGTAGGAGCCTCATCATTGAATCGGATTCTAAAGCTGCAGTGACTTGGGTCAAGGAGAATAATAAAAGACCCTGAAAACTATGAAATATTTTTGGTAAAATTGACACACTGCTGGGTGGAATTCAGAAAGTGGAAGTGATCAATATTTTTCGGGAATCCAATGAGCTAGCAGATGCCCTTGCAAAATCGGGAGTGGATAGAACCAATCTTCTCATGGCCTGGTGGTGATATCAGTTTCGATTTTTGTTTCCTATATGTGGGTGTTTGTTATTCTGTTTTGGCTGTGTTTCCATTCAGTTATCCAACTGTCTTGTGTTGTCTATGACTATATTATATGGCTTCTTAATGAAATATCATTATGATTGAGAAAAAATAATAATAAAGTTATTCTAAAAAAAAACTTATTTGAAAACAAATTAAATCATACTTCCATGCTTATTTAAAAAGTGCTTTCTTTTATTTTCAATAGAATACTTCAAATTTTGGAGCTCGAGACTCCAATTTGGAAGAATACAATTTAATTTGATAAATGACAAATGTCTATATTGAGATATGAGAAGTGTCATTTTGGAAATCCAAAAACATCTTTCATACTATATAATGTCAATAAATCGCATGTTGTTATTTTATTAATGAATAAATTCAAAATTTTAAAAGTAAAACTCAAAATTAATAAAGAGCAAACATTCGCAAAAAATTCAATTATAAAATGACACTCCATCGTTGGAGTGTCTCTCACTAAAAATCCAAATGAACTATTAGATTAATAAGATCCCATATCTGTACTTTACTATTGTTTGAACAACATATCATATATAACTCAAATTATTTCACTATTGTTTAATAATCTTAATTAAATAAATCTTGATTAGATGTATAGATAATTAATCTATTGTTTTAGTACAAGATGGAGCACAAAAGCTCGAATCTAAGACCTCAACATAACCAAGTAAATTACGTTCAAATTTGTATGATAATTAAATATATATTCATGTGTACCATATATTTATATATAAAAAAAAATATCAACATTTGGTTGGTTGAAGTGGTAAGCGACTCCAATCCCCAAAATGAGAATAAAGGTTCGAGTTTTAAGATTTACCAATCTTGACTGGGTTTTGATTTTATATATATATATATAGTTACGGATCTTGACATTTGATTTTGGAGGAGCCAATTAAAAACTAAATCTATATATATTTTATTTGAGGTATATCATAAATAGGTAAAGTAAATCAATATAATATTGTACTATAATAAAAATTAACAAAAATATATATCAAATTTTTGACTAATCACAATAGTTTTAACATTATCCATGCATATAAAAACAAGATTATATAAACGTATATTTTAAAAAATAAAGTAACAATCTTAACAAGAATCTTGTTATTTTTGCTTTGTAAGGAAGTTGACAGTAACAAAAAAACAAATAAATTTATAATAAAAATTAAAAAAATAAAGATAAAAGTTAGCATAACTACTAACTAATAAAAGGAGATCTTTGGGAGTTTTAGTATCATCTTAATTTTTAAACTTGATGACTCAAATGACAAGCATCAAGTTATAAAGAAAATTGATTGAATTTGGAGCTGAAGAATACAAGAAGAAAAGCTATAGGGGGTAACGGCAACATGCAGTAAAAGAAAAAAATCTGACTTTACCGTTTACAATATAAGAAAAAATCCGACTTTACAGTTTATAATATTTTGTTGAAATCTTGTTGAGAAAACTAACATTTAGAAAATTAATTTAAGTTCACATGATTGTGACTTAATATTTATAACAAAACAATTAATTTGAAGAATTATGAATAATAATTGGTGGATAAAATAAATAACAATGTAATTTTAACTTTTTAAAATTATAATGCATAAAATTAAGTTGTAAACAGAAATAAAAAACTATATAAATATAAATTTTATTTTGAGAGGATTAATTTAATTTAATTTAATTTAATATATAAATACATATAAATATATATATATATACTAAAACTTTTTCAAAATTCTTGGGGGCCAAGGCCCCCTAGCTCCCACCACGCCCCGCCACTATATATATATATATATATATATATATATATATATATATATATATATATATATATATATTACATGTTATGGGCGAAATTTCGATGTTCAAGAGAAGAGAAAATATTTACCTTTGCTCAAAGTTAAAACGTGTAATAAAAAATACAAAAAAAAGATGAAATAATTAGGGGATAGAAAAAGAGAACAAGTGCGGAAATAGGTAGGTCATGAGTAATCGTGTAGCAAAGAAGCTACTGTTTTGGTTTCAGTAAATACCCTAATTTTGTCATCCACATCTACATATTGTGAAGTGAGCAAGCAATTTAATGACCAAGATGTTGGCATTACATAATACAACCAAATCCACCACCTTGGTATTTTCTGCACAAAAATTAAACACACAACACTTGTAATCAACTTGCAAGTTTACATAAAGAAAGGACAACGATTAGGTTGAAAAAATAAAACTTTTAAACAAATTGGAAGTCTTAAACACAAAATGTGACAATTTGAAACTATAGTGAAGAATGAAGATGATGATATATTTAGGTCAAACGTTTTCAAGCATTTTTGGAGCTCAGAACAGAAGCTTCAAATTGTTTTTTAGCAGCACGTAGCATCTATGTTACCCAAATTCTTCATTTTTCCTAACATATTCATATTTGACATCTGTATCCGACACAAATTCGGATATGGATAAATATAGAGATATGATCTTTCAAATATATGAAAAAAATTTTAAAAAATTAAATATTCTAGTGTCGGACACCTATCCTTATGATGGCAAAATTCAATCCGCTTCACAGATTTTGTACCAATCTGCTCCGAACAAGGAGGTTTTTCTTTTGAAAAGTGGGGACAGGCTTATTTTGGTAAATACTTATTCCGCTCCGCCCGCCTTTTAAAATTACTATTTTACCCTTTAAAATATTCTACATATCCTTTTTATATTTTTAGTATATATATTAGATATATATACTAATATCATATATATTAATATATTAATATATTATATATATACTTTATATATATATGTATATTATATATATACACTAAAATTATGTTAATGAATAAATTATAATATATTTTTTACAATATTAAATTAAAAATAATTAGTAAAAAAGTAGGGTGGAGCACATGAAGTAGTTATGGATGTAACCAACATTTATGGAGGCAGATGTTTTCAAATTTCAATATCCACGCAAGAGTAGGGCGGAGGTGAATAAGTCATTTTTTTTATTTAGATATTGCTAATTTTTTTTTTTACCAAATTACCAATGTTTCTAAATTATGTACCAAAATTCGCTCATTTTAAAATCAATTGGGAAGTCGCCATATGATATGACGACTTCCCAGCTGAAATTTTTTTTTTTTTTTAAATCCTGCTCGGAAGTCGCCATATGATATGGCGACTTCCGAGCTATAAATTTTGTAAAATTAAAAAAAAAAAAAAAAAAAACTTGGAAGTCGCCATTTGATATGGCGACTTCCCAAAATCATTTTTCTTTTTAATTTTTAAATTTTGTAATTAAAGTATAATTTTTTTAATTTTAAAAATTAACATTATTAAAGTATTTTTGTAAAAAAAGTAATTTTTTAAAATTATTTTAAAAGACTAAATAATATTTTTATATATAATTAATTAATTATTTAATTTTACATTATTTAATTAATTCTAAATATATTTTATATATATATAATTAATTAATTATACATTCAAGTATGCTACTGTTTTAAAACGTTAAAAAAAAAATTAACTTTGAAATTTAATTTTATAAAATTAAAATTTTAAATAATAAATAACAAAATTTTTAAAAAAAAATTAAATAAAAAAATTAATAAATAATCATTTAAAATTTTAAAACAACGGTTAATTTTTACATTTAATGAAAGAAAAATAAAAAAAAGTACATGATTATTATACAAAACTTACATTATTAAAAACATCTTCTAAAAATACATGATTATTATACAAAAAAAGTATGTTTATTCTAACTATTTACGGAAGAGCTCCCGTATCGCGTGGTGTTGAACAACAATGTCGAGCTCTCCTATTGTGTGCTGGTTGCACCCGTCGTTCAACCTCGTCAATGGGATGTATTCGTTGTCGACCTCGACCTACCGCCACTGGTTCTGGTTCTGGTTCTATGTGATCCGCATGCTCACCCACATCAATCGATGGGAATGCACTACTAGAGGGACCCACATGTTTTGCATCAAAAAATGAAAACTCATTGCTCGAGGAGCCAGCACCCATAAAGGGAACCTGACTACTAGATGGATCCACAAGTGATGTAGTACCAAATGCTGACGTAGGGGTTCCAAACTGATACATTGAAGTTAGATATGCTGAACTTGGATTTGGGGTGAGGAGCTGGTCATCTAACCTCGTCGTTGGCGGTTCTGGTCGGTAAACAACTTCAACATCAAATCCGGGGTGACTGACGGAATGACGATGACTGGATGCTACGCCATGTTCTGATTGAGGTTGAGGATGACTAAATGACGATGACCGCATGTGATGAGGTCAGTTGACGCGTCCGCCAACGTTGTCGGCTAGGTGTAGGAACTTCCATTTCGTGTGTAGGATGAACTGGATTTGAAGTCTGTCTGAGAAATGACATACTCCTAACATCCTCAAACTCCGACGGTGGACAAACAAAAGGCCGACCTTTATTTTTAAACCATCTTATGTAATCAACAGATGGGTTGAAAGTATTACGAACAATAGTTATACCTATCGAAATTTGTTCAGAACGTTCATTCCACAAATGGATCCATTGTCGATGCTTTGTAGGCCAAAATACTTCGTGGCGCCCACGCATATCAATCTTGTGAACCTTATCAAGGTTCGTCGGTTGTTGCGGAATTGGTTGTTGCATCCCAAATTGTCGCAACACCCTGTCAGTAGCGTGTCACTCTGCATATGCAAAACATATCAATGCTGTGTTTGCTATCTATATATTGCAATTATTAGTTGTATCCGATGGAAGACATGTCATAATTTGATTTGAAGCATACGGCATCCACACAAACTGCGAATAATTATTACAAATTATTAGTTTCATATGGATTAAATACAAAAATACTTGAATGTAACAATCGAAACATTTACCTTTTGATATGCTTCTCGATCTAGTCGTGATCTTATAGTTCAAAGATCGAGCGGAATATCACTACAATCTTTAGGATGACTCCATCTATTAAAAAACATATAAAATCTTAATAGACTTAATAAAAATACAAGTTCATACAAAATTAATAAAAATAGTCAAGATTATTACCTGCTTGCAAGGGGGTATACAGGCGAAAAATTCCCGCGCGGAGTAAGAAATGGCAGTCGATGCCAAGCCCATGACTGCAAAAGCAGTAAACATCCACCTATGTCATGGCAGTCGAGAACTGTAGCCTGGCACAGTTCTCTATAAAAAATCGCCAAACACGCAGAACCCCAACTATAATTTGCTGCGTGCTCTAAATCACGAAGCAATGGAAGATAAATTAAATGTACCTGATTGCTCGATTTGTCCGGCATTAGCATTCCTCCAATTAAACATAAAATATATGCTCTAGCAGCATATTTTACCTCTTCTTCTCTTGCGTGTTAGGAGAGATTTTGCAATGACTGCAATCATGTTTTTGTCACTATTGAGCCCATCAGACACTCTTCTGGAGGTACAACGCCCAATAAATTTTGGCACTCTTCATTCTAATCTAGAAGACTTGCACCTGTAACTGACATGCCATCTATTAGTAGTCTAAGTTGGAGTGCAACATCTTCTAAAGTGATTGTGCATTCACCACACGTCAAATGAAAAGTGTGCGTCTCCGGTCTCCATCGTTCAACCAACATGCTAATTAAGTCCGGCAGAAGCATACATTGTCGAATTTGACTTGCATAATAAAATACGGCACTGTTTAAGTGGTCGATAATAGATGGATGCGGATCTTCGAAAAAAATTTCCTCGATCATAAGACGCGAACAGGGTCCTGTTCATAATTAATTAAATAAAATAATTATAAATTCATAAAAAAAATAATAATGCAATATATTTGAAATATAATTAATTATAAAATTATTATTTATAATAATAATTTTATAAAAATTAATAACAAAATTAATACAAATTTAATAATGATAAATTATAAAAAATTATAAAAAATATGATAAAAAAAAATTACTAACCTCTTGATTTTGACCCTGGATATGTGTTTATCTTGCAACCTCAATAACAATGAAGCCATTTGAATTCGTACACTAAAAGAAAATTTTAGAGAGAGAGAGAGTAGTAAATGAAAATTTTAGAGAGAAAGAATAGTAAATGAAATTTTGTGTGAAAAAATATGAAGGGAAAGGGGGTATTTATAAGTGGGGGTGGGGGGTGGGCAACGGTCAATTGACTGTTGCCAAATTATTATTATTTTTTTATCCATTGTGTTTACAACGGTTAAATTTAATTTTAGATTTTTTTTTTTTTTTACTCTTACAACATTTAAAATTTAAAATTTTAAACAAATACAGTTCGAAAGTCGCCATATCATATGGCGACTTCCGAACTAAGGTTTTAAATTTTTTTACAAAAAACAGGTCAGAAGTCGCCATATCATATGGCGACTTCTGACCTATAAAAAATAATTTTTTTTTTTTTAAAAAATAAATTAGAAGGTAAGTCGCCATATGATATGGCGACTTCCCTTCTAGTTTTTTTAAAAAAAAAAATTAAATTAGCCATGGGAAGTCGCCATATCAAAAGGCGACTTCCCATGGCCTTTTTTTTAACGCATTTCGGTACTTAATTTTGTATTATAGGTAATTTGATAATATTTTTTTTACAATATTCTGATAATTTTGCCGAATAAGTCAATCCCTGTGCTCGTCCCCTCCATTACCATCCCTACATACTCGTACCCAACACTCTGCCTAAATCCCGATAACATAGCTTAGCATGGCAGAAATCAATTCATTGGCTTATAATATATGAATTTAACTTCTTGGTATTTTGTTAAGAGGGAATAAGGGAACATTGTTGCTCATTTTTTTTTTTAGAGAAATCCAGCTTTTATAAAGTTTATTTAATAAAACATTGTTCTTGTAAAAAAAAAAAGTAGAAAATCAAACTTTTAAGTTTATTTACTCTTTATGAAACGCAGATAAGAGTGATTCAATATTGTGTTTGAGGATAATAGGCAGCTTACCAGTTTAGGAATCAAAAAGCCAGAGAAAAGATTAAGCATTGGGTAGCAGATAGAGGTTAGAGCTCCAGCTATGGCAACATCTGGTGTGAAAGAGACAAGCAGCATTCCTAAAAAGCTGAAGTAGAGCAGTGCAGAGAACATGGCATAGAAATACCAAAACACCTTATATGCTGATCCATAATACCCAATCATACTATATGTGATGATCACAAACACAACAGCTTGGCTAAATATATAGGGAACCTCAATTGCCACTTGCAAATATCAGTTAAAGAAAATGTTGTCACAAGCTATGTTACTCGGACTCGGGTGCGAGTGTCGGGTCACAGGAATGTTTAATTTTTTCCAAGATTTTCATGTATTTGGAGGGTTCTTGGAGGATCATATCCTCATACCCATATCCAGATATGCGTCGAATACGGGTGTCGAACATGAATACTTCAAGAAAAATAAAGAGTCGAAACAACATACGACAAGAATAAAAAAAAAAGAAACTAGAAATGGAACATCATGAAAGGATTTTTTTTTTTATAATTATTATTGTTTTGATTAAAATGCACCTGTGCAAAGGCATAAGCCCAGGAAGAGTACATCCCTGCAAATCTTTCTCGATACATGACAATTCTCTCTTTTGCCACAAATGGTTGAACAGCTGAGCCGCTATTTGTTCCTAGGAAGATCACAGCACCATACATTGAACCAAACACATTGAATAAATTCTGCTGGTTATTTCTGTAGGATTCAAAAATGGAGAAAAGAAAAGTATAAGTTAATTATCTGTAAAATTACTACGCAAAAAAAGTAATGATTCCTTTACAAGTATGCCTGTGAACTTACATTTTCGTTCCTTGATTCCAAAACAGTATGCCTAAAGTGAAAGATATTACACAAGTATGCAAGAGGCGCATCAAGTTATATGAAGGACTTCTCCAGTAAGATAATTGCAGTTTCCATAGGCAATATTTGAACTGTCCCCAAAAATTTTGGGAAAATTGGGTTGGAAAATGCAGATCTCTTGAACCAGGAGGTGGAATAGTCAACTGCCTTACAAGCTCTTTGTTGTTCCTACAAAAAAAAATGTTCATTTGCAAGTTTACAAACATCCACTAGTAATACTGTCAAATATAATGGATTCTCTTGTATTTAAGCATCCAAGCTATTTGATATATGCAACTAGTTAATTGAAAATTTTTAATTTTTAAAATTATAGCTAGACCCAACAATGGAACCAAACAATTAATTGGCAATGGATTAAATTGTTAACTGAACCCGACACCATAAAATCAACATGATTGGCAAACAGCTGACTTGAGTGGAGATGGATATGTATCTAAAAGAGGAATTCCTTGGTTCCTGGTTCAACTTTGCAAAACACAAGAATCACCAAGTTTTCTAATCGAACTTACTCATATAGGGCAGATTTCTTATAAATATTGGCAAAATAAATTCCAAGTTCAGCTTCTACCGAAGCTGAAGTAACCTCTAGCATCCATGTCGCCGGGTTACAATTATCTTTGATCTTTGGCACCCCAGGTACACTCTGTCAGGAAGAATTCAGAGAATAGAAGATGAGTATAAAAATCTTCAGGAAGCAATTAGTTTAGTACATTTATCAGAGAATGAAAAGGGCAAGTGAGCAGCTAACCTCAAAATATTCTATAACCCTACTTGATTTTTGTCCTAATGGTCCATAGTAGATTAAACTCCCACCAGTTTTTAGAAAAATCAACTGCAATGAGAATAACAAGAATATGAAAGAGAACTCTTTTATGGAACTTTTTAATGATAGAAAATATAATGATCCCAAATAAATCAAGCCTCAAAAATGAATTTCACCTCATCAAATGCTTCAAATATGTCAATGCTCGGTTGGTGGATCGTGCAAACAATTGTTCTACCTGTATCAACTACATTCTTGACTGCACGCATGACAATGGCTGCAGCTCTTGCATCCAAACTTGAGGTAGGTTCATCCATGAATATTATGGAAGGATTAGCAACAAGCTCCACAGCTATTGTAAGTCGTTTTCGTTGCTCAGTTGATAGACCACTAAGACCAGGTATGCCAACTAAAGCATCCTTGATTTCATCAAGTCCAATGGTTTCAATAACTTCTTGCACAAATTTCTGCAAAATCCATTAAAGCTGTTTTAAGACAAATTATCACAAATTTTGATTAGCAAAATATCAATAATTCTTAAATCTTTGGAGTCTTACAGTTTTAGTTTTTGAGTCAATACAAGCAGGAAGACGCAGGGAAGCAGAAAAAATCAATGATTCTTTTACTGTGATCTGTGGAGAATGTATATCAGTTTGTTCACAATAACCTGATATCCTTGCAAATGTTTCTTGAACCTTAGGGTAACCACCAATTCTGATTTCCCCTTCTATGCAGCCTATGGTTTTTCTTCCCGCAAGAACATCAAGAAGAGTAGTTTTTCCTGCTCCACTAGGACCCATCAATGCTGTTAAAACACCAGGCCTAACTGCTCCTGTAATATCTGAAAGAAGTTGGAGCTTCCTCTGAGCATATCCTGCTTTTCTCATTTCCTAAGAACAAAAGGCAAATAATGCACCAATAATGATCAATCATTTTGTGTCATCCAATGGCTCATGAATCATGATATTTAGCAATTAAAGTCTCACCTCAAATGCGGTTCCCTCCAACTTAAAATTTCATGTGAGAGTTTCTCTATAGTTATATGTTAGTTGATTATTTGTTGGTTTCTTTTTTATGTTTTATAAATTGGGAATTATTTTAAATTCAATGTTATGTTTTACTCTATGTTACATGGACTCTTCATTTTTTTTTTCAAGTACTCGTGTCCGACACATATTCGGACATGAGTATGAGAATATGATCCTCCAAATATATGAAAAAACTTTAAAAAAAAATTAACATACTTGTATCGGACATATACCAGTATATGATACTCACCTTGAGTCCAGGTAACATTGGTTTTACTTATACATGTTCTCTAAATTGATGCAAAGAGCAGATTTATGTGATTACCGGAGGTGTGTCAACATAGTATTGCACATTCTGAAATGTTAAGGTTGAGGGATCAAAAGGTAAGACCATCCTCCCTGTGGTAGAGACATGGTAAAGATTAATATAGTTTAAATGGGGCTGCAAAAAAAGTAGTGATTTGAGGAAAAGAATGAACCTTTACTAGATTCTTCCTTATTTAAGGAATTTGAACAGCTAGACACATCCATATCTGCAGCATTAAGAGAATCTCCTTTCCTTATTTTGGAAAGCATTTCATGTGAAATGACAACTCGAGAAGATCCAGGGGCTGAATGAGTTTAAAAGAGTGGAAATGAATAACATATATTTCTCTTCTTGTAATCAAGCAAAATGGAAAAGGGAAAAAGGGAAAAAAATTGAACTAATTACGCTTCAAGAAACTTAAGGCCAAAGTAAACCCAATGTTCCAAACTAAAGCAAACCCAAGTAAGACGCCAATTGAAATCCAGAAAAAATATTCATCAAAGTAAAACCCATGGCTTTTTAGTGTTTCTTGTCCTATTGTAGCATTCATTGCCAGGACCTGCAAAATAAACAAACAATGAGAGGCATACATTGGGCAGATTACAATTATAAAAAAAAAAAACAGATTATATGCAAGTTTTATTTTCCTTAGCCAAGAGGGATGGAAAAAATGAATTAAGTTAGAACCATGGCTTTAATTCTCGGAGGATCTTCCTTTGTTCTGTGTTCAGATACATGTCATGTCATTCTGGGAATGGGTATGGTCAGCTTCAGAGACATAGCCTGTAATCTAAGACTCTGTTTTGGTAGTGTTCTGGTCTGATATATTCCTATTTTTCTCTTTATAAAATGAATGTTATTTTTGAAAACTAGTCCGGTTGGAATTGGTAGTATAATTTGTAAGCATCCTTCGAGTGAAGTAGCTATTTTCATGATATCTTGCTCTAATCTGCCCCTAACAGCCTAGTCTATTTCATTAATATCTATAATCAAATCTTAGAATTCTCATTTTATAATTTCTATAATTAGCTGCAATTATTAACCGATAGCATTTGATGCCAAGAACTAAGATGTTGGAAAGTGTCTGATAATATAGTCTAACATTATGTTATTCGGATTCAGGTGAGTGTCGGGTATAGGTAAGTATCCCACGCGACTATACTCAATTTTTTCATATATTTGAAGAATCATATCTTATATTTATGTCTAAATATATGTCGGATACAATAGTTAGACACAAATACTTTAAGGAAAATGGAAAAATCCGAATAATATAGGTCTAGCAAACATGATAAACTTTTAGGGTGAAAGTAATCAAACTTAAACTCAACTACTAAAAACTAACTAGAAATAAGTAGAGAATGAAGATTACCATGGTATTCCCTGGCAAATAAAATCTCTGTTAAACAATTGACACTTTTCTTAGGTATTCTAAGGAAATGTAATTTTTTTGTAATAAGTCAGTATATGAAATATGACAGTGAAATGTTGTCTGTGAGGATATCACTTGGTTAGGTAATTATTTGTTCAAGTGTCTTGTATTTCCTGACTTCAAGGAATGTGGTTCAACAATCCTTCTAAAGACTACTTTTGTATAATTAAGTTAAAAAGTTTGAATGAGAATTATGAACTGCTGCATTCTTTTCTCAGTTTTTCCTTCCTTTTCTGGTCTAAAAACAACATGGTATCAGAGCTGTAAAGAGTTCTTGAGGGACTGTGAATGAGAGGAAAAACCAGCAAGGTCTCCTTTCCTATAACCCTAAAACACTTAAACACCTTAGAACCTGATGCACATGGCCTCCAATAACTTTGCAACACCAACACCTCTTATATTTGAAGGAGAGAACTATCCTATTTGGGCAGTAAAAATGAAGGCCTATTTGAGAGTCTTTGACATGTGGGATGTTGAAACAGGCAGTGAGACACCTCCCTTAAGAGCAAATCCTACTCTTGCTCAAATGAAACAACATAGTCAATAAGTTGCTAAGAAATACAAGGCTCTTTCTTGCATACACTTTGCTGTTTCAAATGTGATTTTCACAAGGATAATGGCTTGTAAAACTGCCAAGAAAGCATGGGACAATCTTAAGGAGGAGTTCCAAGGAAGTGGCAGAACAAAGAAGATTCAAGTGTTGGATCTATGGAGAGAGTTTGAGGTTCTGAGGATGAAAGATGCAGAAACTGTCAAAGACTACTCTGACAGGCTCATGAAGGTTGTAAACTAACTCAGGCTGCATGGTGAGAAGCTGCCAGATAAAAGAATAGTTGAAAAGATGCTTGTGACTGTCCCTGAGAGGTTTGAATCCAAGATATCCTCTCTAGAATACTCAAAGGACATATCAACGATCACCTTAGCAGAGGTTGTCAATGCTCTTCAAGCACTGGAGCATAGAAGGGCCATGAGACTTGAGGAATCGACTGAGGGAGCTTTTCATGCAAAGCTCAAGGACAAGCAAGCCAGCAATAGTATGGGAAGGAAGCATTCTGGTGAGAAAAAAAACAAAGAGAAGAAAGAGTAAGATAGCCAAAAACTTGGAAGCAAAAGAGGGAGGTTTCCACCTTGTCCTCACTGCAAGAAGAGAAACCATTTAGAAAATTTTTTGTTGGTTCAGGCCAGGAGTTAAGTGCAGAGCCTGCAATCAACTTGACCATATTGAAAAGGTTTGCAAAAGAAAAGCAAGCCAAAAAGGATAAGTTCAAGTTGTAGAAAAGCTCAAGCAAGAAGAAGAACAGCTCTTTGTAGCCACCTATTATACAGCAAACAGCAACAAAGCAGCTTGGCTAGTGGACAGCGGTTGTACCAACCACTTGACATATGATGCTAGTCTCTTCAAGGAGTTGGACAGGTTCTACATCTCCAAAGTGAAGATTAGGAATGGAGAGTATGTAGATGTCAAGGGAAATGGAATAGTGGAGCTAAAGACTACCTCAGGTACCAAGTTCATTACTGATGTTCTATATGTGCCTGAAATTAGCCAAAATCTCTTAAGTGTAGGTCAGATGCTTGAAAAGAAGTGTGCTTTGCATTTTAGAAATATGTCATGCATCATATATGATTCAAATGGTTCAGAAATGATGACTGTGTGTATGAAAGACAAAAGTTTTCCTGTTGATTGGAAGCAAACAGAATTGCATGCCTATACTAATGCAATGGATGCTTCTGCCTTATGGCATAAAAGACTAGGTCACTTCAGCTATTCCACCTTGAAGCATATGCACACTAATGATCTAGTTCAGAACTTACATGTCATTAATGACAAAGCTGATGTGTGCAGTGCTTGTCAATATGGCAAGCAAAACAAACTCCCATTTCCTCCTAAAAGTAGTTGGAGAGCCTCAAAGAAGCTGGAGCTGGTGCACACTGATGTGTGTGGACCTATGAGCATACCATCCTTGAATGGTAGTCGGTATTTTCTATTATTTGTAGATGATTATTCAAGGTTTTGCTGGGCATATTTTCTCAAATAAAATCTGAAGTGTTTGAGACATTCCAAAAGTTCAAAGCCATGGTGGAAGTTGAATCTGGATGGTTGATCAAAAGGCTCAGGTCTGACAATGCGACTGTCATAACGGTTTCGACCACTGGACGATTTTAAAAAACAACAAATATGTAGTCGCCACCAATTTTTTTAGTTTAGGTGTGATTGGCCACCTAAGAAAATTTATGATTTTAATAAGATTTTAAAATTAATTAAAATATATTAAAAAAGATAATTTTGGTCTGCAAAAATAAAATTGGGTTCGGGAGTACGGTTACGTGTGGGGAAGGTATTAGCACTCCCACGACGCCCGTTTAAAAAACGATATCTATTAATCATGTATTATCCTTATACCTTGATAAAACGATTTTAATTTTGGTATTTAAAAAATAATTCTCATAATTCTCTTTATTGCATATTTTTGTATTTTCTAAAAAAATAATTTTATTTATGAATAAAAATAAAATCTTTGGCGTCGGAAGCTTTCTCCAAATTCCCCAGCGTCTAAACGGATTTTGGGAAGAGTTCTATCGCTTTTGAATATTCATAATATACCTCTAAATCAAGACAACGTTCCTTTGTAAATAATAATTATTATAACCCTCCAACGCCTAGGCAGGATACCAAGAATTATTTCTACTTAGATGATTATCTTATTTTATTTCATAAAATCCTTTTTTAAAAGCATGATTTTTATTTCGTAACATAATATTTAATGAACAAGAAGTATTAATGTAATGATCAAAGACAGGTAAATAAGCATAGATGAACAGATAAAATAATACAAATAACAAGTTAACATAGTTTAAAAAAATAAACAATTTTATTTAGGAGTGAGATAAAAACTTTCGGTGCGAGAGCCTTCCCAAATTCTCCGACGTCTAGGCAGAATTTGAAAAATATCTTAAACTTCTCATCATAATCATATAAATTGACAAATTATTTTTCTATGAAAATATTTGGATTCCTCCAAGATCTCGGCAAGAACCGCAAATAATCTTAATTTTAAAAATATTTTTATTTGAAAATTAAAATAATTACCAAATTTATTAATATTTAATTTTTTTAAAAATAATTTAATCACCCACAATTTACATATTATTCCTTACAAAAATAGATATATACAAATAAGCATAAAATAAATTAATAAGGATAGAATCATATCAAAAAATCGAAAGTCCGAAAGCAAATTTGGCTGTCGGGTCGAGCTTCTTGCACAAATATGATGCTTACCTTTTATTATTATTTTTCTTTCTTTTTCTTTTTCTTTTTCCTTTTTCTTTTTCTTTTTTTCTTTTCTTTTCTTTTCTTTTCTTTCCTTTTCTTTTTTCCTTTCTTTTCTTTTCCTTTCCTTTTCTTTTCTTTCCTTTCTTTTTCTTTCCTTTTTCCTTTCTTTTTCTTTTCACGTTTTTTCCTTTATTTTCTTCCTTTTTTTTTCTTTCATTCATTTCTTCCTCCTTCCTTTTTTTTTTCTTTTTTTTCCTTTCTTCCTCTCTTCCTCCCTTCTCCCCTGGAGCGGGTCAACGTGTGGACCCGGGTCGTCCACGCGCGGATCCTACTTTTTTTATTTATAAAAGCCTAATTTTCCTCTCTCCTTTCATTTTTTCCTTTTATTTTCTATCTCTAGAATTTCTCTCCCAAAATACTCTCTTCTCTCTCTTAAAAAAACAGATCCGACAGTCCCAAACCCATATTTTGATGCCGGACAGCAGTGCTAGCCGTCGCCTTCTCTGCCGGTCGTCTCTCGTCAACGGTGAAAATTTTCCAAAAATACCAACAAGCACCCATTTTTCTCTTCTACACATCTATCGGAGCCGGTTTTCAAAAAAAGGTCCCGATTTTACTAGATCTAAAATTCTAGCCCGAAACTTCCACCTCAAATCTGGCTACCGTCCACCGTTGGTTGGAGCCCAAAATCGAACCACAACCTCCTCACCCCGTCTTCCGATCGTTCACCATTCAAATCGTCAAGAAAACGATTCGAACCCTTCCAAACTCCAAAAACTCAAAACCCTACAGCCTTTGGTTTTTTTTTTTTTTTTTTTTTTTCATCCCTTTTTTGTGGTTGTTTGCTGGGTTATGGTTTTGGGTGTGTGTGGAGTTCGTGAGTGTGGTGGTGGTGCATATGGGGAGTGCCGAGAGTGGTGGGTGTTGAAAATGGTGGAGAGGCCCATTTTATTTTGGATCTCCTCTCCCCTTTAGCACCTGGAGAAGTTGGCTCTTTGTAGAGTTTCAGGATCCAAATTTCCAAGAAATCCCATGTTTCCTGGGATTATGGAGATTAACCCAAGCAATGGGAAATCTAGGGTGGCTGGAGTGTAGGTGTAGGGGGAAGGGCTGGGTTAGGCCAAGGTGTCTGGTTGAGGAAAGGGTAGGGGTTGGTGGCTGGTAAGCTACCAGCCACCTTCCCCGATTTGCTTTTTTTTTTTTTGTTATTATTATTGTTTCTTTATTAGTTAGTTTTTTTTATTCTTAGTTATATGCCTTTCCTTTTTTTTTTTTAATAAATTTTAATTTGATTATAATTGATTAATTATTAATTAATATATTTACTTACAAGTAAGCCCAAATTGGATTCGGGACTGATCCTGGACGAAATTGGATGTCTACAGGGACAGAATACAACTCTGGTGAATTTATCAATTGTGAGCAAGCTGGAATATAACAGTAGCTAATTGTTCCTTACACTCCCTAACAAAATGGTATGAGTAAAAGGAAGAACAAGACAATCGTGGAGATGGCCAGGTGCTTGCTATATGAAAAGGACATTCCTAAAAGGTTTTGGGCTGAAGCAGTTAATACATCAGTATATTTACTGAATCTGCTGCAAACAAGGGCCTTGAATGGGAAAACTCCTTATGAAGCTTGGCATGAAATCAAGCCTTCAGTTGACCACCTAAGGGTGTTTGGTTGTGTGTGCTATTCTCTTGTGCCAAAAGTGAAGAGAGACAAGCTGGACGAAAGGGCTGAAGTTGGGATCTTCTTGGGGTATAGTAGCAAATCCAAAGGCTATAGGTTGTATAATGTGACATCTGGGAAGGTTTTTGTTAGCAGGAATATCAAGTTTGATGAGCATGCAAATTGGAATTGGGAAAAGAATGAAGTTGCAGCAAATGTGCCACCAGAAATTCTCCAAAATCAGGATGAAGAATTTGACAGTGACACTGAGATCCTAGTCAGAGGGACCAAAACACTAGATGAGGTCTATGCCAGATGCAATGTAGCTGCATTGGAACCTACCAGCTATGGTGAAGCTGCAAAGTTAGATGAATGGAGAGCAGCAATGATTGAGGAAATGAAGATGATAGAGAAAAATGAGACGTGGCAACTTGTTGAAAGACCAAACCATCACAAAGTGATTGGTGTCAAGTGAGTTTATAGAACCAAACTCAATCCAGACGGTTCTATAAACAAACTTAAGGCCAGGTTGGTTGTTAAAGGCTACTTTCAGCAGCAAAGAATTGATTTTATAGATACTTTTGCTCCTGTGGCTAGGCATGACACCATAAGGCTTCTTATAGCCTTAGCAACAATAAAGGGATGGAGAGTTTATCACTTGGATGTGAAATCAGCATTCCTAAATGGTTTGCTTAAGGAGAAGATCTATATTGAGCAACCAGATGGTTTTCAATCTCCAGGAAATGAAGACAAAGTTTACAAGCTCCATAAAGCTCTCTATGGGTTAAAACAGGCACCAAGGGCCTGGTATAGCAGAATTGGTGCCTATTTGCTACAAGAAGGGTTTATAAGAAGTGAAAGTGAGGCTACATTGTATGTAAAGAAGCTTGAAGATGAGAAGTAGCTTTTTGTGTCCCTATATGTAGATGATTTACTTGTTACAAGTGACAATGAAGGCTTCTTAAAACAGTTCAAGCAGAATATGAAGAATGAGTTTGAAATGTCTGACTTGGGTGAAACAAGGTATTTTCTTAGGATGGAAATTCACCAGTTAGATACTGGTATCTTTATTTCATTATTTCACAAAGGAAGTATGCATTGGAGATCTTGAAGAGGTTTAAGACGAAGAATTGTAAATCAGTGGCAACACCACTGCTTGTGAATGAGTTATTGTCCAAGTCAGCTGGGGCTAGTGATGCTGATGCCTCTGTTTACAGAAGCTTAATTGGAAGTCTGCTGTATTTGTCTACTACCAGACCAGATATAATGTATTCTGCTAGTTTACTCTCAAGGTTTATGCAAGCTCTTAGTCAAGTTCACTATAGTGCAGCTAAGAGAGTTCTGAGATACATCAAAGGGACAACAGACTATGGCTTATGGTATTTGAAGAATGAAAGCAGCAATTTGAGGGGTATGCAGGCAATGACTGGGCAGGAAGTGTGGATGATTCCAAAAGCACTTCAAGATATGTTTTTTCATTTGGAAGTGTTTTTTTCATGGAATTCCAAGAAGCAGGATATTGTTGCTCAATCCTCTGCTGAGTGTATTTCTACTCAACAAACCAAGCCATTTGGCTTAAAAAACTTTTGGCTGATTTGGAACAGAATCTAGACGAAACTACTTCAATCTGGGTTGACAATAAGTTAGCTATAGCAATCACTAAGAATCCTGTTCAGCACGGAAGAACCAAGCATATTAATGTAAAGTTTCATGCCATTAGAGAGGCTAAAAAGTTTGGTGAAGTTAATGTTGTATACTGCAAGTCTGAAGATCAAATTGCAGATGTTTTGACCAAGGCTGTTTCAAGGCCAAGGTTTGAAATTCTAAGGACAAAGCTTGGAGTCTCCGAGAAAAATCTCAGGGAGGAGTGTTAAACAATTGAGACTTTTTTAGGTACTCTAAGGAAATGTAATTTTTTTTATTAAGTCAGTATATGAAATCTGACAATGAAATATTGTCTGTCAGGATATTACCTGGTTAGGTAATTATTTGTTCAAGTGTCTTGCATTTCCTGACTTCAAGGAAGTGTGGTTCAACAACCCTTCCAAAGACTACTTTTGTGTAACTAAGTTAAAAAGTTTGAATGAGAATTATGAACTGCTACATTCTCTTCTCAGTTTTTTGTTTTTCCTTCCTTTTCTAGTCTAAAAACAACAATCCCTTTAACATCTATTACAAGAATTGTTGGTTATTAATGATCTACAAGAATTTGAAAGTGGATGATTGGTATAATGAAAAATTAAGGGATCGAAAATTAGGATATGGAACTTAACTTCAATATCATGTAAAATAATTTAAAAAAAAAAAAATCCACCTCAAGATCTTCATTACCTTTTGCCATCGTGGAGCATGAAACTCATTGCCGGTAAGCCCTATCATTGCATATGTGAGAGGGGAAACCCAAAATATCCACCTCAACCAGCTTGGCATGGATGCTGCAATCAAGAAAATAAGATTAAATCATCTTTTTTTTTACTAAGGAATCCAGGAAAGAAAATGAACTGTAGATGAGAAGAAAATTACATTGTGGAATGATGAAATCACAAAAAATCATTTCTAGAAAAAGTACAAGAGTACTAACTGCTACAGAACAGTCCATTGTTTGGAAGACAGCGGCCAAGAAACGAGACATGGCTGCCGATGATATTTGCACAGCAAAATACATAATAAACTGGCGGAAGAACCTGAAGAGAAGGACATAAGAGGCATATAATTCTTTACGGTATACTATTAGATAAAACTAGCTATGTTACTCGGAGTCGAATGAATGTGAATGTCCGATATGAGTATGTATCCAATTTTTTAAAAGTTTTTCTATGTATTTATAGGGTTTTGGAGGGATATATTCCGTACTCATGTTTGAATATGTATTTGATACGAATGTCATACACAAATGCTTCAATAAAAATAAAAAATGATAGCAACATAAAAAACTAGTGTATAGCTTTGAAACTCACCTCCAAACTCCAGGGCTGTATCCCATGTAGGGATGGCAAAACCCGATCCGACCGATGGATTTCGCACCGATCCGCTCCGAATGGAGAGTTTTTTTTTTTTTTGGAGCGGGGTGGAGCGGAGCGGTTTTGGTAAATGCTTGCTCCACTCCGCCCCGCCCCGACTTTTGAAATTACTATTTTATCCTTTAAAATATTTTATATTTTTTCTTATATTTTTAATATATATTAGATATATATACTAATATTTTATATCTTTACTTTTAGTATATATGTATTATATATATTATATTAAAGATTTTTATATACTAAAATTATGTTCATGAATAAATTATAATATAATTTTTACAATATTAAGTTAAAAATAATTAATATAAATTGGGGTGTAACGGAGTGGAGCACCGTGGAGCGGTTATGGATGTAACCGACATCCATGGATGTGGATGTTTCCAATATCCATGCAAGAGTGGGATGGAGGTGGATAAGGCAGTATCTGCCTCCGCCCCGCTCCATTGCCATCTCTAATCCCATGCCATAATAGGTAAAGGTAAGAGAGGTCCAAACCAGGGATGCAATAAATGAAATGGGAATCTTTAAAATAATAGCTGGAATTGCATAAGCACAAGCTGGGTAAAAGCACAACATTTTCTGTGTACAGACAATTGAGTCTTGAAACTGTCATGTGCACCTCAGGGAACTCATCAACTATAAGTATCACAAGAGTGCATAAAACAGTGCTCCCATGTAGTAATTTGCATTAATGACATCAATTTCCATCCTAAGAAACATAGTCATTGTGACAATTGCAATGATGACAAGCTGCCAAAAAAAAAAAAAAAGTAAATATGAAAAACATGCTGTTAATAAACAATTAATTGTTAAATGGTCTAATGGATAAAAATTATTTGAAAAAAAGAAATGAATAATTAGAAATTATTATAAAGGATATTGTAAAGATAAAATTACCCTTAATGAAAAAAATCTATTTTTCCTTTCTCCTCCATTAAGGAAATATTATTTTTTAAAAATTTTAATTAAAAATAAATTTAAAAAATAAAATTTAAATATTTATTTTTTTTAATTTTAAAAAATAAAGAAAAAATAATTTTATTTTTTAAAATTTTTTA
Source organism: Fremontodendron californicum (assembly GCA_030761205.1). NCBI lineage: Eukaryota > Viridiplantae > Streptophyta > Magnoliopsida > Malvales > Malvaceae > Fremontodendron > Fremontodendron californicum. Next base: position 21,915,730 of record JAULJL010000014.1, on the reverse strand, counting down.
ATTAAAAAAAGTAAATAAAAATTTTAAAATTTCAAAAAATTATTTTTTAAAATTAAAAAAATATATTTTCAAAAAATTTTATTTTTTAATTAAAGAATAAATTAAAAAATAAGAGAAAAAGGGAGGAGAATATTTTTTTATCAAGGGTAATTTTGTCTTTACAATTTCCTTCTTAATAATTTTATATTTTTTATTTTTCATTTTCAAATAATTTTTACTTATTATACCATTTAATAATTATTTGCTTATTGACAGCATATTTTTCAAATTTACTCAAAATAAAAAGTTGAATAGTATGATTTTTATTTTAAATTACATATCTCACTAGCACAATTAAATTGGATTACCAATTATCCAATTATCCTAGAAACTTCAGTTGATAGGAATTGGCTCAAGTATTATATTTAAGTTCCAACACGTCTCTCATGTATAAATCGGATGAATGATTAATAAATTTGTACTTGGATTCATGTGTAGAATAAATATGCAAGCTGAAAAAAGATTAAAGTAATGCACAGCTCGATAGCAATAAGACAATGGGTGAAGAAATATTAAAAAATAGGAAAACGATTGTAATGATTCGACTTCGAGAGCTCTAATATCATATTAAATTGAATTATCAATATTTCTAAAAACTTGTGCTTAAGTTGATAGGAAAGACTCAATTATAATATTTAAGTTCCAACAAACACAATTTAGGTATCAAACTCAATTAAATTAGCATGTTAACTATCGCCTGTTTATTGTTTCCAAATCAAAGCAGAGACCATGAAAAAAATTAAAAATTTAAGCAAAGTCCTAACCTGAGTTAATTTGAATATGTAGAGAAATGAGTTCCTGCTCATGAGGAGAAGTTCTCTTGACATGCAAGCTCTGAAGATTTCCCATTGGGAAACAGAATACTCATTAAAGGAAAGAGCATTCTTATGGCATTGAGATTTATCATATGGTCCTAAGAGATCCTTGTCTATCTTCTTTCCCAAAGGAGATGATCTAAATTTCCTGGAGAATATATCAGCAGAAATAAAGGAGTAGAGTAACTCGGTAATATACCAGAATTGTGCTTGATCTTTCCTGGATATGACCTGAACAGTCAAATATCAAAGAACTTCAAGTTGAAGAAATAAGATAAAAACTCTGGGGAAAAAAATAATCATGAACTGGATTTCGCTTTCCTCATGAAGGAAGTCTACAATCCCTTTCCTTTGAGGACGTCTAAAGCCACAACTTTCGAAGAATTTGAGAACGTAATCACGTGGTCCATGATATAAAATTTTCCCTTCAGCCATCAACATAATTTCATCAAAGAGATCAAAGGTTTCTGGTACAGGCTGAAGCAGTGAGGCCAACAAAGTTGCATCCGTAATATGCACCAGCTGCTGGAGACAAGCAACAATTTGAAATGCTGTGGAACTGTCAAGGCCATTGGTTATTTCATCCATAAACAGAGCTTTTATGGGACCGACAATGATCTCTCCTGCGCAATTTAGATTCAGTATTTTGATGTTAAAATAAATCTCAAAAGAAGATTTAATTGCTTAACTATTCAACCTTAAATCCTAGCATGAAGAAATTGTTGAATTCCATAACTTAATTGTTATTGAACTGTCATTTCTCTATATTGTTACATCACTACCTGTAGTCAATCTCTTCTTCTGATTACCAGAGATACCTCTTCTTTGGGCATCTCCAACTGTTGTGCCAGCACAAATATCAAGTCCAAGTATCTGCAAAGTCAAAGATTTGGAAATAGGAGACTTATTAGCAATAATCGGAAAGAGATAGCAGTTGCAAATTGTGCACGATTTAAGCTTTGTCAACAAGAATTACTCTTGAGTATGTAGTCAGTTTGAAGAGTTCCGCTTTGCCCTTTCACAGATGTTGCCTATATAATCAAATCAAATTTAACCAATATTATATTACATAATCTCTCCAGGAGCACTAAGAAAGAGCATTACTACATTTTATAGTTTTGTTCATAGCAAACAACTAAAATTATGTTAACCGGACTCTTCATTTTCTCAAAAGTATCTGTGTCTAACACATTCGAATATGGTATGGATATGATCTTCCAAACATATGAAAAAACTTAAAAATATTGAGTATACCCGTATCATACATATACTCGTATCCGACACTCACCCGAATCTGGGTAACATAGACTAAAATACAGCTTCCGGAACTGGTATTGAGATCAAATCATATTTTATGACAATCATGGATCTGGGACAATCCCTGCTCGCTTAATGGTTTTTGGATGCTTAATGTACCTTCATGTAAATATCAATATCAGGATATGGGACAATTCCCGCTAGGGATGGCAATTTATACTGCGGATTCGGATATCCGTGGATATGCATCCGTTTTTTGTGGATTCAGATTTGCGAATTCGGATAAAAGTCGGATTCGGATATTGTAATTACTATCCGTAACGGATTCGGAGCGGATGCGGATATGAACTCTCGGATATCCATTATCCGAATCCGCATAAGTTATGTGGATTCGGATAGCGGATTCGGATATCCGAATCCGATTTTTGTAAAACACATTAAGCAAAGTTTGAACCTTGGCTTGCAAAGTTATCCACCAAAGACTTAACCAAGTGAACTAAACTTCAATTTTGAAATAACATGCTACTAAAATTAAATTATATCAAGTATAATGAAATATAATAATAATTTAAAAATATTTTTTCAAAATAAAATATAATAACAAATTATTAATTATGTTAAATACCTTTAAATTTAAAAAATACATGGTACTTTTATAAAATAATATTTGATGACTTAATCAGTTTAATTAGTTAAATCACTCTAATGACAATATTTATTTTATTTTTTACAAAATGACCTTGTAACGAAATTATGTACTTTAGTACTTATGTTAATTAAAATAAATATTAAAATATCAATTTTTTTTTCTAATACGACATAAATATATATAGAGAGAGATGTTTTAAGTATAAATCTTAAGAATCAAACTTTTATTAGCTTAAAAACATTATACATAAAATCTTTTTTCGTCTTTTATTCTTTAATTTCATTGGACAATATAAAAGTAAATTTTTTTTAATACGACATAAATATATATATGTTTTTAAGTATAAATCTTAAGAATCAAACTTTTATTAACTTAAAAAATTATACATAAATTCCTCTTTCATCTTTTATTCTTTAATTTTATTGGACAATATAAAAGTATAATGATAAAATAATTATAAAATTAAATTAGTTAATATATGTTAAACATTTATAAATTCTAAATATACATGATATTTTTATATAAATGTATAAACCTTAACAAATTATATACATACATATATATATTTCTTTGAAATTGTTTACACGACATGAATACGATTAAGGATGGCAACGAGTAGAATAATTCAAACACGATATAAAAATGACACAAACAAGACATGAATACACGAACGTGTCAAAATCTATTGTGTCATAAATTATATTAATATATAATACCGTAAACATGATTATGAAACGTTAAAGTACACGATCATGAACGATATGAATACACGTATTGACAGGTCTAAATAAAATACACATATCATTCTCAATTACCTATTTTATGTACTTTATTCTAAATTGCATAAAAAATATATTGTATGCATTTCGCCTAATCGTGTTTCATGTCAACGTGTTTGACTTGATTCGGATCAAAGTTTTGAACATAACTTTTTAAATCATGTTTGATTTGATTTGAATATTAATATAAAATATTTTAATAATATTTATCAATATTTTTAGTATTTTGATATTTATCAATATATTTAAATAAAAAGATAAAATTTAAGAATTTATTTATTTATTTATTTTAACATTATAAAATAGCATAATAAAAGAAACATTCAATATAAAATAGCATAATAAAAAGAAACATTTAATTATTTTATTTAAGGATTAAAAAAGAAACATTCAATATATTATATTTCATCTCAAGAGTTAAATTAATAATTACTTTTTTTTTGTATGTAGTATCCAATTCAGTTGTAGATTCAGCAAGCACATGTGTTGTTGAGGAAGATGAGTAATCTTTCATGATTGATATAACTAAGTTTTATATTTGTTTTTAGTTTATGGAACAAATACTTTTTGTTTATGGAACTAATTCTTTGTATTACCTAAATTGTTTTTTATATTTTGAAATTGTTATTTTCTTATTTAAGTTGTTGTTCTTGTATTTTAGAATTTGTTTGTTGTTAATTATGAGAGATTTTGAATTTTAAATTTTTTTTTTTGAATAAAATTTTTAAAATTTTTTTTTTTACGTATCGGTTTCGGATTTTTTGTGATTCGGATATCCGACAGATAATGTTAATTAATTCGGATTCGAATTCAGATAGTAATATTCGGATTATTGCGGATAATAAACAGATTCGGATTTCAAAACGGATTTGCGGATTCGGATTCGGATAATACAAAAAATTACAGATATTCGACCCGCTGTCATCCCTAATCCCTGCTTGCTTCTCCCTTCTGCTGACCTCCATCGTTATTTCTTCATAACAGTAAAACAAGTATTCTTATTTTCACTGTTGAACATCATTGGGTGTCTAAGTTATTAATAATTAGGTTGAGCTCCACGAAAATGTACCTTCTTGGCTTCCTAAACCCTGACAATAACGAGCCGAAAAATCAAGTGCTTCCCTCACTGTCATCTCAGGAATGTGCAAGTCATCTTGGCTTATATATGCTGATGTTTTCTGGGGAACAAATGCTTATAGTTTGTATCCGTTGTAAGAAACTTCCCCACTGACCTATTAGAAGCAACAAGAACAACTGACCTATTAGAAGCAACAAAAACAAGATTCTTGAAATCACAACCAACAATCCTCTTATATATGAAGATATTATATATATATATATAATTATCCAAAAAAAAATATATATTATATATATTTATATATTTATAGCTGTTCCATTGCACTTATTAGAAGCAACAAGAACAAGATTCTTGAAATCATAACCAACAATCCTCTTATATATCAGAGGCGGATCCTCTTGAGTGTCTGAGGGGGCTTTGGCCCCCCAAAGTTTTTAAAAATTTTCTAGTATCTATATATATTAATATTAAATAAATTTAAATTGATTCATTCAAATTAAAATTATTTATTTTATTTATTTTTCTTGATTTCATAATTTAAGAGGAGTTAAAATTATAATATTATTTTTTTATTTTTGTACCCATCAATTATTACTTATAAATCTTTAAAATTAAGAAACTTGTTATTAGTTTTAATTTTTAAATTACAATAATGTGAACTTAACAAAAATCAAATTACCTTTTTGACTTAACAAAACTTCAATTATTCAACCAAATATCAAATATGTGTTTTTTCTTTTCTTTCAAGCTTATTACAACTTATCCTCTTCATATAATTTTTCACTTTTAATGTCACTTTAAATCTTTATTCCATGCTGTCATGCAATCTTTTTTTTTTTTTTTTAAAAATAAATTAGATTGGAAATCATTTTATTAAAAATTAGGATAAAAGCATAATTTGTAATTTCAATATTTCAAGTTCATTATTTTAAAACTATATTTATTTTTCTTCTCGATGAAAAATATATTGTTTAACGATTAATTTATATACGTTTTATTTTAATTTTAAATGTTAAAAAAAAAATTCTCACAATTTATTAAAAAAGCTATGTAATTAGTAATTTTACTATAGCCAATGCTACATCTTACATGCATTCATCTCATATATTCATTTCACACACTCACCACTTATATCTACGAACTTAAGTGAAAAGTACTAGAACTTTTATAGATATAATAGAATTTTGAAAACTTATATACTATGTATGTGTGAAATGAGTACAATATTAGATGAATGTATATATGATCTTTTCCTTTTACTATTAATTTGAAAAGAAAAAAAAAATTAACATTAAAATTTAAATGTTGTCATAGTAATATTTTTATTTTATAATTTTATGAGATTGATTACTTTTTATTAATATATTATTTGCGTGTGTATATATATGATAAAATAAATTTAATATAAAGTATAATATTAATTGGTCCCTCCAAAATCAAATGTCAAGATCCGTCACTATATATGAAGATATTATATATATATATATATATATAAATATATGTTCCATTGCACTTACTGTTTGTTATAAGCTTAGCAAATTATGACCAGGATGGTTATATCAGGAACTATCAGTTTATTCTATTAACGTAAAATCTGAATTCGAGCAACTTAAGTAAGTTTAACTTATATGATCAGTTTGTAGTTTTGCATTTTATATTGTAGCTTCAAATCAAAGTGACCTTCAAGCTTCAAAATTTAAGTAATCATGAATGCATTCAATTAAAACTGGGAAAAGGCAATATATTTTTATGAGCATACTGGTAGGATTAAGACTCTAATCCTACTCTACGATAATAAAATTGCAAAAAAAAAAACAAAAACAAAAAAAATACACGAAATTCACAATGGTTCACTCTTAACGTGAGAGTTACATCCACTTGCAGCAGCTATTGATTCTTCACTATAATGAAAAGATGATTACCAAGGTGAGACATCTGGTTACCGGTTCGATCAATTGAACCAGTCGATTGTATTAAAAAAATTAATATTAAATAAATAATTTTAATATTAAATAAGTATTAAATATAGTAAATATTTAATAAAAATATGTATTTGACAAAATGGTATAATCTTTAATATAGATTCAAGGTGTTAAAGGATCAAATCTCATCACATATAATAAATTTTTAAAAAAAATAAATTTAAAATCAGTTTTTCCGTGTTTTTATTTGTTTTTTACCGGTTCAACTGGTTTTTATCGGTTCGGAGAATTTTCGGTTCTATGATAAGTACCGGACTGAACAAGCCACCTATTCTCGATTCAACCGGTTCGACTGGTCTATCCGGTTCAATTTTTTTAATACTGATTAGGACAACTAAATTAAATATGTAAAATTTTAAAATACCCTTATTAATAAATATCTTGCATATAAATTTTGGTCCTGGATGATCCTCATATTGACTTTGCCAATGTCAATATGATAATTAGGCTCACACATACCTTAAGGGATTTACTTAGATTCCGGGAAAGTGCTTTTAACAGCGAGGTCTTCCCACATCCTGGAGGACCAAGCAGCAGAGTCATCCTGCAAATTAACTAAAAGGCTAATCTCATTACTTAAACTATACTTTTACTTTTAAAAATACATAACATATCCTTCAATTAAGGCAGTCTAATAATTAAAAAGAAAATTAAAGAGTGGTGAGAAGAGAAAGAAATGATAGACAGAGCTAACTTAAAAGATTGTTAATGATAATCTTTGGCATACCTTCCAGGCTTTAAGATGCCACTAATATTGTTAATAATGCTTGTTTTTGCTTGGTGTGACTTTGAACGAAACAGCTTTACTGCAGGGTACTGTGCAACCCGATCCAAGATAATGCTACCATTAATCAGTATATATGCTATATATTTATCTTGAAAAAAAAACACTTCGGAAATGCTACAATATCGTTGCTGATACTTACGGAAAAAATGGTTTGAAGAGAATTCCATAACGTCGGTAGAGGCTTCCCATGAATCACATCACATTCGGCTTCCACGCAAAGATTTCTATATCTCACCTCCACCGTGGGCAATTTTACACCCACTCTGCAAAACCAGTTCAGGTCAGGGGCGGGCAGGGGCTTGGCCCCCTTAAAATTTTCAAGATATTTGAAATGAGGGTAAATTATGTTTAGCCCCTCGAAACTTTGTTTGGCTCTTCAATTTGGTCCCTCCTTAAAATTATTAAGATTTTTGAAATAATGTGAAATTATGTTTGGCCCCTCCAAATTTTGTTTAATCCTTCAATTTGGCTCCCTCTTTTGTAGAATTTGTTTGATATAATAAAATAGATAAAATTTTTAGTTTAAACCTCATTTATTATTATTAGCTTAATTCTCTCTATTTATCTTTTCAATCAATTAAATAGATACATTTACATTAATTATTTTATTTAATATTTTTCATTCTATGCTCATCAGGGAAAAATAAATAAATAAAGTTAAACAATTACAATATCTAATACAAATTATACATTTAACTTATTTTTCTTTTTCTAAATATGTAATCTTATGATTTTCTTTTATAATATGAAATAATTTTGTGCATATTTTAATTAGAAAATAATTTTTTTTTTTACGTTGAGACTTTATTTCTTATTAAATTTTTTTTCATATGCAACATGAATTATAATATTTAAAAATTAAAAAAAAAATCATTATAAGGAATTTATATATTGTTAGCAAATTTAATATTTTATACAAAAATTGTTCATGGATTAGGTCGAATCAGGCTGACATAGCGGACGAATAACCCTATTCTTGAACAAGTTCATTTCATACATGATTTTTATTTTTACTTTAAATCTTTATATATATATATATATTACGGCTAGACCTGCTCATGGACCGAGCTGGGCAACGACCCATAATTTTTTTTCTTCTTTACCCAGGCCCGACACGTTTCACTGTTAAAAAATAAAAAAAAAATTATTTTTATATTAATATTTATATTCAAATTTAAATAAAAAATAGGGGAAAATATTAAAATCCCCCTGAGGTTTGGTTATAATTCTAGATACCCCCTAAGGTTTGGATAATACCCTCTTTCCCCCCTGAAGTTTGGATAATACCCTATTTCCCCTCTGAAAATTAATATCATGCCAAAACTGACCTTCTATGACATAGAACATGTCTAGGGTTGGCAAAATAATCCTAACCGACGGGTCAGGAAGATAATTTCAAAAAATAACGGGTTCAAGTCGGGTTCGAGTTTACCATAAACCCGAATTGACCCGCCCTGATAATTTTTTTTATTTTTCTTACTTTTAGTTTTTTTATAGATGTTAATTCTATATATTATTAGGGGTGAACATTCAGTCGGTTTGATTGGTTCAGTTCCAAAAGTTTTAAAACCGATTAAACCGACTAAACGTATAAAACCGACCGACAAATATTCTAAAATCGAAAAAACCGAAACCGACTTAAGTTGGTCGATTTAATCAATTTTAACTATTTAAAAAATAATTTATTTATTGTATATTATATATTATTATATAATACAAATGATATATTATATATAATTTAAAATAATTATATTTAAAATAAAATTAAAAGGGTCGGTTAGTTCAGTCTATTCAGGATGGGATCGGGGGTCTTTTTGGGGTTGGGTTCGGGGGCTAAAAATTTAAATAAAATCGAGTTTGGGGCGGTTTTGAGTATTTCTAAAAGGAGGTCGAGGGCTAAAATTTTAAATAAAATCGGGTTCGATTCCGAACTGATAGGATTCGGTTCAGGGCGGTTTTTATTCTATTCGATTCGGTAGCCGCAAAGTGTTAAAAACCAGAATACTGCACATTACCCGCAATTTTTGTCTGAAACCGAACCTAACCAAACTGTTATCACCTCTAATCGTGGGTTATCTCCAAAACCCTTAAAGGATAAAATTGTCATTTGATGCTTTTATAACTTAAATAGGGGGTAAAGTGGAATTTTCAAAACTTTAAGGGGGTAAGTGGAATTTTCACTAAACCCTAGGGGGTAAGTGTCTTTTACCCTAAAAATATTTTTTTAATAGTTAAACAGTGATCCGAGTTGGGCCGACCTGGATCATCAAAACTCCTGTTCAGATCCAGCCCAATACGAGCTGGGCAGGTTGTACGACCCATGAATAGGTCTAATTTCGGCCCCCCTCGTTAATATTTCTGGCTTCGCCCCTGGTTCGGGGGCTAAAATTTTAAATAAAATCGGGTTCAATTCCGAACTGATAGGATTCGGTTCGGGTCGGTTCGGTTTTTTATTCTATTCGATTCGGTAGCTGCAAAGTGTTAAAAACCAGAATACTGCACATTAACCGTAATTTTTGTCTGAAACCGAACCTAACCGAACTGTTATCACCTCTAATCGTGGGTTATCTCCAAAACCCTTAAAAGATACAATTGTCATTTGATTCTTTTATAACTTGAATAGGGGGTAAAGTGGAATTTTCAAAACTTTAGGGGGGTAAGCGAAATTTTCACTAAACCCTAAGGGGTAAGTGTCTTTTACCCTAAAAATATTTTTTTAATAGTTAAACAGTGATCCGAGTTGGGCCGGCCTGGATCATCAAAACTTCTATTCAGATCCAGCCCAATACGAGCTGGGCAGGCTGTCCGATCCATGAATAGATCTAATTTCGGCCCCCCTCGTTACTATTTCTGGCTTCGCCCCTGGTTCAGGTTATATTCTTTGTTTATAGGTGTCTATCACGGATTTAAATAACGATTACAAGGCGACGTTACGGTCGTTATTTTGCAGTTTTAACTCTTTCTGCAGTAGATATTTATCGCTGATATTCACTACAATTGATCTTCATAACATTCGTTACGTCTACAATTGCAATAAACGTTACACATTCAAATGTGTCCGCGATCGTAATTTAAATCCTTGATGTTTATCCAGGATTCAAAATCTGAAACTTCAAAGTTGGAGTCTCAAATTCTAATCACTTGGATATTCCGAAGAAAGAAAAAGAAATTAAAAAAAAAAAAAAAAAAAGAGTTAACCTGTCGTATCTTTTTCTAGTCTTCTGCAACAACTGAAGGTTATCTTTCTCAATGTTTTTGATGAGCCTCTCAATGAAAACATGGCGATCCTGAGCTCCAAGCTTGCAATACCTATCTCTGGTACATTGGCATGATCATCTGTTGAAGAACTTGACGCCAACTCAACTCCTTTCGACTCCAATTCATCATTTTCACAGCCCATATTAGCCATATTCAATAAGCATATAACTCGAATATGCTTTCCAGTTTGCAGAACGATCAGAAGAGGTTCATGTTCCGACTATAAGGAATGAATTAACCGAAGGTACATTTTGGTAGATTACAAATAGGCGGAATTCTCAAAGGTGGGAAAAGAAAATAGGCATCTAAGTACTGCCTATTTGCAGGCATGTCTGCATGGTTAGTACTTGGTACCACGCCTGTCCCTTGTCTTTCTTAGCCTTGCATTGTAGATTTTGATATATTTAATAAGTTAATTACATCAATGGTACCCAAATATAGGCATATTTTATATTGATTTTCAAATTTTAAAACATAACAATCAGATCCTCGATTTTATAGTTTCGTATCATTATGGTCCTTCGGTTAGCAGAACGTGTAAATTATGAAAATGTCATTTGCTGATGTGATTTTTTTTTTCTTTTATTCATTTTTTCTTTTTCTTTTTCAAATTTTATATTTTCCTTTTTTTTATAAATAAATACGAAGAAATAAAAATAAGTTATATTATAATTTGAATTAATTTTGAAAAAATATAATTAATTTATAAACATATAAAATATTTATTTATATTAATTTTATAAAAACTATTTTTAATTTTTTGTTTCTTTCCTTTTTCTTTTTCTTTTTCATTTTATAGTCTTTATAAATAAACTAAAACATAAATTATAATTTATATTATAATTTAAATTAACTTTATAAATATTAAATAATTTATTAAAAATATAAAATATTTATTTACATTAATTTTATAAAAATTATGTTAATTTTGTTTTTACTTTTTTTTTCTTTTCCCTTTTTTCTTGTTAATAAATAAATACAATAAATAATAATTTATAGTATAACTAAAATTAAGATTTAAAAAACTAAATAATTTATAAAAAATATAAAAATATTTATTTATGTTAATTTATAAAAATAAATTTTCTTTTTTATTTACCGTTATAAATAATTAAATAAAAATTAATGATTTTGTAATAATTAAATCATTTATAAAATAATATATTTATTTTAATTAATTAAAAAAGTTATTTTCCTTTTTCATCTTTCTTTTTCTTTCCTTTTATAAATAAATTAATTTTGTAAATGATTATATAATTTATCAAATATAAATATTTATTTACATTAATTTTATTTTCCTTTTTCTTTCCTGTTTTAATTTTTCTTTATTTCTATTCTCTCCACGTAACTCTCGTCTATCGAAAAAATAAGATTTGACTCCCCATGCCAGTCTGACCCTGTGAAGGGTCAGACTGCCATTCATAACACCTGATAGACATTGTAGGAGATCAAATTTGATCCCTCGCATTAAATCGAAAAGGGCTCAATTTGGAGCTTCATGGCAAGTTCGGTCAAGGTAGTTGCCGCCTCGACTTCAGCATTAGAGTCGACATAAAAAAATATAAAATATTAATTAAATAAATATAAATAAATATTTTTATATTTATATTTATAAATTATTTAATTTTTTATAAAAAATAATTTATTTAGAAAAATAAAAAGGAAAAAATAAGGAAAAGGAAAATAAATTTTATTTTTTATAAAATTAATGTAAATAAATATATTATATTTTATAAATTATTTTATTTTTGAAAATTTAATTTATATTATAGTGTAATTTTTTTTTATTATTTATAAAGAAGAAAAAGAGAAAAGGAAAAAAAAATAAAAACTTAAATTTTTTTTATAATATTAATGCAAATAAATATTTTATATTTTTTTATAAAATTATTAACTTTGATAAAATTAATTTAAGGAAAATAACAGAAAAGGGGATAGAAGAGAAACAAATTGAAATCAAGGCAAAAAACAAAGTAAAAAAAGGATTTAGGAGAAAAAATTGAAAAAAAAGAAAAAAAGAATTTTTGCGTTTGGTTCAAGAAAACAAGTGCGTTTTCTATATCATTTTCATAAAAAATAGAAAATGCATGAGAAAACTTATTTGGTCGAGAAAATAAAAAATGATTTTTGAAAAATGAAAATAGGTCAAAATGAGAGAACAGAAAAAAGATGTTTTCATTATTTTCGTTGAAAGTATTTTAGAAAAGATGGAGAAATTGAAAACAAGAGAATCTAAAAATTGTTTTACCGCATATCAAAAGATTCATGTTCGAGTCACTCGACATGCAAGAATGATTTTTTTTATTTATTTCTTGAATGGGCTTGGATGATTCATGCCAATTCTTGCAACCAATGCTTATAAACTTAAATACGTTTTTGTTAGATCATTTTAGAACATTCAACTAGGAATCAACCGTCTTTAAAATACCATAAAATATTAAAAATAATATTACTTTTGAAATATTATATGACAATTGTTCAAAGTCGTTATACAATCATAATATAAAATACTAATACACATTTGAAATTCATATCAATTTAAACATGTCAATCACGTGAACTTTTTTTTTTATAAAATTACATTTACAAATAAAAATAACAATAATTTTTAATTAATTTTTAATTTTAATATATATAATATATAGTAAACAAATAAAAAAAATCAACATAAAAAATTGAATGAAAGAGGCTTGAAATTTATGAAATATTGGTTATTTTTGTCAGTTAAATTCATATATATATATATATATATACTTTCAATCTTTTTTCTTAAATTATTTATAAGGTGCTATTTTTTTTTACCTAAAATTCGTTAAATAATTCAAAACTTTTTCTTTGAATGTTTCATGTTGATCAAATCTTAAAAAATAGTTAAAATTTTATAACATAGAGAAAGTCACACCTTATTATGTTAGTTCAAATCAACTCAACAAGTTTTTTCATATAAATATAAAAATAACAATATTTCGACGGAAAAAAAAACATTTTAGCTTTAATACTATGAAACATATTATGTATATGATTTTTTTGCTGTTATTGTCTTGGGATGTAAGAAAAAAGCAATAAGATTCAAATATTAAAGTTGAAAATATATGTAGTTACCAAACACGTTTTCACTATTTTATTTTTGAAAATGGTTTTTCATTTTCTCAAACCAAATGCATTTTTCAAAATTGGAAAAACAAAAAATGAAAATTACTTTTTTAAAATAAAAAAATAAAAACAAAAAATGTTTTCCCAAACCAAACAGAGGTTTTTGGAAATTTTCTATTTTTTTTCTTCTAATTTTCAATTTTTATTTTAAAATATCATCAAATAAAAATAATATAATTTTACATTTATTTTCAAAAATTATTAAACATGTAAATTTATACAATGAATCTTTTTAAGTAAAAAAAAAATTGCCAACAGCCGTGTGGTCTGTTGGTAGAGTGTTGGACTTTTAGTTTCAGTGACTAAGGATCAAATCCTGACGACCTTAAATATAAAAAAAAAAATTGAGCAAAAACATTTGAATTATTTTAGAAAAAAAAAAGGAATAATAAAAAAGAGTATACCTATTAAAAAAAATTGTAGACAACAAAGGAAAAAAAGCTTAATTAAAATACGAATTTATTGTATTATTTTTTATTTATTTTCTCATGTTTCATTTCACTTCATTATGTTTCCATTCTTTTTCAACTAAATATAATTTAACAAAAATAGGACTCGCCATATTAATATGAAAACAAATTTAAAAACAATTTTGAAAAACATGTAAAAGTCGATTTTGCAATGGTTTAATTTTAACATTTAATCTTAATGGTTTGAAATATTTTATTGAATGGTTGTCTTTTAAATTGTTAAATTATGTCAATTGATAATTTGTATTCAAATGATATTAAGTTAAATTATCCATTAAAAAATCAAACTTAAAGTAATTAGAAAACGAATAACAGAAAACTATAACGATTTAATGACTATTATCATTAAAAAAATCCACCAAATATATAAAAGATTTTATTAACGAGTGTCTTAAAAGTACTCTTTAATGTTATCATATATAATAATATATTCATTTAATATATTGAAAATGATGAATAAAATTATCAACTATTCTATTTAATACAATGTTATTTTTATAAATAATATATTAACTAACCTTAAAAAGTATCTTATGATATGACCCATATATAAATTCTTAAATATGGGCCAAAAAGTAAAGTAGATTCCTAACATTTTACCTGATAAAAAGCACATCAATCAAATAAAGATTAATTCTACTATCGGTCCTGTATTGGTTCAAAATTTAAGATTTAATCCCCTACTATAATTTATATAAATTAAATTATCTTACTATATGTATTTAAAAATTACGATTCAATTGATAACCGTGTCAAATTTCTCTCGTTAAAAATGCTCCGGGGACGTTGACTTGCTGATGTGGCGTTGACCTTGCTTACTTGACGAGCTTAGTCAGCAAAATTGTTTGGGCAATTGATGATGTGGAATTTTTTTCCACGTAGCTCACTAACTTGAAAGGTTAAATGGTACCATTAGTCCATGTACTTATGCCAAAATGCGAATTTAATCCCTTTACAATGATTTAAAAAAAAATTATTCTTATATTTTTCGAGATTTCAAATTTCTATCAAATTTTAAAAATATTAAAAAATAATTAAAAATATTCACATTATTAAAAAATTATTATTGAAATAATATTATTATATTAAATAATATTTATTATTTAAATAATAAAAGATATTATTTTTTGTTAATATTAATATTTATTATGAAAATATAAAAATATTTATGTTTAATATTTTTGTTGAAAATCACATCCTAACATGAAACTAACAAAAGAACTTAACACAAATTCTTCTCCCTATGTCTAGTTGTATTTAGGTTAACAAATCAATCTAATTGGTAGCTAAGCAATTAGAAGCATTAAGAACAATAATGAACAAACAACTCAATAAAATATTAAATCAAGCTAGAGAGAGAAAGTAAATTCAAACTATGTGTTGAGTTCCATTGAAATCCTAGTAAAAGAATTTAGTTCATGATAATTAATGAAAACAAGTAATCAAATAGGTTCACAATCATCAACATCACAAGAAAAATAAAGAAGAGACAAGAAGAAACTAAAAGTTGTTAATTCTTGAGTCTTCAATCTTTAAGCTTCCAATCTTCTTGAGAGAATTTGGTGGTGGCTATCTTCTTGAGAGAATTTTAGGTTTCTTGATGTCTAATCCACTTTATTCTGACCTAAAAGAGTCTTATTTAAAGTGCCCAAGGCCTCCTAAAGTCCAAAACTTTGTTCCCAAGCAAAACAGGTAAGATTTTCGTTTTTGCCCCTTGGCGCCGCGGCGCCACTGCTACTGCCTCCTTGGTGTTTCTCCTCCGTTTGTCCAAATTGGTTCCTATCGGCTTCTCAAACTTCATCAGCTGTTTTGACTGGCAAATCTTGTCCGATTTTGACAAGTCTTATACCGTTGGAAAGGTATGGAAGTCAGATTTAAAAGTCAAGAAGGGAGTTTTCTTATTTGAAGTCTTTAAGATCGAGTTTTTCTTGAAAGAAGCTCCGGAGATCGAATCTGCTTACTCATTGAAATGCACCGTTTTTCATCGTTTTGCACCACGAAGCTCCAAATCACCTTGGACCTATAAAAACACATAAATAACAACTAAATAACTATATAAAACATAAAATGAATAATTAAAATAAATATAAAAATATATAAAACTAATCAAATCCTAATAAAATCCTCAAGAACTTAGCCGATTCAAAAGCATAAAAGGTGGCAAAATAACTTTCTTAGAGTTATCACACCCCCAAACTTAATATTTTGCTAGCCCTCGAGCAAAACAAAACTAAACACACTAAATAAATAAATTGACTCAAATCCTCACTCAAGATAAATGCACTCAAACAATAATTTCTTAATTTTCCTCAAAAGTTACCTCAAAATCCCGATTCAAAGTAGAACATAAACATAATCCAAATCTATGATTCAATTCAATTGTAAACTTCATGCTTGAATGGATTTTCAGTGTGTGTGTATATAATCTCTTTGCAAATCATCACATGCAATCTAAATAAGTTTATATCAATGCAAAATACGAATTAGTACTAGATTCTCATATGTTTGCTTTTCATCTCCCTCTCCATTAATGTAGACTAACACTTCATCAAGGATCAAGTAAGTTTTTATTAAGCTTGTAATATAAGGCTAGGGTCAAGGTATGATAAAGGATAAATTTCGGTTTAAGTTCACCTATAGACACTTTCCATTTTTTTCCAGGATTTTTGAGAGCCTGTAGACACCGGATTTTATCCGGGTTTAATTTTTTATTATTAAAACAAAAAAAATCAAAATTTTTTTTGGATAATTCCGAAAATTAAAAGAAAAATCAAAAGAAATTCGGAATTAATAAAAAAAATGAAAAAAATAGGTTTTGGTTGAAACAAACCACCTCTTTGGATTGAAATAAGACTCTAAAAAATGGGATTAAATTGACACTCCTAGTTCTAGTAAAACTAGATCTCTTCCCTATAAAAAAGAACCCAAGCACCACAATCAAAAACACATCAGAAAATATCAAAAATCAAGGAAAGTTAGAAGCAACCATAGGTTTTTTTTCGAAATAAAAAATATTTTTTTTTGAGAGAAAAAATTCGAAAAATTCAAAAGTGAGAGTTAGAATTTGTTTCGAAAAAATTCTTGACAAAGAAAAGTTGTGTTTTAATTAGAGGAAACACACACTAAAAGTTGGTGGCCATTCGACGACCGACGGAGTAGATCGGAGGAGGTGAAGTTTCGAACTTCGATTTCAGATCTAGGAAATTCTAAAGAGATTCGAAAAAAACTAATTTGATATTTGGAAAGAAGAGATCGAAATGAATTTTTGGTGAATTTTTGGAATTTTTTGACCACCGGAACCGGTGGCGACGACGGTGGCAGCAGCATCCCACCGGAATCTGGAAAAATCTTGGTTTGGTTCTTGGTGTTCTTGGTGTTCTTGAAGAATTTGAGAGAAAAAAAGATTTTTTTTGGTGAAAAAAAAGGTAAAAGTGTAATAAAAAATATATATTTTTTAGAAACAGCAGGGGGCTCGGGCCAGCAGGCCTGCGTGGCCCGCGCCTGGGCTGAGCCCCCCTGCTGTTTGCATACCATTTTATTTTTTTGCTTTGTTTTTTTACGTTTTTGCTGTTTCATATATATATATATATATTTGTCTTATTTGTTTTTGTCTTATTAGGTTTTTGTTTTATTTGGTTTTATTTTATTATTTATTATTTATTTACTAATTGATTTTTTTTTTTAGTTTTTTGCAGGTTTTATATTTTAGATTATATTATTATTTATATATTAGTATTAGTATTATTATTATTTATTAACCATATATATATTTAAGAAAACTATTATTATATTATTATATTTTATTTTATATTTTTTTATATTATATTATATATTATATTTCATATTTTATATTTTTATAATAATTGTATATTTTTAATATTGTTAATTAGTAATTTATTTTTTTTAGATTAAGTTAATTTATTTGAAGAATAGTTATTTTTAAATAAATAAATTGAGATTTTTTCCAATGATGAAATTCAAAGAAATTAGGAATGGTTAATTTCTGAGAAATTTTTAGGTGAGAAATTTCTCTTAAAAATTCTCCAGAATGAATGGAAGGATATTTTAAGAGATTAATTTCAATACCAACAAAAATCAAAATTTTTTTTTTTTTAAGAATAATTAATTTTCAATATATATCTTTTTCTCAAAATTGATTTTCCATAATAAATGCTTAATTAAATTGAAGAATAAATTAAGATTTTTTCCGATGATGAAATTCAAGAAAGTTGCGAATGGTTGACTTTTAAGAAATTTCTAGGTGAGAAAAATTTTTTTAAAAATTCTCCAGAACGAATGGAAGAATATTTTAAGAGATGATTTTCGATATTAAAAATCAGAATTTATTTTTCAAACAAACATTAATAAAATGTGGATTAATATTGGAGGATTAATTTAAGAGAAATAACTTGATTAAACAATCTAATTTTTCCGACGACGGAGCCTCTTCAATAGAACGAATGGTTTCTTTTGAATACTCTCGAGGTGAGAAAATATTTTTTAGTAATTTCTCCATAATGAATGGAAGGAAGATCTAAAAAATAATCTCCGATATTTTTAACTTTAACAATAAAAATGAAATAGGATAGACAAGACCATTTAATTAAGACTTTTAAGTATCACAAGACTAATTAGGTATTATCTCTTAGATAGACGTTGTGAGGGTGCTAATCCTTTCTCACACGTAACCGTACTCCCGAACCTAGTTCTGATAAGCAGACCAGAACCTATTCTTTTTAAGGTACCTTAGTCAAGCTTAGGATTACTTTAAATAGGATAGATTCGTATAGGTGACTAATCACACCTAGATTAGATGATTAGTGGCGACTCCATTGATTTGTGTCTAGCATGCTGAATTCGTATTTGGCACGTTATGACTGAGAGCCATAGTATTTTCCTCAAATTACATTCTTTCTTCTTTCTTTGAATACACTTCCTTTTTGCTTCACCAATTTTTTTTTTTTTTTCTGTTTTCTTTTGAAGAACCATAACTTTTTTTTCTTTTTTTATTCACCACCAATTCACCCAAATTCAACATGGCTCATAATTGTTTCGTATAATATCATCACATGCCTATGTAGTGAAGGTTAATCATGAGTTTTCTTATTTGGCTAGGCTAAAATATGTGGCAATCAAAGAAAATAGATATATCAATTAGGCACAAAGAGGTAGACTAAGGATATTAATATATAAAGGTAGGCTCGAAAAGCTAAAACGATCCAAAATGACCTAAATCACTTCCTCAACTTAGTGTTGTCTAGGATTTCGCCTCAAGAGAGAATCAAACAAATTCTAGGTTCTAGACATAATTGCAATTCACATCAACATAATCAGTCTTTAAATAAGCAATGCAAATCTAAGCAAGAGATTAAGTGCTCAATTTGTTGAAAATCACATCCTAACATAAAACTAACAAAAGAATTTAACACAAATTCTTCTCATGCTTATATTTTCCCAAGAATCAAGATAAATCAATAACTAAAATTCATCATGAGAAGTAGAGTGTTAAACCCACAAGAAATTGTTATTAAAATCGTTAAGTACTAAAATTAACACAACCTAATCTTATCTAAACAAATAATTAAAGATGGTAATCAAATTTAAAAGAAACTAAAAATAAAAGCAAGTAAATTAAAAAGATTGAATTCAATTAATTATAAAAGCCTAGGATTACAACTTCCCTCAACACTTCACTTGAATCTCTCAATATCTCTTCACTTGATTAATGACCCTGAGTTGTTAACCTAGAGTTCTATATTATTTATAAGCATCTGTCGATGGTCTTATAAAAATATCATTCCTAACCAATTAACTATATGTCTCTGATAATTGAATTAAAGAAAAACTCATTAAGCTTAGGCTCTAACAATGGTTACACATAACAAGTAAGTATATTTCTACCCTACCTGCAGATCAATTCATCCTAATAAATGAATATGAAACATGTGTCATTCAATCCATGTCTAACACTAAACTTCCTATGTCTAGTTGTATTTAGGTTAACAAATCAATCTAATTGGTAGCTAGCAATTAGAAGCATTAAGAACAAGAATGAACAAACAACTCAATAAATCAGTAAATCAAGCTAGAGAGAGAAAGTAAATTCAAACTATGTGATGAGTTCCATTGAAATCCTAGTAAAAGAATTTAGTTCATGATAATTAATGAAAACAAGTAATCAAATAGTTTCACCATCATCAACATCACAAGAAAAATAAAGAAGAGAAAAGAAGAAACTAAGAGTTGTCAATTCTTGAGTCTTCAATCTTCAAGCTTCCAATCTTCTTGAGAGAATTTGATGGTGGCTATCTACTTGAGAGAATTTTAGGTTTCTTGATGTCTAATCCTCTTTATTCTGACCTAAAAGAGTCCTATTTAAAGTGCCCAAGGCCTCTTGGAGTCCGAAACTTTGTTCCCAAGCAAAACATGTAAGATTTGCGTTTTTGCATTTTTTTTCATTTTTGCAGGTGTTGTTCGTGCCCCTTGGCGCCACGACACCAGTTTTTAGCGCCACGGCGCCACTGCTACTGCCTCCTTGGTGTTTCTCCTTCGTTTGTCCGAATTGGTTTCTATCGGCTTCTCAAATTTTGTCAGATGTTTTGACTGGGAAAATCTTGTTCCATTTTGACAACCCTTACACTGTTGGAAAGGTATGGAAGTCAGCTTCAAAAGTCAAGAAGGGAGTTTTCTCATTTGAAGTTTTTAAAATAGATTTTTTCTTGAAAAAATCTCCAGAGGTTGAATCTGCCTCCTCATTGGAATGCACCGGTTTTCATCGTTTTGCACCACGAAGCTCCAGATTACCTTGGACCTATAAAAACACATAAATAACAACTAAATAACTATTTTAAACATAAAATGAATAATTAAAATAAAAAAAATCTAAAATTAATCAAATCCTAATAAAATCCTCAAAGACTTAGCCGATTCAAAAGCATAAAAAGTGACAAAATAACTATATTTTCTAGAGTTATCAAGTAGCAGAAGAACACAGATTTTACCAATAAAATAACTATATTCGAACAGTGGTTTATGAACCTATTTTATTCTGTTGATTTTCTTTATTTCTGCATGTCATGCATGTACCAGTTTTGAAAATTAGTACTGAGCACTTCCTGTAGGTAAAATGTCTATTTCAAATTACATGTGCAAACTCTGCAGCCTCAGATTTTGAGTGCCTAGGTTTTGTTTGCTGGCCTAAACGAGCTCTACTAGTTTTTTTTTTTTTTTCTTCAATTTTTCTACCCTTTTTTCCTTGATATAGTCATCTTTTCCATTACAGCTCAAATGATATGCTTATAAGTTTTAGTTAGGTCGAAAACGGATCTGAGTTTGAACGAATAAATTTTTATTCGTATTCGTTCGTTTAATTCTTCTCTTTTTGGTCCATAATGTTGGTAAAAGCAACGGGTATGCTGGTCTTTTTGCTGATCTTTTCCTTTTCTATTTTAAATTCTAGTGACGCTAACTTCCTCATTTGGATTTAAGTTTCGTGCTTTTGCTTGGTTCATGAAGGAAAAACCCGCCATTTCCATGGGAAAGAAGAAATAAAAACTTAAAAAAAAAAAAAGAAACAATTAGGAGGTTAGAAATTAAATAGTGCAGTAAATAGGTAGGAGCTAATTCCGTAAGGAGTTGGTGAGTGAAGTAAATTGTTGAGGTCCCTTAAACAATGCAGACTTCAATCACTACAAGAGGACGGACTTTTACAGACGGAATTTTCCGTCGGTAAAAGTTCGGATTCCATCAGTAAAGACTATTACCAACAGAAATTTTCGTCGGAAAATTCTATCGGTAATTTTTAAGTCAGTGATACTATTTTCGTCAGTAAAAAATATTCCGTCGGTAATACTTTTACCGACGAAATATCCCGTCGGTAATTCTTGAATTGGATTACAAAAATAATTTTTTTTTAAATTATATAATATTACTAAAACATATTATTGTTTCACATTAATTTCGCATTAATAAGACACTAAGAACATATTGCAAATGGAAACAATGTCCTTTACAGTAGACCAAAAAAGTGCAAAATGTAATTAACTCAGGCTCTTCTTCTAGTTCCTCTTCATACTCTTCTTGTTCTTCTGCCTCCACTTCAGCTTCTTCCTAGAATGAAAGATAAAATACCATCTCATTTACCAAGTGAAATGAAGTATCAAACATACACACATACACATCTATAAAAGGAAGAAAGAGATGCATAACAACAAAGATAA
Source organism: Fremontodendron californicum (assembly GCA_030761205.1). NCBI lineage: Eukaryota > Viridiplantae > Streptophyta > Magnoliopsida > Malvales > Malvaceae > Fremontodendron > Fremontodendron californicum. The sequence continues at coordinate 21,893,244 of JAULJL010000014.1, read as the reverse complement.
TAGCAAAGCACATATTTAAGAAAATAAAATTAATTTTTCCGATTAAACACTCGACACAACAAATTATGAAGCTTGAAAAAGAAAAGTCTTCACACATATAAAGTCCAATTTGAAATTAACATTCTGTTAAGAATAAATACCAATAGAGATGATAATAACATGATTTAAAATAACCCAAACAGCCAAAACCCATGAACATTACAACATGGCATCAAACAATGTTATAACATGTTAAATTTATTCCAACAAAAAAAAATGAATAAAAGAGATACATTTGTAAAAAAAAAAGAGAAGAGAGGAGAGGAGAAAAGAAGAGACGTACCAGGCTCGGACGATGACGGTGGACAACAGGGGTGGAGCGCGGTCGGACAGTAGATGGCAGGGGCAGAGCTAGGTTGGGTCTAGGGAGGCGCGGGGATGGGGGGAGGATAGGAAAGAAGAAAGAAGAAGTCTCGGGCATATTAATTATGCCAAAGACTTTTTACCGATGAAATTTTCATCATCATTGACGAAAAATTCTGTCGGTAAAAATTTCATCGATTTTTGAAATAAAATTAATTTTTAAAATTAAATTCCATCGCTAATACTTATTAGAGACGGAATATTCCGTCGTTCCTTATTAGCAAAGAAAAATTTCGTCGCTAAAATCTTATCACGATGAAAAATTCAGTCGCTAATAAGGTTCAGCGACGAAATTCTGATTTATGTAAATAATAAATTAAATTAAATGCTTTCGTTGATATTTATTAACGACGAAAAATTCCGTCGCTAATAACATTATTAGCAATGAAATTTTTCGTCTGTAATCAGTATTAGCGATGAAATTTAATTTTTGGTAAAAAATATATTGGTTTATTAACGACAGAATTTTTCGACGCTAATAAGTATTAGCGACGGAATTTAATTGTTGGCTAGAAAATAAAATTGAATTTGATTTATATAAATAATAAATAAAAATAATTATTAAAATCTAATTATTTTAATTTTTCTTTTTTAAAATTTTTATTAAAATTATAAAAAATTGTGTTTTATTTTTACCGACGGAAAATTCCGTCGGTAAAAATCTTATATCCGTCGGTAATAAATTGGTGGGAATGAATTAGATTCGCGCCATAGTATTACCGGCGGAAATTACCGACGGAATACTTCGATCGTAAATATTCCGTCGGTGATACACAATTTCCGTCGGTAATAATAAAAAATTCCATCGGTAATAGTCAAAAACATTACCGATGGAATTCCGTCGGTAATACTCGAATTTTCGTCGGTAATGCTTGTTATTACCGATGGATTTTTTCTGTCAGTAATAAATCCGTCGGTAATTCGACATTCTCTTGTAGTGAATGCTCTACACTGTTTTATTGTACTCAGCCTCTGTCCGTGTAATTTTTTTTCTATCTTCTGGGAAAGTGTGTAGTATTATTTCTATTACTATTCCATTTAATATATAGTCAGTTGATGTAGAGATATTTATATAAGAATTTTTTCTTGTTGGGATTTCCATTTTTATGATAAATTTGCATTCTCTTTTTGCTTTTATTCTAATGGAGTAGTATTTTTATTCATTCTAATGGGTTTTTCTTTTTGTTGTTGGTTGGTGTTATTGGGATTCATCTTTTTTGGGTTTTGGGTGGGGAAGGCTGAGGTGACAATTGCAGACATTGAAACTGCTTGCTGGTCTAGAGTTGGGCAACCATGGAAGAGAGTCTAAAGGGGCTATATTTTAAAACTACTTTAGTATTGTATTTTTGAGAAAGTTGAGGTATGAGTGACGAAGATGGGCTTGTATTGTAGTTCATGGAAGTGTCCTATCATCGTGTACTGCCAAATTTTGGGTTTTGCTTCCTTTTTCGGCTTTTGTTATGCACGTGAAACTGGGTTATGTTTGTGCTTGTGTTAGAACGTTTTTAGTGGCGTTATATTTATTGTAATTATAGATGTAATAAATATTATCGTAATTAAAAAAAATTAAAATCATAAAATAACGATTTTAATATTATATTGCGGTTTCTATTTAAATTTTGATTAAAATATTGATTCTTCTCTCCCCTTGTTTATCAGGAGAGAGAAAAAAAATTGAGGATGTGATCATAAATTTTCTGAATGTTTGATATCTTTGGTGGGGCCTTTTCAGTGTAATTTCCTGGAAAGTGGATTTTCAAGAGAAACAATAAAGCAAATTGGTTAGAGGAATTCCCCAATTTTGTTGCCTAATTTGGTGTTCACTAAAGTTAATCAAGTGGAGTCAGAATTAGGATGGGAAAAATGTTTGTCAGTTGGAGAATGTGAATTATGAATGGAGTTTTTACAAATTTGGCTGTGTCAGTTGGGATCATTTTCTTTTCAAAAAATTCACCATCCTAGCAAATTTTTATGAATATATCTCTTCTTTTTCATGAAAATAAATCATGGATTCTAACCTTCATTCGTTTTTGCCCCTTCAGTAGTGTATCTTAAATATGTATTCATCTTAAAACAATTTATGATATTGTTTTATGGTAGTAGCAGAAGAAGACAGATTTTACCAAGAAAATAACTATATTCAATAAGTGGTTTATGAACCTATTTATTCTGTTGATTTTCTTTATTTCTGCATGTCATGCATGCACCAGTTTTGAAAATCAGTACTGAGCACTTCCTGTAGGTTAAATGTCTATTTCAAATTACATATGTGCAAACTCTGCAGCCTCAGATTTTGAGTGCTTAGGTTTTATTTGCTGGCCTAAACGAGCTCTGCTAGTTTTTTTTTTTTTCTTCAATTTTTTCTATCCTTTTTCCTTTATATAGTCATCTTTTCCATTTCAGCTCAAACGCTGTGCTTACAAGTTTTAGTTTGGCTGGAAAAGACCGAGCTTGAACTAATTTTTATTTGTATTCGTTCATTTAATTCTAAATCTATTTGTATTCGGTTTTTGTTCGTTAAAAATTTTTAAAATAATATTTAAGTTCCATTCGTTTAAATTTGGTTATGATCCAGCTCGGTTCAAACGAATCAATTTGTTCGCCAGCATTAAATGAAAATGTTCACTAATAATTAAAAACATGATCATGAACAATAAATAAATTAACAAATAAGTAAAAATGCTAAAACAAAAATAAATAAATATTAATAAATAAAATAATGTTAAAATATATTAATATTATTAATTATATTATATTCGAATAATAAATCATCTTTGAACCAATTTTAAACGATCTTATAAACAAATTTATTTGTAAACATAAATGAACTGAACATATATTGTTCGACATAGGTGAGAGAGGCTATCCTAATTCAGGGTCAAGATATGTCATAGGACTTAGAAATGGTTAATAGTGATATTTGCAGATCACCCACCAAGTGAGACTTCTTATGAGACTCGAATCCTGATACTTTTCAAAACAAATACTCAACCAGCTGAACTAAACCGAGTCGACAATTTTTGTACCTTCGCCCAATTTTTCATTCAATGACGTGCATTACATTTTGCACAAACGACACCAACGTTATTTTCAAAACCTGAAAATCTAGATGAGGATCCAGAATTAAAATGACCCTTCTGGAAATTAATTGCATCCTTCTCATTTCCTGTATCATTCTGAAAATTTGAGGCACTAAGACTGAAATTCAGTCATCCAAAATTAATTTGGTAAATGTTTCTAGTTTCTTTGCTTCAGGGTTATCGACCATTTTCCTGCCTTGTTCAAGTTTAGGTGAAAGGACTTTGCTGCGGTATGGCTTTGGCTTATGCTCTTTTCCTACCTTACTGTTAGAGATGACAGCGGATCAGATATATGTATTTTTTTTTACTATCTGAATTCGCAAATTATTCGCATTTAATCCGCATATTATTATCCGAATTCGAATTAAATAACATTATCCGTCGGATATTTTTGAATCTGCTTAAAATTCGAATCCAATAAATCAATTTTTTTTTTTAAAAATAAAAATATAAAATCAAACAAAATTTATGTGTTTTACAAATAAGCGGATTCGAATATCGGAATCCGCTATCCGAATCTACGAAAGTAATGCGAATTCAGATAATAGATATCCGAGGTTTCATATCTGCATCCGCTCCGAATCCGCTGCGGATAGTAATTATAATATCCGAATCTGACTTTTATCCGCATAAAAAAAAACAAATCAAATATCTATAAATATCTAAATCCGCATTTTAAATTGTCATTCCTAGTTACTGCAAGGTTATTATGTTCAATTTTTCTTGATAATGACCAATTAGTACTTAAAAGTAGGCCATTATACATTTATGAGTAGCTTGGCTTTGGCACGTTCTCTTGCGTTTAATGTTTCCATCAAATATCACCACGAAATGGATTTTTTCGCCCCCCCCCCCCCCCCCCCCTTTATAACCAATGAAACACACCGACAGTAGGCTGTGATGAAAATGCCGCTCACTCCCTTTAATATCTGACCCTTTAGGCCCAGAAAATTAGCAGATTGGTTCAGTCTCGTTTCCTTCCATGTCCTCAAACAAAAATGGAAGACAAGCGAGCATCACATCAGAATTCTCCTTTTTACAAACAGATTTAAGGGTTAATATGAAAAACATGCAGTCTATAAGAAATTATTGTGAAATGGTATAATGAATAAAAGTTATTTGAAAAAGAGAAATAAATAATTAGAAATTGTTAAAAAGATATTGTAAAGACAAAATTATTCTTGATAAAAAAACTTTCTCCTCTCTTTTTCTTTTATTTTTTAATTTACTTTTTAATTAAAAAATAAATATTCTGAAAATAAAAATCTTTTAATTTTAAAAAATAAATTTTTTAATTTTTTATTTACTTTTTTTAATTAAAAAATTTTAAAAAATAAAAATAATATGCTTAAAATTAATTTTTCTTTATTTTTTTAAAATTTAAAAAAATATATATTTAAATATTTTATTTTTTAAATTTATTTTCAATTAAAATTTTTAAAAAATAAGATTTCCTTAATGAAAGAAAAAGTAAATTTTTTCATGAAGGGTAATTTTATCTTTACAATATCCTTTATAATAATTTCTAATTATTCATTTCTCTTTTTCAAATAACTTTTATTCATTATACTATTTCATAATAATTCTATGTGGACTGCATGTTTTTCATATTTCCCCCAGATTTAAAGCAGGTCTTAGCATAATCAAGAACCCAGAAATGAAGCTGTCCTTCATTGCATCTCATCACGACAAGAATTGAATAAAATGCCCATTGTTTCCTGAATGTGGTAATAACCAGGTAGTGGAACTTGTCCCCTCCTGTCCTGTCTTTGAGCGTGAAAGGGGAGCAGAAATACCAAAGGAGAACTCTGCCACAGCTCCAAAAAATATCTATCTGAAACCATTAATAGGACTAACCTATAAAAATTGAAACACAAACACAAAATTCTGACGGAGAGAGTGCCAATAGCTAATCAAAACCTGAGGTCGAGCTTCAACAAGTGAAATGGATCTCATGTGCTAAATTTACGGTACGAGGTTTTTTACCAGCTAGTATTTAACTATACATATCTATGTTACTCGAATTCGGTTGTGCGTGTCGGATACGTGTATGTGTCTAACACAAATATGTTCAATTTTTTTATAAGTTTTTTCCATGTATTTGAAGGATCCTTAGAATGTCATATCCCCATACCCATGTTAAGGTATATGTCGGACACGGCTGTTGGACATGGATACTTCAAGAAAAATGAAGAGTCGAAATTACATAGATACATATACACGAAGTTTAATGTGAAAAGAGGAACATCCCCGTCTCACTTTCTGAGACCAGAATCCAGAAGCATTTGGGGATGTAGAGGAAGCAAATCTCTGCATACAGAATACTCTTGTGCAGATATCCACCAAGTAAAATGGTACATGCATACGAATAAGGAACATGTCTCATGCCAGGCAATTAAACAACTGTTTGAATTAAACAGCAGAATGGCAGGAAACATTCACAAAATCTGATAGCAGACAAAATTATTGAAACACAAGCACCAATTGCAAGTGTCCCATTAAGATAAGTCACGAAGCTACACATAGGTGACAAGAACAAGGAAAAAAACAAATGAATTGCAACTGGCAAAGGAAAATTCTGCAATAATCATTCGAAAGGTAAAAATTTTCTCGAACTTGTGCCATAACATCATCCAAGAGAATAGTCATCCATCAAGAATGCAGACTCCCAAAGCACTAACTGTATTCAAACATAAGAAGAAAAAAGGGCCTAAAGACATTTCAAACAGGGTATGCTGCTTTGGTGTTCCCTAGCCCTGATTTTGCAAACCAAATCCAAATTTATTGCCATCCACAAATTTTTACAATTCATTGACAGCAAAAAAGTAAATTTTCTAATGTTATGTTTTGGAAAGATGAATTCGAGAGAGTGAATTTGAATTTCATTCACTATATAAATTATGAGAATGAAATGTACACAGTACTATGCAAAAATTAGTCAAGATTCAATATTGCTATATATTTGAGAGGTACAAAAAGATGAAATTTAAATTCACAAATACCTACATGGGTTTCAAGTTCACTACTAAATTGACATCCAACAAATCCATTAATTTGAAAAAGAAACACGAAAGTTATATTTACATGTGCTTTATCACACAATTTACACTAAATCTGAAATTCAAATCCTTTCTTTCAAATCCAAGTTACAAATTGCAACCTGAAAGAATTTGAACAAAATTATACTTAAATGGAAAAGCCGATCTCATGACCAAACTGTAGAATTACACAAAACCAGCAATTACATTAGCTGAAATTCGCTACACTGGTGCAGTACAGGCATTCACATCACAATGACTAAAGTAACTAGGTAAGCTACAAAAAACCTAGTTCCAATACAATTTCCAAATCAGGAGGTAAGGGGGCAAGGAGGAGAAGAACACCTATGGTCTTAACTGTGAAATGGTCCTTATGTTCACATGGCACAGATCAAACAAAATTTAGCACATATTTAAGAGGTAAACGGGAATAGTGGGATGCATAATCAAACTCGAAAATCTTATCCTCATTGTTCTAGCAGGTTCTGCTTGCCAAAACGAAGGCTGCTAAAGCATCTCATACTGATCAAAATACAATCTGGAATCCACTTTGGTTGAATACAGAAGCAGGAGATTATTTGATGATAAATTAAGTGTTTAACCTCCAGTGCTTCAGTCAATAAAATGAAAAATACACTCCAACAACTACCACTTTGACACAATTCCAAAATAGTAAGAGCTAAACCACAGCATGGATGTCCGGCTGTTAGAGCTTCATACTACATCTTCAAAGTTTGGAGTTTAAATCCTAAGATGGACAGGATGGGATTTATTGGATGGGAGAGGGCTACTCTCATTGTGTAGCCCAATTCACATATACAAAGAAAAACACACACATACAAAAGGGTATAATGGTAGGATAATATAATGGATATGTATAGGTGAAAAAAAGTAGCAAGCTCGCACATCTCCCTCTCTCATTCTGCAGTTTGTTTCCAACTAGACATGTGTTTATGTTCGAAAACAGAATAATCTTCCACAATTAAGAAGCATGGCATTAACAACATAAGGCATACAAAAAAAACCTTAAGAATCAACCAATCATGAAATTTGAAGCAATAAAAAATACATATAATAAGCAATCCACAAGTCTTTGAACCATTATCATTCCGCAAGTCAGCAAACCATTATTATTTCATGTCAAATATATATCATAGCAAGTATCAAGCACCATTTTTTTTTTTGGGGGGGGGGGTGTTCAACATGGGTGGAAGGGGGACAACAGTTTTTTTCCTGCTACACATGAAGCACTTGGAAAAGGCCAGTTTTTATCGACCATCATTTCTCATACATATGTCCGCATAATGCTAATAGTAAGGGCTCAACTGACCCCTGGCAGCTTACAACCTTGATAAAATATCAGTCTAACATTTCAAAGACTACAAAGACATAGCTCTTCAGTAAACCCAGTAACATAAATAGCAACAGCAAAAACAAGAAATTACATAACTCTAGCAAAAATAGCAGAAACGCTAGTTCACAGTTCTTTCATGGATCCCCTTCTAACAGATAAGTACATTAAAAAACAACCATAACCAAACATAACTTATCCAGTTCAAAATGAATAAACTTTAGTCAAGTCCTCAATGAAAGGTTTGATCCAACTACATCACTCCTTTAACAAAAGGAATTCCTCATGTTCAACTTGGATGCCATAATTGGTACACAATTAACCTCAAATTATTCTATGGCATATCGAAAAATAACAATAATAAAAATGATGACAATAATTTCAAGCACAAAAACAACAAACAAATACCCCGATCAAAAAACTCAACAGGGAAATAACCACCAAAATCACCTGCATCATTGCTTGACATTCTCCAAGTACCACTTATAAGTATCAATAAGCCCATCTTTCAACGAAATCTTGGAACTCCAACCCAATGAGGCAAGCTTCGAGCTATCCATGAGTTTCCTTGGAGTCCCATCCGGCTTCGAAGTATCCCAAACAAGCTCCCCTTCAAAGCCAACAACTTGCATAACCAACTCAGCTAATTCCTTAATAGTAACCTCTTTTCCACTACCAACATTCACATGCTCCAATCCACTGTAATTTCCCATCAAGAAAACAACCGCATCAGCTAAATCATCCACGTGTAAAAATTCCCTTAAAGGACTCCCAGTCCCCCAAACAACAACTTCTTTTGCTCCTTCCACCTTGGCTTTATGAAATCTTCGCATCAACGCGGGCAAAACGTGGGAATTTTCGGGGTGAAAATTATCGTTGGGACCGTACAAATTCGTTGGCATGGCGGAAATTGCATCGAAGCCGTATTGGATTCTGTAAGCTTGGCACATTTTAATCCCTGCGATCTTCGCAATGGCATACCATTCGTTGGTGGGCTCCAGGGAGCCGGATAAGAGCGCGTTTTCAGGAATGGGTTGTGGCGCAAATTTGGGATAAATACAGGAGGAACCGAGGAAGATGATTTTCTTAACGCCGTGGCGGTACGAGGAATCGATGACGTTGGTTTGGATTTGGAGGTTGATGGCGATGAAATCGGCTGGGTACGTGTTGTTGGCGTGGATTCCGCCCACTTTTGCGGCTGCTAGTACGACGTGTTGGGGCTTTTCAGTAGCGAAGAAGGATTCGACGTCCGATTGGCGGGTGAGGTCTAGCTCGGCGTGGGTGCGGACGACGAGGTTAGTGAAGCCTAAGGATTGGAGATTGCGGACTATGGCTGAACCAACTAGGCCACGGTGGCCTGCTACGAAGATCTTCGCTGATTTGTTAGAGAAGAAAGAATCTGTGCAAGGAAAACCAAAAAAAAAAAAAAAACAGTTAAATTTAAGTTAAGATTTGCTTGGGATCTCATCTCAGAGAGAGAGAAAGAGAGAGAGGGAAATACCAGTTTCTCCCATTGCTGGAGATTGGGAAGGGAAGATTGAGAGTGAAAGAGGGGGAAGACAAGCCAGAGGTTTTGCTTTGAAACTGATAATAATAAATCTGGTCCTGTTTTAAGAAGCTTCATTTGTCAATTTTTAGTGGAGGAGCAGGAGCATGAGCTGACAAAGCAGTTCAGCCGAAGCATAGCAAAAGAGGCAGCCAGCCATCCAAGTATTAGGCAATGGTTGGAGTCCAACCCAAAAAAGTAAGATCATGCCCCAATCCATTGGGCCAATTTGGAACCCAAAAATACTTTCCAAATGAAAATGGATGGCTCCCAAGACCCAATCCTTTGGTGTAGAAAGGAAAGGGACGGTGAAGATTAGACTTGTAAATTGTAATTGTATGAAGAAAAATGATAAATCTATCAAATCTAATCTAAAAACTTAAAAATGGCAAGGCAGAAGGAAGTTTGGGTGGCAATCTAGGATGCAGGGAGCAAGTTGATATGGATGAGGGCGAGTAGAGCCACCTCGAGTTGTCCCTTGTATTGTAGGGAATAGGAGGAAAAAATTTTGTTGATGTCTCTTTCTGTCAAGGTGGTTACTCTGGTGGTCTGAGATTCTGCGAGTAAAGAAGAAAGTTAGAGGACGTCGAAAGTTGGTCTCTAAGACACATTTCGATGCTTAAGTCAGTATTTGGAGGGGAGAGTGTAACAGTAAATGGGCTATGGAAGAGAGAGTGAGAGAATGAGTGTACCGAACGTCCCCTTGGGCAGTTTTCGAGAGGACTATTTATACCTATTTGGACGACCTGTCCGGTTCCTCGTGTCTGGTTATGACTGGGATTTGAGAGTAAGCGCCATGGGGGGTCTCGCCAAGGCGACTGTGGCAGTTTAAGATCCATGTGACCCCATGTGGACACTGAGGTGACAGGCGACATGACCACTAGATGAGAGGAAGGCATCGACGTGTCCCAAATCTTGATCTAGGTTATTATGCTGGACGGATTGGACCTTGACTTTGGACTAACTTATTGGGCTTGTGTGAGCTCTCCTCATGGGCTCTATGACCATGGGGCCAGGCATAGCAAATCTAACAAAGTTACCTCCGAATAATCAGCCATCATCAATATCAAAACAAATTGCTTCTCCTCTACTGCGTGTTATCCTGCCTTTGTCATCGTACATTATTTCATTCATAGAATCTTATAAGAAGTAAAGTCGAGTAGAAAGTAGTACATCTCTTGCACAGTTGCATTATGTGCTTCGCCTACTTGTTCCAAACTATTCACACTCGGAAAATGATCTCACCTGCTAATTTAACTCAGCTAATACTTTAAATTATAGCTGTCCATCAACCGAGTTAGATTGGTTAGACTCGAATAGTAAAAAAAATTTACTTATTCAAAATCCAGTCCATCCTGACTAATGAGCCTTTAACGCTTGTTTTATATTTTTGAATGAAGGAAACTGGAAAGTAAAGAGAAAATGTATCAAATTATACTAAAAATTATATCAAAAGTTACCAAAATCATATAAAATTATAAAAATTATATCAAAGATTACCAAAATCAAAATTATACCGAAGGTTAACAGAATTATATAAAAGTTTGTCAAAATTATATTAAAGGATACCATTATATCAATGGTTATCAAAAATGTATTAAAGGTTGTCTAAATTACATCAAAGATTATTGTAGACACCTAATTTTTTTCGGACCAATAAAATAGGTATGTTTTCTTCCTAAATTGATGTTTCAGAATGTAAAAAAAAAAACTTTTTTCATCCTGCAGGTGGTACTCCGAGACTTAGTCTAAGAAGGCGAGCTAAAAAGTCAAACTTGAAAAAGTCAACCCCGAAAAGTGAACTACTAAAAAAGTCAACCCACTTTCAAAATCAAGATTTGAAGTTCAATTGAAAAATGGCGAAAGAATTTTGATAATCCGAGGTCTACATCGAAAGATATAGAGCTCGGAAGTTGGGTTATGGAGATTGAGTAGAAAGAAAACCCTAATCCGAAAAATTTGGAGAAAAGTGCTTAAACAATCGAATTGGTCGAAATTGAAGGTTCCAAATGAAAGATAAGCACTGACTACGAGTAATGGAGAAGACACTTGAAAGAAAAACTGAAAGAAAAGTTAATCCGGAAGAAAATCGAGAATTAGGGTTTTTGGTGGATTTTGATAAAATTTGGGAAGAATTATAGAAATGGCCCGATTCGGTAAGACTAAAGCCCCTAATGGATGAGGAGTGATTAAAAAAGGATAGCCCAAAGCTCAGCTTGAAGAAAATCTGAAAATCGGACTTGTTTTGAGCAAAATCGGGTTTCGGAGGCAAAAGGGTAAAATTGGAAAATCTGGGAAAAATAGCAAATGAAGTCCAAAAATTCTGAAAAATTTCAGATCTCATTCTTAAATCATTTCGAAGAGATTGGCGAAAGAAAATCTTGATTCGGAGTTCGTTTGTAAAATGGCCAAATCCCGGGTCCCCTATGCAGAAATTTAAGAAGATAAATCCCGGAAAAATAGCAAATGAACTCCAAAAATTTTGAAAATTTGCAAATCTCATTTTTAAATATTTGGAAGAGATTGGCGAAAGAAAATCTGGATTCGGAGTTTGTTTGCAAAATGGCCAAATCCAGGGGCCCCTATGCAGTAATTCAAGCAGATAAATCACGAAAAAAATACCAAATAAGTTCCAAAAATTATGAAAACTTTCATATCACACTTTTAAATTATTTGGAAAAGATTGGTGAAAAAAATCTAGAGGATCTCGTTTAAAAAATGGTAAAGTTTGGGAGCATAAAAGGACAATTTTGGAAGAAAAAATCCAAATAAATAGCAAATGGACTCGAAAAATTTTGAAAACTTTCAGAATTCAATTTTTTTATTATTTTGAAAGTATTGAAAAAAGGAAATTTGAATTTGGAGTTCATTTGCCATTTATTTATGTTCGGGGGGCAAAAAGGTCATTTTACCCAAGAAATCGAAAAGGTCTTTTCTTGCCTTTTAAAAAAAATAAAACATGGGCTAGAAGAAAAGCGGTTGGCCGGCCAAGGCCCAAAGAATGGGTAGATATTTTCTGATTTTTAATCAAAAGGCCAACAATGAAGAGTAAGTTAGTTATTTTTTTATCAAGCCTTTGCAAATAAGCCACATGGACCAATGCATGAAGAGGAAGAGTGTCAACATAATGGCTTAAGATTCTTGAACAGCTGTAGTTGTGGATAGCTGATGGCCTAATCTAAGGGTGATAATTTCATATTTTAAACATCTTGGATCAATAGCCTTTGGATGAAAATTGGTTGAATGAAAAATGACAACATCCTAGCCTAGAGAGGGCCATTCGGCCACTACAAGGAGAGGTCACTCTCTCTTTCATTTTCAGCTAATCACTCTCTGTTCTCTCTTGGTTTTTGTTGATTTTTCTCTCCATTGTTGAAAAGCAAAAAGAAAAGTTTAAAAGAAAAGAAAGTTAGAAGAGAAAAAGTTTGAAAGATAGCTTCTAGAGGTTGCTTTAAGCACCATACTCTTGCACTTTCTTTGATTTTCCATTCTTGATTTGCTGTTTTGATTACTATTTTGCCGAATGGTCTGTTTTTTTGGTAGTTGCTGTTTGCATTTTTTATTTCTTGTTATTCTTGATATTTAACAAGTTTTGATGCTTTAAATCTTCTTCTAATACATAAACATGAAACTTGTTTTAATTTGGTTGTTTGATTGTTTCCATTTTTGATTCTATTATCTTGTTATCATGTTTATTTTACTTGTCTTGCATTTTTTGATTTTCTGTTTTCAAAATGTTTAAGTTTGTTTGTGTTTTACATTTTGTAATCCATGTGTTTGTGAAAATGCCTATTGGTTTTCATGTCTTTACTTTATATTTGCATGATTTGAGTGTTATTCTTTAGCTATGCATGTTAGTATATCATGTGTTTGTGAAAATGCCATGCTCATTTTAAAGCATGAGGCCATTCGGCCACCCTCATGTTGTGTGCTTTGTGTGTGCATTTTTGTTATGCTAGTTAATAGGTTAGCATTTTCATGATATTTGGTTGTGTATTTTGTTTTAAGCATGCCATATGTTTGTGTTATTACCATGTATTCTTTAGGTTTAGGATTGGTTTGCTTTGCCATGCATATTCATGCATTTTAGACCTAGGTTACATTAAATGCCATGCACGTTTTATTTAGGTCTATGTCATTTTATTGATGCCATGCATTTTTCATCTCATTTAGGTTTTAAATAATGCATTTCATGCATCATATTTGCTGTATTTTCATGCATTTCATGTCATTGCCACTTGTCTTATGACTTAGGCCAATCAATGGTTCAAAGTCATGCTCACTTGAGCATACTTGTGAAAAATTAAAGAGTTGTCAAATTGATTATTCTACTTTTGTGATTTTTTTACTTAGCCAATTTTTTGCTTAACTTTTCAAAAGTGTTAGCTACTGTTTGTGAGTCTTTAGGAGAGTCTCTAACATTTTTACTTTGATTTTTAAATGATTTTATCAAAGGCAAAAAAATGTGTTTTGGCAAAATAGTTTTTCCACCCAATACTCGTACTTTCCCGATTTTTCTGGGTAGTCACCTTTAATCAGAAAATTAAGCCGGTTTTTTCCCGTGTAGTTTCACATGTCTTGAGTCTCCATTATTTTGCTTTAGATTTTATTGAATTTTTAAAAATAGGGTAAAAAATCGTGTTTTAAAATTAGACAGTGGAGGCAGAATTGAATTTGGAAGAAAATCATTTTTCTGTTTTGGTTAAATTACTTAGATGGGGCTGATTAGGAAGTTTAGCTACTGTTTTAGGATAGTTTCTAAGCCTTTTTAAACTCTAAAAATGATTTTTTAAATCTCGGGTTAAGGGTGGTCAAGTCCAGGATTTTAAACTTAGAAAATTAGAGCCATTTTAAAAAGGGTTTAGTAAATTTTAATTTTTAATCTAAGTTTTTCAAAATTGTTTTCAAACAATCACAAAGTATTTTAGTTTTAGAATATTTAATTTGATATATTTTCCTAAGGTAGCCGGATATCTTTTTAGATATACGGATTTTCTTAATTAAAGGAAAAAATACATTCTCATGCATTGCATTTTCCGTATTCATGCATACTATATAATACGTGATTTTTGCTATGTTTAATTTTCATGTTGCTGTTATTATCTTTGATTTAAATTTTTGATATTATATTAATTGTTATATGGTTTTGAATATTTCATGATATCCTATGCTTTTTATTTAGTTATTTTTGTCATATTATTTAGCATATACTATGTTCATGCATTATTATTTTTATTTTTATTTTCATGCATATTATATGATAGCATTATTCTATGTTTCATGTCATTTAGATTATATGCCATATCATTTATATTTTCCATGTCATTTAAATTATTTCTTTTCATATATAATATATTATGTTACCTAGGTCATTTCATTTCATGTAGAATATATTATGTTACCTAGGTCATTTCATTTTATTTAGAATATATTATCTCACTTAGGATGTTACATTTCATATAGAATATATCATGTTACCTAGGTCATTTCATTTCATTAAGAATATATCATGATATTTAGTATATGGCATCTCATTTAGAATATGTTATATCACTTAGGTTATATTCATTTCATCTAGAATATATTTTGACACTTAGGTCATATCATTTCATTTAGATTATTTCATGTCATCTTTATTATTTCACACATTTTCATATTCATATTTTTTAAAATATGGTTTAAAATAAGATAATGATTTTCAATAAAATAAAGATATTCCCGAGTTAAAATAATTCATGAGTTCTCTGTCGGGTTTGCTGGGGAGGATATCATCAATTATCATTAATAACGGAATATTTTCTTTAAAATGAGAATGATTCGAAAATTTTCCACACTAATAAAAATTTCTATATATTTGCCACGTTTGTTGGGGAATATAGAAAAATTTTGAATTAATAAATTCCAGATCATTTTCAATTATAAATGGAATTATTTTTCTTTAAATTGGGAATTAACTTGAAATACCAAATTAAAAATTGACTTTTTACCGAGACTTGAGATAACACACGATTAATAAGTTACTGTTTTATACAGGCGTTGTGGGGGTGCTAATCCTTTCCCACACGTAACCGAGTCCCGAACCCGCTTTTTTGATTTCTCTGGTTTAAAATGCAGACTTGAAATTGGTTTTAAAAAATAATTTAATTAATTTTAAAATGTTTTATAAAATCGGTTTTAATAGGTGGCTGATCACACCTAGCTAAAAAAGATTGGTGGCGACTCCATGTCTTTTTCAAGGTCATTTTCAAAACCTTCATTTTTCAAGAGGAATTAAGTCGACTTTTCCTTGGTTTTTTTTAATGTCACGCTTAACGAATAATAAAGTCTTGCGATAAGACTTGTTAATTTTTAGGTTGCGACAGCTTGTTGACTCCACTGGGGACTATTAGAGAGTCAGGCCTAAAATTAGTTGTGTGTTATCAAAGTCTCGATTTTGTTGGTTTAATTGGTATTTAATTTTAATTCTCACATTTAAAAAAAATAATAATAAGGATAATTTCAAAAATAATAAAATGTTTTTAAATATATCCATATTCATGTGCATACATATTATAATTGTTCTCTAGTTATTTTGGTGCATATATTCATTTATTGATTAATTGATGACTTATATTGTTTAATCTTGTTGGGGCATTTAGAATAAGGGATGTAGAATAGGTAGTGAAAGGTTTGTTATTTCTCCTCACACACTACACGTGCATTTGCATATCATGAATCCTATACCTGGGTTCCGTCCTTTTAGGTGGGAGCAAAGTAACTAAGCCTTCGTGATTAACAATCCGCATGGGCTAGTGAAACACTTCCGGAGTACTAAATTACCTAAGCCTTCGTGATTAACAATCCGCATGGGCTAGGGAAATAGGCTCTAACGAATTGAACCCGCTTTTATCGGGGTGCCTTACTAGCCTTCACCGGCGACAGTGAGGAACAATTCAGGGCTTTTAGAACTAATTCACCTTCATATAGTAAACCTAGGCGAAGCCATACCGGATTTCCAATTAGATATCCCGAAGTTAAGAACACATGGAGGAATATTTCCAATCCTTTTACCTTCTATTCCACTTTTCGAATACATTTATTTTTGAAAATTGGACAATGATGAACATACATCACAATGCCCGTAATAAGTGTTGGTATTTCGTCCCAAGGGTGTTATAATACCGAAATTTTGTTGGCATCCTCAGGGATAATTTTTGTTTTGAATTATTTTTTTTTTGTATTATTCGAATTTATTCCCGTTACTAATTCATTTTCTTTTTGTTGTTGTTGTTGTTGTTTTTTTTTTTTTTTTTTTTTGCATTCTTGTCATCATTTTTTTTTGCACATGGAAGGTTATTGGTCTTGGGATAATATTCAACCAAAAAGGCTTTCATGGAGGGTCAGAGTGTCTCAGTGGTCGAGAAGCATTTAGAGGTTAGGAAACAGTCCGAGAAAGGTCAGCAGGATAATGGGGATTGTTTGAAGATGGGATATGTGTCAGCATTGCCAGCCGAGGTTGATCTTATTATCAGGCAAAATGATCTCCGGGAATTGATGGATATATGGAATCAATGGAACATATCAAAGAAAGAAGCCTTCACTCAGACATATGGGGACATAGCACTATTAGTTCAGGTTAAGGTCAGTGGTGAGGTGATCCGGGCTGTGGTGCAATTCTGGAATCCCGCTTATCGGTGTTTTACCTTTAACAGAGAGGATATGACTCCAAACATAGAGGAATATTCAAACTTGATGCATATTGAGAACGTTATTCCCGACCGTATTTATTTGAAGGATACAAAGACGCCGGGTTTCAAGAAAAAGATGTCTAAAATTCTGGGAGTGGAAAAAAATTGGGTCGAAAGCCATGTTGTCTGAAAAGGGGTAAGCTACAGTATATCATGGGATATTTTACGGACCTTAATCCATAGCCATTCAAGTAAGGAGACAATTAGGAATATTTTTGCTTTGGCTATCTATGGTTTAGTTATCTTCCCAAAGACATTAGGGTATGTGGATGTGGCGATATTTAATGTTTTTGAGAGGCTTGAGCAGAAGATAAACTCAGTCCCGGCAATTATAGCAGAAACAATCCGATCCCTGAATTTTTGTAGACGGGAAGGAAAAGGGTATTTTATAGGTTGTATACAGCTCCTTTACATATGGGTTCAGAGCCATTTTGTGAACAGGAGAATTTCCCTCTTCGCTCGTATTAGAAGTCTTTTGCACCAATTGGTGAATTTCTTAAGAGAGATTGGCTTGAAAATAGGACTGATGAACAATGGATCAACATATTCCGAAATATCAGGGCTAAGATGATAATTTGGAGAGCTCCATGGGTAGCTCCTATGCCGACATTGTACAAGTGCGGAGATAAAGCTTCGGTTCCATTATTGGGAGTATGGGGAGGAGTGAGCTATGCACCACTGCTGGTACTAAGACAATAGAAATCTCGTCAGTTTACTCCTATGACCCATGACTTTAGTAATTTGGAATTTGCTTATGGAGAAGATAGATATTCGGGAAAGGTACGTGAGATTGTAGTAGCATGGAAAAAAACTCATCGGGTGGAGGTAGCTAGATATGCCTACATCGTCACACCTGATTACCTGACATGGAGGGAATTGAGGGTTAATGATAAGTTGTTGACATCAAATGGGGAAGAAGTTCAGCTCTTTAGTTTGCCACCCAAGGAAGCGCCATCGGAGTTAGAAATTGCAAGGGCAGAATTCGAAAAAGAAAAGGCCCAAATGAGCAAGGAAAATGCACGATTACAAGAAAAGCTTGAGGATATGAAAAATAGGGAATCAGCTCGAGAAAGAGAAAAGGAAAAGATCAAGAGAGAATGGGACACTGCTAAAAGCGATCTTTAGGAATTACACTTGGAGAACAAGAGGTACCATTTCGAGGTCAGATTCGAGGGGACTCTCAAGACTTCCGGGGAATGGGAGCAAGAAGTCAAAAACCTCAAGAAGGTGAAGAACTATTGGACAGAGAGAGCAAAGCATGAGGAAGCCCGAGCCAATCAACTGGAGAAACAAGCTAAGGAAAGCTTACACGGTGATGCTTCTGCTGACGTGTCAAAAGGCTGTGAACAAGTAGAGGTCAGATTGAAGAGCAAGGCAATCAAAAGAGGACAGTGAAAAAGGTCCAAGATTCGAGGGAGTTACTAAAGGACTGGTGTTTTGTAATAGCATTTTGTAATTAGGATAGACAGATTATCAGATTATCTTAAGCAATGATCTTTTTTCTTTGATGTATTTAGTTTCAGAAAATCAATGAAAGACCGTTTGGTTGGAATTATCCCGGGGCCAATACTTTTAAATGCATTCATCATTCATTTGTTCTTTCCGTTATATATTTTGTTTGTTCATTCATTTATATTTATAATCATTCATTCATTTATTATTTATAAATTGTTCATACACTTAGTCATTTATTTATTTGCCCATTCATTTATTCTTTATAATTAGTCATTCATGTTCATACACTTAGTCATTTACTTATTTGTCCATTCATTAACATTTAGTCATTTAGTCATTCATTCATTTTTATAAAATAAAATAAAAAATGTGTCAATAATTTCTAATCCATGGTTTTTAAAACTAAAGGTACAATTGGTCGCACTAAAAAAGAATCAGACTTTCGACACCCCTACAATACTAGATCTCAAGCAAGAGCTATGGAGAACGATCAGCTTGCTAGAATTGAAAGGAGAGAAATAATTCAAAAGGAACTACAGGAACAGTTGGCTAAGTCTCAAAAGGAGTCACGGGAACAAATGACCAAACTCATGGAGATGATGAGTACCATGATGAGGCAGAAGTGGCCAGGAGAAAATTCAGTTACAGGAATGGGGGCAGTAAACGAGGAAGACCTACCAGAGGTGGTACAGAAGAATGGCCAGACATCCCAGCCTGTGGGAAATGAACTTTCGACTGGGCAGCATCCTATATTTACATCCAACCAGTGGCCGAAGCACAGAATTTTGGTCCTAAAAGGGGTAATATTGGGGTTGATCCAATTGTTGTGGACGTTCCAGACTTTGAAGAAATAGCTGAAAAGGAAAGGGAAAAGATGACTGAACTGAAGAGGGTTGAAATAGCAGAATCCTAGAAAAAATATCAGCTGTTGGAGGAAAGGTTGAGGGCAGTTGAAGGAGCGGAGCTATTTGACAATCTAGATGCCAAAGAGACGAGTTTATTGCACGGTCTAGTGATTCCTCCAAAGTTCAAAGTACCAGACTTTGAAAAATATAACGGAACTACCAACCTATCAGCGCATCTGACCATGTATTGTCGAAAGATGATCGGACATAATGAAGACGAAAAATTACTCATCCACTATTTTTAAGATAGCTTGATAGGGTTCGCAACTCGGTGGTATAACCAGTTTACCCATACTAAGATCCGTTCCTAGATGGATCTAGCCAAAGCTTTCATGGAACAATACAAGCATGTGACAGATATGGTGCCTGACCGTCTAACTCTCCAAAACATGGAAAAGAAAGCTACTGAAAGCTTTAAAGAATATTCTCAGAGATGGAGAGACCTGGCTACATAAGTGCAACCCCTTTTAACCAACAAGGAAACTACAATGCTTTTCATCAATACCCTGAAAGCACCTTATTATGATAAATTGGTGGGAAGTTCCACCAAGGACTTTGTAGATATGGTGATATTTGGGGAGATAATAGAGTCTGCTATTAAGAACGGGAAAATGGAAGGGGGTGAGTCTACTACCCGAAAAGGGTTTTCCCTGCAAAGAAGAAGGAGGAGACATATGCAGTCAGTTTCAATCAATACCCCTATACACCTCCTACACCATACACACCTCCCAGGCCTTATACTCCTACTACATCTTATGCACCTCCGACACCTTACACACCTTACCCGGGGTATAATCCTTACTACCCCAATGTGAACCACCTTACCCAAAATCAATTCCCCTATACCAATATACCACAACGGCTGTTTCCAACTAGTATACCCCCACAGATAACCCTTCCTCGAAACATTATCCCAAACACTCAAGGTCCAGCATGCAATGACTATCGTTCACCAAGGAACGATCAAAAACCCCAGTTTGATCCCATTCCTACCACCTATGGTAATAACATCCTATACTACTGAGAGGCCAACTTGTCGCGCCTGTATATCTTAAACCTTTGACCCCACCATACCAAGGTAGTACAATGCAAATACAATCGCGCATATCATGAAGGAATTCAGGGGCACTCAACGGAGGATTGCATTGCCTTCAAAAAGAAAGTCCAAAATTTAATCAATATCGGAGTTGTGAAGTTTGGGTCAAGAATGGGTCGAATGTAGTGGGAAACCTATTGCCCGATCATGCTAAGAATCGGATAAATGCAGTATTGACAGGGGAAGTCAGAAAGTTAAAAAGGGATGCCAGGGAAGTCAAGACTCCGATGTTAACAGTATGGGTCGAGATGGTTAAGGCAGGAATGGTGGAGGGATGCAGACAGTTTAAAAATGGTTGCAAAAAGGGTGCAGAATTGGTGCCCGTTCCATAAATGTTCAGGTCATATCATACAGGACTACGGGGACTTTCTGGCTAAAGTCCAAATGATGATGGATGATTGAGAGGCCCAATTTTATGAGGAGATAGAGAAAGAAGTAGAGGTTATTGAGAATGCGGCTGGCTATGGAATAGGAAGACCTTTGATCATCTATTATGATGAACCAGAGAAGACTACTCCGATTGTTGAGGAAATTGCGCCCAAGCTAATCATAGATTTCCTTCTTCTTTTTCATACAAGGAAAGCAAAACTACACCATGGAAATATGACTGCAGTATGGTTATGCCCGGGTCTTCAAGTCAGCAAGACATTACAGGTGTGGGACACTTAACACGAAGTGGAAGGTGTTATGCCCTTGAGGTTGTTGAACAGGGATCAACAAGAAATGATGGAGGACTAGACAAAGGGAAGAAAGCAGTTGAACCAATCCATATTGAGATGGATTTGCCAAAAGAAGCAGAGAGGGGATCAGCACCGGTAAACAGGATAAAAGAACCGGTAAACGAGAAGGAGGCCTGCAAGTTTTTAAAGTTCATAAAACATAGTGAGTATAGTGTGGTTGAGCAATTGCAGCATCAGCCAGCAAGAATCTCCATCTTATCTTTGCTATTAAACTCCAAGCCATACAGAAATGCCCTATTAAGAGTGTTGAATCAGGCATACATGGTTAACAACATATCAGTAGAAAAGTTAGACAGGCTGGTGGGAAACATTGCGGCAGACAACCATATATTTTTCAGTTATGATGAAATACCACCCAATGGTATTGGGTCCACAAAGGCTCTTCACATAACAACCACCTGCAAGGGGCATATACTACCAAGGGTGCTTCTAGATAATGGTTCTTCATTAAATGTAATGCCCTTGGCAACCCTGTCTAAGTTGCCAGTTGATATGTCTTATATGTTACCAAGTTGCACAGTAGTCAGAGCTTTCGATGGTACTAGGAGAGAGGTAATGGAAACTATTGAGGTTCCTTTGGAGATCGGACCATGCACCTATACGGTGAACTTCTAGGTCATGGATATTAATCCATTCTATAATTGCTTGTGGGAAGGCCATGGATACATTCAGCAGGGGCTGTACCCTCGTCTCTCCACCAAAAGCTGAAATTTGTGATGGAGGGCCATTTGATCACTATATCAGGAGAATAAGATATAATAGCCTCTGTTTCTACTGAATCTCCTTATGTTGAACCCAATGAAGATGCCGTAGAATGTTCTTTTAGGTCTTTGGAATTAATAAATGCGGTTTTCGTCATTGAAGGACGAAAAATTCCAAAATCAAGGTTGTCTAAAAACACAAGGCTGGGAGTAAAAACCACAGTGGGGAAAGGCTGCAGGGCTGGAAAAGATCTTGGGAAATATCTTCAAGGATGGCCCGAGCAATGGAAGCAGTGGGAAAGAAATATCGATTTGGCTTAGGGTATCTTCCGAAGGCCCATGAGAGGAGGAAACAAGTTGAAAGGAATCGACAAAGGAGGATGGCCCGTCTCACGGGTATGGATATTGAATGGGTACGCATGACTTTTCCACCAATCATTCACAACTTTCGCTCTGCTGGTTTTCTATTAGGAGAAAAGAATTCAGAGGATGTACTCATAATGATCGAGCAAGCTTTTGAAAAATTCCATGTGAATAAAGAGGGGCAGATTCAGGATATTGTAATTTGCATGACTGGGAAAGAAGGAAAGGAAAGTGACAATGTGAACTGGATGGTGCGACCTTGTCCACCAGGATATAGACTAACCAATTGGAGTGCGACTGAGTTGCCCATAGTTTTTAACTCTATTCCAACGTAATACTTTAAAAAAACAATCTTAATTATCTTTACCCAGAGATATTAAGAGTTTTTTTTTTTCTTCTGTAATGGGCTTTTTTGTTTAAATATTTTCATTCAATAAGTAACAAGCACAATGCATTTTATTCATATTGATGTGTCCATATTCTTTCATTTTTGTTATTTATTTTGTTTTCATTATATATTTTTTCCTATATTGTTTCTTCTTCGCCTATTTATAGGTGTACGGATGCGGAATATGAGGACCTTCCTGTCAGTAATTCTGAAATTGATTTTGAAAGACCCATTTGCACGGGTGATTTTGAAGCTAACGAAGATACTGAGGATTATGGTCTACCTCCGGATCTATTAAGGAAAATAGAACAAGAGAAGAAACAAGTACTTCCTCATAAGGAATTATTGGAAATGATAAATATGGGAAATGGTGAAGAGATAAAGGAAGTCATCATTGGAACTTCATTGTCATCATCAATAAAGGGTGAATTGATAGCCTTGCTCCAAGAATATGTGGATGTATTTGCATGGTCTTACCAAGACATGCCAGGGTTAGATCCGGATATTGTGGTTCATAAGCTCCCTTTAAGGCCAGAACGCAAACCAATTCAGCAAAAGTTGAGAAGAATGAGGCTGGACATGCTGTTAAAGATAAAAGATGAGGTGAAGAAGCAATTTGATGCTGGATTCTTAGAGGTGGAAAAATATCCAAAATGGTAGCAAATATTGTTCCAGTACCAAAGAAGGATGGCAAGGTGCGGATGTGCGTTGATTACCGAGATTTGAACAAGGCCAGCCCTAAAGATAATTTCCTTTTGCCCCATATTGATACTCTGGTGGATAATACGGCAAAGAGTTATTTATTTTCATTCATGGGTGGATTCTCAGGATGCAATCAGATTAAGATGGCACCAGAAGATATGGATAAAACCATATTTGTTACAATGTGGGGAACCTTCTGCTACAAGGTAATGCCATTTGGGTTGAAGAATGCTAGGGCAACATATCAGAGAGCCATGGTGACCTTGTTTCATGATATGATGCATAAGGGAATTGAGGTCTATGTTGATGATATGATCGCAAAGTCACAAGGATAAGAGGAACATATTGCGAATCTTAAGAAGCTCTTCGAACGACTAAGGAAGTTTAGACTCAAGCTAAATCCGGCAAAATGCACATTTGGAGTCACCTCAGGGAAATTGTTGGGTTTTGTCGTCAGCAAAAGAGGAATTGAGATTGACCCGGATAAAGTGAAGGCCATTCAGAATTTGCCACCACTTCATACTCAAAAGGAAATAAGAGGCTTTCTAGGGAGATTGAATTACATTGCTTGATTTATTTCTCAGTTCACTGACAAATGTGATCCAATATTTAAGTTACTTCGAAAACGTGATCCAGGAGAATGGGATGAAGGTTGTCAGATTGCATTTGAAAAGGTTAAACATTATCTATCCAACCCACCAGTATTAATGCCACCTGTTCCGGATAAACCAATGATACTGTATTTATCAGTATTTAAGAGATCCATGGGTTGTGTTTTGGGGCAGCTTGATGAGACTGGAAAGAAAGAACAGGTAGTTTACTACCTCAGTAAGAAATTTACAGATTATGAGTTGAAATATTCGTCGGTAGAAAAGTTGTGCTGTGCCTTAGCTTGGACTGCTCAAAGACTCAGACAGTACATGTTGTACCACACAATGTGGTTGATTGCCAAGCTAGATCCAATCAAGTACATGTTGGAAGCACCTTCTTTGTCAAGGAGGACGGCAAGATGGCAGGTTTTATTGTCAGAATACGACATTGTATATGTAAGTCAAAAAGCTATCAAGGGCAGTACAGTGGCTGAATTCTTAGCAAGTCGGGCAGTGAAAGATTATGAGCTGTTGAACTTTGACTTCCCGGATGAAGATTTGATGTATGTTTCACAAGCAGATGAGGTTCCCCTGAAGAAGAAAGTGTGGAAAATGTATTTTGATGGTGCATCTAATGCCATGGGGCATGGAATTGGTGCAGCCTTCATATCCCCAGAAGAAGATTATTATCCTTTCACTGCTAGATTGGATTTTGATTGTACAAACAATACTGTTGAGTATGAAGCATGTACTATGGGCTTTCGTGCTACAGTAGACAGAAAGATCAAAGTATTGGAAGTTTTTGGAGACTCAGCCTTAGTGATATACCAGCTATGAGGAGAATGGGAAACCCGAGATACAAAGCTAATCCGATACTGAGAACTCATACTGAGTTTATTGGAGGAATTTGAAGAAGTGAATTTCAATTACTTTCCTCGAGAAGAAAACTAAGTGGCAGATGCTCTGGCTACTTTGTTATCAATGTTTAAAGTGAATGAAGGGGTTGAAGTTGTGCCAATAAAAATGAGTATTTATGAGTCTCCTACCCACTGTTTGAGTATTGAAGAACAAGCAGATAGCCTCCCTTGGTATAGCAACATCTTGCAATACATCAAGAGTCAACAGTATCCAGAACAAGCAACAGAAAATGACAAGAGAACTTTGAGAAGGCTAGCAATGGGTTTTGTTCTAGATAGTGAGATTCTCTACAAGAAAGGAAAAGACCAATTCTTATTGAGATGTGTCGGATCTGTTGAAGCTCCGAGAATTATAGAAGAGGTCCATGAAGGGATATGTGGCACTCATGCTAATGGCCACATGCTTGCTAAGCAGATTATGAGGGCGGGGTATTATTGGTTGACAATGGAAGGAGATTGTATCAGTTATTCTCGGAAGTGCCATAAATGCTAGATATATGCAGATAAGATTCATATGCCGCCATCGCCATTGCATGTTATGACTGCACCATGGCCCTTTTCAATATGGGGAATGGATATGATTGGGCCTATTACCCTAAAAGCTTCAAATAGACATCGTTTCATCTTGGTGGGCATAGATTATTTCACAAAGTGGGTAGAAGCTGCTTCATATGTGAATTTAACAAAGTCGGTGGTATGTAGATTTGTTAAGAAAGAAAATCATATGCCGTTACAGGTTGCCAGCAAGAATTATTTTGGATAATGCTCTCAATTTGAACAATAAGATGATAAGAGAAGTGTGTACTCAGTTCAAGATCACACATCATAATTCGGCACCTTATAGTCCGAAGATGAATGGGGCAGTAGAAGCAGCTAACAAGAACATCAAGAAGATTGTTGAGAAGATGACTAATGTGTACAAGGATTGGCATGAGATCTTGCCTTTTGCTCTTCATGCATATCATACTTCGATCCGTACATCTACAGGGGAAACACCATTTTCTTTGGTATATGGGATGGAAGCAGTGCTACCTATTGAAGTTGAGATCCCTTCACTTCGGGTTTTGATGGAAGTTGGACTAGAAGAAGCAGAATAGATTAAAGCTCGTTATGAACAGTTGAATCTCATTGAAGAGAAAAGATTGAAAGCAATTTGTCATGGGCAGTTGTATCAAAAAAGGATGATTCGAGCCCAGAACAAGAAAGTTCGTCCTAGACAGTTCCGAGAGGGGGAGTTGGTAATGAGAAAAATTCTCCCTATAGTGAAGGACCCGCGAGGAAAGTGGGCTCTGAATTATGAAGGACCCTATGTGGTAAAAAGAGCTTTTTCTGGAGGATCATTGATTTTAACTCGGATGGACGGAGAATATTTCAGAAATCTCGTGAATGCTGATGAACTAAAGAAGTATTATGCTTTAAAAGAAAAAAGGTGTGATGCTGTGCACATGGAAATTCGAATGATTCCAAGTGTAAACATGGAAATTCTATATATCTATCTCCCCTGTGGATTGCTTTTTAATGAGAATATTCATGCTTGATATGATGAATGGCCATCTTTCGTATTCCTTTCACTAAGAAGAAATTATCCTTAGTTACCCCTTTGAGCCTTAGGAATTATTCTTTTCTTTAAACCTTGATCAAGGATCATCTTCTACACTGGAGGATAAATGTGAGGAAAAATAATCAAAAATCATGGCAAAAAGCCATCGAAAAATGTGGCAAATGAAAGCCAACAAAGCAAAAAAAAAGAAAAAAAAAAAGTCCAAAAAAAGGACAAATGTTTCAAGAATGAATTCTCCTCAGGAAATGATCCTTGATTCAATCACCCTTAAACACATTTTGGGTCTATTTTATCCTTTCTTTTTTAACCCGAACCTTGGCCTACATTACGTGCTTTAGAAAGTCCATTTTGATCAAGCATGGATATTTAATTTGAAAGGTTATTCTCAAAATTCATCCCATCTTTTGAATTGATATTTTTACTTTGGAAGCATTTAGAATTCTCAGATGCATGGTAGAATAAAAAAATAAAAAAAATAAAAAGAATGTAAAAGGAGAGGTTTAAGCCAAAAACCCGCAAAGGGCGGCTCAGGTACTGATTAAAAGTTCGAATCAATGCTCCATGTAAAGGGGGAGTAAATATCTGAAAATCAGAAGAAAGGGGAACAACTCAGTCTGATGTAACTAAGGAAGCCGAGAGGTTACCCAAGTAAATTGCTTGTTCAAGAGAAATTTCAGATGGTTTGAAAAGGAGGGTTTCCAAGATATTCCGCATCCGGGGCATCTACAACTTATAACTTTACATTTGTTTCTTATATCCTTGATATTTATTTTTACTATTTTAAAACATTTCTTGCAATAAATTCTTGTCATCTTTTTTATGACATTTTTGCTTGATTCATATCTTCTTTCATACATTTTTTAGATGCATTATGATTGTTATTAAATTGAATGATGATTAGTAATAAAAAAAATCTTTAAATAAAAGGATTTCAGAGTATTACTAAGGAATAGATTTAAATCTTGGGAAAGGTTTGGAAAGTTCACCAAGAAAAGAAAATAGTGAACGTGTTGGAGACTCCATCACGAAGTCAGAAAATTTGTGAATTTCAACGAAAGTCAAAAACTGAGACTGTTTGACAAGTTATCTTGAGTGAAGGATTCCTTAAGTGGGGCA
Source organism: Fremontodendron californicum (assembly GCA_030761205.1). Lineage (NCBI taxonomy): Eukaryota > Viridiplantae > Streptophyta > Magnoliopsida > Malvales > Malvaceae > Fremontodendron > Fremontodendron californicum. The sequence goes on along the minus strand of JAULJL010000014.1, from coordinate 21,865,566 downwards.
TCAATAAACAATTGAAGATTCCGTCATGAAGTCGGATAATCTGTGAACCTCAAAGAAACCATGGATTAAAAATCATGACACAATCATTTGATTGCATTCATTCTTAGGAAACATACAAGCATTTGCAAAGCATGTCATTCTCATCATTGCATTTAGCTAACATTGCAGAAATCAGGAAAACTTGGACTTCCCCAAAGTGAACTCGTTCTGTTTTTCAAAAGAGTCGACCCCTGAGATCACCGTCAAGGTACGTTTCCTTTCCAAATCAAACTCATTTTGCTTCTCAAATAAGTCGAGCCCCGAGACCACCGTCGAGGTATTTCCTTTTATTTTAAATCGAATTCATTCTGTTTTGTTAAATGAGTCGAGCCTTGAGACCACCGTTGAGGCATTTCCTTTTGTTTTAAATCGAATTCATTCTGTTTTATCAAATGAGTCGAGCCTTGAGACCACTGTCGAGGTATTTCCTTTTGTTTTAAATCGAATTCATTCTGTTTTATCAAATGAGTCGAGCCTTGAGACCATCGTCGAGGTATTTCCTTTTGTTTTAAATCGAATTCATTCTGTTTATCAAATGAGTCGAGCCTTGAGACCGTCATCAAGGTATTTTCAAATCACGGGTAAGACCTCCGGGCACCATTCTTAAGACTTTCGGGCACCATTCTTAAGACCTCCGGGCATCATTTTTAAAGTCGCATACAGCGTATTTTTTTTCAAAATCACGGGTAAGGCCTTCGAGCACCATTCTTAAGACCTCCGGGCATTATTGTTAAAGTCGCATACAACGCATCTTTTTTAAATCATGGGTAAGGCCTCCAGGCACCATTCTTAAGATTTTCGGGCACCATTCTTAAGACCTTCGGGCATCATTTTTAAAGTCCATACAGTGTATTTTTTTTCAAATCACTGGTAAGGCCTCCGCGAACCATTCTTAAGACCTCCGGGCATTATTGTTAAAGTCCATACAGTGCATTTTTTTCAAATCACGGGTAAGGCCTCCGGGCACCATTTTTAAGACCTCCAGGCATAAGTTTCCAGAGTTTTTACATTTGCTTGAACAAGTCTTTGGTGGTGATAACCAAAGCCTCTGGTGGAGATATCCGGATTTTTACATTTGCTTGAACAAGTCTTTGGTGGTGATAGCCAAAGCCTCTGGTGGAGATATCCAGAGTTTTACATTTGCTTGAGCAAGTCTTTGGTGGTGATAGCCGAAGCTTCTGGAGGAGATACCCAAAATTTTAAACACAGCTTAGCACAAGATAGGTTAAGCCCTCGAGACCATCGTCGAGGTCTTTTCTTCTCCAAATGGAACTCGTTTCCTTAAGATGGGTCGAGCCTTGATTAGTCAGGGAATTCAATTTAAGGACAATATCTTCTATTTACAGTTTTTTTCAACCAAAAAAAAATGAAAAAAGAAAAAAAGAAACCCCCTTTCCCTTCCATTCCCTTCACATGTGATTTCACTAACCGGATAAAATTAGTATTTGTTTATCTTTGCCTGATTCCTGATTCTCAGCAATAGCCAAAGAGGGGCAGCTGTAGACACCTAATTTTGTCGGACCACTAAAACAGGTATGTTTTCTTTCTAAATTGTTGTTTCAGAATGTAAAAAGACTTTTTTCATCCTACAGGTGGTACTCCGTCTAAGAAGGCAAGGATAAAAAGTCAAACCCTAGAAAGTCAACCCCAAAAAGTCAACCCATTTTCAAAATCAAGATTTGAAGTTCAATTAAAAAATGGCGAAAGGATTTTGATGATCCGAGGTCTACATCAACAGATATGGAGTTCAGAAGTTGGGTTACGGAGATTCAGTAGAAAAAAAAAAACCCTAATCCGAGAAATTTGAGAAAAAGTGCTTAAACGATCGAATTGGTCAAAATTGAAGGTTCCAAATGAAAGATAAGCACTGGCTACGGGTAATGGAGAAGCCACTTGAAAGAAAAACTGAAAGAAAAGTCAATCCGGAAGAAAACCGAGAATTAGGATTGTTGGTGGATTTTGATGAAATTGGGAAGAATTACAGAAATGGCCCGATTCGATAAGACTAAAGCCCCTAATGGATGAGGAGTGATTAAAAAAGATAGCCCAAATCTCAATTTGAAGAAACTCTAAAAATCGGACTTGTTTTCAGCAAAACCGGGTTTCGAAGGCAAAAGGGCAAAATTGGAAAATCTGGGAAAAATAGCAAATGAACTCCAAAAATTCTGAAAAATTTTAGATCTCTTTCTTATATCATTTCGAAGATATTGGCGAAAGAAAATCTTGACTCGGAGTTCGTTTGCAAAATGGCCAAATCCCGAGTCCCCTATGTAGAAATTCAAGAAGATAAATCTTGGAAAAATAGCAAATGAACTCCAAAAATTCTGAAAATTTGCAAATCTCATTTTTAAATTATTTGGAAGATATTGGAAAAAGAAAATCTGGATTCGGAGTTTGTTTGCAAAATAGCCAAATCCAAGGCCCCCTATGTAGTAATTCAAGCAGTTAAATCCTGAAAAAATACCAAATGAGTTCTAAAAATTATGAAAAATTTCAGATCACGCTTTTAAATTATTTGGAAGATATTGGTGAAGAAAAATATGGATTTGGAGCTCGTTTAAAAAATAGTAAAGTTTGGGAGCATAAAAGGGCAATTTTGGAAGAAAAAATCCAAATAAATAGCAAATGGACTCAGACGATTTTGAAAACTTCCAAAATTCAATTTTTTATTATTTTGAAAGTATTGAAAAAATAAAATTTGAATTTGGAGTCCGTTTGCCATTTATTTATGTTCGGGGGGCAAAAAAGTCATTTTACCCAAGAAACCGAAAATGGCTTTTCTTGCCTTTTAAAAAAATGAAATATGGGATGGAAGAAAAGGGGTTGGCCGGTCAAGGCCCAAGAATGGGTAGATATTTTTTTATTTTTAATAAAAAAGCCAACAATGAAGAGTAAGTTATTTTTTTATCAAGCCTTTGCAAATAAGCCACATGGACCAATGCATGAAAAGGGAGAGTGTCAACATAATGGCTTAAGATTCTTGAACAGATGTAATTGTGGATAGCTGATGGCCTAATCTAAGGGTGATAATTTCATATTTTAAACATCTTGGATCAATAGCCTTTGGATGAAAATTGGTTGAATGAAAAAAGACAACATCCTAGCCTAGAGAGGGCCATTCGACCACTACAAGGAGGGGTCACTCTCTCTTTCATTTTCAGCTATTCACTCTCTATTCTCTCTTGATTTTTGCTGATTTTTCTCTCTATTGTTGAAAGGCAAAAAGAAAAGTTTAGAAAAGAAAGTTAGAAGAGAAAAACCTTGAAATATAGCTTCTAGAGGTTGCTTTAAGCACAATACTCTTGCACTTTCTTTGATTTTCCATTCTTGATTTGCTGTTTTGATTACTATTTTAGTGAATTTTTTTATTTTTCTTTTAAAATAAGTGTTTTTAATATTCTTTTTGATTTGCTCTTTTGATTACTATTTTGGTGAGTTTCTTTTGATTTTTCTTTTAAAATAAGTGTTTTTAATATTCTTCTTCAAGTTCTTATTCATACTTTCTTGGAAAGAAGCTTTTAATTTTTTTTTTTTTTGTTATAAGGGTGGCTGAATGGTCTTTTTTTGGGTAATTGTTGTTTACATTTTTTATTTTATGTTATTCTTGATATTTAACAAGTTTTGGTGCTTTAAATCTTCTTCTAATACATAAACATGAAGCTTGTTTTAATTTGGTTGTTTGCTTGTTTCCATTTTTGAGTCTATTATCTTGTTATCATGTTTATTTTACTTGTCTTGCATTTTTTGATTTTCTGTTTTCAAAATGTTTAAGTTTGTTTGTGTTTTACATTTTGTAATCAATGTGTTTGTGAAAATGCCTATTGGTTTTCATGCCTTTACTTTATATTTGCATGATTTGAGTGTTATTCTTTAGCTATGCATGTTAGTATATCATGTGTTTGTGAAAATGCCATGCTCATTTTAAGCATGAGGCCATTTGGCCACCCTCATGTTGTGTGCTTTGTGTGTGCATTTTTGTTATGCTAGTTGAGAGTTTAGCATTTTCATGATATTTGGTTGTGTATTTTGTTTTAAGCATGCCATATGTTTGTGTTATTGCCATGCATTCTTTAGATTTAGGATTGGTTTGCTTTGCCATGCATATTCATGCATTTTAGACCTAGGTTACATTAAATGCCATGCAAGTTTCATTTAGGTCTAGGTCATTTTATTGATGCCATGCATTTTTCATGTCATTTAGGTTTTAAATCATGCATTTCATGCATCATATATGCTGTATTTTCATGCATTTCATGTTATTTCCACTTGACTTATGACTTAGGCCAATCAATGGTTCAAAGTCATGCTCACATGAGCATACTTGTGGAAAATTAAAGAGTTGTCAAATTGATTATTCTACTTTTGTGATTTTTTTTACTTAGCCAATTTTTTGCCTAACTTTTCAAAAGTGTTAGCTACTGTTTTTGAGTCTTTAGGAGAGTCTCTAAAATTTTTACTTTGATTTTTAAATGATTTTTTCGAAGGCAAAAAAATGTGTTTTGGCAAAACAGTTTTTTCACCCAATACTCATACTTTCCCGATTTTTTTGGGCAGTCACCTTTTATCAGAAAATTAAGCCGATTTTTTCCCGTGTAGTTTTACATGTCCTGAGTCTCCAGTAGTTTTTTTATATATTTTTTTTGAATTTTGAAAAATAGGGTAAAAAATCGTGCTTCAAAATTGGACAATGGAGGCAGAATTGAATTTGAAAGAAAATCATTTTCTGTTTGGTTAAATTACTTAGAGGGGGCTGATTAGGAAGTTTAGCTACTATTTTAGGATAGTTTCTAAGCCTTTTTAAACTCTAACAATGATTTTTTAAATCTCGGTTTAAGGGTAGTCAAGTCCGGGATTTTGGAAATTAAAGCCATTTTAAAAAGGGTTTAGCTAAGTTTTAATTTTTAATCTAAGCTTTTCAAAATTGTTTTCAAACAATCACAAAGTATTTTGGTTTTAGAATATTTAATTTGATATATTTTCCTAAAGTAGCAGGATATCTTTTTAGATATATGGATTTTCTTAATTAAAGAAAAAAATACATTCTCATGCATTGCATTTTCCATATTCATGCATACTATATAATATGTGATTTTTGCTATGTTTAATTTTCATGATGGTGCTATTATCTTTGATTTAAATTTTTGATATTATATTAATTGTTATATGGTTTTGAATATTTCATGATATCCTATGCTTTTTATTTAGTTATTTTTGTCATATTATTTAGCATATACTATGTTCATGCATTATTATTTTTATTTTTATTTTCATGCATATTATATGATAGCATTATTCTATGTTTCATGTCATTTATATTATATGCCATATCATTTATATTTGCCATGTCATTTAAATTATTTCATTTCATATAGAATATATTATGTTACCTAGGTCATTTCATTTCATGTAGAATATATTATGTTACCTAGGTCATTTCATTTCATTTAGAATATATTATGTCACTTAGGATATTACATTTCATATAGAATATATCATGTTACCTAGGTCATTTCATTTTATTAAGAATATATCATGATATTTAGGATATGGCATCTCATTTAGAATATGTTATATTACTTAGGTTATATTCATTTCATCTAGAATATATTATGACACTTAGGTCATATCATTTCATTTAGATTATTTCATGTCATCTTTATTATGTCACACATTTTCATATTCATATTTTTTTAAATGTGTTTTAAAATAAAATAATGATTTTCAATAAAATAAAGATATTCTCGAGCTAAAATAATTCATGAGTTCTCTGCAGGGTTTGCTGGGAAGGATATCATCAATTATCATTAATAACGGAATATTTTCTTTAAAATGAGAATGATTCGGAAAATTTTCAAACTAATAAAAATTTCTATATTTTGCCACGTTTGTTGGGGAATATATGAAAATTTTGAAATTAATAAATTCCGGATCATTTTCAATTATAAATGGAATTATTTTTTTTAAAATTGGGAATTAACTTGAAATACCAAATTAAAAATCGACTTTTTACCGAGACTTGAGATAACACACAATTAATAAGGTATCGTTTTATACGGGCGTTGTGGGGATGCTAATCCTTCCCCACACGTAACCAAGTCTCGAACCCGCTTCTTTGATTTCTCTGGTTTAAAACGCAGACTTGAAATTGGTTTTAAAAAATATTTTAATTAATTTTAAAATGTTTTATAAAACCAGTTTTAATAGGTGGCCGATCACACCTAGCTAAAAAAGATTGGTGGCGACTCCATGTCTTTTTCAAGGTCATTTTCAAAACCTTCATTTTTCAAGAGGAATTAAGTAGACTTTTCGTCCTTTTTTTAAATGTCACGCTTAACAAATAATAAAGTCTTGCGATGAGACTTGTTATTTTTTTAGGTTGCGACAATTATCAAAATCATATCAAATATTATTAAAATCATATCAAAGGTTATCAAAATAATTTCAAAGGTTAACAAAATTATATCCAAGGTTGTTAAAAATATATCAAATGCTATCAAAACTATATCAAATGTTACCAAAACTATTACAAAGGTTATCAAAATTATATCAAGCGTTACCAAATTTGTATTATAGGCTTTCAAAATTATATCAAAAGTTACTGAAATTATATAAAATGTTACCACAATTATACCAAAGATTACCAAATTATATCAAATGTTACCAAAAACATATAAAAAGTTGACAAAATTATATCAATGTTTATCAAAAACACATCAAAGGTTACCAAATTCATATCAATGATCATCAAAATTATATCAAATGTTATCAAAAATATATCAAAAGTTGTCAAAATATATCAAATGTCACCAAAACTATTAGAAATGTTATCAAAATTATTACAAAGGTTTTCAAAATTATATAAAAAGTTACTAAAATTATATCAAAGGTTTACCACAATTATATCAAGGATTATCCAAAATTATATCAAAAGTTACCACAATAATATAAAAGTTATCGAAATTATATCAAAAGTTATCAAAATTATACCTAAAGTTACCAAAACTATTTAAAAAGTTACTAAAATTATATCAAAGGGTACTAAAATTATATCAAAGTTTACCAAAACTATACAAATGTTATCAAAATTACCAAAGGTTATCAAATTATATCAAAGATACCAAAATCATATAAAAATTACCAAAAGGATACCAAAATTATATTAAAGGTTACCAAAATCATATAAAAGATTACCAACTATATCAAATGTTATCAAAATTATATCAAAAGTTACCAAAATTGTATAAAGGTTATCAAAATGACAAAATCATAAAAGATTATCAAAATCATATCAATTACCAAAATTATTTCAAAAGTTCCTAATATTATATCCAAGATACCAAAATAATTACAAAAGTTATCAAAATTATATTAAATATTAAAAAATATCAAAGGTTATTAAAATTGTATTAAAGGGTATCCAAATAATATCAAAGGTATATCAAAGTTTATTAAAAGGTTATCAAAATTATATCAAAGATTATCAAAAAATATCAAAGATTATCAAAATTGTATCAAAGGTTACCAAAATTATATTAAAGATTATCAAAATCAAAATTATACCAAAGTTTAACAGAATCTATAAAAGGTTACCAAACTTATATCAAATGTTATCAAAAGAGTATCGAAGGTTACCAAATTACATTAATGCTATCAAAATCATATCGAAGTATATTAAAATCATATCACAGATCATCAAAATCCTTTCAAAGGTTAACAAAAGTATATCTAAGGTTGTTAAAATTATATCAAAGGTTATCAAAACTATATCAAAGGTTACAAAATCTATTATAAAGGTAATCAAAATTATATTGAACCAGTGCCAAGGTAATATTTATAGAAAGAAAATTGTAATAAATGCGTTTCTTTTTCTTAAATTTAGTAAAAGTAATGTATTAAATGTAAAAAAAAATTCTTAAAATGATACTTAAATAATCCTTAACTGGTGCCTTATATTATAGGCTTTCAAAATTATAACAAAAGTTACCAAAATTTTATCAAACATTACCACAATTATATCAAAGATTCTCAAAATTATATCAAAGGTTACCAAAACCAAAAATATTATCAAAGGTTAACAAAATCACATCAAAGGTTATAAAAAATTATATCAAAATTTACCAAAATTATATAAAAGGTTATCAAAATAATATCAAAGGTTACCAAAATTGTAACAAAGGTGACCAAAATTACATCAATGATTACCAAAATTATATAAAGTGTTACCAATTTTATATTAAAGGTTACCAAAATCACATCAAAGGTTATCAAAATTTTATTGAAGATTATCAAAATTATATTAAAGGTTATTAAAATCATATTAAAACCCATCAAAATCATATCAAGGGATATTAAAATCATATCAAAGTTATCAAAATCATATCTAAAGTTACTAAAATCATATCAAGGATTATATTATATATTATATAAAAGTTATGTATTTATTGTTACTTATTATATATTTACGTCACAATCATTCATGTCTAATATCATATGGTAATATATTATTGTAATTTAACATAATTTTATGTTCCTTGTGTCTTATCATACTACCAATTTAATCTTAATTATTTTCTTTGGTTATATCGTTATGTTTTGATTCTAGTCCAGTAAATAATGCTTTAAGATTGTCTGTGACTTAATAGCTAGATAAATAAAATATTGATTCTTAACTAATAAATGTTCTTTCTAATATTCCTTTAAAATTGTTCTTAACAATAAATTTGAAAGTGTTATTTTCATTAAAAAATTAATAAAAATAATGAATATTTTATTAATTTAATTAAAAAAATCAATAATTAAGGATAAAATAATTAATTTAATAATTATCAAAAATATATATGTCGTTCACTATTTATACTTTTAAAGTTTGTACTTTTATATATAGTATTGATGTTGATTATAGATATTTTATTCGTTGCCTATAAAATTTTCATTCATTAAATCATTAATAGTCTAATCTAGATATCCAATGCATCCATGTTAAGAAAAGTAAATAAATCCATGTTAAGAAAAGTAAATAATGTTAAAAAATTTATACTTTCAAAACTCCAATATGGATAATAACATAGATGTGGTAATAACATCTAAATCATAGGTATGGACCACATGATTTTGAAGAGAACAATTAACCACTAATATAATACCATTTATGTAACATAATAGCCTAATGACAGTGACATCCATCCTTTTCTCCAACTTTTTTTTGGGCGAAGTTTTCATACTTAATTAAATACGAGTATAATCCCACAAAAAAGAAAATGTCAAATGTCAAATTGGAAATTGGAAATTGGAAATTGGAAATTGTTTCTCTCCAACTTAAAAACATTAATTAAAAACAATATTATCATATTTTTTTTTGGTACAAATAATATTATCATATTTTTAGGATAAACTATATATAGTATTATATACAGTTCTTAATCATATGGTGTTATAATGTTGCTTTTTCCACACAAAAATGAAATAGCTCAATCATCGGCCAATAAGAAGAAGACTTTTACCCTGGATGCAGCAAAATTTTGACCGATTAATGCTTTAATCAGCAATGAAGTCAAATGCCTAATTAATAAATTTGGTTCTATTATTTTGTGCTGACTCCATCTTCTCCTGCTCTTAGTATATAATTATAAATCCTAATTGGTATTCATAATTCTTAAAATTCAAATGACACTTCATTTTTTACTTTATATATATATATATATATATATATATTCTTGACACTAATTAGGCTCCATTTGAATGGACGGTGAGATTAACTCCAGTGATATTAAAAACAGCGGTGGTTGTGAGATTAATTACTATAGCGGTGAGATTAAAATCAGTGGTAAGATATATGTTTGGATGCAAAAGCAGTGGTGACGATGAGGTGAATTATAGTTAGAAAAAAAAATAACCATTAAGGACATTAGATTAAAATTTGTATATAATAAAATTATAACATGTTTGAGGAATTAATAAATTATTAAAAATAAAATTATATTTACACATTTAAAAATAAAAAATAATATTAAATGAATATATAAATAATTTATTTAAAATAGTAATTATATAAATAATTTATTAAATAATTATAAATTTATTTTAAATAAACAAAACATAAATAATAAATAAAAATAAGACTAAGACTACGACTAAGACTAAGACTAAAAGTAAAAGTAAAATAAATAAAAAAATAATGTAGGGTAAAATGGGAAAAAAACACCTTCAGTGAATGAAAAATTCTCAACTAGAGCATTTTCCGCCAGTGAAATTTTTTTTTTCCCACTGGTGGCCACCTAGACAATCTACACTGGGCTCATACTATCCAAATGGATCGCTCGATGAGTTTGCATCAAAAAAGGTGCTTCATCGCACCGTAACGGGACTTCGTTCAAAACCAAATGAATCTTTAAGATTCATTTGGATGGACAATAAGATTGGCTTCGGTGAGATTAAAAATAATGGTGAAAGTGAGATTAGATACTGTAGCGATGAGATTGGATACTGTGGCGATGAGATTAAAATCAGCGGTGAGATATGTGTTTGGATGCAAAATCAGCAATAGCGGTGAGGTGAATTATAGTTAGAAGATAAAATGACCATTAAGGACATTAAAATAAAATGTGAATATATAATGAAATTTTTAGATTATTTGATATTATAAAATTAATAAATAATTAAAATTATATTTATATCAAATAATAATTTTATTAATAGATAATTAAAAATTAATAAAAATAATAGTAATATATCAAATAATATTTTTGTAGTTATTTATTTATAATTAATTTATATTAATATATAATAATAACATTTATATATTTATTATATTTATACAATAATAAAATTTATATATTTGTTAACTTATTATATAATAATAAATTTATCATATATTTATTATATATAAAAAAAACTAAGTGAATTAAAAGTGGGGTAAAATAGAGAAAGGCCCTCCTACTAGAGGGCCTTTCTTTTCGCTGGAGCTAGCGAAAAAAAGAGGCATCAGTGCGGTGAAACACTGTTCACTGCATTGATGCCAAGTGATCCAAACGTTTATATCGGCGCAGTTGGGACAAAAAAGTATCCCAACCGCATCGAACTGGAGGTCCGTTTCAAACGGACCCTTAGTCGACAGAAACTGTGAGTGCAAGCTCACCACCCATGCAAGGAAAAAGGGAAAATAATTGAGAATTGAGAGGAACAAAATAGAGTTATCAGTTTCGTATTGGTATCAGTCGTATCGATTGATATGTATTATTTTTGTTTTAAATTGGTACGATCAGCAGCAAGTAACATTTTGATTTAAATATCAATCTGTTCTAGCTCGTATCGATCATATCACTTCGTACTTGTCGTACCAGTTGATACAAGATGTTTTTTTTATAAAATATTTTCACTTATTTTATTTTTAATCAATTTTAATGCTTTTTTTATGATCATTTTTATTTTTCATAATTTTATTTAAAAATAACACATGTGCATTAAATTAGGTTATTAAAAAATTACCATATTTTTTATATTTTATATTTATTTTATTTATTTAAGATTTGAAATTTTTGAATCTTAAAATTTTATAACATTTAAAGTTTATATTTACATATAAACATATAAATATATATAATGAAGATATATTTTATGTGTATATATTTTTTATAGACAAAATATTAAAAAATACAGATAAACTTGAAACGATGCATCAAAATACACAAATATCAATACATACTGATACTAAAAAAATGATACACCTATTAATACAGTACTGATTACTTTTAAAATAATACAACATAATTTTTAATTTTGTACCTGGGCAATTGAATATATATATATATATATATATATATATATACATAATTAATTAATTAACCTGTTTCAGTGTGATAGGATCCAAGATGACCCAATCCCATGGTAATTTCTATATGGACCAAGATCCAAGAAGATCTAGGAAACATGACAAGAATGGGTGAAATTCACTTAGGCCATGTTGCAAGTTATTCAAGAAAGGCTTCAAAATGCAAGATGGGCTTCCATCCAAGTTTAGTCTATGTGATTCAAGAACACAAGGTGGCGGCATTGGAAGATTAGAAGTGGGCCTATTCTTTAATTCATTAATTGACATGGCACTTGTGGAGACCAATTCATTTAATGATGTGGAAAGAAAGATTGGGTTTATTTTAAGTCTTTTAATTATTTAGGCATTTGAGCCTATATTGTGTAACATGTTTAATAAGCTAGTGGGGTCTACCTTCATTAAACTAGTTGGACATCTTTTAATTATTTAGGTTTGGGCTGGAGCATGTTCAGCCCATATTTAAGCATTCTTTATTAAGTTTATTAGGTCTGGCCGACTTTAGGACTTCCAAGGAGAGTAGTAGTGCTTGGTCGAATTCCAATGTAACTAGTATTAGGTTTAGGTTATGTAGGGAGGCTATAAATACCATGTGTAGCCACTTACAACTAATTATCTTTTGATCAATTAAGTTCTGATTTTATTCAGTGAGAGTTTTCTCTTTTAGTTCTTGAAAGAACTTAGAACTTATCAAAGAATTCTTCTTTGTGGCGTTCAACACCTTCAAACTTAGGTTCTTGAAACAAGCATTATTGGGGTCTAACTAGCTTAGCTTAACTAGGTTTTTTGAAACAGAATTTCACTGGGTTTAAGTTTTCATTTCTTGAATCTTGGCTTTTCTGGGTTAGGTATCCTAAATTGTTAGTGGGTTCAAAGGGTTCAACCTCGAAGGTTCACATCATTTGATATCAGAGCTTAAGCTTCCAATCAGGTTTTTTTTTATAGTTATCGCTTTGATTTGTTGTTTGTTACTTCTTTTCGGGGTTTCAGATACTATCATAGCAAAATCAATAACAAGATTTTGGTGTTTCAGGCATTCTTGTCTTGGGATTATAGCTTTATGCATTATTGTCTTGGGGTTATAGTTTTTAGGCAATCTCGTTTGAGGTTTCGTTCTTGGAAGTTGGTTTAGATCAAGAGTCTGCTTCTTGCGTTCTTGATTTATTAAAATTCGTTCTTAGTCGTTCTTGATCATTCTTGATCCGTTCTTTAAAAAAAAAAATCAAGAATTTAGAGGGGCATTCGAACAGTCCCAATAAAGAAAAAAGAAAGTCATCCAAGATTTCAAGAAAATCAAGAAGTCTCTTTCTTGAAAAAGAAAAAAAAGAAGAGTGTTTGAATAGGCAGAAAAAGAAAAAAAGATTCGAAAAAGATTGAAAAGAAGAGGAAAGAATCGACATTTATCTTTTTTTTACTAACCAAAGTTGTTTTGCAGCAACTTTAAGATGTATGGCGACGAAGTACAACAGGCTCTGCAAGAGATGAAAGAGTTCACCTTATTGTTTGGGAGGTTTGTGCAACAAGAGGAAGAAAGATGGAGAACAAAAAAGAGAGAGAAAAAAAAGTGAGGTGGCTGCAAATAAAGAAAAGCAAGAGGAAACGGAGAGTAAAAAAGAAAGTGAAAAAGAAATAGAGGTAGCTAAAAATAAAGACACAAGAGAGGAGCCATTAGTGAAAAATGAGACAATTTATGTCGAGGGAAACAAAGAATTTGAGAATATGTCTGATGCAAAAGAGAGTGAGATTCTTATTCTTGATGCTCCTAACCAATCTTTTCTTATTTTGCCTATTTCTTTGTTGAAGGATTGTGAAGATTTATTTTTGGAGGAGTTGCAGGATGGGTTGCCACCCATAAGCAGCATTGCACATCACCTTGATTTGGTACCTAGCGCCGTCATTCTCACAAACAAGGTTGAGATTCGAGGCGAATCTTTTCGAGGAAATGGGGAATGATAGGATCCAAGATGGCCCAATCCCATGGCAATTTCTATATGGACCAAGATCTAAGAAGATCTAGGAAACATGACAAGAATAAGTGGAATTCACTTGGGCCATGTTGCAAGTTATTCAAGAAAGGCTTCAACATGCAAGATGGGCTTGCATCCAAGTTTAGTCTATGTGGTTCAAGAACACAAGGTGGCGGCATTGGAAGATTAGAAGTGGGCCTGTTCTTTAATTCTTTAATTTATCAATTGACATGGCAAGGAAGATTGGGTTTATTTTAAGTCTTTTAATTACTTAAGCATTTGGGCCTATATTATGTAACATGTTCAATAGGCTAGTGGGGTCTACCTTCATTAAACTTGCTTGACATCTTTTAATCATTTAGGTTTGGGCTAGAGCATGTTCAGCCCATATTTAAGCATTTTTTATTAAGTTTATTAGGTTTGGCCGACTTTAGGACTTCCAAGGGGAGTAGTAGTGCTTGGCCGAATTCTAATGTAACTAGTATTAGGTTTAGGTTATGTAGGGAGGCTATAAATACCTTGTGTAGCCACCTACAATTAATTATCTTTTGATCAGTTAAGTCTGATTTTATTTAGTGAAAGTTTTCTCTTTTAGTTTTTGAAAAAACTTATAACTTATCAAATAATTCTTCTTTATGGCGTTTAACACCTTCAAATTTAGGTTATTGAAACAAGCGTTCTTGGGATCTAGCTAGCTTAGCTTATCTAGGTTATTTGAAACAGGATTTCACTGGGTTTAAGTTTTCATTGCCTGAATATTGGCTTTTCTGGGTTAGGTATCCTAAATTGTTAGTGGGTTCAAAGGGTTCAACCTCACGGGTTCACATCACAGTGTTTTGGTAGGGGATTGGATCAACCGTGTAGACTTGATAATTCGTGTATCTTTATTGTATTTTTGTATTTTTCATATGTTATAATCGTGTTTAAGGTATTATATATATATATAAATTCTGATACGTTAATAATTTATTTTATATAGATTTCAACACGTTTATGTATTCGTATAATTTTCTTATCATTTTTTCGTATCGTGTCGTATTTTTTATCATATTTTAATTATTTTTTTGTATCATATTCGTATCATATAATTGAATCATGTCCGTTAGATCTACAACTAGTGCCCAGGGGATGATGGGATTGATTAATGCTACACCAATTTTTCAGGTTTTATTGTGCAGCTCACAGCTACAGACTCCAACCTTTAAAAAAAAATGCTATTTGCATTATTTCTGATTTTTGATAGGCTGTAAAATTCTCTGCCTTTGCTATGGATCATAAAATAATATGTCAAATAAGAAATTAAAAATATATATTTTAAAGGAAAAGAGTGTCTGGAATTATTAATATACATAAAGCATCTTTTATATGATTGATGTGCTTTTTACCAAGTAAAATGTTAGGAACCTACTTTTTCTTTTTGGCCCATATTTAGGAATTTATATATTTGGTGGATTTTTTAATGATAATAGTCATTAAATCGTTATAGTTTTCTGTTCGTTTTCTAATCACTTTAAGTTTGATTTTTTAATTGATAATTTCACTTAATATTATTTGAACATAATTAATCAATTGACATAATTTACAAATTTAATATAATTTAAAAAACAACAATTCAATAAAATATTCCAAACCATTAAAATTAAATGTTAAAATTAAACAATTGCAAAATCGGTTTTTACATGTTTTCCAAAATTATTCTTAAATTTTTTTATATTAATATGGTGAGTCCTATTTTTTAAAATTATATTTAGTTGAAAAATATATATATATAAAAGAATGGAAACATAACGATGTGAAATGAAACATGAGAAAAAAAATACAATAAATTCATATTTGATGAATTTTTTTATTTAAAAAATTCATTGTGTAAATGTACATGTTTAATACTTTTTTAAATAAATTTAAAATTATATTATTTTTATTTGATGATATTTTAAAATAAAAAATGAAAAATAGAAAATGTCCAAAACTCTTTTTTTTTTCTTCAATTTTCTCCTAAATGGTTAAATCTTTTTTTTTACTTTGTTTTTTGCCTTGATTTCAATTTGTTACTCTTCTATCCCCTTTTCTGTTATTTTTCTTTTCACCAATATGCCACATGGAACATGTTCTTCGATGTCAACCGCGGCCACATGCTAGGCCGTTATACTACCGGCTACTGGCTACAGCTACAAGCTACAATAATGGGGGGGCTAGTTTTGGGCAGGCGCCGTAAAAGAAAACTAGATTGAAAGTTAAATGAGTGATTTTTTTTTCTTTCTTTTTAATCAGTTGAATTGATTGATTTTTTAAAATAATATTTAAAATATTTTAAAAATAATTTTAATATTAAATAAATATTATATATAATAAATAATTAATAAAAATATGTATTTGATTTAGTGATATAATTTTTAATATAATTCTAAAAAATTATTGATTCATATCTCTTCACTTATAAAAAATATTAAAAAAAATAATAAATAATAGTTTTTCTCATTTTTTTATCGATTGAATTGATTTTAGACCGAGTTAAATAATTTTCGATTTTTATATAACACTAGACTGAACAAGAGTTCAATTTTTAATCGAACCAATCCAATCGATCAATTCAACCCGATCCGATCTGTTCTTTTCATCCATTGTCGAGACCTGATCTTCGTTGCCAAGTTATAGTATATCGGGCAATGACAAATAATCTTATACAATTAAATGAAAGCAATCCCCTCTGGGATTTCAATTTGGTTAAAGCAATCCCCCTCAAATTGAGGGGGATTGCTTTATTATTGGTTTGCCACGTGGCAAGTAATATTTATTATTATTATTTTATTTAATTAAGACAAAAATAATAAAAAAAAATATTTATGTATTTGTATTGTATTTGTATTATTTTTTGTGTCATAATCGAATTCAAGATATTATATATTTATAATAATTTTTGACACATTAATAATTCGTTTTATATAGATTTTGACACTTTATTTGTGTCGTGTTTTAATTATTTTTCTCATGCTGCGTTCGTGTATTTATGTCGTCTAATTGACATTATTCAAATAACTCCTAATTTTGTGTCACGTATCGTCGTGTTCATATTTTTGTTACTTTTTCGTATCATAATCGTTTTCAAAATATTATATATTTATATAAATTATGAAAATAACTTATTTTATAAGTTATGAGTTATTATTTGATAGTTGTTAGATTTATATTTTATTTTTTAATATGAATAGAAATGATGGATAACAATATAATCTAAATGAATTAAATTTTTATATCCATCTTAATTTTTTTATTTTTATATATAATGCATATATAATGAATTAGATTCGTGTATTCGTATTATTTTATATCTATATCTTATTTTAAAAGTTTTTCTCAAGTTGAAATATTTTGCATAGTTCGTGTATTCATGTTATTTTATGTGTTATAATCATATTTAATGTATTATCAACGATAATAAAATCGAAGCAACGCAAGAATTCAAACACTAGTATATATATATATAAAAGCTTGAAATAGACAAAATAAATTAAAAAAAAAACCAATAAATACAAAATAATCTCAATCAACAATTACTTGAAAAATTCCCCAACTTTGACAGACAGTCTGCAATTCATTTCCTTGGAATCTTAACATTCCCGTAAAAAAATACATGTGTATGATGGTGCTTACTAGGAAAAATTCTACATAAATATTCTTAAAATTAGCTTTCCGTAAACTCTAAAATATATGTAATTTGTCATATTTATATGTAAAAAAAAATTTACATATATAAATAACAACTTTCAATTTACATAAATACATAACATATTTGTTATGTTTATATGTAATTTGTCATGTTTATATGTAATTTGTTATGTTTATATGTAAAAAAAATTTACATAAATACATGACAACTTTATGTAAATTGTCATATTTATATGTAATTTTGTCATGTTTATATGTAATGAAATCTATTTTAAGCTCACCCTAAAGAACATACCTTAAAACTCCCCGCTGACTAGTGAATTTATAGGAAATATGTTTTTTTTTTAATTATTTTTTCTTTTTCTTCTTCACTTCTTCTACCTCTTTCATCTTTCTTGCATGTTTGGGTCGACCCACCTTACTTTTTTCTTTTCATGATTTTTCATCCCTCTGTCCCTCTCTTTTTTTCATAACAATTTTATTTAGAGATCTCCTTTTCTTTTATTTATTTTGGATAAATAAAAATTCTTAACTTATCTAAAAAATAAAAATTAAATTTTACTAGTAATGAATGATGCACTCAAATGAGTATATCATATTTAATCCTTATACTAAAAAGATCAATTGTAAAGTATAATGATTAGTAAGGATCGAGTCCACAGGGATTGATGTTTAATTTAACAATTATTAGTTTAAACTTAAATTCAATGAAAACAAAATAAAATGGGAGTTTTTGAAATCAGTTTAAAAATAAAACAATCAATAAAAAGTAAGAAAGCAAATAAATAAGAAGTGATCAGATGTGAGAAATATGGCTAAAGGTTCATTCTCCACAACTAGACAATATTATGAATCAATAATCAAATCTATCAATATCAATTATCTATCAAAGTTAACAACCGTAGATAACAACATCATGTGTTACTCCAATCCTTCCTTAGTTCGTCATTAAGCAGGACGAACGCCACTACTTAATCTCTAACTATCAAAAAACTTAGGATAAACATCTCTAAATTTAATTTGATAGCAGGCTTATGATGAGAAAGATAGGTTGATCTAAGCAACAAAAACATGAACATGAATTGTTTAACATAGGTTGTGTTCCACTTTGCAATTAGCAAAAACTTTAACATAATCATTAATCACAAATTACCACTTATGAATATGAAATCAAGACAATTACAGTGATCAAGACTCCTAAACTAGCATTAGATAATTATCAAGATCTATCTAGTATGCATCCTAAACAAATCAAGATAAAAATCATAAACAATTCTTATGGAAGAACACAAGCAACTTTGATAGAAAACTAATAATTGATAGAGCTTTGAAATCACCCTTAACTAAAGAAAAGTTTAGCCTTACATAGGCATTGTCAACATAAACATGAACATTCAAAAGAAACTAAGAAGAAAAATAAAATAAAACTTAGAGAGAGAGAATAAGAAGAAGAAGAAGATTGATAAATAATCAAAAACATGTCATAGTTGGTGGCTTAAAAGATGGTATTTATAGAGCTTTCAAGTCTTGAAAACCCTTTCTTGCTGATCAAGAAAGCTAGGAGTCAAAGGAGTACAAAATAGGCAAGTTTTATGAGTTTTGCAGGTTTTTCCGGATTTGAGGACAGAATGGGTGGCGCCGCAGCGCCAAGTACACTGATTTGCACGTTTTTGCTCGTTACGTCGGTTTCGCGACTACTGCACTATCTCGCATTTCGTTGGCTGATTTGGATAACTATCCATTGTCCGATTTAGGCATGTAAATATCGTTGGAAAGTTATTCAAGTCAGCTTCAAAAGTCAAGAAGGAAGTTTCTTCAAATAATGAATTTAACATAATGATTTCCTTGCAACAAGCTCCGGAGGTCAAATTTGCCTGATCATCTAACAATAAGAATTTGATATTTTTGACTCCCAAGTCTTCTTCCATCTTTTGATTGTGACTTTATAAGCTATTTAACATCATAATTGACATGTTTTGACTTCATCTCTACCAAAATACCTATAATTCATAAAAATATAATAATTTGTCAAGAAACTTAAGAATTAAAGCACAAAGTATAAGGAAATAATACATGAAAATGTATGCAATTACGCACTTATCAAATTCCCCCACACTTAGTTTTTTGCTAGTCCTCGAGCAAAATTAAATAAAAACAAAATAAGAAATCCTAATCTAGTCCACTTTCAATAAAAATGAGAGATAATCATTAAACAAGTCTTATAACTAATCACCAACTTAAAGAGTTTCACAAGAAACCATGCTTGATAGTAAAAAGTTTGAGTTAAGCTAACATTAACATAACATATCTCAATCAAAATAGTGCATGTTCAAACTTAATTTCAACTTCTCACTTGGGATACTCTCATGATTTTCACTCTTTAAAGTAGTGGCAAAGTGTTTATACTCAATCAATCTCATGAAAATAGTTCTACCATATGCTTGCTTGTCCACCTATTCTTTACTACTTAGATCATGCAACTTCATGACTCAAGAGGTCTTTATTCAAGGTTGTAATAGGGCCAAGGGGTTGTAATGTGGTTAAAGAAATAAAGGATAAAGATATCACAAAAGTTCCAATTTTTTTTAGAGTTTAGAGACATAATAAGATCGTACAAATACAACTTCTCAAAACTCACAAAATAACATTGGCTAAATATTCATGTTGAGCTTTTGCTTCATTCTAGCCAACTTTGTAACATATTTTTCTTTAACCAAAAGTTCAAGAGATTATTCAAATATATATATATATGTATATATATTTATGGGAATGTATTTTTACAATGTTCCATTTTCTTTTTGTCTTGACTTTTGCCTTTCTCCTCCCCCACACTTATCTTTTGTTCTAATCCAAATTTTCAAAAAGCAACCCTTGCTTTTGCAATATGTCTCAAAGATTCTAGTCCATCTTTAGAACAAGGGTAAAGATATAAATGTGTTTAGGCTAGATGTAAGATCTGGTTACCAATAAAATAGCATATTCAATGTAGGCTCCAATTGGCTCACTAGAGGGATGTTCTCTTTAAACATCAAAAGGGATGGTTGTTTGGCCCTAGTCATAATCATAATGCCTCAATCATATTCATGTTGTTACATGCATCAATATAGTCTCAAAAAGGTTTAAAACAAGTTCTAGAGAAAAATGTAATCATAAGAGCACTCAAGAAGAAATTAGATTGATATATATAATGCATCAATCATATAGGCTCAAAACTCACAAAGATCATTATACAAGTCAATATTAAGTCTAAACATGTTTCTTTCTCAATTAACATATCAAATTAACATTGGCTCATGAAAAATAGTGATATCAAGCTTAATTCTCATGAAAATCTTACCACTAATGATCAGTTTTAGACCTATTCAATTCATATCTCATCATAGTATGGAAAGTAACTAGAACACACTAAAAACAAACTAAAAACAAAACAAACTAAAGGAAATCCTAAATTCTTCCCCCCACACTTAATTCTTACATTGTCCTCAATGTAATTCTATTATCCCCAAATATAAGAATCATGTGTAAAAGAAAAGAACTACTAATTAAACAAACTAACTGAAGAAAAACAATAAAAGATAGAATGGTGGAGAGTAAAGAATAGCAAATCTAATTATAATATGTGCTCTCCATCCTTTTGGGTTGCCTCCCAAGAAGCGTTTGGTTTATTGTCCTCAGCCTGAGTTAGACCCATGCCATCATCCACACCATATCCTTGAGTACTTAAAATGATCCGGTGGTGGTTCTAAATACAATGTTGATGCCTGCAAAAGAAAAGGTAGATGGTTCTCATTTGATAAAGGAATATTAATAACTGAAACATCAAACCTTTTATTACAAGGTGGCAACACTTTCAAAGATGCCCATGCTACCTCCACATGTTCACTTAAAACAGGTTCATCTTTAGAGGTCTTCATGCCAAGATATTTGTTAATGTCTATGTCTTGCTACTTAACTCAAAAGGTGGCTGCACTAAAGAGTCAAATGTATCAATTGCATAAACAGAATGTACATCACTAGGGTATCTCATGGCTTCAAAGATATTACAATGGATTACATCACCATCAAATTCCATAATGAGTGTGCCATCATTAACATTAATTATTGTCTTGACTGTTTTTAAGAATGGTCTTCCTAATAAAATAGGTGTTGGGTTAGAAGACATCTCATATTCCATATCAAAAGTCAGCTGGAAAGACCAATTCATTAACTTGCACAAGAACATTTTCTACAACTCTTGTTGGATAAGTAATAGAACGATCAGCGAGTTGTAAAATAACAACGGTTTCTTTTAATGGTCCTAGTTTCAAAGAAGCATAAATTGAATATGGCATAACATTGATAGATGCTCCTAAGTCTAGCATAGCATGTGCAAACCTGGTGTTTCCTATCTTATAAGAAATGGTAAGCATACCTGGATCCTTGCATTTAGGTGGGAGTTTCTTTTGAAGAATAGCCGAGACGTTCTCTCTCATACTTACCTTTTCATTCCCTCTGAGCTTCCTTTTAGAAGTGTACAATTCTTTTAAAAACTTTGCATATCGTGACACTTGCTTTATGGCATCTAGTAGAGGAATGTTTACCTCAACTTTTCGGAAGGTCTCCAAAATTTCCTTTTCTTGTTCCTCATTTTTGGACTTTGCTAACATGCTTGGAAAAGGTGGAGGAGTTATATATGAAGGAAAAGAAGGTTTAGGGATTACCTTAGCAATTGGCTTATTGGGTTGTGAAGATGATGCATTGGTGTTGTCCACCTTTTGAGCACTATCATTTTGTGGTGTCTTAAGCTATTTCCCACTTCTTAGAGTTATGGCATTCATATGTTCATTGGGATTCACTATGGTTTTGAAAGGTAATTTTCCAGAATCCCTTGCTTGGTTTTGACTGATTGTTGTTGCCATTTTCCAATTTGAGTCTTTATTTGGCTCATCCTTGTTTCCATTTGTCTGTTTGTATCCTTTATATCCTGTTGCATTTGCAATTGATTAGTAGTAAGGGATTTAACAAGATCTGCTAGAGACTTTTGTGGTGGTGGCACTTGTTGTCGGGTTTGATATGGTTGTGGAACCCTTTGTTGATAACCCGATTGTCTATTGTCAAATGGTGGATGAGTAGCTTGTGATTAGTTTCCTCCATAATTGAAGTTTGGATGATCCCTCCATCTTGGATTGTAAGTGTTAGAGTAGGGATCATACTTTCTTGGTTGACCCGAAAATCCACCCATAGCATTAACATGTTCATTTGGATCATCTTGAAGTGTTGGGAACATATCAGTTTGGTGCCCCATGTTTGAACATATACCACAAGCCTTCACTTGTTGTATTAGACCTACAACCATTTGTTCCACAAGAGAAGTCAGTTTATCAAATTTTTGTTCAAGGGTTGATGTACTTACCTCATTGACTTTCTTAGGTTGTGGTGGTGGTTCATCTCTCATATTGAATTGTTGTGAGTTGGTTGCCATGTTGGAGATGAGAACTTTAGCAGCTTCGGGAGTTTTATCAACTATTGATCCCCCACTTGCTGCATCTATCATGCGTCTCTCCATGGGCAAGAGACCTTCATAGAAATATTGGATGAGTAGTTGTTCACTTACCTGATGGTGCGGACATGATGCACAAAGTTTCTTGAACCTCTCCCAATATTCATACAAGGACTCTCCGTTGTATTGCCGAATCCCACATATTTCCTTTCTAATATTGGCAGCCTTAGATGCTAGGAAATATATTTCCAAGAATGCTCTTTTCATCCTATTCCATGTAGTGATGGCCCCAGATGGTAGATAGTAGAGCCATTCCTTTGCCGAGTCAGGCTGAGAGAATGGGAATGCTCTTAATTTATTTGCTCTTCCGTGACTCTGGTTGGTCTCATGCTAGAACATACTACATGAAACTCCTTGAGGTGTTTATTTGGATCCTCTCCTGCAAAACCATGAAAAATTGGAAGAAGATGAATCAGGCCAGATTTTAATTCAAATGCTACCTCAAGAGTAGGATATTCTATGCACAATGGTTTTTGATCCAAGTCCGGAGTGGCTAGCTCCTTAAGAGTTCGGTTGTTTGCTGCCATATCTCCTTGTTCCTCTTGGATGATTTTGATCAACTCTTTGTTTGTTCTTTGATGGTACGCTATGAATTCCCGAATTCTTCGAAGTCCTAAGTGATGTTCTTCTTCTTTGGGAGATTGGGACATTCACTGAAAAAGAAAACAAGAAAATAAACTAATTAAAAAATAAAATAAGAATAAACCAAATAACTAATAAACTAAAGAAATCAATCCACGGCAACGGCGCCAAAAACTTGATGCACTCAAATGAGTATATCTTATTTAATCCTTGCACTAAAAAGATCAATTGTAAAGTATAATGATTAGCAAGGGTCGAGTCCACAGGGATTGGTGTTTAGTTTAAGAATTATTAGTTTAAACTTAAATTCAACGAAAACAAAATAAAAGGGGAGTTTTTGAAATTAGTTTAAAAATAAAGCAATTAATAAAAAGTAAGAAAGCAAATAAATAAGAAGTGATCAGATGTGAGAAATATGGCTAAAGGTTCATTTTCAACCACTAGACAATATTATGAATCAATAATCAAATCTATCAATATCAATTATCTATCAAAGTTAACAATCGTAGATAACAACATCCTGTGTTATCTCAATCCTTCCTTGGTTCGTCGTTAAGCAGGACGAACGCCACTACTTAATCTCTAACTATCAGACAACCTAGGATAAACATCTCTAAATTTAATTTCATAGCAGGCTTATGATGAGAAAGATAGGTTGATCTAAGCAACAAAAACATGAACATGAATTGTTTAACTTAGGTTGTGTTCCACTTTGCAATTAGCAAAAACTTTAACATAATCATTAATCACAAATTGCCACTTATGAATATGAAATCAAGACAATTACACGGATCAAGACTCCTAAACTAGCATTAGATAATTATCAAGATCTATCTAGTATGCATCCTAAACAAATCAAGATAAAAATCAAAAACAATTCTTATGGAAGAACACAAGAAACTTTGATAGAAAACTAATAATTGATAGAATATGAAAATTAATTACAAACATGTCTAGGGCTTTGAAATCACCCTTAACCAAAGAAAAGTTTAGCCTTGCATAGGCATTGTCAACATAAACATGAATATTCAAAATAAACTAAGAAGAAAAATAAATAAAACTTAGAGAGAGAGAATAAGAAGAAGATTGATAAATAATCAAAAGCATGTCATATTTGGTGGCTTAAAAGATGGTATTTATTGAGCTTTCAAGTTTTGGAAACCCTTTCTTGCTGGTCAAGGAAGCTAGGAGTCAAAGGAGTGCAAAATAAACAAGTATTATGAATTTTGCGATTTTTTTTTGGATTTGAGGACAGAATGGTTGGCGCTGCGGCGCCAAGTACACTGATTTGCACGTTTTTGCTCGCTGACGTCGATTTCGTGACTGCTGCACTGTCTTGCATTTCGTTGGCTGATTTGGATGACCATCAGTTGTTCGATTTAGGCGTGTAAACTATCATTGGAAAGTTATTCAAGTCCGCTTCAAAAGTCAAGAATAAAGTTTCTTCAAATAATGACTTTAACATAATGATTTCCTTGCAACAAGCTTCGGAGGTAGATCTGCCTAAACCCATATAATATAAAAAATATAAAAATAGTTATTATATAAATAAAAAATGAACCGGGTTCGGACCTTAATTGTTGGAGCCAAGGCCCGACCCATTTTATAAATGGGTCTAATTTTTTTTTGCCTAAACCCATATTTCAGGCATAATATTTTTGTCAAAACCCTCCAAAATATGGGCGGGCCTTCCGGCTTGGGCGGATAGTCCGGCCTTTGAGCAAGCCTAGTCGAGAATTGTATTTTTATAAAATTATCTTTCTTTTTTTAGTAATTATTTATAAAATTGTCAATCATAATTAGATTATACTTTTTATATATTAATTTATAAAGACTAGATAATGTTCGCGCTTCGCTGCAAATGTTATCGGATTTGAATTGATATTTTATAATAAATTTGGAAGATTAAAAAACAAGAGTGAAGATAATTTAGAAAAATAATAACTTCTATCCTTATACGACACTTGGTATAAAATTGAGAGTTATTTGAATATGATCAATTAGATCCGGCAATTTCAGACACGACATAATTATACAATACGAACATAACATGAGAAAATAATTAAAACACGACATGACACAAAAAATAATATAAACATGACACAAATATACGAACGTGTCAAAATCTACATAAAATAAATTATTAACGTGTAAAATTTTATAATATTTTAAACACACGATAAAATAACACGAACATGTTGCGGACATACAATTTTTCTCTAAATTGAATCATTATAATAAATTATGCAAAATATGGGATGAATTGAAACATGACACGAATACACAAAATTTTATCTAAATTGGACCACCATGACAAACTATGAAAAATATTTGGATGAATTGAAACACGACAAGAACACATGGAAAAAATAATTAAAATACGACACGACACGAAAATAACATGAACACAACACAAATACACGAATGTGTCAAAATCTACATAAAATGAATTATTAACATGTAAAAATGAGTTATTAACATGTAAAAATAATATGAACACACAAAAAAATAACACGATCACGAAAAATAATATGAACATGAATGAATATCTCAACGTGTCAAAATCTACATAAAATGAGTTATTAACATGTAAAAATTGTATAAATTTATAATATTTTGAACAGACAAAAAATAACACGAACATGGCACGAATATGCAAACGTGTCAAAATCTACATAAAACGAATTATTGTGTAAAAATTGTATATATTTATAATATTTTGAACACACAAAAAATAATACAAACACAAAAACGATAGGAACACAATTTTTTTTTCATCTTTTTTTTCTTCTTCTTTTTTAATAAAAATTTGAAAATACCTAAACTAGCCCCCTAACCCCCTTAATAGCCATGGCTAGTTGTCAACTAACCCTACAGCCAAAATTCTCAATTATCTTCTTTCATTGACTTTGGGATTGTTTTTATATTAAGTTATAGAAATTATAGATATAATTGTAAAATCACTTTTCTTTAACTCTATCACGCAATAAATAAAAATAAAATAAATTTTCATTTATTTTTTTTTTATTTTTCTTACCCAACAAACTATAAAAGAATAACATGTTTTTTTATATATTCTTTTATTTTCCTTTTCCTTTTCCTTTCCTTTCAATTTTTTTATTTTCTTAATTTTTCTATCATTCAATTTGGTTATAATGATAGTAAACCCAAGGAAGAAGAATTCATGAAAATCATATGTTTGTTTGTTTCATGAAAATTTTAAAATTTTAGATAAAAAAGATAAAACTTTTAATTTTGTTTTCGCTTCTTCGATCACCATATAGACTACTTATTTATTGACCATCAAGTTGGCTACCTATCTAGCGTTATTTGTACTTTAGCCTTTTTGTAATTAATAATTCCTTTTTTTTTGGGTTAATCCTAAGTAATGGAAACATTTAGATTTGAATTTGCCAATTTTAATTTTTTTTAAAAATGGTTAATAGGTAAATTCACATATGACAATATATCTTTTAACTATTTAGTATTTAAAGAAAAAAAATTTATAATTAAGTATTTGAATTTATATTTTTTTAACAGATTATCCCAATAAATTAACGTTATTACATAAAATACTTACGTGACGTGGTTGACTAATACAAAGTCACCACGTGTTAGGTCAAATGCTTTTCTAAATATTGACGTGATATTGATTTGACATGTGACGACTTAATATTGGTCAACTAAGTCACGTCAGTATTTTATGTAACGACGTTAATTCATTAGATTAACTTGCTTGACGGAAATAAAGTTCAGATATCTTATTTTGAATTTTTTTTTAGATACCAAATCGTTAAAAGGTATAGTTCGAAGGTCGATTTACATATTAAACAAAAAAAATTGTAAAAATTGAATGTATACATTTTAGGATTTTTTTTTTTTTTGAAAGAAAATGATCTTTGGTTAATATTAATAGCATCTGTCATTACAACTTGGTGTATGGATTCTGGGTATTCTTCTAACCAAAACAAATCTTCTGAGATTGTTAAGCTAAGCTTAGCTAAAGAATGTGCTGCCTCATTTCCTTGTCTTTTTGTGTGCTGAATTATGCAGTCCTCAAATGCTGGTATTTTGCTTCTTCCCTCTGACATGATAGAGCCAATACTGGATAGGTCTTCTTCTTCGACCAACAGCTTCTTAGTAACCAGTAATGCATCGCCTTCTAGTATGATTCTATGATATCCCATCTGTTGTGCCACTTCCAGAGCTTTTACGGCTGCCATAGCTTCGGTCATGCAGGCTTCATATACTTTGTCGATTTTTATTGCTGCTGCTCTCATCACAAAGCCCTCAAAGTCTCGGATAATCACTCCTATTCCTCCTTTAGTGAGATTAACATCGAAGGCACCATCAAAATTTACTTTTAGAAGATGCGAAGGTGGGGGCTTCCAGTATACCTGATTTTAGTTCTTGGTTGGCAGGTTTGTTGCAGTTGAGCTTGTTTGTCCTCAGCAAAAAAAAGTTCCTGGTGTTTTCCACAATCCTCCTTTCTGTTATTTTTTGTCTCTTTTGTTCCCCATTCCTTGCATTCCATAGAGCCCATAGGGTTGATAAGAAGACATCAAAATCATCTGTCTGCAACTGTCTGGCAGCATTTTCTACCCACTCAATGCTGCTTCTTGCTGGATCAAATAGGATTTGCTGAGGAAATTAGCTGCATTCAAATACTTTTCTGGAAAGCATGCATTCTTTCGATGCGTGAATATCATCCTCTTCCTCAGAACTACATCTAGTACACTTACTATCCAGAACCTGAATTCTGGACGCTAGTTTGGCTCCTGTTGGAAGGATTCCATGACACAAACACCAATCAAATAGTTTGATTTTATTTGGCACATTCACTGACCAAAGCCTTCTCCATATGTATCTATGAGGTCCAAATTCAGATTACATGTTCAGGAGGATTCTGTAGCCATTTCTTACGTTGTATTTCCCATCTTTGGCATGGTGCCACACTAACTTGTCTGGAATGCTGATTCTGTACAATGGAATATTGCAGATTGCATTGGCTTCATCATGTGAAAATTCTTCCCTGATGATATCTTCTTTTCATTGCATATTCCCCTCATGGATGAGCATTTCCACCTTGGCATCCCTTGGCAATGTACCAGTATTTGCTTGGATTTCGAAAGATCCATTCAAATTTAGCCACCTGTCATCCCATATGTTGATGGATTTTCCATTCCCAATTCTCCATCTTGTGCCACTCAGTAACACATCTTTAGCAAGGTCTATGCTTCTCCAGATAAAGGATGGACATAAGCCCAAGCTTGATTCCATGAAAGAGCAGTTTGGGAAATACTTAGCTTTGAACACTTTGAAACTCAAAGAGTTTGTATTCTGTATTAAGAGCCAGCTTTGCTTCCCTAAAAGAGCTTTGTTGAACAAATGAAGATCCCTAAACCCGAGACTTCCCTCACTCTTTGGCCTACACACCTTGTCCCATTTCAGCCAATGTACTCCTCTGCCTTCAGACTTACTCTTCCACCAATAGCTTCTTATTATGCTGGTTAACTCATCACACAATGTTTTTGGAAAAAAAAAGCAATTCATAGCATAAGTGGGTAAGGATTGTAAAATTACTTTAATGAAAATTTCTTTACCACTGAAAGACAATAGTTTCCGTCTCCAGCTCTAAATCTTTGCATGCATCTTATTTGTGATTTCTTTGAATGCCTTCTTCTTCCCCCTTCCAACCATGGTCGGCAAACCTAGATATACATTTTGGGATTAAGATGAAGAAAAAAGTGATAATCTTTAAGACTAAACTTGTAATTATCATTAGATCCGAGTATTTGTGTTTAATGATACTAGTATATATTTCTTATGTTCAAAATTCTAGATTAGAAAATATCATGTTTGATAAAAAAAAAAAATCAGGTGAAAAGATGTAAATATATTTTTAGAATTTTCAATTTTTTTTCAAATTGACATTGATAAATTATTAAAACGAAAATTTATAATTATACAATAAATTTTACACTATTCTTGTAAAATATTCCCGACGTCAAAAGATGTTCAAGTTTTTCAGAGATTTAATTTAATCATTAATTTTTTAAAAAGATTAATGTATAATTATATTAAAAATATAAAAGAGATTACAGCTTGAAAATAAAAAAAGGATTACAAATGTTGAAAGTTAAATCCCAAATCTGTTGAATGTCATTTTTTAATTGCATAAATCAACAAGGTAAAATTCAGATTCTATAATTATAAAATTTGACATTAATAAAGAAAGGTAATTACACCTTTAACTTCAAAAGAATTATCAATGTGGTAGGTATAACACATTTAAAGCAATAAAATTTTTTTTTGGGTATTTAAAGCAATAATTAAAGATTATAAATAATCAAATCTATAATCTATAACTAACAATAAAAGCTATCCTCATTCAATAGGATTGCTTAATTTAGAATTTAAAGATATTATTTTACTTACAACTCACCTTAGAAATTAATTATGAATTGAGGGTTAATGAGGGAATCTAGATTTTTGACTCCTAAGGAACTTTTTTCAAATATGTTTTGGTCAATTTTGTCCTACTATGAAAAAAATTAATGGATTTTTTTCTTTTTAGATTTTTAGTTTAAGATTTTTTTTTTTTAAATGATGTATTTAAAGGAATTAGTCTGCATGATAACTCACGGGTCGATTTAAAAATCGTATCCAACCCATTAGGGAAAACAAATTAAAAAAGAAATTTATTTTATTAATTACTTTTAGTTTTTTTTTTTTTAAATGATGTATTTAAAGGTGTTGGTCCGCACGTTGACTCGCGAGTCGATCTAGGATTCGTATCTGACCTGCACGGAAAAAAATTAAAAAAGATATTTTTTTATTTTTAAATGATGTATTTAAAGAAGTTGGTCCGTGTGTTGACTCGCGGATCGATTTAGAATCCATACCCGACCTGCTCATAAAAAATAACAAGAAATTTATTTTATTAATAATTTTTAGTTTTTTATTTTACTTTATTTTTAAATGATGTATTTAAAGGGGTTGGTCTGCACGTTAACTCTCGGTTCAATTTAGGATCTGTACCCGAGCCGCTCGACGAAAAAAGTTAAAATAAGAAATTTATTTTATTAATTACTTTTATTTTAATTTTAAATTGTGTATTTAAAGAGTTAGCTCACACGTTCACTCGCGGATCGATTTAGGATCCGTACTTGATCCGCTTGAATTTTTTTTTAATTTATTATTTATTAATTATTTATAGTTTTTTTTAATTTTATTTTTAAATGATGTATTTAAACGGGTTGGTCCACACGTTGATTCATAGGTCGATTTAGGATCCGTACCCAATCGACTTGGGAAAAAAGTTAAAAATAAATTATTTTATTAATTATTTTAATTTTAATTTTAAATGATGTATTTAAAGGCGTAAGTTCGCAAGTTGAGTCGCGGGTCAATTTTGAATTCGTACTCGATTCGCGCAGAAAAAAAAGTAAAAAAAAAAAGAAAAAAAAACGAACTCGATGCTAATCTATGTGAAAAATTGATCCTACAAGAGAATAAAGTACGAACCATAATTTGATTTTCTTATGTTTTAGTTTTGCTTCCTATAAATAAAAATATACAGTATATAATAAAATCTAAATATTTTTAAAATATATATAAAAATAACTTTTGAAAATGCATTTATATTAAATTTATAAATAAATAATTTTTATAAATTTAATTTTCATAATTAATAAAATATAATGATATTAATATTATTATAATTTAAAAATAAAAAATTTATTATTTAATAAAATATAATTTAAAATTAATTTATTATTAATTAATTGATTAAAAATTTTAAAAATAATCATGCGAAGCTAGTTCTTTTTTCTAGTTATTTATCAAACGAATCCCATAAAATCTGGCAAAGGATCATTTTGAGTGGAATTTATTTCTTCCGTATGGAACTCATTGATTCAACGCAAAGCTTCCCTTTGACGTGATACCATAACTTCTTCCATCCTACTTAATCATTATTAATCAAATTATCAATTTTCTAACACAACAACACTTTTAATCTTACTAATTTGTCTTAAATATTACATTTTGTATAAAAAAAATAATATGAAAATGTATGTATAATAAATCATTAATACAAAAATTTAATCCATATTCAGCCACATCAACTGAAAAAAAATGGGTCAAGATACATTAATAATTTCCCCCCCCCCCCTTTTTTTATTAGTCGTAAGGAATGAAATATTTGACTTTGTTTATTTTATTAAATAGTTGCAACTTGCAAGGAATTCAATGGAGAGATATATATATATATATATATATTTTTTGTACATATCAAATTTTGACAACACATAATATTCTTTTGAGAGGGAAGTTTCACTTATACAAGTATAAAATTAATTTAATTTTACACGTTTTTATAATTTTTTACACGATTTATATTTGTTTAATTAATTGTTGTATTTCATACTCTATTCATGTAGATCGTGCACATCAAATTTCGAGTAAATTAAAAACGTGTAACTATGTATTTGATGTAAAAAAATTTCAACCATCAAATATATATAAAAAAGACAGTATTCTCGATTGACATGATATAGATATCGGATCAATTTGAAACTTTACGTTCACTATGAGTGTGATTATATTGTTAAATCCAACGATCGATTTGTTAAAATATCAAAGGTACACAAAATTATAAAAATATGTAAAATTAATTAATTTTATATTAATGTAAGTTATCTCTCCTCTTCCTTCGGAATTATATAAATAGAGATATGTGTGTATAACTAACTGTATATGCAACTACTAAAAAAAAAGAATACGGATATTACATAATAGAAGTGTTTTTGGGCCGGTCTAATTGGCATTTTCAAACCCTTTCTGAAAGTCTAGCTAAGCCGGTCTATGGAGGCTCTAATAGGCCAGATCACTATTAAAAAATTAAAAATTATTATCATTATTAATATTTTTAATATTTTTAAATTAAATTTAAATAAATTTTTTATTAATAAAACAATAAATTAGGCCAGACTTGAACCTTAAAATTCATATCAAAATCCAATCAAATCAAATTCAACTATATTTGATAATTCGTGTATCTGTATCGTGTTCGTATATTTTATCGTGTCATAATCGTGTTTAAGGTATTTTATATTTATATAAATTTTGATATGTTAATAATTCGTATTATATAGATTTTGAGACATTCGTGTATTCGTGTCGTGTTTGTGTTATTTTTTCGTGTCGTGTCGTGTTTTTAATTATTTTTTTCGTGTCGTGTAATCGTATCGTGTCTAATATTATCAAATCTAAATTCAACCCACAAACCAAACAAATAATTCAACCGATGAACAGATCTCCCGTATTTTCGCTATTTTCACTAAAACACAATATTTCAACAATAATTTCAATTTCATTATTATTATTATTATTAGTATTATTATTATTATTATTATTATTATTCATCGGAATTAATCTCAACCTTACATGTGCATCCATGTATGGAACCTATTAATTGTTGATCCAAATAAAATACGACAAATTTCTACATTTAAAGTTTAATATAGAAATGAACACATATTCTCATCTCATAGGTTCAAACTGAAGATATTTTAAGTTATAAACAATTAAAATTCTAAATAATAAAGTATAGATAAATATCTTTATACATATATGATTCTCATTGATTATTTCATTATATATATATATATTAAATTCTCATTGATTTTTTCATTATATATATTATATCACTAATAACAAAATTTAATTTCTTATAAGATATATTATATTCTGATCCAATTTTAGTACTGATTGTTTTCATTTTTACTGGATCCCTTTTATTTTTGCCATCTTGCTTTAATTTTTTTTTCTTTTCAAAAGGCAATCTCACTATCGTCTGCCTTTTTCTAAGGCTCTCTTTGGATCCTACCATACCTTCGGTACGGTGGGATCAAAGGCATTTTGTGGAGGGATTTTTAGGCATTTTGTGGAGGGATTTTTCTCTCCACTGGCTGAACCGCCAATGGGAGTTCCATTGGACTGGAGCCCCAGCCCACGACTGGAGCTCCAGTGGAAGGGGTAATTCCTCTTTTACCCTCTCCACTGTTTTTTTTTTTTAAAATTTTTAAAATTATTTATTTTTTAATCTTAGGTTTTTAATTAATTAATTTATTTTTTAACATAAATATATTTTAAAATTTTTTAATTATTATTTAACATAAATATGATTTTAATATATGTTTTATTATTTAATAAAAATATAATTTTAATTATTTATTATATATATACACATTTTAATTTAATGCCCTTAATAGTCATTTTTCTTTCTCACTATCATTCACCTCACCATCACCGCTGCATTTGAATCCAAACACATATCTCACCACTGATTTTAATCTCACCGCTACAGTACCCAATCTCACCTCCACCGTTGTTTTTAATCTCATCGAAACCAATCTCACCTCCCATCCAAATGGACTCTAAAACTATGATATGATATATTGTTAAACTTTTGATTTTTTTAGGAAGAAAAGAGATTCGTATTTTCGTACATATTAAAGTAATCAGTAACGTAGCAGTAGAAGCATTTTTTTTTTAATTTTAATGTTGATTCGTAATGATATCAATATATTTCGACATATCTTTTTTAGTTTATTTTTTTTGAATTTTTTTCAGATATATATAAACAAAAAATTTCAAATATCAAATAAATAAGATTAAATCTAATATATTGAAATCCCAAATATAAAATAGTCATTGGTTATATATATATATATATAATTACAAAGATTTAATCCTCACAATTTTTAAAAATCAAATAAATAAAATATTATTAAAAAAATTCAATAGTCTATTTTAGTGAACATATTTTATTTTTAGATCAAATTATGAAAGAATAAAAATGATATTGAGAGAGGAAACATTAGAAATTAATTAAAAAAAGTCAAATAAGTGAAAAGATTAAAAAATAAAAAAAGATAAAATCTTGTATTTGCCGATATAATCAATACGGATTGATACAAACCGATATGGATCAATACAAAAAGCGAAATGATACATAATCTTAAATGTAACGATTTTATTCAAAATCGGTACGTACCGACCGATACCTCCGATATCAATACAATACTGATAACATTGATTCATATAATAATAAGCCAAATTAATAAAGTACTGAACTCTTAATTTTAGTTACTAGAATTAAATTCTTGGCAGCCTCATATATAAAAAATATATATATATATATAATGAACCGAATTAGAAGTGTTCAAGGGTTGTGTTACCTTTCTAGGCCTTATCCAACTTAATTTGATTAGGCTTGGATATAGATTTTGAAATCTAAGCTCAGCTTAACTCGATTACATTATTTTATTTAAAATATTTTATTTGTTTAATTTTAATTTCAAATACATTTAAAATATTAAAATAATATTTTATTATTTCAATAATGAAATCGTATATCTTATATAAATATATAAAATCCAAAGATTTTGGCAAAAAAGGTAAGTGTCCTATGTGGACAGTCTATTTTTTTGACACGTGGATTGTTTAAATTGATGTTATGTCTTAGGCCCATTAATCAATTAAGATTTTTACATTAATTGACTGTCAAAATTAAATCTACCATTTACTATATACTTTGATAAGTTGACTAATTTATATAATTCTTAATTAATCTCCCACAAGTTACGTTAAAAAAAGCTATAACTTTTACGTGTTTAAATGTATTTTATATAAAAACCTACTTTGATTTGTATTATCTTCTTTCTACTTAAATCAAGAAAAGATAATTACAATGAATCCTATTTGGATTTTAAAATTGATTTTATTTTCCATATTGATAGAGAGATTTTAGGATTAAAAAAAAAAAATTTGTAATAGTATTTAAATTAATTATATTTGGATTTTTTTCATATAATTAATTATATTAATTTTTTTATATTTTTAATTAACTTACTTTTTACATAAATGTAAACAAATGAAAATTTTATTTTATTTCCATATCTCACAAAAAAAGATTAAATTAAATTTATTTATCTTTTAAATTTATTTACCTTTACGTGGAAAACTACTATAAATAGAGGTTTTCTACAAATGCTAAAAAAATATAGTAATTAATTTTATAAGATTAATTTGGAGCCATTTAAATTCAATTTTAAAAATAAATCAAGTTCAAATAGTAAATAATAACCGACAATATTCCAATAATTAAGGATATAATTAATTTTCAATAAAAAATTATCACAAAATCCATATTGTAAATATTTCTTTTCCTTTTTCGACCAAATACATTAAACATCCATATTTAAAATTTATCTATTTTATCTTTTATTCACTATTATAAATAGATGACTCAACCTCAATAACTTTCATTAGGGTTTGTAGGTTTTCTAGCATTAAGCATATCATGTTGTTAATTTTTTTTTTTTTTTTTTTGTGTTTTCTCACTTTTGTAAATATTGTAATACTCATGGAATGGAAAAAGTGAATATGAAATGCTTTGCACCATTGCCTTCTTATATGGTTAAAATTTATTGTCAATGACTTATTGTTATTATTTTCATATCTCTTCAAGAGATTTATTTTACGAATTATATTAGACAACAGACTTACATATGTTTTTATGAATAGTTTTAGCAATAATTACCCTATTTTTATTTGATTGAAGTCATGAAAGATCTTTCAAATAGAGCGAAGCTGGAAGTCGTGACATGTTCAAAGCTATAAAAGATTGAATTGTCCTTAGTATTAAATAATTAATATTTTTTTATATTTTTGTTAGATGAATTATCTTTATTTTTTTTTCCTTTACAAGTTTTTAGAATTTTCTTTTCTTTTATTTTCCTATTGTAGATTTTTTTTTTTCATTGGCATCCTTTGAATTTAATATAAAATATATAGCAATTTTCTTGCGAGTAGTCATCATCTTGGACATTCAAACCGTGCCTAGCCAATCCACGACAGCTTCATTGATTTTGTGCTTGGTGTGAGAAATTATGCACGTGTGAAATTTTGTTTTTTTTTCTTTCTTTAGAGTACAATACAACTTCAATAATTTTACAGGTTCAATCTTATTTATACTCTAATCTTTCTATTCATCTCTTTCAACATCCTTCTTTTAACATTTATTGATTCGGTCACATTTTCATTCTATGTTGGATGAAAATCACATAATTAATACTTATCGTTGCTCATAATATTTAATTTACTTATATCAACATTTTGGGCTTTTGAGCACCATTCAATATAAACTTTTATGTGAATTCTATTATTTTATGGTTTACAATTTACACATTTATTTTATCTTTTAGTGCAAACCATTTAGGCTGTAATTAAATATGATTTGGATAATTATAAGTTGGCTTCATTTTAGAATTTAAACCATTGTCAACCGAAAATAAATTTAAAAAATAAACAATTAAATATGTCTTAAATAATTATGGCTCTAATTGAGAGAGATTATATTGATAATTAAAATAATTTTATTCTGTTGCCAAAATAAATGTTGTTAGGCTAAATGTTATTTAATGAACTTTGACTATAATTATGGAGAAAAAAACTGAATTTAGGCATGAAAAATAGAGAGAATAGTGGATTATAATTAGCATATGACAAAAATAACATAATTAATTATAACCATAATTTTAAATGTACAAATTATTGATTGAAATTTCATTTGCAAATGTTTATTTTAATTTAATAAATTCTTTGAAATTATTTTTTGCTATTTACTTACTTATTTAATTTCTTTTAAATTATAGAAAATAATATATAGTTAATTGATAGTTTTTTACAATTAATATATAAATTATCTATCATTTTACAAATTCATTAGTATTTGTTTTTTCATGTGTTACGAGGATTAACGTTTCAATTCAATTTAATTTTTTATATAAAAGGTAACCGACAACAATAATATTAAACTAAAAATGATTATTTTAAACGAATGCAGTGTTTTCTAATCTTTTAGTTTGGAAGAAAAATAATTCAAAATTTTCTTTTTTCTCAATATACCCCCATCAATTTTTTTCCGAAATATTTGAACTCCCTAATATAACATATAATTATTGAATAAATTCAAAGGTGATATCTATCAATTCATGAGTAAGTCAATTAATTCATAAATGAGATTATTACAATCCAACTAATGATTATTTATATCATGTCAAGCGGTACAAATATTTGGAACAAAAATGGTGGGACGAATAATATTTTCCTATATTATAAATTTTGTCCTTTTTCCCTAATTTTTGAGCATTTAATTCAAGGTTTCTAATAGATAAAATCTTGCAATAGTCTTTATTTTAATAAAATTTGAGCACAAAAGTTTTTTTTGGGCAACGAGCAAAAATTAATCTTAAAACATTTAATTTGCCTTCAATGCACTTTAACTTATTACTATATATGTTCTTATGGTTTTCGATTTAGCATTTTTATAATAACAGTTTGCATAAACTAACATTAGCTTTTTCATTTTATATAAATTAATGTTTATTATGTTGTTTACTTTACATTATATGGTTTAAACTAATTGATGTTTTTATGAAATTATTTTACTTTATAAATTAAATCATGTTTATCAAATTTTAATCCTAAACTTGAATCGCAAATTATTGGAAGAAGTAGATATAAATTAGCTAAAATTATATATGTCTTAAAAAGTTAAAAAAATTTAAATGAAACAATTAATTAGATAGTATTTTATTAATTTAAAATAAATAAAAAAGATTAAACTTTATCAGCTACTTTATTTATTGGGCCATTAAATAAAATAACACCTCTCCAAAGATAATAAGGATCCCTAAAAAATCAATTGCAACATTTTATAAAATAATCTCCCATGAAAGAATGAAAAAAAGTTCATAGATGGAGTTGATTTTAAGAAGAGTACATTCCACTTATTTGGAATCAAATAAATTATTAGATTTCTTTTAAATATCAATATTGGATGATATATGTCCAAAAATATATATTTTAAAATTTTTATAGCTATGTATTGATCTCAAATTTTTTTCTTACTAATTTCATATTAAAATTTTAATTTTATATAAAATTTATTATTAATATTATAATTGAATTTTTTTATATATAATTACATATCCGTGCATCACATGGGTTTAAAGCTAGTAGTAGTTAAATGACCAGACCAAATTGGGATCAAGCTTAGTTTTAAAAAGAATGGAAACTTGATAAGTCAACCAGATCCATGAATATCTCTTAATAAAATGTTCGTGCGCAAAGTTGAAAATTTAAAGTATATAGAAGCTCCTTAATATTCAGTTAAGATTGTTTGTTCCCAAACATTTGTATTATTCAAATATATACGTGATGCCCACGCATTAGCTGAAATTTCATATATGTAAATCATTTCTAGACTCATTCAAAAGTCGAGTTACCCATCCAATAGGCCTGTTCATGAGTCTGACAGCTCATCCTGCTCGACAGATCCGAATCGTATTAGATCGGACTTGAGCAGATTTTTAGTGATTCGGACCGGCTCGGATCATTATTTAAACAATAAAAAATTAATTTTTTAATTAATTTATAAAAATAAAATTTTTAATATTTTAATAATATATGAATAGTAATATGGGTTGACGGGTCAAGCCTAGGCAAGGTAAAAAACAAATTCTGGGCCGTGGCCCAGCCTGATCCGACCCATGAGCAGGTCTACTGTTCAAACTCGAAGGTTCTCCTGATATTTAAGAGGATTTGGACAAAAATATTAGATACGAAATATGGACTTGGACAAAAAACGAGACCTGTTTAGAAAATGGGTCGGCTTTTGACTCTAACAATCAAGGCTCGAACCTAGCTAAGTCCGGCCCAGCCCATTTTTTTATTTATATAATATAATATAATATATTATTTTTATATTTATATATATTATGTAATTTATATCATATAAATTATATATAATATTATAATGTAAATATTTAAACAAATGTTAAGTTATTCATGTTTTAGAACTTAATAAAAAAATTAAATTACTAAAAATTAAATAAAAATATATATATATTTTTGAAATATGGCCCGTCCTAAATAGGTTTGGACTATCTATTTACAAATATGGACAGGTTTGGACAGAATTTGAGTCTCATATTTCGAGCCGGATCAAACTTAGATAAATATATGTGATATTGATATCATACTTAAGCTCGACTCGAACCCGGTCCAGCCATGAACACCTTTATTTGTATCTAAACTTTTACTTTGATATTTTTAATTTTTTATTTGAAAAAGGGGTTGTAAGTAGATTTGGCAATTTGTGATATGTGTCGTGTATAATATTTTTCCGTTCTACAAATATAAACACAACAAAAATTGTTAAATATATCAAAATCTGCGATAGAAGGCTAAGAAAGACAAGTCTGCTATATATAGGGAGAGGCGTGGAACTAACCCTATAGACATGGCTGCAAATAGACAGTACTTAAAAGCCTAATTTTGTTCCCCACTTTTGAGAATCCCGCATATTTGTAATCTACCAAAATGTACATTTCGGTTAATTCATTCCTCATAGCCGGAACATGAACCTCTTCTGATCGTTCTGCAAACTGGAAAGTATATTCAAGTTATATGCTTATTGAATATGGCTAATATGGGCTGTGAAAATGATGAATTGGAGTCGAAAGGAGTTGAGTTGGCGTCAAGTTCTTCAACAGATGATCATGCCAATGTACCAACCTTTGGTGAAGTAAAAGAACTAGGTATTTGCAAGCTTGGAGCTCAGGATCGCCATTTTTTCATTGAGAGGCTCATCAAAAACATCGAGAAAGATAACCTTCAGTTGTTGCAGAAGACTAGAGAAAGATTAGACAGGTGAACTCTTTTCTTTTTTTTTTTTTTATTTCTTTTTCTTTCTTCGGAATATCCAAGTGATTAGAATTTGAGACTCCAACTTGGAAGTTTCAGGTTTTGAATCCCGGATAAATATCAAGAATTTAAAGTGCGGTCGCAAACGCGTTTTCTAAAACCCGACAAATATCGATTGCGAAAAAAATTAAAATCGTAAAATAATGAGCGTAACGTTGCATCCACTATTTAAATCGCTATAAACAAAGAATATAACCTGAACTGGTTTTGCAGAGTGGGTGTAAAATTGCCCACGGTGGAGGTGAGATATAGAAATCTTTGCGTGGAAGCCGAATGTGATGTGATTCATGGGAAGCCTCTACCGACGTTATGGAATTCTCTTCAAACCATTTTTTCCGTAAGTATCAGCAACGATATTGTAGCATTTCCGAAGTGTTTTTTTTCAAGATAAATATATAGCATATATACTGATTAATGGTAGCATTATCTTGGATCGGGTTGCACAGTACCCTGCAGTAAAGCTGTTTCGTTCAAAGTCTCACCAAGCAAAAACAAGCATTATTAACAATATTAGTGGCATCTTAAAGCCTGGAAGGTATGCCAAAGATTATCATTAACAATCTTTTAAGTTAGCTCTGTCTATCATTTCTTTCTCTTCTCACCACTCTTTAATTTTCTTTTTAATCATTAGACTGCCTTAATTGAAGGATATGATATGTATTTTTAAAAGTAAAAGTATAGTTTAAGTAATGAGATTAGCCTTTTAATTAATTTGCAGGATGACTCTGCTGCTTGGTCCTCCAGGATGTGGGAAGACCTCGCTGTTAAAAGCACTTTCCGGGAATCTAAGTAAATCCCTTAAGGTATGTGTGAGCCTAATTATCATATTGACATTGGCAATGTCAATATGAGGATCATCCAGGACCAAAATTTATATGCAAGATATTTATTAATAAGGGTATTTTGAAATTTTACATATTTAATTTAGTTGTCCTAATTAGTATTAAAAAAATCGAACCGGATCGACCGGTCGAACCGGTTGAATCGGGAATAGGTGGCTTGTTCAGTCCGGTGCTTATCATAGAACCGGGAATTCTCCGAACCGATAAAAAACCAGTTGAACCGGTAAAAAACCAATAAATACACGAAAAAAACTGGTTTTAAATTTTTTTTTTTAAATTTATTATATATGATGAGATTTAATCCTTTAACACCTTGAATCTATATTAAAGATTATACCATTTTGTCAAATACATATTTTTATTAAATATTTACTATATTTAATATTAAAATTATTTATTTAATAATAATTTTTTTTAATATAATCGACTGGTTCAACTGATCGAACCGGTAACCAGATGTCTCACCTTGGTAATCATCTTTTCATCATAGTGAAGAATCAATAGCTGCTGCAAGTGGATGTAACTCTCACGTTAAGAGTGAACCATTGTGAATTTCGTGTATTTTTTTTTTGTTGCAATTTTATTATCGTAGAGTAGGATTAGAGTTTTAATCCTAACAGTATGCTCATCAAAATATATTGCCTTTTCCCAGTTTTAATTGAATGCATTTATGATTACTTAACTTTTGAAGCTTGAAGGTCACTTTGATTTGAAGCTACAATATAAAATGCAAAACTACAAACTGATCATATAAGTTAAACTTACTTAAGTTGCTCGAATTCAGATTTTACGTTAATAGAATAAACTGATAATTCCTGATATAACCATCCTGGTCATAATTTGCTAAGCTTATAACAAACAATAAGTGCAATGGAACATATATATATATATATAGCAAAATAGGTCTTCAGCGACAGTTTTTTTTAATAATAGCGGCGTTTTTAAATGTCGCGGCGTTTTCAAAAACGCCACTAAAAGTGTCGAGAAAAATGACGTCGAAAAATTTTCCGGCGTTTTAAATAAAAACACCGCTAATGTAGCGGCGTTTGTAGGGATATTTGTCGGCGTTTATAAACACCAGCGTAGGACTGCAGCGGATAGTATTTGAGAATAAATTAGCGGCGTTTGTAAATAAAAAACGCCACTAAATTGAAACATTTAGCGGCGTTTGTCTCGAGAAATGCCGCTAATTTTAGAATTTCATTCTTTAATATTCATAAATATAGTGGCGTTTGTGTTACGAAAACACCGCTAAATTTCCAAAATTTATAAAACAAAATATATAATTTTTTTATTTAAAAATTATAATTAATAATATTATTCAATATATTTACATTATAGTTTACAATCAATACATAACAGAAATATATTAAAATTTAATATTATATTATAAAGTATCATTATACAACAATTCTATTAAAAAAGCACAAAATAATCAACATATAACAATTGAAATAAAATTTAAATTAAACAAGACCAGTTAGTATAAAATTTAATTTGTACCTGTAAATATATAACAATTGCAAGGTTCAAAACTCCTATGGCCAATCCTGTACTAACATTACAAGTTATTACAATTTTTTTTCAAATTTGTAAAACAACCGGTGATTAATGTTAATGAAAAACAAAAGTAAAAGAATTCACCTCCAAGCTTCATCATTTGTCAAAATGCCTTTTCCAATTCAATGTTTAGAATCTGGAAAAAAATGCAAAAACTTAAATTAAAATCCCCAATTTACAAAATGCAAAAATATAAAATTGTTACCTTCAAACAAGAATCTTCTAAAAATAGAAAGAGATTAACAAAATTTTGCTTAAATCTTTGACCTAGAAGCTGGTGGGTGTGAGAGGATGGAGAGAGAGAGAGGGAGAAAAAATGAGTTTTGTGTTTTGGGTAAAGAGGAAGAGGGGTCTGTTACTGATTATACTTTCAGCAAATAGCGGCGTTTGTTTAATTGTAAATCTATTCATCTCCTTTTAAAAAAAAAGCGGTAAATTTTGCTGTTCGATTTTTTTAATATTTAGCGGCGTTGTATACTAGAAACGCAGCTAAATGTATTCATTCAACGGCGTTTATGGAGACAAACGCCGCTAAATGTTTTCCTCTGATTTTTTTAAATGTCATACATTTAGTGGTGTTTCTCAGACAAACGCCGCTAAATGAGAACATTAGCGGCGTTTCTAAGACAAACGCCACTAAATTGCAACATATAGCGGCGTTTATGGAGACAAACGCCGCTAAATGTTTTCCTCTGATTTTTTTAAATGTAATACATTTAGCGACGTTTCTCAGACAAACGCCGCTAAATTGCAACATTTAGCGGCGTTTGTCTCCATAAACGCCGCTAAATGTTCTCCTCTGATTTTTTCAATGTCATACATTTAGTAGCGTTTCTCAGATAAACGTCGCTACATGAGAACATTTAGCGGCGTTTCTTATAACAAACGCCGCTAAATACACTAATAAAAACCCTGCGTTT
Organism: Fremontodendron californicum; assembly: GCA_030761205.1. Taxonomy (NCBI): domain Eukaryota; kingdom Viridiplantae; phylum Streptophyta; class Magnoliopsida; order Malvales; family Malvaceae; genus Fremontodendron; species Fremontodendron californicum. The sequence continues at coordinate 21,821,788 of JAULJL010000014.1, read as the reverse complement.
CTTTTAATAGAAATAACGAGTAATTTTTTAGCGATAAAAAAAAAACCCCGGGTAATTTGAGAAACATTTAGAGGCGTTTTTTTTGTTCTAAACGTCGGTAATTGATCTCATTTAGCAACGTTTCTTCCTTACAAATGCCGCTAAATTAATTTTTAGCGGCGTTTGGGATAGAAGCGCCGCTCCTTCTACAAAAACACAGTACCTGACGGCGTTTTTAAGTAAAACGTCGCCAGTAAAATATCACTAAACCCAAAACTGCTGTAGTGATATATATATATATAATATCTTCATATATAGTGACGGATCTTGACATTTGATTTTGAAGGGACCAATTAATATTATACTTTATATTAAATTTATTTTATCATATATATATACACGCATATATGCACGCAAATAATAAATTAATAAAGTAATCAATCTCATAAAATTATAAAATAAAAATATTATTATGACAAAATTTAAATTTAAATTTTAATGTTAATTTTTTTTTCAAATTAATAGTAAAAGGAAAAGATCATATATACATTCATCTAATATTGTACTCATTTTACACACACATAGTATATAAGTTTTCAAAATTCTATTATATCTATAAAAGTTCTAGTACTTTTCACTTAAGTTTCTAGATAAGTGGTGAGTGTGTGAAATGAATATATGAGATGAATGCATGTAAGATGTAATACTGTCTATAGTAAAATTACTAATTACATAGCTTTTTTAATAAATTATGAGAATTTTTTTAACATTTAAAATTAAAATAAAAAGTAAATAAATTAATCGTTAAACAATATATTTTTCATCGAGAAGAAAAATAAATATAATTTTAAAATAATGAACTTGAAATATTGAAATTACAAATTATGCTTTTATCCTAATTTTTTATAAAATGATTTTCAATCTGATTTTTGTAAAAAAAAAAAAAAAAATTTGCATGACAGCATGGAATAAAGATTTAAAGTGACATTAAAAGTGAAAAATTATATGAAGAGGAGAAGTTGTAATAAGCTAGAAAGAAAAGAAAAAAACACATATTTGATATTTGGTTGAATAATTGAAGTTTTGTTAAAAGTCAAAAAGGTAATTTGGTTTTTGTTAAGTTCACATTATTGTAATTTACAAATTAAAACTAGTAACAAGTTTCTTAATTTTAAAGATTTGTAAGTAATAATTGATGGGTACAAAAATAAAAAAATAATATTATAATTTTAACTCATCTTAAATTATGAAATCAAGAAAAATAAATAAAATAAATAATTTTAATTTGAATGAATCAATTTAAATTTATTTAATATTAATATATATAGTTACTAGAAAAATTTAAAAAACTTGGGGGGCCAAGGCCCCCTCAGACACTCAAGAGGATCCGCCTCTGATATATACGAGGATTGTTGGTTAGGATTTCAAGAATCTTGTTCTTGTTGCTTCTAATAGGCCAGTGGGGAAGTTTCTTACAACGGATACAAACTAGAAGCATTCGTTCCCCAGAAAACATCTGCATATATAAGCCAAGATGACTTGCACATTACTGAGATGACAGTGAAAGAAACACTTGATTTTTCGGCTCGTTGTCAGGGTTTAGGAAGCCGAGAAGGTACATTTCGTGGAGCTCAACCTAATTATTAGTAACTTAGACACCCAATGATGTTCATCAACAGTGAAACTAAGAATACTTGTTTTACTGTTATGAAGAAATAACGATGGAGGTCAGCAGAAGGGAGAAGCAAGCAGGGATTGTTCCAGATCCTGATATTGATACTTACATGAAGGTACATTAAGCATCCAAAAACCATTTCCAGTCCATGATTGCCATAAAATATGATATGATCTCAATACCAGTTCCAGAAGCTGTATTTTAGTCTATGTTATCCCAGATTCGGGTGAGTGTGGGATACGAGTATATGTCCGATACGGGTATGCTTAAATTTTTAAAGTTTTTCCATATGTTTGGAAGATCATACCCATACCCATACCCATATCCATATCCGAATATGTGTTGAACACGGGACGAGTACTTTAGAGAAAATGAGAGTCCGGGTAACATAAATTTTAGTTGTTTGCTATGAACAAAACTATAAAATGTAGTAATGCTCTTTCTTAGTGCTCCTGGAGAGAATATGTAATATATTGGTTAAATTTGGTTTGATTATACAGGCAACATCTATGAAAGGGCAAACCGGAACTCTTCAAACAGACTACATACTCAGAGTAATTCTTGTTGACAAAGCTTAAATCAGGCACAATTTTGCAACTGCTATCTCTTTTCGATTATTGCTAATAGGTCTCCTATTTTCAAATCTTTGACTTTGCAGATTCTTGGACTTGATATTTGTGCTGGCACACTAGTTGGAGATGCCCTAAGAAGAGGTATCTCTGGTGGTCAGAAGAAGAGATTGACTACAGGTAGTGATGACAGTTCAATAACAATTAAGTTATGGAATTCAACAATTTCTTCATGCTAGGATTTAATGTTGAATAGTTAAGCAATTAAATCTTCTTTTCAGATTTATTTTAACATCAAAATACTGAATCTAAATTGCGCAGGAGAGATCATTGTTGGTCCCATAAAAACTCTGTTTATGGATGAAATAACCAATGGCCTTGATAGTTCCACAGCATTTCAAATTGTTGCTTGTCTCCAGCAGCTGGTGCATATTACAGATGCAACTTTGTTGGCCTCACTGCTTCAGCCTGCACCAGAAACCTTTGATCTCTTTGATGATATTATGTTGATGGCTGAAGGGAAAATTTTATATCATGGACCACGTGATCACGTTCTCGAATTCTTCGAAACTTGTGGCTTTAGATGTCCTCAAAGGAAAGGGATTGTAGACTTCCTTCATGAGGAAAGCGAAATCCAGTTCATGATTTTTTTTCCCAGAGTTTTGTCTTATTTCTTCTTCAACTTGAAGTTCTTTGATATTTGATTGTGCAGGTCATATCCAGGAAAGATCAAGCACAATTCTGGTATAATACCGAGTTACCCTACTCCTTTATTTCTGCTGATATGTTCTCCAGGAAATTTATAGCATCTCCTTTGGGAAAGAAGATAGACAAGGATCTCTTAGAACCATATGATAAATTTCAATGCCATAAGAATGCTCTTTCCTTTAATGAGTATTCTATTTCCAAATGGGAAATCTTCAGAGCTTGCATGTCAAGAGAACTTCTCCTCATGAGCAGGAACTCATTTCTCTACATATTCAAATTAACTCAGGTCAGGACTTGCTTAAATTTTTAATTTTTTTCACGGTCTTTTCTTTGATTTGGAAACATAGTAGATTAATTGTAGTTAAAATAAAAATAATACCATTCAATTTTTTCTTTTTTCTTTTTCTTGGCAGATTGTCATCATTGCATTTGTCACAATGACTATGTTTCTTAGGACAGGGATGGATATTGATGTCATTCATGCAAATTACTACATGGGAGCACTGTTTTATGCACTCTTGATACTTATAGTTGATGAGTTCCCTGAAGTGCACATGACCGTTTCAAGACTCTCAATTTTCTATAAACAGAAAATGTTGTGCTTTTACCCAGCTTGGGCTTATGCAATTCCAGCTATTATTTTAAAGATTCCCATTTCATTCATTCAATCCCTGGTTTGGACATCTCTTACCTATTATGTCATGGGATACAGCCCTGAAGTTTGGAGGTGAGTTTCAAAGGTTACACTAGTATTCTATGTTGCTATTTTTTCTTGAAGTATTAGTATCCGATATTCGTATTGGAAACATATTCAAGTACGAGGATATGTCCCTCCAAAACCCTCCAAATATGTGAAAAAACTTTTAAAAAATTAAACATATCTGTATCGAACACATATCCGTAGTTTTATCTAATAGTATACCGGAAAGAATTTTATGCCAGGTTTCTTATGTCCTTCTCTTCAGGTTCTTCCGCCAGTTTATTATGTATTTTACTGTGCAAATATCATCGGCAGCCATGTTTCGTTTCTTGACCGCTGTCTTCCAAACTATGAACTGTTCTATAGCAGTTAGTACTCTTGTACTCTTCCTAGAATTGATTTTTTGTGGCTTCATCATTCCACAATGTAATTTTCTTCTCATTTACACTTCATTTTCTTTCCTGGATTCCTTAGTAAAAGAAAAAGATGATTTAATCTTATTTTCTTGGTTGCAGCATCCATGCCATGCTGGTTGAGATGGGTATTTTGGGTTTCTCCTCTCACATATGCAATGATAGGGCTTACCGGCAATGAGTTTCATGCTCCACGATGGCAAAAGGTAATGAAGATTTTGAGGTGGATTTTATTTTATTTGACATGATATTGAAGTTAAGTTCCATATCCTAATTTTCGATCCCTTAATTAGTCATTATACCAATTATCCACTTTCAAATTCTTGTAGATCATTAATAATCTACCATTCTTGTAATAGATGTTAAAGGGATTTTATTTGCCCCCCATTCTCTACTTAATTTCTAGTTAGTTTTTAGCAGTTGAGTTTAAGTTTGATTACTTTCACCTAAAAGCTTATCATGTATGCTAGACCTATATTATTCAGACTTTTCATTTTTCTTAAAGTAGTCGTGTTTGACACTTATATTTGACTCATATTTGGATATGGATACGAGGTATGGTTCTCCAAATAATATGAAAAAACTTAAAAAAAAATTGAGTATACCGTATGGGATACTTACTTGTATCCGATACTCACCCGAGTCCGAATAACATAATGTTAGACTATATTATCAGACACTTTCCAACGTCTTAGTTCTTGGCATCAAATGCTATCGGTTAATAAATTGCAGCTAATTATAGAAATTATAAAATGAGAATTCTAAGATTTGGTTATAGATATAAAATAGACTAGGTTGTTAGGGGCAGATTAGAGCAAGATTATCATGAAAATAGCTACTTCACTCAAAGGATGCTTACAAATTATACTACCAATTCCAACCGGACTAGTTTTCAAAAATAACATTCCTTTTATAAAGAGAAAAAAATAGGAATATATATCAATATTTGGTTGGTTGGAGTGGTTAGTGGCTCCAACCCCCTAGATGAGAACCAAGGTTTGAATCCTAGGAGTTTCTAATATTGGGAGGGCTTTACCATTACACTTCCGGCTGGAAAGGGATTAGGCTTCTATCAACCATAAAATGGAGATGGGAGGACTCCCTCCGAGAGTTAAAAGCCATGGTTCTAAATTCATTTTTTTCATCTCTCTTGGCTAAGGAAAATAAAAATTGCATATAATTTGCCGAATATATGCCTCTCATTGTTTGTTTATTTTGCAGGTCCTGGCAATGAATGCTACAATAGGACAAGAAACACTAAAAAGCCATGGATTTTACTTTGATGAACATTTTTTCTGGATTGCAATTGGCATCTTACTTGGGTTTGCTTTAGTTTGGAACATTGGGTTTACTTTGGCCTTAAGTTTCTTGAAGCGTAAGTTCAATTTTTTTTTTTTTCCCTTTTCCATTTGCTTCATTATAAGAAGAAGAGAAATACATGGTTATTCATTTCCACTCTTTTAAACTCATTCAGCCCCTGGATCTTCTCGAGTTGTCATTTCACATGAAATGCTTTCCAAAATAAGGAAAGGAGATTCTCTTAATGCTGCAGATATGGATGTGTCTAGCTGTTCAAATTCCTTAAATAAGGAAGAATCTAGTAAAGGTTCATTCTTTTCCTCAAATCACTACTTTTTTGCAGCCCCATTTAAACTATATTAATCTTTACCATGTCTCTACCACAGGGAGGATGGTCTTACCTTTTGATCCCTCAACCTTAACATTTCAGAATGTGCAATACTATGTTGACACACCTCCGGTAATCACATAAATCTGCTCTTTGCATCAATTTAGAGAACATGTATAAGTAAAACCAATGTTTTACCTGGACTCAAGGTGAGTGTCGGATACTGGTATATGTCCGATACAAGTATGTTAATTTTTTTTAAAAGTTTTTCCATATATTTGGAGGATCATATTCTCATACTCATGTCCGAATATGTGTCGGACACGAGTACTTGAAAAAAAAATGAAGAGTCCATGTAACATAGAGTAAAACATAACATTGTAATTAAAATAATTCCCAATTTATAAAAAATAAAAAAGAAACCAACAAATAATCAACTAACATATAACTATAGAGAAACTCTAACATGAAATTTTAAGTTGGAGGGAACTGCATTTGAGGTGAGACTTTAATTGCTAAATATCATGATTCATGAGCCATTGGATGACACAAAATGATTGATCATTATTGGTGCATTATTTGCCTTTTGTTCTTAGGAAATGAGAAAAGCAGGATATGCTCAGAGGAAGCTCCAACTTCTTTCAGATATTACAGGAGCAGTTAGGCCTGGTGTTTTAACAGCATTGATGGGTCCTAGTGGAGCAGGAAAAACTACTCTTCTTGATGTTCTTGCGGGAAGAAAAACCATAGGCTGCATAGAAGGGGAAATCAGAATTGGTGGTTACCCTAAGGTTCAAGAAACATTTGCAAGGATATCAGGTTATTGTGAACAAACTGATATACATTCTCCACAAATCACAGTAAAAGAATCATTGATTTTTTCTGCTTCCCTGCGTCTTCCTGCTTGTATTGACTCAAAAACTAAAACTGTAAGACTCCAAAGATTTAAGAATTACTGATATTTTGCTAATCAAAATTTGTGATAATTTGTCTTAAAACAGCTTTAATGGATTTTGCAGAAATTTGTGCAAGAAGTTATTGAAACCATTGAACTTGATGAAATCAAGGATGCTTTAGTTGGCATGCCTGGTCTTAGTGGTCTATCAACTGAGCAACGAAAACGACTTACAATAGCTGTGGAGCTTGTTGCTAATCCTTCCATAATATTCATGGATGAACCTACCTCAAGTTTGGATGCAAGAGCTGCAGCCATTGTCATGCGTGCAGTCAAGAATGTAGTTGATACAGGTAGAACAATTGTTTGCACGATCCACCAACCGAGCATTGACATATTTGAAGCATTTGATGAGGTGAAATTCATTTTTGAGGCTTGATTTATTTGGGATCATTATATTTTCAATCATTAAAAAGTTCAATAAAAGAGTTCTCTTTCATATTCTTGTTATTCTCATTGCAGTTGATTTTTCTAAAAACTGGTGGGAGTTTAATCTACTATGGACCATTAGGACAACATTCAAGTAGGGTTATAGAATATTTTGAGGTTAGCTGCTCACTTGCCCTTTTCATTCTCTGATAAATGTACTAAACTAATTGCTTCCTGAAGATTTTTATACTCATCTTCTATTCTCTGAATTCTTCCTGACAGAGTGTACCTGGGGTGCCAAAGATCAAAGATAATTGTAACCCGGCGACATGGATGCTAGAGGTTACTTCAGCTTCGGTAGAAGCTGAACTTGGAATTGATTTTGCCAATATTTATAAGAAATCTGCCCTATATGAGTAAGTTCGATTAGAAAACTTGGTGATTCTTGTGTTTTGCAAAGTTGAACCAGGAACCAAGGAGTTCCTCTTTTAGATACATATCCATCTCCAATCAAGTCAGCTGTTTGCCAATCATGTTGATTTTATGGTGTCGGGTTCAGTTAACAATTTAATCCATTGCCAATTAATTGTTTGGTTCCATTGATGGCTCTAGCTATAATTTAAAAAATTAAATTTTCAATTAACTAGTTGCATATATCAAATAGCTTGGATGCTTAAATACAAGAGAATCCATTATATTTGACAGTATTACTAGTGGATGTTTGTAAACTTGCAAATTAACATTTTTTTTTGTAGGAACAACAAAGAGCTTGTAAGGCAGTTGACTATTCCACCTCCTGGTTCAAGAGATCTGCATTTTCCAACCCAATTTTCCCAAAATTTTTGGGGACAGTTCAAATATTGCCTATGGAAACTGCAATTATCTTACTGGAGAAGTCCTTCATATAACTTGATGCGCCTCTTGCATACTTGTGTAATATCTTTCACTTTAGGCATACTGTTTTGGAATCAAGGAACGAAAATGTAAGTTCACAGGCATACTTGTAAAGGAACCATTACTTTTTTTGGGTAGTAATTTTACAGATAATTAACTTATACTTTTCTTTTCTCCATTTTTGAATCCTACAGAAATAACCAGCAGAATTTATTCAATGTGTTTGGTTCAATGTATGGTGCTGTGATCTTCCTAGGAACAAATAGCGGCTCAGCTGTTCAACCATTTGTGGCAAAAGAGAGAATTGTCATGTATCGAGAAAGATTTGCAGGGATGTACTCTTCCTGGGCTTATGCCTTTGCACAGGTGCATTTTAATCAAAACAATAATAATAATAATAATAAAAAAGAATCCTTTCATGCTGTTCCATTTCTAGTTTCTTTTTTTTTTTATTCTTGTCATATGTTGTTTCGACTCTTTATTTTTCTTGAAGTATTCGTGTCCGACACCCGTATTCGACGCATATGTGGACATGGGTATGAGGATATGATCCTCCAAGAACCCTCCAAATACATGAAAATCTTAGAAAAAATTAAACATAACTGTGTCCGACACTCGCACCCGAGTCCAAGTAACATAGCTTGTGACAACATTTTCTTTAACTGATATTTGCAGGTGGCAATTGAGGTTCCCTATATATTTAGCCAAGCTGTTGTGTTTGTGATCATCACATATAGTATGATTGGGTATTATGGATCAGCATATAAGGTGTTTTGGTATTTCTATGCCATGTTCTCTACACTGCTCTATTTCAGCTTTTTAGGAATGCTGCTTGTGTCTTTGACACCAAATGTTGCCATAGCTGGAGCTCTAACCTCTTTCTGCTACCCACTGCTAAATCTTTTCTCTGGCTTTTTGATTCCTAAACTGGTAAGCTATTATCCTCAAGCACAATATTCAATCACTACTCTTATCTGCCTGTGAGTAAATAAACTTAAAGTTTGATTTTCTACTTTTTTTTTTTTTTTTTTTTCTTTTTTACAAGAACAATGTTTTATTAAATAAACTTAAGTAACACCCATCATATTATAAAAGCTGGATTTCCTCTAAAAAAATGAGCAACAATGTTTCCTTTTTCCCTCTTAACAAAATGCCAAGAAGTTAAATTCATATATTATAAGCCAATGAATTGATTTCTGCAATGCTATATTATCAAGATACAAGCTGAGTGTCGGATATGAATATGTGTTCGACGTTAGTATGCTCAATTTTTTTCTAAGTTTTTCATATATTTAGAGGATCATACCTTCATATTTATATATCAATGTGGAAAGATGTGTCAGACACAAGTGTCAAACATGAATATTTTAAGAAAAATGAAGAGTTCAGGTAACATAAATATTACGTTCCGCTAACAAGTGTTGTGTTTAATTTTTGTGCAGAAAATACCAAGGTGGTGGATCTGGTTATATTATGTAATGCCAACATCTTGGACATTAAATTGCTTGCTCACTTCACAATATGGAGATGTGGATGATGAAATTAGGGTATTTACTGAAACAAAAACAATATCTTCTTTGCTACAGGATTATTTTGGGTTTCACCCTCATGACTTACCTATTTCCGCACTTGTTCTCTTTTTCTATCCCCTAATTGTTTCTTCTCTTTTTGCATTTTTTGTTACACGTTTAAACTTTGAGCGAAGGTAAATATTTTCTCCTCTCTTGAACATTAAAATTTCGCCCATAACATGTAATATTTATATATATTTTTTAATAAATATATGGTACACATGAATATATATATATATATATATATGCAATTATCATACGAATTTGGACTTAATTTACGTGGTTATGCTGGATGAGGTCTTAGATTCGAGCTTTGGTGCTCCATCTTGGCTTAAAGTACTTAAGTAATTTTTGTATTATAGTTAAATGTGTATTTTAATCTTTGTATTATAGAATTTAGTAATTTAATTTTTATACGTTTAAATTTGATGCAAATAAGTAAAATTGGTAACGGTGTTAATGGGAATCCGTCTAAATCCATGTTTGGATTGGGATAGGGGGAGGAAAAGAAAAATAAAGTAAGGGAAAATGAAAAATCTTTTCCTTGTTTGAATAAAAAAAAATTCAAGTAAAGGAAAGTGAGAGGAGTTGAGTACCCCTTACTTTCTCTTTAAATGCTCACTTTTTATATATCTCAATTTGGGAGAAATAGAGAGGAAAGAAAAATTAAAATATACCCTAATTTGTGACTTCACCCCCAAGATGAGAACCAATATTTGAATATTGGGAGTCATCAATGTTAGAAGGACTTTACCATTACACTTCCAGCCCGACATGGATTAGTTTTCCATCAACCATAAAATGAGGATGAGGGGAACACCTTGGGTTTAGACCAAAAAAAGAAAGTTCAAATATATTTTAATATGTATAATATCTTTTTTACCCTCTGTATGTTTTATATAAATTAAGATTCTTTCTTTGTTTTTTTTTTTTTTTCCCTTCTTAGAAACCTTGTAGTCAAAATTCTTTTATACAGTTTCTTGGTTTTCAGCAATCAAAATTTTTTTCTACACTCTCTTGGTTGCTTTCAAAGGTAAGTTTGATTTATACATTTTTTTATATTTTATAAATTTGTCTTATATAAATATTAGTCAACATACTCTCTAATTATGTATTATTATTAATGGTTTGTTATGGTTTTTATAAATAATTTGGTATTTGATAATTTTTTTATTTTTTATTTTAAATAATTTTGATATTATATTTTATTTTATAAAAAGGTTATAATTGGAAATTTTTATTCTAATAAATCATTTCCTTTCCTTTTCACTCTTTAACCAAACAATGGTTATTAGCATTCATTTTCTTTCCTTTATTAATTTTAACTATCCAAACAAGAGGTATATGTATCCTTTCCTTTCCTCAACCTTCCTCTCTTTTCCTTTCCTTTCCTTTCCTTTATTTTCCTTTACTATTGTGTATCCAAACATAGCGTAAATGTTGACGTGGATATGTGAAACTGATAGAATATATAGATGACATGAAAAAAAAATGATGATTTGTCAACTTTTTTTGGTCAGGTGAAATTCAGAAACTGATAGAATAGATGAATTGAAAAAATGATGACATGTTTTTACGGTAAGGAGGGGATTTGGGGCGAAAAAATTATGTTTTTCTAAATTTTATCTGAGTAAATTTTTTTGATACGTCATCATTTTTTTTTCAAATAATCTTTTCTATCAGTTTCACATGTCGACGTCAGTATTCAGACGATTTTCCATTAACACCGTTATCAATTTTACTTTTTTGCACCAATTTAAAACGTACAAGGATTAAATTACTCATTTATATAGTTTAAGGACTAAAATATTCTTTTGACTATATTACAAGAACTTCTTACATATTCTAACCTCTTTCTTATACTAAAAAAATAGATTAATTATTTGTACATCTAATCAAATTTATTTAATTAAGATTATGAAACCATAGAAAAATAGTTAGAGTAATTATGATCAAATCCTATCGTTCAAACAATAGTAGTACAGATACGAGATCTTGCTTGTTTAAGAATTCATTTAGATTTTTAGTGAAAGGCATTTATTATATCGAGAATGTTGTTTTATGATTGAACTCTTGTCATTTTTATGTAAGCACACCTAATGTTTGTCCTTAATTAAAATTTTGAGTTTTACTTTTAAAACTTTCGATATGAACATTTGTCATTTATCAAATAAAATAAAATTCTTCCAAATTGAAGTCTTGAGCTCCAAAGTTCGGACTCTGAAAGGGAGAAATATAACCAAACATTAATGTTATTGGACTCTGTGTCGAAAGGACAGGAGCTAGAAGGTGGGAAAGCAAATATGGACATAATGGTTCAAAATCCTATAGGCTTTGGATATGGCGTGAGGCTTGTGTTGGTGATATCTTAGGCTTAGAGGAGATTCAAGAGGAAGGGCCATACAGGAGTCGTAAAAGAAGCAGGCCAAAGGAAATCAAGAGCCGTGGGAAAAAGCAAAAGCTGGAGTTCAAGGCCCAAATTGAGCAGAATATCTTCTCCAGCCAGGTATGTGGAAATTTATGCAAACAGGGATAGCCCAAAATAAGGATCTGATAGAAAAATTTCTGGGACATGGTGAGTAGGAAATGAAATCTCAGATGATAGAAAGCTAGGAACTTCAAACCAAAGGGAAGATAGGGGGAAGTAGAGACTTTTACAGATCAAGAGAGCGACCAGAGCCAAGGCTATTTTAGAAAGGAAGAGGGCATTTGAAGACAGAATGATGCTAATTGAGAAGGGAAATAATAGACAAGGGCAAGATGTGTATGAAATTCCAAATATGGTTTTGGGGGAACACTTAGGTATTAACACAAATGATAGCAGAAAAAGGTGGTGGTGGCTGACCTAGAACAGCCACACGAGTATCCATGAGTATAATCTCATGGAACTGCCAAGGACTTGGACAATCCTCGACAGTTCGAGCTCTAAAAGAGCTCATCGAAAAACATAGTCCCTCCATCGTGTTCTTGATGGAGACCCAAAAAAAATCTAGAATGGAGAAAATAAGGAACCGGTTGGGTTTTGAGGAAGGATATTATGTAGAACCTTTGGGAAGATCAGGGGGTTTAGCATTATGGTGGGTTCAAGGAGTCAAAATTGAGTCAAAATTGGGATTTTTTATTGACGTTAGGCTGAATGTTGGAACAGAGGTTGATTGGTTATGTACTTTTGTTTATGGCAAACCTCAACGTGAAGGTAGAAGTGAGGTATGGGAACAAATTAAAGCTCTTCGATTAGGATTTGATTGTCCCTGTTGCTGTATGGGGGATTTTAATGTTGTTAAATGTCAAGAAGAAAAAAGAGGGGGAAGACCTATTGATATATCTCAAGCTAGAGCTTTCAATTCTTTTATGGATGACTGTGGTCTTATGGAAATGGCACTTAATGGAGGCAATTTATGTGGTCAACTAATAGAACAAATTGGGGGTAATATTTAGGAGAAACTGGATAAAGTTATTCACATAGTGGGTTGGAGTGAACTAATTTTCTCGGCTAATGGTTTTGTTGAGCCAGCTCTTGCATTAGACTATTGTCTTGTGGCCTTGCACCTTGCGAGTAGCAAAAAAAAAAAAAAAAAAAAAAGAGAGATTTCAAATTTGAGTCTAAATGGCTCCTGGACCAAAAGTGCAATGATATTGTCCCGGGGGTATGGAGTAAGGAGTGCATGGGATCTCGGATGTTCTGCCTGCAAAGGAAAATGTTTTTATTAGGAAAGCATCTAAAGTACTGGAGCCTAAGGAAATTTAGCAACCCACGTCTTGAAATTGATAATATGATTGGGAGAATTGTTGAAATTCAGTCTTTGGTCCTCATTGATGAGCTAAAAGAGGAGATGCAAATGCTTAAAAGAAGGTCGATGAGAAATGGGAAATGAAAGAACGACACTAGCACCAAAGATCCCGTGTGAATTGGCTTAAGTATGGGGATTGAAATACAAGATTTTTCCACATGACCACGGCCAATCGCAGCAGACGTAATGCCATCCTATAAATCAAAGGTCAGGATAGGAACTGGATTAGAGATGAAGAGGAGATTGAGAGATCTTTTAATGATCACTTTAAGGAGTTGTTTCAGGCATGCTCTCTTTCCGATATTGAGGATGTTTTGGATTCTGTGGGGGAAGTGATTACACAGGATATGAATGTTAAATTTTGTGAGGAGGTATCTGATAGGAAAATCAAGAAAGTTGTCTTTGAGATGGGACCTCTTAAAGCTCCAGGGCCTGATGGATTCCTAGGTATCTTCTTCCATCATTTTTGGGACACGGTTAAACATGATGTTTGTGAGATGGTTAAAAGCTTTTTCCAAAGTGGCCACATCTTAAAGGAGTTCAACCATACTAACATTGTCTTGGTACCCAAACAAAAGTGCCCTAAAGAATTTTCTCATTTCTTCCCTATCAGTCTGTGCAATTTTGTTTATAAGGTTATCACAAAGATCTTAGCAAACAGAATGAGGAGTATTTTGCCTTCGGTGATCTCCCCTGTCCAATCTACCTTCATCTCGGGGAGACAAATCCAAGATAATATTATCATTGCCCATGAAGTCTTTCATGCTCAGAAGAAATGCACAGGGGGTTCCAAGGGCGTCATAGCCTTAAAGCTGGACTTGAGTAAGGCTTGTGACAAAGTCGAATGGGGTTTCTTGGAAAAACTTCTTTCTAAAATGGGATTTTGTAACTTCTGGGTGAGGAAAATTATGGAATGTGTCACCACCCCTCAGTTTTCCTTTATCATCAACGGAGAAAGGAAAAAAATGTTCTATCCTCAGAGGGGGTTGCGACAAGGTGACCCTTTCTCGCCCTATTTGTTTATCCTCACTGCTAATGTTCTCTCCTACCTAATAGAAAAATCTATTTCTATAAGTGACCTTCAAGGTATAGGATAAATAGAAGATGTCCATTTTTAAGTCATCTCCTATTTGCGAATGATTGTCTTTGATTTGCTACTTCCAGCAAACAGAATTGTGTGAATATTTTGGAGATCCTGCAAAAATTCAAGAATGCCACTTACCAAATCTGTGATCTTTTTCTCACCTAATACTGACACCCAGCTTCGCATAACTATTCAAGAGAGGATGGGGGTCCAAATCATGGATGAAAGGTGTAAATACCTGGGACTTCCCTCGATGTGGGGACGTGGTAAGAAAGAAGCGCTGGGTTTTGTTTTTCGATAAAGTGTATGAGAAGGTGCAAGGTTGGAAGGGGAAGTTATTATCCCAAGCAGGTAGAGAGGTCCTACTCAAAACAGTGGCCTCAACTGTTCCCGTTTATGTAATGCAATGCTTCAAAATGCCCATTAGTTTCTGCCAGGAACTGAACTCCATTCTTAACAGATTTTGGTGGGGCGAGTCGAGTCAGGAAAGTAACAAAGTTCATTGGCTTAGGTGGAGCAAACTTGCAGTGGCTAAAACTAAAAGAGGGATGGGATTCAGAGATTTTCAAAATTTTAACAATGCTTTACTGGCTAAGCAAGCTTGAAGATTATTGACTGATCCAAATGCTTTATGGGCAAAAATTGTGAAAGGGATCTATTTCCCATTTTCTTCCTTGTTTGAAGCTTAAAAGAGGAGAAATTCTTCCTGAGTGTGGAGAAGTCTTTGTGAAGGTATGGAGGTGCTTAAAAAAGGCACCTGATAGAACGTTCACAGTGGAAAGAACATTCTCATATGGCACGATAGATGGGTACCATCTCTCCCTACCTTCAAAGTGTCATCTCACCCACCAGGTATTTCAAGTCAAACACTGGTCAAACAGTTGATTGACCTAGGTAGAAGAGCTTGGAAGCTCAGTTTACTCAGGGAATTGTTTAATGATGATGATTTCAACTCCATTTGCAGGATTCCAATTGGGCACCCAGATAGGGATGATTATTTTATTTGGCATTTCTCAAAGGATGAAAACTATATAGTGAAGTCCGGCTACCATTTGCTTTTGAACCAGGAGCTTTTTCTCGAGCACGCAAGCTCGAGCAATAGTGCTTATGTTGATGAGGGCCATTGAAAGCAGGTCTGGAAGCTGCTAGTTGCTCCAAAAATTAAAAACTTTTTATGGAGAGCTTGCCACAATGCTATTGCCTCAAACGAAAACTTATATCGCAGGGTTCGATCTCCTACTGCTGTTTGTGGTCGTTGTGAGAATGATGTTGAATCTTTGGAACACATCTTCTTTTGTCCTTTTTCTACTGTAGTTTGGGAAGCTTCGAATTTCAGTTATAGGCCACGAAGAGAAGGTTTTGTGGGCTTGCTCAAATGGTGGAATGAGGTTGTTAACAAACTCCCTGATTTTGGCTCTTTCAGTTCTAAAGGACTCATCGCTTGGTTGTGTTGGCACATTTGGAAAGCTAGGAACGGTTTTGCCTTTGAAGGTAGATTGGAAGACCAGGATCAGGTCTACCATGCCGTTTTTTATGATTACCAAGAGGATGGTGCCAGGGTTACTCATTCGCCTATGCGCACCTCTGTAAGGGGGAACCAGGGAGAATAGCAAAGACCTCCTCCCAATGTCATTAAAATCATGTGTGATGCTTCCCTTGTTCCAGGCTCCCAGTTTGCAGGAATTGCTACTATTGCGAGAGATTGCCATTGGTCTATTGTTGATGGAGCTAATTCTATTTTCGAGCAGGTTCAGCACAGGTGGCAGAGGCATTGGCTTTTAGACTGGGCGCGACCCTTGTGGTGAGAAGGGGGTGGAAGAAGGTCATTTTTTGAGTATGATAATGAGGGAATTATCAAGAGCTTATCCTTTGGCTCCACTTTATGCTAGGAAAAGATGGCTATTGTAGATGATGTCCTTAAAATGACTGATTTTACCTTTGATCTGCGTTTTTTTATGCTAATAGAGAAGCAAACAGTGCAGCTGACTGGGTTGAAAAGATGACTAGGAATAGATGTTGCCCCTGGGACTAGGCTGACCATCCACCCAGTGAGTTGGTTAGGGTGATGGGTTGTAATGTTAGGAATTTGTAGGCTGTATGCCATTATGTTGAACAAAAAAAAAAAAAACCTCCAAAGTTTGAAGTATGCTCTTGGAAATATAAGAAAATACTCTTTAAATAAGCATGAAAGTATGATCTATCGACTATATTTATTTTTGAGTCCATGGGATTCAAGGGGTATTTTTAAAATAGGTTAGGGATAATTTTATCATCTTTTATAATATAATATATATTTAATTTTTTAGTCTTTAGTTCTTTTTTTCTATTTTATTTTTAAATGATGTATTTAAAGGGATTGATCCGCACGTTCACTCGCAGGTCGATTTAGAATTTGTATCCGACCCGTTTGCAAAAAAAAATTAAAAAAGTTTATTTTATTAATTATTTTTAGTTTTCTTTTTTAGATTTAAGTTTTTTATTTTTAAATCATGTATTTAAAGAGATTGGTCTGCACGTTGACTCGTGGGTCGATTTAGGATCCGTACTTGATCCGCTTGAAAAAAAATAAAAAAATTATTTTATTTTTAAAGGATGTATTTAAAGGTATTGATCCACATGTCGACTCGCGAGTCGATTTAGGATTTATACCTAACCAGCAAGGAAAAAAAGATTATTAATTAATTTTTTAATTTTTAAATTATGTATTTAAAGAGTTTGGTCCGCATGTTAATTGTTGGGTCGATTCAGAATCCATACTCGATCCGATCGGAAAAAAAATATATATTTTATTAATTATTTTTATTTTTTATTTTTATAAAATGATGTATTTAAAGGGGTTGGTCTGCATGTTGACCCGCTTGAAAAAAAAGTTAAAATATTTTATTTTATTAATTATTTTTAGTTTTTTATTTTATTTTATTTTTAAATGATGTATTTAAAGGGGTTGACCCGCACATTGACTCGCGAGTCGGTTTAGGATCCGCACGAAAAAAAAGTTAAAAAAATAAATTTACTTTATTAATTAGTTTTTTCTTTTATTTTTAAATAATATATTTAAAAGGGTTAGTCTGCACGTTGACTTGCGAGTCGGTTTAGAATACGTACTCGATCAGCTTGGGAAAAAAGTTAAAAAATATATATTTTATTTTAATTTTAAATTATGTACTTAAGGATATTGGTCCGCATATTGACTCGTGGGTCGGTTTAGTATCTGAAACCGATTGGCTTGAGGAAAAAGTTAAAAAAATTATTTTATTAATTATTTTAATTTTAAATGATATATTTAAAGAAGTAGGTTCGCATGTTGAGTCGCGGGTCGATTTAGGATCCGTACCAAATCCGTTCAGAAAAAAAAGTAAAAAACGAACTTGTTGCTAACTTATGTGAGAAAATCGATCTTACAAGAGAATAAAATACAAATCACAATTTTATTTTTTTAAATTTTTTAACTCCTATAAATAAAAATATACAGCATACAATAAAGTTTAAATATTTATATATATATATATATATATATATACCAAAAGTAACATTTGGAAATACATTTATATTATGTAATTTATAAATAAACAATTATCATAAATTTAATATTCATAATTAACAAAATATAGTTATATTAATATTATAACGATTTCAAAATAAAAATTAAATAAATAATTATTATTTAATAAAATATAATTTAAAATTAGTTGTTTATTATTAATTAATTACAAATTTTATAATAAAAAAAAGTAAAGTACCCTAACGAAGCGGGGTCTTTTTTCTGTTTATATATAATTTTTGAGTCTTTAGGACTTAAGGGATTTTTTAAAAATTATCTAGGGATAATTCAGTCTTTTTCTTTATTTTTTTTCTTTATAGTTTTAAGTTTTTTTAATTTTTTTAAATGATTTATTTGAAGAGGTTGGTCTGCACGATAACTCACAGGTCGATTTAAGATCTGTACTCAACCCGTTCGGGAAAACAAATTAAAAAAATATTTTATTAATTATTTTAGTTTATTTTTTTATTTTATTTTTAAATGATGCATTTAAAAGGGTTGGTCCGCACATTCACTCGCGGGTCGATTTAGGATTCATACCCGACCCGCTCGGGAAAAAAATTATTTTATTAGTTATTTTTAGTTTTTTTTAAATAATGTATTTAATGGGGTAGTCCGCACGTTGATGTGTGGATCGATTCAGAATTTGTACTCGACCCGCACAGAAAGAAGTTAAAATTTTTTATTTTATTTTTAAATGATGTATTTAAAAGGGTTGGTTCGCATGTTAACTCGCGGGTCGATTTAGAATCCGTATCCGACCGGCTCGGGAAAAAAATAAATAAGAAATTTCTTTTATTAATTATTTTTAATTTATTTTTAAATGATGTATTTAAAGGGGTTGGTTTGCACGTTGACTTGCGTGTCGATTTAAGATCTGTACCTGAGCCGCTCGAGAAAAAAAGTTAAAATAAGAAATTTATTTTATTAATTACTTTTATTTTAATTTTAAATGATGTAATTAAAGGGTTGGTTCATATTGTCACTCGCAGATCAATTTAGAATCCATAATCGACCCTCTTGAAAAAAAAATAAAAAAAAATTATTTTATTAATTATTTTTACTTTTTTATTCTATTCTATTCTGTTCTGTTCTATTTTACTTTAAATTTTTTTATTTTTATTTTTAAATGATGTATTTAAAGGTGTTGACCCGCACATTGATTTACAAGTCGGTTTAGGATTCGTACACGACCTGCATCGGAAAAAAAGTGAAAAAATAAATTTATCTTATTAATATTTTATTTTTATTTTTAAATAATGTATTTAAAAGGGTTAGTCCGTATGTTGACTTGCGGATCGATTTAGGATCCGTACCCGTCCGACTCGGAAAAAAAGTTAAAAAAATTATTTTATTAATTATTTTAATTTAAAAAATATCCCGACGAAACGAGGTTTTTTCTATAGTTTAATTTATTTTCAAGTAAGTTTCTTTTTTGAGAATAACTTTATTATTGATTTTCTATATTTATGTAGATCTGACATTCAATGTGAGATTAATATAGTACAATGCAACTCAAATATCTGCTATATATTCAAAATGAGTTTCAAGAAGTAATTAAATAATCATTAACTAATGCTTATTGACACCAATTAATCAGATCTTAAAAAGATGAACTATCTTTAACTTTCTTTCTTTCGATAAAAATTTATGGTTTTCTTTGTAATTGTGAAAAGAGAAATTTTCTGTTCTCTAAAGTAATTTGCAGAATGAAATGAATAATTGGGCTTGATTAATTGGAGAAGTGTTTCATAAATTAAATATTGTTTTCGTTGTTGGAGATTTTAACATTTGATGTTGGTTAAGGTGGTATTTAAAAAAAAAAATTATAATTAATGCATTCTCATCTTTTGGATTTGGTGAAAATATAATGTTCTAAATGCAAAATTACTTTTAAAATAGTATATTAATTATCTTTAATTATTAATAAGTACATATTAACAGAACCCTTTATAATTTGTTTAGATGTTCACAAATATACAATTAATGCATAATTTTTAATTGAATTTACATTAAATATAAAAATCTTTATTAAAATAACATTTCAACTAATCTTAAATGGATTATTATTCTGTACACTGGCAGTAGACATTTTTAACTTTACAAGCGGGCTTTACACGCTTCCATAATTTTTCATACGATTTATATTTTTACAAACTGACCGTCGGATTTAACAATATAATCGTACTCGTCGTGCACGTAAAGTTTCGTGATGCACTCAAAAGAGCGTATCTTATTTAACCTTGCACTAGAAAGATCAATTGTAAGTATAGTAGTTAGTAAGGGTTGAGTCACCAGGGATTGGGTTTTAATTTATAAGTTACTAGTTTATAACTTAAGTTCAAAAACAATAAAGAAAGGGGGTTTTAAATTTGTTTAGAAAGTAAAGAAAACAATAAAAGTAAAAAGCAAATAAGTAAGTAAAAAGAAATCAAATATGAGAGAAGTATGGTTAAGGTGTTATTCGCCACCACTAAACATCAGTGAGAATCAATTTCAAATCTATCAACATCAATTAGCTATCAAAATTAACAACCTTAGATAACAACAAGCTCTGCTACCCCAATCTTTCTTTAGTTTGTCATTAAATAGAATAAACTCTCTAACATCAAACTATCAAACAACCTAGAATAAGCTCTCTAAATTCAATTTGATAACAACTTTATACTGAGAAAGATAGGTTGATCTAAGCAACAAACACATAAGCTCAGATTATTCAACTTAGATTATATTCCACTTTGCAATTAGCAAAAACTCTAACATAATCATTAATCACAAATTGCCACTTATGAATAGGAAACCAAGACAATTACACGGATCAAGACTTCTAAACTTGCAATAGATAATTATCAAGATCTATCTAGTTGTACACCTAAACAAATCAAGACAAAGATCATAAACAATTCTTATAGAAGAACATAAGCAAATTTGATAGAAAATTAATGATAGATAGAATCTGAAAATCAATTACTCAACATGTCTAGGGCTTTGAAATCACCCTTAATCAAAAAGAAATTTAGCCTAACATAGGCATTGTTAACATAAACATAAAAAGAAAATAAGAGAATGGAGAAGAAGAAGAAGTATATTGATAATAATCAAAACATGTCTAGTTTGTAGCTCAAAAGATGGTATTTATAGCGCTTTAAAACCCTGGAAACCCTTTCTTGCCGCATAAGAAAGTTTGGAGGCAAAACATCACGTTGTACATGCCTAATTTTGTCCGGGTTATTGAACCCGAGTCCAGAATTATCACATAATCCCCATTTTGTTCCCTTAAATCCATCCTAGTATTTTTTGATTAAGTGGCCCAATTTTATTAATTAAGCTCGAACTTTCTTAAATCACGATCCAATCGAAAAGGTTTTTGAACCCGTTCCTTTTTCGATTAATCTACAATTTGTCAAGCACAATCTTTCAATCGGAAGTGTGCTTCATCTCGTTTTTATTTGGGCTTTGAATGGTTATATGGGCTTGGAACCATTTGGTTTAATAAATTTAACTGAAATTAAATAATAAAAAAAACAAAGACTTAATTTATTAAATAAAAAATTCAAAAAATTCAAAAAAAAAGGCAAAAAATGCTGACTGCCACGGTTGAACCATGACAGTCAGCTTTCATTTTCTTCTAAATTTTGAATGCTATTTCTAGCTTTCCTTTCTCTTCCCCAGATGAACTTCACCTTTTTCAGTTTACATAATTTTATCAAAGGTACAGATACCCAAAACCAACTTTCCAGTTGGCTTCAAAGTTTCATGAAATGGACTTTAATAAAAACCAAATAAAATTCAAAACTGAAGGGGGGGAAGGACTTGGCGGCCAAAGGAAATAAAAAGAAAAGGAAGGCAGCTGGCTGCAGGGTTGGCATCTAAGGAAGAAAATAAGGAGGGCCCAATTTTGGGGAGTGGGATCTAGTCGCTGGAAAGGGAATAGAAGGGGGAGAGCTACTGCTACAAAATGGAGAAAACGGGGTTTAAAAGAAAATAGAAAGAAAGAGAAGAAATGTAAGAAAGGATAGGCAAAAGCTAAAAGAAAAATGCTTCCTGGTTCTTATCTTTTTCTTTGATTTTTTATTATTTGGTTTTTTACTGTCTTGAAATTAGAGAAGTTTTTTTTGGCTTTGATAATTTACTTGTCCTTTTCGGTTCAATATGTAATCCAGATTTTTTTTTAATCGTTTCATTTTGAAGCGAGCCAGCGGTTAGGTGTTTTTTGGTTTTCAAAATATAAGCTCTTAAGGATCTCTTGGATTTTAAAGAATGAAGCTTTTTTGTGATTAAAAAAGAATTTAGTCTAGGTTTTTCAGAGGAAGGTGGTGGTAGTCTAAGGAGTCACTTGAAGTAATCTTTCCTTCCCGTTCTCTTATATTTATTGTGTTTGTCTTGATATATAGTATATTATGATGCATATTTGGTGTTAGATGATTTTCCTATCATATGCTTAATATTGCTTGCTTTTAAATATGATATATTGTTTGCATCATATGCATACATAATAAAAGTGAATATGGATCGCTGACGATAAAATTCGAAGGATGTCACAGTAGTGATTCCTAAGATATCTTGAGGTGAGAAAATTTTGTCAAAATATCACCAAAAGTATTGGGAGTATTTAACGAGCATTTTGAATAAAGGATTTGCACTCATTTTCACAAATAAAAACAATAATAATTTATTTTTATACAAATAAAATAATCTAGAAAATAAAATTTAAAAATAAATGTGGACTACGAATCTTCCGACGATGAAAGTTGAGGGACGTCACAGTATTGATTCCCTAGATATCCTGAGATGAAGGAATTTTGTTAAATATCACCACAAGTAGTGGGAGTATTTGGCGATATTTTTGATATAAAAAAACGTGTTCATTTTCGAAAATAAAAAATGATAAAAAATAATAAATAAGTAGAAAATGAATATATGTGTGCTTCATATTTTGCCATACTCGTGTTCGTAAATAATATGCTTTGTATGCTTAATCGCATGATTATGTATTTAATCACATGTTGATGGAGACTCAATTAAGAGTTGTAAACCCAAGTGCAGGTTATGTTCAAGTAATAAATTCTCGGGTGTCCGAGGTCGAACCACAGGGAAGCGTACTAGTAAGTATAAGTTTATAAATATATAAGAAAAAGAAAGTAAACAATATATTAGGAGATCAACAACAAAATAAGATAAACAAGATATTAGAGAACAAAATAAACAAAATATAAAAGAAATTAAACAAGATATAAAAAACAATAAGAAAAGATGTTGAGGTTAGAGAATCCACTCTTGGTGTTATGCTAAGATTAATCTTGTTTTATTACACAATTGAAATCCACACATAAGGGAGGTTCCAATCGGAAGGTTTAGCAATTCAGTCCAAATTGTCCAACGTCCATAGCATATGATATTATGTTCATTTGGTGTCCTCAAAACTCATAAAAAGAGTCCAAGCATTCCTTATGCCAAGTTATATGTCTACAACAAATCAAGGTTATGAAACCAAGCATTTACTGTGCCATTTTCATTGTCAATAATGAATCAAGATCTCTACTTTGCAAGTATGATTTTAAACCAAAAGAAAATATTATCTATACTAGTGCTTATAAATGATGATTCATTTTAGCTCATGTTTAAGAGACTAACCTTAGCATTTACCAAGAGCTTCACCTCATCACCTCAACAATATGATTAGAAACACATACTAGATATGAATAAAATGAAAAGAAATGTAAGAAGAAAAAGAAAACTAGAGAAAGGAAAGAAAAAGAAAACTTAGAGAATTTTATTACAATGGCTATCCTACCAATGTATCAATGTATCCCAATACTCATCCAAGGCCCTCTATTTATACACATTTTGGAGGGCTAAATGACAAGAGACAAGCTTTACAAATTTCAAAGGTAGGTATAATAGGTGGGTGCATTTTTCTAACAATTTTCGTCATATTGTATGACAATTCTGATCAGCCAGCTTGATGGTCGATTTTGTCAATGTTGGAGGCTCGATCTGATAAAATTGTCTTCTAGAAAAATATACCCCTATCAGTTACGGATCCATAGCCGTTGGAATCAGATCATTTGCGCACGTGGATCGGGAGATATGGTCAAAATACCAAAACGGTGCAGAACAGACGTCATTGCACATCAGCCAACTTGATGGTCGATTTCGCTAGGGAAAACGACTCCGTTTCAAGAAGTGTAAAACATGAAAAAGATAGATATGCCTCTTAGCTTTGCAGGGATACAAAGTTCAGCCTTATTTCTTCAGTGAAACTCGAGATATAGCTGATATGGCAAAAGGTGTCGGAACTGGAACTGAACTGGATTTGCCCTTAATTCTAGTAATCTGAAATCACTCAAAGAAACTTGTGAAAAACACCAAATTACATAAAAATATAAAAGATCATAAACACAATTAGACTAAACAATAATAACTCGTATTTGACACAAAACAATAATAAAACATAACTAAAAACTATATAATTATACGAGTTATCACACCCCCATACTTAGATTGTTGCTAGTCCCTAGCAACGACTCAATAAAAAAAAAAATAATAAAATAAGAAAATCTAATCTAATCCATTTTCGTAGGAAATCACGGTGGCACTTAGCATGTGACACAAGCCTTTAAACCCCTAGGTGTCCCTAGTGGACGAGTTTAGTCTCGTGAGGGTTTACTAGGACGATACCCACAAACATTGAAAAACTAAAATATAAGTAAACTACATACACTAAAAATATTTACTCCTAATCCTTTCAATATAAATTAGAGACAATCTTTGAACAAGTCTTATAAACTAATCAATAGCTCAAAGAATTTCACAAAAATTCATGCTTGAATGTAAATAAATGAGTTAAGCCAATATTAACATAACATATTTCAATCAAAATAGTGCATATTCAAACTTAATCTCAACTTCTCACATGGGATACTCTCTTGATTTTCACTCTTTAAAGTAGTGGTAAAGTGTTTACACTCAATCAATCTCATGAAAACACTTCTACCATATGCTTGCTTGTCCACCTATTCTCCACTATTTAGATCATACAACTTCATAAATCAAGAGGTCTTTATTCAAGGTTGTAATGGGGCCAAAGGGTTATAATGTGGTTAAAGAACAAAAGGATAAAGATATCACAAAGGTTCCAAAGAGTTCATAGATTTTAGAGACATAATAAGATCATACAAATAAAACTTCTCAAAACTCTTATAAAGCACATAATAACATAGGCTAAATATTCATGTTGAGCCTTTGCATCATTCTAACCAACTTTGTAACATCTTTTTCTAGAAGTTCAAGAGAAGGTTCTTTTTTTTTTTTTTTTTGTATATGAGAATGTATTTAACAATGATCCCTTTCTTTTTCTCTTGACTTTTTCTTTTCTTTTCTTTTCTTCCCCCACACTTATCTTTTGTTTCTAACCCAAATTTTCAACTAAAAATATCCCTTATTTTTTTTTTTTTTAATATGTCTCAAAAAATCCATCTTTAGAACAAGGGTAAGGATATAAGTATATTTAGGCTAGGTGTAAGTTGTGGTTACCAATAAAACAGCATATTTAATGTAGGCTCAAATTGGTTCACTAGTGGGGATGTTCTTTTAGAACATTAATAAGGGATGGCTGTTTGGCTCTGGTTATAATCCTAATGCCTCTATCATATTCATGTTGTCACATGTATCAATATAGTATCAAACGGTTTAAAGCAAGTTCTAGAGAATCATGTAATCATAAGAGCACTCAAGAAAGAAATTAGATTGATTTGTATAATGCATCAATCATTATAGGCTCAAAAACTCACAAGAATGATTATACAAGTCAGATTAAGTCTAAACATGCTTCTTTCTCAATCAACATATCATATTAACATTGGCTCATAAAAAGGTTGACATCAAGCTCAATTCTCATGAAAATCTTCTCACTAATAAATCTGTTTTAGACTTATGCAATTCATATCTCATCATTGTATTGAAAGTAACTAAAAAAAAAACACACTAAGTCTAAACATGCTTTTTTTTTTTTTTTTTTTTTTTTTTTTGTTTTTTTTGAAGAAGAAGATTAAATCAAAGTGACAAGGTATGTCTCAAGTCTCCCTTACTCAGACCTTGTTCAGAATGAATACTTCTAAATGTCTTAAAACACAACAATTTTTTTTTTTTTTTTTTTTTTTTTTTTTGCAAAATATGTCCCTTACCCCCTACTAAAATATGACATTGTCCCCAATGTCAAATTTTAAAGGTAGAATTTAGGAGATATTACCTGCAGAGGTTGCTAACCACTTATTATAACTGAGACACAACAAGCAAAATGTTAGATAATGTCACAAAGACAAAGTGCAATCCACTCCTTGCTCGTCCATATCTCTTTTTCTTTTTCCGAGCGTTTGCGAAACAACCGTAGCAGATAAACACTCATAAGCTTGTAGCTTTTTGAGTAAATCTTCAATGGTTGTAGCAGAAATTATGGTTCTCCTTGCCTCTGAAAACATGAATCCATTATCCACAGCATTATCTAAATATGAAAGTAAATTACTAAAATAACCATTAATATTAAGCAAACCAATGGGTTTCTTATTTGTGACCAAAGATGACCAAGAAGCCACGCAAGCTATTTCTTCCAATGTACCCAGACCTCCTGGTAAAGCAATGAATGCATCGGCAGAATGGTACATGATTGTCATCCGTTCAGGGATACTCCAGACTTGTATTTCCTTACCCACGGTAGGTCCACAAAAATCTGTGAATAGTTTTGGCACGATTCCTAGAACTGGACTTCCTCCGGCGTGTGCTGCTGTAGCGACTGCTCCCATTAGACCCGTACTACCGCCTCCATAAATCAACTGGATCTTTTGTTGGGCAAGTATTACTCCAACTCTTATGGCTTCATCAGCGAATATGTTATTTTTCCTTGGATAAGCACCTCCAAAGACACAAAATTTTTTTAATGCGCTGGGACGAAGTGCTTTCCATTTTTTTTTTCTTTTTCGAGTGCCTGAAAGAGAATGAGTACATGGTGTAATATATAGAGGACTGAGTAGTGAATCAGACAAGAGTAATAATGTCGCCGAAAGTGTATTTGACCTGTCAGAAGAAAATGTTAACCTAACAAAAGATTTTTGCATGATTTCAGGAAGAAAATCAAAAAGAGAAGAAAAATCAACCGTAAAAGTCAAAAGTAATAATGTCGCCGAAAGTGTATTTGGCATCTTCCTCTGGTTTTACGTCCAGAAACGGCTTAAACGCCTTCTATGAGTCGAGGATATGCTTCCCATCCAGTTTTCTTACAAGCTGGCAAACAGGGTCTTTTAACATCAGATTCCCAAGATGTTGCCATTCCCTTTGGAATTGCGGCCATAAATCAAGAATTTCTCTTTGTACGTCTCCACTAGGATGCGTCTCAAGAGAAAGTTGGATATTACCCAAATTCTCCTTACTCAGTCCATCCTTAATGAATTCAATTTTATCATCTCGATTAGAGGACGGAATCCCAATAGAACGACATTTACCGTTACACGTCCATCGTGCACACTTGTGGCAATTTGAACTCATGCGCTTTGCTCGTCGCTTCTTTACATAAGTGCTTCTACCTGTACCTGGTAAATGCAAAACAGGAAGATATTCATCTTCACGTACCTTGGCTTCAATTATCCAACGTATGTCTTCAGGAATCCCTTTGTTCATAAGCATTCTTAATCTTTCTAATCGAACTTGGTAAAGCTTCAGTAAAATATTCCGAGGAAAAGGAGGAAATCGTTTCTGCAATCTTTTGAGAATATCATCCATCCTGAAAAAAAATGAAATAAAATAAAATGAAAGAGAAATTTATATACAATATCAGTTTTGTGGGTAGCTGATGGAACCGACTTAAATAATCACGGAGTACCGTTATCCGCCATTTAACCGGGGTTAAAAAAAATGTATTTTTTTTTTTTGTTTTTTTTTTTGAAGATTAGTAAAAATTATATTTACATCTAGTTATTTTCAAAACAAGGATCAGAAAGAAAAACAACCTCTTCTTGAGTAACATGATTTTCCAAAAAAAGTTTGAGTCTTTGTCCATTTACCCTGAATACGTTACCATTTTGAGGATTCTCAATGTCAGCTGCTCCATAATGATACACATGCTTAACCACAAATGGGCCAGTCCATCTTGATCTCAACTTACCAGGAAATATGTGAAGTCTAGAATTATAAAGTAGAACTTTTTGCCCAACATCAAATGTTTTTCTTGAAATTAACTTGTTATGAAAGGCTTTAGTTCTTTCTTTATGAATTTTAGAATTCTCATATGCATCTTTTCTGAGTTCCTCAAGTTTATTTATGACTGGAAAAGTTTCATTCTCACCCAAAAAGGAATATTTTAGCTCGGATGGCAATGGTTTTAAATCCAGCTTGGGTGGTTCAATAGTTGATGGTACAGTGACATTTGTGAGTGATGGAAGTTCCTCAAACTTTTGCTTCCAACAATGCTTAACCTGAAAAGAATTTAACAAAGAATCAGTGTGTGAAATTTCTGAAGCATTATCAAACTCACATTCAATTAAATAAGCTTCTAAAGGATCATGGAATGTGGTAGTGGTGAGATGTCCATGAACAAGTTCTTCAATGAAATCCACTTCATGTACTTCTGAATCATCACCAGGTTGCTTGCAAGTGTTGAACACATTTAATTCTAAAGTCATATTTCCAAAAGAAATGTTTAACATACCATTCCTGCAATTTATCAGAGCATTAGAAGTTGCAAGAAATGGACGGCCTAATATAACAGGAATTTGAACATTTGGATTTGAAACAGGATGTGTGTCCAAAACAATAAAATCAACAGGGAAGTAAAAATTATCAATTTGAACCAAAACATCTTCAACTATCCCTCGAGGAATTTTTACAGAACGATCAGCTAGTTGAAGTGTAACAGGTGTTTCCTTGAGTTCACCTAAACCTAACTGTTGATAAACAGAAAAAGGCAAAAGATTAACACTAGCACCAAGATCAAGCAATGCACGTTCTATTCTAGTGTTTCCAATGATGCATGAGATTGTTGGACATCCAGGATCTTTGAATTTTGGTGGAGTAAGGTGCTGAATGATTGAGCTCACACTTTCCGTCAGAATTGCTTTCTTTTGTACATTATGTTTCCTTTTAACTGTGCACATGTCCTTCAAAAATTTAGCATAAGATGGAACTTGTTTGATTACATCCAATAAAGGAATGTTAATCTTAACTTGTTTGAAAAGTTCATAAATTTCTGCATTTTGATTCAAATTCTTTATTGTTTGCAACCTTTGAGGAAAAGGAGCAGGATGCATACCTTTTTCTTTGTCCAAATTTTCAAGAAGTTCAGACTTACCATCATCCTTACCATTACTTTTCGGAGGGGAAAGAGGATCTTGGTCTTTTGATGGAATCTTTTTGTCAATTGCCTTTCCACTTCGAAGAGTTGTGATAGAACTGGCATTTTCCTGTTGAGTTTCATTGGAGCAAGAAACAAGACATTGAGTAGAAGGGTTAGGCTGAGGTTGAGCAGGAAACTTACCTTTTTCTTGAGTGCGTAATGAAGCTGTCAATGTGGACAAGGTGTTTTTGATCTCATTGATGTCCTGTGAAGTCCGGTTATTCACATTTGCTTGTGTTTGCATGAATGCTTGCAATGTCTCTTCCAAGGTTTGTACACGTGAAGGTTGATAGGAAAAAGTGTTGCCCGGCTTTTGAGATTGTGGTACCTGAACATGATTATTATTCCGCCAACTGAAGTTGGGATGATTTCTCCATTCAGGGTTATACGTTTCAGAGTAAGGAGAAGGAAAAGGCTTTTTAAATGTGTTTATGGAATTTACTTGATCATGCAACGCTTCTTTAAGAATGGGAATGTTTGGACATTCAGAAGTGGGGTGTCCCATGATTTCACAAATTCCACAACTTTCTTCATTTTTAACCGTTTTGACTTCTTTTACTTCTCTAAGTTCCATGGCTTCAATCTTTCTAGCCAAATTAGCTACTTTAGCTTTTATCTCATCTTCTTGACTAAAATGATATTTTCCTCTGTTAGAAAAAAGATTAGATCTATTGGAACTTTCAGAGGAATTATCTGTGTGCCAGGCTTGAGAGTTATCTGCCAAATGGTCTAGGTAGTCAAAGGCTTCTTCAGGTTCTTTTTCTAGAAACTCACCGTTACACATTGTTTCAACAAATTGTTTAGTTTCGGGAGTTAAACTTTCATAAAAGAAACTAATAAGACGCCATTTTTCAAAACCATGATGTGGACAAGAACTTAACAAATCTTTAAAACGCTCCCAGCACTGAAAAAATGCTTCATTTTGATTTTGATTGAAATTTTGAATCTGTCTTTTCAAAGCAGTAGTTTTATGTGCTGGGAAAAATTTCTTTAGAAACTCAGTTTGTAATTCTTGCCATGTGCCAATTGACCTTGGTTTTAAATTATGAAGCCAAATTTTTGCTTTATCTTTTAAAGAAAAAGGAAATAATTTTAGCTTGACAATTTCATTTGTACATTGTTGGTCATTAAAGGTGACACATACATCTTCGAAGTCTTTTAGAAACGAGTAAGCACTTTCCGATTCTAACCCATGGAAATTTGGAAGCAAAGCTATCATACCTGGTTTAAAACGAAAGTTGTTTGCATTGAGAGGAAAAATAAAACAAGAGGGTGATGAGCTTCGAGTTGGTTGCAAGTAGTCACGCATGGTGCGTACTTGTCTGTTCTCATCTTCAGCATGAACACTTTCATTGTCAGCCATGGTAGGAGTTGTATTAGAATGATTACCTGAAAAAGTTTCACAATAAAATCTAACTAAACGACGAGATCTAAAATCACGTCGCCAAACAAGCATAAAACAAAGTTAATATACAGATTAGGCGGTATAACCAGCCAATAAAAATAAAACAAAGTTAATATACAATATAAATATAAATATATAGAAAATTAGGCGGTATAACCAGCCAATAAAAATAAATATAGGCGGTATAACCAGCCAATAAAAATAAATATACTTATAAACTTATATACTTAGTATTGCGTCCCCGGCAACGGCGCCAAAAACTTGATGGAGACTCAATTAAGAGTTGTAAACCCAAGTGCAGGTTATGTTCAAGTAATAAATTCTCGGGTGTCCGAGGTCGAACCACAGGGAAGCGTACTAGTAAGTATAAGTTTATAAATATATAAGAAAAAGAAAGTAAACAATATATTAGGAGATCAACAACAAAATAAGATAAACAAGATATTAGAGAACAAAATAAACAAAATATAAAAGAAATTAAACAAGATATAAAAAACAATAAGAAAAGATGTTGAGGTTAGAGAATCCACTCTTGGTGTTATGCTAAGATTAATCTTGTTTTATTACACAATTGAAATCCACACATAAGGGAGGTTCCAATCGGAAGGTTTAGCAATTCAGTCCAAATTGTCCAACGTCCATAGCATATGATATTATGTTCATTTGGTGTCCTCAAAACTCATAAAAAGAGTCCAAGCATTCCTTATGCCAAGTTATATGTCTACAACAAATCAAGGTTATGAAACCAAGCATTTACTGTGCCATTTTCATTGTCAATAATGAATCAAGATCTCTACTTTGCAAGTATGATTTTAAACCAAAAGAAAATATTATCTATACTAGTGCTTATAAATGATGATTCATTTTAGCTCATGTTTAAGAGACTAACCTTAGCATTTACCAAGAGCTTCACCTCATCACCTCAACAATATGATTAGAAACACATACTAGATATGAATAAAATGAAAAGAAATGTAAGAAGAAAAAGAAAACTAGAGAAAGGAAAGAAAAAGAAAACTTAGAGAATTTTATTACAATGGCTATCCTACCAATGTATCAATGTATCCCAATACTCATCCAAGGCCCTCTATTTATACACATTTTGGAGGGCTAAATGACAAGAGACAAGCTTTACAAATTTCAAAGGTAGGTATAATAGGTGGGTGCATTTTTCTAACAATTTTCGTCATATTGTATGACAATTCTGATCAGCCAGCTTGATGGTCGATTTTGTCAATGTTGGAGGCTCGATCTGATAAAATTGTCTTCTAGAAAAATATACCCCTATCAGTTACGGATCCATAGCCGTTGGAATCAGATCATTTGCGCACGTGGATCGGGAGATATGGTCAAAATACCAAAACGGTGCAGAACAGACGTCATTGCACATCAGCCAACTTGATGGTCGATTTCGCTAGGGAAAACGACTCCGTTTCAAGAAGTGTAAAACATGAAAAAGATAGATATGCCTCTTAGCTTTGCAGGGATACAAAGTTCAGCCTTATTGCTTCAGTGAAACTCGAGATATAGCTGATATGGCAAAAGGTGTCGGAACTGGAACTGAACTGGATTTGCCCTTAATTCTAGTAATCTGAAATCACTCAAAGAAACTTGTGAAAAACACCAAATTACATAAAAATATAAAAGATCATAAACACAATTAGACTAAACAATAATAACTCGTATTTGACACAAAACAATAATAAAACATAACTAAAAACTATATAATTATACGAGTTATCACATGTCTTATATGCTTAACCATATGGATCTCATACTTATTATTTGCATCATATCTATTTAAATAAAAAAAGGGTGAAAGTAAATTGCCGACGATGGAATTCGAAGGATTTCACAGTAGTGATTCCTAAGATATCTCGAGGTCAGATGATCTCGTTAAATACCACAAAAAGTATTGAGAATATTTAATGAGTATTCTCGATAAAAGATTTATACTCACTTTCATTTTCAAAAAAATAATGACAATTCCTTTTTCAGATTAATAAACACGTTTTCAAAAAGAAATAAAAAGAGAATTAATTTTAAATATCGTTGTTGAGTTCATTAAATCGAGATTTATGATAACACATGATTAATTGGTACCGTAACGGACATTGAGGGGGTGCTAATCCTTCCCTACACGTAACCGTACTCCCAAACCCAATTTTGTTTTCGCGGATCAAAATTATCTTTTTAATAAATTTTAATTAATTTTAAAATTTTATTAAAATGATAAGTTTTCATAGGTGGCCAATCAGACCTAACCAAAAAAGATTGGTGGCGACTCCATGTTGTTTTCAAAATCGTCTTAGCGGTCGAAAAAAACCGTTATGACAGTTTGGCGACTCTACTTGGGTCTTTTTGAGAGTTGAGCCATTAATTAATCATGTGTTATCATAAGTTTTGATTTAATGGATTTAATTGATATTTAATTTTAATTCCTTTTAAAAACAAAAAAATTCATGTCTTGATTTTTGTTAATTCTTTATTTATGCTTTTTAATTATGTTTTTTTTTTTTATATTTATTTATGCTAATAATTGTGGGGCATTTAGGATATGCGAATGGACTAATTAAATGGTGGTTTGTTTCCTCATGCACACATCTACATGCGCATTTGCATAACATGAAGCCCTTATACCCGGATTTTCGTCCTTTTACTTGGAAGTAAAGTAACTACGCTCTCGTGAGGTGATAACCTCCGCATGGGCTAGCGAAACACTTCCGGAGTAATAAAGTACCTACACTTTCAAAAGGTGATAATCTGTGCATAAGCCTGGAAAATATACTCCAACAAATTGAACCTGTTTAAATCGAGGTGCCTTACTAAACTTCACGGGCGATAGTGAGGAACAATTTAGGGCCTTTTAAAACCCGATTCAACCTAATATAGTGAACCATATGAAGCCAACCATGGGTAGAGCCATTCTCGTCTTTTGTAGAAATTACCAAAAATCAAGAACACGAGGGAACTTCTTGTTGCGAAAACTTGTAGATAAGGCCAATAAAATAGAAAATCAGTATTCTTTATTTTTATTTTTTAGAAGTTTATTCAATTTGATTTTTTTTCTTTTTTTCTTTTTTCCCCTATTATTTAAAAAAAAAATGTTTCATAATCATGTCTTTATTATACATATTTTAAAAAGGGAAGTTTTTTTTAATTATTTTTCTCTAATAAAAGGGGAAGAAGATTTCTTTTTTTTTTTTTTAAAAAAAATGAGAGTATAATAATAATGAGAAAAGAGAGTTTTTTTTTTTGTTGTTGCTAGAATTGGGAAATAAAAAAAAAAGGGTTCTTTTATTTAGTTTTGACCTTTGAGAAAATATGAAGAATAAAAAAATATGAGAGAGAATAATTTTTAAGGTTCATTTTCGAGGATTAGGAAAAGAGAGTCATTGTACTCCATGAAAAAAAATGCATCGAAAAAGAGTCAAGCAAAGATGAAAATTTTTTGAATCGTTTAAATGATTCGGTGAAAATCTCAAAAAAAATGTGTTGTTGAAAAATTCTAGAAAGAAGATAGCTAAAAATAAAAAAGTGATGTTAGGATCTTCTTTTCTTTAATCTTTTCGTTGCGTTTTGCATAGGATTCATATCATTTGAGGCATTATGAAAATTCATTTCTTCAAGCATCTTTGCATTTCATACATTCATGCATTTGTGAATAGGTCATGCACAGTTATCATCATATGTTTGGTTTCATTTCTGTCAATAAATAAAGTGTGATAACATTGAACTTATTTGTTGGTTGCATCAAAGAGGTCCAAAATATGGGGAATGGATTGGAGGAACGAATTGATGCTTTGGAGTGTAATTAGGAAGAATTTGAACATGATATCCGAGATGTGAAAGAAATGCTCTCTAAGTTGATGAAAATGGTTAAAGATCTTTACAAATCCAAAGGGGAATCCTTTCAAAGGT
The DNA here is from genome assembly GCA_030761205.1 of Fremontodendron californicum. Classification (NCBI taxonomy): domain Eukaryota; kingdom Viridiplantae; phylum Streptophyta; class Magnoliopsida; order Malvales; family Malvaceae; genus Fremontodendron; species Fremontodendron californicum. Next base: position 21,787,203 of record JAULJL010000014.1, on the reverse strand, counting down.
CTTCATTGCCTTCGTTGCAACCAAGTCTTGAGAAACAATCGAGTCCAGATCGAAGGATCTCTATTGAATCCTGCATTTGTCAATGCCATTGATAACTCTATAAAATAGAGTTTATTTTGTGCTTTTAAAATAGCTAAGTCCTTGTAGTTTAAAATATTAATTTACTATTTTTATTTATTTCTTATTTAGTTTTATTTATTTAGTTTTATGTTTTATTTTAGTTATTAATTAATGTCTTTTGTAATTTTGTAGAGTCCTGAAGCTAGAAGGAAAAGCTCAACTCATATATGGAAAGTCCAAGCTGGAGGCAGTTACTTGGCCACTAAGTTTTTCTTCTTCAGGCTTTCAAGGCTATATAAATAGGAACCCTTAGGCTTTTAGTCAGTTTTTGTTTTAGTTTTCAAAAGAGGAGAGTAGCCACCACCATCTTGCAAGAAGCCAAGAACAATTTTGGAGACTAGAAGACTGAAGAACTGACAACCTTTAGTATTTTCTTCTTCCTTAATCTTCTTTTATTTTCTTGTAAGTCGATGTTAGTGAAACTCATTCGATTATTGTTTTCAATGTCAAGCATGAACTAAATTTCTTTCTAGGATTGCAATGGAACTCAACACATGGTTTGGATTATTTTACTCTCTAATTTGATTTAATGATATTTTAGTTGTTTATGTATTCTTGTACTTAATGGTTTTAATTGCTTGATCACCAATTAAACTGATTTGTTAACCTAAATACAACTAGACATAGGGAGTTTAGTATTAGACATGGATTGCATAACACATGTTTCATATTCATTTATTAGGATGAATTGATCTGCATGTAGGGTAGACATACACTTACGTGTCATGTGTAATCACTTTTAGAGTCTAAGCTTAATGAATTTCTCTTAAATTCAATTATCATAGACATATAGTTAATTGGTTAAGGGAGATATTTTTATAAGACCATCGACAGATGCTTATAAATAGATTAGAACTTTAGATTAACAACTCAAGACCATTAATCAAATTAAGAGGTAAAAGACATCCAAGCGAAGTGTTGAGGGAAGTTGTAATCCTAGGCTTTTCTCCATTGATTTAAATCCAATTTTTATCTGCTTTTCTTTATTTTAGTATTTTCTTTAATTTAGTTTCAATTCACAAATTTTCAATTAATTATTTGGATACAATTAAGCTATTTTAATTTTAGTATTTAACAAATTCAATATTCAATTCCTCGTGGGTACGACACTCTACTTCCACTTTATTACTTGTTTGCGATAGCGTTTACTTGCATATTTAAATCTAACAACAAGTTTTTGGCGCTGTTGCCTGGGAATTGTTTTATTATTTTTGTTAATATTAATACCAAGCATACTTAGTCTTAATTCAAATTTTATTTTTCTTATTCCCAGGTGCTTTTGGTTGTTGAATGCGGAGATCTAGAAGTTTCGAACTTGTCCATTTTGATCCAGAACCAGAAAGAACTTTTCATTGAAATCGAAGGGATAATTTACAAGTCGCAACTAACAACCATACAATGGCTGAAGCAGCATAAGACTTTGCGAGAGTATGGGGTTCCTCTCGTGCAAGACCTTCAAACTAGCATTCAGAGGCCTGCTATCCAGGCCAATACGTTCGAGATAAAATCGGCCATCCTTCAGATGATCAATACATCAATTCAGTTCAGCGGCTTACCGAACAATGATCCTAATGCTCACATCATAAATTTCCTGGAAGTTTGCAATATTTTCAAACAAAATGGTGTTACTGATGATGCCATAAGATTGAGACTCTTCCATTTCTCACTTCGAGATAAGGCCAAGAGTTAGTTGAACTCTATTCCTGCTGGCTCCATTACCACTTGGGCTGATTTGGCCCAGAAATTTCTTGCCAAATAGTTTCCTCCTACCAAGACAGCTAAGATGCGGAATGATATCACATCTTTTATGCAGTATGACTCAGAATCATTATATGAAGCTTGGGAAAGGTACAAATATCTGCTTCAACGATGTTCTCATCATGGGATACCTGATTGGCTTCAGGTAAACACCTTCTACAATGGGTTAATGGGTCATACTAGAAGTTCTATAGATGCTGCAGCAGGTGGCTCACTCATGGGGAAAGAATTTGATTAGGCTTACAATTTAATTGAAGTGATGGCGTCCAATAATTATCAATGGTCCACTGAAAGAATTTTGCCAAAGAAAGCTCCAGACAGTTATCAGTTGAATGAAATCAGTGCCTTATCAGCAAAGATGTAAGCATTATCCAAGAAAGTTGAAACCTTGAGTGTACAAGCAGTCCAAAGCTCATTTGTATCATGTGAATTATGTGGTGAAAGACATACCAGCGATAGATGCCCAACCAATGCTGAATCAGTTCAATATGTTGGAAACTATAATAGACAGCAAAACAATCTTTATTCCAACAATTACAATCCAGGTTGGAGAAATCATCCAAGCTTTTCTTGGAATAGTAATCAAGTGCCCACTTCTGCCACTAAGCAAGCACCTCTTCTTGGATTTTCTTCACAACAAGCCCGTGCTTCTGTCCCAGATAAGAAGCCATCTATGGAAGAAATGTTTATGCAATACATGGTATCAAACAATGCCACAATTAGAAGTCTTGAGACACAAATAGGCCAGCTTGCTAATGCAATTAACAATCATCCCCTGGGAACTCTTGTAAGTGATACTGAAACCAATCCTAGGAAGGAGGGAAAAGAGCATTGCAAAGATATCACACTTAGGAATGGAAGAGAGTTAGAAGAGGAGAGCAAGAAGCCAGAATTGCCTCCTAAGCCTCTTAAAGAAAAATATATGGTGGAAAAAGAAGTTGAAAAGACTTAGGTGGAAAAGAAGCAATGTTATCCACCACCACCATTTCCTTTGCGCCTTCAAAAAAATAAGCTTGACAAGCAGTTCCAGAAATTTCTTGAGGTATTTAAAAAGCTCCATTTAATATACCTTTTGCTGAAGCTTTGGAACAAATGCCAAAATATGTCAAGTTTATGAAAGACATATTGTCAAATAAAAGGAAATTGGGTGAATTTGAGACTGTTGCACTTACTGAAGAGTGTAGTGCTATTCTCCAAAAGAAACTTCCACCAAAGCTCAAGGATCTGGGAAGTTTCACCATTCCATGCACAATTGGAAATCAGTTCATTGGTAGAGCTTTATGTGATTTAGGAGCAAGCATTAATCTTATACCTTTATCAATCTATCGAAAGCTGGGTTTAGGGGAAGTTAAGCCTACTACAGTCACACTACAATTGGCGGATAGATCTTACACATATCCAAGAGGCATTGTTGAAGATGTATTAGTGAAGGTAGATAAATTTATCTTCCCAGCTGATTTCATTGTATTGAATATAGAGGAGGATCGAGAAATACCAATTATTCTTGGGAGACCTTTCTTAGCTACCGGTAGAACTCTCATCGATGTGCAAAAAGGCGAACTTACCATGAGAGTTCAAGATCAAGAGGTAACTTTTAATGTTTTTAAAGCTATGAAATTTCCTAATGAATCTGATGAGTGTTTTGCAGTTAATGTGGTGGATAGTGCTACAACTAAAATTTTTGAAAATAGTTATCCGGTTGATCCACTTGAGGCATCCTTGATAAGTACTTCAGAAAGAGATGATGATGACTTTATAGAATGTTTAAATTTGTTAAATGCTCATCCACGTATTGGAAGACCCATTCATCAATTTGAACTATTGGGACTTAAGACCTGCGAAACATCATCTACCAAGCCATCCATTGAAGAGCCACCATCCCTAGCGCTTAAGCAGTTACCCTTACATTTGCGGTATGCTTTTGTTGGTGAAAAATCTGAATTACCTGTTATTATCTCATCTTTTCTTAATGTTGAGCAGGAAAATAAACTCCTTAGAGTACTTAGAGAAAACAAGAGGGCTTTGGGTTGGTCAATTGCCGACATTAAGGGGATTAGTCCTTCAATTTGCATGCATAAAATCCTTCTTGAAGACAATCACAAGGCTACCATAGAGCATCAACGGAGACTTAATCCCATCATGAAAGAAGTGGTAAAAAAGGAGATTATTAAGTGGCTGGATGCAGGTATCATATATCCTATCTCCGACAGTTCATGGGTAAGTCCAGTTCAATGTGTGCCCAAGAAAGAAGGAATGACGGTGTTGCCAATGCTAATAATGAGCTCATTCCAACTAGAACAGTGACTGGTTGGCGGATTTGCATGTATTATCGAAAGCTTAATAAAGCCACTAGGAAAGACCATTTTCCTTTGCCATTCATTGATCAGATGCTAGACAGATTGGCTGGTAAGGAGTTTTATTATTTCTTGGATGGATATTCGGGATACAATCAAATTGCTATAGCTCCTAAAGATCAAGAAAAGACCACCTTCACTTGCCCCTATGAAACTTTTGCTTTTCGGAGAATGCCATTCAAACTTTGCAACGCTCCTGCTACCTTTCAAAGATGCATGATGGCCATATTCTCCGACATGGTGGAGCAAGGTTTAGAGGTATTTATGGATGACTTTTCAGTTTTGGAGATTCTTTTGATGAATGTTTACATCACCTTGCTAGAGTGCTTAAGAGATGTGAAGAAACAAACTTGGTGTTAAATTGGGAAAAATGCCATTTCATGATTCAAGAAGGCATTGTTTTAGGACATCAAGTTTCTAGTAGAGGGATTGAAGTAGATAAATCAAAGATTGAAACAATTGAGAAGCTCCCACCTCCAATCTCTGTCAAAGGTATTCGGAGTTTCCTTGGTCATGCCGGGTTCTATAGGAGGTTCATTAATGATTTTTCCAAGATCTCAAAGCCACTTTGCAACCTCCTTGAAAAAGATGTCCCTTTCAAGTTTGATGATATATGTCTAACAACTTTTAAGACATTGAAAGAGAGACTGATTTCAGCACCTATCATTACTGTTCCAGATTGGAACCTGCCATTCGAGCTCGTATGCTATGCTAGTGACTTTGCAGTTGGTGCAGTCTTAGGCCAACAAAAAGATAAGATATTTCATTCTATCTACTATGCAAGAAAAACTTTAACCAATGCTCAGTTGAATTATACCACCATTGAAAAAGAATTGCTTGTAGTAGTATTTCCTTTTGATACATTCCGATCTTATATCGTGGGCACCAAAGTCATTGTCTACACCGATCATTCAGCTATCAAGTACTTGATTGATAAGAAGGATGCAAAACCTCGCTTGATCCATTGGATACTTCTTTTGCAAGAGTTTGATTTAGAGATTCGAGATAGAAAAAGAACAGAAAATCAAGTGGCAGATCATTTATCAAGATTGGATAATAGGCACAAGTTGGTGATGCAATCAAAATCAATGAGACTTTTCCTGATGAGCAACTCTTTCTAGTTCATCATCAGGAATCACCATGGTATACCGACTATGTGAACTATATTGTAAGTAGAATCTTTCCACCTGATTTAAATTCTCAACAAAAAAAGAAGTTATTGCATGATGTCAAGCATTATTACTGGGATGAACCTTTCTTGTTTAAGCAATGCAATGATCAGATTATTAGAAAGTGTGTACCCAAGGAAGAAGTTGATGATATTTTGCAACATTGTCACTCTTCGGACTATGGAGGACATTTTGGAGGAGAACGGACTGCGGCAAAAGTGCTACAATCAGGTTTTTATTGGCCCACTCTCTTTAAAGATGCTCACCAGTTTGTTTCCAGATGTGATAGATGTCAAAGAGTGGGTAACATCTCAAGGAGAAACGAGATGCCTCTAAACAACATTCTTGAGGTAGAGATTTTTGATGTATGGGGAATTGATTTCATGGGTCCATTTATTTACTCATACAACAATCTTTACATTCTAGTTGCAGTTGATTATATATCTAAGTGGGTGGAAGCAACAGCCTTGCCAACCAATGATTCCAAGGTGGTATTAAACTTCTTCAAAAAGAATATCTTCACTCGCTTTGGCACTCCAAGAGCAATTATTAGTGATGAGGGGTCTCACTTTTGCAATAAATATTTTGAAGCCCTCCTTGCTAAATATGGAGTCAAGAACAAAATTGCCACCGCCTACCATCCACAAACAAGTGGTCAAGCCGAAGTCTCTAACAGAGAAATCAAGAGGATTTTGGAGAGGACTGTCAGCCCAACTAGAAAAGATTGGTCCAAGAGATTGGATGATGCATTGTGGGCATATAGGATGGCTTATAAAACTCCAATTGGGATGTCTCCTTACAAATTGGTTTTTGGGAAAGCATGCCATCTTCTAGTAGAGTTGGAACACAATGCATATTGGGCCATCAAGAAGTTGAATTTTGACCTTCAAGTAGTAGGAGAGAGGCGTCTATTGCAACTCAATGAGATGGATATATTCCGTCTTCAAGCCTATAAAAATGCCAAGCTTTACAAGGAAAAGACCAAGAGATGGCATGATAAGAAGATCATTGAGCGACAGTTTGAACTAGGCCAATAAGTTTCACTCTACAACTCTCGACTCAAACTATTCTCAAGAAAACTAAGATCTCGATGGTCCGGCCCTTTCAAAATCACAAAAGTATTCCCTTATGGAGCAGTCGAGTTAATCGATGAAAAGGCCAATCTCAACTTTAAAGTGAATGGGCAACGACTCAAGCATTACTGGGGAGGTGATATTGATCACCAAACATCCTTCATCACCTTAGTCGATCCAGAATGAGCTTAAGATAGTCAAGCAGACGACTATAAATCAAGCGTTTCTTGGGAGGCAACCCAAGTTCTAATCTTTACTCTTTGATTTTTCTTATTTTATTTTTTATTTCAATTTTGTTTTACTAATTTCATCTTTTCTTTTTTGCAGGTTTTTACTAAAAAAAATGGCAGAGAGGTCGGCGCCGTGGTGCCCAAAAACATAAAAAAATTCTTTTTAAAGTCAGAGAGGTTGGCATCGCAGCGTCGAAACCTGGCGTCGCTGCGTCAAACCTTATAAAAAAAGAGTTTATTATTTTGAGGGTTTTAAAAAAAACCTAACCCCCAAACCCTTTCATCTTTTTGGCAGCCACCAAAAACTCTTTTCTCGCCCAAACCCTTTCTCTCTTCTCTCTCAACTACCAACTTTTTCTTCTTCTTCTTCTTCTTCAAAATCTCTCATTCTCTATCAACTATCCATCTCCATAAAAACCAACTACACACCTTCTTCTCAATTTTCTTCACAAACCCACTGCACAACTATAAATTTCTTTAATCATCTTCAAGAAGGGACTCTCACATCCTCAAGTTCTTCAAGTAAGTCTTTCAAAATTCCATAAAGATTATACTAGTTTGAGGGTTATTGGTTGATTTTTAGTATTGAAGGTTGTTCTTGCTTCAACTACTCTTGATTGTGGATTGGGTTATTGTGGGTTTTTGAGAATTAGTCCAAATTAGAAGATAATTTGCTTTGCTTGTTGTGGATTGGGTTGTGTTGATCATATTTGAGAATTTGCTAGTAATTCTATCATAGGTTGGGTGCTTGGTGAAGATAATAGTTGGATTTGGGTCAATTGTTGAACAAGAACTAGAATATGGGACCAAGGAAGAAAACCCGAACTGGCACTAGTGCACCCAATTTTGATAGAAGCAAGTTTGTATCTGATGCAGCGATTCAATGGCATAACCACTCTATCCTACATAATAGCCCTATTCTGTAGAAGGGGTTTCATATTCATCCACATGAGTATATTGAGTTTCAACAAATCATCAATTCACGTCATTAGAAGAAATTCTGTGCTCCACGCCATCTTCCATACTCTCGGTTGTCAGAGAGTTTTATGCCAATGCCTTTGAACTTAGCAATAATACGATTTTTGTCCGTGGGTGCCAAGTTTCATTTGATCCGCAGAGCATTAATTGGTATTACCAAACCCCGGATATTGAGACTGATGAATATACTCAGTATTTGGATGGGCCAATTGACATGGATGATGTCACAACATATTTATGCCCCAATAGGTTGACGTGGAAGACTTCAAGGGATTGGGAACTTGCTTCATTCAAGGCCAACACTTTAAACCGAGAGATTCGGGTTTGGTTGCATTTTTTAGCTGCCAATATGCTTCCTTGTAAGAATGTTAGTGATGTCACCAAATATCGAGCCATCTTGCTCTATATTCTCACCACGGGCAAGACAATTGACATTGGCCAGCTCATTTATCGAACTGTGCTGCATAGTGTTCGATCTCCAAGAGAAGACCTTTAGTTTCATTCTTTAATCACTCAATTGTGTGACCAAGCAGGGGTCCGAATAGGCAATAGTGAAGATTTGTTACATCCAAAGGGTCCCATAGATGGAACTATTATACATCGCTTGACCCGAGACATGGAGGGTCCACCCTCAAGACCCTGTGCAAGTTCATCACAAGCTCCTCCTCCACCCAGGCCTCCTTAACCTCGACAATTGACCATGACGGAACGCATAGCTCGATTGGAAGCCCATAGTGCTCACCATGATGACTGCTTTCAGGCCCTTGTGCAAACGTTCCACTTTCGTGGTCATCATATGGGTGCCAACATGCACCAAGCCCCCGCTATGCTACCACCACCACTTTTTGAGGAAAAAGAAGCGACAAGGAAGAGGAAGATTAGAGTGCTCTTGGGTTTTCTTCATTGAAAGGGGAGTCCTCTCATTCTAACTCTTTCATTTTTCCAACATTGAGGGTAATGTTTGATTTAAGTTTTGGGGGTGTTTATTTGTTTTTAGTTTTATTATGTTTTATGTGTCTTATGCTTCATTTTCAGTTTATTTTACATAGTTATGTTTAGGAGTCATAAAAAAAAAAATAGATATGATGCATTTTGACATGATGAAATCCTTATCCAATGATGAATTTTAGTTATTGATTTATCTTGATTTTTGGGACAACATAAGCATGAGAAGAATTTGTGTTAAGTTCTTTTGTTAGTTTCATGTTAGGATGTGATTTTCACAAATTGAGCACTTGATCTCTTGCTTAGATTAGCATTGCTTATTTAAAGACTGATTATGTTGATGTGAATTGCAATTATGTCTAGAACCTAGAATTTGTTTGATTCTCTCTCGAGGCGAAATCCTAGACAACAATAAGTTAAGGAAGTGATTTAGGACATCTTTGGATCGTTTTGAGCCTTTCGAGCCTACCTTTATACATTAATATCCTTAGTCTACCTCTTTGAGCCTAATTGATATATATCTATTTTCTTTGATTGCCACATCTTTTAGCCTAATCAAATAAGAAAAACCATGATTAATCCTCACTACATAGGCATGTGATGATATTACAGGAAACAATTATGAGCAATGTTGAATTTGGGTGAATTGGTGGTGAATTAAAAAAAAAAGTGAATAAATTGGTGAAGCAAAAAGGAAGTGTATTCAAAGAAAGAATGGAGAATGTAATTTGAGGAAAATACTATGGCTCTAAAAAATCCTAATAAAAACGTAAAGTGTCTATGGGTGAATTTAACCAAAATATATCCTTTATCATATCTTGACCCTAGCCTTACATTACAAGCTTAATAAAGACCTACTTGATCCTTGACAAAGTGTTAGTGTACATTAGTAGAGAGAGAGATGAAAAGCAAACATATGAGAATCTAGTACTATAATTCGTATTTTGCATTGACATAAACTTATTCGGATTGCATGCAATGATTTGTCAAGAGATTATTCACACACACACTGGAAATCCATTCAAGCATGAAACATATGATTGAATTGAATCATAAAGTTGGATTATGTTTGTGTTTTACTTTGAATTGAGATTTTGAGATAGCTTTTGAGGAAAAATTAAGGAAATCATTAGTTAAGTGCATTCATCTTTAGCTATGTTTATTTTGTTTTGTTTTGATTAGTTTTTCTTATTTTGTTTTGCTCGAGGACTAGCAAAATCTTAAGTTTGGGGGTGTGATAACTCTATAAAATAGAGTTATTTAATATCATTTTGTGCTTTTAAAATAGCTAAGTCCTTGTAGTTTAAACTATTAATTTTCTATTTTTAGTTATTTTTATTAATTTCTTATTTCTTATTTAGTTTTATTTATTTATTTTATGTTTTATTTTAGTTATTAATTAATATCTTTTGTAATTTTGTAGAGTCCTAAAGCTAGAAGGAAAAGCTCAACTCATATATGGAAAGTCCAAGCTGGAGACAGTTACTTGGCCACTAAGTTTTCCTTTTTCAGGCTTTCAAGGCTCTATAAATAGGAACCTTTAGGCTTTATTTAGCTTCTTAGTCAGTTTTTCTTTTAGTTTTCAAAAAAGGAGAGCAGCTACCACCATTTTGCAAGAAGCCAAGAACAATTTTGGAGACTAGAAGACTAAAGAACTGACAACCTTTAGTTTTTTTTTTCTTCCTTAATCTTCTTTTATTTTCTTGTAATTTGATGTTGGTGAAACTCTTTTGGTTATTGTTTTCAATGTCAAGCATGAACTAAATTTCTTTTCTAGGATTGCAATGGAACTCAACACATAGTTTGGATTATTTTACTCTCTAATTTGATTTAATGATATTTGAGTTGTTTATGAATTTTTGTAATTAATGCTTTTAATTGATCACCAATTAAACTGATTTGTTAACCTAAATACAACTAGACATAGGGAGTTTAGTATTAGACATGGATTGCATAACACATGTTTCATATTCATTTATTAGGATGAATTAATCTGCATGTAGGGTAGACATACACTTACGTGTCATGCGTAATCACTTTTAGAGTCTAAGCTTAATGAGTTTCTCTTAAATTAAATTATCATAGACATATAGTTAATTGGTTAAGGGAGATATTTTTATAAGACCACAGACAGATGCTTATAAATAGATTAGAACTGCAGATTAACAACTCAAGATCATTAATCAAATTAAGAGGTAAAAGACATCCAAGCGAAGTGTTGAGGGAAGTTGTAATCCTAGGCTTTTCTCCATTGATTTTAATCCAATTTTTATTTGCTTTTCTTTATTTTAGTATTTTCTTTAATTTAGTTTCTATTCACAAATTTTCAATTAATTATTTGGATAAGATTAAGCTATTTTAATTTTAGTATTTAACAAATTTAATATTCAATTCCTCGTGGGTACGACACTCTACTTCCACTTTATTACTTGTTTGCGATAGCGTGCACTTACGTATTGAAATCTGAAAACAGCCATCCACTTAAGGATTTAAGCATGGGGGAAGTTGTGGATAGTATCGTGCGAATGATCGAACTCGAAGATTCACTGTTCAAGGCAGGATCACCAAATTCCACCCAACCTTTGCAAACTGTTCCAAATCTGAACTTATGCCCTTGTTCTACTAACATCCAACCTTATTCTAAGACAACCAACGAGAGGCCTTTGGGTCCATCCCTACCATCACAAATTGGCTCAAATTCATACTCATACCCTCGTCTGGCCAACCTTCAGCCATTTCACCAGGTTAATAGGATAAGGACCTCAAGCTATGTGCAACCTTCTAAAGCCACATATCCAAATCCCTGCCCTCGCCCTCTTATCATTTGACCTCCTTTTCATCTAACCCTTCCAGTTCAAACCTTCGTACCACAACCAAATGCCCCAACTCCTAGCCGGTATGTCACCCAAAAACAACCCAAGAAAAAGGCACATAGGCATTTTGATCTTGTCGCAACCTCTTTTAAGAAGTTCCGTAATTATTTGCCCCGTCGCAGGGACAAATCGACCTTCGCTAATGGAGTGTGACATTGTAAAATAATAGAGGAAAAGATGACTTAATTCCTCCTGGAATAAAGGTTGAGGGTATGGAAATAACCTCAAAAAAGAAATGGAGTCGCCACCAATCTTTTTTGGCTAGGTGTGATCGGCCACCTATTAAAGCCGGTTTTTATAAAACATTTTAAATTTAATTAAAACATTTCTAAAACCAATTTTGAAGTCTGAGCTTTGAACTAAAGAAAACGAGTGGGAGTTCAGGGGTTGGTTACGTGCAGGGAAGGATTAGCACCCCTACAACGCCAGTATAAAATGGTACCTTATTAGTCGTGTGTTATCTCGAGTCTCGGTAAAAAGTTTGTTTTCAAAATTGGTGTTTGTAAATAATTCCCTCAAAAATTAATATTTTATTGAAAATGATCCGAAATTTATTAGCATAAAATTCTCCATATTTTCTGACAAACTCGGGAACTTTGCCTTGATTTTGAAATTCTCCGAATCATCTTTTTTGAAAAAAAGATATTCCGTTATTAATGATAATTGATGATATCCTCTCCGACAAACCTAGCAGAGAACTCATGAATCATTTTAACTCGAGAATAATCTTGATTTATAAAAAAAATTATTTGTTTTTCAATGTATTTTAAAAATCATAGAAAATGACCATGAATATGCAAAAAGGCTACTAAGATAAAAATTAAATAAGCAGGCATATTTACCATGGTATGAAAAATATTTTATTATGACATGGTAAAAGAAATTATAACATAGCATAATAGCAGAAAGAAGTGAATGTCATGTGAATGAAATCGACATGGCAAACATAAGCTTGGCGAACTAAATGACTAGCATAAGAATGAATATCATGTGAGTGATATCGACATGGCAAACAAAATTACATGGCATGAAAAGATGACATGGCACGTGACATAACCTGAGGATGAATGTCGTGGCATGAAAATGATGTGGCAAATGAATGACATGGCATAAGAATGAATGTCATGTGAATGAAATCGACATGGAAAACAAAATGACATGGCATATGAATAACATGGCATAAGAATGAATGTCATGCGAATGAAATCGACATGGCAAACCGAATGACATGGCATATAAATGACAATACATAAGAATGAATGTCATGTGAATGAATTCGACATGGGAAACAAAATGACATGGCATATAATGGCATTGCATAAGAATGAATGTCATGTGAATAAAATCGACATAGCATAATATGAATGACATAGCATGTGAAATGACATGGCATAAGAATGAATGTCATGTGAATGAAATCGACATGGCAAACAAAATGACATGGCATGTAAATGACATGGCATAAGAATGAATGTCATGTGAATAAAATCGACATGTCAAACAAAATGACATGGCATATGAATGGCATGGCATAAGAATGAATGTCATGTGAATAAAATTGACATAGCATGACATGAATTACATAACATATACATGACCTAATCTATGTAGGACATGGCGTAAATGACATGGCATGAGAAAATGGTGACATGGCCGAATGACATGGCATACTAAATGAATGACATGGCATGTGAATAGATTACATGACCTATGAATGACATAGTATGAGAATGACATGACATAATCTAAGTGATATGGCACATGAATGAATGGCATGAATGAAAACGCCATGGAAAATAAAATGACATGGTATATTAATGACATGGGCAAGTGTCATAGCATGAGAATGAATTTATTTGAGAATGACTTAGAATTTATTAACACCAAAATCTTTTCATGTTCCCTGGCAAACCCGTCAAAACATAGAAAATTTTATTTATTTTGAAATTCTCTGAATCACCTTTGTTTTAGAAAAAAGTATTCTTTTTCCTTTCCGGCAGACCCAACAAAGAAAATCATGAATTATTTAAATTCTGGAATATTGCCTTATTTATTAAAATGTTATGAATATGCAAATTGACATTAAGGCATGCATGATCACGAAAACATGATAAGCATTTTTATTGTGATATGGAAGATGAGATAATGACATGGCATATGAATGGCATAGCATGATAATGAATGTCATGTGAATAAAATCGATATGGCAAACCAAAGCTAGATAAACAAAATGACATGGCAAACCAAATGACTGGCATGAGAATGGATGTCATGTGAGTGAAATCGACATGGCAAACGTGAGCTTGGCATACTAAATGACATGGCAAACAACATGCTATGGAATTGAATGTTGTGTCATGAAAATAGAATGACATGAATGAAATGTCATGGTGGCTGAATGATCATGGTAATGGCATGAATGGCACGACATGCTTAATCATGGCATAAAATGAGCTGAAACACTAAATGACATGGTAAATGACATGATATATGAATGATATGGCATAAATGACATAGATCATGAATAAAATGTCATGGTGGCCGAATAGCATGTAGATGGCATATGAATGGTCAAAATGCATGGAGATGGCACATGAATGGCCGAATGACATGAAATGATGATATGGCATGAACATGCACCTAAACTATAAATGACATTGAAAATGAAATGGCATAAAAATGACCTAACCGTTAAAATGACATGGCATGGCTGAAATGACCTAGACTCTAAATGACATAGCAAATTTTCATAAAAATGACCTAACTACTAAAGTGACATGGCATGGCAGAAAATGACCTAGATTATAAATGACAGCAAATATCCTAAAAATGACCTAACCACTAAAATGACATGGCATGACCGAAAATGACTTATTCTAAGATGACATAGCTATATGAACTAAGATGCATGACATAGCTATATGACCTAAGATGCATGACATAATCAATGACGCAAGGCATGACATAGACCTAAAATACATGGGATGGCCGAAAATGATGCAAGACATGTCATGAACACAAAATGCTAAATGACATAGCTACATGACCTACGATGCATGACATAACCAAATATGATGCAAGGCATGGCATAAACCTAGAATACATGAGTTGGCCGAATGGTGTAAGAAACTAACATAAAATGAAAATGATGCAAAAACTAGTATGGTATGAAAATAGTGCAAAGAAACATGACCAAAGATGCACAGACAAGCATGGAAGTAATAAAAATAAGCAAACAAAGAATAAGGAAAGTGAGCTCCATGGTTGGTACAATGGACATAGCCCCCTAACCATGATCACTTGATTTTCATCAAGATCATGAAGCCTTTCCAACTCAAAAATCAGAAATTAAACTAAGCAAACTAAGAAAAATGGAGGTGAGCTCCATGGTTGGTAGAATGGACATAGTCCCCCTAACCATGATCACTTGTTTTTATAAAGATCATGAAGCCTTTCAATCTCTTGTATTTCATTTATTTTTATAAAACAGAACCTAAAAAGAAATATAAACCTTCCACAATCATGTTTCCCAAATCAAACATGCAAACCGAAAATCAAGGCAAGCACAAGCATGCATTCGGCTATGGTAGAAAACTTGTAAACATTGTTTTATTATTTTTTTTGTTGAAAAAGAAAAGATGAAAACTATAAAAACGTTTCAAAACTTTTATTTTCACAAGAAAAGGGGTGGAAATCGCATGGAAGCAAAGAACAAAACATGAAAAAGAAGAAAAAATAATGTAAGAGCAAATAAGGAATGGCTACCTTCCTAGCTTCCTTGGCTAACTCTCTCCCCCTTCCTTTCAAATTTCTTTTTTCTTGAAGTTTACCTACGACCTCCCTCCCAAAAAAAAAATGACCAACCAACTTAATAAAATAAAAATCCTTCCCCTCTCCTTCCTCATAGCCAAATAGCCTCCTCACCCTTGGATGAGGATGTGCTCATCTTTTTCCAAACAATCTAAACCATTGGATCAAGGATATTTTCAAGACAATAAAAATGACATCTTGCAATTTGATCTTGGCCATTGAAGGATGTACTCATTGTCGTAACCTAAAAAATATCAAGTCTCATCGCAAGACTTTATTCGTTAAGTGTGACATTGGGGGAAACAGAGGAAAAGACGATTTAATTTCTCTTGAAATAAAATAAGAGTTTGAAAACGACCTCGAAAAAGACATGGAGTCGCCACCAATCTTTTTTGGCTAGGTGTGATCGGCCACCTATTAAAACCGATTTTGCACAATATTTTAAAATTAATTAAAACATTTTTTTCAATCAATTTCGAAGTCTGCGTTTTAAATGAGAGAAATCAAAAAAACGGGTTCGGGAGTCAGTTACGTGCAGGGAAGGATTAGCACCCCCACAACACCCATATAACGGTACCTTATTAATCATGTGTTATCTCAAATCTCGGTAAAAAGTCGGTTTTAGATTTGGCATTTCAAAATAATTTCCAATTTAAAGAAAAATAATTTCATTTTTAATTGAAAATGATCCAGAATTTATTAATTCAAAATTTTCCTATATTCCCCGACAAATGCGGTAAAATATAGAAATTTTTATTTATTTAGAAAATTTTCTGAATCATTCTCGTTTTAAGAAAGATAGTTCGTTATTAATGATAATTGATGATATCCTCCCAGGCAACTCGGAAGAGAACTCATGAATTATTTTAAGTCGAGAATAACTTTATTTTATTTAAAACCATTATCTTTTCAAATTATTTTTAAAAAATATGAATATGAACATGTATAACATAATATAATCTAAATGACATGATATAATCTAAGTGACATAGTATATCCTAAATGACATGATATAACCTAAGTGACATAGTATATTCTAAATGACATAATATAACCTAAGTGATAGACCTGCATTGGGTCGGGCCTGGGTACGAATATTAGTGATCTGGGCCAGCCCGACCCGGCCAGATCATTGTTCACCTATTAAAATAATAATATTTTTTTAAAATTTAATTATAAAAATATATAAAAAATAATAAAAAATATTTTTTTAATATAAAATGAATAGTAATTCAGGCCCGGGGGCCGGGCCTGGGCAAGAAGGTTGAAACAAATTCGAGCCGAGGCCCGGCCCATGAGTACCTCTACTAAGTGACATAGTATATTCTAAATGACATGATATGACCTAAGTGACATGGTATATTCTAAATGACATGGCATATTCTAAATGACATGGCCTAATTTAAATGACATGACAAAATCAAAGTGACATAGTATATTTTAAATGACATAGCAATATAATTAATAACATGAAATGATATGAAATATAAAATAATATTATCATGAAATATGCATGAAAACGAATGCATGAACATAATAAATCCTAAATGATGTGACAAAAATAAATATCTAAGCAAAAAGCATAGGATAACATAGAATATTCACAACCATATAACAAACATATGTAACACCATGAATATAAATCAAAACAATAACATAGTCATAGAATATTCATAGCAAAAAATCAAGTATTATACAATATGCATGAACATGGAAAATGCAATGCATGAAAGTGTATTTTTTTTCTTTAATTAAGGAAATCCGTATATCTAAAAAGATATTCGAATACCTTAGAAAAAGACATCAAATTAAATTTTCTAAATAAAAAATACTTTGTGATTGGTTTGATAACAATTTTGAAAATTTTGGATGAAAAATAATAGCATGACCGAAATCCCCTTTGAAAAAGGCTCTATTTCCTAACTTTGAAAACCCGAACTTGACCATCCTTGACCTGAATTTTATAAAATCATTATTTAGGATTAAAATGGCTTAGAAATCAACCTATAACAATAGCTAAGGTTCTAAGTCAGCCCTTTCCTAATACCTTAGCCAAAACAGAAAATTATTTTCCCTTTGAAATCAAATCTGACTCTACTAACCAGTTTTAAAACATGATTTTATTTATCTATTTTTAACAAAAAAATCTGAAAAAATTATGGGAGACTCAGAATATGTCGAACTCTATGGGAAAAAATTGGCTTAATTTTTAGACTAAGGATGACCTACCATAAAAATCATGAAAGTCAGAATACTGGGTGAAAAACTGTTTAGCCAAAAAACAATTTTAAGCCTTTGATAAAATCAATCAAAAATCAAAACAAAAATATTGGAGACTCCTCTGAGGACCTACAAATAGTAACAAAAATTTCTAAAAATTTGAACAAGGATTGCCTAATGAAAAAATCACAAAGGTAGAAATTCCAACTTGACAACTTCTTAATTTTCCACAAGCATGCTCATGTGAGCTTGGCTTTGAGCCATTGATTGGCTTAAGTCAAAAATCAAGTGGGATGATATGAAATGCATGAACAAACAACAAGTTAAATGCATGAAATGCTTGATCTAAGGCCTAAATGACATAGAAAATGCATGGCGATACCAATTATGATCTTAGACCTAACATGACATTGCATGGCAATAAATCCAACTTAGACCTAATATGCATGAAATGCATGGCGATGCAAATGTGACCTAGACCTAGTGAAAATGCATGGCAATAACACAAACACATGGCATAGTAAATCAAATACACAATATCATGGCATAGAGATGCAAGCATGTCAACTAAACAAGATGAAAATGCACACACAAGGCAAAAAAACCTAGGGGTAGCCGAATGGACATAACAATATGCAAGGAAATTCTAGCATGGCAATAACATAAACACATGGTATAATATATGCAAGACTCAAAAGGAAGCATGTTAGACGAAACAAACATGATGCAAATGCAAAGATGTAGCTAGACAAATACACAAACACATAGTATGGTAAAACCACAAAGCATGGACATCTTAACATGGTGAAAACAGAAAATGAAAAATAGCAAACAAAGTAAGTAGACATGAAAGCAAAATAATAAAATCAGCAAAATAATAGTAAGTAAATGAAAAAGGTTGAAAATAAGCTCCATATCTTAATTATTTTAAAAAGTTAGAACATCAAAGCAAGCCAATATATCACAAACAACATGGAAAAAAATCAAACACATCACAAGCACAACCATAGTAGCAATCGGCCAACTCAAAGAAATGGTGGGAAACTTGTTTTTTCTTTGATTTTTTTTTTTAAGAAAACATAAGATAGGAGCTTTAGGAGGAAGTTTTAAAACATTTATTTCACAACAAAAAAAAAACAAAAAATCACAAAATCTCAAAGAAAATCAGCAAGTTAAGCTTGGAAAAGGAAAGAAAATGCAAGAGTTAGGTGCCTTTTGGCTACCTTCAAAAGCTATTTTTCAAGCCTTTATTCTCTTCTAACTTTCTTTGCTTTTCAAAACTTAACTATTGCTCCCCAAAATGAATAGTGATCAGCCAAAAGAGAACCCAGCAAAATGAAACAAAAAACCCTCCCCCTTAAGGCAGCCGAATGGACACAATGAGTGTAGGATGTTATCATTTTTTTTCCTAGCTTAAAATATGAAATTACCACCCTTAGATTAAGTGATCAGCCCCTCACTAATACATTTGTTCAAAAATATGAAGCCATCATGTTGACATCCTTCTTCTTCATGCATTGGACCATGTGACACAATTACAAAGGCTTGATCAAAAAAATAACTACCTTATTATCCACTTTTGGCCCTTGGATGCAAGAAATCAACAAAATTCATCCTCCCCTTGGGCTTGGCCAAATGGCCCTTCGCATTCCAGCCCAATCTCTATTTTTTTAAATGCAAGAAAGGCCCTTTTCGATTTCTTCGGTAAAATTACCCTTTTAGCCCCCGAACCTAATTAAATAGCAAACAGACTCCAAATCCAAAATTTATTTTTTCAATACTTCCTAAATAATATAAAATTGAGTTCTGAAAGTTTTCATAATTTTTCGAGTCCATTTGCTATTTTTTTCGGATTTATCTTCCAAAATTGCCCTTAGTGCACCTGAACTTTTACCATTTTGCAAACGAGCTCCGATTCCAAATTTTTCTTCGCCAATATCATCCAAATAATTTATAATTGATATCTGGAAGTTTTCATAATTTTTTGAACTCATTTGCTATTTTTTCGGGATTTATCTTCTAGAATTTCAGCATAGTGGGCCCGAAATTTGCCATTTTGCAAACGAGCTCTAATTCTGGATCTTTGCCACTCTCTTCCAAATAATTTAAAATTGAGATCTGGAAGTTTTCATAATTTTTTGAGCTCATTTGCTATTTTTTCGGGATTTATCTTCTAGAATTTCAACTTAGTGGGTCCGAAATTTGCCATTTTGCAAACGAGCTCCGATTCTAGATTTTTCTTCTCCGATCTCTTCCAAATGACATAATATTGAGATCTGGAAGTTTTGATAATTTTCTGAGCTCATTTGCTATTTTTCTCGGATTTTTCAAGTTTACCCTCTAACCTCTAAAGCCTCGGTTTTACTCAAAACAAGTCCAATTTCCAGATTTTCTTTTTCTAGGCCTTCATTATATATTGAATTGGAGTTGGTCCAAAAATGCCCAATTGTTACGATCAAATTCCCCTCCCCTCCCCTCCCCTCCGATTTGATTTTTTTTTCCAATATCGGGAATTTCCTCGTTTTTTCTCCAATCGGCTTTTTTCTTAGAATTACTTCAAACTGAGCCTTGGGCTATCCTTTTTTACTCATTCCTCATCAATTAGGGGCTTTAATTTTACCAAATAGGGCCATTTCTATAATTTTCCCCAATTTCGTCAAAATTCACCAAAAACTCTAATTTTCGGCTTTCTTTCGAATTGACTCTTTCTTTGGTTTTGCTTTTAAATGGCCTCTCCAATACCCGTAGTCATTGATTATCTTTCATTCGGAATCTCCAATTTCGACCAATTTGATTGTTTAAGCACTTTTCTCCAAATTTACCGAACTAGGGTTTCCTTTCCACTAAATCTCCATAACCCATCTTCCGGACTCCATATCTCTCGTTGCAGACCTCAGATTATCAAAATTCTTTCACCATTGTTCAATTAAACCTTGGATCTTGATTTTGAGTGAGGGTTGACTTTTTAGTGGTTGACTTTTCGAGTTGACTTTTTCGGAGTTAACTTTTTCCAGATTGACTTTTCATGCTCGCTTTCTTAAACAAAGTCTCAAAATTCCACCTGCAGGATGAGAAGAGCTTTTCTGTATTCTAAAACATCACAAGGAAGAAATTTACCTGATTTAGAGGTTCGGACAAAATTAGGTATCTACACTCATCTTTTACAAAGTACCCAGGCAATTGGATGGATAAGGACACTTTCAAGACAATAAAAATGACATCTTGCAATTTGATGTTGACCATTGGATGAAATTGATCAAATCTCCATCCTTCTCCCATGAGCTGGCCGGCCTAGGGCCTAGAATATTCCAGAAATTCCTTCATTTTGCTAATTAAACCTTTTTCGGTTTCTTCAATAAAATTATATTTTAGCCTCCAAACTTAATTTAATTGCAAATGGACCCCAATTTCAGATTTGTCTTTTCCAACTCATCCTATCCAATATAAAACTTGGTTCTGGAGGTTTTCACATTTTTTCGAGCTCATTCTCTAAAGTTTCGGTTTAGTGCTTCCCAAATTTATCTTTTTTCATTTGAGCTCCAATTCCAGATTTTTCATCACCAATCTCTTCCAAAAATATATATAATTCAGATCTGGAAGTTTTCATAATTTTACGAGCTCGTATGCTATTTTCCCAAAATTTTCTTTTGAAATTTCGGGTAACTGCACCCGAACTTTGCCATTTTTCATTTGAGCCCCGATTCTGGATTTTCTTTCTAGAATACCTTCCATAAAATATAAAATTGAGATCTAAAAGTTTTCATATTTTTTCAAGCTCGTTTACTATTTTTCCCGAAATTTTCTCTTGGAATTTCAGGGTTAGTGCACTCGAACTTTGTCATTTTTCGTTTAAGCTTCGATTCTGAATTTTTCTTCTCCAATACCTTCCATAAAATATAAAATTGAGATCTGGAAGTTTTCATATTTTTTCGAGCTCGTTTCCTATTTTTTTCGAAATTTTCTTTTGGATTTTCCAGGTTAGTGCACCCGAACTTTGTCATTTTTCATTCGAGCTACGATTCGCGATTTGTTTCTCCAATACCTTCCAAAAAATATAAAACTCATATCTGGAAGTTTTCATATTTTTTCGAGCTCGTTTCCTATTTTTCCCAGAATTTTCTTTTGGATTTTTCGGGTTAGTGCACCCGAACTCTTTTTTTCTGTTTGAACTCCGATTCTAGATTTTTCTTCACCGATCCCTTCCATACAATAGAAAATTCAGATTTGGAGGTTTTCATAATTTTCTAAGCTCAGGTTCTATCTTTCCCGGATTTTCCAAGATTGCCTTTTAACCACCGAAACCTTGGTTTTCCTCAAAACGGGTTCGATTTCCATATTTTCTTTTTCCACTGCCTTTGTCATATATTGAATTGGAGTTGGTCCGAAAATGCCTAATTTTACGATCGAATTCCCCTCCAATTTAGTTTTCCCTTTCTCAACATCGGGAATTTTCTCGTTTTTTCATTTTTTTCTCCGATCGGCTCTTCTTTGCGATCCACTCCAAACTGGGCCTTGGGCTATTTTTGTTTATTCATTCTTTATCAACTGGGGGCTTCAATTTCACCGAATCGGGCCATCTCTATAGTTTTCCCCAAATCAGTGAATTTCTTATTAAATCCTTATTTTCCTTCAAACCGTATCTTCCTTCAACTCCGTTTCCAAAATTGGACCTTCCAACATCCGTAATTATTGATCTTATTCCATTTGGGACTTCCAATTTCATCCGATATGATCGTTTACGCACTTTTCCCCAAATTTGCTGGATTAGGTATTCCTCTACACTGAATTTCTGCAACCTCTCTTCCAAACTCTATATCTTTTGTTGTAGACCTCGGATTATCAAAATTCTTTCGCCATTATTCAATTCAATTTCGAATCTTGATTTTGATTGAGAGTTGACTTTTTAGTGGTTGACTTTTTGAGGTTGACTTTTTTTGAGTTGACTTTTGTTCTGACCTCCGAAATAAAGTCTTAGGGACCTATCTATGGAATGGTGGTAGTCTCTTTGCGTTCCAGGAAGTTGAAAAGGAGAATCTGCCTGGTTTAGGGGCCCAAACAAAATTAGGTGTCTACAGTTGCCCCTCTTTGACTATTGTTGAGAATCAAGAATCAAGCAAAGATAAACTAGACAATAATTTTGTCCGGTCAGTGAAATCATATGTGCAAGATAAGAAGGGGAGTTTCCATTTTTGTTTTTATTTGATTTTTTTTTTTCAAACTGTAAAAAAAAATGAAAATAAAATAAAAGAAATTTGTCCTTAAATTGAGTTCCTTGACTAATCAAGGCTCGACCCGTCTTAAGGAAACGAGTTCGATTTGCAAGAGAATACAATACCTCGACGGAAGTCCCGGGGCCTTACCTCATCTTTGTACAGCTTTGACTAATGAAAAGATTTATCCTTAACTTGAGTTCCTTGACTGATCAAGGCTCGACCCGTCTTAAGGAAATGAGTTCGATTTGCAAGAGAAGACAATACATCGGCGGAAGTCCCAGGGCCTTACCTCATATTGGTGAAGCTTGGACAAAACAAAAGATTTGTCCTAAAATTGAGTTCCCTGACTAATCAAGGCTCGACCCGTCTTAAAGAAACGAGTTCGATTTGCAAAACTTGGATGTCCTGTCCGAAAAGTCTGGTTGTCTTGTCCAGGGAAAGCTAGATGTCTTGTTCGCGAAAGCTGGTTGTCTTGTCCAAAAAAATTTGGATGTCTTGTCCGAGAAATTTGGTTCTCTTGTCCAGGAAAATTTGGATGTCTTGTCCTAGAAATCTAGTTGTCTTGTCCAGAAAGATTTGGATGTCTTGTCCGAGATATCTGGTTGTCTTGTCCAGAAAAATTTGGATGTCT
This sequence comes from Fremontodendron californicum, assembly GCA_030761205.1. Classification (NCBI taxonomy): domain Eukaryota; kingdom Viridiplantae; phylum Streptophyta; class Magnoliopsida; order Malvales; family Malvaceae; genus Fremontodendron; species Fremontodendron californicum. The sequence continues at coordinate 21,763,829 of JAULJL010000014.1, read as the reverse complement.
TACTTCCTTTGGTGCTAGCTGTGTTGGACTTAAGAAAGAAAACTTTTCATGATTTATGCAATGTTAGTCAAATGCAGTGATGCTGATGACAAGCTTTGCAAATATTTATAAGATGCATGTTCCCTAAGGATGAATGCAATTACATGATTGTTATGAGTTTTAATTCATGATTTCATTGAGGTTCACGAATCTTCCCAACTCCACTGTTTGTTCTACTTGATGAGCTCTTCTCTATGGGTTCATCGTGATCTACAAGTTTTGACTTTTGTAACGGTTTTTTCATCCTATCTTTGTTTTACTCTACTTGATGAGCCCTTCTCTATAGTTTCACTGTGATCAACAAGTATTGCTAGGTAAAATGCTTGACTTGTCACAAAAGACTTTCACGAAGATTTAGATGTCGATTATAATGATGCTTTTAGTCCAGTGGTTAAGCCCACTAAAATGCACCTCATCCTCAACAGTAGTCAGTGGTGGTTGGCCTCTTTGCCAATTTGACGTCAACAATGTATTCTAATAGGGACATCTCATTGAGATGTTTATATGGCCAACCACCGGGTTTGTTGATCCTGATTATCATACTTATGCGTGCAAACTTCGCAAATCCATCTATTATCATATATAAGCAAGTTCCATATATGCCTAGCATTATGAGCTTCGTTAGTTTATACTTGCATCTGGCTTTCAGAACTCCCACACTGATATGATACGATCTCCTTTTGTCCTCAATATAGGTCAACACTTTTTTTTTTTCTCTTTGTTTATGCTGATGACATTATACAGGCAACAATGATGCTATGGTTAGTCAAGCTGTGACCTCTCTTGCTCAATGATTTTCGATTAACTAACGATCTTGGGCCACTTGCTTACTTTTTTGGTGTAGAAGTGATTCAGCACAAACAAGGCATCATTCTTTCTCAGCAACGACAAAACTTGGATCTTCTTTCTCGTACCAAAATGACGGATGTCAAGCCGGTACTTACCCCTCTTTCTACTATCCACCACTTATGATATATTCTGGCTCTACTCTCATTGACACTACAGAATACAGAAGGTAGCCTTTAATACATGTCTCTCGCTCGGCCCGACATTGCTTTTGTGGTAAACAAATTGTCTTAGTATATGCGTAGTCCCACGACTTATCATTCGTCTACTCTAAAGCGTCTCCAGCTCTATCCTTGTGATACTTCTGACCATGGCATTCTTCTATACCGAGACTCTCCACTGTCTTTCCATGCATTTTTAGACGCTGATTGGGCCGACAACAAGGAGGATTTCTCATCTCCTAGCTAGTGCTTATGTTGTAAATCTTGGCCATAATCCAATTTTCATGTTCAAAGAAGCAACATACTATAGCTTGATCTTCTACATAGACCGAATATAGATCAGTTGCTGCTATTGCCATTGAGATTACTTGGGTGTGTTCTTTCTTGACTGAATTACATGTACCTTAGTCACTTGTAATCTACTGTGACAATGTTAGAGCTACACAATTATGTTCAAACCTGGTATTTCACTCTCGCATGAAACATGTTGCTATTGATTTTCATTTCATTTGAGATCAAGTTTAGAATGGCCGTGTACTAAAATGCGGCCGTTATGTCATAACAGAAAATTAGTTTACCGTTCCGCAATTTTACCGTTATGAAATTGAGATGCGAAATCACAACTATAACGGTTTTAGTCCGTTACGTATCGCCGCTATAGCGGAAGAAAGCGGCATATCGCCCGCTACATAACAGAATACTGATGAAGCCATAGGAAACTCTCTCTATCAAACTCTGTCATGGCTCTTTGGCTCTTCTCTGTGCTTCTTTCTTTCCTTTTCTAACTCTTGGGCTGAACTGATACCATCCTTGCCAGGAAGGACAACACAAAATTTTTTCTTTTAACCGGTATTCTGGTTACATTGTAACAGATGCTAGACATGGCAGAGCTCTTTTTTATTACTTTATTGAAGCTGAATCAAATACAGATGAATTGAAACCTTTAACTTTTTGGCTCAATGAAGGTTCAAATAAGAATTAATTTACATTTCTTAGTTCCTAAAAGTTTATAGATTATTCTTTGTTCATCTAGAACCTCTATCGCACTTTTCAATCAATTTTTGATGTGTGAATTAGCTTTTGGATTTTTTTTTGCTTGTGAAATTTTGAATAACTTTTGAAACTACTTCCAAAGGAGACTTGATAATTGATTCAACAAAATCAAATTTTAATTAGAAGCATAACTCAGTATAACAGTTGAATTCTGTGATCTATTGTTTATGTTAGTATCTATTCAATTTTTTTTCAACCATTGGTTAAAGAAATCTTCATTATCTTGACTAATTCCTGTTAGATAACAGAGTCCAATGTCTGCCACACAGAGTGCTAGTTGGAGCCAAAGCAGAAGGGACTCTATAGTGAGAGTGGAAATAAGGAAGCAAGAACCGCCATGCTAGTGGGGTTGTGACCTTGATTTTACCGTCTAAATCACTTTTTAGTAACACAGCATGTAAAGATCAGGGCAAGTAAGTTATACATGGCTTGGATCATGATAATAAAATTCATATAAAATCATTATAAATATTAGAATAATAAAATATGATATCAAAATGTATTAATATATTGTTGTGAAAGTAAATGTGAATTTTTTTTTAAAAATTCACGTCCGCGATGACCGCGACACGTTACATAACATTCGCGACACCCGCAATCGCGATACCGCGACCGCATCCACGATGAAATCCGCGACCGCATTTTAATACTATGGCTCTACGTGTTGCTCATATATATCTCATTGGAAGATCAACTAGCGGATGCACTCACCAAACTTTTACCGCTCACTAAATTTCTTTTTTCTCAAGGGCAAGATTGAACTCTCATCCCGGAGCACCATCTTGGGGCGTAATAGATATAATAGTTAGATTATTTTATTTATTTATTTGTAAATATTTTACATTAATTAAGTGTATCTTCTATGATTTTTTTTATTGTATATAAATACATATATTATCGATGAAAAACTAGGTAATATTTTTTCAACCTTTGTCTTAAAGAAGCGTGATAAATTCAGCCCAAAATAATTGAAGAAATCACCATTTTCCACCTTTTATTTTTCATTTTTTCGTGACAATAACACACACACACACACACACACACATATATATATATATATATATATATATATATATATATATATATATATATATATATACCTAGCTACTTGGGTGGTAAAGATAACAAAGGGCTTAGGCTTTGTGCAAGTTTGACAGCTTCTTACTCAGTATCTTCCAATCGTCGATGGATCTTCAAAAGCTCGAATATGAACGTCAGCTAAAAAGCTCACATTAACAAAGTCAACAGCTAGAACTTCATTTTCAAACATTTGAGCAGCTCCTATTTGATATTGTAATAAGACATGGCATTAGATACAATTTCAGGATAAATATTATGGTATTGTTTCAAATGGTGTAATTAGCTGATAATTAAGCATATTTATACCTTTAAGATAGGACATGGTTGACCGAGGATTTTTCGTTGTGCAACGCCAGGGCCAAGAACTAGTCCAGCATTGACAGAAACCATGTTAAGCATTCGAGCCATGGCAAGAGCCCAAGCAGCCTGCTCAGAAAGTGTTTTAGCAAGTCCGTACCACAACTGAACATCAAAGGAGATCAACTTGTAGGGGAGTTCTAGGGTAAGGGTGAGCTTAAAATAGGCTCTATAGGGTAGCTTAAAATAAGTTCCATTACATATAAACATGACAAATTACATAAAATTGTTGGTAAACTGAATCAATCAATAATGCAATGAACTACTTCTTCTCCATCCTTGGTAAACTCTCATGGCGATTACAACAATCTTTGTTAACAATATCCCTCCCCAAGTTTATTGGAGATGGCTTTGGCATATTTTTCAAAATCAGGGAAAGGTGGTTGATGTGTTTATACCACATAAGAGAAGCAGGAATGAGAGAAAATTTGGATTTGTTCGGTTCTCTAATATGGATGAGGCTAAGCGTACTTCAAACAATCTTAATGGTGTTTGGTTATTGGAATTTCGAATCAAGGTAAATATTGCTAGATTCAATGGAAGGTCTTCCTTTTGGAAGAGAACTCAAATAAGGGAAATACAGGGCCATGGTGATCCGATTTTTTCTGGGAGATACAATCAAGGATTGGGTCATAATATTCAAGATGGCAATTGTCATGATAGTAGATGCGATGAGATTAAGGATGGTGTTAGTTATAAAAATACCTATCTCCAAGCTCTCGTTCATGACAAAACTGCCTTTCCTAATTCTTTAAAGGCCAGTTCTTTTTGTGTTGAAAGGTCTGATAAAGCTGGTGATTATGGTATAGTGAGAAAATCCTGTTCTGGAGTTGTGGAAGATGAAGCTATTCATAAACTTGAGAAGTGCATGATTGGGACTGCGAGAGGATATTATGAAGCGTACAGATTGAATGAAAATTTAAAAATGAATGGGATTCTTGAGGCGTCAGTCAAGAAAATTTCCGAAAAACAATTTCTCATTGAATATGAGGATGAGGAAACAATGGCTACAATGAAAATTCTGGGTTGGTCTTGGCTAAAAGAATGGTTCGATGAAGTTGAACCATGGTCAGAGAGGGTGGCTTACAAATACAGAACAACTTGGCTGACTTGTTTTGGAGGGCCTCTTCATGCATGGAATTATTCAACGTTTAAAACAATTGCAAATGTATGGGGTGAGTTACTAAGCATGGACGGCACAACGTTAAAATTCAAGGACTTTAATAAAGGGGCCATGCTGGTTATGACAGATCAGTTAGATAGAATTGATGAGACTATTAGTATGGATTGTGGTGGGGTTTATTTTCCTATAAGAGTTACTGAGATTGGAGCTGAATTTGTGTCTCTTTTTCATTGTTGCTGCAAAACTTACAATGAAGAGATAAAGGACAATGTTAATGCATCTCATCCAGATTGTTGTGATGGGGGAAACTCTGATGAGGAGGTAAGGGTGGAAAATGAACAGTTCCATGGGAATGGTCTCGTTGGAGAAGAAGATATCATTAAGGCAATGGTGATGAAGTGGTGTCAGAGTCCAAAGAATTATGCATGGACATTGATGACAGAGCTTGGGTGCTCGAGAGTACTGACATGGAGGCGGCTAAACTAGGAGAGGTCAATTTGGTCGGTAGTGGAGGGAGATTTAATTCTAATGAAATGCCTTTTGGGGGAGATGAAAAGCTCACAGAGAATTTGGATATGGTGGATGGGTCCAAAGAGGTGAATAGACCCAATAGGGAACATGGATGGATTGATTCGGATGGTGCAAGCCTTGATTTGGAAAATGGTGTTGGGCCTGATTATTTTAGTGATACCCAAGTTAATGATCCAATTTTGTTGTCTGAAAATGATAAGGAAAAATGCCTTAATATTAATACAAAAAAAAAAAGAAAGAAAGGAAGGTAAGATCAATAGCCTGATATTGAAGAAGCTCTACTTGTGAAGCTATCAAAAAAGGGGAAAAAATATGGGCAAAAATCCAAGAAGAAACAAAGGTCAACTAGTTTCAAATCCAATGGAAGTAAAATTGCAGATGCTTCTTTATTTGATGGGGATTTTTAGAATCGAAGGCGAAATTTATGTAGGGAAATGGCACAATCGACTTGGGAGCTTGGGAAGCACCTGGGCCTTTCTGCAAGTTGCGATGAGGAAGTGATCATTGAAAAACTGATGGAAATGGAGGAAAGGGATCAGAGACTGGCTTGATGAATGCAGTTATGCTGGCCATAATTAGGTACCATGAACACCCTAAATGAAATGAAAAATCTCTATTTTTTCTAGATTGAAAGTTTTGTGTGAATTTTATCTTTGTTGATCTAGGCGTTTGGGTTGATACTGGTTTGATCGCTAGAATCTGTGAAGAGGAAGTGGTTGTTATACGTTAAGTTCTGGTAGTCACAAAGCATGATTTGCTTTTCCCCCCTCAGGGCTCAATTGTCTAGTTAAAGGAGGTATTTCTAGGAATTTCATGAAATCACTCATTACTATTATAGAGTTTGATCAGAACAGTTGTTTTTTTTTTTTTTTTTTTTTTGAGCAATTCTCAATAGTTTAGGGAGTTGGATTTGACATATGTTTAAAATTGAATTTTGCATTGTTAAAGGTCCCGAGGATTATGATGCAGAAAGTTAGGATAATATTTCTAAGTGATTTGATTAAAGAGGGTGGCCGTTAGTGTATGATTGAGATTTTATTATGTTCTGTGTGGGATATAGTATAAGAAGAAGTGTGGGTTTATTTGATGTTTTTAAAGGATTTATGGCTTGTATCGATGCAGTATGGGAGGTATTTAATTTCAACCAGGAGCATTGAGAAAATGATGTGGGTTTTTGTTTTTAATGGTTTTATTTTAATTGTGGGCAGGGTAAGCTCTCTGTGTCATCTTTATTAAGTTATCAGCTTTGATAGTAGTTGATTGTTGCTGCGGATGTTAACGGAAGAAGATATGCAGTTGGCTTGAAGTCTTCTTGGCTATTTTATGATATGGATCAGTTTGGTTGTTGTGGAGGTGTGGAGGAGTGTAGGTGTGGGGTGTTGATCTTATATCCACTTATGGTGGGATTAGTTGACTGGTGATTGTTTGTATGATCTGTATTCGGGACTGGTTTCCCTATATTTAACAAAAGTATTGTGGGATTATTGCAACAAATCAAAGGTTTGTGGTTTTCTGAGCTTTTTAAAGACTTCCTGTTTTTGGAGATGGATTGAATGGTGTTGACTACAGATTTTTTCTTCTTTTAATCTTATTTGCTCTGCAAGTGCAACTTTTTGGGAGTCCTATCATGTCCTTTATTGCTGTGGAAATCCTGATCTTTATTGCTTTTTGGACCTCTCCGGTACAAGATTTTAAGTTTCCTTTCTATAATAGGGTTTCGAAACAGTGTCTGATTTAGGATTTAGCCTGCATGGATAATTTGAAGACAAGTTTTTGGAAAGACATCTGCAAGTCTTCTTCTTCTTCTTAATCAATCAAAAAGTCCTTTTATAAGCTGATATAGTAACTGGAGCATTTTCAAAGTGGCAGATGCTTTATTTACTTGAGATGGATTATGAAATTCTATAAAGGTGGTGGCAGAGTTTGGTTTTGATGCAGGATCTCCTTTGATAGTGGTTTTTCTTTTGTAGGATGATTGGATGCTTATTATTAGTTTTCCTATCGAGGTCTCTTGTGTTTATTTGAGAGTGATGTTGTGGTTTTTTTTTTTTTTTTTTTTTTTATGTTTTCCTTTGGCAGTTGTTTATCGGCTTATCTAGAATTTGCATAGAACTTGTTTCTTTGCTTCTCTAGCTAGTTGCTAGTTTTGTAACCTCTTGGTTATTTAATAAACTCCTTAGCTTAGCAAAAAAAAACCATAAAATTGTCATTTTATATGTAATTTGTTTTTACATATAAACATGATAAATTATATATAAACATGACAATTACATATAAACATGAAAAATTACATATAAATATAACACAAATTATATATAAACATAATAAATTACATATATAATAAAATTTACAGGAAACTCATTTTAAGAAATTTTCCTTATAATTTTTTCAACTTGTAGGAGCCCAAAATTATGTAATATTTATGCAATACGAAGGCTACTCAAAATGAGCTAGGAAAAATATGGACTCAAGGGCTTTTTGACTTTTTCTAATAGATTTTTCTTTTTCTTTTTTTCCGATGGAATATTCGTCATTTTTACAAACTTTTTCTACTGATGGAATTTATAACGAATTTCCAAAGGAATTTACTGACGGAATTGCTTTATGTCGGTAAAAAAATGACGAAAAACCTTTGTTATTACTTACGGAATTTTTAAAATTTTGCAACGTAATAAAATATAATCATTTAATGATTTGAATAAAAATATTATCAACAAAAAATTCTGTCCAAAAAGAATTTTACTGACAAAAATACTTGAAAAAGTTTTTTCAACGAAATTTTTTATTAGAAAATAATTATTTTACAAAAAGTTTTTGAATATAATTATCCGAATATTTCATCATAGTTGACTATTGACAATGAAATTTTCGTCGACAGTAGCACATCCCGACAGAATATTTCGTCGAAAAATTTTTTACATCGAAATTAATTATGCCTTAGGTTTTATGGAACCTTAGGTTTTATCAAAGAAGTAAATATGCCTTTCTTATGTAAATAGCAATGGAGTCCCGGGAATGCTTGCTGACATATGGAGCTGAATTTCATTCCAAGAATTATGTCCTCGAAATCAAAAATTTAAAGAAGGGTGGAAAAGAGGGATCGTCATGGTGTCTCAAACATGAATTTGGTGCAAGCCATTGCTTATAATCTTAACATTGGAGATGGACTTATGGAAAGAAAAAAAAAAAAAAAAAAAAAGATGATGGTCCAGTCAGGTTCAACCCACTAAGCCATGTTGAGTCCGAGTGGATTAGGCCTGTAATCCTTCCACTGCCAAGAGCGGGAAGTCTTCGCTGCTCTGTGAAACCAGCCTCACGCAATACCCTCCACTCTAAGAGCCACTAGACTAAGAGCTTTCGCTCAAATCCCATGGCTCAACTCTTTGCTTGGAACGGGCAAGCCAGAATTCAACCATATGAGACCCGACTCAGAGAGCCGAACCCGTGTTCCATCACCTCAACGCCCCTACTTAGGTTACAAGCTTGCGTTACCAAGCTCGGCGAACAACTTAAGGGATAATTGGATATATAAAGAATTAAGATTTGTTTTTATTTGTCGATGTGGAATTCTCTCTCTTCCGAGGGTGCTTCTTCTTGTTGAGTTGATGAGTTTGGGAATTTCTTGGAAGCTTAAAAATGAAAGATTTGGGTGAAGTCAAATGATATGTTTTACATCATTTATAAAACCGAAGCTCCTGTTTCATGAATCTTTGGAGGATTAATGAAAGGGAAATCTTGAAAAATTGCAATCAAACCTCAAAATGGGCAACTTTGTTTTCTCCTCTATGTTTTGCCTTTATTATAGGAATATGTACTTATATCTTCTTGTATGAATATATATAGAACATGCTAAATGTTCTACAAAATAATTTTATGAGAATAAAAGAAACATCTTAAATTTCTCCACACCTAAAGAATTTTGTATCAAACCTTTTTTTTTTTGCGGATTTAATCCATGTTCTATATGAACTATATAGTTCTTTATATGAATCAATAAATTACCTATAACAGTTTCAAGGTTCTAAAGATTGTTTTTCATTTAGCATTGTTGTTACGGTGAACCGTAATTTTAGATCTCCAAAATCATATCAACAACGATATTAAACGCATCTTAAGAAATATTGGTGTGTGAAAATGAACAGTTTAAATTTTTTATAAAACGAACAAGCAATTCAACTTGTAGCCAACTGCTGGGCATCCCGAGATATAGAATATCACTTCCAAATTACGTCATTTTAAGGTTGAGAAAAGGGGTGAAAGTTTATTGAATAGTAGGATATTGCTTCATAGAGCAAATTTGTTATTTGTTTCCAATTACTATTTTCATCTTCCCAAATCCTATCTATTGAAAAACAGTGGAATCACTCTTCAATAGTAAAAAAAAAAAAAAGAAGTGATTGTATTTCCCATGTTCAGTGTTTGATTCTTCCATTGAGAAGAAAGTGAAAATTTTGCAATAATTAATGTTTGTTGCATATAAAGATAATAATGTTTTCATGGTTGTAAGGACTTTGTGTTGGATGGGGAATATATATATATATATATATATTGAATCCAATGTAAAATTAATTTTATATATTTTTATAATTTTTTATGCTATTTATATTTGTTTTTCTGAAATAAAAAACAAGAATTGAAAGTTAAAACAAAGTTTTTTTTGGATAACGTCTGGTACAAACTGTCTAAACCCTAAACCTAAAGAGTAGAACCCATGACAAGAAGTCAAAACCGAAATACCACTTTAACCAACACAACAAACTCAAACTTTTGTAATAAAATTGGAGCTAATATTTTATATTACCTATAATAGGTGTTAACAAAATTTTAATTAGTTTTACAATAGTGTAAGTAGATGCCTCCTTTTATATATATATATATATATATATATATATATATATTTAACAAACTTTTGTAATAAAATTGGAGCTAATATTTTATATTACCCATAATAGGTGTTAACAAAATTTTAATTAGTTTTACAATAGTGTAAATAGATTCCTCTTCGTATATATATATATATATATATATATATATATATATATATATATATATATATATATATAAAAGGAGGGATCCACTTACATTAGTGTAAAACTATATTATTTTTTCACACTTTCATAATTTTTTATACGATTTATATTTGTTTATTCCAACCGTCGTTTTTCACGTTTTATTCACGTAGATCATGCACGTCAAGTTCCGAGTAAATTAAAAATGTCTAACTATTTGTTCATGTAAAAAACTTAATTTAAACCGTTAAATATATATTGAAAAAATAATATTCTCGATCGATATGATAGAGATATCAGATCGATTCGAAACTTTACGTGCACGACGAGTACAATTATATTGTTAAATCCAACAGTCGATTTGTTAAAATATAAATTATATATATATATATATAAGGTTATTAACAAAAAAGTATTTGGCAACTTGTTGCCATTTAAATTTGCAATTGCTTCCCCTCCCTCCTCAACTAAAAATAATATTGAGATAATTATAATTTTAGTTCTAAAACATAAGTATTTGTTCATTTCAGTCTTAAAACTTTTAGAAGTAAACATTTAGTTTTAAAAATTGTTAAATGTGTTAAAAATTAATCTTTCAATTATTATTCAAACAAAAACACTAACAAAAAACTTAGCTGGCATATAATGAGACATCTTAATGTCATTTTACTAATTTATAAAATATTAAAAAAATATTTTAAAAAAACCATCCTTCTTATAAAAGATTAAAAAAATCACTACATTTTTTACTCTTCTCTTCTCTCACTAAACCAACAACTTCTCTTCTTTTCTCACAAAACCAGCACTCATTCTCATTTCAGATTGCTACTTTCATCAAAGTTCAACTATTAACAAGCAAGATGAAAGAAAAATCAAGAAAAATTCTAAGGAAAGCTCCTTAAAATGAGTTTCCTGTAGGCTCTATTACATATGTAATTTATCATGTTTATATGTAATTTGTGTCATGTTTATATGTAAAATATATATATATATACATATGTAAAAAAACAAATTTACACTATTTAAAAAATTACATAAATACATGATATATTTGTTATGTTTATATGTAATTTGTCATGTTTATATGTAATTGTCATGTTTATATGTAATTTGTCATGTATATATGTAATTGTCATGTTTATATGTAAAAAAAAATACATATAAACATGACAACTTTATGTAATTTGTCATGTTTATATGTATTGGAGCCTATTTTAAGCTCACCCTAAAGAGCTTACCCTAGAACTCCCCAAAAATCAACCAATGGGAGAAAGGTCTATCTCAACTGTCTACAACTTTTTAAGAAGTCTTAATGCATGGAATTTGAAGCTTAATTCAGTTGGTTCATACAATCATTTTTAAGAGTTGACATATAAGAGATCTAGGTTTAAATCCTATCATCTGCAGCTCATTCTCCTATCTCTAAGCTGTTGTAGCCTCTTTTGTACCAGAAAAAAAAGTCCTAATGTATCGTCCTCCACCACTAACTCCATTTTGTGGTTGTTGTGCTTGCTTATACTCCATGTACGTGTATACCTTTTTTTTATGAAGTTATATTACAAAATAAATGGGAAATCAATCAAATAGATAAACCAACAAACGAACAACGAACCAACATATAATTGGATAAATCCAACTTAAAATTGAACTGTAGACACCTAATTTTGTCCGGACCACTAAACAGGTATGTTTTCTTCCCATGTTGATGTTCCCAAGTGTAAAAAGACTGTTTTCATCCTGCAGGTGGTACTCCGAGACTTAGTTTAAGAGGGCGAGCACAAAAAGTCAAACTTGAAAAAAAGTCAACCCCGAAAAAGTCAACCCCGAAAAAGTCAACCCCAGAAAGTCAACTACTGAAAAAGTCAACCCACTTTCAAAATCAAGATTTTAAGTTCAATTGAAAAATGGCGAAAGAATTTTGATAATCCGAGGTCTACATTGAAAGATATGGAGTTCGGAAGTTGGGATTTGGAGATTCAGTAGAAAGGAAACCCTAATCCGAGAAATTTGGGGAAAAGTGCTTAAACGATCAAACTGGTCGAAATTGAAGGTTCCAAATGAAAGATAAGCACTGACTACGGGTAATGGAGAAGTCACTTGCAAGAAAAACCGAAAAAAAGTCAATCCGGGAGAAAACCGAGAATTAGGGTTTTTAGTGGATTTCGGTGAAATCGGGAAGAATCACAGAAATGGCCCGACTTGGTAAGACCAAAGCCCCCAATGGATGAGGAATGATTAAAAAGGATGGCCCAAGGCTCAGATTGAAGAAAATCTGAAAATCGGACTTGTTTTGAGCAAAACCGGGTTTCGGAGGTTAAAGGGTAAAATTGGAAAAATTTGGGAAAAATAGCAAATGGACTCCGAAAATTATGGAAAATTTGTCAATCTCATTCTTAAATCATTTGAAAGAGATTGGAGAAAGAAAATCTTGATTCCGAGTTCGTTTGCAAAGTGGCCAAATCCCGGGCTTCTTATGCAGTAATTCAAAAAGATAAATCCCGGAAAAATAGCAAATGGACTCCAAAAATTCTGAAATTTGGAAAATCTCATTTTTAAATTATTTGGAAGAGATTGGCGAAAGAAAATCTTGATTCCGAGTTCGTTTGCAAAATGGCCAAATCCCGGGCCTCCTATGCAGTAATTCAAGCCGATAAATCCCAAAAAAATACCAAATGAGCTCCAAAAATTATGAAAACTTCCAGATCACACTTTTTAATTATTTTGAAGAGATTGGTGAAGAAAAATCTTGATTTGGAGCTCGTTTAAAAAATGGTAAAATGTAGGGGCATAAAATGGCATTTTTGGGAAGAAAAAATCCAAATAAATAGCAAACGGACTCGGATAATTTTGAAAACTTCCAGAACTCAATATTTTATTATTTTGGAAGTATTAAAAAAAGAAAAATTGAATTTGGAGTCCGTTTGATATTTATTTGCATCCGGGGGGCAAAATGGTCATTTCACCCAAGCAACCGAAAAGGGCTTTTTTGGCCCTTCAAAAAAATCAGAGTTGGGCTGGAAAAGAGAAGTGCTGGCATGCCCAAGCCCAAAGAAAGGAGGAAGCTTCTAATTTTTTTTTTTTTAATCAAGTGGTTAAAAATCAAGAGTTAGTTAACCATTCTCTTTGATCAAGCCATGGTGATTAAACCACATAGGTTAAGAAAGATGTCAACATTATTTTTGCATAGCTGTAATTTGAGAGGGCTGAGATGCTAATCTAAAGGTGGTAATTTCATGACTTTTCATCTTGAATTATTGGCCATTTGATGGAAATTAGGTTACACAAAAACGACAACATCTTGGAGGCTATATAACCATGCATTAAGGCTAGCCCTAGGAGGGGAGGCAGATTTTGGTTTCTTCTTTTCCATTTTGGCTGATTTCTCTTAATTTTTCTTAGTTTTTATCTTCTTGGTTGAGAGCAAAAAAAGAAAAGTTTAGAAAAAAAGGAAAGTTTGAAGAGAAAAGCTTGAAATATTAGCTTCTTGAGGTTGCTCTTGAGCACCAACTCTTGCACTTTCATTTTCTATTCTTGTTTTTTGCTATTTTAATCTCTACTTGGTGAGTTTTCATTTTAAAATAATGTTTCTTGTTCTTCCTTCATTTCCTTTCTTAAGTATTTTTTTTACATTTTTTTTTACAATAAACTCACCATGGCCAAATGGCCTACATTATTTATTTTAAGTTGTTGTTTCAATTCATTTTACCATATTGTTTATGCTATTTTCTTTGTTTTTGATGTTTTAAGTGTTATGTTATTTCATGTTCTTAAGTTATATTTAATTTGGTTGCTTTGTTTGTTGCCATTTATGTCTTAGATATCATGTTTTTGCATTTTTAATTTTCTGTTTTCATGTTGTTTAAATTTGAGCATGTTTTAGAGTTAGCATATTAAGTGTTTGTGAAAATGCTTGTGTGATTCTTTGCATGATTCTTGTTTTATATCTTAGTGAGCATGTTTTAGATTTGGTATATTAGGTGTTTGTGAAAATGCTTGTGTGATTTTTGTGTTATGACTTAGTTTTTCATGCTAGCATACCAAGTGTTTGTGAAAATGCCATGCTTGTTGGAGCTTGAGGCCATTTGGCTACTCCATGTGTTTTGCATTGTGTGTTGTATTTTTGTCATGCTAGTTGTTAGGTTTTTGCATTTGCATGATATTTGGTTGGATTTTTGAATTAAGCATGCCTTGTGTTTGTGAAAATGCCATGCATATCTTAGGTCTAGGTTGCATTTATTGCCATGCAAGTTCATGTTAGGTCTAGGCCATATTATTTATGTCATGCATTTTCCTTATATTTAGTTTTAAATCCATGCATTTCATGCATTATGTTTGCTGCATTATTTCATGCATTTCATGTTCATACCACTTGAATAATGACTTGAGCCAATTGATGGTTCAAAGTCATGCTCTCTTGAGCACACTTGTGGAAAATTAAGTTTGTCAAGTTGATTATTCTACCTTTGTGATTTTTTTTACTTAGTCATTTTTTATCTAACTTTCAAAAAGTCCTAGCTACTGCTTTCAAGTCATTTTATGAGTTTCAAATATTTTTACTTTGATTTTTAAATGATTTTATCAAAGACAAAAAAAATGTGCTGGCAAAGCAGTTTTTTTCTCCTCCAAAAACTCGTACATCTCTGATTTTTCTGGGAATTCATCTTTGATCAGAAAATTAAGCCGATTTTTTATCGTGTAGTTTTACATGTCCTGAGTCTCCAGTAATTTTTTCAGAATTTTTGGAATTTTTAGAAATAGGGTAAAAAATCGTGGATTAAAACTGGACAGTGGAGTCAGAATTGAATTTAAAGAAAAACAAAGCAGTTTTTTCTCCTCCAAAACTCGTACATCTCTGATTTTTCTGGGAATTCATTTTTGATCAGAAAATTAAGACGATTTTTTATCGTGTAGTTTTACATGTCCTGAGTCTCCAGTAATTTTTTCAGAATTTTTGGAATTTTTAAAAATAGGGTAAAAAATCGTGGATTAAAACTGGACAGTGGAGTCAGAATTGAATTTAAAGAAAAACAAAGCAGTTTTTTTTCTCCTCCAAAAACTCATGTATCTCTGATTTTTCTGGGAATTCATCTTTGATTCGAAAATTAAGCCGATTTTTTCTCGTATAGTTTTACATGTCCTGAGTCTCCAGTATTTTTTTCATAATTTTTGGAATTTTTAAAAATAGGGTAAAAAATCGTGGATTAAAACTGGACAGTGGAGTCAGAATTGAATTTAAAGAGAAACCATTTTTCTGTTTTGGTTAATTTACTTAGAGTGGGCTGATTAGGAGGGTTAGCTACTGACTTAGGGTAGTTTCTAAGCCTTTTTAAACTCTAAAAATGGTTTTTCAAGTCTCGGGTTAAGGGTAGTCAAGTCCGGATTTTTAAACTTAGGAAATTAGAGCCATTTAAAAAAATTTTAGCCCAGTTTTTATTCAAGCTTCTCAAAATTGTTTTCAAACAATCACAAAGTATTTTGGTTTTAGAATATTTAATTTGACATATTTTCCTAAGGTAGCCGGATATCTTTTTAGATATACGGATTTCCTTAATAAAAGGAAAAAAATACATTTCATGCATTGCATTTTTATTTTCATGCATATTATATGATAGCATTATTTTATTCCATGTCATTTAAATTATATGCCATACCATTCATATTTGTCATGTCATTTAGGTTGCATTATATTATTTAGACTGTACTATGTCATTTTATTTATGTCATGCATATACATATTCATTTCTTTTAAATGTTTCCAAAAAAAGATAATGGTTTTCAATAAAAAAAATATAAAGATATTCCCGAGTTAAAATAATTCATGAGTTCTCTACCGGGTTTGCTGGAGGGAATATCATCAATTATCATTAATAAAGGAATATCTTTCTTTCAAAAAAGAGAATGATTCGGAAAGTTTTCCAAAACTAATAAAAATTTCTATATTTTGCCACGTTTGTTGGGGAATATAGGAAAATTTTGAATTTATAAATTCCGGATCATTTTCAATAAAAAATGGAATTATTTTTCTTTAAATTGGGAATTAACTTGAAATACTAAATTTAAAACCAACTTTTTACCGAGACTTGAGATAACACACGATTAATAAGGTACCGATTTATACGGGCGTTGTGGGGGTGCTAATCCTTCCCCACACGTAATCGACTCCCGAACCCGTTTCTTTGATTTCTCTGGTTTTAACGCAGACTTGAAATTGGTTTTAAAAATATTTTAATTAATTTTTAAAATATTTTTATAAAACCGGTTTTAATAGTTGGCCGATCACACCTAGCTAAAAAAGATTGGTGGCGACTCCATGTCTTTTTTAAGGTCATTTTCAAAACCTTCATTTTTCTGGAAGAATTAAGTCGACTTTTCCTCGTTTTTTTTTAAATGTCACGCTTAACGAATAATAAAGTCTTGCGATGAGACTCGTCGTTATTTTTTTTTAGGTTGCGACAGCTTGGCGACTCCACTGGGGACATATTAGAGAGTCAGGCCTAGAATTAGTCGTGTATTATCAAAGTCTCGGTTTTTGTTGGTTTAATTGGTATTTGATTTTAATTCCCACATTTTTTTAATAAGGAGAATTTTGAAAATAATAAATGTTTTTAAATATGTTCATACTCATGTGCATGCATTTTATTTTTGTTCTCTAGTTATTTAAGGTTGTATATTATAATTGCTTGTTGGTTAATGCGTTACACTATTCTTGAATGTTTTAATTGCTAGGGCATTTAGAATAAGGTTTGTAGAATAGGTGGTGAAAGGTTTATTATTCCTCCACACACACTACACGTGCATTTGCATAACATGAATCCTATACCCGGGTTCCGTCCTTTTAAGTGGGAGTAAAGTAACTACGCCTTCGTGATTGATCCTCCGTATGGGCTAGTGAAACACTTTCGGAGTATAAAGTACCTAATGCCTTCGTGATGATCCTCCGCATGGGCATAGGAAAATATACTCTAACGAATTGAACCCGCTTTTATCGGGGTGCCTTACTAGCCTTCACCGGCGACAGTGAGGAACAATTCGGAGCCTTAGAACCGATTCACCCTCATATAGTGAACCTAGGCGAAGCCATGCCGGATTTCCGTTAGATATACCGAAAATAGGAACACATAGAGGGACAGTTCTAAACCTTTTGTTACCTATTTTACACTCCGAATAAGTGTGGTAGATCGGGCAACGATGTACGTACATCGCCCGTAATAAATGTGATACTCCGCCTCGAAGACATCGTGATGCCTAAATAAGCAGATATTGCTGGGGCAGATGTTCATTAGCTGTTTTTTTTAAATAAAAAAAAAAAAAAATCTTTTTTCAAGCATTTTGCATGTTGCACATTTCATACATGTGTGAATAGAGCATGTACATTTTTGGTTGTGTTATTGATCTCATTCTTTGCAATAAACAGTTGGTAATTTCATTTGATGATTTCATAAAACCGGT
This sequence comes from Fremontodendron californicum, assembly GCA_030761205.1. Taxonomy (NCBI): domain Eukaryota; kingdom Viridiplantae; phylum Streptophyta; class Magnoliopsida; order Malvales; family Malvaceae; genus Fremontodendron; species Fremontodendron californicum. The sequence goes on along the minus strand of JAULJL010000014.1, from coordinate 21,746,181 downwards.
AGTGTCACATGAACATTTGCATATGGTACCATAGTGGGATCCACCCTGAAATTCTTTTGAAAATAATGTGATTGGTTTTTCATAAATAAAAAAAAAAACACAAAAAAAAAGCATGTTAAAAAAAAAATCATAAATTAGGAGGCAAATCTTGCATAATGAGATTTTTGAATAATCAAGATTTAGGTCCCACCAATTTCGTGTAATCATTGGTTAATTTATTTGTGTCATTTTGACATCGTGTTACAGTCATAACATGCATGATTATTCATTGTAGAATACATTTGTGATATACATGGTCATTCTTTGTACCTACCTTTGTATTAATTCATTTATTCTTAGCATGTATCATTTTGACATCATAGCATGCATGGTCATTCATTGTAGGACACGTTTATAACATGCATAGTCATTATCTGTATATACCTGGCATTAGATTGCATCCATAGCATACATAGTCATCATAATTTCTCTGTATATGTTCATGCATTAACCATCAGTTTATTCATGCACATAGGAATAGAGCATGTACATTCATAATCTTAATCTCATGACATTTTCATTTGCATGAAAGGGGTTCGAGATATGAGGAATGAATCGGAGGAACGATTGGGTGCTTTGGAACGCAATCAAGATGAATATGGACATGAAATCCGAGAGGTGAAGGAACAACTTGCCAAATTGCTAAAAATGGTTGAGGATATGGGTAACAGTAAAGGTGAACTTTCTCAGGGCTTCGCATCATCTTCGGATCAACCAAAACCATTAGGTCCAGAACATACAATCCTTGCTGGATCCTGCACTTGTCAATGCCACAAAGGTTGCAATCCTGATGAAATTGTGGACAAAATCATGAAAATAATTAAACCGGAAAGCCTGATACCAAAGACAGAAACCTCGAATCCAGTACCATACCTGCAAACTGTTCTAGGTCCAAACCAGTATCCCCACCCTACTATGGTCCAATCGTCCATTGGGACGACCACTACGGGATTCCTGAATCCCACTCCATCGTTACCAACTACCAGTTCATACTATTTCCCTCATCAATCACCTTATCCAGTACCTGAGATAGGAACCTCGAGCTATGTACAACCTCCAAAGGCCCCGTGTCCAAATCCATACCCTTACCATGCTGTTCCGCCACATCCCCATGTAAACACTCCGGTTCGAACCTTAGTGCTACCACCAAGTGCCCCAACTCCTAGGCCATGTGTGACTAAGAAATGATCCCAGAATAAGACCCAAATGCATTTTGATCCCATTCCAATCAGCTACCAAGAGCTCCTCCCTATACTGATCCAAAATCACATGGTTGCCTGTGTCCCATTGAAACCCCTGTTACCACCATATCCAATGTGGTATAATCCAAATGAAAGATGTGATCATCACTGTGGAATTGTTGGCCATAGCATCGAATATTGTATAGCAGTCAAAAGGAAAGTGCAAGCTCTCATAGATGCCAAGTGGTTGGATCCAACGACACTGATTGATAAAGGACTGGGAAAACGCCATTAGGATTGGGAGATTTACAGCATTGAAGTGGAAAGACTTCGGTCTTATATGATGTAATAGGATTTCACTTTTTCAATAGCCGGCTCTTATAGCCTTAGGATGCTAGGAAGAATAAAGTGCTTGTAAAGACAGTTTTAACTACTGCTCAAATTTTGTAAAACATGGTTTATACCATTGTGAACATTGATATGGGAATGAATTGAGTATGCTTCAAATTTATAAGATGTTGATGATTAAGTTCCTCCGATTCTTATTTCCTCCGTGATATCTTCCCCTTTGCATTTTGCATCCCATCAATTATTTGTCAGGTTGCATTCATAACAAACATAGTCAGCATAATTTCTTTGTATATGTTCATGCATTAATTTGCTTATTACATACATCATGTTAGCATTAGGTCGCATTCATGACACACATGGTTAGCATGATTTTCTTTGTATATACTCTATATCAATCATTCATTGTTTGCATGTATCATAATTGACACCGTGTTGCATTCATAGGATATATGATCATTCATTGGGAAACATGCTAAAATGCACATGATCAGTCATTGCATATATCCATGTGTTGATTTGTTTATTCTTTGTTTGCAACATGTTGGCATTGTGATTGCATTTATCACATATATGGTCATCATGTTTCCATTGTACATATCCATACATCATATTGTTTAGGCTTCACATGCATGAAATTGCATTCATGGCTCATTCATCATGACATACATTTGGGGGAAATAAAATAGAAGTTGGCTTGGCTTTAGGAGTCTTTGAAAGAATTTCCATTTCAAATCAGAAGAAGTACTGAGTACACTTTTAATACAGGCCGGTGCTATGGAGGATGAACAAGTTGCCCGAATGGAAAAAATGGAAAGGGAACAGAGAGAATTGCGAGAACAGCTAGCAAAATCTCAAGCAGAATCTAAGGATCAGATGACTAAACTGATGGAGCTAATGTCTGCTGTAATGAAGGGAAAAGGATACACCGAAAACTTTGTCATCGGAGAAAGGTTAGAGGTACAAAAGGGCCAAGATGAGGTAGCAATAAGTGATGCCCAGAACACTGTTAACCCCGTCAATGTCCTAAAATCAGATGATCCGGCTGAACAGGCAAAGTTGAAAAGGGTTGCAGTAAATGAGGTTGAGTTGGCAGATTCCCAAGGGAAATATCAGTTGTTAGATGAAAGGCTCCGGGCAATAGAAAGAAAAGATGTATTCGGGAGTGTGGAGGCGAAAGAACGATGCTTGGTCCTCGATTTAGTCATTCCTCCTAAGTTCAAGATCCCTGACTTTGTGAAATATGACGGGACGACCGATCCATCAGCCCACATCACTATGTTCTGCCGAAAGATGACAAGTCAGATAGATAATGATAAGCTTTTGATTCACTGCTTTCAGGATAGCCTCAGCGGGTCCGCAATTAGGTGGTATAGTCAGTTGAGCAAGGATCAGATTCGCTCTTGGAATGATTTGGCTGGGGCTTTTCTAAACCAGTACAAGCATATGACCGACAAGACACTAGATCGTCTCAATTTGCAAAATATGGAGAAAAAAGCTACTGAGAGCTTCAAAGAATATGCACAACGGTGGATGAGCCTGGCTGCCCAAGTACAACCGCCCTTGACACAAAAGGAAATCACTATCCTTTTTGTGAATACACTGCAGGCCCCGTACTATGACAGACTCGTCGGCAATGCTTCGAAGAATTTTGCGGACATGGTAATTTCAGGGGAGATGATTGAGAATGCTATCAAGAATGGGAAACTTGAAAGAGAAGGAACATCCAATACCGATAGAAATAAGGCACCAAGAAAGAAAGAGGAAGATGTCCAAACTATGGGAGATTTCATCCCATATTCCCAATTTCCCTCATACCAATCATGTTACCCTACTGAGGTATCTCCAAGCCTTTATCCTTACCTACCTACCCAAATACCTAATCCTATACCAGCCCTTGCAACAAGGCCTACTTCTAGAAAACGACCGCGGGAAAATCAAGAAAGAAATCCAATCCCCATCCCTGACTTACTGCCATTACTAATAAAGAATCAGTACCTTACCCCAGTACCTTTGAAAATAGCTCCGAATCCATCAGCAAGGAGTTATGACCCTGACAGCAAGTGTGATTATCACCTAGGGGTAGTTGGGCATTCAACTGAAAAATGCAGACAACTGAAGGAAATGATTGAAAGTTTTATCCGTGATGGTATTTTGACACCGGAGCTTATCGATCAATGGAAGGCCACTTAGCCCTAAATCAATTTCTTTCAGGGTTTTAGGGGGAGAATTACTACCTTTGAAGGATTTCAATAGGAGCATTTTTGACGCATGTAGTTTTATACACTGTGATGATGAAAGCACTTGTCTCATGTTAACATCTACATGAATTAAATGAATTTTGAATTTTAAATGCTTTGTGTTTGTTGTGTTTTAACAATAACGTGAATTTGCAAAAACAAGCATTGAGAAAGTTTTAATAATGAATAATCTCAAGAAGATTGATGATCAGTGTTAGAACTGACCCAACACCATCCCCCTCTTTTTTTGGGCTTCTCTATACCTAAATCTTGAATCAATAACACTTGAAAGACCTAATGCTTCAAGGAAAAATGAATGAAAAAAGAGAAGCATTGTCATTGCAAAATAAGCAAGGATGTAAATCCTAGTCTAGGCTATGAACAAAGGAACAAACTTTTTGAAATTTTTTGAATTCCTTGAAAATCAAACAAATGAGACATTCTTTCAAGAATCCAGATTTTGATAATTTGGTGTGTGTCAGGATTGTGCTAAAACCATTCATGACCTTTCCCAATGACCACAAAACACTAATTGCCCAGACATCACTTCATGATTGACACCTTGGGGCACAATGATTAAACTAGATTATCCCTTGTCCCAGAGAAAACCTGCTTTTGGGTCATGTTTTCCTTGTCTCTTCAAAGAACTCAGATTGGAAACTCAGCCTTTTCAAAACAGACCTAGACTTGCCATGTTCCTCGTTGATACAAATTCGCATGGATAATCAAATTGGGGCATCATATGTGGAAATGATGGATACATAGTGAAGAAGGATGGGCTAATGCATGAATCATTGGGGGCATGCGACGAAAAAAACAAAAAAAAAAAGAAAAAAAGAAAAAGAAAAATCATGATATCATGCATATGAGAATTCGGATGATTCCAAAGTGCAAAATGAAATTCTGAATATCTATTTCCCCTGAGGATTGCTTTTCAATGAGAATATTTGGGCTTGATATGATGAATGGCCATCTTTCATATCCATTTCACAAGAAAAAAATTATTATCCATAGTCACCCCTTTTGAGCCAAAAGAATTCTTAATTCTTTGAACCCTGATCAAGGATTACCCTCTACACTGGGGGGCAAATGCGAGGAAAGATCTTTTCAAAGATCATTGAGAAATGAGTGACAGCTCAGAGACAGACACAAAGCAAATGGAGCCCCGAATAAATACGAGCGCACTCTGTCAAAGAAAAAAAGAAGAGGAAAAGATGACGAAATGAAAGCCAAGAAAAACAAACAAAAAACACAATAAAAAAATGTGTGTGAAAGACATGGCAAATTGAAAGCCAAAAGCAAGGAAGAAAAAGAGCAAAATCAAAAAGAAAGAAATGTCCAAGAAGAGACACATGCTTCAAAGAAAATCCTCTTCAAGAAAGGATCCTTGATCTGATTACCCTCAAACACATATTTTGGGCCTATTTATCCTTTCTTTCTGAATCCCGAGCCATGGCCTACATTACGTGCTTTAAAAGTCCATTTTGATCAAGCATGAATGTTTAATTTGAAGGGTTTTCCTCAGATTTTATCCCATCTTATCAAATTCTCATTTCACTAAGGAAGAATTTAGAATTCTCAAGTGCATGGTAAAAAAAAAAGAGAAAAATTGAAAAGAATGGGACTCTAGGGCGAAAACCCAAAAAAAAAACGGGCGGTCTAGAGTAGAATGGGAATTTTCGATGCCATCGATGATAGTGCCGATACCCCAAAAGAAAAGATCTTATTAAAGGAGTGGTCATCGAGGAACATCTAGGAATTCCTGAACCCCCCAAATTGTCAGTTCTCATTCAGAGGATTGTCTTCAAAAACTGAAACTTTTTTCCTCCAAAATCAACTTTCCAGTTTAAACATCCCGGCCAATCTTGACGCTTGTCAAAATGCCTTGATATGGAAACTAAAAGAATGTTGAATTTGTTTGGTTCTCAATGAATTCATGATTTATAAAAACTGTTCCATTTGTGAGCCTAGAAGGGATATACATTTTTGTCATGAAGTTTTCCTGGAAAAGCCAGAATCTTGTTATACCAAGCCTTGCCAATCCCAGTTGAAAAAACCCAGATTGATACTTAGAGAAATTTCTAACAATGATCATCAGTCTTCAAAAGATTTGTACATCACACATTGTGGGGTTAATATTTTTTGTTCAGAAGTTTTCAAAATGCGAAAACAAATAAAAAGATTTTTTTGAAATACCCATTTTGATGTTGGCATGAGACAAGGATTTTTCTAACTCAAAGGTGTAGAACTGCCAGGATAGGTCTTGACTTCCAGATATGAGAAGAAGAAATAGAACCCGGTTCAGATCTCTGTTGATGAAAGTTTGAAAAACTGTTGGGGCAAAGAGAATAGCCAAAATGAATTGAAGATATACTCTGATTTGAAGAGGAAAAATGAATTTGAAAGGCTAAGCCAAAGTCTAGAAAAACAGCCGGGGGCACTTGCATCACTCATGAGCACTTATCTCTTTATCGAGCTTTTGCATCTGCACAGTGTCGGCAAGCATTTGCATCATTCATGGGTATTTGCATTGGCATTATTCCATAAGCATCTATATTTTACCTTTACATTTACATTCTTCATGGAATTCGTATTTGTGTCATCTCAAGCAATTGCATCATTTCTAGAATCATTGCATTTTCATTACTGTGTGGTAATTGTAGTTACACCATTCATAAACCAGTTACATGAACACAATTAGTAGGGGCATCTGCATCATGAAACATGGGCATCAATCCAAGTCATTTACATTTGCATTAAAGACATTTGCACCAGTTTAAGTCATTTCGTGTCTTATTCAACACCTGCATCTGCATCAAAAAGCATTCGCATCTTCTCAAAATCGTTAGGGTAATTTTCAACAATTCTTCAAAGAACATTTTTAAGACCTCCGGGCATAATTTTTCAAATCACAGGTAAGACCTCCGGGCAATATCTTTAAGACCTCCGGGCAACATCTTTAAGACCTCCGGGCATAACTTTTTTCAGGGGTAAGGCCTCCGGGCACTATTCTTAAGACCTCCGGGCATCATTTTTAAAGTCGCATACAGCGCATTTTTTCCAAATTATGGGTAAGGCCTCCGGGCACCATTCTTAAGACCTCCGGGCATCATTTTTAAAGTCGCATACAGCGCATTTCTTCCAAATTATGGGTAAGGCCTCCGGGCACCATTCTTAAGACCTTCGGGCATCATTTTTAAAGTCGCATACAGCGCATTTCTTCCAAATCACGGGTAAGGCCTCCGGGCACCATTCTTAAGACCTCCGGGCATCATTTTTAAAGTCGCGTACAGCGCATTTCTTCCAAATTATGGGCAAGGCCTCCGGGCACCATTCTTAAGACCTCCGGGCATCATTTTTAAAGTCGCATACAGCGCATTTCTTCCAAATTATGGGTAAGGCCTCCGGGCACCATTCTTAAGATCTCCGGGCATCATTTTTAAAGTCGCATACAGCGCATTTCTTCCAAATCACGGGTAAGGCCTCCGGGCACCATTCTTAAAACCTCCGGGCATTATTTTTAAAGTCGCATACAGCGCATTCTTTTCAAATCACAGGTAAGACCTCCGGGCACCAATTTTTAAGACCTCCGGGCACCATTTTAAGACCTCCGGGCATAATTTTTCAAATCACAGGTAAGACCTCCGGGCAACATCTTTAAGACCTCCGGGCATAACTCTTTTTTTCAGGGGTAAGGCCTATGGGCACCATTTTTAAGACCTCCGGGCATAATTTTTCAAATCACAGGTAAGACCTCCGGGCAACATCTTTAAGACCTCCGGGCATTATTTTTTTTAGGGGTAAGACCTCCGGGCACTAATTTTTAAGACCTCCGGGCATAATTTTTTTCAAATCATAGGTAAGACCTCTGGCCAACATCTTTAAGACCTCCGGGCATAACTTTTTTCAGGGGTAAGACCTCCGGGCACCAATTTTAAGACCTCCGGGCATAATTTTTCAAATCACAGGTAAGACCTCCGGGCAACATCTTTAAGACCTCCGGGCATAACTTTTTTCAGGGGTAAGACCTCCGGGCACCAATTTTTAAGACCTCCGGGCACCAATTTTTAAGACCTCCGGGCACCATTTTAAGACCTTCGGGCACTAATTTTAAAGCCCTTCGAGCATAAATTTTTCTTTTGAAATCGAATTGATTCCCTTAAGACGAATCGAGCCTTGTTTAGGCAGGGAATTCAATTTAAGGACAAAATCTTCAATTTATTGTTTTTAAAAAAAAAAATGAAAAAAGAGAAAAAAATAAATAATAAAAAAAATAAAAAATAAAAAATAAAAAAAAAAGGAAAAAAGAAAAAAGAAGAAAGAAGAAAAAAATGAAAAAATGAAAAATAGAAAATGAAAAAAATTAAAATGAAAAAGAAACCCCTTTCCCTTTCCTTCACATGTGATGTCACTGACCGTACAAAATTAGTGTCGGTTTATCTTTGCCTGATTCCTGATTCTCAGCAATAGCCAAAGAGGGGCAGCTGTAGACACCTAATTTTGTCCGGACCACTAAACAGGTATGTTTTCTTCCCATGTTGATGTTCCCAAGTGTAAAAAGACTGTTTTCATCCTGCAGGTGGTACTCCGAGACTTAGTTTAAGAGGGCGAGCACAAAAAGTCAAACTTGAAAAAAAGTCAACCCCGAAAAAGTCAACCCCGAAAAAGTCAACCCCAGAAAGTCAACTACTGAAAAAGTCAACCCACTTTCAAAATCAAGATTTTAAGTTCAATTGAAAAATGGCGAAAGAATTTTGATAATCCGAGGTCTACATTGAAAGATATGGAGTTCGGAAGTTGGGATTTGGAGATTCAGTAGAAAGGAAACCCTAATCCGAGAAATTTGGGGAAAAGTGCTTAAACGATCAAACTGGTCGAAATTGAAGGTTCCAAATGAAAGATAAGCACTGAATACGGGTAATGGAGAAGTCACTTGCAAGAAAAACCGAAAAAAAGTCAATCCGGGAGAAAACCGAGAATTAGGGTTTTTAGTGGATTTCGGTGAAATCGGGAAGAATCACAGAAATGGCCCGACTTGGTAAGACCAAAGCCCCCAATGGATGAGGAATGATTAAAAAGGATGGCCCAAGGCTCAGATTGAAGAAAATCTGAAAATCGGACTTGTTTTGAGCAAAACCGGGTTTCGGAGGTTAAAGGGTAAAATTGGAAAAATTTGGGAAAAATAGCAAATGGACTCCGAAAATTATGGAAAATTTGTCAATCTCATTCTTAAATCATTTGAAAGAGATTGGAGAAAGAAAATCTTGATTCCGAGTTCGTTTGCAAAGTGGCCAAATCCCGGGCTTCTTATGCAGTAATTCAAAAAGATAAATCCCGGAAAAATAGCAAATGGACTCCAAAAATTCTGAAATTTGGAAAATCTCATTTTTAAATTATTTGGAAGAGATTGGCGAAAGAAAATCTTGATTCCGAGTTCGTTTGCAAAATGGCCAAATCCCGGGCCTCCTATGCAGTAATTCAAGCCGATAAATCCCAAAAAAATACCAAATGAGCTCCAAAAATTATGAAAACTTCCAGATCACACTTTTTAATTATTTTGAAGAGATTGGTGAAGAAAAATCTTGATTTGGAGCTCGTTTAAAAAATGGTAAAATGTAGGGGCATAAAATGGCATTTTTGGGAAGAAAAAATCCAAATAAATAGCAAACGGACTCGGATAATTTTGAAAACTTCCAGAACTCAATATTTTATTATTTTGGAAGTATTAAAAAAAGAAAAATTGAATTTGGAGTCCGTTTGATATTTATTTGCATCCGGGGGGCAAAATGGTCATTTCACCCAAGCAACCGAAAAGGGCTTTTTTGGCCCTTCAAAAAAATCAGAGTTGGGCTGGAAAAGAGAAGTGCTGGCATGCCCAAGCCCAAAGAAAGGAGGAAGCTTCTAATTTTTTTTTTTTTAATCAAGTGGTTAAAAATCAAGAGTTAGTTAACCATTCTCTTTGATCAAGCCATGGTGATTAAACCACATAGGTTAAGAAAGATGTCAACATTATTTTTGCATAGCTGTAATTTGAGAGGGCTGAGATGCTAATCTAAAGGTGGTAATTTCATGACTTTTCATCTTGAATTATTGGCCATTTGATGGAAATTAGGTTACACAAAAACGACAACATCTTGGAGGCTATATAACCATGCATTAAGGCTAGCCCTAGGAGGGGAGGCAGATTTTGGTTTCTTCTTTTCCATTTTGGCTGATTTCTCTTAATTTTTCTTAGTTTTTATCTTCTTGGTTGAGAGCAAAAAAAGAAAAGTTTAGAAAAAAAGGAAAGTTTGAAGAGAAAAGCTTGAAATATTAGCTTCTTGAGGTTGCTCTTGAGCACCAACTCTTGCACTTTCATTTTCTATTCTTGTTTTTTGCTATTTTAATCTCTACTTGGTGAGTTTTCATTTTAAAATAATGTTTCTTGTTCTTCCTTCATTTCCTTTCTTAAGTATTTTTTTTACATTTTTTTTTACAATAAACTCACCATGGCCAAATGGCCTACATTATTTATTTTAAGTTGTTGTTTCAATTCATTTTACCATATTGTTTATGCTATTTTCTTTGTTTTTGATGTTTTAAGTGTTATGTTATTTCATGTTCTTAAGTTATATTTAATTTGGTTGCTTTGTTTGTTGCCATTTATGTCTTAGATATCATGTTTTTGCATTTTTAATTTTCTGTTTTCATGTTGTTTAAATTTGAGCATGTTTTAGAGTTAGCATATTAAGTGTTTGTGAAAATGCTTGTGTGATTCTTTGCATGATTCTTGTTTTATATCTTAGTGAGCATGTTTTAGATTTGGTATATTAGGTGTTTGTGAAAATGCTTGTGTGATTTTTGTGTTATGACTTAGTTTTTCATGCTAGCATACCAAGTGTTTGTGAAAATGCCATGCTTGTTGGAGCTTGAGGCCATTTGGCTACTCCATGTGTTTTGCATTGTGTGTTGTATTTTTGTCATGCTAGTTGTTAGGTTTTTGCATTTGCATGATATTTGGTTGGATTTTTGAATTAAGCATGCCTTGTGTTTGTGAAAATGCCATGCATATCTTAGGTCTAGGTTGCATTTATTGCCATGCAAGTTCATGTTAGGTCTAGGCCATATTATTTATGTCATGCATTTTCCTTATATTTAGTTTTAAATCCATGCATTTCATGCATTATGTTTGCTGCATTATTTCATGCATTTCATGTTCATACCACTTGAATAATGACTTGAGCCAATTGATGGTTCAAAGTCATGCTCTCTTGAGCACACTTGTGGAAAATTAAGTTTGTCAAGTTGATTATTCTACCTTTGTGATTTTTTTTACTTAGTCATTTTTTATCTAACTTTCAAAAAGTCCTAGCTACTGCTTTCAAGTCATTTTATGAGTTTCAAATATTTTTACTTTGATTTTTAAATGATTTTATCAAAGACAAAAAAATGTGCTGGCAAAGCAGTTTTTTTCTCCTCCAAAAACTCGTACATCTCTGATTTTTCTGGGAATTCATCTTTGATCAGAAAATTAAGCCGATTTTTTATCGTGTAGTTTTACATGTCCTGAGTCTCCAGTAATTTTTTCAGAATTTTTGGAATTTTTAGAAATAGGGTAAAAAATCGTGGATTAAAACTGGACAGTGGAGTCAGAATTGAATTTAAAGAAAAACAAAGCAGTTTTTTCTCCTCCAAAACTCGTACATCTCTGATTTTTCTGGGAATTCATTTTTGATCAGAAAATTAAGACGATTTTTTATCGTGTAGTTTTACATGTCCTGAGTCTCCAGTAATTTTTTCAGAATTTTTGGAATTTTTAAAAATAGGGTAAAAAATCGTGGATTAAAACTGGACAGTGGAGTCAGAATTGAATTTAAAGAAAAACAAAGCAGTTTTTTTTCTCCTCCAAAAACTCATGTATCTCTGATTTTTCTGGGAATTCATCTTTGATTCGAAAATTAAGCCGATTTTTTCTCGTATAGTTTTACATGTCCTGAGTCTCCAGTATTTTTTTCATAATTTTTGGAATTTTTAAAAATAGGGTAAAAAATCGTGGATTAAAACTGGACAGTGGAGTCAGAATTGAATTTAAAGAGAAACCATTTTTCTGTTTTGGTTAATTTACTTAGAGTGGGCTGATTAGGAGGGTTAGCTACTGACTTAGGGTAGTTTCTAAGCCTTTTTAAACTCTAAAAATGGTTTTTCAAGTCTCGGGTTAAGGGTAGTCAAGTCCGGATTTTTAAACTTAGGAAATTAGAGCCATTTAAAAAAATTTTAGCCCAGTTTTTATTCAAGCTTCTCAAAATTGTTTTCAAACAATCACAAAGTATTTTGGTTTTAGAATATTTAATTTGACATATTTTCCTAAGGTAGCCGGATATCTTTTTAGATATACGGATTTCCTTAATAAAAGGAAAAAAATACATTTCATGCATTGCATTTTTATTTTCATGCATATTATATGATAGCATTATTTTATTCCATGTCATTTAAATTATATGCCATACCATTCATATTTGTCATGTCATTTAGGTTGCATTATATTATTTAGACTGTACTATGTCATTTTATTTATGTCATGCATATACATATTCATTTCTTTTAAATGTTTCCAAAAAAAGATAATGGTTTTCAATAAAAAAAATATAAAGATATTCCCGAGTTAAAATAATTCATGAGTTCTCTACCGGGTTTGCTGGAGGGAATATCATCAATTATCATTAATAAAGGAATATCTTTCTTTCAAAAAAGAGAATGATTCGGAAAGTTTTCCAAAACTAATAAAAATTTCTATATTTTGCCACGTTTGTTGGGGAATATAGGAAAATTTTGAATTTATAAATTCCGGATCATTTTCAATAAAAAATGGAATTATTTTTCTTTAAATTGGGAATTAACTTGAAATACTAAATTTAAAACCAACTTTTTACCGAGACTTGAGATAACACACGATTAATAAGGTACCGATTTATACGGGCGTTGTGGGGGTGCTAATCCTTCCCCACACGTAATCGACTCCCGAACCCGTTTCTTTGATTTCTCTGGTTTTAACGCAGACTTGAAATTGGTTTTAAAAATATTTTAATTAATTTTTAAAATATTTTTATAAAACCGGTTTTAATAGGTGGCCGATCACACCTAGCTAAAAAAGATTGGTGGCGACTCCATGTCTTTTTTAAGGTCATTTTCAAAACCTTCATTTTTCTGGAAGAATTAAGTCGACTTTTCCTCGTTTTTTTTTAAATGTCACGCTTAACGAATAATAAAGTCTTGCGATGAGACTCGTCGTTATTTTTTTTTTAGGTTGCGACATGAACCAAATGTATATATGATGAGATTTGAACCTAAAATTTTAAGATTTCGGTATGTCCTTCTCATTAAGAAAAAATAAAGTCTCATTTCGCATTCATGTATGCATACTTAATTAATGCAAAAGACAATGAAGAGGTTTGAAACTTTTGAGTCTCAGGTTCAAGTTTCACCGTGTGTGAATATGGTCTAATTTTATGTTGAATTTATCTTATTACATATTTTATATGAAAAAATTTATTAATTTATTATATGTAATATTTTATGATTATAATTTTTCTTATACTAGTAATTTTATATATTATAAAAAAACAGATTAGCATTGATCTGAATAAAAAATATCCACGATTTCTCTCTAATTTAAACAATATTACCTGCAAAAAATTCATCATCCATTTCTTGTGAGAACCTATTGTAGAAATATTCATTCGGGAAAGTGCTCATCTAATAGTTGCATTAAAATTTGAACAGAAAAATAATTAGGTATCGTGTGGTATCGTTTTTAATATTATCAAGGTAATTTAATCACCGAGGTGATCTCATTATTAGGGTGATCTTATCACTCCAGATTTTTTATTTCAATATTGGATTTTGGACATATAATAGTTCCGAATTGAATCTCTTTAGAAAGAAGATCTTTTATCTCATGGTAGCCTGCTCCAGTAATCACTTTATTTGATTAATAATCATTAATTTTTGAAAATTAAAGATCACTATGTTTGGTATAGACCTGCTCACGAGTCGGGTAGCCCGTCCGGCCCGACCCGTACTAGGCCAGGCCTAGGCACTAATATTTGTGATCCGGGCCGACCTGGATCACTGTTCATATATTAAAATAATAATTTTTTTAAAATTTAATAATAAAAATATATTAAAAAATAAAAAATATATATTTTTAATATAAACTGAACAGTGATTCGGGCCGGCCTGGGCAAAGAAGTTAAAAAAATTTCGGACCGCGACCCGGCCCGGCCCATGAGCACCTCTAGTTTGGTGTTACTAAAAATCAAATATTATTTTGTTCAAAAGTACCAAAATAACCATGCATATTGTAATAATTACACAAGTTTATAATTTTAGGGCCTGTTTGTTTCACAAAAATTGGCTTTCAGAAAATATTTTCTGAAAAATGTGAAGATTTTTCGGAAAAGTAGAGATTTTCTGATGTTTGGATAACTTAAAGAAAAATGTTTTCTGTAGTTTGGTTATTTTCTAGAAAATCTATTTTTTTCAAATATTAATATTGACATAAATATTAATTATCAATTATTAAAATATTAAAAAATGATTTATTATTAAAATATTAATATATCAATAATAATATTTAATACCAGATATTATATTAATATTAAATTCTAAAATAATACTATTTATATTAAAACATTAATCATACTAATATTTAAAATATTATAATTATTATTAAAATATTAAAATTAATTATATTAATATTTAAAATATTATAATAAATATTAAAATATTTCTTTTAATATAATTATTATTAAAATATGATTTCTATTAATATAATTATTATTAAAATATTATTTTGATCAATATAATAATTATTAAAAATTTATTTATATTAATATAATTATTATAAAAATATTATTTCTAGTTTTTCAAATAGTAATATTGATATAAATATTAAAATATTAATAAATATTATTTCTATTAAAATAATTATTATTAAAATATTATTTTTACTTTTTTCAAATAGTAATATGGCATAAATATTAAAATATCAAAAAAATTAATTATTAAAATATTAATTTTTAATATTAATATTAATATTTCAAATAGTAATATTTTAATAATAATATTTAATACTAAAATATTTTATTAATATTAAATATTAAAAATAATATTATTTATTATTAAAATATTAATTATATTAATATTTTAAAATATTTAAAGTATTCTAATAATTATTAAAATATTATTTTTATTAATATTTATACGATTAAAATAATAATATTTTTATTCTAAAAAACATTTATTATTAAATCTTTATAAAGAACAATTTATATATATTTATTTTTAAAATAGCAATATAAAAACATTTTTCAGTAAAATATTAAAAATACTATTTAAAATATTTATAATGTTAGAATTTATTATTAAAATAATAATAATGCTATATGAAATGGGATAATTTTTATTAAAATAATAAATGATAGTCATTATATTAATAATTTATTATTAAATAAAAATATAATATTGTATTACTAAAATATAAATATGTAGGTTTAATAATATTTAAATAAAATATTAAATATTAAAAATTACAATATTAAAATATTAAAATATATTTATATTAATATTTTTATATATTTTTATAATTAAAAAATAAATACTTTTATTAATATAATAATATTTGGTTCGAGTCAAGTTAAGTTTCAATATAAAATATAATGTCCAAATGTTGATTCGAGTAGCCCTACTCATGGGCAGTTCTTTTCTGAAAATTGTCTTCCCCTTTTGAAAAGGGGAAGACAATTTAAAAAAAAAATACCTTATTTTTCGTTGAGCAGTAAGTCGATTTCCGTTGACCAATCAATTTTTCGCCAACCAAACACCAGAAAATGCATAAATTATTTTCTGGAAAACATTTTCTGTTATTAAAAAATAATAATTTATAAAATATTAGTAATCTTTTTTTACTTTATAATTACTATAATTAATTATAAAATTAATTAATATATTTATTGATAAGTAAACTAATATTTATAATATAAAATATGTAAAAAAAAAATTAATTAGAAATAACACTTATATCTATAAAAATTATAATTAAAGAAAACAAAAAGATTTTTGTTATATATATATATAACATTTTTTTTTAGAAAAAAAAGGTAAAAAAATTAGCATTAAATTTATTTTTTGAACTTGGTAAAATGAATATTAGTTTGAAAATATAAAAATTTATAATATAAAATAAATATAATTTTGAGAGAAAATAAATTTTTAATTCACATATTAAATGGGTAATATTGACTATAGTTGATTTTACGTATCACTTCACTTTGGTGATAAAAGTTTTTTACCCTTTTAGATGAGAATTAAATCACCATCCAAGACAGTGATCTGATCATTCTCGGTGATCCAAGATCACTGCCACGTAGGATTACTGAGTACTTATCAAACATAATGATCTATTCATCATATGTAAATCACCATGGTTTTTGGAGTGATCTATTCATCAATAATTTACCAACAAGAAAATATATCCTTGATACATATCTTTGCTAATATTTTATGCACAATTCAACAAGAAAATGCATTTTTATTATTAACTTTCATGCATCGAATATCAAATTTTGAATTCTCCTCTCTCTATATTTGTCCCTAAAAAAATGTAAGCACTTTTCCATTAATAAAAAACGATTTATCATCTAAAAGTAACGAAATTTATTTTTTTTATATTGAAGTACTATTCATATTCATCAGGTAAAATTTTGAGAAAACATGAGATAATTATAGCTAGAAACCTAGTTTTCCAAAGGAATAGGAGATGAAGCATAGTGTCCAAGAACTAAAGCACACTTATTCCAAACATGCTTGCTTCTTGGAACACCCAGAGATGCATTTGCCTTATATTCAGGGATTGAAAAAATGGTCTTCACCAAACCGATATGGCAAGGCTCTCCCATCGCCACCAGGACCTTGCAACACTCCTCAGTCACAGTCAAATCCTCGAACATATACGTAAACACCTCTTTCGCGCACTCTGGTGTAATCTTCGACACACATTCGTTCAAAAACTTCAGTTGTTCCGGTGATGGTTGGGGTGGAATTGCAACTTCTTCGTCGTCGTAATCCTCGTCATAGTCTACGTCGTAATCAGGTTCAGGTGGAAGTGCAAAATCCTCTGGTGCAGGGGCTATGGCTATATCTATTTCTTCAGTGATTTCTAGCTCAAGTGCGGATGTAACAATGGCGGTGGCTAAGAGAAACAGCATGAAGGAAAAGAATCTGTTCGACTTTGCCATGATTTAGTTATTTGACTGATCCTGCTTGTGAATTTTGAGGGTGAATAAGGGTTTCTTTTTATATGGGAATGGGATATATGATGTTTGCATATATGCTCTTAAAAGGTAAAACGCTTTCTTCATTGATATTGTTGACATTTAAGTGAATTTATTTTTACCTTTTTAACTGTTGTAACTTGTAAAACATAAATGCAATGAGTTACACAAATAATAGAGTCAAAGTTGAAAAAACCGAACGGAATTTAAATTGGTTAGATTTTTTAATTTCAATTTAATCGGTGACTATTCTAAATAAAAATAATTTAAATATTAAATAAATTATTTTAATATTAAATAAATAATAAATATAGTAGATAATTAATAAAAATATATATTTTATTTAATGGTATGTTCTTTAATATAAAATTAAAAAATTAAATATTCAAATCTCATAATTTTAAAAAAAAAATTGAAAAAAAAATATTGGGTCTCTCTTTTCGATCAAAGATCTTTTTAAAGATTTATCTCTTATAATTCAAATCTAATAAAGTTTTACATGCATATATAAAAAATAAAAAAAAAAAAAAACATATAGATATCTCTAATAAACACCGCCCAAATTAGAATTGCAATTTCTTGAATCGAGTATCAACAAATTCAAACAATTAGAGTCACTCAAATTTAATAATAACAACGAGTGATTCAAATTGTGGAATTTCAAAAAAAAACAATTACGCAAAGTAACCTTACTAACTCGTGGATAAATTTGGCATTACCTTTCACATTCATTCAAGGAACAGGTTTAAAATCATAACTTCTAAACCTAAGGACTTTTATGTTAAATCAGTTTTGTATTAGAAGTGTTCCTAGATTGAATTAGATTCAATTGATATTTTGAAAATCTAAACTCAAGTTTAACTTGATTGGTATATTTATTTTATTTTTATTATTAAAATATTTTATATTAATATTTTGATATTTTAAATATATTTTATAATTAAAATTAAATAAAATGTACCATTTAATACACATTAATTTTTCAGTTATGTAAATGAGTTTAAGAAATAAAATAATTATTATATATACATTTTGCAATTGTCTATCAATAAATCAATGCATAACTTGTGTTTTGAAGTAAAATAGATTTCAATTAATTTTAATAAAACTCATATTAATGTGTTGGTTGATTTTTTAGAAAAAAAGGTGATCCGACTACTTAAGGTGATCAAAGGATTCTCACCTTTGATATCTCCAATAAGAGTGGGAATAGGTGTCACAAAGAAAAAAGCTACGATAATTTCATAAGTGAGAACTACACCTAAATGCATGAAAGGTAAGATAAATGTATTGAAAGATAAAAGATAAAGTGCAATAAACTTAAAATAATTAAAATTGCATTGTGCTTGCGATTTCTAAAACTCGTTTTACATAATTTTTATAAAAGAATTTAAATGCGCCTTACAATGAAATATCCTATAATAAAAAATAATAATAAATTAAGTTACGTCAAAGTCAAATAACGATATACAACATGAGATGGATGGATTACTATACAAAGAGAGAGAAATGTATATGTTTCAACTATTATTCATGTGAAGATGAGGCATGCATGCACCTTCCTAAGACATTTGAGAACTTTGATTTTACTTTGGCAGATGGGGGGAAAGTTTTGTGGAGAAATTAGCTATGCCATTGCCATTGCCAGTAGACCTGTTTATGAATTGGATTGGGTTGCGGTCCGAAATTTTTTTCTTACTCAAGTCTGGTCTTGGGCGAGTTCGTCGGTCTATTTTACTGTTCAAGTAATAATAAAAATTGAAAAAAATTATTTTTATATTAATATTTATAATTAAATTTAGATAAAAAATCGTTGGTCTGTTTTACTGTTCAAATAATAATAAAAATTAAAAAAATATATTTTTATATTAATATTTATAATTAAATTTAGATAAAAAAATATTTTTTTATTATTTAATTAAATAGTGATTCGGGCCGGACCGATCCGAATCACTAAAAACTCTATCTAAACCCGATTCAATACTAATCAAATTTGTCAAATTAGATAAATTATCCGACCTATGAACAGGTCTAGTTGTTCGTAGTAGATGATAACTCTATAAAATATAGTTATTTAATCCTATTTTGTGCTTTTAAAATAGCTAAGTCCTTGTAGTTTAAAGTATTAATTTACTATTTTTAGTTATTTTTATTTATTTCTTATTTAGTTTTATTTATTTATTTTATATTTTCTTTTAGTTATTAATTAGTGTCTTTTGTAATTTTGTAGAGTCCTAAAGCTAGATGGAAAAGCTCAACTCATATATGAAAAGTCCAAGCTGGAGGCAGTAACTTAGTCACTAAGTTTTCCTTCTTCAGGCTTTGAAGGCTTTATAAATAGGAACCCTTAGGCTTTATTTTAGGACTTCTTTTTTTAGTTTTTGCTTTAATTTTCTGAAGATGAGAGTAACCAACACCATCTTGCAAGAAGCTAAGAACAGTTTTGGAGACTAGAAGACTGAAGAACTGACAACCTTTAGTTTTTTCTTCTCTCTTAATCTTATTTTATTTTCTTGTAATTTGATGTTGGTGAAACTCCTTTGGTTATTGTTTTCAATGTTAAGCATGAACTAAATTTCTTTTCTAGGATTGCAATTGAACTCAACACATAGTTTGGATTATTTTATTCTCTAATTTGATTTAATGATATTTGAGTTGTTTATGCATTCTTGTACTTAAAGCTTTTAATTGCTTGATCACCAATTAAACTGATTTGTAACCTAAATATAACTTGGAAAAGGGAGTTTAGTGTTAGACATGGATTACATAACACATGTTTCATATTCATTTATTAGGATGAATTGATCTGCAGGTAGGGTAGGAATACACTTAATTGTCATGTGTAATCAATGTTAGAGCCTAGACTTAATGAGTTATTCTTTAATTCAATTAACATAGGAATATAGTTAAGTGGTTAAGAAGGATATTTTTATAAGACCATCGGAAGATACTTATAAATAGATTAAAACTCTAGGTTAACAACTCAAGATCATTAATCAAATTAAGAGGTAAAAGACATCCTAGCGAAGTGTTGAGGGAAGTTGTAATCCTAGACTTTTCTCCATTGATTTTAATCCAATTTTTATCTGCTTTCTTTATTTTAGTATCTTTCTTTAATTTAGTTTCAATTAACAAATTTTCGATTAATTATTTGAATAAGATTAAGCTATTTTAATTTTAGTATTTAACAAATTTAATATCAATTCCTCGTGGGTACGACACTCTACTTCCAATTTATTACTTGTTTGCGATAGCGTGCACTTGCGTTGTGAAATTCGACAACAAGTTTTTGACGCCGTTGCCGGGGAATTGTTTTATTATTTTTGTTAATATTAATATCAAGCATACTTAGTCTTAATTCAAAATTTCTTTTTCTTATTCTCAGGTAATTTTGGTTGTTGAATGCGGAGATCTAGAAGTTTCGAACTTGTCTCTTTTGATCCGGAACCAGAAAGAACTTTTCATCGACATCGAAGGGATAATTTACAAGTCGCAACTAACAACCATATAATGGCTGAAGCTAATGAGACAAGGACTTTGCAAGAGTATGGGGTTCCTCTCATGCAAGACCTTCAAACTAGCATTCAAAGGCCTGCCATCCAGGCCAATACGTTCGAGATAAAGCCGACCATCCTTCAGATGATCAATACATCAGTTCAGTTCAGCGGCTTACCGAACGATGATCCTAATGCTCACATCGTAAATTTCCTGGAAGTTTGCGATCTTTTCAAACAAAATGGTGTTACTGATGATGCCGTTAGATTGAGACTCTTCCCTGTCTTACTTCGAGATAAGGCCAAGAGTTGGTTGAACTCTCTTCCTGCTGGCTCCATTACCACTTGGGCTGATCTGGCCCAGAAATTTCTTGCCAAATATTTTCCTCCTACTAAGATGCGGAATGATATCACATCTTTTATGCAGTATGACTCAGAATCATTATATGAAGCTTGGGAAAGGTACAAGGAACTACTCCGACGATGTCCTCATCATGGGATACCTGACTGGCTTCAGGTAAACACCTTCTACAATGGGTTAATGGGTCCTACTAGAAGTTCTATAGATGCTGCAGCAGGTGGATCACTCATGGGGAAAGAAATTGATGAGGCTTATAATTTAATTGAGGTGATGGCTTCCAATAATTATCAATGGTCCACTGAAAGAAGTTTACCAAAGAAAGCTCCAGTCGGTTATTAGCTGAATGAGATTAGTGCCTTATCTGCACAGATGGCTGCTTTGTCAAAGAAATTTGACACTATGAGTGTGCATTCAGTCCAAAGCCCATTAGTAACTTGTGAATTATGTGGAGAATGACACACCAGCGATAGTTGTCCAACCAATTCCAAGTCAGTGCAATATGTTGAAAACTATAATAGACAGCAAAACAATCCTTATTCCAACAATTACAATCCGGGTCGGAGAAATCACCCAAACTTTTCCTAGAATAACAATCAAGGGTCTTCATCCTCTACTAAACCAGCAAACCCCTCCTGTTTTTCCATCACAAGCCCGGGTTCTTGTCTAAGAAAAGAAAACATCTATGGAAAAGATGTTTACGCAATTCATGGAAAGAACTGATAATCTCATTCAGAATCACTTCAGGAGCATAAAACATCACTTCGAAGCAAGCTGAAACACTTCGAAGTCATGCTGAAATACTTCAAGGTCAAACTCAATTACTTCAAGTTCAAACAGCATCACTTAAGAATCTTGAGACACAAGTGGGCCAACTTGCTAATGCACTTAACAATCGTTCTAGGGATCTTTTTCAAGTGATACTGAAACCAATCCTCGGCGAGATGGAAAAGAACATTGCAAAGCCATCACATTTAGGAATGGAAGGGAGTTCGAAGAGGAAAGCAAGAAGTAAAAATTGCCAACCAAGCCTCTTAAAGAAAAAGATATTGTGGGAAAAGAAGTTGAAAAGACTTAAGAGGAAAAGAAGCAATGTTATCCACCACCACCCTTTCCTCAGCGCCTTCAAAAGAACAAGCTTGACAAGCAATTCCAGAAATTTCTTGAGGTATTTGAAAAGCTTCATATTAGTATATCTTTTGCTGAAGCTTTGGAACAAATGCCAAAATATGTCAAGTTTATGAAAGACATATTGTCTAAGAAAGGAAATTGGGTGAATTTGAGACTATTGCACTTACTGAGGAGTGTAGTGCTATCCTCCAAAAGAAACTTCCACCAAAGCTTAAAGATCCGAGAAGTTTCACCATTCCATGCACAATTGGAAATCAGTTCACTAGGAGAGCTTTATATGATTTGGGAGCAAGCATAAATCTTATGCCTTTATCAATCTATCGGAAACTGGGTTTGGGGGAAGTTAAGCCTACTACAGTCGCACTACAATTGGCGGATAGATCTTACACATATCCAAGAGGCATTGTTGAAGATGTATTAGTGAAGGTAGATAAATTTATCTTCCTAGCTGATTTCATTGTATTGGATATGGAAGAGGATCACGAAATACCAATTATTCTTGGGAGACCTTTCTTAGCAACCAATAGAACTCTCATTGATGTGCAAAAAAGTGAACTTACCATGAGAGTTCAAGATCAAAAGGTAACTTTTAATGTTTTTAAAGCTATGAAATTTTCTAATGAATCTGATGAGTGTTTTACAGTTAATGTGGTGGATAGTGCTACAACTAAAATTTTTGAAAATAGCTATCATGTTGATCCACTTGAGGCATCCTTGATAAGTACTTCAGAAAAGGATGATGATGACTTTATTGAATGTGTAAATTTGTTGAATACTCATCCACGTATTGGAAGATCCATTCATCAATTTGAACTATTGGGACTTAAGACAAGTGAAACATCATCTACCAAGCCATCCATTAAAGAGCCACCATCCCTGGAGCTTAAGCAGTTACCCTCACATTTGCGGTATATTTTTCTTGGTGAAAAATCTGAATTACCTGTTATTATCTCATCTTTTCTTAATGTTGAGCAGGAAAATAAACTCTTTAGAGTATTTAGAGAACACAAGAGGGCGTTGGGTTGGTCGATTGCTGACATCAAGGGGATTAGTCCTTCAATTTGCATGAATAAAATCCTTCTTGAAGACAATCACAAGGCTACCATAGAGCATCAACGGAGACTTAATCCCATCATGAAAGAAGTGGTAAAAAAGAAGATTATTAAGTGGTTGGATGCAGGCATCATATATCCTATCTCCGACAGTTCATGGGTAAGTCCAGTTCAATGTGTGCCCAAGAAATGAGGAATGACGGTGGTTGCAAATGCTAATAATGAGCTCATTCCAACTAAGAACAGTGACTGGTTGGCGAATTTGCATGGATTGTCGAAAGCTTAACAAAGCCACTAGGAAAGACCACTTTCCTTTTCCATTCATTGATCAGATGCTAGACAGATTGGCTGGTAAAAAGTTTTATTGTTTTTTGGATTGATATTCAGGATACAATCAAATTGCAATAGCTCCTGAAGATCAAGAAAAGACTACCTTCACTTGCCCCTATGGAACTTTTGCTTTTCGGAGAATGCTATTCGGACTTTGCAACGCTCCTGCTACCTTTCAGAGATGCATGATGGCCATATTCTTCGACATGGTGGAGCAAGGTTTAGAGGTATTTATGGATGACTTCAGTTTTTGGAGATTCTTTTGATGAATGTCTACATCACCTTGCTAGAGTGCTTAAGAGATGTGAAGAAACAAACTTGGTGTTAAACTGGAAAAAATGCCACTTCATGGTTCAAGAAGGCATTGTTTTAGGACATCAAGTTTCTAGTAGAGGGATTGAAGTAGAAAAAGCAAAGATTGAAACAATTGAGAAGCTCCCACCTCTAATCTCTGTCAAAAGTGTAGACACCTAATTTTGTCCAAACCCTTAAATCAGGTACATTTTCTTCCTAAATTGATGTTTCAGAAAGCTAAAAGGCTTTTCTCATCCTACAGGTGGTACTCCGAGACTTAGTCTAAGAAAGCAGACCGAAATAGTCAAACTCAAAAAGTCAACCTCAAAAAAAGTCAACCTCGAAAAAATCAAATACTAAAAAAATCAACCCACTTTCAAAATCAAGATTTGAGGTTCAATTTAAAAATGGTGAAATAATTTTGATAATCCGAGGTCTAGATTGAAAGATATGGAGGTTGGAAGTTGGGTTACGGAATCTCAGTAGAAAAGAAACCCTAGTTCGGGAAATTTGGGGAAAAGTGCTTAAACGATCAAATTGGTTGAAATTGAAGGTTCCAAAAGAAAGATAAGTACTGACTACGGGTAATGGAGAAGCCACTTGGAAGAAAAACTGATAGAAAAGTCAATTCGGGAGAAAACCGAGAATTAGGATTTTTTGGTGGATTTCGATAAAATTTGGAGGAATTACAGAAATGGCCCAATTCGGTAGGACTAAAGCCCTTAATTAATGAGAAATGATTAAACAAGGATAGCCCAAGGCTCAGTTTGAAGAAAATCTGAAAATAGGACTTGTTTTGAGCAAAACCGGGTTTCAAAGGTAAAAGGGCAAAATTGGAAAATATGGGGAAAATAGCAAATGAACTCCAAAAATTCTGAAAATTTTCAAATCTCATTCTTAAACCATTTCAAAGAGATTGGCAAAGAAAATTTTGATTCGAAGTTCGTTTGAAAAATGGCCAAATCCCGGGTCCCCTATACAGTAATTCAAGCGGATAAATCCCGGAAAAATAGCCAATGAACTCCAAAAATTCTAAAAATTTGCAAATATCATTTTTAAATTATTTGAAAGAGATTGGAAAAAGAAAATCTTGATTCGGAGTTCGTTTGCAAAATGGCCAAATTTCGAGTCTCATATGAAGTAATTCAAGCAGATAAATCCCGAAAAAAATAGCAAATGAGCTCCAAAAATTATAAAAACTTTCAGATCATATTTTTAAATTATTTGGAAAATATTGGTGAAGTAAAATCTGGATTAGGAGCTCGTTTAAAAAATGGTAAAGTTCGGGTGCATAAAAGGGGCAATTTCGAAAATAAATCCGAAATAAATAGTGAATGGACTCAAAAAATTCTGAAAACTTCCAGAATTCAATTTTTTATTATTTCGGAAGTATTGAAAAAATAAAATTCAAATTTGGATTCCGTTTGCTATTTATTTAGGTTCGGGGGGCAAAAATGCTATTTCACCAAAGAAATCAAAAAGGGAAAATTTGTAATTGAGGAAAATATGAAAGAAGAAGGAATTGCTGGGATTTTTCTTTCCTTGGTCAGCCAACATAGAGGAGAAGAAGGAAGTTTGAACAACTTAATTCCTTAGTCACTATCAAGCCACATGCTACCACTAACACCTTGCAAATGGTTCCCCTTTCATCCAATGGCTTAGGTGCCTTGTAGGAAAGTTGAATGCACCATCCAATGCCCAAATTTAAATGCCAAGATGACATTTTTATTTGTCATGAAAGAACTCTCATCTAATGGCCAAGAATGGAAGAAAAAGATGAGCACAATTCATCCAAGGGTGAGCATCCATCGGTTAAGCAAGGGAGTGCATGGGATTGTCTATTTTCATCCAATGGCTTAGGCCATCTACAAGGGCTGAGTACACATGTTGAGGGCTGGATTTAATCTAAAAGATTTCATTTTTATGTTGTCCTCATCTAATGACCAAGAATGGAAGAGCACAACTCATCCAAGGGTAGGCACTTAAGGGGGCAAGCAAGGGAGTGCATGGGATTGGTCCTCTTTTGCATCTAAGGGCTAAGGTTACTAAAAGGGCTGAGTACACATCTTAAGGGATGCTATCAATTGGCAAGATGAAATTTTTATGTTGTCATCAAAATATATTAATCTAAAGGCCAAGATTGGAGGAGAAAAAAGTGCAATTCCCATCCAAGGGTGGAAGGCCATTTGGCCAAGGCTAAATAGGGGGGTTGGTTTCATTTTTTCATATGTTTTTTGGCTAGAAACAGTAGCTAATTTAGCAAAGAAAAAGGTTTTGAAAGAAAGAAAAAAAAAGGGTTTTCAATAGAAAGGTTTTGAAAGAAAGAAAAAAAAGGTTTTCAATAGAGAGCTTGAAGGTAGTCATCTCTAGCAAGTTCTAGCATAGCTTTCTTCTTGTTTTCCATGGTGTTTTCTTGATTTTATATCTTGTTTTCCTACTATATTTTTCATATAAATAAAGTTTTTTAATGTTTACTTATGTTTTCATCTCTTCTTCTTCATTAAAATGGTGGAAAACAATTTTTTTTACATGGTTTCATGTTATGGCCGAATATGGCATGTTTACTTGCCTTGGTTTTTTTTTTTCTTCCTTGCATGTTGTTGTGAAAAATTATTTTTAAAAGGTTTTTTAGAGTATTCTAAGGTTTTGATTTTTTGATGAAGCAAAAAGGTTGAAATGGCTACATGATCTTGGCTAGACCAAGTGACCATGGTTAGGAGAAAGGCTATGCCCATTTTTACCTACCATGAAGCTCACCTTAATTTTGCTGTTTTGCATGGTTTATTTTCTGATTTTTTGGAATGGAAAGGCTTCATGATCTTGGCAAGACCAAGTGATTATGGTTAGGTGAGAGGCTATGCCCATTTTATAACAACCGTGGAGCTTAACTTTCCTTGTTTTATTTACTAGTTTTGCTTGTTATTTGTTTTGCATGTCTATGTTAAATTTTTTATATGTTCTTTACATTATTTTCTATGCTATATTTACTTATAAATTTCCATTCCATGCTTAATAACTTTCCCTTGCATATTCGGCCATTGTGTTCATATGCTCATATTGTGCATTTTTTTCATGTATCATGTCTTATATTATAAACATGTTTGCATTTTTTTTTTTATTTTGTTACATGGCCATTCGGCTACTCCATTTTAGTATGCCTTGCATGTGCATTTTCCTTTTGCTTCTTAACTTGTTTGCATCTCCATGCCATGAACTTTTACATTTTGATTTTAGTATGCCATATGCTTGTGAAAATGCTATGACAAAATGCCATCATTTTTGTTACATGGCCATTCGGCTACTCCATATTGATATACCTTGCATGTGCATTTTCACCTTGCTTCTTGACTTGTTTGCATCTCCATGCTATGAGCTTGTGCATTTTGAGTTTTAGTATGTCATATGCTTATGATAATGTCATGACATTATGCATCTTAATATGATTTGCCATATGATTGTGTCATTTACTAGATAGGATTGCATTAGAGCATCATGTAACCACATTCGGCCTCTTCATGCATCCCTTGCCTGGTCATGCATTTGCATTTTGTTTAGGTAACATGCTTTGCATTATCGTATCTTGAAATTGTGTATTAGTTGCTGTTTGTTCCAGAATTGACATTAGTTTCATTGGTCATTGTATGTTCATAGTATTGCTATGCATGTTCATTACATTTTAGGTCTAGGCCATATTGGTAGTGCCATGCATATTGAGTCTTAAATCACATTGGTATTGTCATGCATTACTATGCTATTTAGGTCTTAGGTTACATTAGCATTTTCATGCATATTCATAACATATTAGGTCCAATTCATATTTGCATTATCAAGCCTTGCATGTATATTGAGTTAGGATAGCATTTATTGCCATGCAAACTCATGCTAGGCATTTAGGTTGTCTTGAATTGTCATGCATTTCCTTTACCATTTAGACATTTAGACCATGCATTTCATACATTTCATTTGCTGTATGTTCAAGCATTCTACGTCATTGCCACATGATTTATGACTTAGGCCAATCAATGACTCAAAGTCATGCTCTCTTCAGCATACTTGTGGAAAATTAATGAATTGTCAAATTGATTATTCTACTTTTGTGATTTTTTTTACTTAGCCAATTTTTATCCAAGGTTTTTAAATGTTTTAGCTACTGTCCTTAGGTCTTTAGGATGATCTCCAACAATTTTTATTTTGATTTTTGAATGACTTTATCCAAGGCAAAAAATGTGTTTTGACAAAACAGTTTTTTTTTCACCCAGTACTTGAATATCTCCGATTTTTCTGGGTAGACATCTTTAATCAAAAAATTAAGCCAATTTTTTCTCGTGTAGTTTTACATGATCTGAGTCTTTATTATTGTTTTTATAGTTTTTCTATTCTTAAAAATAGGCAAAAAAATCATGTGACAAAACCGGACAATAGAGGTAGATTTGAAATCAAAAGAGAAATAATGGTTGAATTTGGCTAAGGCATTTAGAGGGGGTTGGTTAGAAACTTTAGCTACTGTCTTCGGGTAGTTTCTAAGCCTTCTTAAACTTTAAAAATGATTTTATAAATCTCGAGTTAAGGGTGGTTAAGTCTGAGATTTTAAACTTAAGAAATTAAAGCCATTTTAAAAGGGTTTGGTAAGGGTTTTAATTTTTATTCAAGTTTTTCCTCAAAATTGTTTTCAAACAATTACAAATTTTTTTTTTTTTTAGAAAATCTAATTTGACATATTTTCCTAAGGTAGCCGGATATCTTTTTAGATGTACGGATTTCTTCATTTAGAGGAAGAAATACATTTTCATGCATTGCATTTTCCATGTTCATGCATTTTATTTAAATGTGTGATTTTTGCTATGATATTTTCCATGATATTATTATTATTTTGATTCACATTTTATGATCTTATATTGTTTGCCATATGATTTTGAATGTTTCATGATATCCCATATATTTTTTTTATTTAGTCAATTATTTTTGTCACATTATTTAGCATATACTATGCTCATGCATTTTTATTTTATTTTCATGCATATTTATGATAGCATTATTTTATGTTTCATGACATTTCATCATATTCCATGTCATCTAGATTTAATTATTTCGAATATGCCATGTCATTTAAAATATGCCATATCATTTAGAATTGCCATGTCATTTAAATCATTTTATCTCATTTATAATATACCATGATACTTAGGATTTTTCATTTTACCTAGAATATACTATGTCATTTAAATTATGTCATATCATTTAGGTTGCATTATATTATCTAGACTTTGCCATGTCATTTTATTTACGTCATACATGTTCATATTCATATTCATATTTTTAAATATTTTGAAAAAGATAATGATTTTCAATAAAAATAAAGATATTCCCGAGTTAAAATAAGTCATGAGTTCTCTACCGGGTTTGCTAGAGGGAATATCATCATTTATCATTAATAAAGGAATATCTTTCCTTCAAAAAACAAGAATGATTCGGAAAGTTTTCCAAATGAATAAAAATTTCTATATTTTGCCGATTTTGTCGGGGAATATAGGAAAATTTTGAATTAATAAATTCCGGATCATTTTCAATTAAAAATGGAATTATTTTTCTTTATATTGGGAATTAACAAGAAATACTAAATTAAAATGACTTTTTTTACCGAGACTTGAAATAACACACGATTAATAAGGTACCGTTTTATACGGGCGTTGTAGGGGTGCTAATCCTTCCCCGCACGTAACCGACTCCCGAACCCTCTTCTTTGATTTCTCTGGTTTATAACGTAGACTTGAAATTGGTTTTAAAAATGTTTTAATTAATTTTAAAATGTTTTGTAAAACCGGTTTTAATAGGTGGCCGATCACACCTAGCTAAAAAAGATTGGTGGCGACTCCATGTCTTTTTACGAGGCCGTTTTCATACCCTCGATTGTTTATTTTATTTCTAGAGGAATTAAGTCATCTTTTCCTCTGCTTCTGTTTCCCCCTCACTTGAATGGGTCCCCGCGATTGGGATCACGTATCGACACCTTCGTTTTTCTAAAGGAATTAAGTCGATTTTTCCTAGTTTTTTTAAATGTCACGCCTAACGAATAATAAAGTCTTGCGATGAGACTTGTCGTTGTTATTTTTTTAGGTTGCGACAGCTTGGCGACTCCACTGGATATTTTTTAGAGAGTCAGGCCTACAATTAGTCGTGTGTTATCTAAGTCTCGGTTTTGTTGGTTTAATTGGTATTTATTTTAATTCCCATATTTTTAAAATAAAGGAGAATTTTGAAAATAATAAAATGTTTTAAATATGTCTATCTTCATGTGCATTCATATTATTATTTGTTCTCTGGTTATTTTGTTGCGTATATTTATATGTTTGCTTGACTGATGCTTTACATTATTTGATTTTAGTAGGGTATTTAGAATAAGGGGTGTAAAATAGGTGGTGACAGGTTTGTTTTGTTTCTCCGCACACACTATATTTGCATTTGCATAACATGAACTCTCTCCCGGGGTTTCGTCCTTTTAAGTGGGAGTAAAGTAACTACGTCTTCGTGATGATCCTCCGTATGGGCTAGTGAAACACTTTCGGAGTATAAAGTACCTAATGCCTTCGTGATAATCCTCCGTACGGGCATAGGAAAATATACTCTAACGAATTGAACCCGCTTTTATCGGGGTGCCTTACTAGCCTTCACAAGCGATAGTGAGGAACAATTTGGGGCCTTAGAACCGATTCACCTTCATATAGTGAACCTAGACGAAGCCATGCCGGATTTCTGTTAGATACCCGAAGTTTAAGAACACATGACCTTTTACCATCTTTCTATATGTTAGATTTTACAAATTGGGTGATGATGAATGAACATCATATCGCTCGTAATAAATTTATCATTTTGTCCCAAAGACGTCGTAATGCCGAAGCTCTGTTAAATTTTTGGGACATTTTTTTTAAGCATGTTGTTATTTATGTTATATTTGTGAATTCGTTTCTTTACTAATCTATTTCTTTCTGTTTTCTTTTCTTTGACATGCGTCATAGACATCATCGTACACTTGGAGTTTATTGGCCTCGGGATAGTCATCAACCCAAAGGACTTTCATGGAGTGTCAGGTTATTTCAGTGATAGAATATCATGCAGTAGTCAGGGCACGGTTGGAAAAAGATCAGAGGGAGGATGGTGATTGCCTGAAGAAAGATTATGTGTCAGTGTTTCCAGAAAGGGTCAAAGTGGATTCCAGACAGAATAATCTTTGAGGGTTAGCCGATATTTGGAATCAGTAGAACGTATTAGAGAAAAAAGCCTTCACTCAGAAATATGGAGATATAGCACTTTTAATTCCGATTCGGGTCAATAGTGGGTTGATTCAGGCTATGGTACAGTTTTAGAATCTTGCTTATAGATTTTTACTTTTAACAAGGAGGATATGACCCCACTGATTGAAGAATATTCAGCACTGTTACGTATTGAATGTCCTAATCCTGATCGGGTATATTTGAAGGAAGTGAAACCTTCAGGTTTTAAGAGGAAAGTGGCTAGGATCACAGGAATGGATACAACATGGGTTGAGATTCATGTGGATACAAAGCAGAAAACTGGATGCATTCTTTGGGAAACTCTCCGATAATTGATATTGGGTTATTCCGACAAAGAAAAAGCCAAGGACATCTTTGCTCTAGCCATCTGCGGATTAATCATATTCTCAAGATATTGGGTCATGTGGATATAGTCGTGTTTGATTTCTTTGAAAAATTGGAACAGAAGATCAACCCATCTCCGGCCATCCTAGCTGAAACTATCCGATCTTTGAATTTTTGCAAAAAGGAAGGACAAGGGAGAATCAAGGGGTGTGTACAACTCCTTTATATTTGGATTCAAAGTCATTTTTAGAAGATAGAAAAGGTTTCCTTCAAACCGTACGTGAAGTCTTTAGTTCCGATTAGGGAATTCCTTCACAATGATTGGCCTGAAGATGGGGATGAAGATAAATGGGTCAACATGTTCCGGAATCTAAAATGGGAGATGGTAACTTGGAGAGCTCCATGGATGGTTCATATGTCGATTATGTATAGATGTGGGGACAACTCGGGAGTCCCACTACTCGGAATTTGGGGGCCTGTTAGTTATGCGCCTCTGTTGGTGCAAAGACAGGTTGAGTCTCGGCAATTCACACTCGTGACTCATAATCTAGGATCATCAGAGTTCACTTATGGAGAAGATGGATATTCTGGAAAGGTACGGGCAGTGATTGAAGCATGGAAGAAAACTCACCGGATAAAAGTGGCCAGATATGCCAACATCGTCACACCTGATTACCTGGTATGGAGGGAATTAAGGGTAAATGATAGGCTACTGACATCAGATGGGGAAGAGGTCCAATTCATGAATCCGCCACCGAGGGAAATGCAATGAAAGTTAGAAATCGCAAGGGCGGAATTTGAAAAAGAAAAGGCCCAGATGAGCAAGGAGATTGCTCGAGTACAAGAAGAGCTTGAGGACATGAAAAATAGGGAATCAGCTCGAGAAAGAGAAAAAGAAAAGATCAAGAGAGAAAGGGACACTGCTAAGGGCGATCTTCGAGAATTATATTTGGAGAACAAGAGGTATTGCTTCGAGCTCAGATTTGAGGGGACCCTCAAGACTTCCGGGGAATAGGAGCATGAGGTCAAAAACCTCAAGAAGGAGAATAACTATTGGAAAGAGAGAGCGAAGCATGAGGAAGCCTGAGCCAATCAACTGGAGAAGCAAGCTAAGGAAAGCTTACATGGTGATGCTTCTACTGACACGTCAAGGGGCTGTGAACAAGTAGGGGTCAGATTGAAGAGCAGGGCAATCAAAAGAAGACTGTGAAAGAAAGTCCAAGATCCAAGGAAGTCACTATAGGACTAATTTTGTAATAGCACTTTGAAAGGCGAATTACGGACTTATCTTATGCAGTGATCTTTTTATTCTATCTGTGATGTATTTAGTTCCAGGAAATCAAAGAAAGACCATTCGGTTGAAATTATCCCGGGGCCAATACGTTCAAATGCATTCATATTTTATATATTTTGTTTGTTCATCTGTACATTTACTCATATTTATAATCATCCATTTTGAAATTCGTTTATGTTCATACACTTAACCACTTATTTATTCCTTTTACTTGTTCATTCATTCATATTCATACACTTAACCACTTATTTATTCCTTTTACTTGTTTATTCATTCATATTTATACACTTAACCACTTATTTGTTCATTTTGCTTGTTCATTCATTTATTCTTTCGTATTCATATACGTAGTCATGTACTTATTCTTTTTATTTGATTCATTCATTCATTTTTTATAAAACATAAAAAAGATGTGTCAATAATTTCTAATTCATGGTTTTCAAAACTAAAGGTACAATTGGTCGCATTCAAAAAGAATCGGATTTTCGACACCCTTACAATACTCGATCTCAAGCTAGAGCTATGGAAAACGATCAGCTTGCTAGAATTGAAAGAATGGAAAAAAAACTCAAAGGGAACTGCAGGAACAGTTAGCTAAATCTCAGGAGGAGTCTCGAGAACAGATGACTAAACTCATGGAAATGATGAGTGCCATGATGAAACAAAAAGGGTCGGGAGAGAATTCGGTAACCGGGAAAAGGATGGTAGTTGAAGAGGATCAACCTGAAAACATACAGCAAAAGGGCCAAGAGGTGCCAATTGGGGCAGCTTCCTATGTTTATATCTAGCCAGCTGCTGAGACACAGAACTATGTTCCCGAAAAAGGTAATATGGGAGCTGACCCAAATGATGTTAACGTTCCAGGCTTTGAGAAACTAGCTGAAAAGGAAAAAGCAAAGATGACTGAGCTGAAAAGGGTCGAAATGGCAGAATCACAGAAAAAATATCAACTGCTAGAGGAGAGGCTGAGGGCCGTTGAAGGGACGGAGTTATTTGGCAGTCTAGATGCCAAAGAGATGAGCTTAGTACACGATCTAGTAATTCCCCCAAAGTTCAAAGTACCAGACTTTGAAAAATATAATGGGACTACCAACCCATCAGCACATCTGACCATGTACTGCAGAAGAATAGCGGGGCACGATGATAATGAGAAACTGCTTATCCATTGTTTCCAAGATAGCTTGATAGGGTCTGCAACCCGATGGTACAACCAACTAAGTCGTACCAAGATTCGTTCATGGACGGATTTAGCCAGGGCTTTCATGGAATATTATAAGCATGTACATAATATGGTACCTGACAGGTTGTCGTTACAGAACATGGAAAAGAGGACCACTGAGAGTTTCAAAGAATATTCGCAAAGGTGGAGGGATCTGGCCACACAAGTGGAACCCCCTTTAACCAGCAAGGAAACCACAGTGCTTTTCATCAATACCTTGAAAGCACCCTATTATGATAAATTGGTGGGGAGTGCTACCAAGGACTTTGCAGACATGGTAATATTTGGGGAGATGATAAAGTCGGCCATTAAGAATGGGAAAATGGAACGGGGAGATTCTTCTACTCCAAAAAAGGTATTCCCTGCCAGGAAGAAAGAGGAGACCCACGCAGCTAGTATCAACCAATATCTATATGCACCTCCCACACCATATACACCACCAAGTCCCTATACTCCTACCACATCTTATGCACCTCCTACACCCTACACACCTTACCCGGGGTATAATCCTTATTACCACAATGTTAACCACCTTACCCAAAATTCCTTCCCTTATACCAATATACCACAATAGTCATTTCCGACTGACATATCCCCACAGATAATTTTTCCCGAAACACTGTCCCAAACACTCAGAGGGCCGGGCGCAATGACCAACGTTCACCAAGGAACGATCAGAAACCCCAATTTGATCCGATTCCTACCACCTATGGTGAGCTATATCCCAAACTGTTGCAGGTTCAACTTGTTGCACTCGTGTACCTCAAACCTCTGGCACCGCATATCCAAGGTAGTACAATGCAAATACTAACTGCGCATACCACGCAAGAATTCAAGGACATTCGACTGAAGATTGCCTGGCCTTTAAAAAGAAAGTCCAAAGCCTGATCAACATCGAAGTTGTGAAGTTTGGGGCAAAGAATGGACCGAATATAGCGGGAAACCTATTACCAGATCATGCAGAGAATCAGGTAAATGCAGTATGGACAGGGGAAGTTTGAAGGGTAAAAAGGGATGCCAGGGAAGTCAAGACTCCAATGTTGACAGTATGGGTCAAGATGGTTAAGGCAAAAATGGTAGGGGATGCAGACAGTTTAAAAATGGTTGCAAAGAGGGTGTAGAATTGGTACCCGTTCCATAAATGTGGAGGTCATATCATACAGGACTGTGGGGACTTTCTAGCTAAAGTCCAAAAGATAATAGATGATGGGGAGGCCCAGTTTTACGAGGAGACAGAGGAGGAAGTAGAGGTTATTGAGAATTCAGCTGGCTACGGGATAGGAAGACCCTTGATCATCTATTATGATGAACCAGAGGAGAAAGTTATGCCGGTCATTGAGGAAAGTGTGCCTAAGTTAATCATTGATTTGCCTATTTCCTTTTCGTACAAAGAAAACAAAGTTGCACCATGGAAATACGACTGCAGCATGGTTATGCCTGGATCTTTGAGTCAGCAAGATATCACAGGTTTGGGGCACTTAACACGAAGTGGTAGGTGTTATGCTCCTAAGGCTGTTGATCAGGGATTAACAGGAAAAGATAGAGGAACGAACAAAGGAAGAAAATAGCTGAACCAATCCATATTGAGATAGATTTGTCAAAAAAAGAAAAAAGGGGGTCAACCCCGATAAACAGAATAAAAGAATCGGTGATTGGGAAGGAAACCTGTGAGTTCTTAAAATTCATAAAGCATAGTGAGTATAGCATGGTTGAGCAACTGCAACGTCAACCAGCTAGAATTTCAATCTTATCTTTGCTTTTGAATTCGGAACCACACAGAAATGCCCTGTTGAGAGTGTTGAATCAGGCATACGTGGCTAATAACATATCGATAGAAAAATTAGACAGACTGGTGAGAAACATCGTGGCAGACGACCATATATATTTTAGTTATGAGGAAATACCACCCAATGGTATTGGGTCAACATAGGCTCTCCACATAACTACCACTTGCAAGGGGCACATATTACCAAGGGTCCTTTTGGATAATGGTTCTTCATTAAATATGATGCCCTTGGCAACCTTGTCCAAACTACCAGTGGATATTGCTTACATGTTGCCAAGTTGCACGGTGGTCAGAGCCTTTGATGGTACTAGGAGAGATATAATAGGAACTATTGAGGTTCCTCTGGAGACAGGCCCATGCACGTATACAGTGAACTTTCAGGTCATGGATATTAATCCATCCTATAATTGCCTGTTGGGAAGGCCGTGGATACATTCAGCAGGGGCTGTACCTTCGTCTCTCCATCCGAAGCTGAAATTTGTGATAGAGGGGCTTTTGGTCACTATATCAGGAAAAAAGGACGTAATAGCCTCTGCATCTACTGAATATCCTTATGTTGAACCCAATGAAGATACCTTAGAATGTTCCTTTTGATCTTTGGAATTCGTAAATGCGGTTTTTGTCGCTGAAGGACAAAAAATTCCAAAACCAAGGCTGTCCAAGAACACAAGGATGGGGGTAAGAACTACCGTGGGAAAAGGCTGCAGGGCTGGAAAAAGTCTCGGAAAGTATCTTCAGGGGATGGCTCGAGCAATGGAAGTAGTGGGAAAGAAAGACCGGTTTGGCCTAGGGTATCTTCCGAAGGCCCATGAGAAAAAAAATAAGTTGAAAGGAACCGACAATGGAGGATGGCCCGCCTTACGGGTATGGATATTGAATGGGAGCCTATGACATTTCCACCTATCCTTCACAGCTTCTGCTCAGCCGGTTCTCTGTTCGAAGAAAAGAATTTTTATGATGTGCTCGTAATGATCGAGTAAGCCTTCGAGAGATTCTAGGTGAATAGGGATGAACAGATGTATGATATGGAGATCTACATGACTGGGGAAGAAAGAATTGAAAGAGAGAATGCTAATTGGATGGTGCGACCTTGTCCACCAGGATATAGACTGACCAATTGGAGTGCAATCGAGCTACCCATAGTTTTTAGGTCTATTCCAACGTAATGCTTTTAAACAAATCTTAAATATCTTTTCCTGAAGATATTAAGAATTTCTTTTGTTATGGGCTTTTGTCTAAAACTTTTCATCCAATAAATAACAAACATGATGCATTTCCTTCATATTGATGTGTCCATATTCTTTCATTTATGCTATTTATTTTGCTTATATATATATTTTTCCTATATTATTTTTTTCCTACCTATTTACAGATGTACGGATGCGGAATATGAGGACCTTCCTTTCAGTGATTCTGAAATTGATTTTGAGAGGCCCATTTGCACGGGTGATTTTGAGGCCCACGAAGATATTGAGGATTATGGTCTACCTCCGAACTTATTAAGAAAAATAAAACAAGAAGAGAAACAAGTACTTCCTCATGAGGAGCTATTGGAATTGTTGAATTTGGGAAGTAGTGAGGAGATAAAAGAGGTTAAAATCGGGACTACATTGTAATTATCAATAAAGGGTGAATCGATAGCCTTGCTCCAGGAATATGTAGATGTATTTGCATGGTCATACCAAGACATGCCGGGTTTGGATCCAAATATTGTGGTACATAAGCTCCCTTTAAGGCCAGAATGCAAGCCAATTCAGCAAAAGTTGAGAAGAATGAGGCCGGACATGCTGTTAAAGGTAGAAGAGGAGGTGAAGAGGCAGTTTGATGCTGGATTCTTAGAGGTGGCAAAATATCCGGAATGGGTGGCAAACATTGTTCCAGTACCAAAGAATGATGGCAAGGTGCGTATGTGTGTCGATTATCGAGATTGTCCCAAAGATAATTTCCCTTTGCCTCACATTGATACTTTGGTGGATAATGCGGTGAAGAGTTCCTTGTTTTCTTTCATGGATGGATTCTCGGGATATAATTAGA
Source organism: Fremontodendron californicum (assembly GCA_030761205.1). Lineage (NCBI taxonomy): Eukaryota > Viridiplantae > Streptophyta > Magnoliopsida > Malvales > Malvaceae > Fremontodendron > Fremontodendron californicum. The sequence goes on along the minus strand of JAULJL010000014.1, from coordinate 21,708,458 downwards.
TTAAGATGGCACCGAAAGATATGGATAAAACCATATTTGTCACAATGTGAGGAACATTCTGCTACAAGGTAATGCCGTTTGGGTTGAAGAATGCTGGGGCAACGTATCAGAGAGCAATGGTGACCTTGTTTCATTACATGATGCATAAGGGAATTGAGGTTTATGTTGATGATATGATTGCAAAGTCAAAAGGAGAAGAGGAGCATATTGCGAATCTTAGGAAACTCTTTGAAAGACTAAGAAAGTTTCAACTCAAGCTAAACCCAACAAAATGCACTTTTGGAGTCACCTCGGGGAAATTGTTGGGTTTTGTTGTCAGCAAAAAGGGAATTAAGATTCATCCGAATAAAGTAAAGGCCATCCAAAATTTTCCACCTCTAGGTACTCAAAAAGAAGTAAGAGGTTTTCTAGGGAGATTGAATTACATTGCTCAATTTATTTCTCAGTTAACCGATAAATATGATCCAATATTCAAGTTACTTGATCCAGGAGAATGGGATGAAGGGTGTCAGATTGCTTTTGAAAAGGTTAAGCATTATCTATCAAACCCACCAGTATTAATGCTATCGGCTCCGGATAAACCGATGACATTGTATCTATCAGTATTTGAGAGATCCATTGGTTGTGTTTTGGGGCAGCTTGATGAGATTGGAAAGAAAGAACAGGCGGTTTACTACCTCAGCAAGAAGTTCACAAATTAGTTGAAATATTCGTCGGTAGAAAAGCTGTACTGTGCCTTAGCTTGGACTGCTCGGAGGCTCAGACAGTACATGTTGTACCACACGACGTGGTTGATCACCAAGCTAGATCTGATGAAGTACATGTTGGAAGCACCTTCTTTGTCAGGGAAGACGGCAAGATGGCAGGTTTTGTTGTCAGAATACGACATTGTATATGTAAGTCAGAAGGCTATCAAGGGTAGTGCAGTGGCTGAATTTTTAGCAAGTCGGGCAGTGGAAGATTATGAGCCGTTGAACTTTGATTTCCCAGATGAAGATTTGATGTATGTTTCGCAAGCGGATGAGGTTCCCTTGAAGAAGAAAATATGGAATATGTACTTTGATGGGGCATCTAATGCCATGGGGCACAGAATTGGTGTAGTCTTCATATCCCCAGAAGAAGATTATTATCCTTTCACCGCCAGATTGTATTTTGATTGTACAAACAATATGGCTGAGTATAGGCATGTACTATGGGCCTTCGTGCAGCAGTGGACAGAAAAATCAAAGTTTTGGAAGTTTTCGAAAACTTAGCTTTAGTGATATATCAATTGCGCGGAGAATGGGAAACCCGGGACACAAAGTTAATCAGATACAGAGAACTTATACTGAGTTTATTATAGGAGTTTGAAGAAGTAAGTTTCAATTACTTCCCCCGAGAAGAAAATCGGATGGCGGATGCTCTGGCTACTTTGTCATCAATGTTTAAAGTGAATGAAAGGGCGGAAGTTGTGCCGATCAAGATAAGCATATATGAGTCTCCTGGCCACTGCTTGAGTATTGAAGAAGAAGCAGATGGTCTCCTTTGGTACAAGGACATCTTGCAGTACATCAAGAGTCAACAGTATCCAGAACAGGCAACAGAAAACGACAAGAGAACTCTGAGAAGGCTAGCAATGGGTTTTGTTCTAGACAACGAGATTCTCTACAAGAAAGGGAAAGATCAAATCCTATTGAGATGTGTCGGGTCTGCCTAAGCTCGAAGAATCATAGAGGAAGTCCATGAAGGGATATGTGGCAACCATGCTAATGGTCACATGCTTGCTAAGCAGATTATGAGGGCAGGATATTATTGGCTAATGATGGAAGGAGATTATATCAGTTATTCCCGGAAGTGCCATAAATGCCAGATATATGCAGATAAGATCCATGTATCGCCATTGCCATTGCATGTCATGACCACACCTTGGCCGTTTTCAATGTGGGGAATGGATATGATTGGACCTATTACCCTGAAAGCTTCAAATGGACATCGTTTCATCCTGGTGGCCACAGACTATTTCACAAAGCGGGTGGAAGCTGCTTCTTATACGAATGTAACGAAGTCGATGGTATGCAGATTTGTTAAGCAGGAAATCATATGCAGATATGGATTGCTAGCAAGAATTATTTCAGATAATGCTATCAATCTGAATAATAAGATGATGAGAGAGGTATGTACTCAGTTCAAGATCACGCATCACAATTTGGCACCTTATTGTCCGAAGATGAATGGGGCAGTAGAAGCAGCCAACAAAAACATCAAAAAGATTGTCGAGAAGATGACTGATGTGTACAAGGATTGGCATGAGATCTTGCCTTTTGCTCTTCAAGCATATCGTACATCGGTCCACACATCTACAGGGGCAACGCCGTTTTCTTTGGTATATGGTATGGAAGTAGTGTTACCTATTGAAGTTGAGATTCTTTCACTTCGGGTCTTGATGGAGGTTGGCCTATAAGAGGCAGAATGGGTTAGAGCTCGTTATGAACAGCTGAATCTTATCAAAGAGAAAAGATTGAAGGCGATTTTTCACGGGCAGTTGTATCAGAAAAGGATGATTCGAGCCCATAACAAGAAGGTTCGACCCAGACAGTTCCAAGAATGAGAGTTGGTACTGAGGAAAATTCTCCTCATAGTGAAGGATCCACGAGAAAAATGGGCTCCAAATTGGGAAGGACCCTATGTGGTAAAAAGAGCTTTTTTCTGGAGAAGCATTGATTCTAACTCGGATGGACAGGGATGATTTTAGACACCCCGTGAATGCTGATGAACTGAAGAAGTATTATACTTAAAAAAAAGTGTGATGCTATGCACATGGGAATTCGAATGATTCCAAGTGTAGAAATAGAAATTCTATATATCTATCTCCCCTAAGAATTGCTTTTCAAAGAGAATGTTCATGCTTGATATGATGAATGGCCATCTTTCATATTCCCTTCACTAAGAAGAAATTATCCCTAGTCACCCCTTTGAGCCTTATGAATTATTTCTTTCGTTGAACCCTGATCAAGGATCACCCTCTACACTAGAGGGAAAATACGAGGAAAACTAATCAAAATAATGGCAAAAAAGAGAGCCATTGGAAAATGTGAAATCAAAGAATGGCAAATGAAAGCCAGCAATGAAAGAAAAGAGATTTAAAAAATGAAAAAAAGGGACAAATGTCTCAAGAATGAATTCTCCTTAGGAAATGATCCTTGATCCAATTACCCTTAAACACATTTTGGGTCTATTTTATCCTTTCCTTCTAAACCCAAATCTTGGCCTACATTACGTACTTTAAAAGTCCATTTTGATCAAGCATGGGTATCTAATTTGAAAGGTTTTTCTCAGAAATCATTCCATCTTTTGAATTGACATTTTTACCTTGGAAGCATTTAGAATTCTCAGATGCGTGGTAGAATATAAAAAAAGGGAGAGGTTTAAGCCGAAAACCCATAAAGGGCGACTTAATACCGAATGGGACACTTGAGTTGAAAACCCATAAAGGGCGGCTCAAATACTGATTAAGGTTTGAATCAATGCTTCGTGTAAAGAGGGAGAAAGTATTTGAAAATCAGAGAAAAGGGGAACAACTCAGTTTGACATGACTACGGAAGCCGAAGGATTACCCAAGTAAATTGACCGTTCAAGAGAAATTTCAGATGATTTGAAAAATGAGGGGTCTAAGATATTCCGCATCCGGGGCATCAACAACCTATAACTTTACATTTGTTTCTTATATCCTTGATATCCACTTTTATCATCTTAAAACATTTTGTTGCAATAAATTTTTGTTACCCCTTTTATGACAATTGCTTGTTTCATACTTTCTTTCATACATTTTTGAGATTGCATTTTGTTTGTTATTAAATTGAATAATGATTAGTAAACATAAATTTTTAAAATAAAAAGGAGTTTAAAGGTATTACTAAGGAATAGATCTAAATCTTAGAAAAGGTTTGGGAAACCACTAATCCTGATGGAAAATTCACCAAGAAAAGGAAAACAGTGAATGTGTTGGAGACTCCGTCATGAAGTCAGAAATTTGTGAATTTCAGCGAAGTCAAAAATTGGGATCTGTTTGACAAATTATCTTGAGTAAAGGGTTCTTTAAGTGGGGCATCAGTGAACAATTGAAGACTCCATCATGAAGTCGGATAATCTGTGAACCTCAAAGAAACCATGGATTAGAAATCATGACACAATCATTTGACTGCATTCATCCTCAGGAAACATATAAGCATTTGCAAAGCATGTCATTCTCATCATTGCATTTAGCTAACATTGCAGGAATCAAGAAAACTTTGGCTTCCCAAATCGAACTCGTTCTGCTTCTCAAATGAATCGAGCCTTGAGACCACCGTCAAGGTATTTCCTTTTGTTTTAAATCGAATTCATTCTGTTTTATCAAATGAGTCGAGCCTTTAGACCACCGTCGAGGTATTTCCTTTTATTTTAAATCGAATTCATTTTGTTTATCAAATTAGTCGAGCCTTGAGACTGTCGTCAAGGTATTTTAATCACAGATAAGATCTTCGGGCGCCATATTTAAGACCTTCGGGCATAATTGTTCAAATCACGGGTAAGGCCTCCGGGCACCATTTTTAAGACCTCTAGGCACCATTTTAAAAACCTTTGGGCACCATTTTTAAGACCTTCAGGAATAATTTTTCATCATGGGTAAGGCCTCCGGGCACCATTTTTAAAGACCTTCGGGTATCATTTTTAAGACCTTCGGGCATAATTTTGTAAATCACGGGTAAGGCCTCTGGACACCATTTTTAAGACCTCCGGCACCATTTTAAAGACCTTTGGACACCATTTTTAAGACCTTCGGACATAATTTTTTCAAATCACAGGTAAGGCCTTAGGGCACCATTTTTAAGACCTTCGAGCACCATTTTTAAGACCTTCGGGCATAATTTTTCAAATCACGGGTAAGGCCTTCGGGCACCATTTTTAAGACCTTCGGGCACAATTTTTTCTTTTGAATTCGAACTCGTTTCCTTAAGACGGGCCGAGCCTTGATTAGTCAGGGAATTCAATTTAAGGACAAAATCTTCAATTTACAGCTTTTTCAAAATATATATATATATGATGAATGATGATGACTGAAAACCCCTTTCATTTCCTTCACATGTGATTTCACTAACCGTACAAAATTACTGTTTGTTTATCTTTTCCTGATTCCTGATTCTCAGCAATAGCCAAAGAGGGGCAACTGTAGACCCTAATTTTGTCCGGACCCTTAAATCAGGTACATTTTCTTCCTAAATTGATGTTTCAGAATGCTAAAAGGCTTTTCTTATCCTGCAGGTGGTACTCCAAGACTTAGTTTAAGAAAGCAGACAGAAAAAAGTCAACTCAAAAAAGTCAACCCCGAAAAAAGTCAACCCCAAAAAATTCATCTACTAAACAAGTCAAACCATTTTCAAAATCAAGATTTGAGGTTCAATTGAAAAATGGTGAAAGAATTTTGATAATCCGAGGTCTACATTGAAAGATATGGAGGTCGGAAGTTGGGTTACGGAATCTAAGTAGAAAAGAAACCCTAGTTCGGAAAATTTGGGGGAAAGTGCTTAAACGATCAAATTGGTCAGAATTGAAGGTTCCAAATGAAAGATAAGTACTGAGTACAGGTAGTGGAGAAGCCACTTGAAAGAAAAACTGATAGAAAAGTCAATTCGGGAGAAAACCGAGAATTAGGGTTTTTTGGTGGATTTCGATAAAATTTAGAGGAATTACAGAAATTGCCCTATTCGATAGGACTAAAGCCCTTAACTAATGAGAAATGATTAAACAAGGATAGCCCAAGGCTCAGTTTGAAGAAAATCTGAAAATCGGACTTGTTTTGAGCAAAATTGGGTTTCGGAGGCAAAATGACAAAATTGGAAAATATGGGAAAAATAGCAAATGAACTCCAAAAATTTTGAAAATTTTCAAATCTCATTCTTAAACCATTTCAAAGAGATTGGGGAAAGAAAATCTTGATTCGGAGTTCGTTTGCAAAACGGCCAAATCCCGGGTCCCTTATATAGTAATTCAAGAAGATAAATCCCAGAAAAATAGTAAATGAACTCCAAAAATTTTGAAATTTTGAAAATCTCAATTTTAAATTATTTAGAAGATATTGGAAAAATAAAATCCTGATTCGGAGTTCGTTTGCAAAATGGCCAAATTCTGGGTCCCCTATGAAGTAATTCAAGCAGATAAATCTTGAAAAAATAGCAAATGAGGTCCAAAAATTATGAAAACTTTCAGATCATATTTTTAAATTATTTGGAAAAGAGCGGAAGAAAAATCTGGATTCGGAGCTCGTTTTAAAAATGGTAAAGTTCGGGTGCATAAAAGGGGCAATTTCAGAAATAAATCCGAAATAAATAGCAAATGGACTCGAAAAATTTTGAAAACTTCCAGAATTCAATTTTTTATTATTTTGGAAGTATTGAAAAAATAAAATTCGAATTTGGAGTCCGTTTTCTATTTATTTAGGTTCGGGGGGCAAAAATGCCATTTCACCAAAGAAACCAAAAAGGGAAAATTTGTAATTGAGAAAAATATGAAAGAAGAAGGAATTGCTGGGATTTTTCTTCCCTTGGTCAGCCAACATAGAGGAGAAGAAGGAAGCTTGAACAATTTAATTCCTTAGTCACTATCAAGCCACATGCTACCACTAACACCTTGCAAATGGTCCCCCCTTCATCCAATGGCTTAGGTGCCTTGTAGGAAAGTTGAATGCACCATCCAATGGACAAGTTTAAATGCCAAGTTGACATTTTTATTTGTCATGAAAGAACCCTCATCTAATTGCCAAGAATGGAAGAAAAAGATGAGCACAATTCATACAAGGGTGAGCATCCATTCGGTTAATCAAGGGAGTGCATGGGATTGTCTCTTTTCATCCAATGGCTTAGGCCATCTACAAGGGCTGAGTACACATGTTGAGGGCTGGATTTAATCTACAAGATGTCAATTGTATGTTGTCCTCATCTAATGACCAAGAATGGAAGAGCACAACTCATCCAAGGGTAGGCACTCAAGGGGGCAAGCAAGGGAGTGCATGGGATTGGTCCTCTTTTGCATCTAAGGGCTAAGGTTACTACAAAGGCTGAGTACACATCTTAAGGGCTGCTATCAATTGGCAAGATGAAATTTTTATGTTGTCATCAAAATATCTTAATCTAAAGGCCAAGATTAGAGGAGAAAAAAAATGCAATTCCCATCCAAGGGTGGGAGGCCATTCGGCCAAGGCTAAAGATGGGGGGTTGGTTTCATTTTTTCATATGTTTTTTGACTGGAAACAGTAGCTAATTAGCAAAGAAAAAGGTTTTGAAAGAAAGAAAAAAAAAGGGTTTTCAATAGAGAGCTTGAAGGTAGTCATCTCTACCTAGTTCTAGCATAGCTTTCTTCTTGTTTTCCATGGTGTTTTCTTGATTTTCTATCTTGTTTTCCTACTACATTTTTCATAGAAATAAATTTTTGTAATGTTTATTTATGTTTTCATCTCTTCTTCTTCATTAAAATGGTGGAAAACAATTTTTTTACATGGTTTCATGCTATGGCCAAATATGGCATGTTTACTTGCCTTGGTTTTCTTCTTTTTTTTTTCCTTCCTTGCATGTTGCTGTGAAAAATGATTTATAGAAGGTTTTTTAGAGTATTCTAAGGTTCTGGTTTTTTACAAAAGATGAAGCAAAAAGGTTGAAATGGCTACATGATCTTGGCTAGACCAAGTGACCATGGTTAGGAGAGAGGCTATGCCCATTTTTACCTACAATGAAGCTCACCTTAATTTTGTTGTTTTGCATGGTTTATTTTCTGATTTTTTGGAATGGAAAGGCTTCATGATCTTGGCAAAACCAAGTGATTATGGTTAGGTGAGAGGCTATGCCCATTTTATACCAACCATGGAGCTTAACTTTCCTTGTTTTATTTACTAGTTTTGCTTGTTATTTGTTTTGCATGTTATTTGTTTTGCATGTCTATGTTAAATTTTTTATATGCTCTTTACATTATTTTCTATGCTATATTTACTTATATATTTCCATTCCCTGCTTAATAACTTTCCCTTGCATATTCGGCCATTGTGTTCATATGCTCATGTTGTGCATTTTTTTTCATGTATCATGTCTTATATTATAAACATGTTTTCATTTTTTTTTATTTTGTTACATGGCCATTCGGCTACTCCATTTTAGTATGCCTTGCATGTGCATTTTCCTTTTGCTTCTTAACTTGTTTGCATCTCCATGCCATGAACTTGTACATTTTGATTTTAGTATGCCATATGCTTGTGAAAATGCTATGACAAAATGCCATCATTTTTGTTACAAGGCCATTCGGCTACTCCATATTGATATGCCTTGCATGTGCATTTTCACCTTGCTTCTTGACTTGTTTGCATCTCCATGCCATGAGCTTGTGCATTTTGATTTTTAGTATGTCATATGCTTATGAAAATGTCATGACATTATGCATCTTAATATGATTTGTCATGTGCTTGTGTCATTTACTATATAGGATAGCATTTTCATGCATATTCATAACATATTAGGTCCAAGTCATATTTGCATTATCAAGCATTGCATGCATATTGAGTTAGGATAGCATTTATTGCCATGCAAACTCATGCTAGGCATTTAGGTTATCTTGAATTGTCATGCATTTTCTTTACCATTTAGACCTTTAGACCATGCATTTCATACATTTCATTTGCTGTATGTTCATGCATTCCATGTCTTTGCCACATGATTTATGACTTAGGCCAATCAATGGCTCAAAGTCATGCTCTCTTGAGCATACTTGTGGAAAATTAAGGAATTCTCAAATTGATTATTCTACCTTTGTGATTTTTTTTACTTAGCCAATTTTTATTCAAGGTTTTTAAATGTTTTAGCTACTGTCCTTAGGTCTTTAGGATGATCTCCAACAATTTTTATTTTGATTTTTGAATGACTTTATCAAAGGCAAAAATATGTTTTGACAAAACAGTTTTTTTACCCAGTACTTGAACATCTCCGATTTTTTTGGGCAGTCATCTTTAATCAAAAATTTAAGCCAATTTTTTCTCGAGTATTTTTACATGTTCTGAGTCTCCAATATTTTGTTTAGAGTTTTTTGAATTTTTAAAAATAGGCAAAAAAATCGTGTGACAAAACTAGACAGTAGAGGCAGATTTGAAATCAAAAGAGAAATAATGGTTGAATTTGGCTAAGGCATGTAGAGAGGGTTGGTTAGAAACTTTAGCTACTGTCTTCGGGTAGTTTCTAAGCCTTCTTAAACTTCAAAAATGATTTTATAAATCTCGGGTTAAGGGTGGTTAAGTCTGAGATTTTAAATTTAAGAAATTAGAGCCATTTTAAAAGGGTTTGGTAAGGGTTTTAATTTTTATTCAAGTTTTTCCTCAAAATTGTTTTCAAACAATTACAAATTTTTTTTTTTTTTTAGAAAATCTAATTTGACATATTTTCCTAAGGTAGCCGGATATCTTTTTAGATGTACCGATTTCTTCATTTAGAGGAAGAAATACATTTTCATGCATTGCATTTTCCATGTTCATGCATTTTATTTAAATGTGTGATTTTTGCTATGATATTTTCCATGGTTTTATTATTATTTTGATTCACATTTTATGATCTTATATTGTTTGCCATATGATTTTGAATGTTTCATGATATCCCAGATTTTTTTTATTTAGTAAATTATTTTTGTCACATTATTTAGCATATAATATGCTCATGCATTTTTATTTTATTTTCATGCATATTTTATGATAGCATTATTTTATGTTTCATGACATTTCATCATATTCCATGTCATCTAGGTTTAATTATTTAGAATATGCCATGTCATTTAAAATATGCCATATCATTTTGAATTGCCATGTCATTTAAATCATTTTATCTCATTTAGAATATACCATGATACTTAGGATTTTTCATTTTACCTAGAATATACTATGTCATTTAAATTATGTCATATTATTTAGGTTGCATTATATTATCTAGACTTTGCCATGTCATTTTATTTATGTCATACATGTTCATGTTCATATTTTTAAATATTTGAAAAAGATAATGATTTTCAATAAAAATAAAGATATTCCCGAGTTAAAATAATTCATGAGTTCTCTACCGGGTTTGCTGGAGGGAATATCATCAATTATCATTAATAAAGGAATATATTTCCTTCAAAAAACGAGAATGATTCGGAAAGTTTTCCAAATGAATAAAAATTTCTATATTTTGCCGACTTTGTCGGGGAATATAGAAAAATTTTGAAATAATAAATTATGGATCATTTTCAATTAAAAATGGAATTATTTTTCTTTAAATTGGGAATTACCTTGAAATACTAAATTAAGACCGACTTTTTTACCGAGACTTGAAATAACATACAATTAATAAGGTACTGTTTTATACGGGCGTTGTAGGGGTGCTAATCCTTCCCCGCACTTAACCGACTCCTGAACCTGCTTCTTTAATTTCTCTGGTTTATAACGCAGACTTGAAATTGGTTTTAAAAATGTTTTAATTAATTTTAAAATGTTTTATAAAACCGATTTTAATAGGTGGCCGATCACACCTAGCTAAAAAAGATTGGTGGCGACTCCATGTCTTTTTATGAGGCCGTTTTCATACCCTCGACTGTTTATTTTATTTCTAGAGGAATTAAGTCGTCTTTTCCTCTTCTTCCATTTCCCCCTCACTCGAACGGGTCCCCGCAATCGGGATCACGTATCGACACCTACGTTTTTTAGAGGAATTAAGTCGACTTTTCCTCGTTTTTTTAAATGTCACGCCTAACGAATAATAAAGTCTTGCGATGAGACTTGTCGTTGTTATTTTTTTAGGTTGCGACAAAAGGTATTTGGAGTTTCCTTGGTCATGCGGGGTTATATAGAAGGTTCATTAAAGACTTTTCCAAGATCTCAAAGCCACTTTGCAATCTCCTTGAAAAAGATGTCTCTTTCAAGTTTGATGATACATGTCTAACAGCTTTTAAGACATTGAAAGAGAGACTGATTTCAGCGCCTATCATTATTGTTCTAGATTGGAACCTACCGTTGAATTACACCCCCACTGAAAAAGAATTGCTTGCAGTAGTATTTGCTTTTGATAAATTTCGATCTTATCTTGTAGGCACCAAAGTCATTGTATACATCGATCATTCAGCTATCAAGTACTTGATTGACAAGAAGGATGCAAAACCTCGCTTGATCCATTGGATACTTCTTTTGCAAGAGTTTGATTTAAAGATCAGAGACAGAAAAGGAACAAGAAATCAAGTGGCAGATCATCTATCAAGATTGGATAATAGGGCACAAGTTGGCGATGCAATCCAAATCAATGAGACTTTACCTGATGAGCAACTCTTTTTAGTTCTTCAACAGGAATCACCATGGTATGCTGACTATGTGAACTATACTGTGAGTTGGATCTTTCCACCTGATTTAAATTCTCAACAAAAGAAGAAGTTCTTGCATGATGTGAAGTACTATTATTGGGATGAACCTTTCCTGTTTAAGCAATGCAAGGATCAGATTCTTAGAAAGTGTGTGCCCAAGAAAGAAGTTGAAGATATTTTGCAACATTGTCACTCTTCGACCTATGGAGGGCATTTTGGAGGAGAACGGACTATGGCAAAAGTGCTACAATCCGGTTTTTATTGGCCCACTCTATTTAAAGATGCTCACCAGTTTGTTGCCAGATGTGATAGATGTCAAAGAGTGGACAACATCTCCAAGAGAAACGAGATACCTCTCAATAGCATTCTCGAAATAGAGATTTTTGATGTATGGGGAATTGATTTCATGGGTCCATTTATTTCCTCTTACAACAATCTTTACATTCTATTGCGGTTGATTATGTATCTAAGTGGGTGGAAGCAACAGCCTTGCCAACCAATGATCCCAAGGTGGTTCTAAACTTCTTGAAAAAGAATATCTTCACCCGCTTTGACACTCCAAGAGCAATCATTAGTGATGAGGGGTTTCACTTTTGCAACAAATACTTTGAAGCCCTCCTTGCTAAATATGGGATCAAGCATAAGATTGTCACTGCCTACTATCCACAAACAAGTGGTCAAGCCGAAGTCTCTAATAGAGAAATCAAGAGTATTTTTGAGAAGACTGTCAGCCCGACTAGAAAAGAATGGTCCAAGCGATTAGATGATGCATTATGGGCATACCGAACAGCTTACAAAACTCTGATTGGGATGTCTCCATACAAATTGGTTTTCGGAAAAGCATGTCATCTTCCGGTAGAGTTAGAACACAATGCATATTGGACCATCAAGAAGTTGAATTTCGATCTTCAAGTAGCAGGAGAGAGACGTCTATTACTACTCAATGAGATGGATGCATTTCATCTTCAAGCCTATGAAAATGCCAAGCTTTACAAAGAAAAGAACAAGAGATGGCATGATAAGAAGATTATTGAGAGACACTTTGAACCAGGCCAATATGTTTTACTCTACAACTCTCGCCTAAAGCTATTTCCAGGAAAACTCAAGTCTCGATGGTCTGGACCTTTCAAAGTCAATAAAGTTTTTCCTCATGGAGCAGTTGAGGTGGTTGAAGAGAGTTCCAATCGAATATTCAAAGTGAATGGCCAACGGCTCAAGCATTACTGGGGAGGCGATTTTGAACACCAAAAGTCCTCCATCACCTTAGCCGATCCTGAATGATCTCGAGATAGTCAAGCCGACGACTATAAATCAAGCGCTTCTTGGGAGGCAACCCAAGCTCTTTACTCTTTAATGTTTAACTTTTTTTTTCTTATAAATTTCTTATTTGATTTTATTTTTATTTGTTTACTCTTTAATATTTAACTTTTTTTCTTATACATTTCTTATTTGATTTTATTTTTATTTGTTCTTTTTCTAATGATTTTATTTTTTATTTTGCAGGAATTTTTATAAATTTTATTCTCTAAAAAAGGCACCGCGGCGCCCTGGAGCAGAAACTCGGCTCCGCGGCACCCCAAAAAAATTAGAAACAGAAAGTAGGCATCGCTGCGCAGTAAAAATTTTTATTTTTGGCCCGTATTCTACCTAGAGGCAGAAACTCAATGCCGCGACCAAGAGCCACGGCGCCATAAAAAAAAAAAACTGTGGCGTAGTAAAAAAATAATTAAAAAAATTTTGGAAATCGGCACCGCGACTCCAAAAAAAATTTTAGAAACAGAAAGTTGGGGCCGTGGCACCGTAAAATAAAAATTTTGGCCCGTATTCTGCCTAGAGGCAGAAACTCGGCGCAGCGACGTCGTAAAAAAAAACACTTAAGGGTTTTAAAACTTTAACCCCAACAACCCCTTTCATATTTTCTTTTTCAGCCACTCCTCTCTCTCAAACAATATACAACCTCTCATCAATCTGAACTCTTCTTTTCTCCAACAATTTCTCAACCCTTTTTCTTCTCTAACTCTTCATCTCTCTCTACAATCTCATCTCTCCCAACTCTTTCCCAACAAAATTACCCATTCTTATACACAACCCATTCACCCACTCTCCCACCTTCTTCTTCTCCATAACTCTTTCTTTCAATTTCTTTCGCAACAACAACTTCACATCCCTCATCTTCAAGCAAAGGAATTTCTCACCCAAGTTCTAATTTCTTCAAGTAAGTTTCTACTTTTTCTTCATTTTTGGTTGATTCTTGGTTGAGATTTGGTGTTGAAGATTGTTTTTGCATCAATTGTGGATTGGGTTGATATTTGTTGGTTGTTGTGGGTTGATATTCAAATTTGGTGGTTATTGTTGATTGGTTTCTTTTTGAGTATTGTGAAAAATTATGGGAAATTGTGGAGAAATATTCAAAATTTTGGAGTGGGTTTTATTGAATTTTATTGAAGATTGAAGCAATTGATAGTGATTAGATTGGGTTTGGTTTTTAGTGGTGATTCGTCTAGAATTATAAATTGGTTGAGTAGATACTTTTGGTGGGCAATTTTGGAAGAATTTATTAGTTTGGTTGAGGATACTTGTTGAACTTGGTTGATATTAACGAACTTAGAACTAGTGTCATGGGACTCAAGAAGAAACTCAAAGCAAGCACTAGTATTTCGACTTTTGATAGTAGCAAGTTCGTGTCTGAAGCGGTAATGTTACGGCATACCCAATCTCTTCTCCAAAAAAGTCCTATTTCGGAGAGGGGGTTGAATCTTGATCCGCGTCATCATGAGTATCAACAGGTAATTAATTCGCATAATTGGCAGAAATTTTGTGCTCCACCGCAATCCGTCGTGCTACCGGTGGTTAGAGAATTTTATGCTAATGCGGCCGAACCAAGTGATGATACGATTTTGTCCGAGGATGTCAGGTACCGTTTGATCCTCAGACAATTAATCAATATTACCAGACACCGAATATTATGGATGATGACTTTAGTCAGTATTTGAATGGCCACATTGACATGACTGTAATCACAACACATTTATGCCCACAAGGGACTACTTGAAAAATATCCAAAGGGGAGATTGTATCGTTCAAGGCCAACATACTGGATAAAGAGGTTAAGGTGTGGATGCATTTTCTAGATGCCAATATGCTTCCATGTAAGCATGTTAGCGATGTCATCAAAGATAAAGCAATCCTACTCTATGCAATTACTACAGACAAATGATTGACATCGGCCATCTTATCTACAAGGCCGTAATGCATAGTGTCAGAACACCACGGGAGGGCCTATGGTTCCCCTCCTTAATCACTCGACTGTGTGACCAGGCTGGTGTCCTATGGGATAATGGTGAAGAGTTGCTACATCCTAAGGGTCCCATTGATGACACCATTATGTATCGTCTGACCCGAGAAATTGATCGTCCCCCATTCGGACCTGGTGCGAGTTCATCCTCAACCCCACAACTGCACGAGTTAACCTTGGCAGAGCGCATAACCAGACTTGAACTTCAGAATACGCACCACCTTGCATATCATGCCCATCAAACTGAATGCTTCAAAACCGTTGAGCAACTGATCCATCTTTGTGCTTGTCATATGGGTGCTGACACGACCCATTATGCCACCACCACCAACACCTTTGGCTACCCAAGAAGCGAAAGAAGATGAGGAAGATTAGAGTTCTCCCGGATTTTCTTCAATGACAGGGGAGTTTTCTTTTTCTAACTCGTTTATTTTTCCAACATTGAAGGCAATGTTTGATTTAAGTTTGGGGGGTGTTTATTTGTTTTTTAGTTTTATTATGTTTTGTGTGTCTGTTTATTTTTTTTAGGTTTATTATGCTTTGTTTTTTTTCTGTCAGTTTATTTTACATAGTTATGTTTAGGAGTCATAAAAAAAAACATATATATGATGCACTTTGACATGATGAAATCCTTATCCAATGATGAAATTTTACTTATTGATTTATCTTGATTCTTGGGAACAACATAAGCATGAGAAGAATTTGTGTTAAATTCTTTTGTTAGTTTCATGTTAGGATGTGATTTTCAACAAATTGAGCACTTAATCTCTTGCTTAGATTTGCATTGCTTATTCAAAGACTGATTATGTTCATGTGAATTGCAATTATATCTAGAACCTAGACTGATTATGTTTGATTCTCTCTTAAGGCGAAATCCTAGACAACACTAAGTTGAGGAAATGATTTAGGCCATCTTTGGATCGTTTGAGCCTTTCGAGCCTACCTTTATACATTAATATCCTTAGTCTACCTCTTTGAGCCGAATTGATATATATATCTATTTTTATTGATTGCCACATCTTTTAGCCTAGCCAACTAAGAAAAACCATGATTAACCTTCACTACATAGGCAAGTGATGATATTACAGAAAACAATTATGAGCCATGTCGAATTTGTGTGAAATAGTGGTGATATAAATAAATAAAAAAATAAAAAAAGGGCTATGGTTCTTCGAAAACGAAGAACAGGAAAAAAAATAATAAATTGGTGAAGCAAAAAGGAAGTCTATTCAAAGGATAGAGAATGTAATTTGAGGAAAAGACTATGGCTCTCAAAAATCCTAAAAAAGAAATATAAAGTGTCTATGGGTGAACTTAAACCGAAATATATTTTTATCCTACCTTGACCCTAGCCTTACATTACAAGCTTAATAAAGACTTACTTGATCCTTGACGAAGTTTTAGTCTACATTAGTGGAGAGAGAGATGAAAAGCAAACATATGAGAATCTAGTACTATAATTCGTATTTTGCATTGACATAAACTTATTCGGATTGCATGCAATGATTTGTCAAGAGATTATTCACACACACACTGGAAATCCATTCAAGCATGAAACATACGATTGAATTGAATCATAAAGTTGGATTATGTTTGTGTTTAACTTTGAATTGAGATTTTGAGATAGCTTTTGAGAAAAATTAAGGAAATCATTAGTTAAGTGCATTCATATTTAGCTTTGCTTTATTTCGTTTTGTTTTGTTTAGTTTGTTTTGTTTAGTTTAGTTTTGCTCGAGGACTAGCAAAATCTTAAGTTTGGGGGTGTGATAACTCTATAAAATAGAGTTATTTAATCCTATTTTGTGCTTTTAAAATAGCTAAGTCCTTGTAGTTTAAACTATTAATTTACTATTTTTAGTTATTTTTATTTATTTATCTATTTAATATTTTATTTTAGTTATTAATTAATGTCTTTTGTAATTTTGTAGAGTCCTAAAGCTAGAAGGAAAAGCTCAACTCATATACGGAAAGTCCAAGCTGGAGGCAGTTACTTGGTCACTAAGTTTCCCTTCTTCAAGCTTTGAAGACTCTATAAATAGGAACCCTTAGGCTTTATTTTAGGACTTCTTTTCTTAGTTTTTGCTTTAATTTTCTGAAGATGAGAGCAGCCACCACCATCTTGCAAGAAGCTAAGAACAGTTTTGGAGACTAGAAGACTAAAGAACTGACAACCTTTACTTTTTTCTTCTTCCTTAATCTTCTTTTATTTTCTTGTAATTTGATGTTGGTGAAACTCCTTTGGTTATTGTTTTCAATGTTAAACATGAACTAAATTTCTTTTCTAGGATTGCAATGGAACTCAACACATAGTTTAGATTATTTTATTCTCTAATTTGATTTAATGATATTTGAGTTGTTTATGCATTTTTGTACTTAAAACTTTTAATTGCTTGATCACCAATTAAACTGATTTGTTAACCTAAATATAACTTGGAAAAGGGAGTTTAGTGTTAGACATGGATTGTATAACACATGTTTCATATTCATTTATTATGATGAATTGATGGTAGGATAGGAATACACTTACTTGTCATGTGTAATCATTGTTAGAGCCTAGACTTAATGAATTATTCTTTAATTCAATTAACATAGGAATATAAATAAGTGGTTAAGAAGGATATTTTTATAAGACCATAGGAAGATACTTATAAATAGATTAGAACTCTAGGTTAATAACTCAAGATCATTAATCAAATTAAGAGGTAAAAGACATCCCAGCAAAGTGTTGAGGGAAGTTGTAATCCTAGACTTTTCTCCATTGATTTTAATCAAATTTTTATCTGCTTTCTTTATTTTATTATTTTTCTTTAATTTATTTTCAATTAATAAATTTTTAATTAATTGAATAAGATTAAGTTGTTTTAATTTTAGTGTTTAACAAATTTAATATCAATTTCTCGTGGGTACGACACTCTACTTTCACTTTATTACTTATTTGCGATAGCATGCACTTGCATTGTGAAATTTGACAACAGTATAGCGTTGATTTAATTAGCAAATTGCACTCAATTTTAGAAGTTGGAACACCAATTTTAGCATTATTAAAATAAAATAGTATATTATAGTGGATAAGCGGATTATTTTACGTTAGACTTCTTTGTGACGGGTTGCTGTCATTTCTGTTGCGGGCTTTGTGGCTTGCCCCATTATAAGATTTTTTTTAATGGCATCTATATTATTAATAATATTTTTATTGAATTTAGTGTTAAATGATATTAATTTAATTGATAAATTAATAATATTAAATATAATACAACTCAATACATAACAACGAATTTAAAATTTTTCAATCTAAAATAAAAGTTGATTTATGCTATAAAAGTGATTTTCATATCATAGCTTTTGAAATAACAATTCTTGAATCATATTTTTAAAACCCTATAACAATTCCATACTAAAATCTAAAATGAAAAAACTGTTTTTCATTAATTATCATTTATCAGCAACTTGTTAAGAGTAAATAATTTTTAGTTAAAATATTAAAAAAATTCTTGAATTATTTTAATTTTTTAAATAAATCTTATATTTTTATTGTATTCAAAAAAAATTATCATTTTTATTTATATCCAAATAAATTTTTATTTCAAAAAGAATATTGATTTATATTAAGTGCTTATTTAGATATAAATTAAATGTTAAGGGCATATTTGAGTACATATTAAAAGTTAATGGTTTATTTATTTGGATGAAAATTAAATATTAAATATTTATTTGAGTATAATAAAAGTATAAGATTTATTTAACTAAAATGGTAAAGTTCAGAGATTTTTTTAATTTTTTATCTATAATTTTTCCTGCAGCTGGGGATAACAGAATATGCTGCAATACGCAATTATATTCGTAGCAGAAAATCTGAAATTACTATACAAGTGAAGAATAATAATGTGCTAATATCGTGAAGGTCGCAGGTTTCGAACCTGCATGGGATACTTCATTTTTTTTAGCAGTTCGGTTTCTTCCCAATGTTTTTTTTTTAATTATTATTTTTGTTAGACAATATCATTCCAAAGCAGTGAAAAAAAGAAAACAAAATAATAAATGAAAGTTGGAAAGTTATGAATTATATATTGATCAGTTCAACCAGTACTAGTCCATGATCCAAACTGTCTTTATTTTTAAGAAATAGATTCTAATTGCGCTTATTAATATCCAGCCTTTTTTCATTAACAGATTGCTCCCCAAACATACAGTTCATTTGGATAATATATATAGTACAAATTAAAAGCACAAGACCAAGGACACATAATTAAGAACTGAAAAAAATGGGAAGATTTTGAGCTGACACTGGTTTTTTTTTTTTTTTTTTGTACTAAAGGCAATCTGGATATAGAAAAAGGTTGTAAATATTAAGATTCAAATATCATATCATCTCATAGCTGCATGAACCAACTTTTAACAGCAATCGACAGTTTTTGACACAAGACTCTGACCAACACACAGAAATAAAATAAATTCACCATCTACTTATTTATTCATATTTATATAAATGGTGACGACTCAAAACCCTTTAAGCTTTCCTGCTTCACACTTTTTTTATGGTTTGTTTTTCTGTTTAGTTTGACAAGCAAATAATACTCAAGATCTTCCCTTTCTGAACCTGGAATCTTAGCCTCTTCCACCTGACCCTGCCCCTGACCCAGCATGGGATCCAGCTGATGAACCGGCTTCTGACCCAGCCCCTGAGCCTGAACCAGAACTTGAACTTGATGAAGATGAGCTAGAACTAGAACTCGAACGAGAACCTGAGCCAGCACCTGCTCCGGAGCCCGAACCATTTCCACCAAGTCCAATACCAAGCCCAATACCCAAACCAACCCCAATCCCTCCCAGGTCTAGGCCAAGGTCTTTTCGTGCCACTCGGCTTTCAGAAACAGTGGCACAGGTTGAAACTAGCAATGCAACAAGTGCTAAACACTTCCAATATTTAGCCATTGTTTGAAAACCACCAACCTTAGATATCCAAAAATGATCAAACAAGAAACTAGATTATATATATATATTTATATATATATATATATATATATGGAAGAGGAAGAATGAAGGTACCGCTGAGTGAGGGAGCTATTTATAGCAGTGTATGTAGTGAAGTTGGTAGTAGAGGATAGTGCATGACAAGTAGTAAGCGTGTAGACTGTAGCAAAGAAACAAGTGGAGAGGCGCATTTGCTTTACTTTGTTGTTGAGTTGAGAGATATTGTGATGTTAACCAAAATTTCTCGTGGCTGGAAAGGCTTATAACACTGGGAGTAGTGGACTGGCGATTCATGATCACAAAGAAGGTGCCGACCCATGAAATCCATCCCCCACTAACTAAAGTGGAGAATGATTAGCTTTGTTTTACTAATATTATAACTTTGTTGCTTAAACGTGGTATAAACATGCAGATGAGTTAAACAATATAATATATATGGGGTGAAAATTAAGATAGGAAAAAGAATATGCTGTAGAATTCAAGATTTAGTTAGTGTGTTTTAAAGGTTTGAGCTAAGTGCAAATGAATTAAATGAACAAAGATGGATGAATTATTGCTGATACAGATAAGATGGAACTGCTACATGAATTATGTGACCCCAAAAGGTGTAATTAAGTACTCCATATGAGAAAATTATGAAGGCCACTAGCTACAGCTACAGCACAAATTCCACTTACAAGGTTTAATGGCTTTGCTAATGCGTCGAAAGACAGAATTGTTGTATATATCAACAAAAATAATGATTTATAAAGTGTTTTAAATGATAAATAAAAGGTTTGAAATCATGTAGTATGTATTTGTGTTGAAAAATAAAATTTGGGAAGTGTTTAATAAGTTTTTGGTTATGTTATTCGGATTCAGATGTGAGTGTTGGATGCGGATATGTGTCCGACACGGATATGTTCAATTTTTTCTAAAAGTTTTTCTATATATTTTGAGGGTCTTTAGGAAGTCATATCTCCATACCTATATCCGAATATGTGTCGGACACGTATACTTTAACAAACATAAAAAGTCATAACAACATAAGTATGTGAAATGAAAATAGGTAAAAGAATTAGAATATGCAATCTACCGGCAGCAATTTCCAAGGAGATAGACGCACTGAATAAAAATTTTCTTTGAGGATCTTTTGACAAGCGTAAGAAAGTTCCCTTGGTTGAGACTTGGCTTGTCAATCGAAGAGCTCTGAAGAAGTAGGAATTGAGAAAACTTCTAATATGAATAAAGCCTTGTTGACTAATTAAGTTTGGACGGAACCTTGAGAAAGGAAACTCAGGGGCTAGTTAAGGGCACATGTCTTGCGGTCAAAATATTTGAAAATTAGTTCCTTTATTAAATATATACCTTGAAGTCTAATGCGTATTTGTTCGAGTAAAGATATTGTTAAGAGGGGTTGTGCCAAGTAGGTTGGAAATGGTCTCTCAATTTCTTTTTGGTATGATAATTGGCTTGGTGAGAAAACAATTGGCTTGATAATTTCTGCATATGAGGAATGATGTGATTAATGATTAAGGTACTTGAGATTGAGATTGGTTGAGTTTGCTACCCATGGATATGTTACCAATCAAATTTTTTTAATTTACCCTTTACCAAGTAAAGAGGATCGAGTTATTTGATTAGCCTCTCGAATGGTATGTTTTTAAGTTGCTCTACGTACCTATAAGCTTGTTGTGGAGGCTGGTGGTTTTGATTTCTGCTGGAATAAGGTGTGGAAATTGGATTTGCCTCCTAGAATTCGATATTTTTTTTTATGGCTTGAGGCTCGTAACAAAATTCTAACCAAAGAGGCATGTCTTAAGTGGCACATCTCGACGTCTGCTTCTTGTCCTCGTCGTGGTGCTAGTGCGGAAAATATTTTACATGCACTACTATATTATAAGAAGGCATTTGGTATGATGGACAATATTAATTTTCTTGAAAATTTAAATGGTGAAAATTTTATTCTCATATCTAGTATGTTAAAAATATTCACTTTCCTGAAAATCTGATTCCCAGATATTCTCAAGGTTCCTAACTGTTTGGTTTTACAAGGAAGCTTGGTTTTGGAAGCATTACCAAAGCTCAACTTTATGCTATTTATACTTGACAATGCTTAGCTTCGGAACAAAGATGCAGTGTGGAATCTGATTCTTTGATTGCCGTTAATAAAATGCTGCATCCTATGTATATGACAAGGATCCCTTGTATCATGTGATTCATGGCTGCCATGAGTTGTTGAGGAGGGATTGTCAATACTGCATCTTACTTCATCTTGTAAGATAATTTGGCATTTGCAAGAGGACTATCGGTCTAGGCCTCATGTTATCATTAACTAAAACAGTTAATTCGCTCTTTATATTTATAAAGAGTTAAATACTTTATTAATTTTTTTAACTGGCTTGATGTATGATTGTGCATTTCAGGTAAATTAAACTCTTTCATCTTCTTGTGAGTTAATTTGGCATTTGCAAGAGGATTATTGGGCTAGACCTCATGTCCATACTAGTGACATTAATTCAGTTGATAAAATAATATAAAAATTTAAATTAAATTATAATAAATTTATAATATAAAAAATAAAAATGTCATTTAATATAAAATTTAAATATTTTCAATTAATTCTATTTTTTAAAATATTTACACATGAAAAAAAAAAAAAAAAAAAAAAAAAAAAAAACTACCTACTACTTTAGGTTACTTTTTTTTTCAATTTTTTTTCTTTCGTCATATAGTGGATGTGCCAAAATCTAATACTATATTAAAATGTCTAACTGACATGGTCACAAGTCAAGTAACACTAACCCAGTTAGTAAAATTACTTAAATACTTGCAAAATATTAATAATGATATAAAATTAAGGATAACTATGTCTTTTACATTAACCAAAAAACAAAAAAAACTAACTGCTAATCAGTTTTTTAAACACTAGATTTTGGTACACCCACTACGTGAGTGAAAGAAAAAATAGTTAATAAAACATAAAAAGGAAAGGAAAATAGGAAACATTTCCCTTGTTTGGATTAAAAAAAATTTAATAAAAGAATCCTCAAAATACTGGTCATTTTTTCAAAATCCCAAATCGATGGGAAAAGAAAGTAAAAAAAAAAAAAATATAAAATGTCTATATTATCCATTCTACATTTATCAAATTACAAACAATATTTCTAAACTTATATACTTCACGTAATTGACATTAAAAATTATAATAAAATTTTTTTATTTTCATTTTTTTGTTTTTTTTTTATATTACATTCATACTTTTTAATGTAATGTAATGTAATGTTTATTTTATTTTTATTATTTAATTTATAACATTTATATTGTTATTTTAATTATACATAATTGAAAATATATATTATAATTTATAATTTATCTTTTTCCTTTCCTTTCCTTTCCTTTGCCTAACACATTTTAATTATCCAAACAAAGGAAAGATGTATCCTTTCCTTTAAAAACCCTTCTTTCTTTTTTTTTTTTTTCCTTTACTAACATTTATCTAAACATAGTGGATAATTTATTTTTTTCATGTGTGAATATTTTAAAAAATAAAATAAAAATATTTAATTTTCATATTAAATGATATTTTTATCTTTTATTTTATAAATTTACTATAATTTAATTTAAAATTTTATGTCATTTCACGAACTGAATTAATATCACCTGATTCAATAATACCAAACTTAATCAACCACTTTATTAATGATATAAATAAATTTTTTTAATAAATTTTTTTCGCCCAACCACACAGTGGCTCTATGTTAGACCCTGAGATGCCCGGGCATCGGGCCCTGCTGCGGATCGACGCAAGCAGGTCCAAGATGGCATCGGGCCTTGCTGCGGATCGACACAAGCAGGCCACGATTGGGCCAAGTTGCGACGAGATGATTGACCCTTAGCACAACCAAGGTGCGGACTTGGGTGAAAAACGTGGGAAAAACTTAAGAGTCCAGATCCGAGTAGGAGTCTGGGTGCAAACACGCGGACAAGTGGTCTGTGATATGCGCAAGAAACGTGTTGGCTTGGAGAAGTTGAGTTCGAGTGGGAAACTGATCATGGGGCGAGATTTTCGGACCAAGACAGCCCCAAGGCCCACACAAGCAGCATGGTGCACAAGAAAATGAAGTGTTGGCTGAATCTTAAGGCACACTCCAATCGTGGTCAGAATTCGTGATGGACTAGGACTCTAACTGTTGCCTAAACGTGTCTTATTGGTCAGGGATACTTAGTTAAGTAAAGCAGAGGACACAATAGAGAAATAGAAATCTGAATGTGTGATCCCTGCAGCAAACTTTGTATTCCGATTTATTAACGAGCAATAAAACAGTTGGGAACTTCCCGTAATCTTTGTTGCCTTTGTTTATTGTTGATTGTTTCCGTTGTGTTTGTGAGTTGGCTGACTAAGTGCGCAACTTAGTGCCATCATAGGGTTAAAATTTTGGGAGAAAGTTTAACCCTGTGACAAGTTGGTATCAGAGCGTGGTAGTGTGCTCGAAGGGTTGGTAGGAGCTCCAGCCCATGATGCAGGATCATTGTCAGAACAAGACGAGTTGTATGCGAAACGAATGAAAGAGTTGTCGCAACTTATTCTGGGCAATCAGTCGGATGCTGTTGCTCGGTACAATGATATTCTCAATCAGTTGCTTAGAGTTGCAGAATGGGCGGAGGAACAATTTTGTGCTTCGAGTAGGATATTTCCTTGCTAAAGAGGGCTGTTGTGGGCCAAGGCAGTAGCGATGGTGGCGAGAAACAGAAACTCAGAATCCCTGAACCAAAGGCGTTTGATGGTAGTCGAAATGCAAAGGCACTTGAAAACTTCTTGTGGGATATGGAGCAGTACTTTCAGGCTACTCGAGTTGCGCTGAATGAGCAAGTCACCATCACAAGAATGTACCTTGCCGGCGATGCTAAGTTGTGGTGGAGAAGCAGGATCAATGATGATGCTTGCGCGGGTAGACCACAGATTGAGACATTCGAAGTACTGAAAAAGGAATTGAGAGACCAATTCCTACCCTTGAATGTCGCGTGGGTAGCAAGGGAGGCCTTGAAAAGGCTAAAGCACACCAGGTCTGTGTGAGATTATGTCAAAGAATTCAGTTCTTTGATGTTGGACGTGAAAAACATGTCGGAGGACGATAAGTTGTTCAATTTCTTCTCAGGCCTTCAGCCTTGGGCACAGGCTGAATTGAGGAGGCAGAATGTGAAGGATTTGCCTTAGGCCATTGCAATCGCGGATAGTTTGGTTGACTACAAACTTAATCCTTCTTTATCAACTGCTGAAAAGAAGAAGGGAAACGAGGGAAAAAATGGAAAGTCCGAAAAAGATTGGAGGAAGGATAAACATAAAGAGGGGGAATTGCCTAAGCAAAAGGGTTTGGATCCACCCCAAAGCAAAGGTAAATCTGGTTGCTTTTTATGTTCTGGTCCTCATAGATTTCGAGATTGCCCCAAAAGGGACAGGTTGTCTGCCCTTGTTTCTAATGAGTCGAGAGATGATGGTGGTTCTAGTGAGTGCACACCGAGAGTAAACCCGATTCAGTTACTTAATGCGTTGACCACGGAACAACAGGTTCCAATGAAGGGACTGATGTATGTGACAGCCAGGGTGAATGGCAAAGCTGTGCGGGCTATGCTAGACACAGGTGCTACAAACAATTTTGTGTCGCTGAGAATGGTTGATCAGTTGGGTTTGAAAGTCACCAAAAGTACAAGTCAGGTGAAGGCAGCGAACTCGAAGGCTCAAGGTATCCAAGGTACGGCTATTTCTACTTTGCGGGTGGGAAGTTGGCAAGAGAAGTGCCGCTTCATGGCTTTGCCTTTAGATGACTTTGACATGATTCTCGAAATTGAGTTCTTTGTACAAGCCAAGGCTATGGCTATGCCCCATCTGGGGGAATTATGATTGCAAGCGAGAGGAGTCCAAGTTTTGTACCTATTGAGGGGCAGGTTACAGGGAAGCCACTGATGCAAAGTGCTTCTCAGTTCAAGTCGGGTATCAAAAGAGGAGAGACCACCATGATTGCTGCACTGGTCGAGATAAAACCAGATCAAGTGGTGGATGTCCCAGATTCAGTCGTTGAAGTGCTGGATGAGTTCAGGGACGTGATGCCTGCGGAGTTGCCAAATGTACTGCCGCCTAGGCGTGCCATTGACCATAGGATCGAGTTGGAGCCAGGAACTCGACCCCCAGCACGAGCCCCATATCGGATGGCCCATACAGGACTAGCTGAGTTGAGAAAACAGCTAGATGAGTTGCTCGATGCTGGATACATCCAACCATCAAAGGCCCCTTATGGAGCCCCAATTTTGTTTCAGAAGAAGCAAGATGGTACATTGCGGATGTGTTTTGTCCCTGCGGGAGGGGCATTGAGGAGAGAGTTGTTGCGGGAAACATATGATCCTCAGTGGGCTGGACATCCGGGTGTTGAGAGGATGATAGCTCTACTGTCGAGAACATACTTTTGGACAAAGATGGAGAAAGACATCGAGTTGTATGTTCGGACATGTTTGACTTGTCAAGTGGACAAGACCGAAAAGAAAAAGCAAGCTGCCTTTCTTCAACCACTTCCTATTTTGGAGAGACAGTGGGAGTCTGTTTCTATGGATTTTATCACTAGGATGTCTGAAGTCGGTGACTTGGGTTTGATATTGGTGGTGGTAGATCGCTTTCCTAAGTATGCAGTCTTTATGGCAGCACCACAGTTATGCACCGCTAATGCAACGGCGAAATTCTTTCTGAAAAATATGGTGAAAATCTTTGGGTTGCCTAAGGACGTGATCAGTGATCGAGATGCTCGGTTTACAGGTAAATTCTGGACTTGCTTGTTTAAGTTGTTGGGTTCGGAATTGAAATTTTCCACAGCAAACCATCCGCAAACTGATGGCCAAACGGAGCGAATCAATGCTTTGCTAGAGGAATATTTGAGGCACTATGTGCGGCTAGCCAAAAAAAGTGGGTAAGTTTACTTATGCAACTCAGTTTTGCTACAATTTGCATAAGTCATCTGCGACGGGTTTAAGTCCATCGGAGTTGGTTATGGGACAACAACCGTTGACACCTTCAGAAGTAGCTAAGTCTAAGTCTTAGGGAGAATGCCCGGCAGCCTATCGCTTTGCTAGAGAAAGGCAAGAGCTGATGGACCAGGCAAGGGAGAGCTTAGAGAAGGCACAACGGCGGATGAGAAAGTATGCTAATCAGCATAGGCGGCCACTAGAGTTTCAAGTCGGGGACAGAGTTCTGTTGAAACTTACGCCTCAAATGTGGAAGAAGGTGACTGACAAACGATACCACAAGGGCCTTGTGCAAAGGTATGATGGTCCTTTTGAGATGATCAAGTGGGTTGGTAATGTTGCTTATCGGTTGAAATTGCCTGAACGGATGAAAGTTCACCCAACGTTCCATGTAAGCTTCCTGAAACCTTATCATGAAGATGCTGTTAATGAGAGACAGTTGATCAGACGGGCACCTCCAAGTGTTAGAAAACACTATGAGAAAACAGTGGTGAGAATTCTCGACCATCGAAGGGAAGGCGCTAGTAGAAAGAATCTGCGGGATTACTACTTAGTGCAGTGGGAAGGTGGAAATGTGGAAGATGCTACTTGGGAAAGGGATGTGGACCTTTGGCAGTTTGAGGATGAGATCCAGCGTTACTTGGAAACTCTTCCGACGAGGGCGTCGGAATCATCTGGTGGGGGTGAGTTTTTTAGACCCTGAGATGTGCGGGCATCGGGCCTTGCTGCGGATCGACGCAAGCAGGTGCAAGATGGCATCGGGCCTTGCTGCGGATCGACGCAAGCAGGCCACGATTAGGCGAAGTTGCGACGAGGTGATTGGTCCTTAGCACAACCAAGGTGCGGACTTGGGTGCAAAACGTGGGAAAGACTTAAGAGTCCAGATCCGAGTAGGAGTCTGGGTGCAAACAAGCGGGCAAGTGGTCCGTGATGTGCGCAAGAAACGTGTTGGCTTGGAGAAGTTGAGTTCGAGTGGGAAACTGATTATGGGCGAGATGTTCGGACCAAGACAATCTCAAGGCCTACGCAAGCGGCGTGGTGCGTAAGAAAAGGAAGTGTTGGCCGAATCTTGAGGTACACTCCAATCGTAGTCGAAATTCGTGATGGACTAGGACTCTAACTGTTGCCTAAACGTGTCTTACTGGTCATGGATGTTGACCAAGTCTTTTTCTATAAATACTTAGTTAAGTAAAGCAGAGGACAC
Source organism: Fremontodendron californicum (assembly GCA_030761205.1). Classification (NCBI taxonomy): domain Eukaryota; kingdom Viridiplantae; phylum Streptophyta; class Magnoliopsida; order Malvales; family Malvaceae; genus Fremontodendron; species Fremontodendron californicum. The sequence continues at coordinate 21,680,628 of JAULJL010000014.1, read as the reverse complement.
AACAGAGAAATAGAAATCTGAGTGTGTGATCCCTGCAGCAGACTTTGTATTCCGATTTATTGACGAGCAATAAAACGGTTGGGAACTTCCCGTAATCTTTGTTGCCTTTGTTTATTGTTGATTGTTTTCGTTGTATTTGTGAGTTGGCTGGCTAAGTGCACAACTTAGTGCCATCATAAGATCGAATTTTTGGGAGAAAGTTTTAACCCTGTGACACTATACATAATCTAGTCATTAACTAAAACAGTTAGTTCCCTGTTTATGTACCCCAAAAAAAGAGTTTACATTATACTTACCTTTGTATATTTTGTTAATTTATCTAGGATCTGCTTATTTGAGGACGGCGTGTTCCTATTGGTCACAGGAGAGAATTAAGTCATTAACTGGCTATTTATTTTTTAATTCTATTTTAAAGTCTCCCATCGAAAAAAAAATCACCGCATTTTGATTCTTTACTCTTTGATCGGATCAGTCATGGCAGAGGAGGTAACCTTCCATTTTCTCTTTAAATTTTGTTTCTCCATTTATTTTCCAATAATCTGCCGGAAAATTTTTCTTCTTAGAAATTGAAATTTGGTTACCGATTTCCTCATTTGATCTCAAATTTATTCACTGTTTTCTTATTTATTTAATATGGGCCAATTATTTTGGTTTTTCAAAATACTCCCTTTTATTAAATTTCTAGGTTTTGGTTGTGAATTCTTCATCGCTTGCAAATGCTTGAATAAAAAAATACTATCAATTTTGAAAGTCATTCGATGTGAAGAATCTGAAAGTTTATTGCTTTAGGGAAACACAGAAGTCTTTTTCATGTGATATGTGACTTAATTTTCAAGCTGAATGTTCTAGAAATTTAGTACTTTAATTTGAGAGTTGTTTAAGTCAGAAGGAGTCAACCCTCATTGGTGAGAATTGTGTTAGGCTCCACATTCCATGAAGAATTTTGTGTGTCGAAGTAGATTATTGCGTTCATTCTATGTTTTACATATTATGATATTCATTGTAGTCTAGCAAGCTTGAATCTCTTTGTACTATGAAAAGGAAATTATTGTAGGAAATAGGCGATTGTAGATTCACGGTGAAGTTTGTTTTACCTAATGAATTCTTCACTTAATTGAAACTAAAGGTAAGTTTAATGGTCACTATCTTTATTATATGAAAGCTTGTTTCTTGCTACCCTTTTTCGCCTTTATTCCGTGAATGATAAGCTACAGAGTAACAGTATCTTGTTATCAAGGCCAAAGCATTATGTTCACTTTCTAGTAATTATGAATTATTGTGTTGCAAGCTAACTAATGAAGACACCGGAGAGATTATATTCTTTATATATAGAGCAACACATGATGACATCAAAAGCCGTACTGTAGTAAGCTTTATGCCATTAGAAGCATAAGTTCTGAAGTAGTTGAAGAATACTGGATTACAGTAGTAGACTTATGCCACTGAAAGTATTATCTAAAGGGAAATTAGGATATTTTAAAAGGAGTCAAGTTTAAGTGTAGAGTGTTTTAATTTTAATTTATTTCTTGATTTCTTTTCTATACTGACCTTGAATGCATAGAAGAAAGATCAAATACTTAGTTTGTCTACTTTAATAACTTAATAAATTTACTTTTATTTCTTGGATTATCCTTGATTTAAGGAAGTTGTGATGTTGGACAGCTTTCTTCTTCAAAGGCTGTTCTGGTATTGTGAACCTGTGAATTGATGGTTAGGTGGGGGAACTTGAATTGGTAGAGTTTGGTAAATGACAATTCTTGGGGTTTAGAGAGGTTAGTCTGGGGCTGGTTGTAATTGTAAACAGTGTAGCAAAATAATAAGAAGAAATCGTATAAAAAGCCTTAGGAATCACACACTAGAGGTTGGTTTTATCAGACAATCACCAGAACATTAATGCTGGAAATTTTCTCATAGTAAATCTACCTTTCAATAAAAAGATTACATATAGAATCCTAGCACACCTGGTCAAATAAAAACTAGCACTCCTAGTGGAATTAGGGCTTTAATAGATACTTGAGACTCTAATTAGGAAACTAACCAATTAACAAAGTAACGAACCTGACTTAAAATGACGATACCTAAATTATAATAAAAACCCAACAGCGTAAGTGAAAGCCCAAAATAAGACTCTTAGGCATGTAGATCTTTGATTTCCTGCAAACTAGAAAATTTAAAAAATGTCCTTCCCACTTAGAAAGCTAGAAATCAGAATGAGATAAGAACATGCAATTTTAACACAAATAAATCTAAAGTATTATTCTAAAGCAAATGATAAAGCCTACTCAAGCTCCCAACTAAGCTCTCATCATTGGACACATACCAAGTTTAAGGCTTGGGTATTACAAGAAGCCTTAAGACTTCTCCTAAGCATCTTTGGAGGCTGCTGCCATTATGCTCCATCAACTTGTTTATGAACTATGAATCAGATGACACTTTGATTCTGCAGTGAGAATTTTCGGATACCCTTTTTGTGGCATTTTGAAACTGCAATAACTTTTCTTATCTGTTTCTCATGGAAGCCTGTTGGCTGCAACAGATGCTTTATACATATTCATGCCAGTTGGCTTCTAAGTTATGGGTTTGTATAGTAATTCTACTGTATAAGTTCTTTGAAAGATTAATGTATAAACCTCTGCAAAATGATTTCAAATTTATCTCTTTTGCTTTGGTAAATGATTCTGGACTGTCATAATTGGAAGTTTTCACTTTGAACCGATAAGTAACAAATTCACATCAAGTTATCATCTATTAGTTCTCACATTTCTTCCACACTATCTTTTTCCCTTGTATAGTCCCATGTTGAACTGAAAACAGCCCCAGCTGACTTTCGCTTCCCTACAACAAATCAAACTAGACATTGTTTCACCCGCTACATTGAGTTTCACAGGTACATTGCTTGTTAATTTTCAAATTCTGCTTGTTAGGAAACTATCAAATGTAATTTGTTTTTAACTTTTATTCTTAAAATCAACTACAGGTGCTTGGCTGCAAAAGGTGAAGAGTCTAATGAATGTGAGAGATTTGCCAAATACTATCGTTCTCTTTGTCCTGGTGAATGGGTGAGTATACCTAGTTTTTTTTTTTATCGTCATAAGTAGACAAGAGTTTGACTCGTTGCAATGGAATTTTGCTGTATATAATTATATTTTATATAAACTTTATTTGTTCACAAGCTTAAGTATGCCTTATATATGTCATGGCATCATTGATAAAGCTTGTGACATAATCTGTGGTTTTAGATGCCAACTGATGCATACAAATAATTGTAAATAAGAAATAAATTATCCTCTGACATAAAGGGCATAAGCAAATTACAGGTGCTTTTGTTTTCACACGAGATGATATTGTGTTTCTGTTGAGAAGTATAGACTTTTGCATCTGTACTTTTTCCTACTGATCAGCAGAAGCAATATAGCATATTAGTATACTATAAACTCTTATATAGGTTATGATTGATAGGATTATGATTGATATTGCTGATGATGATAATTAAAAATATGAAAGAAGTGTCTACTTGAACATGTTATCATAAAGTTTGTCAAGATTTTAGATGGATTATCTACCTTTGAGTTAAATAGTATATAGAGAAATGTTTATAACCTGGTATCAAATATCATATCCTAGTGTAAATCTTCTTTGAATGACCCGGTATCAAATATCATATCCTAGAATAAATCTTCATTGAAGGACTTTTACGCTCATATATGTTTCTATGCTATACTTGTTCAGATAAGGTGATCAAACTAATTGTGATTTATGTGGACTGCATTTAGTTACTAGTTGCTACTTTAAAGGCTAAAACCAACTTTTGGGACCTAATCTCTATCCAAATTCAAATTTTAAGATCTCATCTTTCATTTTTACCAATTCAGGACCCAAAATTTTAATATTCTCTTCATTCAGGCTTGTCTCTATTGGTAGTGAGAGTGTGGCTACACAGTTCGTTATCTTTGACAGATGTCAAAAAAAAAATGCCAGGTGGCATACTGATATGAAAAGTACATAATATAAAACTTATTTTTCTTTGTTAAAAATATATGGGTGAATAATTAAAGCCTTCTAAGCTAAAAGAAAAAGAAAAGCTATCTTCCCGAAGTGAAACCCAAGGCTTTTGCCTGTTCCTATCTTCTATATGGTTTCTGGCTTCATCATAGAAGTAAAATAAATAAATAAATAAATAAATGGCTTTAATGAAAATGTCAAGCAAATTTTATTCACTCAGAATCGAAATGTTTAAAACATCAACATAAGTATATAGTTCCAAAACAAAATGGGACATAATCCATAAAAATAACAGATACCATCCATCAAAATGTTTGTCATCTAGCCAAACTATTAACAACCCAAAAAGTTAAGGCTGTTAAACCACCACAATGAAGACATTTTAGGTGGTCTTTGTTTTCTTTCCTTTCATTGAGCTAGAACTTGCTGTTTGACTTTCTTGTGTACCAATAATCTTATTGGTTCCTTCTTTTTTTTTTAACCTTTGAAAGTATGGATATCAGCCTTTCACTCTCATACTAGGCTACAGATGTAAAAAAAGTAGTAACAATTAAATTTAACAGGGGAAAAAAAAAAAAAGCAATGGCATTTTCTAAATAAAAGAAGAGAAAAAAAATTTTGAAGTCTTACATTATTGATAATTTTTCTTACAGTATCAGGATTTATGTATATATTATTCATACCCTTCAATTTTCTTCTGGGTTTGGGCTTTCTTGCAAAGTCTTCTTGGTCTTGTCTTTCATAATTCTTGCCACCAAAGTTTCATTCCTCCTAGCAAATCCAGAAATGGCTTTCTGCCTTGATGTTTTATTCCTCCTTAATTCTTCCTTCTTTTTTACCTTTTGTGAATGTTGGTTCTTTCTTGAATTCATGCTTTTTGATTTCTTGTTTTTTGTTTACTTTTTTCGATTATTTTACCCATTTCTTTTGGAAATCCACTTGGCCTTAAAAATGTTATTATTTATGTGTGAAAAACAGACCGTTAGAGACATGCCAGAAATAGGAGAATATTGAAATTTTAGGTCCTGAATTATTACAAATGAAAGATGAGATTCTAAAATTTGAATTTGGTAAAGATTGGATCCCAAAAACTGGTTTTAGCCCTACTTTGTTTGACCCCAGGTGCAGTGGTAGGCTGGTGACTGCTTTGTTAATTATTCAGATTTTATTTAATCTAGTAGTCATTGTTTTTTTAATTTTATTTAATTATTGAGATTTCATATGTGCCCTCTGCTATTGGTGGGCTGGTTGATCATTGATTAACAGAATAACCATCCTAGTCTTCACTGTTTACATTCTACACATTCTAAATTATTTTGATTATTTTCTTTCGTGCTTGCATTGAGAGCTACTTGTAAAGGAAATAGAAGAGAAATAAGTCGGGGCATTGTATTCAACTCGTGTTTCCCATTTTACTATTTTGGATGTTGCTGAAATTGCTGCAGGTTGAGAGGTGGAATGAGCAGAGGGAGAATGGTACTTTCCCGGGTCCTCTGTGAATCACACATTGGAAATTAGGTGATCCTTCTCTTGCATGGATAACTCATTTTGCTTTCTTGATCATGTCTTTAGCTTGTTTCAATGTTTATCCTTGAATTTTTCGAATTAATAAGCTACAAATGGAGATTTGTTGAATTTATCAAGCATTGATGCACTATTGGTGAATGAATCAGTAAATAAAACTGGAATGTGACCTGATGTTTTTTCTGATGTCTTAATTCATGAACCTGCTTTTTTGATTCAGATTGTTTCATCTTCATTTACAGTTTAGTGGTGTGTCACTGTTTCAGTGAACAGCAAAGTCAGTTGCAAACAAGCTGAGAAAACAGAGGGTTAGTTTTACATTGTGGTTGAAAAAAAAAAACTTGGGTTGAAAAAAGTATGTTTAAAAAGTGGTAAAAAAATGTGGTTTAAGAATTTTTAAGTGTTTAGTTTTGTTATGAAAAAAATATTGTGAGAAATTGAAAAAAAAAAAAAGCATGTTTAAAATAATAAAAGTTTAGAAATGTGAGGATAATAAAGTTATTTTATTTAAAAGCTAGTTTTCAAATTACAAAAACTTTTTTTTATTATTTTTTTGTTTGAATTACCTAATCATGATTTTAATTTTAAAAGTCAAAATTTATTACTTGTTTAATATTATGTTTGCGGTGAAACATAATTTATGTCAACAACGATGCGATGCTAAACAAGTCAAAATCATATTCTTTTGGTAAAAGTTTAGAAAAATCTTATTACATTAAATGATTATGAAAGTTTGCTACGTGTGAGAAGCCATCAGCAGGGTTTTTTTTTTGGATGTAATCGAAATGGGCTTTAGATTTCTGAACTTTTGGCGAGAAAAAATGATTTGTTGGGTCAATATAATCTTAGGTCTTGTTCAAAAATAGTTTTAAATTTTTTGTGTAAATTTCATGTATTCTTTTTTTTTTTTATAAATATTTTTTAACAAAAATGTTATATTTTTTATGAAAATGAAGCATTGACTTGTATCCAAATAAGTTTTTATTTCAAATAAAAAAACAATTTATGTTAGGGTTTATTCTGGATTTAAATTAAAATTAAAGGTTTATTTGAATACAAATTAAAAGTTCATAGTTTATTTGAATTTAAATTAAAGATTAAGAGTTTATTTGGATTTGATAAAATGTTATTTAGTGTAATATCTTAAATTTAAGTTGTATATAGAAAATTATTCGATGTGGTAAGATATTTTTTTTGTAAAAAGATGGATTTGTTTTGAAGAGACAATTTTAGAGAAAAAAATAAACGAATTAAAATTGCTGTCGGCGAATACTTACTTAGACAAATTACATCAAAGGATGTGGAAAATACAAAGTGATTACCTCACTTAATATATAGTTGTCAAATGATGATTATATAATTAAATAGACTTGAAATTTGAAACCTGGAATTCAATGGCAGGTAAAAACAAAACAACACTTGCTTCTAATAAATAATACTAGTAATTGTTTAACTTTAAATAAATAAAAAAAAATTGAGAATATATTTATATAAAATATAATGAAGCCATAGTACGACATCATGTTGTAGTCAGCATTTTTCAAATGTCTGTTGGTTCACATCTTTGGAATGTTCTTTAACCCAAAGGAATAATTTTCTCTACTATAAACTATAAATATATAAATGATTTTTGTTAACGAATATTTTTTAAAATTAGTATATTATAATAATATATTTATTCAATATTATTGAAAATAATAAATAAAATTATCAACTTCTACATTTAATATAATATTCTCTTTCATTTATTTGCATCTACTTTGAATCTCAAACAACACTAGAGACATCCACATTCTAAAACCTAAAATAATGTAATATATATATATATATATATATATGAACTCTATAGAAAACCCTAAAATACTATATACATGTATATAGTGCACTTGCATAAGGCTTACATGACTATTAGTTAATATTTTTAACTTGTAATAAAATTTGTTAGCTAACAATTAAGATAAATAAAAATAATATATAGAGTTTGGTTTAAATATTTTTAATCACCTTATACTTTTTGTGAAACTTTTATTGTAATAAAAGATAACATTATGCAAAAAAAAAATTGATAATTTTCTTTGTATCAATGAAGCATATACAGAGCTTATTAACACTGTCAGGGAAAAGGTTAATACCGATGAAATTTTTCGTTGATAATATCACTTATTCCATCGATAATATTATTAACGATGAAATTTATAGACAGAAATTTTCGTCGATGTCTTTCTTTAGTAATAATATTTCATCGATAAAAAAATTGTCAGTAACGTGTGAGATATTATCTACGAATTTTTTTGTAAGTATTCGTTGATGATCTTACCAATGGAAAATTTCATTGATAAATCTCTCGTTAGACTTTTTATTCTGTGAGAAAATTTACCAACAGATTGCTTATGGATAATTTTTCGTCGGTAATCCATCGATAAATAAATGCTAACTTTGATTTTACATTTCGTCGCTAATTGTTGACGGTAGTAACAGTTTCCCTGGTATTATCATTATGTTTACAATTTGGGTAAGGGTACTAGAATAGCTATGATGCATTTCAAGATAAATCTATTGAGAGAGCTTAAATGCTTAATATTGGCATACATAACTAGATAATTACAGTTTGCAAGCGGGAGCTTAGAGAGGTTATACAAGAACTTATCATTTGCCAATTAATTGGCCATCCAACAGCTGATCCTTGAGCTTGATTCGCTTGCATGTAGTAGTTTAATTTAAGAAAAAAATCAATTATTGCAATATATCCAAGTAATACTTTGATTTGTGATTGTTGTGAACTAATCAAAAGAGATAGGTTGTAATCTTGTAGAGATTTGTCATATCTTCGAACAAGGCAACTGTTGTGTTGTTTTTTTCTTCTGTTAATATAGTGCATGTTGCAACTCCAAGAATTTTAGTATTGGAAGATTTTCCTTTGGATGTTCTTTTTTCTTTTATATCTTATATGTACAAAAAAAAAAAAAGTGTATACTTTAAATTCCAAAATACTAAGATTTATTCTCATTCATTAAAATTTTATTAGACCTGATCATGGATCGGGTTGGATCGCGATTTGGAAAAAAATTTCTTATCTAAGCCCGTATCAGACCGGGTCCGAACCAATCCGAAAACTCGTTTTGTTGTTCAAAAAATATTAAAAAATAGTTTTTATATTAATATTTATATACATTTTATAATTAAATTTAAATTAAAAAATATATATTTTTTATTTAATGAATAATAATTCAGGCAGAGCTAGGTCGACTCGAATTACCAAAATCCTTATCCAAATTTGGCCCAATTCGAGTCGAATTTTTTGAACCGGACGAGTAACCTGACCCATGAGCAGTTCTAGATCTTATTACACAAGTGTTATATTCATGCATGAATATAACCAAAGTTCAATAATAAGAGAAATTGAAAAAAAAAATTTGACAAGAGAAATTAAAGAATTAGAGAAGTTCATGAAATCTCCTAATTTTTTTGGATATCCTCCGAAATGTGAAATAATGGAACCACAACACAAAAGGATTTGTTTGTGATCACTTGTTTGATGTTTTTCTTTTACAAGGACAAATCTATTTGCAAGAATTTAAAGTAGTTTTCACTTTCAATTTACACATAAAAAAAGTATAAATATAACAAAACAAATTGTTCACTCATCAAACACGTTTCAACTTTGACAATGTTATATATAATAGTAAGAAGTTTGAAACTTAAAAAAGAAACTTTCCCAAAAGTTTCCGAAGGTAGGCATTGCCAAAGATTCTATTTTTATTGTTAATTTCTTTTTTTTTTTTTTTTGTTATTTAAAATTTAAAAATTTATAATTTGCTTCCATACTAAATTTTATTTATTATGTTCTTACAAATCTTGATATTAGCATCAACAAAGAACTATTTGTAGGACTAATCAAGATAATCCAGATTTTATCAATTGAACCTTTTTTATTAATATTTTAATATATCAAAATTGCAGAAGTTTCGTTTTTTAGGAGGAAAACGTGTGAAAGGATAGAGGGTGATTTGATCAAACACCAGCGGCGTCGCGTCAGTAAGCCGAATCCGAGTGACGCGTGCTGTGCTTTGTGTTTTTCCCATTTTGACTACTAAGACGTAAGACTGATGAAAAAGTAAAAGGCTGGCTTACCTTAAAGGATTTAGCAAACAAGTATAAAAATATTTTTTAAAATTATTATATATAATAATATTTTTATTAAATATATTAAAATTAATAAATAAAATTATTAATTTTTATATTTAATATAATATTATTATTATAAATAATATATTAATTAATTATATAAAATATTTTTAAAATACTCATTAACAATTTTTTTTATATTTATTAATCATATCACTTTTTCGTTCAAAACTACTAAATAAAATAATATGGTGTACAGACTTTGACCAAATCATCCATCGCCAATAAACAAACAATTACACTCTGTCTGTCCGGCTAATGCTATTTGTCACCTACCCATTAACCACGGTTGATTTAATGCTTTTTAAATTAATAAATAATAATAGTCACTTGCTTTTTAATTCTTCAATTTATTTTAGTCATTTTTTTAAAAGCCCAAATTGGTTACATGTGCTGCCGCATCTGTAAAAGAATTTTTTTTTTAAAAAGAAAATAAGCAGCTACGCTTGGTTTTGTAAAAAAAATTTGAGCAATCAAAATTTCGGTACTAACGAAAAAAAAAAAAAAAGTTTGTCTGCCTACATATATTCTTATATACTTTAACATTTAGATATTCCAGAATCAAAACACATCCTAAATGTTTGTATCTAATTTTATATTTTTAATAATTTTTTTTTTTATAAATTCATCGATTAAATTAATATTATTTAACTCGTAATACTAACTCAATTAGACATTGTATAGAAATATATGTATTATGTTTTGAACTTACTAGGATAAAATTTATAATAATAAAAGGATTTTGCTAACAAGTGCCCTAAGGGCACTTGTTAAGGTTATTATATATAGTAATATCACTAAAAAGATAAATTGTAAGTATAGTAGTTAGCAAGGGTCGAGTCCTCAGGGATTGGGTTTTAGTTTATAAGTTAATAGTTTAAAACTTAAATTCAAGAACAATAAAAGAAAAGGGGTTTTTGAAGCCAGATTTAAACTAAAATAAATAATAAGAATAAGATGCAAGGCGGTATAACCAGCCAATAAAAATATATATACTAAATTAGGCGGTATAACCAGCCAATAAAAATATATATACTAAATTAGGCGGTATAACCAGCCAATAAAAATAAAATAAAGTTAATATACAAATTAGGCGGTATAACCAGCCAATAAAAATAAATATAAAAAATAAGCAAACTAAAAGTAAGAAAACAAATAAGTAAGAAGAATCAAATATGAAAAATATGGTTAAGGTTTCATTCTCCACCACTAGACATCATTAAGAATCAATTTCAGATCTATCAATCCAACTATCAAAGTTAACAACCGTAGATAACAACAAGCTCTGTTACCCCAATCTTTCCTTAGTTTGTCGTTAAATAGAACAAGCTCTCTATTTAATCTCTAACCATTAAACAACCTAGAATAAGCTCTCTAAATTCAATTTAATGGCAGCTTTATGATGAGAAAGATAGGTTGATCTAAGCAACAAACACATAAGCTCGGATTGTTCAACTTAGGTTATGTTCCACTTTGCAATTATTGAAAACTTGACCATAATCATTAATCACAAATTGCCACTTATGAATAGGAAATCAAGACAATTACACGGATCAAGACTCCTAAACTAGCAATAGATAATTATCAAGATCTATCTAGTTGTACACCTAAATAAATCTAGACAACATCATGAACAATTCTTGTAGAAGAACATAAGCAACTTTGATAGAAAATTAATGATAGATAGAATATGAAAATCAATCACAAAACATGTCTAGGGCTTTGAAATCACCCTTAACCAAATAGAAGTTTAGCCTAGCATAGGCATTGTAAACATAAACATAAAATTAAAGAGAATCTAAGAAGAAAATAAAAGAAAGAAAGAAGAATAAGAAAATAAAGAAAAAGAAAACTAGAGAAAAGAAAGAAGAAGAAAACTTAGAGAATTTTATTACAATGGCTAATTTCCTACCAATGTACAATATGATCCTCTACAATCATCCAAGGCCCTCTATTTATACACATTTTGGAAGGCTAAATGACAAGAGACAAGCTTTACAAATTTCAAAGGTAGGTATAATAGGTGGGTGAATTTTTCTAACAATTTTCGTCATATTGTATGACAATTTTGATCAGCCAACTTGATGGTCGATTTCGTCAATGTTGGAGGCCTGATCTGATCACATGGTCTTCTAGAAAAAGGTTCCCCTATCAGTTACGGATCTATAACCGTTGGAATCAGCTCATTTGCTGATGTGGATAAGCAGATATGGGCAAAATACGAAAACATGTCAGCACAGACGTCATTGCACATCAGCCAAATTGATGGTCGATTTCGTCAATATTAGAGGCCTGATCTGATCATATGGTCTTCTAGACAAAGGTTCCCGTATCAGTTACGGATCCATAGCCATTGAAATCAGCTCATTTGCTGATGTGGATAAGCAGATATGGGCAAAATACGAAAACAGGTCAGCACAGACGTCATTGCACATCAGCCAACTTGATGGTCGATTTCGCTAGGGAAAACGACTCCGTTTCAAGAAGTATAAAACATGAAAAAGATAGATATGCCTCTTAGCTTTGCACGGCTACAAATTTCAGCCTTATTGCTTCAGTGAAACTCCAGATATAGCTGATATGGAAAAATGTGTCGGAACTGGAACTGAACTGGATTTGCCCTTATCACTCAAAGAAACTTGTGAAAAACACCAAATTACATAAAAATATAAAAGATCATAAACACAATTAGACTAAACAATAATAACTCGTATTTGACACAAAACAATAATAAAACATAACTAAAAACTATATAATTATACGAGTTATCACACCCCCACACTTAGATTGTTGCTAGTCCCTAGCAACGACTCAATAAAAATAAAATAAGAAAATCTAATCTAATCCACTTTCGTAGGAAATCACGGTGGCACTTAGCATGTGACACAAGCCTTTAAACCCCTAGGTGTCCCTAGTGGACGAGTTTAGTCTCGTGAGGGTTTACTAGAACGATACCCACAAACATTGAAAAATTAAAATATAAATAAACTTCATATAAATAAACTACATATACTAAAAATATTTACTCATAATCCTTTTAATACAAATTAGAGACAATATTTGAACAAGTCTTATAAACTAATCAATAGCTTAAAAAATTTCACAAAAAATCATGCTTGAATGTAAATTGTTTGAGTTAAGCCAATATTAGCATAACATATCTCAATCAAAATAGTGCATGTTCAAATTTAATCTCAACTTCTCACATGGGATACTCTCTTGATTTTCACTCTTTAAAGTAGTGGTAAAGTGTTTACACTCAATCAATCTCATGAAAACACTTCTACCATATGCTTGCTTGTCCACCTATTCTCCACTAAAAGATCATGCAACTTCATAAATCAAGAGGTCTTTAATCAAGGTTGTAATGGGGCCAAGGGGTTTGTAATGTGGTTGAAGAACAAAAGGATAAAGATATCACAAAGGTTCCAAAGAGTTCATAAAGTTTAGAGACATAAAAAGATTATACAAAGAAACTTCTCAAAACTCTTTACAAGTACATAGTCACCTAGGCCGGATATTCATGTTGGGCCTTTTCTTCATTCTAAACAACTTTGTAACATCTTTTTCTTTTTCCACAAATTCAAGAGATGATTCATTTTTTTTTTATATAGGAATGTATTTGCCAGTATTCCATTTCTTTTTCTCTTGACTTTTCTTTTCTTTTCCCCCCGCACTTATTTCTTGTTTCTAACCAAAAAATATCCCTTGTCTTTGCAACTTGTCTCAAATCATGCTAATTCATCTTTGGAACAAAGGTAAAGATATAAGTATATTTAGGTTAGGGACAAGTTATGGTTACCAAAGAGATAGCTTATTCAATGTAGGCTCAAATTGGTTCACTAAGGGTGTGTTCTCTTGGAACATCAATAAGGGATGGCTGTTTGGCTCTGGTTATAATCCTAATGCCTCTATCATATTCATGTTGTCACATGTATCAATATAGTCTCAAACGGTTTAAAGCAAGTTCTAGAGAATCATGTAATCATAAGAGCACTCAAGAAAGAAATTAGATTGATTTGTATAATGCATCAATCATTTTAGGCTCAAAAACTCACAATGATGATTATACAAGTCAGTTTTAAGTCTAAACATGCTTCTTTCTCAATCAACATATCATATTAACATTGGCTCATAAAAATTAGTATCAAGCTTAATTCTCATGAAAATCTTCTCACTAATAAATCTGTTTTAGACTTATGCAATTCATATCTCATCATTGTATTAAAAAGGAACTAAAACATACTAAAAATAATAATAATAAAGACTCATAAAAAAAATAGTAGACGAAAATAAAAGAAATCCTAAATCATTCCCCCCACACTTAATTCTTACATTGTCCTCAATGTAAGTCTATTAACCCAAATGAAAGAATCATGTGTAAGAGAAAAGAACTAATAACATAAGAATAGGAACAACTAGATTCAAAACAAAACAAACTCATGCAACCTAAATAATCCTAAAATACTAAAGAAAAATTAACAAGTAAACATAAAAAGATTAAAATCAAACTGACAAGGTATGTCTCAAGTCTCCCTTACTCAGACCTTGTTCAGAATGAATACTTCTAAATGGCTTAAAACACAACAAATTTTTTTTTTTTTTTTAATTAGCAAAATATGTCCCTTACCCCCTACTAAAATATGACATTGTCCCCAATGTCAAATTTTAAAGGTAGAATTTAGGAGTTATTACCTGCAGAGGTTGCTAACCACTTATTATAACTGAGACACAACAAACAAAATGTTAGATAATGTCACAAAGACAAAGTGCAATCCACTCCTTGCTCGTCCATATCTCTTTTTCTTTTTCCGAGCATTTGCGAAACAACCGTAGCAGATAAACACTCATAAGCTTTGAGCTTTTTGAGTAAATCTTCAATGGTTGTAGCAGAAATTATGGTTCTCCTTGCCTCCACGGTAGGTCCACAAAAATCTGTGAATAATTTTGGCACGACTCCTAGAACTGGACTTCCTCCGGCGTGTGCTGCTGTAGCGACTGCTCCCATTAAACCCGTACTACCGCCTCCATAAATCAAGTGGATCTTTTGTTGGGCAAGTATTACTCCAACTCTTATGGCTTCATCAGCGAATATGTTATTTTTCCCTGGATAAGCACCTCCAAAGACACAAATTTTTTTAATGCGCTGGGACGAAGTACTTTCCATTTTTTTTTTCTTCGAGTGCCTGAAAGAGAATGAGTACATGGTGTAATATATAAAGGACTAAGTAGTGAATCAGACAAGAGTAATAATGTCGCCGAAAGTGTATCTGACCTGTCAGAAGAAAATATTAACCTAACAAAAGATTTTTGCGTGATTTCAGGAAGAAAATCAAAAAGAGAAGAAAAAATCAACCGTAAAAGACAAATAAAAAAAACGAGAATAATTACACAAATCGAACAACACGTAAATTAAACCAAAATAAAGTTATTGCAAATCAAACCAAAAACTGAGAAGTCATTTATTGTAGTTGTGATTGTGGCTCACATCTTCCTCTGGTTTTACGTCCAGAAACGGCTTAAACGCCTTCTATGAGTCGAGGATATGCTTCCCATCCAGTTTTCTTACAAGCTGGCAAACAGGGTCTTTTAACATCAGATTCCCAAGATGTTGCCATTCCCTTTGGAATTGCGGCCATAAATCAAGAATTTCTCTTTGTACGTCTCCACTAGGATGCGTCTCAAGAGAAAGTTGGATATTACCCAAATTCTCCTTACTCAGTCCATCCTTAATGAATTCAATTTTATCATCTCGATTAGAGGACGGAATCCCAATAGAACGACATTTACCGTTACACGTCCATCGTGCACATTTGTGGCAATTTGAACTCATGCGCTTTGCTCGTCGCTTCTTTGCAAAAGTGCTTCTACCTGTACCTGGTAAATGCGAAATAGGAAGATATTCATCTTCACGTACCTTGGCTTCAATTATCCAACGTATGTCTCCAGGAATCCCTTTGTGCATAAGCATTCTTAATCTTTCAAATCGAACTTGGTAAAGCTTCAGTAAAATATTTCGAGGAAAAGGAGGAAATCGTTTCTGCAATCTTGTAAGAATATCATCCATCCTGAAAAAAAATGAAAAAAGAAATTGAAAGAGAAATTTATATACAATATCAGTTTTGTGGGTAGCTGATGGAACCGACTTAAATAATCACGGAGTACCGTTATCCGCCATTTAACCGGGGTTAAAAAAAATAAAAAATAAAAATTATATTTACATCTAGTTATTTTCAAAACAAGGATCAGAAAGAAAAACAACATAAAAAGACTCAAAAACAAAACACTCTAAATAAAATCCTAAAATACTAAACAAATAAACATAAAAATAAATAAATAAAAACAATAAAAATAATAAAAGGAAAAGGAAAAGAAAGCAAATCTGAGTATGGCAGGTTGGTAATGCTTTCACTAATTAGGCTGCCTCCCCCAATTAGCACTTGATTTAAGTTGTCCAACCTAACCAACACCCCTTCTTGGCTTTTTAGGCTTGTTAGGCTCATACATGAAACTTCCCAAATTTGAGCGTTTGATAGGAAGCTTTCTTTGCACAAAAGTAGATGCATTCTCCATTATAAGTATTATTCCATCATCCTTTGTAGTGCATTGCTCATTGAGGAATGGTGCATCTTTTGGTACTTGTTGAATGGCATCCATAAACAAATTGTTTAAGGTTTCCAGCATGTTTTGTTCATGTTCCTCCTCCTTGAACTTTGTGAATCTACTAGGGAAAGGTGGAGAAGAAACATTAGTAAAAATTGGAACTTTAAACGTTACCTCAGGTGCCGAAATACTCTTATTTGTATTTGTGGCTTCATTATCCTCAAGAATAGAATCCATCTCTAATTCTGTCTCATCCTTATCTTGTTCCTCATTCCTCAAGGTCACAATAGTAGTATTCTCCTTTGGGTTAATCATTGTTTGGGCAGAGAGTTCTTCAGATCTTTGTGCTACCCATACCACCATACTACTAGCCAATAGGCTCATTTGCCTTTCCAAACTCTGGATACTTGCCCTTGTTTCCTGTTGAAATTGCAAAGTATTAGTAACAAGAGAATAGACAAGATCTTCTAAAGAAGTACCTGAGTTTTGAGTCATATGTAGTGGCTGAAAAAGATCTGGTTCTTGAGACCATGATTGATTAAATCTAGATGGATGAGTGTAATTGGCATAAGGATCTACTTCTTGGTAATTTTTCGAGTAGCCATAATTAGTATGATCCCACCATCCCTCATGGTAAGTGTTTGAGTAATGATCATACTGTTGGTCTTGGAACACTTGATGGCCTTGACATCCTCCCATGGCCAATTGTTGAACTGGGAAGGTGAGATTGGCTTGTTGATTCTCCATGTTCATGTATGCCACCAACTCTTCAAGTGTTAGATTGCTCAATTCCATCGTTTTTTTATTTTTATTTTTATTTTTTAAATTTGAAAAGAAAAACTTGTATGTACAAGAAAATAAAACTAATTAGAACTGAAAATAAGAATAAACCAAGTAACAAATAAACTAAAGAAACAATCCCCGGCAACGGCGCCAAAAATTTGATGCACCCAAAAGAGTGTATCTTATTTAACCTTGCACCAAAAAGATAAATTGTAAGTATAGTAGTTAGCAAGGGTCGAGTCCTCAGGGATTGGGTTTTAGTTTATAAGTTAATAGTTTAAAACTTAAATTCAAGAACAATAAAAGAAAAGGGGTTTTTGAAGCCAGATTTAAACTAAAGTAAATAATAAGAATAAGATGCAAGGCGGTATAACCAGCCAATAAAAATATATATACTAAATTAGGCGGTATAACCAGCCAATAAAAATATATATACTAAATTAGGCGGTATAACCAGCCAATAAAAATAAAATAAAGTTAATATACAAATTAGGCGGTATAACCAGCCAATAAAAATAAATATAAAAAATAAGCAAACTAAAAGTAAGAAAACAAATAAGTAAGAAGAATCAAATATGAAAAATATGGTTAAGGTTTCATTCTCCACCACTAGACATCATTAAGAATCAATTTCAGATCTATCAATCCAACTATCAAAGTTAACAACCGTAGATAACAACAAGCTCTGTTACCCCAATCTTTCCTTAGTTTGTCGTTAAATAGAACAAGCTCTCTATTTAATCTCTAACCATTAAACAACCTAGAATAAGCTCTCTAAATTCAATTTAATGGCAGCTTTATGATGAGAAAGATAGGTTGATCTAAGCAACAAACACATAAGCTCGGATTGTTCAACTTAGGTTATGTTCCACTTTGCAATTATTGAAAACTTGACCATAATCATTAATCACAAATTGCCACTTATGAATAGGAAATCAAGACAATTACACGGATCAAGACTCCTAAACTAGCAATAGATAATTATCAAGATCTATCTAGTTGTACACCTAAATAAATCTAGACAACATCATGAACAATTCTTGTAGAAGAACATAAGCAACTTTGATAGAAAATTAATGATAGATAGAATCTGAAAATCAATCACAAAACATGTCTAGGGCTTTGAAATCACCCTTAACCAAATAGAAGTTTAGCCTAGCATAGGCATTGTAAACATAAACATAAAATTAAAGAGAATCTAAGAAGAAAATAAAAGAAAGAAAGAAGAATAAGAAAATAAAGAAAAAGAAAACTAGAGAAAAGAAAGAAGAAGAAAACTTAGAAAATTTTATTACAATGGCTAATTTCCTACCAATGTACAATATGATCCTCTACAATCATCCAAGGCCCTCTATTTATACACATTTTGGAAGGCTAAATGACAAGAGACAAGCTTTACAAATTTCAAAGGTAGGTATAATAGGTGGGTGAATTTTTCTAACAATTTTCGTCATATTGTATGACAATTTTGATCAGCCAACTTGATGGTCGATTTCGTCAATGTTGGAGGCCTGATCTGATCACATGGTCTTCTAGAAAAAGGTTCCCCTATCAGTTACGGATCCATAACCGTTGGAATCAGCTCATTTGCTGATGTGGATAAGCAGATATGGGCAAAATACGAAAACATGTCAGCACAGACGTCATTGCACATCAGCCAACTTGATGGTCGATTTCGTCAATATTAGAGGCCTAATCTGATCATATGGTCTTCTAGACAAAGGTTCCCGTATCAGTTACGGATCCATAGCCATTGAAATCAGCTCATTTGCTGATGTGGATAAGCAGATATGGGCAAAATACGAAAACAGGTCAGCACAGACGTCATTGCACATCAGCCAACTTGATGGTCGATTTCGCTAGGGAAAACGACTCCGTTTCAAGAAGTATAAAACATGAAAAAGATAGATATGCCTCTTAGCTTTGCACGGCTACAAATTTCAGCCTTATTGCTTCAGTGAAACTCCAGATATAGCTGATATGGCAAAATGTGTCGGAACTGGAACTGAACTGGATTTGCCCTTAATTCTAGTAATCTGAAATCACTCAAAGAAACTTGTGAAAAACACCAAATTACATAAAAATATAAAAGATCATAAACACAATTAGACTAAACAATAATAACTCGTATTTGACACAAAACAATAATAAAATATAACTAAAAACTATATAATTATACGAGTTATCACCTACATATATTCTTATATACTTTAACATTTAGATATTCCAGAATCAAAACACATCCTAAATGTTTGTATCTAATTTTATATTTTTAATACTTTTTTTTTTATAAATTCATCGATTAAATTAATATTATTTAACTCGTAATACTAACTCAATTAGACATTGTATAGAAATATATGTATTATGTTTTGAACTTACTAGGATAAAATTTATAATAATAAAAGGATTTTGCTAACAAGTGCCCTAAGGGCACTTGTTAAGGTTATTATATATAGTAATATCTTCATTCAGTGTATCGGAAATGATGAATAAAGTTGTCAACTTTTGCATTTAATACAATATTATTACTATAAATAGTATATTAACTAACCTTAACAAGTGCCCTAAGGGCACTCGTTAGCAAAACCCATAATAAAATATTATATCTCATATAAACAATAATTAAATTTAATTATTAAATTAGGTAGATAAATCAATCAACCAATCTATAAACAATTCGATAAATTTAATATAATTTTCTTTTTTGAAATAAAGGGTCGACTTCATTAATTAAAGGGAAGTACAATCATCAACAATAGCTTGAACAATTACATTAGGCCTTTCTTCCATCCAAACAATATCATCTGAAACTTGAAAACCATGTTTTGCAAGAATGTAGCAGCCAGATTCCCTGTTCTTCCAATATGCCGGATGCAGCAGAATTAAAAAGATGCAATTCTTGACTTGCCTTCATCAATGATCGGCCAATCGGTGAAAAACTGAGTCAGAAGCTTTGAGTTTATTGATGACCCCCAATGCATCTCCCTCTAGTGTTATCCTTGTGAAACCCAAATCATAGGCAAAGTGATGGAGGCAAAGCTGTGTGAGTTACAGGGAAGCTGGGAATAGGAAGAACAGCTACCGAGATCCTCAACAATGGTGACAAAGAAGAGATTGAGAGAACAAAGAAAGATTGATCTTATTACATGCCCCTTAACAACCTCAGTACATGGTATTTAAAGAAAGCTTAGCTAACAACTCAACTAACTACTTTAACAACTTCTAACTGACATGCTGACGTGGATAACAACCTTAACAGCTTGCTGACATGGACCTAACTAACTTCCAACTGCTTATCTATATTCTTCTCGTAACAATCCCTCCCCCATATCTGAGACTTGTCTTCAAGGCTGGAATTCGGGGAACCTGAGCTGCAAATCATATAGGAATTCCCATGTAGCATCCTCAGGGAAGGAATTCTTCCAATGGACTAGGACCTTAGTTGCAGGTCGATTGCCTCTCCTTACCATCTTCCTGTCTAGAATTGCTAATGGCTCCAAGGCAGGGTTTAATCTTGGAACTGGAAGCTGAGAATGAATTGCAACACGTGGCCCAAGTTTCTTCTTAAGCTGGGAAACATGGAAAACAGGGTGTAGTTGTGACCCTGATGGTAAATCCAGTCTGTAGGCTACTGCACCTACCTTGTCCAATACCAGATAAGGTCCAAAATACTTAGGAGGCAGTTTGTGGAATTGCCTGTCTGCCAGAGAGTTCTGCCTGTAGGGCTGTAGCTTCAAGAAGACCCAATCTCCAATGGAAAACTGCCTATCAGTTCTGTGTTTATCAGCTTGGTGTTTCATCCTAGCTTGAGCCTTTTGAAGATGATGTTTTAAGAGCTGTAACATCTCTTCCCGAGCCTCTAAGCTGGTGTCTACCCGTTGGACTTGTGAATCTCCTCGGAAATAGGGAATGTGAGTTGGAGGAGGATAGCCATACAAGGCTTCAAACGGTGTGACTTGAATTGCAGAGTGGTGGTTAGAATTGTACCACCATTCAGCCAGTGACAGCCACCTGTGCCAATTCTTAGGTTGATCACCAGTGACACAACGCAAGTATGTTTCCAAAGTCCTATTGACCACCTCAGTTTGGCCATCGGTCTGAGGGTGATAGGCTGTGGATAGGTGTAGGGCAACTCCTTGAATTTTGAACAACTCCTGCCAAAATGTGCTGGTGAATACAGGATCCCTATCACTGGTGATGTTGTTGGGTAAACCATGCAACTTAAAAACATTGTCCATGTAAGCCTGAGCCACATCCAAGGCAGTATAGGGATGGGACAACCCAATAAAATGAGCATACTTAGTCAACCTATCCACCACTACCATTACCACATTCTTTCCAGATGATGGAGGAAGACCTTCAATAAAATCCATGCTAACCTGACTCCAAGCAACAGAGGGTATAGGCAGGGGCTGCAGCAGTCCAGGATAGGCACTATTATTATACTTGAATCTTTGGCACACATCACACACCCTTACAAATTGCATGACTTGTTTCTCAAGACCTTTCCAGTAGAACACTATTGACAGTCTTTTGGAAGTGGCTAACACCCCAGAATGACCTCCTGTCCCTCCTTCATGAAATAGTTGTATAAGCTTTGTCTGTAAAGCTAGATTTTTCCCAATCACCACACGTCCTTTCCTCTTTAACTGTTCATCAGTCCAAGTATAAAGAGGATCTGTTATAGTTCCTTGCTGGAGCTGAGAGATCAGATCCTTAGTCACAGGATCATTAACCCAACTTTCTTGTATCTCTTCACAGATATCAGAAGAAACACTAGAAATGGCCATTAGCAACAGCTCATGAGAATGCACCCTGGATAATGCATCAGCTACTACATTCTCCTTCCCCTTCTTATAACTGATCTCATAGTCATATCCCATCAGCTTGGTCAACCATTTGTGCTGTCCTGGGAATGAAATCCTTTGCTGCAGCAGGTACTTCAAACTCTGGTGATCAGTTCTTATGCAGAAGTACCTTCCTATGAGATAGTGGTGCCATTTGGTGACAGCATAGACAATAGCAAGTAACTCCTTCTCATAAACCGAGAGACCCTGATGCTTAGGTGCTAGTATCTTGCTAATGTAAGCTAGGGGATGACCATTCTGCATTAGTACAGCTCCAATGCCCATGACTGAAGCATCAGTTTCAATTACAAATGGTTGTGAGAAGTCTGGGAGAGCCAAGACTGGTTGAGTTACCATGGCTTTTTTCAGTTTCCGGAAGGCCCTGGTTGCTGCATCACTCCATTGGAATTTGTTGATCTTCAACAATTCTGTCAAGGGTTTGCATAGGATGCCATAACCTTGTACAAACCTCTTATAGTACCCTGTAAGCCCTAGGAAGCCTCTGAGTTGACTTACATTTGTGGGTATAGGCCATTGTTGTATGGCCTCGACCTTCTTGGGGTCTGTAGTCACCCCTTTTTCAGAGATAAAGTGACCCAGATACTCTACCTTAGCCTGACCAAAAGAGCATTTACTTTTCATGGCTAGGAGAGAATGCTGCTGTAAGACCTGAAATGTGCACTGCAGATGTTGTAGGTGATCAGGTAAGGATTTGCTGTAAATCAGTATGTCATCAAAGAACACCAGGATGAATTTCCTCAGGTAAGGTCGAAAGATGTCATTCATCAAACTCTGGAAGGTTGAAGGTAAGGCCAAAGGGCATTACCAAAAATTCATAGTGCCCATCACGTGTCTTGAAGGCAGTCTTGGGGATGTCTGGTGGATGCATCCTGATCTGGTGATAGCCTGCCCTGAGGTCAATCTTAGAGTAAATTGTGGATCCATGCAATTCATCCAGTAACTCCTCAATGATTGGAATAGGATACTTATCCTTAATTGTGCCTTTGTTGAGTTCTCTGTAATCAATGCACATTCTCCATGTGCCATCCTTTTTCTTCACAAGTATCACTGGTGAGGAGAATGGACTACAACTGGGTTGAATCAGTCCAGAAGAGAGCATTTCCTGAGTCATTCTCTCAATAACATCCTTCTGCATGCCTGAATGTCTGTATGGTCTTATGTTGATTGCTGAGGTGTCTTCCTTAAGGGGAATTCTGTGGTCATGACCCATGTGAGGTGGTAACTCAGTTGGTTCCTTAAACAAATGGGCATACTTGTTAAGTAACAAGTGTATTTCTTCTGGAACCTGACCATCTTCCTCGAGTTGCAGACTGAATAACTGAATGAAAGAACATTCTGCACCATTTGTCAACTCCTTTACTAAGTGCTTCCCTTTAACTGTTTTAAGCTGGACATCCTTAGTTCCTCCCCTAAGCACATGTCTCTTCCCTTGGACAGTAAATTCCATTCTCAATTGCTTGAAGTCCCATTTCACTTCACCTAGTGTCACCAACCACTGGATCCCCAACACCATATCACAGTGGCCTAAGGGTAAAAGCAACACATCTGTGGTGAACTTAGACCCCTGCAGTATCCATGTGAGATTCCTGCAAACTGAACTGCAAGGGAGGCTGCTTCCATTGGCCGCATCAACTCTCATAGGGCCTACTTCTGAGATCTTGCAGCCTAATTTCTTAGCCATCTCCTTGTCTAGGAAGTTATGTGTACTTCTAGAGTCTATCAGTATGTGGAGGGGCTTCTTGTTCACATGCACTGTCACCCTTATTGTTTGATAGCCTTTTGTTGCCATTCCACTGATGGCGTGAACAGAGATTTGAGGTGTAACTTCCTTTGCCCCCTCTTCTGTCTCCTCTTCCTCTTCCTCAACTTCTACTTCTTCCCTTTCTTCCTCTACTTCCACAAGGTACAGCTGTTTTGGTTTACATTTGTGACCAAATGTGTACTTCTCATCACACCAAAAACACAGACCCTTGGCCATTTTCTCATCCAATTCAGTGCTGGACCTAATCCTTGTATTTCGATCTGGTTGGTTTCTTCTGAATGCTTGGTTAGCAGTGTTTGGGAGACCAAGTGGGGTTCTTGGTGGTAATCTGTTGTGGTTAGGGGTTGGCAGTAAGGGTGGTTTCTTTGGTGCTGGATTGAGTTCTTGGTGAAGAGTGGAGAGGGTGGTTTCTTGAAGTTGTGCCAGTGCATAAGCATGGTGTAAGGTTCTTGGCATAAACATTTTAACAGGGTTCTGTATTGCTGACTTCAAGCCATTCAAAAAAGAAACTAACAACATAGTCCTCTGTCAATTCTACCCTACCTAACAAGAATTCAAATTGATCATAATACTGGGCCACCGTACCTGATTGTCTGAGACTTAAGAGCTCTGTCATGGGATCACCATAGAGCTTGTCTCCAAATCTGGCTTCCACAGCTTGAACATATTCCTGCCATGGAATTGTTTCACACCCTCCTTTGTAACGCACCCAATTTTGGTGCCACTGTAAGGCCCTTCCTTCCAAGTTGATCACTGCGAGCTTGACCCTTGCTTCTGGTGGAGTGTGGTCTACATCAAAGAATTGTTGGCATTTGTAAAGCCAGCCATTGATGTCATCTCCATTGAAGTGGGGAAAATCGATCTTGGTTTGTCTGGTGGCAAAGTACTGGCCTCTCCCTCCCTGAGCTGGTCCATTAGCTTCTCCATGGTGCAACTGAGTCATGATTTGTGTTTGCTGCAGGTTGAGGGCCGAGATATCGCTTCTTAGTGCTGATACGATGCGTTCTTGATTGCTCTCTTGCCCTTGAAGTTTGGCCATCATCTTCTTCAAGGATTCTTTAACTGCTTCTTCAAACTTCCGGAATTCTTGAGACCTTGTGTTTTCTGCCATGGTAGGTGCCAAGAAAGAGGCTACTGATACCACTTGATGGAGGCAAAGCTATGTGAGTTACAGGGAAGCTAGGAATAGGAAGAACAGCTACCGAGATCCTCAACAATGGTGACAGAGAAGAGATTGAGAGAACAAAGAAAGATTGATCTTATTAACATGCCCCTTAACAACCTCAGTACATGGTATTTAAAGAAAGCTTAGCTAACAACTCAACTAACTACTTTAACAACTTCTAACTGACATGCTGACGTGGATAACAACCTTAACAGCTTGCTGACATGGACCTAACTAACTTCCAACTGCTTATCTATATTCTTCTCGTAACACAAAGTCCAAAGCCATCTTTGATGCGATTGCTTCAACTATAAAAGAGTCTGGGACTGCCAAAGCTTTAGCAGATAGTGCCCCCATTACTTCACCATTCATGTCCCGAATCACAACTCCAATCCCACCGATTTTGTTTGTCCCATCAAAAGCGCCATCAAAATTTACAAGGAACTCATCTCTGTTAGGTGGCGACCATTTTTGGGAGATCAAACGGTTATGGGTATTGGCCTATGCTTGAGCTTTTTTAAATTCCTCAATATATTTCCTAATGAAGTTATGGGTTTCTGATGGGTTCTTTCTGCCTTCACCATGCAGCTCACCGTTTCTTCCACTCCATATAGACCAGACGATAACCATATACAGTTGCAGTTGGGTGGAATCTGTAGAAGCAATTAGCTAGCCGAACAACTTCGCAAAAGTGTCGAAATTTGTGTCAGCTTTATCCCAAATGATGCCTATTTGTGTCCATATCTGCTCTACAATTATACAATCCCGTAAGGCATGAAGAATTGTCTCCTCCCCATCGCTGCACCGCGGGCAACCTGACTCCTCAGATACCTTTCTGCTGTGCAAAACCTCTATCACTGGTATTCCTTGGCAAGCTTTCCAAATCAGTATTTTGATTTTTGTAGGAACCTCTATTTCCCATAATTTCCTCCACACATCTTTCTTATCATGTAGGAAGGGATTTAATTGCTCATATGTCTCTTGTTGTGCATCCTGATTGAGTAATGTGTACCCACTCCCGACTGTGTAAATGTCCTTCTTATCAAAATACCACACTAACACATCCAGTATTCCCAACCTACTCACTAGTATACTGCATATAATTTCTGCCTCAATAGGGTTAAAAATACTATGAATGAAATCCCTTTTCCACTACATCGACTGCTCGCATATTAAATCTTTGACTAGCATCTCTTCATCCATTGAACCCTTAGGCGAATTAACCATGAATGGTCTTGTAATTGGTATCTATTTATCCCTCCACACTTTGATTTGCTGTCCATTACCAACTTTCCATCTCGTCCCTTGGTCTAAGACATCTTTGGCTCCCCATATACTTCGCCAAGTAAGCGAGGGCATCCTGCCAAGTGATGATTCCAAGAAAGAAGTAGTAGGGAAATACTTAACTTTTAAAACTTGGAAGCCAAAGTGTTAGCCTCTTTAAGAAGACGCCACCCCTGTTTTGCCAGTAAAGCTTTGTTGAAAAGCTCCATGTCTCTGAAACCCAGTCCCCCAAAATCCTTTGCCACACACAGTTTTTTCCAACTAAGCCAATGCATTCCTCTTGTTTCTTTCCCATAAGGCTTCCACCAATATCTACTTATTCTGCTATTCAACTCCCTACATAGTGTCTTGGGAAGCATGAAGCAATTCATAGCGTAAGTAGGGACGGCTTGTAGCACAGACTTGATAAAAACTTCCTTTCCCCCTTGAGATAGGCATCTGTTATCCAACCATTGATTTTTGAATTTAGCCCTTCATTTAAAACCCTGAAAGCACGTTTTTTCCCTTGACCAACCAGACTAGGCAGACCCAGATATTTCTCCGAATTTGTGGTAGCTTGAATGTCAAACATCTTTTTTAGAACCTCTATATAATCGTGGGTGACACTATTGCTAAAAAAAACAAGGCAGATTTATCAAAATTGACTTTTTGACTCGAACCCTCTTCATATACCTTTAACACGTGCTTCACCCTATCGCTTTTGCTCCTATTTGCCTTTGCAAAAAAGTAAGCTATAATCCGCAAAGAAAAGGTGATTTACGCTCGGGCCATTACGGCTAGCTTGTACACCACAAAGTGCACCATCCTGTAATGATTTAGCAAGTAATGCTGAAAGTCCCTCTGTACAAATCAAGAAAAGATAAAAAGATAGCGGGTCACCTTGACGGAGACCTCTGTTAGGCCAGAACTCATAAGTGATATAGCCATTAATAGTAACCGAATAAGAAACAGTAGTAATGCAGGACATAGTAATAGAAATCCATCTAGAATGAAATCCTAGAGCTTCCATCATTGACTGAAGAAAGTGCCATTCTACTCTATCATAGGCTTTACTCATATCCAACTTGAGAGCAAAAAAATAGTCCTTCCAGTCTTTCTTTTCTTAAGAGTGTAAGAGTTCGTAAGCCACCAAAACATTATCCGTGATTAGTCTATTAGGAATAAAAGCACTTTGAGTCTCACTAATGCAAGAGGGAAGCACTAGCTTGAGTCTATTGGCAAGCACTTTAGCAATAATTTTGTAGATGACATTGCACAGACTAATTGGTCTAAACTGGGTCATTTTTTTTTTGGATTTTTGGTTTTTGGTATCAAGACAATGTGGGTTTTGTTGATAGCCTTTAAATCTCCTTCACCATTCAACAGAGAAAGACAAAAAGAAATAACACCACCCATAATAATATGCCAATATTTTTGATAAAACAAAACAGGCATATCATCAGGTCCAGGTGCTTTGGTTGGATGCATCTGTTTTATAGCTTGTAGTAACTCCTCTGCCTTGAACTCTGCTAGGAGAAAAGTGTTCATTTCATCAGGTACCTTGTTAACAACAGCCCCAAGGATTTTTTTCACAGCTGCTAGGGCCTTGAGATTGAAATAAATCATTGAAATAACTAGTAGCTATCTCTTGTATTCCAACCCCGTCTTCGCACCACCCTCCATTACTGGTCTCTAACCCTTTTATAGCATTGTGACATCTATGTTGGCTAGCCTTAGAGTGAAAGAAAACAGTATTGCGGTCTCCTTCACGCAGCCAATCCACTCTAGCTCTTTGTGACCAGTAAACTTCCTCCTTCTCTAAAAGCTGGTTAAGCTCGTCTCGCATCTGTCTCTCACGACCCAAATTATCATCCAATGGAGGTAGTCCTCTAATCTATTGTAACTCTTCATTAAGACTCGAGATGCTTGCTCTCATGTTCAGATATTTCCCTTTATGCCACTGCCTTAATTTTTCCCCCGTACTGTCTATCTTCTTTAGCAACTGATCACTGTTATATTCGGCCCAAGAATTCCCAATTTGCATTTCACATTCCAAGTTCTGCACCCACATAGCTTCAAAACAATGTCGTTGTCTTTTCTTAAACCGCACCCTTTGTTTTTGCCCTTGTGTGTCAACCACAATTGGGTAGTGGTCAAAAACAGGAGTTGCACTGTGCCGGATAGTATAGGATGGAAACAGCTCCCACCATAACTTATTGGCAACCCCTCTGTCCAATCTTTCCCTAATGTTGTTTCTTGCATTATTTCCCCTCTCCCATGTGTACCATGTTTTAGTAAAACCCAAATCTTCTAGCTTACTCCTTTCCAAGGCTTCTCGAAAAGATTCCATCTGACCCTTTGGACGTAGGCAATGACCTGATTTCTTATGGGTCCATATAATCTCATTGAAGTCTCCAATACAAAGCCAAGGTTTTCTAGATTGTGATGCCAGCTGCCTCAGTAAGTCTTAAGATTCACTTCTTTTTCTAATATCCATTTCACCATAGAAACCTGTAATTCTCCACTGACATGACTCATGTTCTTCTGTAATCTCCATGTCTATATGGTGCTTAGAGAAGCTTGATAGGCTTAAGCTTACCTCTTCCTTCCATAACATAGCTAACCCCCACTAGCACTTTCTACACTTACTCCAAAACAAGAATGCATTCCATATTTCCTTTTTATTATGTATAATTTATTAACATGTAGCTTTGTTTCACTCAAAAAGACTACATGGGGATCTTCTTTCCTTAGCACATGCTGTAGTGCTCTAACTGCACGTGGGTTCCCAAGCCCACGACAGGTCCATGCTAAGCATCTCATAATCTTTGGCGGGATTGAGAACCAGTCTCCACCATTCCACAAGTTGCATCTGCTGCCTCATTAGTCATCCTCCTGTGCTTATATAAACTTCCATCTAACTCCATCATATCCTGATCAGATTCAACCTCTATATTCCTCCGTTTTCCAAGCTGAGTAACTTCGTCTGAGTGGGTTAAAACATTTGATATAGCCTTCTTTTTCGAGCTCGTTTTCCCTTCTACTCTCCTTAAAGAACCAGCTTGTATTTTAGCCTCCTGGGTCTCATTCACTATGAGATCTTGTATTAATTCAGTCTGATCTTGTATTGGCCCCCTCTTGTCCCTTAGGTCCTTCTGTACCATCTCCTCTATTATTTGTCCTTGACTTTCGCTTCCTATATTCTAGTTGACTTTCAGAGAGTGGTAATTACCACCCTTAATCAGCATGTCCTCATTTATTGTTATTATTGGCACAATCTCCCTACCTTGTTCAGAGCCTATTATAGTGCCATCGTCAGCGCCTGCTATAGTGCCATCAGCATTAGAACAATTATGGCTTCCTTGAATATCAGTATTCTGATCCCTTTTTGGATTTGTATCTCTTTCCATATGCAACTGCCTAGCCGTCTTCTTCCTGGTGCCCTTGTCTGCTCCTCCCATCAACCCACCGCCATCATCACCATTATTCCTTTTTGCATTTTGGTGATCCTACTGGGTTGACCAAAACCGTGGGTTTTTTTATTGTTCTTAGCAGCACCCATAAAGGAAAAGAAACCTTTCTTCATTGGTGATCCCCTCATCCAATCTCCATACTGCTTGTCACTTTCCACTTCCTCATCTTTGTTCTCCGATAGATCATACTCGAACTCTGAATGGCCTATAATGCCACACTTATAACAGAATAGAGGTAACCGCTCATATTTCAGCCGACTAGAAATAGCTTTTTCCCCTCCATTATTAGCCAGGGCCATAAATCTCCACAACGGCTTGGATATATCGATCTCCACCCGCATTTTGATAAATCTGCCCCATCCTTGACCATCCAAGTTGTTATCAATAGCTCTTAGTGTCCCTAGCCTGTTCCCAATTGTCTCAGCCACCCCTTTGTTCATCCATTTAAGTGGAAGTCCGTATACTCTGATCCAGATGGTTGTAGTATTGAAAACATAATCAGAAGGCCTAAGATTTCCATCGTAATCTTTCAGGGCCAAAAGGTGTTTATCGAAAGACCATGGTGACCCATCAAGCACCCTGGTTTTGTCAGTCTTTATGCCAAACTTGAATAAGAATAAATTATTGTCTAGCATTGTTGCCTGCATCTCTTTTGTGAGCCTCCATACCCCTCAAAGTTTGCCTATCATAGCATCTCTGTTGACAGGACGATTAGTTAGAAGTTTCCCAATTATCCAATTCTCTTACCTAATCAAGTCCTCGATCTCCTGTATGCCACTTATCTCTATGCAATCCTTCTCCTCTTCAGTAAAGGAGAATCTGCTCTATACCTCTTTCAAATCCTCTGCCATTAAACCTAGCAAACATACTACTCACACTGAAAAAATCCCAAAAATCCTACTAATAAGATCCTGGGAAAAGAGAAACCCTTGCACAGAGCAAGACTGTTGGTACTAAAACTCCTCCTACTGAGTCCACTGATCAGAGGAGACTCATAGGCTCAACCTTAATTGAATAAATTAGGTAGAAAAATTTAATTATTAAATTAGGTAGATAAATCAATCAACCAATCCATAAACAATTGGGTAAATTTAATATAAAATTGAACCAGATGATGATATTTGAATTCGATACCTTAAATTTTCAAGGCTTGGTAATTATTGCTAAGACAACCTCATAGGTTTTTATGACAATATTTTAGATTCTCCTTATATAGTAAGGAAATTATTTCAATGTAAATTCAAATAATGTAGCATTAAATAAAATAAAAAAAAAAACTAAGTACTAATTTGCTTTTTACTAATTGAAAGAAGGAAAAAAAAAGCTTTAATCTAAGCTTTAATCTTTAGGCCTTTTTTTTTTTAAGAAAGAGTTTAGGTTTCATTATGTTATCATCCTAACCAAAAATTAGAAAACCTTTAATCTTTAGATTTTTTTTTTTATAAGAAAGAGTTTTGGGTTTTGTTTTCTTAAACTAGTTTTGGGGTTTTTTTTTTTTTTTTGTTGAGAATATAGTTTTGAATTTTGTTATGTTGTCATCTTAACCAAAATTAAAATTTAATTGATACGGAAAGCATCTAATACAACTATACAAAAAAAAAAAAAATTACAAAGAAATAGGAGAAATAGTTTTATATATCATTAATGGAGATTTTAGATTTCATAAACGGGTTAATAGAATGATACATATCTCTTATAATATATTAAAAAAAGAGACATATGTAAACCACTTAATCCCGTTTGTAGAGTTAAAAATTTCACAATCAATATATAAAAACAAACTCAAAAAATAAATATTAAAAAAAAAGAGAAATGTATTTTGAACTTGTTAATTAGAAAGATTTTGTCATAATCCGTTTTTTTCTTTCTTGTAGATTATCAATCATTACCATATAAAATGGCTATTACAAATATGACTATATCTTAATCTATATTACTAATAAAATAGTCGGTTGAGGTTGGTTTCACTGAGATAAATGATATAAAATTAAAAAAAAATTAATTTAGTTAGTAAAATGACACAAAGTTTTAAATTAGATTATATTAAATTTATAAAATAATAAAAATGTTATTTGATATAATATTTTTAATTAATTTAAAAATATTCATACATGAAAAAACTACCTACTACTTTAGATAACTTTTTTTTTTCAATTTCTTTTCTTTCACCAACATAGTAAGTGTGCCAAAATATAGTATATATAAAACTTTTGATTGAGTTAATAGAACGAGTCAAGTGACACCAATTTAATTGAAGAATTAGCAAAAAAAAAAATTATAAAATAAACATACTATATATATATTAATAGGATTATAAAAGTAATTTACTTTTTTGAAAAAAAATTAAAAAAATCACTTGTCTACTTTTTCTTTTTTTTTTTTTCCATTTGAGTTAATGTCATGAGTCAAATGATACTAACTCAATTAGATTATTATATAAATATTAAATTATAAAATAAAATAATATATTAATAAGATTATATAAGTAATTTACTTTTTTTTTTTTGAAAAAAAAAATTAAAAAACCACTAACTATATTTTTCTCCATTTGAAAAACCAAAATAGTAGTCAAGTAACTTTTTTACTATTTATCCATATTTTATATTTTTTTTTCATCCACAATAGTGTGTCATAATCTAATTATATATAAAATTTATATTGAATTGGTATTAAAAAAACATTAAATTAAATTTTAATATTAAATAATAAAATAAATACATTTATATTTAATATTGTTAATTTCTTTTTAAAAAGGATTCGAGGTGTCTATAAACACTACTTAAAGATGATTTACTTATTATTTTTGAAATTCTTTTGTATTTAATATATTAATTTTATTAATATCATATAATATATTATTTTATAAATATTACGTTAATAAGTATCACTAAACATTAATTAATATTTTCCTTTTAAAAAAACTATTTTTAACTAACTCTTGTTAAAAAAAAAAAAACACTTTTCTTTGACGAATTATTTTTGTGTAAATCTAAAGACCATGTTTTCAATAATCAAATAATTGTTAAATGACCTAATGGGTAAGAATTATTTGAAAAAGAGAAATGAAAAAGTTAAAAAATTAGAAATGATATTGTAAAGATAAAATAACCTTTAATAAAAAATCTCAATTTCTTTTCTCCTCAATTAAAGAAATATTATTTTTTAAAAATTTTAATTAAAAATAAATTTAAAAAATAAAATATTATAATATTTATTTTTTAAAATTTTAAAAAAAGTAAAAAAAAAATTAATTTCATTATTTTTTATTTTAAAAAAAATTTTAATTAAAAAAGTAAATTAAAAATTTATTTTTTCAAACAAAAAAATTTATTTTCAGAAAAATTATTTTTTAATTAAAAAAGTAAATTAAAAAATAAGAGAAAAAGGAGAATGTTTTTTTTATCAAAAGTATTTTTATTTTTACAATTTTTTCTAATAATTTTTTATTTTTTTATGTTTTTTTTAAATAATTCTTACTCATTATCATTTAATAATTATTGTATTATTGATAATATATTTTTTAAATTTATCCATTATTTTTTCATCACCGCCGTCGAAAATTGGGTTTTTTATCTTAATATAGCCAAAAAAAAATTATTTACCAAAATACCGTTCTTTTTAGATTAATTCTCAAAATCCGTTTTTTTAAAATCAGTTGGGAAATCGCCATGGCCCATGACGATTTCCCAACTGAAAATTTTAATTTTTTTTTTAAATACCAGTTTGGAAATCGCCATGGGCCATAACGATTTTCCAACTGGTATTTTAAAAAAAAAAATTCAATTTTTTACATTGAAAAATCGTCACGCACAGGGAATTCACAAAATCTGAATTTTCCCTTGGGAAATTGCCATCCACGGTGCCAATTTCCCAAGGTAACTTTGTTTTTCTTTCTTTTTTTTTTTTAATTCTTTTAATAAATAATAAAATTTAAATAAAAATTATATAATTTATAAATTTAAAAAATAAAGATTTAATAATTTTAATATATAATTTTTATCCCATTGTGGTAGAAGTGTCCATAGGCCAAGCCGGGCCCATGTATGGTATCAACACCACATTTGCTTGCCCAAGCCACTGTGGTAATTTTTCAACATTTATTTATTTTTTAATTTTATAAAATAATAAAAAATATATAATTTTTAATTTTAAAAAATTAAAATATAACAATTTACCAAAAATTAAAAAATTATATTCATAATTATGTCTGCTTATGGGCCGGGCCGTGACTCGAAATTTTTTAACTTTATTGCCAAGGCCCGGCTCGCGGGCCTGAATTTAATTATTTTAATATATAAATAGTGATCTAGGCCTGGCCGGACGGGCTTCCCGGCCCATGAGCAGGTTTATCCTTAATGTCAATCGAATTCTTTCAACTTGTATTCGTAATAAATGGACCTCCGGGAGAAAGGCCAACCAAAGTGTCGTATTAGTCCGGGCTTGTACAAGTGTTTTTGTAATTTTATTAAATAATAAATTTTAAATAAAAATTATATAATTTTTAATTTTAAAAAAAATTAAATAACAAAATTCAAAAAATTATAAAATATATAAAAATATTTTTTTAATAGTGAAACAGGCTTTCGGGTCGGCACGACTCGAAATTGGCTTGGGCAAGAGAAAAAATTTCGGGTCGCGGCCCGGCCCATCAATAGGTCTAATTACGAATATAATTTTTGATAAATTGTTATATTTTTATTTTTATTTTTTTAAATTAAAAATTATCTAATTTTTATTATTTTATAAAATTAAAAATAAATAAATAAATAAAGGTTGAAAAATTGCCACCGTGGCTTGGACAAGCAAATGTGGTATTGATACTATACATGGCCCGGCCCGGTCCATGGACACTTCTATCACCATGGGATAAAAATTATATATTAAAATTATTAAATCTTTATTTTTTAAATTTATAAATTATATAATTATTATTTAAATTTTATTATTTATTAAAAGAATTAAAATAAAAAAAGTTATCTTGGGAAATCGCCACCGTGAGTGGTGATTTTTCAATGTAAAAAATTGAATTTTTTCAAAATATCAGTTGAAAATTTACCATGATCCATGGTGATTTCTCAACTGGTATTTTAAAAAAAATTAAAATTTTAGTTAGGAAATCGTCATGGGTCATGGTGATTTTTCAACTGGTTAAAAAAATAAATTTTGAGAATTAATCTGAAAAAAAAAATAATTTTTTTTTTACTATATTAAAATAAAAAGATGGGAAAATATGAAAAACATGCACTCCATATAGAATTATTGTGAAATGATATAATGAATAAAAGTTATTTGAAAAAGAGAAATTAATAATTAAAAATTATTATAAAAGATATTGTAAAGACAAAATTACCGTTAATGAAAAAACTTACTTTTCCTTTTTTTTTTCATTAAGGAAATATTATTTTTTAAAAATTTTAATTAAAAATAAATTTAAAAAATAAAATATTTAAATATATATTTTTTAAAATTTAAAAAAATAAAGAAAAATTAATTTTAGGCATATTATTTTTATTTTTTAAAATTTTTTAATTAAAAAAATTAAATAAAAAATTTAAAAATTTATTTTTTAAAATTAAAAATTTTTTATTTTTAGAATTTTTATTTTTTAATTAAAAAGTAAATTAAAAAATAAAAGAAAAAGAGAGGAGAAGATTTTTTTATCAAATATAATTTTATCTTTACAATACATTTTATAACAATTTTTAATTATTCATTTTTCTTTTTCAAATAACTTTTATTTATTATATAATTTTCACAATAATTCATGATGGAGTGCATATTTTTCATATTAACCCTAAAAAGATCTCGAACATTGTACTATATTTAAATATAGATATTACTACCAATATAACAACGTGGCTGTCAATCCAACTGAGTACTGATATCACATCCCACGCGCATCCATGTAAAAGACGTGTACAGCGCGTGACAATAATTTCGCAGTAACCTCCGATAAACCACTCAGAATTTTCCCTGTAACTTCTTCAATTTATTTTCTCTTCAAAACTCCAACTCTTTCTCTCATATTTAAACCCACATCTAGACTCCACTTTCTCTCCAAATTCACTTTTCTTTCTCTCCATTTTTCTCTTTATCCAAACAAAAAACAAACCAGAGATCATCCAACCGGAAGCCTTAAACGATGACGTTCCGTCTGAGTAACAACCTTGTCGGAATCCTCAACTTCCTGACGTTCCTGCTCTCCATTCCCATCCTCGGCGCCGGCATCTGGCTGAGACGAGAAGGCGTAACGGAGTGCGAACGGTTTTTAGACAAGCCCGTTATCATAATCGGAGTCTTCCTCATGGTCGTCTCACTCGCAGGACTAATCGGCGCGTGCTGTCGCGTGTCGTGGCTACTCTGGTTTTACCTCGTCGTCATGTTCCTGCTCATCGTACTCGGCATCACCTTCACTATCTTTGTTTTCGTGGTGACGAATAAAGGGGCGGGAGAAGTGGTATCTGGAAAAGGGTATAAGGAATACCGACTTGGTGATTACTCAAACTGGTTGCAGAAGAGAGTTACTAGTGAGAAGAATTGGAATAAGATTAAGAGCTGTTTGGCTGATAGTAAAGTTTGTACTGATTTCCATGAAAAATATCTTAATGATACTGTCCAGGAGTTTTACCAGGAGCACTTATCTGCCGTTCACGTATGTTATTTTTTTTTCCCTCTTTTGCTTTTCTGATTTTTGTTTTAGTTCTGTCTACTTTGTTTCAAACTTTAATTGGTTTTTGTTTTTTTTTTGCTGTCTTGATTTTGTCTATGGCATGGGCTTTGTTTCGAGATCCAGTTTTAGTTTTTGGAAAATTTTGGGTTAGGATTTTGTAGAAATTTCGAGATCTACTTTAAAAAACTTTTGGGGGTAATTTTTAACTTTATGTTACTTTCAACTTTAGGAAAGGTTCTCAACTTTTCTTATGGACATTTTCATGTATAAATTCTTCTTTGTAAGATTTAAGATTACCATCACTTTCTAATTTTCTAAGTATATATGTCTCTCGATCTTATTAGTCCAAGAATATAATTCCCAACGTGTTTCTTATAAAAGAGAGAATTAGGTGACCGATTATCTCGAAACTGAATCAGTTAGATACAGGTTTCCTTACAATTTTGCTTGCGAATATTATTCTGTTTTGTGCATGTTTTGACATCTATGGACTGTAATTTGTTGTTGTTGGTATAGCCATTCTTTTGTTGTGTTCTAATATGTTTTATTATGTTATAATTGCAGTCTGGTTGCTGTAAGCCATCAAACGACTGTCAATTCAGCTATGTTGGACCGACTAACTGGACTAAAGAGAATGGCGTCTTCACCAATACTGACTGCAATCTATGGGATAATAACCTGAATACACTATGCTTCAACTGCCAGTCATGCAAGGCTGGGTTCATAGACAACCTCAGGAGTTCTTGGAAGAAGGTGGCGGTTGTCAACATCGTATTCCTCGTCTTCCTCATCGTTGTCTACTCTGTTGGCTGCTGTGCTTTCAGAAACAATAGGAGAGATAATGCTTATCATCAAGGGTGGAAGCCTTGAGGTTGTTTTCGCTCTCAGTTTCCGATTTTGGATATCGGCACGTAGGGTTTAGTTTGTTGGATTTTGCTATTATTTTCTGCTTTGTATTTTAGTGTCTATGATTGCATTTGGATCTTTTATTGTATAGCTTTCAGTTCCTTCTCTAGTTGTTCTTAGAACATTTTGGATATATATATATATATATATATATATATATATATATATATATATGTATGACCCTTTGTATGTTTAATTAAATATTATTTTAACATTTTCCTTATATAAAAGCTCTTAAATAATCCATCGTTCTATTAAATTCTGTGCATCATCATTTTTGACAGATGTTGATGTTTTCAAGTTTCTCTTCCAGAAATTTGCTCATAAATGAATGTTGAAAATTTCCGGTTTGATTATGTCGAGTGTTGACAAACAATGGCTGGTGGGCAAGAAAAGCTAGGTCTGTGGGCCACCTAAATATGAACCCTAAATAGGAGTTTTATTCATACACTAGGGTAGTTTAAATTTTTTTTTTATCAAAATAAAATATTTTTATTTTTTAAATGGGTCTTTTTGTCACATCATTATTTCTATGATTTTATTTTAAATTTTTAATTTACACATTCAAATTTAATTACTCTCCTTCATCGTTTAATCTTCTTCTCATTTTTTTCTCATATAAAAAAAATCAAAATCTCCTTCACAAAGTTCTTGAAGGGGCATCACCATCACTTACTATGAACTTTAGCTAGTTTTTGAGGAGACAGTTTTTGACAGATTACATTAAACATCACTGTCAACTATTGGGATACTGTTAAATTTTTGGTATTTGGATTTACAACATGATGGGTATTTACATGAAGATTCATGTATATATATGGATTATGCGCTAATATCAAATAAATTTGCTGAGATAAATAATGAAAGCTTGTTACTTATAACACTAATCAAATTAGAAATGATTAATTGCTGCTGAAATTTTTGCATACTCCAGAGAGTTGGATCATCTATTCGAATTTTCCCACAAAAATAAAACAAAACCAAATTCCACATTAAAAAACCCAATATCAGTTCTCAGTAATCACCATGCCTAAACAAGATATATTCAGCCGGAAAGCCGAGGATCAAACATCAAAACAGAGAAAATTAAAAAATATATATATATATCAGCATTTAGATATGCTTGGTGACATGAATCAGCAAGAAAGAGTGGGTTATTGCATCTCTGATTAAAGCCGAAAGCTTTAGAAAGAGTGGGTAGTAGTTAATCGTATCCTTTAAAAAAAAAATTTGATAAAAAAATAAATTTTGGTAGAGATTTTGGTTTTTTTACATGAGAGAAAGATGAGGAGAGGATTAGATGATGAAAGAGAGTAATTAGACCTGAATATGCAAATCAGAAATTCAAAATAAAGTCATGTAGATAATGATGATGTAGCAAAAATACACCACTTAGAGAATAAAGATTAAAAATATCTTATTTTAGTAAATAAAAAAAAAAAATTTAAACAACCCTAGTGTAGGAAAAAACTCCCCTAAATAGTGTGGTTTAAGAGTTATTTCTTGTTCCTTTATTGCTCCCTTATTTTCTTAGGATTGATGAACTTGGAATCTAATGCCTGACTTTCCAAAAATCACATTCTATGAAATGTGATTGTTGAGAAAGTGATTTCTGAAAATGTAATTTTACAGCTTTTGGTATATATGCGAAAGTGCTGATTAAAATCTTGAGAATGTGATGGTAATTTTCGAAATTACCCTTATCAAAAATATTAATTTTAAAATTTTTCAATGATATTTATTATTAACAAATATTTATAATAAATATTTAAAAATAATATTTTAATTGATAATTTGAATTATTTTTAGGATAAAAAAATTTATTAATAAAAATTTTTCAGAATTACTCTCATGTAATTGAAAAATTAAAACATTGGATGCAAATTAAATATTATTTAAATATTTTAATGATATTTATTATTAATAAACATTGTATTAAATATTTGAAAATAATATTTTAATTGGTAATTTGAGTTATTTTTATGATAAAAAAATATTTGTTAATAATAAATTTTTGAAATTACTCTCATATAGTTGAAAAATTAAAAACTATATGCAAATTAAATATTATTTAAATATTTTAATGATATTTATTATTAACAAAACTTTGTACTAAATATTTAAAAATAATATTTTAATTAATAATTTGAGTTATTTTTATGATAAAAAAATATTTGTTAATAATAAATTTGCGAAATTACTTTCATGTAGTTGAAAAGTTGAAAGGTTGTATGAAAATTAAATATTATTTAAATATTTCAATGATATTTATTATTAACAAACTAACAAACATTTGTACTAAATATTTAAAAATAATATTTCAATTGATAATTTGAGTTACTTTTATGATAAAAAAATATTTGTTAATAATAAATTTTCGAAATTACTCTCAAGTTATTGAAAAATTAAAAGACTGAATGCAAATTAAATATTATTTAAATATTTTAATAATATTTATTATTAATAAATATTTGTACTAAATATTTTAAAATAATATTTTAATTGATAATTTTAAATCAAATAGGAAGAGGATACTTTTGTCTTAACATATTTTTAACTTTCCAACTATATGGGAAAGTTACTTCCCACCACTTCTCATGGGAATCACATTCCAATACTTGTGGGAAAGTAACTCTTAAAGGAAAGTTACATTTTTAGGAAAGTGAGTAGTTTTTGGCATACCAAACATGGGAATCACATTCCCACCAATTACTTTCCATGGAAAGTGATCACTTTCCATCATACCAAACGCCCTCTTAGACCTGAGAATTCGTGTCATCTTGTTGTGTTGGACAAAGATAGGAATAATTGAAAAACGAACACGATAAATATAATTAAATATATTAAAAATTGAAATACGAGCACAATATATTTATTATATGTGTTACATGCGACACAATATAAAATTATGGGTTTTGCTAACGAGTGTCTTTAGAGCACTCTTTAAGGTTAGTTAATATATTATTTATAGTAAAAGTATTGTATTAAATACAAAAGCTGACAACTTTAGTTATCGTTTTCAATGCATTGAATAAAAATATTACTATATATAATAATCTTAAGAAGTGCCCTTAGAGCATTCGTGAGCAAAATCCTAAAACTATTAATATGTTTAAAAATAATTTATTTAAATTTGGCACGATTAACACAATTCACATAATTAATACGAATGCCATGATTAATACGTTTAAAAATAATCTGTTTAAATTTGACATGATTAACACGGTTGACACAATTAACACAATTGACATGATTAATATGTTTGGAAATAAATAAACGAACACAAACAAAGGCTTGTTCGTTCAAGCTCGGTTCATTTACAGCCCTAACTGCTGTTGGGCACAAGCATATGGGCCACTCAGGGTTTCAATTGGGGCACCATTGCTGGAGACCACTCAACTCCAGCTGATTGGTTAAACCACACCTGCACACAATCAAACAATGGAAAAACTCAACAAATGTTTGTCACGATTTGGGGAATTTGGCAAGGGCGAAATGGAGAACTACATGGAGAAGATAGATGGTTACTACCAACAATAGAAAATTTTATCAAAAGATACTTATCTGAGATAAATAGCTCAAAACCCAGATCTGTTGAGACCGTCACTATCACTGAACAGAGGTGGGTGGCACCACCGGTGGGAGAATTCAAAGTTAATTTTGACGGCGCTCTTGACACAGAAAGGAAGGTGGGAGGAGTTGGAGTAGTAGTCCGTGACACAGAAGGAGAAATCCAGGGAGCATATGCTGCACAACTGAGAGATACTACAGATCCAATGGTCATTGACGCTGAAGCGGAAGTTCGAGCACTGAGGTTTACAAAAGACCTGGGATTGCAAAAAATCATTTTGGAAGGAGACGTTTTGGGAGTGATAAATGAAATCAGATCTAGGGAAGCTGATCTATCACCCATTGGAAACTTAATCGATGAAGCCAGGAATATCTCCTCCAAATTCCTGTCATGTCGAATTGCTCACACAAAAAGGACTGAGAACAAAGCCTCAGATATTTGGGCAAAGTTTGATCTACAGCAGGCAGATGAACGGATTTGGGTTGAAGATTGTCCAGATTTTCTTTCCAGCACTGTTCTTTATGATTGTCTTCGACATTAATTAATGAAGCTCTATCTTATTTCACAAAAACAAAAATAAAAGGAATTTAATGAATTATTATGTTGGGTATATAAAAAAGTATTGTTATTATTATTTTTATATATTTCGTTATTCTCAAATCTTAATTTAATGTTTTATTTATTTACTTTTTAAAATTTTTTTTTTACATATGTGATATATTTAAAAATAGTTTAAAATAATATATTAATTGATAATACTATTAAATATTAACTAAAATGAGTTACAATCGTACTAATATTTGTACTGCTAATTTTTATATAAAATAATAAAATAAATTAAAAAATTAAAACTTAATTAGTATGAGATCCGAAACAAAATATGTATTTATATCATTACGAATTTTTAAATTTTCTTCCATGCTTAGGATTAATTAGTTTATTCAACTCTCTATTCTTTAATAATTTAAA
Organism: Fremontodendron californicum; assembly: GCA_030761205.1. Taxonomy (NCBI): domain Eukaryota; kingdom Viridiplantae; phylum Streptophyta; class Magnoliopsida; order Malvales; family Malvaceae; genus Fremontodendron; species Fremontodendron californicum. Next base: position 21,638,881 of record JAULJL010000014.1, on the reverse strand, counting down.
AATTCCTTTTGTTAAATAATTTTTTCCTTAATCACAACCTAATTAATTAATAAAATCATGATATATTATTATCTTATATATAAAATTCAAAGCATAATACTTATATCAAGTAAATTAGTTAGTTTTTTTTTAAAGTTTTTTATCATCTTATATATAAAACTCAAAGCATGATATATTATTATCTTATATATTATTATCTTTTAAGCATGATGCTAACAACATACTAACAATCATACTAATAATTTTTATATAATGATTAAATAAATAAAAAAATTAAGAAATAAAAACTCAATTAGCATGAAATCCAAAATATTATGCTTATATTATTAGTTTATTACTAATTGTTTGTTTTTCTCTAGACTTCATTAGTTTATTCATACTCACTATTTTTAAGTAATTATTTTTCCTTAATGAAATCTAATTAATTAATAAGATTATAATATTATCTTACGTATAAAATTCAAAACGTGATACTTATATTAATTTAATTAATTAATTCTTTTGTTACAAAAAGATTAGATATTATTATATGTACCAAGAGAAAATAAAAATGATACTTTTACTAAAAACATGTCGACAGGATAATAAATTTAAGATACAAATAATCAAACATGTTTTAGACGTATTATCCATATTTAACACGTTTATAACATAAAATTTATCGTGCATTAAACGTGTTGACAAAATTAAAATATAAAATATAACTAGACTAAATTTATATATAATTTATTCCGTATTATTCACGTATTTTATTTAAAATTATCGGCCTAATTAAAACAATGAAATTGTATCTGGGTTAAAGATGGTTGTTGGTCATTGAATTTCGGGTAGAGGATTGGAACCTTAGGTTGGGTAATTTAGGGTCTTTGCAAGTGGGCAGAACCAGTTAATGCCCTGGTCCCTTGTGTTCCAAAACGGAATGATGCTTGTCTTGTCTCATTAAAGGATAAAAAAAGCTTTAACTTAATTTGGACATATCTTGAAGTGGGAACTATTCAAAATGTAAACGAGTGGTTCAATTGCAGTTGAGAATGATATTCCTGAAGAAAGTGATGCTATTGCGTGTGGGACAGTGTTATAATATTGGTTTGAAGATCGGTAGATGAAAAGTTGCTCTCATTTCTATTTACTGAAACTTCGTTTTGGGATTTAGTGCACGTGGAATGCACTTGAAAATATATCTTTATCTTATTTTCTTTCATGTGATTTTGAGTAGATCTCTTTAAGAATAGTATTATTCGTCTCATTCGATAAATTTGTTTTATATTAGATAAAATTTGAATAAAATTTTTTTAATTTAAATCAATGAATAATTATTTATTAATAAAAAATATTTTTATTTAAATTTAGTTATTTATACTATTTATTATTATAAAAAAATGATTGAATTGATATCACGAATTAATAGACATCAACTCAGTTGAAAAAATTATCAAAATTTTTATAAAAAAGTTATAATAATGATACAAAAGGGATATTAATATCTTTTTAATGTTTTTTCTAAAAGAAGTTTTTGATTTAAAAAATTTAAAAAATTTATTCATTTTTATATTAAAAAAATACTTAAAAAATTGCTTTCTCTTAAAAAGTAATTATTTTGCTTAAAAAATCTCTCCACCCGCACAGTGTGGGTGTACAAATTCTAGTAAATATTAATATAAAATAATTTTTAATATTTTCATATTATTTTGAATAATAATATGAACATTCAGATTGGTCCGACCCAATCTTGGGTAAAAAAAAAAAAAATTGGACCAGGGTCGGCCATGAACATGTCTAATTTTGAGTAGAGATGTTAGTATAAATAAAAACTTTAAAATTCGTTCGAAAAATTTAAATTCAAAATAATCTAAATTTAATATAATCTAACTTGAATTCTCCCAATTGTCGTTTCTAATTTTGAGATTTATGGCTAGTTTAGTATTGCTGTTGGAAAAAATTTGGGTTGAAAAAAGTGTGTTTAAAAAGTGTGGTAAAAAACTGTGATTTAAAAACTTTTAAGTGTCTAGCATTGCTGTGAAAAAATATTGTAGAAAATTGAAATGTCAAAAAAATATATGTTTAAAATAATAAAAGTGTAGAGATATGAGAATAATAAAGTTATTTTATCCAAAAATCAACTTTTAAAACCTAAAAGGTATATTTTTGATTTTTTAATTTGATTTTTCAAACTATAATTTTAATAGCAAAAGTTAATTTAATTTAATTTTATTTATCATTGTATTTACGATAAAAAATAGTTTTTTATCTCAAAATTTGTGCGAGAAGCAATAAAAAACAAGCCCTTAATCAAACGTTTACAGGAGTCCAAATTTTTGGCCTCAGACAAATGTAAATTTGATATTTTTTTAGTTTAAAAGAAATTATAGCTTGAAGATAAAAAATAAGTTATTGATATCAAAATTTGAATTTTAAATCTGTTAAATATATTTTTAAAGGTTTTACTTTGTACAAATATAAATTTGACATATTTTCATTGATACCACGGTGCCAATTTCTCGAACACGTTTTGTTTGAGCTTACCTGATAATTCTCTTTAGGGATGATAATGAATAGTGTAGATTCGGATATTTGTAATTATTTGATCCGTTTTTTTGAATTCGAATATTACGGTTCAGATAAAATTCGAATTCGGATATTATAATTACTATCCGCAGTGGATTCAGAGTGGATGCAGATATGAAATCTCGGATATCCATTATCCGAATCCGTATTACTTATACGGACAACAGATTCGGATATCCGAATTCACTTACTTTTGTGGATTCAGATATCCGAATCTATTATCCATTTATTTGAACTTAAAATTAACTTTTGTTTGATTTTATATTTTTATTTAATTTTTTTCACTTACTGAATTAAAACATTTAGCGGATTCGGATATCCAATAGATAATTTTATTTAATTTGGATTCGAATTCGGATTCGGATAGTAATATGCGGATTTAATGCTGATAATAAACGAATTCGGATTTTAAAGCAATTTTAAGGATTCGAATATTATAAAAAAAAAAAAGCAAATATCTGATTCGTTGTCATCCTTAAATTTTCTCCTTTTTGCACTTTATGCATAATTATGCAATTTTCTTTTCATTGATAATTTTAAATTTTTTTTTTTCATATGATGCTTCTCGCATCTTCTCTCTGCTTGACTCCAAATGCCAAATCTAAATTTTGATTTAAACGACGAATGTAAGTCACATCCAAGAGCAGACCATGTTAATAAGTTATACACAATTACTCTCTGAAATCACTTTCAACAGGTAATATTTATTCCATCAGGTGTTTATGTTGTAGAATTTACTTGCATAATTTTATAAATGTCACATAATGGAAGATTTACATATTAAAAATGCCTAATAGGCTTTTATCTTGGAAGAAATTCTGAAAACTTTAGGTTTCATAGTTCAAATTCTATCAATGTAATGGAAACTTTTTTATTTGTTAGGTTTATTCTTTTTCATGTATATTCTAGAATTTGATATTTTAAGTTGGAAGTCTTTGATGTGTTTTTTTTATTCTTTTTCTAGGATAATAAGGAGTCAACTCCTAATTTTAAGCATGATCTGGAATTGAAACCCTAATTGCGGATGACCCTTCTCATAAATCATAATGGGATAATATAATAAGTTATTTAAAGGTGTTTGATTTAAAATTTGAAAAAAAAAGAAGGTTGAGGTTTATATAATATATATAATTAATGAAAGAATATCTATACCTTACTAATAAAAACAATCCCCTAATGGGTTTTAGCTTGACATGTGTTGAGTTTTTTTTTTTTTTTTTTATTTTATTTTAAATGATATATTTAAAGAAATTGATCTGCACGATAACTTTCGAATTGATTTAGGATCCTACTCGATTCGCTCGAAAAAAAAGAAATTTATTATATTAATTATTTTTATTTTAGTTTTTTTTTAATTTTTAGTTTTTTTATTTTTAAATAATGTATTTAAAGGGGTTGATTTATACGTTGATTCGTTGATCGATTTAAAATCCGTACTCGACCCTCTCGAGAAAAAAAGTTAAAAAAGAAATTTATTTTATTTATTTTTATTTTATGTTTGAATAATGTATTTAAATGGGTTGGTCCATACGTTGACTCGTGGGTCGATTTAAGATCTGTATATGACCCTCTCAGAAAAAAAGTAAAAAAAAAACGAACTTGCTGCTAGCCACTGTGAGAAAACCGATCTAACGAGAGAATTAAATATAAGCCACAATTTTATTTTAGTTATTTTTTACTTGAATAATTAAATATACAAAATAAAATATAAAAATGAGTTAGTAGTTCATTATTTGACAAAAAAGGGAAAAAACGAACTTGCTGTTAATCTATGTGAGAAAATCGATTCAACAAGAGAATAAAATACAAACCATAATTTTATTTTATTTATTTATTATTTATTATTTTTTATCTCTTATAAATAAAAATATATACTATATAACAAGGTCTAAGTATTTTTTAAAAATGCATATTAATAACACTTGAAAATATATTTGTATTACGTAATTTATAAATAAACAATTATCATAAATTTAATTTTCATAATTAATAAAATATAATTATATTAATATTAATATTATTACAATTTAAAAATAAAAATTTATTATCTAATAAAATTTAATTTATTATTATTATTAATAAAAAAATTATAAAAAAATTGAAAGAACCCCAGGGGGGAACTTAATTCTAGTTATTTATCAAAACCCAATGAATTTTCACAGGAGAAAGAAAGAAAATATTTCGTGAAAACAGTGATGTGAGGAATGGGATGAGTATTGTATTGATTTGGACAGATCTTGGAAGTATTTATGTCGTGTTCGTATATTTTATCTAACAGGGAGTGTTTTGAATGTTAAAGGGGATTGGACTTTGGAGTGATGATATTCTAGTGGGCTTACGATTTCATTGCCTGCTACACTGATTTTTAAGCCTTTTTTTTTTTTTTTTTTTTGTGTGTGGCCATATGAGATACGGCCGTAGACATTGTAGATTACCACAACAAATGTTGAATCCCCCTGAAAAATAGTTGAATCAGGCATTGCGTTATTGGTACTGAGTTTTATTAACGAGTATTTTTAAGATTTATTTAAGATTAATTAATATATTATTTATAATAATAATATTTTATTAAATATAAAAATTAATAATTTTATTTATCATTTTTAATATATTAAATAAAGATCTTATTTGTTAGCAAAATGGCATATGTACTTCCCTGGTGATCCTGGATTGTTCACTCATTTTTTGTTTCAATGATTAGAGTGGTGTGGTAATTTCCTGTTGCATCAAATTGCTTGTTGTAATATCCTAATTATTTAATTACTCCATGGTGGATATCCCTTATCAAGAACAGCATATTAGCTTCCTCAAGACCTGCATTAATGGCATAGACGCGATTTCAGGTACTCAACTCTATACCATATTCAAGATGTTTTTTCTTTTTATTTTTAAAAGAGAGTTGTCATAATTTTTTTTTTTGGTTAAATGTGATTAGTCATTTAATTGAATTTATTTTTTTTAAAAAAAAAATCTTAAACCTAACTAAAACTAAAAATAATTGATTTTGATTTACGTTTTAAAACAAGATTCAAGAATCGATTACGTATGGAGAAGGTATTAGCATTCCACGATGCCTGTCAAAAGATGATACTGATTAATCTTATATTATCCTTAAATGATCTTAGCTAAAAGGTATTTTTTAACTTAATTTCTCCCATTTATTATTTAAATATAAAAAAATTAAATATTTGCCGATACTTTCGGTCTAATTTTAAAAATTTACTCACCTCAAAGTATTTAAGAAAATCACTTATTTCCTTAAAGAGACTCCGTTGTCAGATTAATTTAGTATTTTATGGAAAAGATTATTTTTTAATTTTAGTTTTTACTTAACGTTTATTTTTTACTATTTTTATTATCTTCATCCATTTATCAAACAAAACTTCTTAATTTAATTATCAAATATTTATTAAAAAGTAAATAAATAATTTTTTTAATTGGAATATTTCTCAAATCCTTTCAACACATTTGGTAAGATTTAGAAAATTTATTCACCTAAATTTTTTTTAAAAAAATCACCACATACAACTTTCTTTTAATTCCATCATGGGAATTTTTCACTTACTTCTAAAAAATTCATTAACTTTACATGAATACAAATAATGAAATATAATTATACAAAGAAATTTAATTTACAAATTTATTTTGCTAACCCTTATATTTTAGTTTTTTTTTTATATTGTCAAATAATTAGAACATGTTTCTAGTATAAAAATCAGCAACCTCCATTCTTCATTCTTTTCTCTCTCTTTCTTCACACTCTCCAACCTCTCTCTAAAACTCAAGAACACCAAGAACTCAGGCCTCGCTGAACTTCAAAGTTTCGTTGCCATGAGCTGTTGTCCACCGCCACTCACATTTACCAAAAAACCTCTTCTCCGATTCCTCACAACCTTTCCTTCCCATACAAAAACGTAAGTATTTTACTTTCATCTCATAGGGATGGACTGGACTCTGGATATAGAATTCATGTTATGTAGACGCAAGCGTAAAGTGTGTGAAACGGAATAAACAAATTTTTGAATCTTCATTTCATAACCACGATCCTAAATGCCTCCAAAAATTTAATAAAACAAATAATATAAAAGAAAAATAATAAAAACAATAAATAACAACATAATAAGATGATATAAAAAAGAAAATTGATGCAAATGAATTTTTTTTCTTTCAAAATTTTCTCTATGGTTAAATATTAATTAAAATCTTCAAATCAAAACTCAGGATAACACATGATTAATTCCATGTCCGACTCTCTAAAAATATCCTCAATCAAGTCATCAAACTATCACAACTACCTTTTGGCCACCGAACGTAAAAACAAATTTTTTAATTTGATCATGTAAAACATATAAATCCAAAAACATCTAGTGACTCCATCTCTTTTTTAAGATATTGTGAAAATAACAATCCTTTTTGTAAATGAAAACCAAAGAGAGTAAAAAACTAAAAGAGTCACCGCCGGTCATTTTTGGTTAAGTGTGATTGGTCACCTATAAATTTTTTTCTTTCTAACAAAGCTTAAGATTTGTTAAGATTCGTTAAAATGATAATTTTTAGAGTTTATGTTACCAGAGAAAAACCAATTTAGGTTCGGGAGTCGATTACACGCAAAAAAAGTATTAATACCTTTACGACGCCTGTCCGAGAACGACACCGATTAATCATATGTTGTCCATGATTTTGATTAAAAAAGATTTTTGATTGTGTGATATTTAAAAAATAATTCCCTTTAACCCTTTTTTTAAGAAAAAAACTTTCAAAATTATTTTTATTTCGGAAAGAATGAAAATCATCAATGTCGAAGAATTTTCTTAAATTTTCCAACGTTTAGCCGAAAATTTAGAAAACCCCTTTCATCAACATTCTCCACAATACTGTATTAAAATCAAAATAATAAACCTTTATAAATGATAATTGTTAGAAACTCTTCAAGGTAAATTACCAAAACTCATTTTTACTCGGGATGTTATCTTTTATGAAAACTTTATGAAAACATAAATAAAAAACAAATCTAAATGATTAGGAACAAATTGTAACAGAAATAAATCATGAATAAAAATAAAAATAAAAGAGTGTAATGATGAATTTATAGCTCGGAAGATAATGAAAGTTTTTAATTTTGGGATGCTCCCCTAAGTTTTCCAACGTCTAGACGAAAATTAAGAAAGAATTCTTTCATTCCGAGAATTTCTCAAACCAACTCCGAAATTCTTCCAACGTTTAGGTAGGTCTCAAGACCATTTCCCACAATGTCACATTATCTCTTTTAAAACTTTAATTTTTAATCTTTTTAATTACAAGAAATAAATAAATACAATAAAAAATTGAAAATAATTTAAGTAAATAAAATACCATAAAAGTAAATAAAACAAATATTAAATAAGTGAAAAAGTATGAATAAAGTAAATAAATACGTTAAAATAAATTATAAATAAGTTAAATAAATATAATTATAATAAGAATAAATAAACACAAATAAATAAATTTCAAGTAATTTAAATAGATAAAGAAAAATTACAATAAAAGTAAATAAGTGTAATAAAGTAAATTGTAATTAAAATAAATAAATAAAAAATGATAAAAAAAATAAGTGCAATAAAATAAATTGCAAGTAATTAAAATATACAAAATTGTAATGAAATAAATAAAAGCAATAAATTAATTAATATATAATAAATAAATAGGTAAAACAAATAAATCTACAAATAAAACAAATTGGGTCCAACGTGGTCAATGTTTTTCTCTTTTTGATGTAGGATATCCGAATACCAAAGGGAGGGTATTAGGATGTCCTAAAAAAAGAGCAACAAAATGAAACAATTATCCGGCATCCGAATACCATGGCAAGGATATCTAAATACCCTTTATGGGTATTTAATTTTGAGTAAAAATATTCCTAAGTATTTAATTTGGGTGAAAATCCAAAGATGCATTAGAATACCATGACCAAGGGTATTCGAATGCCACAGTTTAAAAATCATGTAAAGGGTATTTGATTGCCATGAGAAAAGGCATGCATATATCTTTTCTGAGAAACATTTTTTTTTTGAAAAAACAAAGGGGCATCTGAATGTTGAGGGTGGGCATTCGAATGTCTTATTGTACAAAGTAGGAAAAACAAGGTATTTGGATACCATGAGAGAAGGGAATCCTAATACCCACTTAAAAACCCAAAAACGATGTTTGAAAAGGCATTTTGGACAGATATGAAATCCTTTTTTTAGCCAAAACCAAGAAAAATCAAACCCTAATTAGTTTGAAAACAAAATTCACACTTTTATTTAAAGAAAACCTAAGTTAAAACACATTGGAAATCTATTTATTTTGAAAAATATGATGAATAGAGATTTTTCAACCCATATTATTTTGAAAATCATGTAATGTCGCCCATTTTCACTGTTTCAGATTGTCTAAATCTTTTTATTTTGCCTGGCTATAAGAAAACTAATATTGGCCAAGGATCAACGGATTTAATCCCAACCAAGATCCACTGAGGGAGGTTTTGAAAATAATTTTGGTTTAAAACAAGAGAAGAAAAACTAGTCTAAGAGCTGCCATGGTATTTAAACCGGCTTGCTCATCAACACAATCGTTGGTTGTGAATTATCAGATTCATGATATCCTTTAACTTTTGAAAACGATTTAAAATAGAAAGAGGAAGAGCCCGATCCAAGAGCTTCCATGGTATTTAAACCAGCTTTCTCATCATCACAACCATTGGCCATGAATCATCGTACTCATGGCATCCTTCAACTTTTGAAAACAGTTTACATGAAAATTAACAAAAACTCAAGCCACTAGCAAGAAAAAGATTGTAAAGCAAGCCAATAAACATGTAAAGAAAAATAAAAAGGTAACCACCTTAGAAAGAAAATCTCTCGAAACCCATTCCATTTTTCTTCCTTTTCTCTTTTTTTTTTTTTTTCCTCGCTCTCCTCTCCCCGCCTTGTTTTTTAAGCAACATTTCTCCCAAAAAATAAAAAAACCTCCATCTAACATAACATGACCTAATCTTCCTTTTTATACCCTTTAACCCCCTTGAACCGTGGACCCTAAAATCATTTGTACCAAGGGTTTCTATCTACTCTCTAAATATGCCTTTTTTAAAGAAAATAAAAATTTAAAACCCATTTCTTTGCTTTACCCGATCAATGTTAATGGAATGTCATGATTAAAACTTAAGAAGGAAGGGGGGGTTAAAGTCTAAGTTACCCCATATTTCTTTTTATTTTTAGAACATATTTTATTTTATTTTATTTTTCTTTTCTTTTTTATTTTAAACTTAACCAAAATCTTTCATTTTACGACCCGGGATTACTAATTTTTTTTTTCTACCCGAGTTTAATTTAGGAAAATTGGTAATTTTTGTGGTAGATTTTGCTTTGACAATTAAACTCCCCAAAAAGATAATCAATTTAAAGTAGTTGAAAATTTTCAAAATTTCCACCATAGAAATTACTACAACATTAAACCCGAGCCGATTTGGGACATTTCGATTTTAAAGCTAAAAATTGATTTTAGCCACCGCAAAGATTTACTCCATCGCTTAATTATATTTTTTGACTGACAAATGTGAACTAGAAAGTTATGAAGAACAGTGCAGGTTGATGAATCAATCAAATGAGAGTTAGCCATGAAAGATGAGATAGATTCGTTGATTTGAGTCAAACATGGTAGTTGGTAGAGCTGCCTAAAGGGAAGAAAGCATTGTAGAATAAAATGGGTTTACCAAATAAAAGAAGAACATGATGATAGAAGCAGTATAAGGCAAGGTTGGTTGTAGAAGGTTTTCAACAGAGGGAAGGCATTGAAAAAATTGAGATTTTCTCCCAGTGGTTAAATTGACGACAATTAGAACGATGCTTGGACTAGTGGCAAAAGAAGATTTACATCCACAGCAGATGGATGTAAAAACGATATTTCTTCATGGTGACTTGGAGGAAGAAATTTAAATGCAATAGCCACAGGGTTTTGAGGTTCAAGGAAAGGAGAAAATGATTTACAAGCTTCTGAAGAGTCTATATGGCTTGAAACATGGTCCTATGCAATGGTAAAAGAAGTTTATAACTTCATGTACAATAATGTTTTTTGAGGTGTTAAGCACATCATTGCTGATATGTCAAAAGATTTGATGGTTTTATATCATCTTCCTGTTTTACGTTGATGATATGTTAATTGCCGGAGCTAGTATATAAAAGATTGAAAAGCTAAAAAAGAAGCTGTCAGAGGAGTTCACGATGAAAGATTTGGATGCTGCAAAACCAATCCTTGGTATGAGAATTACAAAAGACATATAGGTTCTTAAGTTATCATACGAAGAGTATATAAAGAAGGTGCTTTGCAGATTCAATATAGATGGAGCAAAGCCTGTGAGCACTCCCTTGGACAGCCACTTCAAATTATCCAAAGATCAGTCACCCTCAATTGAGCACGAGAAGGCCTAAATGGCTCAAGTGCCTTATGCCTATTCTGTTGGTAACGTTATATATGCTATGGTATGTACTATACTGGACATAGCACATGCAGTGAGAGTTCTAAGCAAATATATGAGTAATCCAAGAAAACAATACTTAGAGGTAGTGAAATCAATTTTCAAATATTTGAGAGGTACTGCAGATTTATTTAGCTTTGTGGTTCAGGAAATCAGACTTCGATTTGTAGGTGATGTAGACGGTAGGAAGAGTACTATTGGATATGTTTACACGTTGGGTGGTAAGACAATTAGTTAGGTATCAAAGTTGCAAAAGATAGTTGCACTTCCTAACACTAAGGCAAAGCATGTTACGAAGAAAAAGAGGCAAGCAAAGAGATGCATGGTTGCAGTCTTTCTTGGAAGAACTAAGTCATAGAATTGTGTTGCATTGCGACAGCCAGAGTACCATTCATTTGAGAAAGATACTTGTTTATCATTCTAGGACAAAGCTATACAAGTTCGACATCACTTCATAAGATCAGCTTTGGAAGAAGAATTTTAGTACTTGAGAAGTTTCAAGGGAGTCCGAATTCAGCTAAAATGTTGACGAATACTATGACGATTGAGATGTTGGATAATAATATGGCCTACATAATAATTTAATAAAGCCAAGATAATTATTTAATTATCTTGATAACTAATTAGATGATATTATCTTAATAAATCCTATTCAAGTTAAACTACTCTAGTGATAAGAGTTAAAGATAACTTCTCTATCTCAGTAACTGATAAGAATTCTTTGATGGTAGGATTTAACTCTATCAGTTATCTAGTATAGGTCCCTAGTCTAGTTTATTGATTGCATGTGAAATCATCTCAGGGTAGATTAGAAGGCATATACTAAAATGAGAGAGTTTATTTGAGTGTTTGGAGCAAGATCGCTTTTCTTGATCAATAATGATTGAGTTCCGCTTTAGCTTTTAATAACTTACATGAGAAACTGAAGTTGTGCATAACTTTAGTTGGACATCTCTGTTGAGGATTGAGAAGTCACGGTGGCTGCAACAGGAAACAGTTGATGATGAATTAGTCTCCAAGTGAGAGATTGTTGTAGGTGGAGACTAATCAATTAAGAAGTATTGGTGGAGCCACCTTTTTTTTTACTAACGAATAAGAAAAAAGAAAAGGGCCAAATGAAGATGGAAGGTCGAATGAAGAAAAAGGGGAAAGAAGGGTGCAACAAGCTTATAAATAGGCTAAGGTGCAGATTGGCCAGCTGGGTACACCAAGTGAGCAGAAGAAGATCGAGAGAGCTCTGAGTGTTGTGAGGTGCCTAACAAGTGCATATATACTTTGAGAGAGATAATTTTTGTAATCTTCCTTTACCATTTTAAAATATTCTGCAGCGGTTACAAGTGAACGTACCTCTCACGTTGAGAGTGAACCATTATAAAATTTCGTGTGTTCCTTATGTTTTATTTATTTTCTTTGCATTTATTATCTCTTTCTAAGAGTACAGAAAGGGCTTTATTCAACAACTAACTACCAGACAAATTCATGACATAGCTTTCTAGTCAAGATGCAAATCTTCTATGCAACCTTTGCATCTTTTTGCCTATATAATCCAGCTGAACATGAATCCAAGAACTCACACTTTGATTCACAATTGTTATATCAACTTTTGAGATTTGAATCTGACTCTTTAAGTAATATGTCGCAACCTTAAAAAAGTCTGAAAAAACTACCCCATTACCGGATGTCGGCCTCATTAAGTGTGACATTGAAAAAAGTTGAGGAAAATACGACTTAATTCCTCTTTAAATAAAGGTTGAAGGTATGAAAAAAACCTCGATAAAATAAATGGAGTTGCCACCAATCTTTTTTTTTTTGGCTAGGTGTGATCGGCCACCTATTAAAATCGATTTTGAAAAATATTTTAAAATTAATTAAAACATTTTAAAACCAATTTCGAAGACTGCGCTTTGAACTAGAGAAAACAAGTGCGGGTTAGGGAGTCGGTTACGTGTGGGGAAAGATTAGCACCCCTACAACGCCCGTATAAAACAATACCTTATTAGTCATGTGTTATCTCGAGTCTCGATAAAAAGTCGGTTTTAGATTTGGTATTTGAAGATAATGCCCATTTTAAAAACAATCCTATTTTTGTTTGGAAATGATTCGGAATTTGTTATTGCAAAAATTTTCTATATTCCCCGACAAACCGACAAAATATAGAATTTTTATTATTTTTGAAAATCTCCGCATCATCCTCTTTTAGAAGGATATTCCTTCATTAATATAATTGATGAAGACTCCTCGGCAACCCGGAGGTGGATCCATGAATTATATTAACTCGGGGATATTGCTTTATTTATATAAAAAAATATCAATTTTCAAAAATTTAAATGATCATGAATGTATAAATTATCATTAAAACATGAATATAAACATGCATAATTAACATGGCATGGCAAGCATTTTATTATAACATGACAAAAGAATTAATGACCTGGCACAACCTAAATGACATGGCCAAAGAATGAATGACATGACATATGAATTAAAGACAAAGCATGCTTAACATGGCAAAATCAAAATGACATGGCCAAAATAGTGAATGATATGACATGCTTGACATGGAAAACTTTAAATCACATGACATATGAATGAATGACATGCCATGCCATGCCATGTGAATGAATGATACGGCATGCTTGACTTGGCAAAATCTTGAATGACATGGCATATGAATGAATGATATGGCATGCTTGACATGACAAAATCTAAATGACGTGGCATATGAATTAAGTATTCAATCATAAAAATGACATCATCATAGAATATTCACAAACATATCATGATTAAGATGGTAAATCTAGATATCATCGAATATACTCACATCATATTTCAAAATTCATTTTTATGGATTTTTCATGTGAGGAATCACACAAATGGCATATGTCACAAAATATTACCTGTAAACCCGGCAAAGCTTGGAAAATAATTCTTTCGTATGACATTTATATGATTTCGAATAAAACAAAAACCATACATTTCGATTTCATAAACACTTGCATTGAATAATTTCCAAACCTCCCCACAGAACCCGGAAAAGATTAGAAACTAATTCTCGCCAAATGTTTAGGAAACTGGAAAATACGCTTTTATGCCAAATTAAATAAAAACATTTTAAAATATGCAATGCATGAAGATGTATTTCTCGCTTGAAGTAAGGACATCCGTACACCTAAGAAGGTATCCGACTACCTTTGAAAGAAACTTAAATTGAATTTTTAAGCCTAATGACTTTGGGCTCGGATTTAAAAAAGATTGGAATTTTGGATGAAAAAGGGCCTTGGCGAACCCCCTCTAAAAGGGCTCTAGCTTTCCTATTTTTTAAAAACCCGAGTTAATTACCCATGATCCGATCTTTGTAAAATCAATTTTTATCCTTGAGATGACATGGAAAACAACCTAAAACAGTAGCTAATGACTCCAATCAGCCCCTCCTTTTTACAAATAAAAATCAGAACATTGTTAGTTTTGAGAAACCTCATTTTAACTCCAACAACCAGTTTTTAGAGAACTATTTTTCTACCCCTTATAAAAAATTCAAAAAATTTTGAAAAATTCAGTTTTGACTTGAGACATGAAGGTCTTTTTTTTTATAAAAAATAAGTTTTAAAATCGGACTAAAAATGCCTTGATCGAAATTGCATTAAAGTCAGAACAGTAGACCAAAATCTGTTTTATCGAAAACTATTTTTTTACCCTTGATAAAAAAAATTCTAAAAATCCTAGAAAAAATGCCAAAGTCTCCTCTAAGGGTCTACTAAATGTGGTTATTATTTTTTTTTTTTTGACAAAAGAAACTTGGTGAAAATATTTCCTAAAGTCAGAATATACAACTTAAAAACTACTACTCTTTTAACTAGTTTGCACAAGAGATTTGGCTAGAGATCATTCATAGCCAAAAATCAAGTTAAGAATGGTATGAATGCATAATTTTACAGCCAAACAAACATATGAAAATGATCAATCATGAACTAAAAAATATAAACAAGCAAAGGAAAATCAAGGTTGGCTCAATGTTGGTTCTTTAGACATAGTCCCCACCTAACCACAACCACTTGATAAAAATCAAGATCCTTAAGCTTTTCAAACCTTTTATTTCATTTTTTAGAAAAAAGAAAACAAAAGAAAAAGCCTATCCTACCACAGTGGTGAATCCCACAAACAACATACAAGCAAGAAAATCAAGCAAAAGACAAGCACAATAAGCCACAAGGTTTCGGCTAAAGCAAAAAACCCTTCAAGTTAAATATCCGAGCTTGATCAAAATGGATTTTAAAAGCACGTAATGTAGGCCAAGGTTCGGGTTTAGAAAGAAAGGATAAATAGGCCCAAAATATGTTTGAGGGTGATTAGATCAAGGATAATTTCATGAGGAGGATTCATTTCGGAATATTTGTGCCTTTTGGATTTTTCTCTCCTTTTTTGGATTGTTTTTCTTTTCATTCTTGGCTTTCATATTCCATACCTTTTCACACATTTTTTTTGTGCTTTTTCTTCTTTCTTTTCTTCCTTTTTCATTTTCGATGGCTCATTTCGCCATGATTTTTTGAAGGAGGATTTTCCTCGTATTTTCCCCCCAGTGTGGAGGGTGATCCTTGATCATGGTTCAAAGAAAGAAAGAATTCCTAAGGCTCAAAAGGGTAACTAGGGATAATTTCTTCTTAGTGAAAGGAGTATGAAAGATGGCCATTTCTCATATCAAGCACGAATATTCTCATTGAAAAGCAATCCTCAGAGGAAATAGATAAATAGAATTTCCATTTTTGCACTTGGAATCATTAGAATTCTCCTATGCACAGTATCACACTTTTTTTCTTTCCTTCAAGCATAGTATTTCTCCAATTCATCGACGTTTACGGGATTTCTCAAGTCATCACTATCCATCAGAGTTAAGATCAATGCTCCTCCAGAAAAAGCTCTTTTCACCACATAGGGCCCTTCCCAATTCGGAGCTTATTTTTCGCGAGGATCTTTCACAATAGGGAGAATTTTCCTCAATACCAACTCTCTTTCTCGAAACTGCTTAAGGCAAACCTTTTTGTTGTGGGCTAGAATCATCCTTTTCTGATACATCTATCCATGGCAAATTGCCTTCAACTTGATGAGATTCAACTGTTCATAGCGAGCTCTAACCCTTTCTGCCTCTTCTAGGCCAACTTCCATCAAAACACGAAGTGAAGGGATTTCAACCTCAATAGGCAGCACTGCCTCCATCTCATATACCAAAGAAAAAGGTGTGGCACCCGTAGATGTACGAACCGAGGTACGATATGCGTGGAGAGCAAAAGGCAAGATCTCATGCCAGTCTTTGTACACATCGGTCATTTTTTCAACAATTTTCTTGATGTTCTTATTGGATGCTTCTACTTCCCCATTCATTTTCAGACGATAAGGAGCCGAATTATGATGCTTGATTTTGAACTGGATACATACTTCTCTCATCATCTTATTATTCAGGTTGAGAGCATTGTTTTAAATTATTCTTTTTAGGAGTCCATATCGGCACACAATCTCTTTCTTGATGAATCTGTACACCACTGACTTTGTTACATTGGCATAAGAAGCGGCTTCTACCCATTTTGTGAAGTAGTCTATGGCCACTAGGATAAAACGATGTCCGTTTGAAGCTTTCGGGGTAATGGGCCTGATCATATCCATTCCCCACATCAAAAATGGCCACAGAGCCGTCATGACATGCAGCTGTGATGGAAACACATGAATCTTATCTGCATATATCTGGCATTTATGGCACTTTCATGAATAATTATGCAATCCCCTTCCATTGTTAGCCAATAGTATACTGCCTTCATAATCTGTTTAGCTAGCATGTGGTCATTGGCTTGAGTGCGCATATTCCTTCGTGGGCTTCTTCGAGGATTCTCTGAGCTTCAGCAGAAACAACACACCTCAACAGAACTTGGTCTTTCCCTTTTCTTGTAAAGGATTTCACCATTTAAGACAAAATCCATCTCCATTCTTTTTAGGGTTATCTTGTCATTTTTCGTTGCTTGTTCAGGGTACTGTTGACTCTTGATGTATTGCAAGATATCGTAATACCAAGGGCGACCATCCGCCTCTTCTTTGATACTCAAACAGTGGGCAAGAGACTCATATATGCTCATCTTGATTGGCACAACTTCGGCCCCTTCATTCACTTTAAACATTGATGATAAAGTGGCTAAAGCATCTGTCATTCGGTTTTCTTCTCGGGGCAAGTAATTGAAACCCACTTCTTCGAAATTCTTAATCAAACTCAGTATAAGATCTCGATATCGGATTAGCTTTGCATCCCAGGTTTCCCATTCTTCGCGCAGTTGGTATATCACCAGGGCTGAATCTCCGAAAACCTCTAGTGTCTTGATCTTTCTTTCTATGGTGGCACGAAGGCCCATAGTACATGCCTCATACTCAGTGGTATTGTTTGTACAATCAAAATCCAATATGGCAGTGAAAGAATGATAATCTTCTTCAAGGGATATGAGCACTGCACCGATCCTGTGCCCCATGGCATTAAATGCGCCATCAAAATACATTTTGCAAGTTTTCTTCTCAGAGGAAGTCCCATCTTCTTGCGAGACACACATCAAGTCTTCGTCAGGGAAATCAAAATTTAGAGGCTCATAATCCTCTACTGCTCGACTTGCTAGGAATTCAGCTACTACGGTACCTTTTATAGCCTTTTGGCTCACATACACAATATCATATTCGGAAAGCAACACTTGCCATCTCGTCGTTCTTCCTGACAACGAAGGCGCCTCGAATACGTATTCGAGAGGATCTAACTTTGCAATTAGCCATTTTGTGTGATACAACATGTACTTCCCGAGCCTTCGGGCAGTCCAGGCTAGGGCACAAAAAAGCCTTTCCACCAATGAATACTTCAATTCGTACTCAGTGAACTTATTGCTGAGATAGTAGATGGCTTCTTCTTTCTTTTCGGTTTCATCATGTTGCCCTAATACACATCCCATGGACTTTTCAAAAATTGACAAGTACAATATCAGCGGCTTTGCTAGGACAAGTGGCATTAGTATTGGCGGGTTTGACAGATAATGCTTGACTTTATCAAAAGCTATCTAGCATCCTTCATCCCATTCCCCCGGATCATGTTTTCAGAGTAGCTTGAATATCGGGTCACACTTATCGGTCAGTTGAGATATGAACCGAGTGATATAATTCAATCTTCCCAAAAAGCTTCTTACTTATTTCTGAGTATGAGGTAGAGGCAAATTCTGAATAGCTTTCATCTTATCCGGATCAATTTCAATCCCTTTCTTGCTAATAAGAAGCCCAGTAGCTTTCCTGAAGTGACTCCGAAAGTACACTTTGCCGGTTGAGTTTAAGTTGGAACTTTCTCAACCTTTCAAAAAACTTTTTAAGATTCGCAATATGTTCATTCTCTCCTTGCGACTTTGCGATCATATCATCGACATAAACTTCGATTCCTTTATGCATCATGTCATGGAACAAAGTTACCATTGCTCTTTGATATGTCGCCCTAGCTTTCTTTAATCTGAAAGGTAATACTTTGTAGCAGAAGGTTCCCCATATTGTCACGAATGTGATTTTCTCCATATCCTCCGGTGCCATCTTAATCTGATTGTATCCTGAGAAACCGTCCATGAAGGAAAACACGAAATTCTTCGTGGTATTATCTACTAGAGTATCAATGTGAGGCAACGAGAAATTATCTTTAGGGCTTGCCCTATTCAGATCCCCGTAATCGATACACATCCGTACTTTGTTGTCTTTCTTCGAAACTGGGACAATGTTTGCTACCCACACCGGGTATTTTGACACTTCCAAGAATCCAGCCCTAAATTGCTTCTTCACTTCTTCCTTTATTTTTAACAGCATCTCGGGCCTCATTCTTCTCAACTTCTGCTAAATCGGCTTGCAATCTCGTTTCAAAGGGAGCTTGTAAACCATGATATCAGGGTCCAAACCAGGCATGTCTTGGTACAACCATGCAAACACATCCGCGTAATCCCAGAGTACATTATCATTTCTTGCTTTATCGATAGTGAAATGGCAGTCCCAATCTCGACTTCTTTTATTTCTTCCATATTCCCCAAATTTATCACTTCCAACTGTTCTTTATGAGGCAATAATTTTTCTCCTATTGTTTTATTATTCCCAACAGATCTGGAGGCAAATCACAATCCTCAACATCTTTGTTAGCGTCGAAATCACCTGCACAAATGGGTATTCAAAATCAATTTCAAAATTATTGATAGGACAGTCCTCATATTCTGTATCCAGGCACCTATAAATAAGTGGGGAAGAAACAATATAGGAAGGCATATAGGCAATAATAATGAAAGAATGAAAAATGAAAGAATATGGACACATCAATATGAAGAAAATGCATTGTGATTGTCATTTATTGAATAAAAAGTCTTAAACATAAGCCCATACAAAAGGATTCTTAATGCCCTTGGGCAGAGGCAATTAAGATTGATTCAGAGCATTACTCTAGAGTTGACCTAAAAACTACAAGAAGTTCAATCACACTCCAATTCATCAACTCATAGTGGACATGGGCTCACCATCCAACTTGTGCTTTTATTCCCCAACTCATCTATTTCGGCCATGTCGATCATCATTTCCTGCAGCTGTTAATCCTCACCCACATAGAATTTCTCGAATGCTTATTCCAACATGACCATCACATCATCAAAATTCTTTTCACCAAACTCAAAATTGCTAAGCGAAAAATGTGAAGGATTGGAGGGAAAGTCATGGGCTCCCATTCCATATCCACATCTAAAAGTCGGGCCATCCTCCACTTTCTATTCTTTTCCACTTGTTTTCTTTTCTCATGGGCTTTAGAGAGGTACCCAAGACTGAATTGGTCTTTCTTTCCGGCCACTTCTATCCCTTTGGCCATTCCTTGGAGGTATTTTCCTAATCCTTTTCCTGCACGACAGCCTTTTCCCACTGTCGTCTTTACCCCTATCCTGTACTCTTGGATAACCTCGGCTCTAGAATTTTATATCCCTCGGTGATGAATACAACGTTGACAAACTCCAACGACCTGAACGAGCACTCTACGACATCCTCATTCACTTCTATATAAGGGGAATCGGTGGATGTAGAAGCTATAACATATTCTTCTCCTGACACATTGACTAGGCGTCCTTTCATCATAAATTTTAGCTTTTGATGGAGAGATGATGGCACAGCCCCGGCAGAGTGAATTCACGGCCTTCCCAGCAAACAATTATAAGATGGGGTGATGTCCATCACTTGGAATTTGATCTCATAAGTATAGGGACCTATCTGGAGCTGGATTTCAATATTTCCCATCACTTCCCGGTGTGTGCCATCAAAGGCTCTCACAAAGGTATTACTTAGCAGCATGTAGGACATATCAATTGGAAATTTTGACAAGGTTGCCAATGGCATCACATTCAAAGAGGATCCATTGTCGAGGAGTACTCGTGGCAGAATATGCCCCTTGCAGATAGTGGTTATATGAAGAGATTTGGAAGATCCTATACCATTTGGCGGTATCTTATCATAACTGAAAGAGATATAGTCATCTGTTGTGATGTTCCCCACCAATCAGTCTAACTTCTCTAGCGATATGTTGTTAGCCACTTATTCCTTGTTCAAAATTCTTAGCAGAGTGTTTCGGTGTGGCTCTGAGTTTAACAACAATAACAGAACTGAAATCCTTGCTAGTTGGCGGTGCAATTGTTCTACTACACTGTATTCACTGTGTTTGATTAACTTTGAGAATTCGCAGGCTTCTTTCTCATTCACCGACTCTTTCACTTTATTAATCGAGGACGAATCCTTCTCCACTTCCCCAGCCCGTTCTACCTCTATATGGTCTGGTTCCACTGTGTTTTTCCCTTTATCAGGTCCTTTTGTCTTTCTCATTTGGCTTTGTTCAACTGTTCCCGGGACATAGCATCTACCACTTCAGATCAGATGGCCCACTCCAGTTACATCCACGACAGCTGTCTGATGATTTGAGGATCCCGGTACTACCATATTGCATTCATAGCTCCATGGAATCGCCTTGTCCTTTTTATAAGAAAAAGGGGACGACAATTCTATGATCAATTTCGGAGAGGGTCCCTCGACCACTGGAATAGCCTTTACCTTTGGCTCATCATAATAAATGATCAGAGGTCTATCCACCCCATAACCGGTTTCATTCATACTGACTTCAGGATCTTCTATCTTTTCAAAAAAACTAGGCCTCGTCCATATCCATCATCCTTTGAATCTTTGCTAAAAACTCTTCATAGTTCTGAATGGCATGCCCCTTATACTCATGATATTGGCAAAAACCCTCAGACTGGTTGGTTATCTTCCTCACATCCGATTTCGATTGAATCAACCCTGCTTTGACTATCTCTACCCAGACTCTGATCATTGAAGTCTTTACCTTTCTAACATCTCTTTTACCTTTTCAACCTCTCCTAACATTATTGAGTTAACCTTAGCCTTCGTGTGATTAGGCAACGGTTTACCTGCAACATTAGGCCCATTTTTTGGTCCGAATTTTACAATTCTTGCATCAATAAGGCTCTGGACCTTGCGCTTGAAAGCAGTGCAGTTTTCGATTGAGTGCCCTTGAATCCCCGCGTGGTATGCACAATGAGCATTGGAATCGTACCACTTGGGATATGGAGGTTTTAAAGGTTGGAGATAGACAGGTGCGACGAGTTGCCCTTTTAAAAGCTTTGGGTATAACTTGCTGTAAGTGGTAGGGATAGGTCATATTGAGGTTTTTGGTTATTTCTCAGAGGCCTTTGATAACTTCTGATATTCTGAGTATTTGGTGCAGTGTTTGGTGGAATGGCTATCAGAGGAGATATGCCAGTCGATAGCTGTGTAAAGAAAAGGGTTTTGAGTAAGATTGTTTATAGCTGGGTAGTATGGATTATAGGTTGGATAAAGTGTATAGGGTGCTGGAGGTGCAAAAGGGCGGTTATTGAAACTGACTGTATGAGCATCCTTTTCTTTCTTCTTGGCAAGAGTTGTTTTCTTGTGGGTGACTTGTTTCCCACTTACTATTTTTCCACTCATAATAGCGGTTTCAATCATCTCTCCGGCTATGACCATATCTGTGAAATTCTTAGTGGCATTGCCCACCAGCTTATCATAGTATGGTGCCTTCAGAGTATTGATAAAGAGAATCGTAGTTTCTTTATCAGTCAAAGATGGCTGCTCTTGAGTAGCCATATTTCTCTTTTCTGTGCATATTGCTTGAAGCTTTCAGTAGCTTTCTTCTCCATATTTTGCAAGGATAGTCTGTCGAGTACCATATTAGACACGTGTTTGCAATGTTCCAGAAAGGCCCTAGTGAAGCCCGTCTAGGAGCGGATCTTGCTTCGAGTGAGCTGATTGTACCATCGAGTTGCAGACCCAGTAAGGCTGTCTTGAAAACAATGGATAAGCAATTTCTCATCACCATCATGTCCAGTCATCTTTCGGTAGTACATTGTCAAGTGCGCGGAAAGATTAGTGATCCCATTGTATCTCTCAAAATCTGGGATTTTGAACTTAGGTGGGATCACTAGACCGGAAACTAAACTCATCTCTTTAGCATCAAGCCTGCCAAAAAATTCAGCCCTTTCCACGGCTCGCTGCCTTTCTTCTAACAACTGATATTTCTTTTGTGACTCAGCCGTTTCAACATTTTTCAATTCTGCCATTTTCATCTTTTCTTGCTCGGCGAGATCATCCAGATCTGGGACCTCAATAGGATTTGCCGGGATTACCCCAAGATTTACCCCAATTGGCATCTATTTTTGTGCCCCTGTGCTGGGTTGAACATCCACGAAAGGCATTGCAGCTGCAGGTGGTAAAGTTTCTGTATTCTGTGAAGATTGGCCGTTTGTTAGTACGACTTCTTAGTGACCCTCTTTGCCTCCTTGACTTCTTGATTCTATTCTTAGGGCTGAATTTTTTGTGTGTCCCTTTCCCTTAAATGCAGTGGACACCAGCTCCATCAACTTGTTCATCTGATCTCTCGATTCGGCCTGAGATTTGGCCAATTGTTCCCTTAACTCATCCCGTGCCTTTTCCATTCTCTCTATCTGGGCAGTCTGTTCATTTTCCATGATCCTGACTTGCGATCGAGTATTATACCAATGCGGGGTACTTCTCTTTGGGTGTTTCAGTGGACGCCCATTTTTTATACCTTGGTGTAAATACCACGGATTAGAATTTCATGATACACTATTCTTTTTTACTTATTAAATGGATGGAAGAATGAATGAATAAATGATTTCATGAATCAACTGATCAAATGAAAGAATGAATAGATGTTTCTATGATTATGTGGTATGAAATGATGAAATTAACGGTATTTTCCTTAAGATCAAATTCCAACACAAAGGTTTTTCATTAATTCATGGAAACTTTTTACAAATCATCTTTCACTCTCGGGTTACATAGAAATATTTATTTTGTTCGTATTGGTTTTGCGCTTCCTC
Organism: Fremontodendron californicum; assembly: GCA_030761205.1. NCBI lineage: Eukaryota > Viridiplantae > Streptophyta > Magnoliopsida > Malvales > Malvaceae > Fremontodendron > Fremontodendron californicum. The sequence goes on along the minus strand of JAULJL010000014.1, from coordinate 21,615,370 downwards.
TAGGAAATTCAACAGATGTTGTCCATGTTCCCCTATTGGGTTGACATCCTGTCTCAAAGTCTTCACTTTCTCCACCATCTCACTTGCCTTAACCGCAGCCTTGCGGATCTGCCTAGTCAGGTGGTCTATATACTATTGTCTCCCCAAAGTTTCTATCTTCCACCTTATACTAGCATCTATGGCTAAATCATTTGCCTGGCTCCACTCGGTCTTCCTCTCTCTGTATTCTCGAATGATGGCGACAATGTTGGCTTTTTGGACTTGCAACTGCTGCTCTAGGGTATGAATAGTCGCATGGAGCGTCTCATTTTCCTTGCGCATCATGGATGTCTTTTCCTTTTCATTCCCTAATCTGGCTTTCAACAGCTCATTCTCTTGCAGGCACCTTTCCAACTTGGCTGAAATAAATGAACGTGCATCTCCTCACTTCTGCCGCTCATGAGAAAATCTGGACTCCTTTTCTTTTCTTTGCTTTCCTTAGCCTTACCCTTCCTGAAATTCAATTCTTTCTGAAGCTTTTCTACCTCTTTCTCATGTGCACCGAGAGACCTACTAGTTCCAGTAAACTTTCCCTTGGCCCTTAACTTCTTATTCTCTTAATGCAAATATTTCAGACCAGAGTGTGCCATATCACGCTCGCTAGTCACTTTTCGTGTCTTGGCCTCTTGGATCTCAAGCTTGGCCTTCAAATCCTTGACTTCCTCTTAAAGCTTATCATATTCACGCTTTAGTTTCCCTTTGTCCTTTTCCAACTCTTGCCTGACAATCTCAACTTCTGATGGCAGTACTGGTTCCAGCTGAAGTATTACCAGATGAACAGAGACATCTTCGTCAGGAAGCACCATGTCACGAACCCTCCTGACTCTCCACACCTGATATGCCGGGGTGGCGTTGTCAGTATATCTACCCACTTGTGATCGGTGTAACTTCTTCCATGCTTTGATAAATTCACATATCTTACCCATATATCCAGACTCACCATATGAAAACTCCATCGAAATAAGCTCATGAGTCATTGGGATAAACTGTTCGGACCCATATTGCCTCCGTACTAGTAATGGCGCTTAACTAACTGCTCCCAAATTCCCAACAGTGGAACCCATAATTTCTCACCACAACGGTACAAGATCGACCTAAGTTGAATCCACAGAGCCCTCCAAGTTATATCCTTTCGGCTAAGTGACGGAGAGTCCTGATCCATTGCTTCTTATCCCCTTTCTTCGACTATTTTTCCTTGATGAATTCTCGAAGGGGACTAAAAGTCTTTATGTAAGGGCGAAGCCTTCCACCATCATCACCCCAAAAGTGGCTCTGAATCCAGACATAGAGAAGCTGTACACAACCCTCAAAAAGTCCCTTACCTCTTATTCGACAATAACTGAGTGACTTGATTATTTCAGCAAGAATGGCAGGGGAAGGGTCAATTTGTTTGTCTAGACAATCAAAGAAGTCTACCACAGTGCTTCGATATAACGTTTCACCTTCGGGAATATGACCAAACCATAGATTGCTAAGGCAAAGACATCTACAACATGATCATCATCCGGCTTATTCTTGATATAGTTTCGCAAAAATACCCAAGGAATGTAGTCACTCGAACCCTTCTTCTTTATGTATGGAGAATCAATCAAAAACTCTTATACCCATCATTTTGGAAAGCTTCTTTCGGCAGCTCGATGTTTTATGCTCTTTCCAATAGATTTTATCTGGATTTGCTGACTCAACATGGACTAAGATAGAATATTCCTCAATGGTAGGCACCATATCTTCTTGATTAAAAGTGAAGCATCGGTACAAAGGATCCCAAAACTGCACTATTGACCTGACCAACTACTCGTCTGTCTTGATCGGAAGGAGTAGTGCTATGTTGCCATATTTTTCGATGAACTCATCTTTCCTCGCAACTCCCCACTGTCTCCAAATCTCCTCTAACTCTGCTAAGTCATTCTGAAAAAAATTCAAATGAATTAACTCGGGGAGTGCAGACACAAAACCAGCGGCCAAATAGTCTCTTTTGTCACCCTGATTTTCCTCAGACTCAATTTTGATCTCTTGATATGTCTTGCTAACAACCGATACCGGTAGAAGATCTTCACGTTCCATGACTATAATGAAACCTCCTTGGTTGGCACTCGGCTTAAGGTAAATACCCCTAAATGATCATGATGCATGAGATGAAAACAAAAACAAAACGAAAACATGAGTCAGTACGGGGATAAAAAAACATCATAATATTGTCAGAAAATAAATAGTAAAAGGTGAGAGATGTTCCTCTGAGTGTTCCTATCATCGGGATATCTAACAGAAATTCGGCATGGCTTCGCCTAGGTTTACTATATGGAGTTGCATTAGGTTCTAAAAGGCTCCAAATTGCTCTTTATTTTCACCGGCGAAGGCTAGTAAGGCACCCCTATCAAAACGGGTTCAATTTGTTAGAGTACATTTCCTAGGCTTAAGTGGAGGTTAACACCTCACGAAGCATAGGTAGTTTGATACTCTGGAAGTGTTTGGCTAGCTTATGCGGAGGTTATCACCTCACGAAACATAGGTACTTTACTCCACCTAAAAGGACGAAACCCGAGATAAGGGCTCATGCTATGCAAATGCAAGTATAGTGTGTGAGGAGGAACAACAAATCTTTCCCCACCTATTTTACAACCCTTAATCTAAATACCCCAACAATTTATTATAAAAAAATGAATCAAATAAAGGAAAGCATTAGTCAATCAAAAAATAATGATAATATACAACACTTGAATAAACGGAGAACAATAATATTATGCATGCTCATGATGATGAACATATTTAGAAACATTTTATTGTTTTTGGAAATCCTCCTTATTTTATATAAAAAGGGGAATTATAATTAAATACCAATTAAGACCGACAAAATTGAGATTTTTGATAACACATGACTAATTCTAGTCCTGACTCTCTAAATGTCCCCAGTGGAGTGGCCAAGCTGTCGCAACCTTAAAAAAGTCCGAAAAACTGTCTTGTCGCGAGACGTTGTCCTCATTAAGTGTGACATTGGAAAAAATAGAGGAAAAGACGACTTAATTCCTCTTGAAATAAAGGTTGAAGGTATGAAAACGACCTCAAAAAAAGAAATGGAGTCGCCACCAATCTTTTTTGGCTAGGTGTGATCGGCCACCTATTAAAACCGATTTTAAAAAATATTTTAAAATTAATTAAAACCTTTTAAAACCAATTTCGAAGTCTGCGCTTTGAACCAGAGAAAACAAGTGCGGGTTCGGGAGTCGATTATGTGTGGGAAGGATTAACACCCCCACAACACCCGTATAAAATGGTACCTTATTACTCATGTGTTATCTCAAGTCTTAGTGAAAAGTTAGTTTTAGATTTGGTCTTTGAAGATAATTTCCATTTTAAAATCAATGCTATTTTTGTTTGGAAATGATTCGGAATTTGTTATTGAAATTTTTTTCTATATTGCCCGACAAACCAGCAAAATATAGAATTTTTATTATTTTTGAAAATCTCCGCATCATCCTCTTTTAGAAAGATATTCCTTCATTAATATAATTGATGAAGACTACCCCCCCGGCAACCCGGAGAAGGATCCATGAATTATATTAACACGGGGATATTGCCTTATTTATATAAAAAAATATCAATTTTCAAAAATTTAAATGATCATGAATGTATAAATTATCATTAATACATGAATATAAACATGCCTAATTAACATGGCATTGCAAGCATTTTATTATAACATGGCGAAAGAATTAATGACATGCCATGCTTGACATGGCACAACCTAAATGACATGGCCAAAAGAATGAATGACATGACATATGAATCAAAGACAAGGCATGCTTGACATGGCAAAATCTAAATGACATGGCCAAAAGAGTGAATGATATGGCATGCTTGACATGGCAAACTTTAAATGACATGGCATATGAATGAATGACATGACATGTGAATGAATGATATGGCATGCTTGACATGGAAAAATCTTGAATGACATGGCATGCTTGACATGACAAAATCTAAATGACGTGACATATGAATTAAGTATTCAATCATAAAAATGACATCATCATAGAATATTCACAAACATATCATGATTAAGATGGTAAATCTAGATATCATGGAATATGCTTACATTATTATTTCAAAATTCATTTTCATAAATTTTTAATTTGAGGAATCACACAAATGGCATAAGTCGAAAAATATTACCGTACTCCCTGGCAAACCCGACAAAGCTTGGAAAATAATTCTTCCGTATGACATTTATATGATTCCAAATAAAACAAAAACCATACCTTTCGATTCCATAAACACGTGCGTTGTATAATTTCCTAACCTCCCAGCAACCAGGCAAAGATTAGGAACTAATTCTCGCCAAATCTTTAGGAAACCTAAAAATACACTTTTATGCCAAATTAAATAAAAACATTTTAAAATATGCAATGCATGAAGATGTATTTCTCCTTTGAAGTAAGGACATTCGTACACCTAAAAAGATATCTGACAACCTTTAAAAGAAACTTAAATTAGTTTTTTATACCGAATAAATTTGGGCTCGGATTTAAAAAATGTTGCAATTTTTGGATGAAAAAAGGGCCTTGGCCAAACCCCCTCTAAAAAGGCTATAGTTTTCCTATTTTCTTAAAACCCGGGTAACTACTCCTGACCCGAGCTTTGTAAAATCAATTTTTATCCTTGAGATGACTTGGAAAACAACCTAAAACAGTAGCTAATGACTCCAATCAACCCCTCCTTTTTACAAATAAAAATCAGAAAATTGTTAGTTTTGAGAAAACTCATTTTAACTCCAACAACCAGTTTTTATAAAACTACTTTTCTACCCCTATAAAAAATTCAAAAAAATCTAAAAAAAAGCAGTTTTGACTTGAGACATGAAGGTCTTTATGAGGAAAAATCAGTTTTAAAATTGGACTAAAAATGCCTTGACCGAAATTGCATTAAAGTCAGAATAGTATACCAAAATCTGTTTTACCAAAAACTATTTTTTTACCCTTGATAAAAAATTCTGAAAATCCTACAAAAAATACGAGAGGCTCTCTAAGGGTTTACTAAATATGGTTAGAAAATATTTTTATTTTGACAAAAGAAACTTGCTGAAAATATTTCCTAAAGTTAGAATATCCAACTTAAAAACTATTACTCTTTCAACTAGTTTGCACAAGAGATTTTGGCTAGAGATCATTGATTGATCTTAGCCAAAAATCAAGTTGAGAATGGTTTGAGTGCATGATTTTACAGCCAAACGAACATATGAAAATGATCAATCATGAACTAAAAATATGAACAAGCAAAGGAAAATCAAGGTTGGCTCAATAGTTGGTTCCTTAGACATAGTCCCACCTAACCAAAAGCACTTGATAAAAATCAAGATCCTCAAGCTTCTCAAACCTTTTATTTCATTTTTTAGAAAAAGAAAACAAAAGAAAAAGCCTATCCTACCACAATGGTGAATCCCACAAACAACATACAAGCAAGAAAATCATGCAAAAGACAAGCACAATAAGCCACAAGGTTTCAGATAAGGCAAGAAAATGTGTTGGAAAATTTTGTCAACTTTGTTATTTTGTAAAGAATAAAAAGAAAGGGAAAAACCTTTTAGAAAATTTATTTTGAAAACATTTATATTCAATAAATAAAGTTACCAATCACATGAAAAAGAAGAGAAAGAGAACATGAAATCCAAGTAAATAATTGAAAAAGAAAAGAAGAAATAGTTACCTAGCTAAGCTTTTCCTTCCAAACTTCTTCTCTTCTTCTCTCTTTTTCTTTGTCTCCTTTAGAGGTTTTTTTTTTTTTTGCTCTTCTTTTTTCTCAAGAATGTAGTGAATGGCCCTTGAAAAAAAAGAAATCCTACACTCTTTTTTGTAGGGCTGGCCGAATTTTCCCTTGTTTATGTGAGAGTGCTCCTCTTTTTTTTAGCCTAAGTCATGCTTTGCATGCTCGTCCAACATCTTTGCCACATGGCTAATTCTTTCCCATTCCTTGCATGATTCTTTCCTTAAATTAAGGGTTCTTGTCTAGGGATGGCAGCAGGTCGGATATCTGTATTTTTTGTACTATCCGAATCCGAATCCACAAAACAGTTTTAAAATCCGAATCCGCAAAACTGTTTTAAAATCTGAATCCGTAAGTTATTTGCATTTAATCCGTATATTACTATCCGAATCAGAATCCGAATCCAAATTAAATAATATTATCCGTCGGATATTTGAATCCTCTAAAAATCCAAATTCAATAAATCAAATTTTAAAAAAAAAAATCAGATAAAATTTGTGTGTTTTACAAATAAGCCGATTCGGATTCGGGTATCCGAATCTGCTATCTGAATTCGCAGAAGTAATGTGAATTCAGATAATGGATATCATAGATTTCATATCCGCATCCGCTCCGAATTCGCTCTGGATAGTAATTATAATATCCGAATTCGTAAATCCGAATCTGCAAAAAAAAAAAAAAAAAAAAAGATCGGATATCCGCGGATATCCGAATCCATATTTTAAATTGCCATCCTTATTCTTATCCCCTTTTTGCATGATGCTTTCTTTAAATTAAGGGTTTATAACCTCTTATTAGCCAAATAATGCCACCTAGATTATTCTTATCTCCAATCTCTACAAAATATCTAAGCCACTTGTCATGATCATATGGCTTACTATCAAAATATCTTCTTAGGTGGCATTTTTAATCCATTTGGCATCATCACATAGCCTTCGCATGCTCTTCACATGGCTTTACAATTTGGAGGCCCCCATTGGCCAAAAATGCCATGTAGGCAAGTAGTGGAGAATCTTGTCATTTCTTAAAAATGTCATCTTGCTATTCAATTTTGGCAATTTGATTTAAGATGATCACACTCCCACCTTCCATCCATGAGCTGGCCGAAAAAGGCCTAGAATTTTCTAGGCCATTCTTTTTTATTATTTGCAAAATGACCCTTTTTTGTTTATCGATAAAATTGTATTTTGGCCCCCAAAACTTAATTTATTTGCAAATGGACCCCAATTTTGGATTTTTCTTTTTTAATCCATTCCATCCAATATAAAACTCAGTTTGGAAATTATTGTTTGGTTTGTGACTGTTATGTGACCTTACAAGAATAAATACCAAGATTTAAATGAAAGAGTTTGTTATTAACCCACAATTGCAACTTAATATTGTTTATTGTATACTATTGTCGCAACGAATCCGTCGCGGGATCCATCAAGTGAAATTGAAAATGAAAAAAAGAGGAAAAGACGATTTAATTCCTCTTTAAGTAAAGGTTGAGGGTTTGGAAACAACCTCGAAAAAGAAATGAAGTCGTCACCAATCTTTTTTAGCTACCTATTAAAATCGATTTTTATAAAACATTTTAAAATTAATTAAAATATTTTTTTAAAACCAATTTCGAAGTATGCGCCTTAAACCAAAGAAAACAAGTGCGGGTTTGGAGGTTGGTTACGTGCAGGGAAGGATTAGCAACCCCACAACGCCCGTATAAAACGGTACCTTATTAGTCATGTGTTATCTCAAGTCTTGGTGAAAGTCTGTTTTAAATTTTGGTGTTTGAAAATAATTCCCTTAAAAACAATGATATTTTATTTGAAAATGATCCGAAATTTAATAATATAAAATTTTTCATGTTTCCCGACAAACTCGGGAAAACAAGGAATTTTTTCTTGATTTTGGAATTCTTCGAATCACCCTCATTTTTTGAAAAAAAAAAAAAAAGATATTCCGTCGTTAATGATTATTGATGATATTCTCTCCGGCAGATCCAGCAGAAAACTAATGAATTATTTTAACTCGAGAATAATCTTGTTTTATAAAAACAATATTTATTTTTCATGTATTTTGAAATCATAAAAAGATGATAATGAATATGCAAAAATATTACTAAGACAAAAATTAAACAACATGCATATTTATCCCTACATGGCGTAATCTAGATGATATGGTACATGAATGAATGACATGGCATATGAATGAATGAAATGACATGCTTGACATGGCGAAATCCAAATGACATGGCATATGAATGAATGATGTGGCATGTTTGACATGGCCAAATCTAAATGACATAGCATATGTATGAATGACATGGCATGGCATGGCATGTGAATGAATGACATGACATATGAATGAATGACATGGCATGCTTGACATGACAAATTCTAAATGACATAGCATATGTATGAATGACATGGCATGGCATGCTTGACATGGCAAAATCTAAGTGACATAGCATATGTATGAATGACATGACATGCTTGACATGGCAAAATCTAAATGACATAACATATGTATGAATGAATGACATGGCATGGCATGGCATGCTTGACATGGCAAAATCTAATTGACATAACATATGTATGAATGACATGACATAGAATAAATGACCTAGCATGCTTGACATGGCAAAAATCACAAAATGACATCATCATAAAATATTCATAATCACATCATAATTACAGTAGCAACATGGATATAAAATGACATTACCATAGAATTTTCATGAACATAGAATTTTCATAATTAAGATGACAAATGTAGATATAATGGAATATGCGCACATCATCATTTTGAAATTGATTTTTTTCAAGTGAGGAATCACATAAATGACATATGTCGAAAAATATTACTATACTCTCCGGCAAACTCGGCAAAGCTTGGAAAATAATTCTTTATGACATTTACATGATTCCAAGTAAAACGAAAACCATACGTTTCGATTCCATAAACACGTGCGTTGAATAATTTCCTAACCTTTCCGGCAAACCCAGCAAAGATTAGGAACTAATTCTCGTCAAATATTTAGGAAACCGAAAAATACGTTTTTGTACTAAATTAAATAAAAACATTTTAAAATATGCAATGCATGAAGATGTATTTCTTCCTTGAAATAAGGACATCCTATACCTAAAAAAGTATCCGACTATCTTTGGAAGAAACTTAAATTGGATTTTCAAAAACTGAAAGACTTTGGGCTCGGATTTAAAAAAATTAGAATTTTGTTGATGGAAAAAAGGCCATGGCCGAATACCCCTTAGAAAAAGGCTCTAGTTTCCCTAGATTTGAAACCCAGGTTGACCACCCTTGACCCGATTTTTATAAAATCAAATTTTATTTTTGAAATGTCATGGAAATCCACCTAAGACAGTATCCCAAATCAGCCCCCCTTTGTATACTAATAAAAATAGAAAATTATTAGCTCTTAAAAATAAATCTGACTCCTACAACTAGTTTTGAAAGACGATTTTTTTTACCCTTCTTAAAAATTTCAAAAAATTCTAAAAAAAATAGTGAAGACCTAGAACATGTTGATCTCAATGGGAAAAATCAGCTTAATTTTTGGACCAAGGATGCCATGATCGAATTTTTACCAAAGTCAGAACAGTGAGTTAAAAACTATTTTGTCAAAAGCCATTTTTTTCAACCATGATAAAAAAAATCTAAAAATCTTAAAAAAAAACTACCATGGTATCCTTTAAATGTCATTACATGTGGTACAAAAACCATTTTATTTTGACCAAATATGTGTAATGAAAAAAAATCCCAAAGTCAGAATACCCAATCTAAACTATCATTCTTTCAACTAGAATAAGCAAGGGATTTTTGGCTTGAGATCATTGGTTGATCTTAGCCAAAATCCTAGTTGAAAATGTCATGAAATGCATGATTTTACAGCCCACAATCATATGACAATGAATCAACCATGAGTTAAAAATATGAACAATCAAACAAGCAAGAATGATCAAGCAAGAACAAGCACAAAAACATCTAGCATAGTTTCGGCCAAAGCATGAAATATGTAAAAAAAATTGTCAACTTGATTATTTGATAAAGAATGAGAAATAAAAGAGAGAAAAATCTTTAAAAATTATTTTTGAAAACCTTTTTATTCATCAAAAAGTTAACAAATCATATGATAACAAAGAGAAAATAACATGATATCAAAAGAAATCAATGTAGAAGAAGAAGAAGAGGGAATAGCTATCTAGCTATTACTTTCCAAATCAAGCTCTCCAAATCCTCTTACTTTCTCCCTCTTTTCTTTTTCTCCCCTTGAGAGGTTTTTTTTGCTACTTTTCCTCTTCTCCAAAATGTAGTGAATATTGTATCCAAAATGAATTCTCCCTCTCTACTATTTGGGGCTGCCGATTCTTCTCTCTATGTTTTAGAGAAGTTGTTTATTTTTTAAACCTTATCTCCTATCTCTACAAAATATCTAAGCCACTTGTCAAGATCATATGGCTTACTATTAAAATATCTTCCTAGGTGGCATTTTTAATCCTACTTGGCACCATCTCATAGCCTCCACATGCTCTTCTTCACATGGCCTTCACATGGCTTTGCAATTTGGAGACCTCCCATTGGCCTAAAATGCCATATAGGCAAAGTAGTGGAGAATCTTGCCTTCTTAAAAATGTCATCTTGCTATTCAACCTTGGCCACTTGATTCAAGATGATCACACTCCCACCTTCATCCAATGGCTGATCGAAAATGGCTTGAAATTTTCCAGGCCATTCCTCTTTTTTTTATTTGCAAAATGGCTTTTTTGATTTTTTTCGATAAAATTGCATTTTGACCCCCAAACTTAATTTAATTGCAAATGGACCCCAATTTTGGATTTTTCTTTTCCAATTCATCCAATCCAATATAAGACTCAGTTCTGGAGGTTTTTTTTTTCCGAGCTCAGATTCTATTTTTCTCGGATTTTTCTCTAAAGTTTCGGTTTAGTGCCTCCCAAACTTTGTCTTTTTTGATTTGAGCTCAGATTCTGGAATTTTCTTCTCCAACCCCTTTTATAAAATTCAGATATGAAAGTTTTCATAATTTTTCGAGCTCGTTTTCCATTTTTCCTAGATTTTTCTCTTGGAATTTGCGGATTAGTGCATCCGGACTTTGCCTTTTTCATTTAAGCTTGGATTCCGTATTTTTCTTCACCAATCCCTTCCATAAAATATGAAACTCAGATTTGGAGGTTTTCATAATTTTCCAAGCTTGTTTTCTATTTTTCCTAGAATTTTCTCTTGGAATTTCGGATTAGTGCACCCGAACTTTGTCTTTTTCCATTTGAGCTCCGATTCCGGATTTTTCTTCTCCAATCCCTTCCATAAAATATAAAACTCAGTTCTGAAAGTTTTCATAATTTTCTGAGCTCGGATTCTATTTTTTCTGAATTTTCCAAAATTGCCTTTTAACCCCCGAAACCTTGGTTTTACTTAAAACTGGCCCAATTTCCAAATTTTCTTTTTCCACTGCCTTTTTCATATATTGAGTTGGAGTTGGTCCGAAAACGCCCAATTTTTACATCCAAATTTTTCTCCGATTTAGCTTTCCCTTTTTCTCAATATTGGAAATTTTCTTGTTTTTCCGTTTTTCCTCCAACCGGCTCTTCCTTGGGATCCACTTCAAATTGGGACTTGGGATATTTTTATTTATATATCCTTTATCAACTGGGGGCATCAATTTCATCGAACCGGGTTATCTCTGTAGTTTTTTCCCAAATTTGTGGATTTCTTATTTATTCATTAAATTCTTATTTTCCTTTTTCTCTTCAAACCACATCTTCCTTCAACTTCGCTTCAAAATTGGACCATTCAACATCAATATTTATTTATCTTAATCCATTTGGAACCTCCAAATTCGTCCAATTTGATCGTTTATGCACTTTTTCCCAAATTTGTGAAATTAGGTATTTTCCCTATACTGAATTTTGCAATCTGTCTTTCAAACTCTCTTTCTTTCGTTATATACCTCTGATTATCAAAATTCTTTCACCATTGTTCAATTCAACTTCAAATCTTGATTTTGACTGAAAGTTGACTTTTTTAGTGGTTGACTTTTTGGGATTGACTTTTTTGAAGTTGACTTTTTCGTTTTGACCTCCGAATCAAAGTCTTGGAGGCCCATTAGCAGAAGGAGGAAGATTCTTTGCATTCTGGGAAGTCGAAAAGAGAAAATCACTTTGTTTAAGGGGCCCGGACAAAATTAGGTGTCTACAGCTGCCCCTCTTTGACTATTGCTGAGAATCAGGAATCAAGCAAAGATAAAATAGATAATAATTTTGTCCGGTTAGTGAAATCACATGTGAATGATAGAAAGGAGAATTTTCTTCATTTTTTTATTCTTTCATTTTTTTCGTTTTTTTTAACTGTAAATAAAAGGATTAAAAGCATTTAAGTTAACAAATCAGTTTAATTAGTGATCAAGCAATTAAAAGCATTAAGTACAAGAATGCATAAACAACTCAAATATCATTAAATCAAACTAGAGATTAAGATAATCCAAACTATGTGTTGAGTTCCATTGCAATCCTAGAAAAGGAATTTAGTTCATGCTCAACATTAAAAACAATAAGAAAAGGAGTTTCACCAACATCAAATTACAAGAAAATAAAACAAGATTAAAGAAGAAGAGAAAACTAAAGGTTGTCAGTTTTTCAGTCTTCTAGTATCCAAAACTGCTCTTAGCTTCTTGCAAGATTGTGGTGGTTTCTCTCCTCTTCAAAAAATTAAAGCAAAAACTAACTAGGTCTAATAATAAAGTCCTATTGTTATTTATAGAGTTCTTAAAAATCCTGAAGAAGGGAAACTTTGTGGCCAAGTAACTGCCTCCAGCTTGGACTTTCCATATATGAGTTGAGTCTTTCCTTCTTGCTTTAGGACTCTACAAAACTACAAAAGACATTATATTAATAACTAAAATTAAACATAAAATAAATAAATTAAAATAACTAAAAATAATAAATTAAAAGTTTAAACTACAAGGACTTAGCTATTTTAAAAGCACAAAGTAGGATAAATAACTCTATTTTATAGAGTTATCAGTTCCCTGATTAATCAAGGCTCGACTCGTCTTAAGAAAACGAGTTTGATTTGCAAGAGAAAAAAAAATACTCCGACGGTAGTCTTGGGGCCTAATCTTATCTTGGTGTTAACCTTATTGACGAAATCAGAAATTGAAACAACCTGGGTGAAGCCCGTAGTCGAGTGATGACCTGCTGAAGCCAGAAATGACACGAAATGATTTGGGTAGAACCAAAAATCGAAATGTTATCTAGGTGAAACCGTAGATAATTTTCAAAGAGATGACTTGGACAGAACCAAAAGTCGAAAACTTTTCTAGGCGGTCCCATAGATAATTTTCAAAGAGATGACTCGGGCGGAACCAATAGTTGAAAATTTATCTAGGAGAAACCGTAGATAATTTTCAAATGAGATGACTTGGGCAGAACCAATAGTCGAAAAGTTATCTAGGCAAAACCGTAGATAATTTTCAAATGAGATGACTTGGGCATAACCAATAGTCGAAAAGTTATCTAGGCGAAACCATAGATAATTTTCAAATGAGATGACTTGGGCGGAACCAATAGTCAAAAAGTTATCTAGGAGAAACCGTAGATAATTTTCAAATGAGATGACTTGGGCGAAACCGATAGTCGAGAAGAGTTCTAGTGAAGCCAGGAATATTTTAAAAATAATGCTCAGATGTCTTATCCATGATTTTTCAAAATGTGTTGAAAATTAACATGGAGGTTTTGAAAGGATGCAAATGCTTCTTGATGCAGATGCGAATGTCTTCAATTTGATGCAAATGCTTCATGATGTAGACACAAAGGTTACAGATGCAAATGCTTCTTGTTGCAAATGCAGGGATTAAATATGCAAATGTTTCTTGAAGCAGATGCAGAAATTAACAAAGATGCACATGCTTCATGGTGCAACTGCAAATGTTTTAGATTGACGCAAATGCTTATGGATACAGATGCAGAGATTGAATAAGATGCAAATGCTTCATGCTGCCAATACAAATGTCTTTGATTAATGCAAATGCTTCTTTATGTAGATGCAGAGAGTAAACAAGATGCAAATGTTTCATGGTGCAACTGCAAATGTCTTGGATTGATACAAATGCTTCTTGATGCAGATGCAAAGATCAATATTGTGCAAATGCTTCTAAAATATGCAAATGCAGAGACTGATAGTGTGAAAATGCTTCTAAATGATGCAAATGCAAATATTATCGTTAACACAACTACTTCATGGAATGATGTAGATGCCTCTATGAATAGTGTTCATGTAAGTGGTCTATGAATGGTGTAACTGCAGTTACCACACAATAATGGAGATGCAATGATCCTAAAAATGATGCAATTGCTCGAGATGATGTATATGAAAATATCCATGAAGGATGTAAATGTAATGGTAAAACATGCTCATGGAATGGTGCAAATGCAAATATCCATGAATGATGCAAATGCTTCCTGACACGGTGCAAATGAAAAGCTTAATAAAGAGGTAAGTGCTCATGAATGATGCAAATATCCACGATTGTTTTTCTAGACTTAGCCTTTCCAATTCATTTTTCTTTTTCAAATAGAGTGTATCTTGAACACTTGTGCCGCATAAGAGATCATTCCCTTTTCAGTCTTTGGCTATCTCTTTGCCCCAACAATTTCCAAACTCTTATCGACAGAAATCTGAGTCGGATGTTCATTCCTTCTTCAAATTTTCGGGAGTCAAAATCTACCTCAGTAGTCCCATACATTTGGGTTAGAAAAACTCTTGTCTCATGTCAACATCAACAATAGACCTGCTCATGGGCTAGGCCGGGCCACGGCCGATTTTTTTTCAAACTCTTTGCCCAGGCTCGGCCCGATAGGCCCGAATTTACTGTTCATCGTATTAAAAATATATATTTTTTATATTTTTATAATTAAAATTAAATAAAATAATATTTCGGGCCGAGCTGGTCCAGATCAAAAATATCCTGTCCAGGCCCGGCCCAATACGGCCAGGCGGGCTGCCCGGTCCATGAGAAGGTCTAATCAACAATGGTTATTTCCAAAAATAATTTTATTTCTTTTATTTGTTTTCCCTTTTTAGAAAGAATTGCTCATTTAATGAAAACCTCTGAGTCAGAAATATTAACCTCATAGTGTGTAGTACAAATCTCTTGAAGACTAATGATCACTGTTAGAAATTTTACTGAATGACAATTTGTTTTTTTTTTTCAACTTGAATTGAGAGGCTTGGTACAACAGGATTATGGTTGATCCAAGAAAACTTCAGAATAAGAAACATGTTTGTCCCTTCTAGACTCACAAATAGAACAAGTTTTATAAAACATGAATTCCTTGAGAACCAAACAAATTCAACATTCTTTTAGTTTCCAAATCATGGAGTTTTGACAAGCGTCAAGATTAGCTGGGATATTCAGGGTTACAAAGTTAATTTTGGAGGGAAAAAGTTTTAGTTTTTGAAGTCAATCCTCCAAATGAGAGCTGACAATTTGGGAGGTTCAGAAATTTCTAGATGTTCCTCGATGACCACTTCTTTAGTTATAGCCTTTGCAACACCATGGATGGCATCAAAACTTTCCCCATTTTAATCTAGACCGCCCATTTTTGGGTTTTCGCCCTAGAGTCCCATTCTTTCCATTTTTCTTTTTTTTTTCTTTTTTTTGTTGTTCCACCATGCATCTGAGAGTTCTAAATTATTCCATAGTGAAATGATAATTCAAAGAGATGGGATAAAATCTGAGGAAAAACTCTTCAAATTAAATATCCACGCTTGACTAAAATGGACATTTAAAGCACGTAATGTAGGCCAAGGTTCGGGGTTTAGAAAGAAAGGATAAATAGGCCCAAATATGTGTTTGAGTGTAATCAGATCAAGGATCATTTTTTGAGAAAGATTCCCTTTGAAACATTTGTCCCTTTTGGACTTTTCTTTCCTTCTTTTGACTTTTGCTCATTTTTTTCTTTGTTCTTGGCTTTCATTTCGCCATCCTTTTTTCACACATTTTTTGTGTTTTTTTTCTTCTTTTTTTGTTTTGTTTCTTAGCTTTCATTTCGCCATCTTTTCCTTTTCCTTCTTCTTCTTTTTGTCTTGTTCTTGGCTTTCATTTCGTCATTTTTTCTATATTTTCATTTTGACAGAGTGAGCCCGTATTTATTTGGGAGCTCAATTTGCTTTGTATCTGTCTTCGAGTTAGAACTAATTTCGACAAATGGCATATGACGTGTAAATTACAAAAATACCATATGCTGATATAATCCTTGTTTTTGTCTTTATTTATTTATTCTTTTTTTTCTTTTCAAATTTTTTCTTTTTTCTTATTAATATAAAATAATTAATATATTTTATTTCTTCTTTATTATATATTTCTTTTTTCTCCTCTTTATAAATAAAAAATAATAATTATATTATAATTTAAACTAATTTTATAAAAAATAATAATGTATAAAAAAATATAAAATATATATTTGCATTAATATTATAAAAATATTTTAAGTTTTTTTTACTTTTTACTTTTTCTTTTCCCTTTTTCTTTTTTATAAATAAATAAAAATAATTTAAATTAAATTTTCCAAAATAAAATAATTTAAAAAAATATAATATATTTATTTATGTTAATTTTATAATAAAAATAAATTTTATTTTCCTTTTTCTTATTTCTTATTTCCTTTTTATTTTTCTTTTTCTAAATAAATTATTTTTTTATAAAAAAATAAATAATTTATAAATATAAAATATTTATTTACATTTATTTAATTAAAATTTTATATTTTTTTATGTCAACTTCAATGCTGAAGTTGAGGCGACAACTACCTTGACTGAATCTGTTGTAAAGCGTCAAATCAAACCGTCATCGATCTAGCGCGAGAGATCAAATTTGGCCTTTTGTAATGCCTATCATGCTTTATGAATAGTAGTCTGATCCTTCGCAAGGTCTTACTAACGGTGGGATTCAACTTTCTCTTTTTCGATCGACGAAAGTTAGGTGGAGATAATAGAATGAAAAAAATTAAAAAAGAAAAGAAAAATAAAATAAAATATATTTTAGAAAAAAAATAATGTAAATAAATATTTATATTTGATAAATTATTTTATCTTTTACAAAATTAATTTCTTTATAAAAGCGAAGAAAGAAAAAAGGAAAAAAAAAAGGAAAATAACTTTTTTAATTAAGTAAAATAAATATATTATTTTTTATAAATTATTTAATTATTACAAAATAATTAATTTCTTTAATTATTTATAACAGTAAATCAAAAAAGAAAATAAAATTTATTTTTATAAATTAATGTAAATAAATATTTTTATATTTTTAAATTTAAATTTAAATTATGTTATAAATTATTTTTTCTTCTTTGTATTTATTTATTAACAAGAATAATGGGAAAAGAAAAAAGAGAAAAAAGTAAAACAAACTTAAAATAATTTTTATAAAAGTAATGTAAATAAATATTTTATACTTTTAATAAATTATTTAACATTTATAATATTAATTTAATATAATATAAATTATTACTTATATTTTAGTTTATTTATAAAGAGAAAAAGGAAAGAAACAAAAAAATTAATTTTTTTTTTTTATAAAATTAATTTAAATAAATATTTTATATGTTTATAAATTAATTATATTTTCAAAAAAAATAATTTAAATTATAATATAAATTATTTTTATTTTTTGCATTTATTTATAAAAAAGAGAAGGGAAAATATAAATTTTGAAAAAAAAAAGAATAAAGAAATAAAGACAAAAATAAGGATTACATCAGCAGATGACATTTTTGTAATTTACACGTCATATGTTATTTGTCATTTAACGTCATTTCTGACGGTCTGAGTAACGGAATGACTACATTGATACAAAGCTATAACATTAGGGACATGATTGATACGTTTTGAAGTTTAAGGACCAATATAAAATATACCATATAGTTTGGGGACCATTGATACTATTAACTTTTTTTTTTTTTGCTTAAGTTGAAATACAAGAAAGTTTGAAGAATTTATATTTTTGTGTATATTTATAATTATAACGTTGGGTATATTACATATCCACAAATCGAGCTTGAGACAAGATCGATCGGTCTGGTTCGAATTATTATTAATCAATAAAATATTTTTGTTTAAATTCAATTATGAAAATATAAAAATATTAATAAAAAAGATTTTTTTAAATATTTTAATATATTTCAAACAGAAAAATAGACTTTCGGGCTTGATAAGTCGGGCTCAAATTGGAACTAAACAAACAAATTTTTACTATTTAGACCTGGCCTAACCCAACTCGACCCATATATACCTTTAAGAATATAAAAAAATTCTAAAATTAAGAGTTAGTATCAAGACTAGATATCAAGATGGGTAAGACTTATCTGAGGTTCTTTTAGTGAAGTTCGTGGGGTTTCTTACGAAAAGTGATTAAATAAAAACTCAAACAAAAAATCTAAATCGATAGATTTAAAACTCTTGTTATAGATCAAACGTAGGTCAAACTACTTGGGACGTCTCTGTATTATATCATCTAGTGCAAATTGATCTCTTTACTATAAAATTAAGTAATTTAGTCCTTATTCTTTTTAAATTGAACTAAAAAGGTAAAATCACTAAGTAAACCGTTTAAAAAGCTGATTTGATATTTAACTTGTATTTAATTGATGTCGTGGATGTCAAATGCTGACATGGCACCAATAAAATATATTATTTTAAGATGACATGGACAAAATAAATAACCAAGTTGTTGAAAATGCCACATCAAATGTTGAAAATATATTATTTATTTTATCCATGTCATCATAAATAATATATTTTATTGGTGTCACGTCAGTATTTGACATCCACGTCATCAATTAAAGAAAGGTTAAATCCCACGTCAGCTTTTTAAACGGTTCACGTTACACTAGTTAGTGATTTTACCTTTTTACCTCAATTTTAAAAGAATAAGGACTAAATTATCTAGTTTTATAGTAGAAAAATTAATTTACACTAGATTTTGCCATGTCAAGCATGTCATGTCATTCATACATATGCTATGTCATTTAGATTTTACCATGTCAAGCATGTCATATCATTCATACATATGCTAGGTCATTTAGATTTTGCCATGTCAAGTATGCTATGTCATTCATTCATATGCCATGTCATTCGTTCACATGCCATGTCATTTGTTTATGTCATCTTTATTCATGCCATGTCATTCAACCATGCCATGTCATTCATAAATTAGATCATGTCATTCAATGTTCAGAAGAGGTCGCCTGCAGTGCCATGCAGGGTTATAACGTAACTTTTTTGTAACGGGCTATAGCTAGACGACTATATGAAAGAGTACTCAAACAAGCTTATGAGAAACCGTAGGCGACTGCATCAATGGGAGTTTTGGTCTATGTTATTCGGACTCGGGTGTAAGTATCAAACATGAGTATGTGTCCGACACGGGTATGTTTGATTTATTCTAAGTTTTTTCATGTATTTGGAGGATTCTTAGAGGATCATATCCCATACCTATGTCCGAATATGTGTCGAGTACAGGTGTCAAACACGAATACTTCAAAAAAATAAAGAGTCAAAGCAATATAGGTTTTGGTCCAAACTAACATTGTTGCTTTGAAGAAATCTAACGAACAAGTACTCCAACTTGGTGAGTGGTCCATCCAAGCAAAAGCAAGTGGGTGAAAGGCGAAAACAGGTGCATTTCATGAGAACCGTGCCCACCCGGCCTTTGGCTATAACATTTAGATGGCATTTAATGCTTAATTCATTAAATTATATACGTTGATCCAGCCCTACTAGGCTTTCCCATAAATTAAAAAGCTTACCATGCTCAATGTTCAATATGTAATTCATATATAAGTATTCACAAATTTTAGCTATTTTCACTGTGTTTGAACGAGGGATTCAAATATTTATAGAGAGAAATTTTAAAATTTTTATAACAAATTTATTTTGTTTGACAAAATAAAAGTTGAAATCATCAAAATTCTTGAAATTTGGACGAAGAATTTTGGAGGGTCTAAATTCTCATTTTAAATTCATTCATGATCCATATTGTTAAATTGATATTAACATGGTGGTTGAAGTAGATCTGTCCCGGGCCGGGGTATCCCGCTCGACCTGGTAGGCCTGGCCCATATTGGGTTGGACTAAGATAATGTATTTTGTAATTCGGTCCAGACCGAACTACTATTTATTAAAGAAAAAATATTTTTAAATTTGAATTTAATTATAAAATATATTAAAATATTAAAATAAAAATAATATTTTAATAATTTATAAATAGTGAAACAGGTTTACGGGTCGGTCCAGATCCGACCCATGAACAGATCTAGTTTGAAGCAAGATGCCATCATCTCAAAGCTCGGTTGATGATTTCTTAATATTTCGAAATGTTATCTTTGTTCCTAAGCTTGTCAAGAAGAAAAAGGCTGATTTAAAGTGCGGTTAGATGCTCCTACCATGGTTCTTTAAAATTCAATGTTGATGGGATCAGTTACAGGCAAACCAGGTCCATCAAGTTAGGAGATGAACTTGGGATTGTTAAGTTAGTGTTCTCCAAATCAATCGGGATTGTTGATTCGAATCTTGCTGAATTATTGGCATGCAATTAAAGAAGCTTTTATTGTTTTTGTAGCGTCAAGATGGAGCAAAACACATAGAATGTTGATTTAAAGTGAATCTATTAATGTGGCAAATTGGGTTAAATTTCCTTTAAATTTGGAAGCTTTAAAATTTCAGTTGGATCTCATATTTGGTTGGAGATCAATGATATTGAAATGGTCATGCCAAGTTTGGTGTGAATAGATATCAAATTTTGATTTTACTGAATAACTAATTGGAGTGTCTATTTATTGATGATTGTTTTTGTATGGTACTAGTTTACATTGCTGTAATTTTTTTTTTTACAAAGAAGGTTAAGGTTAGAGGAAATTATAAATTATTAGAGAAACGAAATTTGCAATTACTGGGATCAAATCTTAGCTTTGCAACTTCACCTTCTAAAAGAAGTGAGCGAACCATTTAAGTTAAACCACAAAAAACTTTTAATTTTGCTTCCCCTTGGCTTGTCACGTGGCTAGACTTGTCCACGGGCCGGTTAGTCCGTTTGACTCGCTTAGCCCGAGTCTGAACAAAGTTTTTTGTAATTCAAATCGGTTCGATCCGAATTATTATTTATTAAATAAAAAAAATTAAATTTAATTATAAAAAATATATTAATATTAAAATAAAAATAATATTTTAATAATTTATGAATAGTAAAACAGGCTTACGGGTCGGCCTGGATCTGGCCCGAAATGGGCTTGGACTAGGAAAAATATTTTATTCCGACCGTGGTCCGATCCGGCTCATGGACACCTCTAACGTGGCAAGTTTGTTTTTTTTTTTATTTTTTATTATTTATATATGAAAAGAAAGGGAAAAAAGAGAGGAAAAGAAAGAGGGAAGGAAAAGGGGGGAAAAAAAAAGGCATCAGGCCATATAATTCTTTTAAAGTAAATTTTTGTATAATATGATATTTTTAATTATTTTTATATATTAATATCAATGTTAGTTAACACCAAAAAGATATAAAATTAATTTTTTATATAAAATCATTTTGTTACATAATTAATAATAAAAATTATGTTATCATATTGATATTTAAAATAATTTATTCGATGAACTCGAATATTCAACATAAATTGTGATTTATATCATGCATACATATCAATATAATTATACACACTAATAACTAAATCAAAAATGAGAAAATGACTATATTTGAAGAAGAAATAAGATTAAGTTTAAGAACCGGTAAGGTAATGCAAAAAAAATAGTATTATTAATCTTAATTAAAACTATATTTTTTAAGAAATCATGATTAAAAATTACTTGATATATAGTATATATTTAAATATTTTAATAATTTATCATTTGAATAGTAAATATTAAACAGTAATGATCAATGAAAATGGGATGATATAATGATTTGTAGATATGATAATTTAGACACGATACGATTATATGACACGAGATATATAAGATAATATCATGATCTTATTAATTAATTAGGTTATGATTACAGAAAAAATAATTACTACAAAAATAAATTTGTGAATTCTAAAAGAATACAGAGTATGAATAAACTAATTAAATCTAGGCATGAAAAAAAAAAAAGCAAACAATTAATAATATAACTATATAAGTATCATGTTTTGGATTTCATGCTAATTGAGTTTTTGATTTCTTAAATTTATTTATTTATTTCATTATCTTAAATAAAATTAGTAGTATGATTATTAGTATGATTGTGTGTAGGCTTGTAACTCATTTTAGTTAATAGTATAATTTTTTATATATTATTTTAAACAACTTTTAGACATATCGCATAAGCAAATATATGAAAATAAATAAATCAATAAAACGTTACATTAAAATTTAAAAACAATGAAATATATATTAAAAAAAATTATCATTTTAATACTTTCCGCTTTATCCTAAAAAAATCTCTTTTAAATGATTTTTCAAAAATAATCACCATTTTATTCTTTACAATTCTAAGAAAAATATTTATCTTTTATTCACAATTCAATTATCTACACATAAATTATTTTTTCTTATATTATTATCTTGAGATGAGTTTAATTTTTAAATTAATTAGTGACTATCACACAATAGACATATTCATTTAGATAGTGGATTCACTAAGACATGAGAGATTAAAATTACAAGTAGAAAATACAATATTTAGATAAAATTATTATTTTAATATATATATATTTTTAAATAAATAAATATAAAAGATATTAGAATAAAATTGATAATTAAAGTATTTGTATTATAAAAAATTATTTAATTACAATTTGATCATTTAAATTTTTAGTATTAAATTTAGGTTTATGATCGGGTCGGTCTCAGGTTTGGATCTGTCTCGGTTCGGGTTTTTTCTGGTTTAGGTTTTTTCGAGTTCAGACCATTTTGGGTTCAAGCCATTTCGACCTCGGGCCATTTCTGGATCAAGTTTTTGACTTTTTTGGTCAAATCCAATTTGGGCGGGTTCGAATTTTTTGGATAGCATTTTGTCACCTCTACCAAATACTTTACATATAACACATATATTTTTTGTTGGGATAAAAATTATTTCTTCAAGATTTGATCAAGATTTAGCCACCAATTTTTTCAAAATCAGTCTTTGCATAGAATTTTTTCAAATTATTAAAAAAACTCACATTATCTATTTTTTTTCCAAATCTCTTCACTTTTTTCACATAAAAATAAGTTTTATTCAACAAAAAATAAATGTGTTATATATGGAGTATATGTAACATACAAAATATTTCTTAAATTATATGGCATGGTGCCTTCAAAATCAATATTTGCATTAAAAAATTTCAATTTTTTTAAATTATTAAAAAAACTCATCATTAACTTTTTGGTGGACTTTATCATGTTTAAATCAGGCTACGTAGTATGATAATCGGTGCGGTGCTTATGTGGATATCTTCATTAACATTTTAAGTTTTGGTTATGGATGGATGAATAGTAAAATCATTTGAAAATTCAAAAAATGAAAATCTTAAAAGTTATAGATAAAAATGAATCATTAACAAAAATTCTAGACCACCAATGAATCTTACTTAAATTTCTTAGTTCTTTAATTTAATAAGACGTCAAAGTTTACTATGTTTGCTTTTTTTTTAATGCAGCTTTTATTTTTTTTTCTTTAACTACAAACACTCATTTTTTAAATATATTTTTTGACTTTTTATATTATTAGTAAAATCTACATATATTTTTACAAATATAATATCATTATTCCTCTTTTAGAATTATTTTTATGATCTCATCAATACTCACAATTTAATTTTAAAAAATATTTATCCAGAAAATATAATTATAAATATTTTATTTTATTTTCATGAATGTTGAAAATTAAAAAAAAAAAAAATCATCAAAATACACTCGTATACGAGGTTCCCAAACAGTCTATCAAATATATATGTTTAGATGCATGTACTAAAAAAGTTTCTACATATATACACAGTTAGTCAAAGTTGGATGAAAAAACGATTGGCAAAGGAAGGAGATCATTCCACATGTAAAATCTTAAAAAAATTTGACATGAAGGCAAGGGAGAAACAAAGAGTTATTAGAGTCAGATGAATGATCAGCAAGTATCTCAAGTATGATTGTATTTGGACAACACCCAATGTACTTCATAACTTTAATGAATTCTCTTAATAAAATGGAAAAGTAGAAAGATAGATAAAGCAGAACGGAAAAATGAAAAGAAAGTGAATCTCAGTGTGTTTGGTAAGATAAAAAATTAGGAGAAAAGAAAATAAGAAAGATAATTATTTTTAGACTTGTTCAAGGGTCGGGCAGTCTGTTCGGTTGGGCCTGAGCAGGTATTTTGGTGATCCGGCCCGGCTTGGATCACTGTTCACACAATAAAAAAAAGATTATTTTTAAAAATTTAATTATAAAAATTCAAAAAATAATTTTTTTAATATATGTGAACAGTAAATATGGGCTGACGGACTGGCTCGACCTGGCCTAGGGTCGAGCTTGGGTAAGGAAAAATAAAAAATCTGGGCCACGACCCAGCTCGGCCCATGAGCAAGTCTAATTATTTTCCATCATAATGCACAAAAACAAATCATTCCAAATTGAAATGATAAGAGGAGAGAAAATAAGAAAGATGTGAGTTAAGTGCGTATATTTATAAGATTATCTATCATTTTTTTAAATTTATCTATTTTTCTTAATTTACAAAAGGTATAATGATAAAATAATATAATTTTCATTTTCTTTCCTCTCATTTTTCAACTCTACCAAACAATAAGTAGAAAGAAAATTAGTTTTTCTTTTCACTTTTTCATCTTTCTTACCAAACACGTTAATAAAAAGAAAAAATATATTTTCTATCTTCTCACTTTTCTTTTCTTCCAATTTTTAATCTTTTCAATTTTTTTTACACCCTACCAAGCAAAGCCTTAAAATGTTCTTGGTAGGATGGAAAAGTCGAAAGATGGATAGAGGAGGGTGAAAAATTGGAAAGAAAATAAATTTTGAAAATGATTGGCAGAAAGAAGAAAAGAAAAAAAAAAAAAAGTGAGGGGAAGAAAATAGAAAAAATTATCATTTTTCACACCTATTAACAAAAACAAATCACTCCAAATTAGAAAGAAAAGATAAAAAAAAAAAAAAAAAAGAGTGGTGTGAGTTAAGTGTGTATATTTACAAGATTATTTATCATTTTTTAAATTTTATTTTTTCATCTAACTTATAATGGATATAATGGTTATAAAGCCGCTAATGTCCAATAAAAACGTCGCTAAAGACCTTATTTGCTGTTATGTCTCATTTTTCAATCATACCAAGTAATGAATGAAAAGAAAATTATTTTTTCTTTTTACTTTTTCATCTTTCTTATCAAACATACTATGAAAAAAATATATATTTTCTTTCTTTTTATTTTTTTTCTTCTAATTTTGTATATTTCCAATATTTTATCCACCTACCAAACAAAACTTAAGTTCTTCTCTTCACTTATTTTTGCGGTTGGAAGTTAGGATTGGTGATTTGAGGAGGGGGGGGGGGGTGTCTATCATAATTCTTCCGTTTTGGTGATACCGAAACTGTCCCCGAATTTAATACATAATTTTCCTTCCCAATTTGGCAATGGCAAACAATACAACATTAATATTATTTTGGGATTTTATTCGATTGGAAAGTTTTTCATCCGTGATACATCATTAATTTTGAACATGTTTAAAAAAATAAAAATAAATAAAAAGTCAAAGAGCATGAAATTTTGTTAGGTGTTGTTAAAAATACTAGTTTTATATTATAAAGCTTTTTTGTGCTGAGCGGTTAGGCAGAAAGCAATTAAAGCTTGTGCTGCTGGCCTTCAATTGATTTCCATACTCTTTTCCACCTAACACTCATGCTCTTGCATCTTCCTTTCCAAGCCAATTTTCTTTTCATTTTGTCAATTTTTTTTTTATAAACAATTTATTAATTTCTTTCTCAACTGCATGCCGCCCTTAATTGCTAATTATCCACATTGCTAGAGTTTTTCCCATGTGTGTTGTTTCTTCTAAAGCTGGATGCATAGGGCATCATTTTATTTCGATCACGAATTGTTGGAGCCCAGGATCAATTAAATTATGTTATTCGGATTTTTTATTTTCTCTAAAGCATTTGCGTCTGACATTTATGTCTAACACATATTTTCAAATATATAAAAAAACTTAAAAAAATTAAATATATCCGTGTCAGACACATATTCATATCCGACACTCACTTGAATCCGAGTAACATACCTCCAACAACAAGAAAATACCAAATCCGTCGTGTAGCACTTATCCTCCTTATGTCTTTAGAGAGGAAGGCACTCCAACAGTTAGAATTTGAAAAAAAAAAAAAAAAAAAAAAAAAAAAAAAAATTCCACCATTTTGAAGAACATTTCAGAAAGAAAAACAAAGAAAGCTGATTATTGAAGAAACTATTGCTAACCACCCTGCAGATATCGGAATCGGATCGTCCTTGAATTATTTTATTTTCTTGGGTTTTAAGTGAAGCAAGTTTTAATTAAGCCAAATTTGTCCAAATTAAGAATTAATACCAGATGGACCTCAATTTTAATTGTTTTATACAACAAGAGCTTTAAGTAAAACCTAACACTAATTCGGTGGAAGATAAATTGATATTAATGAGCAGGTGAGGGAGGCCAATCTAGAATGAAAATGTGTAAAAACAATTTAATGTAATTAAATTAAAACGAATATTGAAGTTAATTCTTCTCAATCAATTCTACAACAACAGTATTATCATAATAATAATTTTACAAGAAACTGCAGTTGATATAACAAAGCTCCTGTATAAACCTTAGGTATTACCGTATTAGGAAACAATTATTCTTCTTAGGTATCATTCAAGATAAGACATTGACAAGGTTACCTATTATTAGGTGCAGAAATTATTCCAACAGTACATTTTATTAATGTCTTTGTACTGATATATTTAAGATTAATTATTAATGTCTTTGTACTGATATAATTAAGATTTTTTTTAATATGAGAATTTCCAATTTCACATAAATTGAGTTTGTATAATATTAAAAAAGGTTAAATTTTATTAATAAATCAATTATTAATTAAAAATTTATTTATTTATAATTTGTAACCATAATTTAAAAATATATTAATAACACATATTTAATGGAATACATATTTATGTGCCAGAACCTGATTATTTACTAATTATTATCACTTAAAAGTATGAGCAAATAAAGAAAATTGCTATGATGTACTAAAATAAAAATACACATTCCAAGGATAATATCAACTAAAATTAAATAATAACAAAAGAATTTTGGGAAAGCATAAAAATTGAATGTTACAACACCTTTGATGCAAATTTGTATAGGTTAGCAGCACAAGAAGTAAGGGGTTAATAATACCTTATGAGAGTAATTATGAATTATATTAAACTCAATTATAAATTTGTTGGATTTATATATGAATCTCACATGGTGCATGCATGCATGAATATTTTTTCCTTTCCTCCTTTATTTCAAAAAGAAAAATTATTGGGGTGATATAAGGAAAAAATGGTGGAAGAAAATTGATAGATGAGAGTTAAACTCCTCAAATACCCTAAACTAGATTTTATCCAGAGAAATTTGCCATGCCTAATAAATTCTTCTTTTTTTTTTCAGACAGCTGGAGATGATTGAATACCGTTTGAATGGAAAAAAAATATACTAACGTGGAGTAATCGTTTCATACAATCTTTTTTCATAGAATGCATGACTTTTCCGAATTTGTTTGCTCTTTGTCTACTTTTGGCTATATATCCCCAACTATACCGATAATGACGCCATCTTCCATCCTCCAATTTAATTTTGGGATGGTTAGGGAAATTTTCCAAAATCAATTATCAAAATTTTCTACTTGTTAGTTGGGAGGGAAAGAAGCCCTCCCTGCCCAATAATATTTCTTCATTCTCCCACAAACTAATGTATCATGAATATTGCATGCTCCAACAAAAAAATATATATATATATATAAAAAAAAAAAGTTATGCATTTGTGTTTGTGGCATGTAGAATTGCCATTGTCTTTGGAACCCTTTCCCTTTTCCCAGTTAATTCGCCTTTTTTTTTGGCTGAAAAAGTAGTCATATTCGTTTTAAATTGTAGAGCTAACCAATCGATATTTTTCGAATTGCAACCCTAGGACCATAATTCAAGATTCGACCTTTTTTTATTATTTTTTAGTTCATTATTTTTCAATACATGTTTAATCATCATTTATAAGTATGACTTTTACAATTAATGAGTAGATCTTATACATGTGAATGATAATAATAAATATATTAAAAAGTAATAAACAAAAAAAAATAGATCGAATCTTAACCCATAATTCATAAGCTGAGTACACCTACCATTTTTTTTAAATGCATTAATTAGAAATAAAAAATCGACATGGTGTATATAAGGAATCATTACATAAATCATTCTTATCATATCAGTTATAGACTCGACAAATTGAAATATAAAATATCGTTAAAAAAATTTCTTATCATCGATACGTTTTATGTGGCATTTTTACTTAATTTGTTGTACTAACAGTATGATGTATTAGGAAAGGTTTTTATGTAAAACTATCTTTGATATGCCCACTTTTCATCCTAATTAATGTCTTCAACTTCAGAAGCATTTTTTTGAGCTTTTAGTTAGTACCAAAATTTCATTCCAAGTGTATGAAGTTAGCAGATCTCGATGGTTGGTTAAAGTTATCATTATTTTTTAATGTCATGCCAAGAATCTCTAGCCCACTAATTTTATAGAATTTGATTAATTACGTTGCTCTAAAAATTTCAAGTGCAAATTGCTAGTATTAGGAACTTGAATTCATGTAAAAAAACATTTTTTCAAATTCAGAATTTAATCTAGTCAGTTCGTACAGTCACCTTTATGAAATGATATCCAATATATTTAAAGTTTGAATCCCAACATCTATCTACCCATTCCTTCATTCTTAGACCGCGATTTTCTGTTGTGCGGAAATAAATCAAGGATAGTAAAACCGACAAATACACACTAAAACACAGATGTTTTACATGGTTCAGCAAGTGTGCTTACATCCACGAGAGGAGGAGCTTGAAAGCTTTGTATTAATGGAGATGGAGTACAAACATAAACCGAATTCAAGATGCTATGCTAGCACTGAACTCACAACTCACACAATACCAGAAAACTCTATAAATTTCAGAGAATTTGCTCAACTCTAATCACTCTCACATTTTTCTCTTTCTCTACACATTGCCTTTTATAGGAAACCACCATGGGTGTGAACACCTTTAATGTGGCAGCTACAAGCTGCCACCATCCAGCAGCCAACCATCATTGTTAAATGCATATAGTTGAATTATGGTGCTATGGTAGCAAAAGTCATGGAAGCTTCCTTGACTTTGGTGGATGAGCCTCCATGGAAGCTTCCTTGACTTTGGTGGATGATTTGAGCCAATATTCAACAATCTCCACCTTGGCGAGAATCCACAAAGAGAATTCATTGATCAGAGCTTCCTCCATTCCTCCTTCAGGTGCTTTAAACTCGAGAGATATTGATCAAGTCCAAACAATGTTGAAACTTGATCCCAGAAACTATTTTGGTTAGCATATCTACGGGATTATCTGCAGTCCCGATCTTCTGTAGTAGGATGTTTCCTTCATCTACTATTTCTCGGATAAAGTGGTAGCGAACATCAATATGCTTGGTCCGACCGTGATGAACTTGGTTCTTTGCTAGGCAAATGGCAGTCTGGCTATCACAGAAAACATCTACATTCTTCTATGCTATCCCCAAATCATCAATCAATCCTTGAAGCCAAATTGCTTCCTTGAAAGCTTCCGTTACAGCCATGTACTCTGCTTCTGTTGTAGACAGAGCTACCGTTGACTGTAAAGTTGATCTCCAACTTACTGGTCCTCCTGTCATGGTGAATACATAACCAGTAGTTGAACGACACTTATCAAGATCTCCAGCATAGTCTGAATCCACATATCCTACAAGATGCTTACCAATAGTTTTACTTCTCTCAAATTTTAAGCCTGTTTCCACAGTACCATGAATGTACCGTAGAATCCATTTCACAGCTTGCCAGTGGCCTTTACCAGGATTATGCATGTACCGGCTTACCATACTTACAGCATGTGAAATATCTGGTCTCGTACACACCATTGCATACATTAGGGCACCTACTGCATTGGCATATGGAACATGATCCATTTGTCTCTTCTCACCATCTGTACTTGGTGACATCAATGCACTGAGTTTGAAATGTGCCGCCGAAAGAGTACTTACAGATTTGGTCTTATCATTAATGCCAAATCGCTGAAGTACTTTGCTTAGATACTGAGCCTGGGTCAATTTGATTGTACCGTTTTTTCTATCTCTGCTGATTTCCATCCCAAGAATTTTCTTGGCTTCTCCAAGATCCTTCATCTCGAACTCTGAGCTCAATTGAGCCTTCAGCCTGTCGATCTCCATCTTGCTTTTAGATGCGATTAGCATATCATCAACATTTAAAAGCAAATAGATAAATGATTCATTTTGGAGTTTCCGAAAATAAACACAATGATCAAATTGACTGCGTGTGTACTTCTGATCCATCATAAAGGTGTCAAATCGCTTGTACCACTGTCGCGGTGACTGCTTCAGACCATAAAGAGACCTGTTCAACTTACATGCCCAACCTTCACGATCAGGGACTCTAAAACCATCTGGTTGAGTCAAATAAATTTCCTCCTCTAAGGAACCATGGAGGAATGCAGTTTTTACATCAAGTTAACTAACTCTAGGTCATACTGTGCTACTAAAGCCAATAATATCTGAATAGATGCATGCTTAACAACAGGTGAAAATACCTCATTGTAGTATATTCCTTCTTTTTTAGCGTAACCTTTGGCTACCAGTCTGGCTTTGTATCTGATACTGTCTTTGCCGGTAGCACCCTCCTTTTTGGCAAAGACCAATTTGCACCCAATTGTTCTTTTGAGTGTTGGAAGTGGAACCAACTTCCAAGTCTGATTCTGATGAAGTGATGTCATCTCTTCATCCATCGCCTTCTTCCACTGGGCATGCTCGGGGCTGTTTACAGCTTCTTTGTAATTGGTCGGGACATCATCGTCAATTACTGGAAGGGCGAATGCCACCATGTCTATGTACCATGCAGGTTTCTGAATATGTCTTTTCGGTCTGCTGGTGGCAATAGATTCAGGTTGCTGAAAGATTTCCGGTGATGACTCCTCCACTTCACTTAAGGTGTCATCAGATTCTGGTTCAGATTCATCAGAATTTTGACCAGCATCTTCAGATTCAAACTCCACCTGCTTTAGAGAATCATGGTTCTCATTCTCTGGAGTTATCAGTTTTAGCATTACAGATTCGTCAAAGGTAACATCTCGGCTTACGATGACTTTCTTTGACTCAGGGTTCCACAGTCGGAATGCCTTTACTCCTTCACTAAAGCCCAAGAAGACAGCTTTCTTGGCTCTAGGATCTAGTTTTGATTCACTAACGTGAAAATATGCAGGGCATCCGAAAATACGAAGCCGATCATAATCAGAGGCAGAATGTCCGGACCACACCTCTATGGGAGTTTTCCCATCAATTGCAGTGGAGTGTAGTCTGTTGATAATGTGAGAGGCGTACATTAAAGCCTCCGCCCAAAATGCTTTGCTCAAGCCCGACTGGGATAACATGCAGCGAACTTTATCAACTAAAGTTCTATTCATCCTTTCTGCAACTCCATTCTGTTGGGGAGTGCCAGGAACAGTGAAATGTCAGATTATCCCATCATTCTAACAGATTTCCTTCAATGGATCTGACTTGTATTCTCCACCGTTGTCAGATCTCAGTCTCTTGAGCTTTTTCCCGCTCTGGGTTTCGATCATCTTCTTCAATTTTACGAAGATATCTAAAACTTCATCTTTATGCTTCATAGTATAAACCCAGACATATCTAGAGTAATCATCAATAAAAGTCACAAAATAGTGTTTACCTCCCAATGAAGCATTTTTGGAAGGCCCCCAGACATCAGTGTGAATGTAGTCCAATGTTGCTCTCGTACGATGAACTGCAATGCCAAACTTGACTCTTGTTTGCTTGCCTAGGACGCAATGCTCACAAAAATCAAGTTTTCCTGTTTTGGTATTTTTCAATACACCTTGCTTTATCAAGTTTTGCAAGGCCTTTTCTCCAACATGCCCTAAGCGCATGTGCCAAAGTCGAAAAGTGTCAGATTCATCGTCTCCATTGTTGTGGGAGACTGCTGCTCTGCCTGTCACAGTTTCTCCATCAAGAAGATATAGATTTCCCTTCATAGAACCCTTCATTGCTAAGAATGCTCCACTTACAACCTTCAGGACTCCATTCTGAATGGTCACCTTGTAACCATTTGAGTCTAAGACCCCCAGTGATATGAGGTTCTTCTTCAGATCAGGGACATACCTTACATCTGTAAGTTGTCTGATTGTACCGTCATGCATTTTCAGTTGGATCGTTCCAATACCTCTAGTGTGACAAGTATTATCATTGCCCATAAGGACAATCCCTCCATCAAACTCCTTGAAGCTTGAGAACCACTTCTGGTTCGGACACATGTGGTAGGAACATCCGGAATCCAGAATCCATTGATTTGAAGAGTTTGTTGTTGTGGAAATCGTAAATGCAGAGTCTTCCTCTCCCTCAGATTCTTGAGCTACGTTCACAGTTGACTTCTTCATGTTAGGACAGTTTTTTCTTCAGTGCCCTTTCTCATGGAAATAGGCACATTCGTCCTTTGAGAGTCGTGTTCTTGATGATCCCCTCTTTGAATGGGATTTACCTCGCTTGTTTTCTCCGGCTCCTCTCTTTGTCGTCCTGCCTCTGAACATAGTCAAAGCTTCTGGTGTAGTATTCTGGTGATCATGCTAATCCTTTTTCCGATACTCATTTTTCACCAGAGCGTTACTAACATCAACAAATTCAACCTCATTTTTACCATATAACAGTTTAGTGGTTAAATGATCATAGCTATCAGGCAAGGAATTTAACAAAGTAAGAGTCTTATCTTCATCAGAGATATTTGCATCTAGATTTTCAAGATCAGCGAGGATTTTGTTGAAACTTACTAGATGGTCCTGCATGGTAATACCTTGCTTATACTGGAACCGGAACAACTTTTTCTTCAGATAGAGTCTGTTCTCCATGCTCTTTGTCATGTACTTGTCCTCGAGTTGTTTCCAGAGAGTTTTTGCATGAGTCTCCCTCATGACACAGTACTTCTGATCCTTGGCTAGGCTTAACCGGATTGTGCCACAAGCCTGGCGGTTGACAGAGTTCCAGTCATCTTCCGACATATCTCTGGGCATGTCTTCCAGGGCGATATGTGACCCCTCTCGGAATAACAGATCCAGAACTTCGCACTGCCACATGCCAAAGTTGTTGGTGCCATCAAATTTCTCCACCTCAAACTTTGCAGTGGTCATCGAGTTTTTTCTGACGTAAGAACTTGATGGTGCGCTGCTGGTTGTTTCAGTTGTCTCTAATGATTCAACCATGGTAATAAAACAAAATTACCAAATCAGAGTTTTTTCGCTACTTGTATGGAAAAACGGAAGCCGCGGTTGAGTCCGGAATAGTCGAAATAGCCAGGAACGGGTCCAACTGAGTAAATTTTGGACACGCGGAGAATATTCTGCAAATATCCTGCTGCAGGTGGCTCGAAATGGACTCGGTTTAGCTCAACCGGCTCGGGAAAAGGCTCGGAATAGTATTCTGAACTGGCTCAAAAAATGGCCCAAAAAATTTGATCGGAGAGACGGCGGTGCGTGGGAGCGTGTGGACTGGTTAGTCACCAGCGCGTGGGGCGCGTGAGGCTCACTTGTCTTCAACCCCTGGAGGCGCGTGGGCAAGTGAGGACCACTCGCGGTCCTTCTGGCGACGCGTGTGGGCGTGTGCATGCTCCATTGGCGCTCCGGTTGATTCTGATGAACTCCTCTCGACGACCTCTTCAACCTAGTATTTTTAAAACAGAAATTGGAGCACTTTTGAAAAAACGGACAGAATCAAACAAACTCGGTTTTACGTAAAACTTGGCTCTGATACCAATTTGTTGTGCGAAAATAAATCAAGGATAGTAAAACCGACAAATACACACTAAAACACAGATGTTTTACGTGGTTCAGCAAGTGTGCTTACATCCACGGGAGGAGGAGCTTGAAAGCTTTGTATTACTGCAGATGGAGTACAAACATAAACCGAATTCAAGATGCTATGCTAGCACTGAACTCACAACTCACACAATACTAGAAAACTCTATAAATTTCAGAGAATTTGCTCAACTCTAATCACTCTCACATTTTTCTCTCTCTCTACACATTGCCTTTTATAAGCAATCACCATGGGTGTGAACACCTTTAATGTGGCAGCTACAAGCTGCCACCATCCAGCAGCTACAAGCTGCCACCATCCAGCAGCCAACCATCATGCTTAAATGCATATAGTTGAATTATGGTGCCATGGTAGCAAAAGTCATGGAAGCTTCCTTGACTTTGGTGAATTATTTGAGCCAATATTCAACATCTTCATTATATATAAAAAAAAAAATCATCTATTTCCTTTTCTAATCTCTGTCATATATATCATTTTATCATGGCTTAACTGGTTAATTTGAATTTAAAATCTCTAAACATTTCAAGAAAAGAGATTATCATGATCTCGTTTATGATAATTGTCAGAATCAAGGTTTAATTAAGAATGGGTACCTAATTTTGAAAACCAATGGCATAGAATTTGACGAATTTGATAGTAGTTGTGTAGATTTCGAGCAGCCCATGAAAATCAAATAGTTGGCAATAAATTTTTATTGAGTAGTATTTTTCAATAGAGTTAGTATCTAAATACAAGCACTTTAGTCGTAGGATCTCATTGCCCTTCACATTGCATATAAATAAAACAAACAAAGAAACTCCATCTTTTATTTTCCATAACAAAGGAGAAATTATCACATTATGATATTTTTAGATTTCATAAGTAAAATTAACAATATAACACATACCCCTTAAAATATAATAAAAAATTAATTAAAAAAAATGGGACAATCTGAAGAGCAATTCACTGCCAATTTATCAAAAATATACTCATTAATAGAGTATACCAAAAGTTTCATATTCAAATTTTTTTTTTTAAATTGCTAACTCGTAACTTAAAACACATTAAAATTATCTGACAATGCAATTTTTTTTTAAATTCTTACGATACCATATGTTAAAGTTAGGTTGTAGGGATTAAGGGTTAGTGATTAGTGATTAGTTGTTAGAGTTAGGGTTAGTGGTTAGGATTAGTGGTTAATTTTTTATGAGATATCAGTATAAGATTCACTGTCAATGTATGGAGTCTGTACACTGACAGTGCATCAAAAATGAACTCTTGATAAGGATTAATATTTGATGCACTGACAATGTATAGGGCTATACACTGTCAATGTATCATACGATGTCACGTGTTAAAGTTAGGTTGTAAGGATTAGGGGTTAGTGGTTAGGGTTAAGGATTAGTGGTTAGGGTTAGGGGTTAGTGGTTAGGGTTAATGATTAGTGGTTAGTGGTTAGGGTTAGTGGTTAATTTTTTATGAGGTGTCAGTATAAGATTCACTGTCAGTGTATGAAATCTATATACTACAAACTCAATTGATAATTAGAAAGTATTAATATCTCTATTGAAAATTATCAATTTACCTATATATGAATTCTTACATTTAATGTGAAAATATTTTTATAAACAGCATCTTAACAAGTGTGGTAAGAGTTGCAGTGTTGCAAAAAAAATCCTTAAAAAAGGATGAGAAAAAATAAAATCAGAAGATTGAGTGAAAATTACAAGTTGGTCCTCACTATTAGGGATGGCAATGGAGCGAGGCGGGGGCGGATATTGCCTTATCCACCTCCACCCCACTCTTGCATGGATGTTGGAAACATCCACATCCATGGATGTCGGTTACATCCATAACCGCTCCATGGTGCTCCACTCCGCTACACCCCAATTTATATTAATTATTTTTAACTTAATATTGTAAAAAATTATATTATAATTTATTCATAAACATAATTTTAATATATAAAAATCTTTAATATAATATATATAATACATATATACTTAAAGTATAGATATAAAATATTAGTATATATATCATTTTAGTATATATATCTAATATATATTAAAAATATAAGAAAAAATATAAAATATTTTAAAGGATAAAATAGTAATTTCAAAAGTCGGGGCGGGGCAGAGTGGAGCAAGCATTTACCAAAACCGCTCCGCTCCATCCCGCTCCATAAAAAAACCTCTCCATTCGGAACGAATCGGTGCGAAATCCATCGGTCGGATCGGGTTTTGTCATCCCTACTCAGTATGAATGAACCCTCGTCCATCCCCCACTTCCAGTCCCAACCACATTAGCCATTAATTCCTCAAAGCAAGACCATCACTACAGCTACAGCTGTTGTGCCCACTTAGAACCAGAGAAATGGGAACACGTTGTTAACTTAGACTTGCAGGGTCATGATTGACGACCGCCCTATCCTTCGTAGCAACTGTGGGCAAAAACTACATGAAATATGAGCTTTGATTAAGAATTTAAGAGACCTATCTGTATTTTTTGTTGTTTTCTTGGCCAAAAAACAATCTTGTATATTTCACTCCAACTATTCACAGTTTACACATAGCAAATCTGTATTTTTTGTTTTATCAGCAACAATTTGGTTTTTTCTTGGAGCTATAAGTAGGACATCCCAAGTACCAGAATTATAAGGGGTCTTAAGCTGTTTTCAAGAGAGATAAGAGAACTTAGCTTGACAGGCTCCAAGAAAACTATTCTCCTTCTGTCACTCTCTCTTCAGGAATATCTAGGATTTGTCTTTCTTCAATTTTTGGCCACCATATTGTTAGAATTTGTTTGAGCTGAGAGGCAAAACCTCATAAGAACAAAAGAATATAGTGGAAAGAGTTTTTTTTTTGGTTGAATTATAAAGAACAGAGGAAAACAGGGTAGCTGATCTGTTAGGAAAATGGTTGCACCTCTGTCAGCTTGGCCTTGGGAGAACTTGGGAATTTTCAAGGTACTAAAAACTGTAGCCTGGATGTATTATTCTCTTTCTAGAGTTTAAATTTGCCCAATCTCTCTCTCTCTCTCTCTCTCTCTCTCTATATATATATATATATATATATAGTTTTCCAGATGTATTATGTTGCTTCCACTTGGGAATTCTAGTGTACTGATATCAGTTTTTCTTCCTTGAATTCTTTTTTCGTGTGTGCCAAAGTATATGCTTTACGGCCCTTTAGCTGCAAAAATTTTGTATTCATGGATCTATGAGGATACCCTTAAGGACCTTTGGTGCCTTCATATACTCCTTATATGTGCTCTGAGAGGATTCGTTCATCAGCTGTGGAGCTCTTACAATAACATGCTTTTCCTAACTCGGAATCGTCGGATTAAGCAGCAAGGAGTTGATTTCAAGCAGATTGACAGTGAATGGGACTGGTAACATAAAATCTATCTTCTAGCCTATATGATGATCATGTAAATTCTGCTTACAATCTATAATTCCTAGAAAATCATTTGAATAATTAATTCTTGTTCATTTTTTTTTGTACCTCTTCAGGGACAATTTCATAATTCTTCAAGCTCTGTTAGCTTCCATGGCCTGCTTGATCTTCCCATCCTTGGATGGCCTTCCTCTCTGGAACCCAAAAGGATTTATTACTTTACTGTTACTGCATGTCACAATTTCGGAGCCCTTATATTATTGGGCCCATAGATTTTTCCATGAAAGCTACCTTTTCACCCATTATCATTCACTTCACCATTCATCTCCCGTACCCCATCCTTTTACAGGTAAAAATCACTCACCTAAAACCAATCTAAATTGAGATTAACTGCTTGTAGTAAATTCTAGCAACTTGCACACATCTCATTATCTGCTTCATTAATTCATTTTTAATTCTTGTTGCTGCAGCTGGACATGCAACACTTTTAGAGCACCTTATATTATGTATAGTGATCGGAATTCCGATGACGGGGTCTATTCTGATGGGTTATGGATCAACAAGCATGATTTATGGCTATGTTTTGGCATTTGATTTTCTCAGATGCCTTGGACACTCCAATGCTGAAGTTGTTCCCCATGAAATTTTCAACAAGTTACCTTTCCTTAGATATTTCCTCTATACACCCACGTAAGTAATAACCCTTCTCTCATACTCACGCTATTAATTTGTACCGAATTTCCATTACTGAGATTGAAAAGGAAAAAAAAATGACTTTGAACCAGATTCATAAATAATTCCCTAAAACTTTCATTTATTTCTCTTTCATCATACCACTTTTCGCAAAACAGGGCTTTTATGGCTGCCAGCTAAGGTATAGGTTATTTTAAGTAATGGTCGAAAAACTTCCAAGCTCCAATTAATTGAGAAGGAAAGCTCATTTAGAGTTTTCCTCCGGGAAGTAAGATTAGTTTTGGGAAACTAGGAAATGAAGTTAGATCATAGATATGTATATATAAATGTTAAAAGTTATTGCTAAGACCCATTTCTTGAATAAGGTGATTTTATTACGATAACTAAACCTTATATGCCTAAAATAGCAGCTTATCCAGTATCCTTGGTAACTCCTTGTCAAGACTTATGTTTATATTTTGTATCGATAAAGCAGGGACCATTCTTAGTTGGCACCATTGATTTCTGTAATAATCGAAATTTTAACCGCAAAACTTGCATCTTGCAATGCATTTTAAGTAATTTAAAAGCAAAAGAGGAAAAAAGAGTAGAACTGTTTTACTGTTGGACAAGGATGTGGTGGCTACAACATTTTCACTTTTAAAAAAATGTATTGATGTTTGCTAGGGAGTTCTAAGGTAAGCTCCTTGGGTGAGTTTAAAATAGGTTCCATTACATATAAATATGACAAAATTACATATAAACATGATAAATTACATAAATATATGAGAAATTTGTAATGTTTATATGTAATTTTTTTTTACATACAAACATTACAAATCTCGATGTATTTATGTAATTTTTGTTTTTACATATAAACATAACACAAATTACATATAAATATGATAAATTACATATGTAATGAAGCTTATGGGAAGTTCATTTTAAAGAGTTTTTCTTAGAATTTTTCTGTTTGCTAATTTCTGGATGGTTTGCAATTTTGTCAGGTACCATAGCCTCCACCACACAGAGATGGAGACCAACTTCTGTCTCTTCATGCCGCTGTTTGACGCAATGGGCAAAACACTTAACAGCAACTCGTGGCAGCTACACAAGAAAATTAGTTCAGATTCAGGTAGTTGCAGGCAGTTCTTTGTTTTGTCTCTGTCAAACCATGAAATTTTTTTACCATTCGATTATTAGAAATTCTTCTTTTAGGGACCATTGGACTTAAAAACTATACTGATTCAAGTAAATTCAACTGCATGGCACTGAAAATGACAGTTTATCTGAACGGTGAAGGCATGGTCCAATGATAAAATGGACGGGTTAGTTAGTGATGAATACGATGGAGAAATTAACTTGTAATTTACGTTAATGCAGCGAAAAAAGGGAGGGTACCAGATTTTGTGTTCCTAGCACATGTGGTGGACATAACCTCAGCGATGCATGTCCCATTTGCCTCAAGATCATTCTCATCAATACCATTTTCCACAAGGATTTTTCTGCTGCTGTTTTGGCCTCTAACTTTTATGATTATGCTAATGATGTGGGCTTGGTCTAAGACCTTTCTCCTCACATTCTACAATCTCAGAGGCCGTTTGCACCAGACATGGGTCGTTCCTAGATTCGGCTTTCAGGTTAATTTGCTATTAACTTCAATTAAAAAGTTTGGACAAAATTATTGTTGCAAGTGCAGGGTATAGAGTAAGTAGGAGATGAGCAATTAATCATCTAGATCACCATTATAACTTTTGCAGTATTTCTTACCATTTGCAACGGAGGGCATCAACAAGCACATAGAGGAGGCCATTCTAAGGGCTGATAGGATGGGGGTCAAGGTCATTAGCCTCGCTGCATTGAATAAGGTCTGTATTTTTATCTTTTCATTCTTTATAGATTTTTGGTCTGTCTTCCAACTTTAAAAAGTGAATGTCAATAACTATATGATATGTTTTTTAACTGGGCCCTGGAGTTATCTGATGGTGGTAGTTGGGAGGAATAAATATCAGAAATGAATCAACCCATCTCCATCTCCTTCATTTAAAATCGGTGTGGATTTGTGTGTGTTAATCGTATAAAAATAAACACAATATAAATTATTAAATATATTAAAATTTTAAATATAAATATAATACGTATATTAAATATGTCGTATCATATTTATTATATTATTTTCGTATTTATTAAATGTACCATGTTCAAAATTATCAAGTCTTGGTGTAAATCTTTCATTGGTTTCTTAAACATCATTTTTTGACAGTGTACTATCTCTCTGTTTTAGTATCTGTCCAAGCATCTCACTATCATCTGCGGTTTCACTCAGTCCGGAAAGATCCAAATTAACTATAGATTAAAAATTAGTGTTTATATATTTCAGAAAGGCTACACCATAAATTCTGCATATTGCATTCATGAGCCCACGACCGTATTTGCTCAGTCTTTTACGCTTTTCTTTAACATCCTTTTCGTGCATGGGCCTGTTTCCACCTGAAATTCAGTGTCCTCTCTCCTATTTTAACCTTACAAATCTTCTCCAAGATGCCTATATATAATAATTTCTCCCCTTCTGCTACGGTTAAAAATTAAAAAGGCATAGAAATTTCTAGGAGAAGATTTGATCCCAGGGTAACAAAACCACTTGGACCAAGCCCTATAGATCTCCAAGATGCCGACAAAATTATCCTTTTTGGACTCTTGAATATAGCATGGCCTTATTTTATTTTGTGATAAAAGGAGTTAGCTTTGGAGGCAGAAGGTTGGGATTTCCCCTTTTTCATTGTCTTTGTTGAATTTTAGTGCTAATTAGAAATGAGCACAATTGTAGTTATAATCCAAGTTGTGAATTTTACATGGATTTTTACTGTTCTTGAACAATGATTTCGAGCATTAATTTGTTAGGTTAAAAAAAAGATAAATTTTGGTTTAATTTGGTTTGCAGAATGAGGCTCTGAATGGAGGAGGAACACTCTTTGTTGAGAAGCATCCAGACCTTAAAGTCAGAGTTGTCCATGGCAATACCTTGACAGCTGCAGTTATTCTGAATGAATTTCCTAAGGATGTGAAAGAAGTGTTTCTAACGGGAGCCACTTCCAAGCTCGGTAGAGCAACTGCTCTCTACCTCTGTCGAAAGAGAGTACGCGTTCTTGTAAGTCTTTTAAATTCTCACCCACTAACTACCCTCTCTTCAATAACTTTGTCAGCATAAAGTTTGATCAAAATCTATATATATTTACTTTGTTGGTTACCGGTTTAATTCTGGCGCTACATGTTTGAATTGATAGCATTGAACATGATTCAACATCGTTACAAATAGTAACATTAATTATATTTAGGATTTGCTAAGTTGAAATTCATATGTGAATCCCATAAATACTAGATCTGCTCTTTTTTCTTTTCCAAATTAATTTTGTAGGGTTACTCACTAATTAACTATTGGCTGCATTTATTTAATTTCTAGCTTGGGTCTTTTCTTTTTTCAGTTCTGATCCATAAGATCCATATATACACTCACTCAGTGATTGTATTATAATTTCACCTAGCTAGCTAGGGTATCCGAAACATAGTTTGGAACTAAATGAAGATAGAATTCATTTCATTTTTTGAGAATGAATTTGATTTATAGCCAATATTATTTTACAAGTTAATTGTCATATTCCATAGAAATAAAGTTTGTTGTAATATTCCAAACAAAGCAAATATAGTAAGGAATTTATTGTACAATAATCTGTTTCATTTTAATTTTGTTTAATTTGATGCATGCATATCCATGACTGACCTCGAGGGTAGATTGCTGGATCTAACAATATTGCGTCCTTTATGGTGGTGGGGCAAACGGGAGGTTAACCCCCTGCTAATTAAATTAATTGCTTATGGCTTAGACATGATGTGCAGATGTTGACTTCATCGACTGAAAGATTTCAAAAAATACAAAAGGAAGCCCCTGCAGATTGCCAAAACTACCTGGTCCAGGTGACCAAGTACCAAGCTGCTCAAAATTGTAAGGTATGATATGAGAAATACCACTCTTATCAACTGTTGAATTAATTATTAATTTTCTGTACACATTTCCCTTAATTAGTGATATATATCATTATATGAAATAGACATGGATCGTGGGCAAGTGGACAACACCAAGGGAGCAAAGTTGGGCTCCATCCGGAACACATTTTCATCAATTTGTCGTCCCACCCATTTTGGCCTTCAGAAGAGACTGCACCTACGGTGATCTTGCAGCCATGAGGTTGCCCGATGATGTTCAAGGCCTCGGATGTTGTGAGGTACTCATCGATCTTCTCATTCATCTCTTATTACTAACATACATTCATATATATATATTATTTATAATAATCACATGGTTTCTAACAACTTATATTATACTCCTATTATTAATTAGTAAGTACTAGTTCTTGGCGGGTGAAATGATAATGAATTTTATTATTTAAATAAAAATTTAAAAATTAAATATTACACATTTAAAGATATTAAAAAAAATGCAATTTTGAGTTTGAGAAAAAATAAGTAGACTTATCGGTTTAAAAAACCATCTACACACAAAACAAATCACTCGAGACTTTTTTTCTTTGCTGAACACCTTTTTTTTTATATATATTTATATTTTTTTTTTCTTTCACCCACTATGTGGGTATATATTTATAGTTTTATTTATACTAACATATAATGAGAATGAGGTAAGTGATGTCACAAATTAGAAAGATGTCAAAATTAATGAACTTATATTAAGAAAAAGTACATCAATAAAAGATAAAACATATGTAAAAATTAAGGATAAATCTGTCTTTCATTTTACCTTTCCCTATAAATATAGTAGGAATGGAGAACCCATATCACACATGCAATGCAATGCAATGGATATGACAAGAAAACTAATAGTCTCATTAATTTTAATCTCTCTTTTTTTCATATATAAATAAAATTGCCTAAGACTTGAGTTTTGGTGGATGTTTCTTTTTTTCATATATAAATAAAATTGCCTAAGACTTGAGTTTTGGTGGATGTTGGGGACAGTATACAATGGAGAGAGGAGTTGTGCACGCATGCCATGCAGGAGGCGTGGTTCATCAGCTAGAAGGCTGGACTCACCACGAAGTTGGGGCAATTGATGTCGATAGAATCGATCTTGTCTGGGAAGCTGCTCTCAAGCATGGTTTAAGGCCAGTGTCAGGTGTAAAGTTACACAAGAAAGATTCCCTGTAATAAATGCCATGAAAGAAGGAAGAAAACCAAAAAAATGAATTTGAAAATTGAAATTTATTTGGGTGGTAACAAGTCTTTTTTTGTTTTTTTACTTTTCTTTAATAATAAAGTGTTCGGAGAAAACAAATATGGTCTAGTTAAAACTGAAGTAGTGCTATGTAATATGAATGTACTTGATAAAATTAATTGATTAAGCAAATGTATAATAATAATTATATGTTTGGTTTGCGAATTGCAATTTTACGTCTTTACTTTTACAAGGAATTTTGTTATTCTACAGTAATTAATATTACTGTCAATTTTTTTTAAGCTGTTCCTATTTGCTATATGGCGGATATAATTATATTAATTACCTTCAGATTTGTTATTAGAATTTATTAATTTTGAACACGATACAAAAACATAATATGAACATGACATATTTAATAAATACAAAGATAATATAATAAACATGAAATGATACGTTTAAACACAATTAACATGATTAACTCGTTTTATCCATGTATTGTATTTTTATTTAAAATTTAATACATTTAATAATTTATGTTTTGTTTATATTTACACAATTAACATAAAAAAAATACAAAACGCAACACGTATACAACAGATTATTAGGTTTATTTGCTATCTCTTTTAAATTTCGATTGAAGTCCTCTATTTACAAAAAGTGTTTTTTTTTTTTTTTTTAAAAAGAAAAAGAAAAAATGGCTGAATTCTTAAACTTTGGAGTAGACCTATCCAAAGATCGAGTTTGGACTTTGGGTCGGTTTGACTCCGCCGAATTACTATCAATTTAACAAAAACTATATTTTATTTAAATTTAATTATAAATATACATAAATATTAATATAAAAATATTTTTTTAATATTTTATGAACAATAAATAAACTTTCGAATCCAATCCGAGCTAGACTTGAACAAAGAAAGTAAAAAAAATTGAGTCACTGCTTGGCCAGACCCAATCATAGTCAAGTCTACTTTGGGGTGTCAAATTTTATTTTTTTAGGATTAAAATTAGAACGGCATCATTAATTGATTCCTTTTATATATATATATATATATATATATATATATATATATATATATATTACTAGTGAACGCCCGCACCTTGTCGCGTTTGGTAAACCCTTCAAATTTAAATTTAACTTTTATATTTATTTATTATTACATGTTAAGATATATAATTATATATGTGTCATAGTAATCGACATCATACTGGTATCGAGCATATCGATCGGTATATATCGTTTTAAAGAAAGAAGAAATGAAAACAACATCGTACCGTTTCGATTTTGATACCGATCCATACCAGTCCTTATCGACCTGTATCGGTCGGTATCGACCTGTACTGATACGTACCGGTTGGTACAAGATTTTGATTTATTTTTTTTAAAAAAATCACTTACTTTATTTTTAAACCAATTCTTAATAATTTTTAGTCATAATATTTTTTATTTTTTCATAATTTCATTCAAAAAATATATATTTATTAAATTAGGCCATTGAATCTAATTATAAATAATATATTATATAATTTTTAATATATTTATATTTATTTCATTTATTTATGATTAAAAATTTTAGATATTAAATATT
Organism: Fremontodendron californicum; assembly: GCA_030761205.1. Taxonomy (NCBI): domain Eukaryota; kingdom Viridiplantae; phylum Streptophyta; class Magnoliopsida; order Malvales; family Malvaceae; genus Fremontodendron; species Fremontodendron californicum. The sequence goes on along the minus strand of JAULJL010000014.1, from coordinate 21,570,507 downwards.
TAAAATTTTAAAATTGCATATATATATATATATATGTAATTGAGATATATTTATACATGTATATAATACATATTTTATTAAAAAATTTAAAAATGAGTTTTATAAATATATATATATATATATGAAAAAATATTTAAAAATGCCGGTAAATTCGAAATGGTACGTCGAAACACATCAATACCGATACCGATACGTATCAATATTAAAAGAAAAACAATATATCCATCGATATGATACTGACTACTTTAATATGTAAATAATTTATTATATAATTTTTAATATATTTATATTTATTTCATTTATTTATGATTAAAAATATTAAATATTTTAAATTTTAAATTTTAAAATTCTAAAATTGCATATAATTATATATATATATATAATTGAGATATATTTATACATGTATATAATACATATTTTATTAAAAATTTTGAAAATGAGTTTTATAAATATATATATATATTAAAAAAATATTTAAAAATGCCGGTAAATCCGAAATTATACGTCAAAACACATCGATACCGATACCGATACGTATCAATACTAAAAGAAAAACAATATATCCATCGATATGATATTGACTACTTTAATATGTACTAGTATTTGTTATCACATGCATTTGCATGTGAATGCTCGTTGTTTTATTTATTTTTTGAATATATAATTGTATATTTTAAAAATAAATCAAATTAAAAAAATATATATTAACTAAAATTTGTTTCATATGCAAATTATATCAAATTATTATAAAGTTTATTATTTTTAATAATATCAATGTAAAATTAATTATGAATATAAAAAATTTAATGTGAATTTTAATTATTGATTTACTTTTCAAAGTTAGTTAAAATTTTAAGATAAAGTAGTTTAATATAAACTTTATTTTTTATTTATTATAAAATTAATCATTTTAGCGAAAATATTTTAATAAAACTAAATTTTTTCTTTATAAATTAGATAAATCTTATTAATAATAATAAAATATTTAAATTAGTAAATTAGTAATATAATGAATAACAATTGGTATTTTCGTCAGTTCAAAAGATTTTTAATGTAAATTTTAATTATTGTTTTACTTTTGTTAGTGAAAAATTTAAACTTTTAAAATAAAGCAGTTTCATATAAACTTTATGTTTTATTTATCATCAAATTAATCTATTTAACGAAAGTATTTTAATAAAACTAAATCAAATAAATGTTATTAATAATAAAAAATATTTTAAATGGTAAATTAGTAATATAATGAACAAAAATGGATATTTTCGTTAGTTCAAAAGATTTTTCACATTCATGCTTTTATATAATTTATAGATTATTATAAAAATATTTAAAACAGCAAATTAGTAATATAATAAATAACCATGGGTATTTTCGTCAGTTTAAAAGATTCTTCACATTCATGCTTTTATATATATACATATATATACACATGCTCAATAGATAATTTTTTGAGTTCTTTACAGAATTCTGAATAATTAACTGAAAATATAGATCTAAAACAGATTTTTTTCTCTCAAGTAAGACTTTTAACATCAGCGATTCCGTCAAGGCTTAAAGTGTATAATTGATTATTCAATTTTTTTTCTTATTGTATAATAATTTATTAACGCACCATTGCCAAACTATCATATTTTATTTAATAAATTATATCTCAATTTGCAATTCTTTTATTCTTTATTATCATATTGGTCTAATTAAAAAAAAAAAAAACACATCCAAACTTTCATTCATTAAAAATTATCGAAAATCTGTGGGACATTATATCCAAGCGATTTAAAAGCAGTGAAGGCAAAGCGGAAAAGACAACAGATCTGGCCTCTTCAGTCTTCATCTATATCAAGAATAATTTTACGTGCAACATTCTTGATCTTCTTTGCCACTTCCAAATTGTATGTGTTGTAGTGCTAAACTTTCTATAGAAATATCAAACCTGCTGATATGGTAAAAAATATATATATATATATATAATTTTTATTTAATTTAATTTTTATATTTAATTGAAAATTATTTTATTTTTAAACTTCTAAGCATACGAGCTCATAAGAAATTATAACTTATTGTAAGCTTAAATCAAATGTATTTATATTGATTTTCAAAATATACATTTATGTTGTGTTGTGATTGATATTTAAATTATTTATTATTACAATCTAATTATCATTTACTGTATTTCAGTTTTTTATTGTCGTTTGTTGTGTTTTATTCAATTGAACATTTGTTTTGTTTTAAATATTTTGATTAATTCATATAAAAAAGATTATTTTTATTAGAATTTTTAAATAGTGCAATGGTTACTAAGATTTTATTGGAAACGTGAACATATATCTATATACCTATCTATATAATATATATTTTTTTAGAAAATAAGGGTTGCTTAGATATAATTATTTCCTTTTTATAATGCTCTATTACCATTTAATTTCACAAACTGTATATAAACGATACTATATGTTACATATTTTAATTAAGCTATAAAAATATTACTATATAATTACTTGGACATGTTTAACTATAATGGGGTATATTTGACTCGTTGGATAGACCTAATTATAATGGGTGTATTTTACGTGTTGTATAAAAACAAAAACACGTTTTAATTTTGTATTAAATATTAAAAAGTACGTTCCAACTTTGCATTAAATATTAAAGAAAAAGGTAAAGCAGTAAGTCTTTTTTTCTTTCTCTTGATCTCTCACCATCCTCCTAATAAAATACATCAATACTAAGAAATACTTTAAAATAATACCATTTTTATTAAAATATTTATAAGTATAATTAAAATATTATATATATTAATATAATTATTATTAAAATAGTATTTCGATTAATATAATAATTTTTAACATATTATTTATTTTAATATAATTATTATTAAAATATTATTTTTAGTTTTTTCAAATTATAATAATATTAAAGAAATATTATTTCTATCAATATAATTATTATTAAAATATTATTTCTATTTTTTTCAAATAAACATAATTACTTAAATATTTTCGCGTTTATTTCATTTAGTGATCAGTTTTCCTGTCAAGATTCTCTTAAGATGTAAATCCATGAAAACCAAACCACAAGTGCTTGACCTGTTTTTTTAATTTCCTGTAAATTGGGTTTTAATCAAATTATGTTAAAAGTAAGTCTTTGCAAAGAGTTGGATATACCATATTGCTACTGCCTTGTTGATGGATGTGGGCTCAAATCACGGTTCTTTAGCAATGTCCACAATATTTTCACCTTTTTGTCTCAATGAAGTTTTAAGTTATGCTTTAAAAAAAACAAAGATGAAGAAATGATTGACAGAGAGCATTAAGCATGAATCACCCTAGCTAAACAGAGTGTTTGATTCTTCTGAAAAAGAATTACTTAGCCTTGCTTAGCCTGCAATGAATCACTTCTTTAATAGAAAAAAGAAAGACCTAATGAGGGATTGGCATCAGATTATCGACAAAAGCAAATGAAAAAACAAATATTGGGGTTTAGGCAGAAATAGAAAGAAAAAAAAAAAAAAACATGACAGATTGTATAGCTTACTCATGAAATACCTTGAATCTTGTCAAGCAGGATTCACTTCAAGGTGTGGTATCACCAGTGTCACATTCAATATTTTGGCAACAACAACTGCATCACATATCTTGGTAACAAAAAAAATAAATAAAAGAAGTAAAAAATTAGTGCATCAAAATTAAAGTACAAAGTACAAAGACAGGCATTAGCTATTCATGAACCTCACCCCATTCTTTGATGGTTCAATCCTCCACCAAGACATGCATAGCATTGTGAGTCTACAAATTGTTTGCACGAAGCTTGTCAACTATCTTTCATTCGGGCTTATACCATATGTTTGCCTCTCCAATCATCACTCCAATACTTTGAATATTATTAGACAAAAATATTGAGGAATAAAAGTAAAGGTTGAGGAAAGAATTATTAGACAGAAATAAAAGCAATGATTTTATTTTAAAAAACAGACAATATTATTAGACATAAATATTTTTAGATAGGAAAGTTAGAATATGACAGATACCAAATACCTGAAAAAGTATATTTGAAGCTTATCTCTGCACCTGTAAAAATATAACAAAAGAAATGCAAAATTATACGTCTGTTGCAGAGATGAGCTAAAACTTTGTGTTAAAATTTTAAGAGTTTTGCAGAGAGTGAAACCTATCAATTTGAGTGGCAAAGTTACCGATCACACTCACAACCCTCCCCTAGGATTTAAATAATTACCAAGCACTGTTAGTTAAAAACCAATCCTATATTCTAAATGCAAAAGTTTGGTTTTTTTTTTTGCCTTAATTGTGAAAATAAAAAACAAAATTGAGTGAGGAGTGAGGACAATTTTATCCATTAAAAAAAAAAACTACCTTCAGAGGTTGAAGTGCATTTGTGTTATCACTCTAGCCCATAAGCCTTTCTTAATTTGCTGACAGTAGTTAAGGATATAAAATTGACGTGTGAGTACCAGCAGGGAAAGGATCTGCAAGTCTTCATACTGTTGTGCGGAAGCGAATTGATATTACTAAAACCGATTTAAACACACTGAAAAAACACCGATATTTTACGTGGTTCGGCAACTGTGCCTACATCCACGGGAGGAGGAGCTTGAAGCTTTGTATTAATGGAGTTTAGAGTACAAACATATACAGAATTCAAGGTGCTACACAAGCACTGAACTCACAACTCAACACAATACCGAATTACTCTATAAACACAGAGTATTTGCTTCAACAATTTAGCTCTAACACATACTCAACTCTACTCTACTCTCTCTTACTCTACATGGCTATTTATAGCCATAATATCAAGGTGTGAACATACATCAAGTGGCAGCCACCATAGCCACCTTCCACCACCTATCTTGGTGTGAACACTTTGCAAGTGGTAGCCACCATAGCCACCATCCATTTGCAAGTGGTAGCTTCCATTATTGGTGGTGCAAGTGGTGCAAGTGGTAGCTCCATTATTGGTGCTAAGCCACCAAATGTGACTTTGAGCCATACCATATTCCAACAATACAAATTGGTATGACTTTGAGCCATACCACCGGCCACCCAAACACTACAAATTGGTATCAGAGCCAATTTTTACGTAAAACCGAGTTTGTTCGATTCTGTCCATTTTTCAAAAGTGCTCCAATTTGTGTTTTGAAAATACCAGGTTGAAGAGGTCGTTGAGAGGAGTGCAGCAGAATCAACCAGAGCGCCAGAAGCCGCCGCACGCGCCGCCACGCGCCGCCAGAAGAGGAGCTCACGCGCCCCACGCGCGGCACGCGCCTCTGGAGGTTGAAGACGCGTGAAACCCACGCGCCGCACGCGCCAGCCAGAGGTTGAAGACGAGTGGGCCTCACGCGCCCCACGCGCCGGTGAGCCAGTATCCTCCACGCGCCCACGCGCCGCCGCACGCGCCCCACGCGCCGCCGTAGCTCCGACCAACTTTTTCGGGCTATTTTTTGAGCCGTTTCAGAACACTATTCCGAGACTTTTCCGAGCCGGTTGAGCTAAACCGAGTCCATTTCGAGCCACTTGTAGCAGAATATTCGCAGAATATTCACTGTGTGTCCAAAATTTACACAGTTGGACCCGTTCCTGGCTATTTCGACTATTCCGGACTCAACCGCGGCATCCGTTTTTCCATACAGGTACCGGAAAAACACTTTGTTGGTAATTTTGTTTTATTACCATGGCAGAATCATTAGAGACACATGAAACAACCAGCAGCGCACGATCAAGTTCTTATATCAGAAAGAACTCGATGACCACTGCAAAGTTCGAGGTGGAGAAATTTGATGGCACCACCAACTTTGGCATGTGGCAGTGCGAAGTTCAGGATCTGTTATTCCGAGAGCGTTCATATATCGCTCTGGAAGACAGGCCCAGAGATATTTCGGAAGATGACTGGAAATTTGTCAACCGTCAGGCTTGTGGCACAATCCGGTTATGCCTAGCCAAGGACCAGAAGTACTTTGTCATGAGAGAGAATAATGCAAAAACTCTCTGGAAACAACTTGAGGACAAGTACATGACAAAAAGCATGGAGAACAGACTCTATCTGAAGAAGAAGTTGTTCCGCTTCCAGTATATGCAAGGTATCACCATGCAGGAGCATCTAGTAAGTTTTAACAAAATCCTCGCTGATCTTGAAAATCTAGATGCAAATATCTCTGATGAAGATAAGGCTCTTACTCTGTTAAATTCCTTGCCTGATAGCTATGATCATTTAACCACTACACTGTTGTATGGTAAAAATGATATAGAATATGTTAATGTTAGTAATGCTCTGGTGAATAATGAGTATCGGAAAAAGGATCAGCATGATCACCAGAATACTACACCAGAAGCTTTAACTGTGTACAGAGGCAGGACGAACAACCAAGGAGCCGGAGAAAACAAGCGAGGTAAATCCCGCTCAAGGAGGGGATCATCGAGAACACGACTCTCGAGGGACGAGTGTGCCTTTTGCCATGAGAAAGGGCATTGGAGGAATAACTGTCCCAACATGGAGAGGTCGATTGTGAGTGTAGCTCAAGAATCTGAGGGAGAGGAAGACTCTGCATTTACGATTTCCACAACAACATACTCTTCAGATCAATGGATTCTGGATTCCGGATGTTCCTACCATATGTGTCCGAACCGGAAGTGGTTCTCAAACTTCAAAGAGTTTGATGGAGGGATTGTCCATATGGGCAATGACAATACTTGTCACACTAGAGGCATCGGAACGATCCGACTGAAAATGCATGACGGTACAATCAGACAACTTACAGACGTAAGGTATGTCCCTGATCTCAAGAAGAACCTCATATCACTGGGGGTCTTAGACTCAAATGGTTACAAGGTGACCATTCAGAATGGAGTCCTGAGAGTTGTACGTGGAGCATTCTTAGAAATGTAGGGTTATATGAAGGGAAATCTGTATCTCCTTGACAGAGAAACCGTGACAGGCAGAACAGCAGCCTCTCACAGAATGATGGGATAATCCGACACTTCACTGTTCCTAGCACTCCCCAGCAGAATGGAGTTGCAGAAAGGATGAACCGAACTTTGGTTGATAAAGTTCGCTGCATGTTATCCCAGTCGAGCTTGAGCAAAGCATTTTTGGGTGGAGGCTTTATTGTTCGCCTCCCACATTATCAACAGACTAACCTCCACCGCAATTGATGGGAAGACTCCCATAGAGGTGTAGTCCGGATATTCTGCCATTGAATATGATCGGCTTCGTAGTTACGGATGCAAAATTGGATCCTAGAGCCAAGAAAGCTGTCTTCATGGGCTTTAGTGAAGGAGTAAAAGCAGTCCGATTGTGGAACCTTGAGTCAAAGAGAGTCATCGTAAGCCGAGATGTTGCCTTTGACGAATTTGTAATGCTGAAACTGTCAACTCCAGAGAATGTGAACCAAGATTCTCTAAAGCAGGTGGAGTTTTGAATTTGAAGATGCTGGTCAAAATTCAGATGAATCTGAACCAGAATCTGATGACACCTTAATTGAAGTGGAGGAGTCATCACCGGAAATCTTTCAGCAACTTGAATCAGTTGTCACCAGTAGACCGAATAGACATATTCGAAAACCTGCTCGATACACAGACGTGGTGGCATACGCCCTTCCAGTAATTGATGATGATGTTCTGATCAATTACAAAGAAGCTGTAAACAGCCCTGAGCATGCCCAGTGGAAGGAGGCGATCAGACTTGGAAGTTAGTTCCACTTCCAACACTTAAGATATCAATTGGGTGCAAATGGGTCTTTGCCAAAAAAGGAGGGTGCTACCGGCAAAGACAGCATCAGATACAAAGCCAGATTGGTAGCCAAAGGTTAGGCTCAAAAAGAAGGAATAGACTACAATGAGGTATTTTCACCTGTTGTTAAGCATGCATCTATTCGGATCTTATTGGCTTTAGTAGCACTGTATAACCTAGAGATAGTTCAACTTGATGTAAAAATTACATTCCTCCATGGTTCCGTAGAGGAGGAAATTTGTATGACTCAACCAGAGGGTTCTGGAGTCCCCGGTCGCAAAGATTACAAAAGCAAGTTGAACCGATCACTGTATGCTCTGAAACAATTGTAATAACCAATTTTCATCCGGGTCGGATCCGAATCTGACCCGGACCAAGTACGAACCGGGCCTGCTATTCAGCAGGCCCAATCTGCTGTCCAGGCCTATTGGCCCATTTCGGGCCCAAAACCCAAACACAGGCCCAAGCACCAGACCCAATTTTCAGGCCCAATTTTCAGGCCTGCCCACTGGCTCATCAACCCGGCCCAAACCCATTTCCCTAACCAAACCCTACCCCTGACAGCCCCAACCCCCTCCTGCCAACCCACTCCCTCTGCCAACCCACTCCCCCTGACAGCCCTCTGCCACACGCCAGCCACCAGACACGGCAGCCACCACCAACCCTGCACAGACACCCCAACACGCCACCACCAGCCCACACTCCACCCACACCATAAAAACCCCCAGATCAACCAAAGAAAAAGGGGAGGAGAGGAGGAGACCCGATTCGGAGGAGCCCCTCTGATTCGAAAAAAAAGACCAGGTTCGGACCCCCTCCCCTTTTACCAAAAACCCCAGATCTGGGGTCCGAAACCCAGATCTGGGTCATTTTCAAACCACACCGAAAAAAACCAGATCGGGGTCCGAAATCCCGATTCGGACCCCCTTTCCTCCACACCGACGACCAAAAAACCAGATCCCGACCCCCCACCTCCTCGAAACCAAAAAACCTGCAAAAGAAAACACAAAAAAAAACCACACAGCAACCAACAAAAAACCTAGATCTACGGATCTCGGTGAGGATTCGGGCAAAACGGAGCCCGAATCCGAGAAGAGGAGATCCGGGCGATTCGGAAAAGGGGATTTTTGAGGCCAACGGCCGCCGGCGAGCGGCTGCCGGCGACGGCCGACGGCGGCCAGCACGGAGCTCCGGCCGCCGTAATCTGGGTTTGGGGCGGCTGAGCAGAGAGAGAGTGAGAGAGAAGAGAGAGAATTCAAAAAAAAAAAAAAAGGAAAAAATGAAAAAAAAAATAAAAAGGGGGCTATTTATAGCCCCCGGTGCGGGTCAAGGTGACCCGCGCGTTGACCCGCGGGTCGACCCGGGGTCCGCGCGGGTCACCCGCTTTTTTTTTAAAAAAAAGGGGTCGGCGTCAAAACGACGCCGTTTTGACCCAGGGTCCGCGCGTGGACCCGCGGGTCGACCCGGGGTCCGCGCGCCCGACCCGAAAAAAAAAAAAAAAAAAAAAGGCGCCGAAACGGCGCCGTTTTGTAAGCGCCGAAACGGCGCCGTTTTGCCCGAGGAGGATCCGCGCCTGGACCCGGATCCGACCCGGGGTCCGCGCGGGTCCCCCTTTGCAAAAAAAAAAAAAAAAAAAAAAAAAGAAAAGCTGGGCCAGGCCTGGCCTAGCAGGCCAGGCCAGAACCAGGCCTGGCCCAGCAGGCCAGGCCAGAACCAGGCCTGGCTCAGCAGGCCTGGTTCTGGGCCAAAGAAAAAAGAAAAGAAAAAAAAAAAGAAAAAAAGAAAAAAAAGAAAGAAGAAAAATTAAAATAAAAACTAATAATAATAAATTTAAAATAATAATAAAAATATAAAAAATATATATAAAAAAAATTAATTAAAAAAATCAAAAATAAAATCAAAAAAAATCAAAAAAATTAAAAATAAAAAAAAGGGAAAAAAATATAAAAAAATTAAAAAAATTCACGATTATCGATTTTGAAGTTTTTGACTTTTTTTATTTTTGACATTTTCAGGTGATTTTACGAAGATCAAGTCCGGCATTTTGATTTTTCAGATTCTCGACATTCGTCAAGTATGATTTTCTTATTTATTTTCATTTACTATTTGTATTTATTTATTTTGTCCGGCATTCGATATATTTTTGTTATTCGATTTCGATTTTAAAATATTAAAATAATAATTTTTAATTAATACATGTTTTTTAAAATTATTTTTGGTAAATAAAATTCTCTAAAAACGGATCTCTTTCTCGGATGGTCGGAGTATCGATCGTTTTTCGAAAAGGTTCGAGTGAGAATAATAATCGAGACACTATCGAAAGTATCGGAGTGATTCGGGAATTACTCTTACATAGATAATTTCTTTTATTTCAGAAATAATTATTAAAAGCATTTTAATTTACCTTTCAAAAAAAAAAGTTTTTAATAAATACGAATTACCGACGACGGAATTCGAAGGACGTCACGGTAGTGATTCCTAAGATATCTTGAGGTGCGAGAATTTCGTTAAATATCACCACGAGTGGTGGGAGTATTTAACGACAAGCTCGATATAAAAATTCGTTTTCGTTTTAAAAAAAAATGGAAATAATCAAAATAGAAAAAAAATGAATAAAGAGCGAATGTTTATTGCGCTCGATATTTTGCCCTGCTCGTGTTTTTAAATATTACGATTCGCATATTTAATTTTATAGTTATATTTTAAATCGTATGCATCCAATATTTAAATATTCGCATCATACGCATTTGAACAAAAAAATGGATGTAAATTGCCGACGACGGAATTCGAAGGATATCACGGTTGTGATTCCTAAGATGTCTTGAGGTGAGAAGATCTCGTTAAATACCACCGAGAGTATCGGGAATATTTGATGTGTATTTTCGATAACAAATTTACGTTCACTTTCGATTTTAAAAAAAAATAAAAATAGTTCAAAAATTCAAAAAATAATAAACATGTTTTTTTTTAAATAAAATAAAATGAAAATAAAAGAGGATTATTTTTAAATAGTGATGTCAAGTCCATTAAATCGAGATTTAAGATAACACGTGATCAAGTGGTACCGTTTTCTAAACGGGCGTTGCGGGGGTGCTAATCCTTCCCCGCACGTAACCGACTCCCGAACCCGATTTTGTTTTCTCTCTGGTTCAAAGCGCGGACTTCGAAATTGGTTTTACAAAATGTTTTAATTAATTTTGAAATATTTTTCTAAAATCGGTTTTAATAGGTGGCCAATCACACCTAGCAAAAAAGATTGGTGGCGACTCCATTATTTTGTGTTTTCATCAAAATCGTCGTAGCGGTCCGAAAAAACCGTTATGACAGCTTGGCGACTCCGCTGGGGACCGCCTTGAGAGTCGAGCCACAAATTGATCATGTGTTGTTTTAAAATCTCGTGTTAATGAATTTAATCGGTATTTAATTTTAATTCTCTTTACTTTCTTTCTTTCTTTATTTTTATTTTGCTTGCAATTACACTTTGATATTTGTTAATTCCTGATTCATTTTTTTTATGTCGTTTATTTTTTTAAATCGTGAAATGTTTAGAATAAAGAGTTGTAGACAAATAGTCGAAGGTTTGCTTGTTCCTTCTCACACACGAGCACGTACATTTCATACATAAGCTCTGTACCCGAGCTTTATCCCTTTAGGTGAAAGTAAAGTACCTACGCTCTCGTGAGGCAATAACCTCCGCATGGGCTAGCGAAACACTTTCGGAGTAATAAAGTACCTACGCTTTCGTGAGGCAATAACCTCCGCATAAGCCTGGAAAATATACTCCAACAAATTGAACCCGTTTTAAATCGGGATGCCTTACTAGCCTTCACGGGCGACAGTAAGGAGCAATTTGGAGCCTTTTAGAACCTAACTCAACCTCATGTAGTGAACTTGAGTAGAGCCATATCAAATTTCCGATCGGATATCCTCGAAATTAGGAAGGATCATTGTGATCTTTCGCTATTTGTTTACACTCCGAACAAACACTGTAAATCGGGTAATGATGAACGTACATCGTGCTACCCGTAATAAGTTTCATTTTTCGCTCCGGAGGCACCGTGGTGCTTAAATAAGTTGATACTATCGGAGCAAATGTTCGTTAACTTTTTGAGTTTGTAAATATGAAAATTCTTTCTTTTCGTACATCTCGTACATTTCATGCACTAATGCACTTGTAAATAAAGCATGTACATTTATAGTTGTATTTTTTATTTCACGGTGATAATAATCTAATTTGAAAAATTGCATAAACATTTGTTGTTGATTAAATGAGAATTGCAAACCGGTAGTGTTGAATAAATACTCGGACATTTGTGCCGTAATAAGACCCACTACCACAAAAGTTTTTGATAAAAATTGGCTTGTGAAAATAATATTTTGATTTTTACGAAAAAAAAACATTTTTCAAAAAAAAAAAAATTTCAAAACAAAAAAAAAAACAACAAAAAATTTTGCGGATTGAATTTGGGGGTAAAGTTTGTGCAGTAAAATTGTTGAATGATCAAGTTCAGTCCGAATCATGAATAGTTTTCTGTATATATTCATGCATTAATTTGTTTACTCTTTACATGCATCATATCAACATCGTGATTGCATTCATAACAATAAGGTCATGCATTCCGTGACATACATGGTCACTCATTGTATATACTCATGCATTAATTTGTTTATTCTTTACATGCATCATATGGGCATCGTGTTACATTCACGGCATTCATAGCTCATGCATCATGAAGCACACTTGAGAGGAATAAAAAAGAAGTCGGTTTAGCTTTGAAAGGTTTTCTCTTCCAAATCAGAGAATCACTGCGTGCCTCTATGACACAGGCCGGAATCATGGAGGATGAACAAAATAGACTGGATAGAGTGGAAAGAGCACAGAGAGAACTACAAGAACAGTTAGCCAGATCTCAGCAAGAAACACGGGAACAGATCATAAAATCTCGAGAGGAGTCACGTGAGCAAATAGACAAGATGATTGAAATGATGACTAGGCTGACTCGAGGAAAATGGGTTGCTGAAAGATCGATCATAAGGGGAGAATCTCGACCTCGAATAAACGACAACGAAGATCCGATTCACCTATCGAGTCAACGAGGCCAAGGACAATTTCAACTGAACTCGGAATTTCACCCCTCAGACTCGGTTGTTATTCCAAGCCAAGATGGTTCACCAGAACAAGAAAAGCTGAAAAAACGTGTGGCAGAGCAAGTGAAAGACGCAGAGGTGCAACAGAAGTATGATCTGTTTGAAGAGAGACTCAAAGCCATAGAAGGGATAGACATTTTCGGGAATATGGATCCGAATGAGCTCAGCTTGGTCCCAGATTTGGTGATTCCGCCAAAATTCAAGGTCCCTGAATTTGAAAAGTATGACGGATCGAAATGTCCATCAATCCACATCATGATGTTTTGTCGGAGAATGGCTGGCTACACCAACAATGACAAGCTGTTAATCCACTGCTTCCAAGACAGTCTAACAGGATCGGCTGCGAGATGGTATAATCAATTGGATCGGGTCTGTATCCGTTCTTGGAAAGATCTGGCAAAAGCTTTCAAGACTCAGTATAAGCACATGATCGACATGGCACCAGATAGGTTGACCTTGCAAAATATGGGGAAAGAGGCCACTGAGAGCTTCAAAGAATATGCTCAGAGGTGGATGGACATGGCCACCCAAGTACGACCGGCTCTGATTCAAAAGGAAATTACTGTCCTTTTTGTGAGTACACTACACGCTCCGTACTATGATAGACTCGTTGGCAATGCCACAAAGAATTTTGCAGATTTGGTAACCTCAGGAGAGATGATTGAAAATGCTATCAAGAACGGAAAACTCGAAGGAGATGAGACATCCAATACCGAGGGAAACGAGACACCTGAAAGGAAGGAGGAACATGTCCAGACTATGGGAGAATTCACTCCGTATCCCCGGGTCTCTCCGTATCAATCATGTTACTCTACCAATGTCTCTTCAAGTCATTATCCTTACCCTCCAGATATTCAAACACATCATTCTATGCCAGCCCTTGCAACTAGGCATGTTTCCCAGAAACGACCGAGGGGCAACCAAGAGAAATTTTCAGTCCCAATCTCTGACCTGTTGCAATTACTAATGAGGAACCGATACCTCACCCCTGTGCCTCTGAAAACAGCTCCAAACCCATCAGCAAGGAGTTATGACCCGAACAGCAAGTGTGAGTATCACATGGGGGCAATCGGACATTCAACTGAAAAATGCAGACGACTGAAGGAAAAAATTGAAGGTCTTGTCCACAACGGCATTTTGACTCCAGAGCTAGTCGAACGTTGGAAATCCGCATTGCCATAAATCGGTTTCTTCGCCACGGGTTTGGAGGATGAGAATGGTTACCTCTAAAAGCATGTCAACAAGCATCGAGGAATATGCATGTAGTTCTATGCCTCATCATGAAAGCACTTGTCTTATGTTGATATCATGAAATAAATAAATTTTGAATTTCAAAAGCTTTGTGTTTGTTGTGCTTTAATTTGAATTTGCAAAAATAAACATTAAAGAAATTCTTGATTTTTGAAGAGCGCATTCGTAAAAGAAAAAATCTTTCTTCACGTTAGGAAATGATGAGGAGTCTTGAGATTTTTGATGATCAATGTTAGAAATGACCCAACATTCTTCCATCTCTCTTTCGGACTTGCCCATGCTTGAATCTTTTGAGTTTGGAAAAACCAATGCTTCCAGGAATATATTGTTGAATTTCAGAAACCACTGTCAGTGCAATAAGAAAAATGCAGATCCTAATTTAGGTTATGAGCAATGGAACAAACTTTTTGAAAAAAAATCCGAGCTTTTTGGTGTCTCAAATAAGTGAAACCTCTTTCAAGAATCTAGATCATGGCAAATTGATGTGTGTCAAGGTTATGCCAAAACCATTCACATCCCTTTCCATAACCACAAAACAAGAGTTGCCCAGACGTCACTTCATGATTAACGTCTCGGGTAACAATGATTAAACCTGATTTTCTTGTGTTCCTAGAAAAAGCTGTTTTCGAGTCATATTCTTTCTTGTCCCTTCGGAGAGCAAAAAGACTCGAGGTGTTCCTCGTTATGATACGAATTCTCATTTGTATGACCAATCAAATGGTGCATCATTTGTAGATACAGAAGACGCGTGGTGGATAAAGATGGAGTAATTTTCGGAGCATGCATCAAAAAAAATGAAAAAAATGAAAAAAAAAAAGAAAACAAAAAAAAGAAAAGAAAAATGAGTGTGACATCATGCATTTATGAAATTCAAGACGGTTTCAAGAAAGAAAAAAAAACTTTTCATTATTTTCCTCTAAGGAATGACTCTTCGATTTACGTGCTTGTGTTCGAGATGAAAAATAGCCATCTTTCATCATCCTCTCACAAAATAGAAAATATCCTTTTGCTACCCCTTTTGAGCCTAGTGAATACTTTTGTTCTTTCAACCCCGATCAAGGATCACCCTCCACACTAGGGGGGCAAATTCGAGGAAGGATCTTTTCAAAGGTCACGGATAGTGGAGTCTTGGTTCAAAAACGAAAAAGAATGTCGTGAATCAAAGAGAAATCTGAGCTTCCAAATGACTACGGGCTCACCTTGTCAAAATAGAGATGCAAAAAAAAAAAGGAGATAAAAAGAAAGATGAAAGCAAAAACAGAAAAGGAAGAAAAGAACGGATGAAAATCATCGAATAAAGAGAAGGCTCAGAAAAGACGAATGTTTTGAAAAGAATCCTCCTCATGAAATGATCCTTGATTTGATCACCTTAAACACATGTTTGGGCCTATTTATCTTTTTTCAGAACCTCGAACCTTGGCCTACATTACATACCTGAAAAAGACCATTTCGATCGAGCATGGTCATTTAAATTGATGAGTCTATTCTTAGAAAAACGCATGAGACTTCGGTCTCCTTTCTGGTTAAAAATCCTTTTTGGATAAGTTTTGATTTCTTGAATGCATGGTGAAACATTTAATGAAAAAATAAAAAAAATGAAAAGAAGGAGACTCTAGGGTGAAAACCCGACCTGGGCAGTCTAGAGTAAAATGGAAGAATTTTGGTGCTGCTTATGGTATCGTCGAGGCCATAACAAGAGAAGAGGTCATTTTGAAGAAGTTAAGGAACATCTGGGAATTCCAAAGTATCCCAAAACTGTCAACTCTCGTTTGGAGGGTTGACTTTAAAAACTGAGACCGTTTTCCTTTCCAGAAATAATTTTCCAGTTTGAACCTCTCAGCTAGTCTTGACGTTTGTCGAAGTGCCATAATTTGGAAACTAAAAGAAGGTTGAATTTGTTCGAGTCCAAAAAAATCATGTTCTATAAAATCTGTTCCATTTGTGAGTCTAGAAAGGATATACATTTTTCCTGTTGTGAAGTCTCCTTGGATCAACCAAAATCTTGTGGTACCAAGCCTTCCGACTTAATTTGAAAAAAAGCCGAATGGACATTCAGAAAAACTTCTAACAGGTGATCATCAATCTTCAAGAGATTTGGATATCAGATAATGACATTTTCAGCTCAAGAGCTTTCAGTAAATAAGCAAATATTTTTCAAAAAAAAAAAAAGCAAGCAAAAGCAGATAAATGAAAATATTTTTTTGAAGAAACCATTTCCGATGTTGGCATAAGACGAAGGTTCTTCTGGCCCAGAGGTATGGAACTATTGAGGTATAAGAAATGAACACTCGGATTCCAGTTGATCTGAAAAAACTATCGGGGCAAAGGGATAGTTCCAAAGTGAAGAAAAGGGTTGATCTCTTACGAGGCACGAGCGTTTCAGTATACACTCTGTTTCGAAGAGGAAAAACGATTTGGAAAAGCTAAACCAAGATCAGAAAAAAACAATTGGGGGCATTCGCATCATTCATGAACATTCGCATATTTATTAAGTTTTGCATCTACATCGTGTCGCAAAATGTGTACAGTATCCGAAGGTACTTGCACATGCATCATCAGGGGCATACGCATTGACATCGCATGACATTTACATTTCATGCATGGCATTGATTATTTGAAAATTTGACATTTGAATTCGAACATTCAGTGAGATTTTCTTCCAAGATATGATCTTCAGGTATGATCACCAAGACCTCCGGGCACCTCTTTTAAAACCTCCGGGTTTCCTCTTTTAAGTCCTCCGGGCACAGGAAACCAATTTATTTTTCAAAGTTGTAGAGCCTCTGATGAGAGGAGCAATTTAAATTTCAAAGTTGTAGAGCCTCTGATGAGAGGAGCAATTTATTTCCAAAGTTGTAGAGCCTCTGATTAGAGGAGCAATTTATTTTCAAAGTGATAGAAAATTAAAAAAAGAAGACCTCCGGGCATCCGTTTTAAAACCTCCGAGTTACATTTTCAAGACCTCCGGGTACAGCAAAAGAGAAGGAAAGTTAGGAAGAAAGAAGACCTTCGGGCACCTATTCTAAGACCTCCGGGCACCTCTTTCAAGACCTCCGGGCACTATTTTCAAAGAAAAGACATTTTTAAAGTCCTCCGGGCACCTGTTTCAAGACCTCCGGGCATTATTCTCAAAAATCACGGATAAGACCTCCGGGCACCATTTTCAAAGAAAAGACATTTTTAAAGACCTACGGGCACATGTTTCAAGACCTCCGGGCATTATTCTCAAAAGTCTGGATAAGACCTCCGGGCGCCATTTTCAAAATGACATTTTTCAAAACCTCCGGGTACCATTTTCAATTCTTGCGAAGTCAAACTCAAAGGTCGAGCCTCGATACGATTAGTCGAGTGGCGATATCCGAAGATTTTGACAAGGAATTTCAAAACTAAACGAGAAATAGAGGGGGATATCCAGAGTGAGTCTTCACTTTCGTAAGACTAAGGTAGTAAGTGAGGTGATGATCTAAGTTGTGTTCAAACTCATTGTCAAAAAAATTCGAAGTTCATTTATCTTTCCAAGTGATAGAGCCTCTGATTAGAGGAGCAATTTATTTTCAAAGTTGTGGAGCCTCTGATGAGAGGAGCAATTTATCTTTCCAAGTGATAGAGCCTCTGATTAGAGGAGCAATTTATTTTTCAAAGTTGTGGAGCCTCTGATTAGAGGAGCAATTTATTTTTCAAAGTGATGGAGCCTCTGATGAGGGGAGCAATTTATTTTTCAAGTGATGGAGCCTCTGATTAGAGGAGCAATTTATTTTCAAAGTTGTGGAGCCTCTGATGAGAGGAGCAATTTATCTTTCCAAGTGATAGAGCCTCTGATTAGAGGAGCAATTTATTTTTCAAAGTTGTGGAGCCTCTGATTAGAGGAGCAATTTATTTTTCAAAGTGATGGAGCCTCTAAGGAGGGGAGCAATTTATTTTTCAAGTGATGGAGCCTCTGATTAGAGGAGCAATTTAAATTTCAAAGTTGTGGAGCCTCTGATTAGAGGAGCAATTTATTTTCAAAGTGATAGAGCCTCTGATGAGAGGAGCAATTTATCTTTCCAAGTGATAGAGCCTCTGATTAGAGGAGCAATTTATTTTCCAGATGATAGAACCTCGCTAAAAATGGATCTCAATAACCGGACAAAATTGGTTATACTGTCTTTGCCCTATTCCTGATTCTCAGCAATGTGCAAAGAGGGGCAGCTGTAATAACCAATTTTCGTCCGGGTCGGATCCGAATCTGACCCGGACCAAGTACGAACCGGGCCTGCTATTCAGCAGGCCCAATCTGCTGTCCAGGCCTATTGGCCCATTTCGGGCCCAAAACCCAAACACAGGCCCAAGCACCAGACCCAATTTTCAGGCCCAATTTTCAGGCCTGCCCACTGGCTCATCAACCCGGCCCAAACCCATTTCCCTAACCAAACCCTACCCCTGACAGCCCCAACCCCCTCCTGCCAACCCACTCCCTCTGCCAACCCACTCCCCCTGACAGCCCTCTGCCACACGCCAGCCACCAGACACGGCAGCCACCACCAACCCTGCACAGACACCCCAACACGCCACCACCAGCCCACACTCCACCCACACCATAAAAACCCCCAGATCAACCAAAGAAAAAGGGGAGGAGAGGAGGAGACCCGATTCGGAGGAGCCCCCCTGATTCGAAAAAAAAGACCAGGTTCGGACCCCCTCCCCTTTTACCAAAAACCCCAGATCTGGGGTCCGAAACCCAGATCTGGGTCATTTTCAAACCACACCGAAAAAAACCAGATCGGGGTCCGAAATCCCGATTCGGACCCCCTTTCCTCCACACCGACGACCAAAAAACCAGATCCCGACCCCCCACCTCCTCGAAACCAAAAAACCTGCAAAAGAAAACACAAAAAAAAACCACACAGCAACCAACAAAAAACCTAGATCTACGGATCTCGGTGAGGATTCGGGCAAAACGGAGCCCGAATCCGAGAAGAGGAGATCCGGGCGATTCGGAAAAGGGGATTTTTGAGGCCAACGGCCGCCGGCGAGCGGCTGCCGGCGACGGCCGACGGCGGCCAGCACGGAGCTCCGGCCGCCGTAATCTGGGTTTGGGGCGGCTGAGCAGAGAGAGAGTGAGAGAGAAGAGAGAGAATTCAAAAAAAAAAAAAAAGGAAAAAATGAAAAAAAAATAAAAAGGGGGCTATTTATAGCCCCCGGTGCGGGTCAAGGTGACCCGCGCGTTGACCCGCGGGTCGACCCGGGGTCCGCGCGGGTCACCCGCTTTTTTTTTAAAAAAAAGGGGTCGGCGTCAAAACGACGCCGTTTTGACCCAGGGTCCGCGCGTGGACCCGCGGGTCGACCCGGGGTCCGCGCGCCCGACCCGAAAAAAAAAAAAAAAAAAAAAAAGGCGCCGAAACGGCGCCGTTTTGTAGGCGCCGAAACGGCGCCGTTTTGCCCGAGGAGGATCCGCGCCTGGACCCGGATCCGACCCGGGGTCCGCGCGGGTCCCCCTTTGCAAAAAAAAAAAAAAAAAAAAAAAAAAGAAAAGTTGGGCCAGGCCTGGCCTAGCAGGCCAGGCCAGAACCAGGCCTGGCCCAGCAGGCCAGGCCAGAACCAGGCCTGGCTCAGCAGGCCTGGTTCTGGGCCAAAGAAAAAAGAAAAGAAAAAAAAAAAGAAAAAAAGAAAAAAAAGAAAGAAGAAAAATTAAAATAAAAACTAATAATAATAAATTTAAAATAATAATAAAAATATAAAAAATATATATAAAAAAAAAAATTAATTAAAAAAATCAAAAATAAAATCAAAAAAAATCAAAAAAATTAAAAATAAAAAAAGGGAAAAAAATATAAAAAAATTAAAAAAATTCACGATTATCGATTTTGAAGTTTTTGACTTTTTTTATTTTTGACATTTTCAGGTGATTTTACGAAGATCAAGTCCGGCATTTTGATTTTTCAGATTCTCGACATTCGTCAAGTATGATTTTCTTATTTATTTTCATTTACTATTTGTATTTATTTATTTTGTCCGGCATTCGATATATTTTTGTTATTCGATTTCGATTTTAAAATATTAAAATAATAATTTTTAATTAATACATGTTTTTTAAAATTATTTTCGGTAAATAAAATTCTCTAAAAACGGATCTCTTTCTCGGATGGTCGGAGTATCGATCGTTTTTCGAAAAGGTTCGAGTGAGAATAATAATCGAGACACTATCGAAAGTATCGGAGTGATTCGGGAATTACTCTTACATAGATAATTTCTTTTATTTCAGAAATAATTATTAAAAGCATTTTAATTTACCTTTCAAAAAAAAAAAGTTTTTAATAAATACGAATTACCGACGACGGAATTCGAAGGACGTCACGGTAGTGATTCCTAAGATATCTTGAGGTGCGAGAATTTCGTTAAATATCACCACGAGTGGTGGGAGTATTTAACGACAAGCTCGATATAAAAATTCGTTTTCGTTTTAAAAAAAAATGGAAATAATCAAAATAGAAAAAAAATGAATAAAGAGCGAATGTTTATTGCGCTCGATATTTTGCCCTGCTCGTGTTTTTAAATATTACGATTCGCATATTTAATTTTATAGTTATATTTTAAATCGTATGCATCCAATATTTAAATATTCGCATCATACGCATTTGAACAAAAAAATGGATGTAAATTGCCGACGACGGAATTCGAAGGATATCACGGTTGTGATTCCTAAGATGTCTTGAGGTGAGAAGATCTCGTTAAATACCACCGAGAGTATCGGGAATATTTGATGTGTATTTTCGATAACAAATTTACGTTCACTTTCGATTTTAAAAAAAAATAAAAATA
The DNA here is from genome assembly GCA_030761205.1 of Fremontodendron californicum. Taxonomy (NCBI): domain Eukaryota; kingdom Viridiplantae; phylum Streptophyta; class Magnoliopsida; order Malvales; family Malvaceae; genus Fremontodendron; species Fremontodendron californicum. The sequence continues at coordinate 21,549,573 of JAULJL010000014.1, read as the reverse complement.
GTTCAAAAATTCAAAAAATAATAAACATGTTTTTTTTTAAATAAAATAAAATGAAAATAAAAGAGGATTATTTTTAAATAGTGATGTCAAGTCCATTAAATCGAGATTTAAGATAACACGTGATCAAGTGGTACCGTTTTCTAAACGGGCGTTGCGGGGGTGCTAATCCTTCCCCGCACGTAACCGACTCCCGAACCCGATTTTGTTTTCTCTCTGGTTCAAAGCGCGGACTTCGAAATTGGTTTTACAAAATGTTTTAATTAATTTTGAAATATTTTTCTAAAATCGGTTTTAATAGGTGGCCAATCACACCTAGCAAAAAAGATTGGTGGCGACTCCATTATTTTGTGTTTTCATCAAAATCGTCGTAGCGGTCCGAAAAAACCGTTATGACAACAATCTCGTGACAGCTGTACAAACGGTTGGACTGTTTCATGACAGGATGAAAAGTACACACACAGTCAATTTGATCACTGTGTTTATTTCCGGAAACTTCAAGATGGATCATTTGTCTATCTGCTGAAAAAGGCAAGGTGGAGATCGACAGACTGAAGGCTCAACTGAGCTCAGAGTTCGAGATGATCTTGGAGAAGCTAAGAAAATTCCTGGGAAGTAGACAGAAAAATTGACTCAGGCTCAGTGCATTGATGAATCATGCCAATGCAGTAGGTGCCCTGATATGTGAGTAATGGTGTGTACATTTGAAGGAGAAAGGAGGAAGCTCTGATCTGTGAATTCTCTCTGTGGATTCTCGCCAAGGTGGAGATTGTTGGAATATGGTATGGCTCAAAGTCACATTTGGTGGCTTAGCACCAATAATGGAGCTACCACTTGCACCACCAATAATGGAAGCTACCACTTGCAAATGGATGGTGGCTATGGTGGCTACCACTTGCAAAGTGTTCACACCAAGATAGGTGGTGGAAGGTGGCTATGGTGGCTGCCACTTGATGTATGTTCAGACCTTGATATTATGGCTATAAATAGCCATGTAGAGTAAGAGAGAGTAGAGTAGAGTTGAGTATGTGTTAGAGCTAAATTGTTGAAGCAAATACTCTGTGTTTATAGAGTAATTCGGTATTGTGTTGAGTTGTGAGTTCAGTGCTTGTGTAGCACCTTGAATTCTGTATATGTTTGTACTCTAAACTCCATTAATACAAAGCTTCAAGCTCCTCCTCCCGTGGATGTAGGCACAGTTGCCGAACCACGTAAAATATCGGTGTTTTTTCATCAAGTGGCAGCCACCATAGCCACCTTCCACCACCTATCTTGGTGTGAACACTTTGCAAGTGGTAGCCACCATAGCCACCATCCATTTGCTTCGATAGTCTTGGTTATCGACACAATGGATGGAAATAGCTCGACCATTTCTTCGGGAAAAAAGTATTTGCAGTTAATTGATCTGCAAAGATTCTCAACAAAAACCCAAATTTAAAAAATTATAGCTTTGGCATACCATTCAACTGAACGTTACCTCAAGAGGGGCTAGGCTCTAATCTAGATCGATGACTAGTGGTAAACAGATCCAAAGCTGGCTAAAGATAGATTAGGGAAACAAAAGGGGAATAGGCTACAGGATATGTGAATAGGAGAGTAGAGGCACGTCGTCGAATGGTGGTCCCTGCTATGGGAATCGGTTGGGAGAAGAGGGGATGTCATTTGAAGTGAGTTTGGAGTAGAGGATCGGGTATGGGCAAAAGGAAAGAGAAATATTAGAGAGAGGAAAACCATTAGAAGTATGATTGAAAGGAAACGAGGAAAGAGGCAGAGTGTTTTCTCCTCTTTCTTCTATACCCGTTTTTGTTAAAGCAATTTTAGTTTTACAACTGGCCACCATTCACTATAAAACGCGTGAAATAAGGAAGACACGAAAAGCACACGGTATATATTTTATGCAGGAGGATGGAATGAAGGGACGACATACTGGAGATCAGATTTAATGCAAGGTAACAAAGAAGAGCAGTTTGAAAAAAAGAATGTTGTGCTGGACAAAAGGATGACAAAAGCCCAACGGTTAAAAGAATGGTTGGAGGCCATATTTGACCATCAGATATAAGCATATACTTATAGCACACCATAAATATTTAATGAAACATATTGTATAAACGCATAAAATATTAAATGATTACGCCTGAATATTTAATGAGATAATTGTATAAATGTGTCCACATAAGTTATAAAACCGTTTTGCAAAATCAAATAAGCAAAAAGGAAACAGCCAATCAATCAATACCATGTTCATAAATGTCAACACAAGCTCACTACTTAAGCTTTATAATAAATAGATTAATTTAAAGCGCAAGCAAGTTGGTATTAGCTGTTGACATAAAACGATGCCGTTAAGTATGTGTTGTTGTGGAACATAAGAGGGAATTGCTCTCCTAAGTTCTATCCTTTGTGTGTGTGTTCTTGCAGCATGTACATTGGAATTTGTAGTACTAATTAATCTGTGTAGCATTTGTCTAATTACCAATCCATGTTGTTATTTAAACATGGTAATATTGGACACGACACGGTTATCCGATACGAAAACGACATAGAAAAAATAACTAAAAACACGACACGAAAAAATAACACGAATACGACATGAATAAACGAATCTCTCAAAATCTATTTAATACGAATTATAAACGTATTAAAGTTTATATAAATATAAAATACCTTAAACACTATTATGACACGACAAAATATACGAACACAACACGAATACACGAATTGTCAAGTCTACTGTTATTGATGTAAGTTTCCCTTCCAAATTAATTAAAGATCCGTTTAATTAGTATATATAAGTATCAGTTAAAGATTATTTATTTATTATTTTAAAAACAATTTACATTTAATATATTACTTTTACTAAAATCAAAAAAAATAATATTAATTACATTTTTTTATGTATATCACCTTAATTAGTATCTAATGATATTGATTAATATTTCTCATTAATTAAAGAGAAATATTAACGAATGTCTAGTAATATTGATTAAGGTAATATATATAGAAAAAATATATAATTAATATATTTTTTAATTCAATAAAAATAATATATTAAATACAAAAATTAATAATTAAATAATTTTTAATTAATATTTATATACATTGATTAAGCGAAACCTTAATTAAATCACATTACATGCCCATCTGCCTCATTCTCACTACACTATAATCATCTCAACATCACAATTAACGGGAATAAAGGAGGAAGAGAATTAACTTATCCGCAGGTCGAGTTAGCGCGTGAGCCCCACTAGCCTGACTCGATTTAAAGAAGCTTGACTTTGGACAAAATTTTTAAAATTCTGATTGGCTTAAATAAATATACTATACTAATTCTCCCATTTTACTATTTAAAGAAATTTTGTTTTTAATCGGATATCTATATTATAATTTCATCAAATAAATTAGTACTTTGCTTTAACACCGTTAAATAAATGCTGAAAAAATAGCCCTTATATTATACCACTTCTCTCATTTTACTATTTAAAGAAATTTTATTCTTAATCGGGTACCTATACTATAATTTCGTCAAACAAGTTAGTACTTTGCTCTAACACCGTGTAATAAATATTGACATGACAAACAACATATAATATAATCGTGACACGTGACAAAAATGCCATGTCAACACTCATTCTATGATACCACATCTTCATTAAAAGAAAAAATATTAAAATTAAAAAGATAGCAAAAAATTATAAAAATTCAAAAAAGAAACCAAAAAAATTCACAATTTTTTTTATTTAAATTCAGAAAAATTGGGAAAAAAAGTTATAAAAAAGTAAAATAAAATCCAAAAAAAATTACAATTTTTTTTTATAAATAATCCAAAAAATTTCAAAAATAGGAAAAAGATTATAAAAAATTATCATTTCCTCTTTCTGCCTTTCCTTTCCTTTCTCTTCCTCTTTTTTTTTTTTTTTTTCTTTTCCAGATTTCTTTTTTACAAATTTTAAAAATATATATAAATATTCAATTTTTTAAGATTTTCATATTTTCATATGTTTTTAAAATTTTCATATTTTTTAAATTTTTATAATTATTTCTTGAATTTTCTGAATTTTTAAAAAAATGTGAATTTTTTTAGATTTTTTGAATTTCCCCTATTTTTTGGAATTTTTATAATTTTTTTCCTATTTTTGTAATTTTAATTTTTTTTTTTAAATTTTCTGATTTTTTTTTTTTGAAATTTTATAAATTTTCCCTATTTTTTGAGTTCTTTATAATTTTTTTTTTAATTTTTTTAAAAAAAAAAATTGTGAATTTTTTAGATGTATTTGTTTTTTTTTTTTCTATTTGTTTTCAACTTTTATAATTGTTTTTGAATTTTTAAAAAATTTTGTGAATTTCTTAGAATTTTTTTAATTTTATTTTTAACCTTTATAATTTTTTCAAATTTTTTATGTTTTTAGAATTTTCTGAATTTTAAAAAAATAAATTTTGAATTTTTTAGATTTTGTAAGATTATTTTTGAATTTTTATTTTTTTTAATTTAAAAAAATGTGAATTTTTATATTTTATAGATTTTATTTTACTTTTTATAATTTTTAAATTTTTAAAAAAAATTCAAATTTTTTGAATTTTTAAAAAAAAATTATGATTTTTTTAATTTTTTATAAATTTTTTATTTTATTTTTTCAATTAATGATGACATGAGGTCATAAAATAAGTGTTGACATGATATTTTTTTATCACGTGTCATAATTTTATTAGTTGTTATTTATCATATTAATATTTATTTAACGATGTCAAAATAAAATATTAACTTGTTAAACGAAATTATATTATAGAAACTCAATTAAAAAAAAATTAAAGTATCACAATGAAAAGAAAAAAAAAGGGTATAATACGGTATAATACAACTATTCAGATTCGGTTAAAAAAAAATCTCAAAAACTCAGTCAAAACGATGGAGGCAAAACAGCAGCTTTACTTGTTACCACGTGTTAGAACAAGAAAGTTGGAGGACATGTTGTATCTTTAGAAGCACGACAGCTGTCCGCACTCCAACCGCCATGACATTCACCGCTGTAACTCTCCCTTCAACTACAAGGAAAAAGAAAAAAGGAAAACGAAGTGCTTCAAAAACCCTTGCTCTGTTTATCATTTCCTTTACAGCTGCCAAATCCAACAAAAAGAAAACATGGAGAAATCAAAGAGAATGTCGTTGGGAGTTAAAAAAAAGACCAAACCCACCAAGCAAAACAAGAAGAAATTCTTCAACAATGTTTTAGACTACTTCAAATCCGACTGTTACATGTTTGCTCCTCTCATTTCTCCTCCACTCTCTGGTAACCAGTTTTTCTCTTTTATAATGTACTAGTTTCTTTTTCAATGATTTTTCTAGGGCCATGAATCACGGACACGGGGGTTTCCCCCTCGTACCGGTGTCGTACCGGTGTCCGACATGGACACGCCGCCGACACGGCGAAATACGTACGGGACACGGGGAGACACGACCAAAAAAAAACTTGGACACGGTCCGATGCGTTCAAGACACGCATGGACACGGGATTAGAGTAAGAAAAGAAAAAGTTTTGGGCGTTGTGGTTGCGAAAGACGGTTGAACAGGGGGCCGACGGCATTCACGGGTGGCAGCGGCGGAGCTTTGCCTGGTTCGGGGTTTATAGTAAGTTGAAGAGGAAGAAGAAAGATGAAATATAAAGTTTTTTACTTTTTACCGAGTATAATGCGTGTAAAAAGTAAAAGGTATTAAATTCTATAAACAAAATATTTGCTGGGCTGGGCAGGCTTGGAGGGGATTTATTTTGTTTAATCTAATACATCTTGGGCCTACATTGTCAGGCTGAGGAAGGTCCATGGCTGATGCCCAATCTAAATTACTTTTTCTTAATTAATGTACTGTGATCCATTATTATATTAGCCTACATTTATATATTGCCTTCTTTGAATTAACGGACTGATTTGCCAAGCTCAAACATAATCCACTACAACCACTCAATATTGATTATATATTAATGAAAAGTATTAATATTTATATTTACATTTAATATTTTTATATTTAATATTTTATATATATATATATATATTTTTATTGTCGTGTTTTACCGTATCCGTATTCTCATTTTTTTTAAATTATCATGTTATCATGGTGTCGTATCCATATTACATGTTCGTGTCCGTCTATTTTTTTTTTTTTCATCAATGGATTCTTATTTTTGTTGTCAGGACTGAAAATGAAAGAAACCATTAAAGGAAACAAGAAGAGGGTGTTAAAGAAGGTTGGCAAGTATATGAAATCTGACACTTACATGTACGCACCATTGGTTTCTTCCCAGCTAATGGGTTCCCCTCCTTCAGGTACTATTTTCTTATTTATTCTTTGTTGATTAGTTTAATTAGATGGGTTTTATTAATTTTTTGCTCTGAACTGTTTTCACATGCACAAGTTCTGATTCCATGTTACTTAAAATTCCAAAAATTTTGTATAACAATGCAGCTGTGTGTTTAATTGGCAATATTATTGTTTTAGTTTAACATCTTGTAATGCAGTGCTGGGAGAAAAGATTTTAAAAAAAAAAAAATGAAATGAATTATAAAGGTTCTTTTAAAAAAGATTTTGTTTTGCAAGCATTGGAAAATAAAACCTTCCGCAATTTGAGGAAGGATATAAAACTTTCTTCATAGGTTCTTCTCCTCAATGGTGTAATTTCTGTTGGCAATCATACTCTGCCAACCCGAGAGAATCATTATCTCTCCCCCTCATTGCCCTCCTGCTATTTGGTCCATATCATTCACAGTCGTATTTCCCTTGTATTTACCTTTTTTACTTTTGACTTGATCATCTGAGCTGAGCAGTCTTCTAGATTTCAGTTTCGTCTTTGCTTACCTTTCCACAGCTTTATGCATTTCTAATTCAGCATTCTCTTGTGCTTGAGAAAAGGGTTCCATTGGCTTGTTCACTCCTTGCTGAAAATTTCATTTTATGCTTGACAATGCATTTATTGGAGGAAGCAAAATCCACATACAAGTTTGAGATGTGAGGATTATTTTGAACTGGATAATGATCAATGTTAAGTTTTTAGAAGATAATTCATCTTAGTTATAAGATTAAATAGTCTTCTGTATTCATAATGAAGGACATTATTCAATGATATAATCTGTTCGTTAAATGCATATGTTTGCACCCGTGTGTGCAAGCACACACACATGAATTTATCCTCCTGCAGTGCAGTGAACGATGGTGCCGTAAATTAGTAAATATGATGGTTGAATCATCCCCCTTATGTTTAAAGTGCGCAGATTATGACTGGCCTCATCTAAGTTTGCCTGGAACCTGGGGCGGCTCAGGTAGTCTTCCCATGTTATAGCATCAAATGTTAGATGGCTAATCAAATCAATGTGAAGTGCAAAATATTTGTTATTTGTATTCAAAAACAGGTTGCTTGCCATTTGGAAAACAAAATAAATCGAGTCATCTACTAGAAGTTTTCTTTTCATCTTCTCCTAATTCTCCTGTTTTTATATATTTCGCCTCTCTGGTCAGGCCAAGTTCAGCATTTTGTCTAAGCATTCTTAGTTAGTTATATGACTTGTGTCTCATAAGGATTAGTGAAAACAATAAAAAAAAAAACATCAAGGCTTGTTAGAGGTGAATTGCATACATGGTTAAGGTGACAGAACCTTAATCCCTTGAACAATCAGTATATTGATTTGGGGCCCTCTTGGGAGTACATCTGTACTAAAGACGAGTTTGTGCCGAAGTTGAGCAAGATGAGCTGAGTATCTAAATGTTGTAGGCTTATAAATTGAGTTTATTAGATAACTCCAAAGGAGATAGATTAGGCAACTTTTTTATTATTCTGTTGTCAACAGAGTATAGAGGCCAATGGTACTTCTTTCAAAAGGGAGACCCTTAAGCTGATTTTGCAGGATGTTGCTCATCGTGCGAGAATTATTTGGAAAGGTAATAAGCAAGTAAGAAACCTTTACTACGGAGTTTGTGGCGAGTAAATTCTACAGTGCTAATTTACCAAATAGCAATGATCAAGTTGATTTCCCAATTTTTATGTTGCATTACATGCTAGATAAGACTGGAATAGGTTAAAGTACCTAGGCCGTCCTTGTACTATAGTCAAAAGTATATTTTAGTCTCTGTATTATATAAGTGAGTAATTAAATTTTTGTACGATTGAAATTAGTGCAAAGAAGTAAAATTAGTAACTGTGTTAATAGAAAACCATCTAAATATTGACGTGGACATGTGAAATTGACAGAAAAGATGACTTGGAAAAAAAAATGATGTGTCAAATTTTTTTACTCAGGTGGAATTTAGAAAAACATAATTTTTTTACCCCAAATCTCTCCCTTACCGGTAAAACATGTCATTATTTTTTTTTTCATGTCATATATTCTGTCAGTTTCTAAATTTCACCTGAGCAAAAAAAACTGAAATGTCATCATTTTTTTTTTCTAAGTGTCTATTATGTTAGTTTTACATGTCCACGTCAGCATTTAGAAGGTTTTTTACTAACACCGTTATCAATTTTATTTTTTTGCATCAATTTCAAACATATAAAGATTAAATTACTCATTTTTATAGTACATGAATTAAAATACACTTTTGATTATAGTACAAGGACTATCTAAAAACTTTATCCGACTGGATGTGTTATCTACTTTCTCATTATTGGAAGGGTTATTGAAGCATTCGTGATTCATTGGCAATACGACTCAGCCGCACACAATCTCCTTTTATACATCTATGGTGCATGCTGATTGACGAAGGAGGAGATATTTTGCATTTTCTTGGCACTGCACGCTCTCCTTAATGTATCTTGATGCTTTCTGGAGGCTAATCACTTTGAATATTTATGTTTGCTGCCCTTATAAGACAGTTTTACTGTATTCCGTTTTTCTTTTTTATTATTATTTTTTGTTGTATCTTTTTTTCAGAACAAATCCGGTGCATTAGAAAGGTCACCATGGAAGTGGCAACAAGAATGTTAAATTTGAAGGAAAATGATCAAAGTAGTGAGTCAGCTAATGTGATAGCAGAGAAGCAGCCGTGCAAAGACAGTTGTCCTGGGATGAGCATTGCCAACAATCAAACAGTAGTAGGGCATGGAGAAACGGTGAAGCACATGGTTCACCAACGCTGTTGCTCACCATCTGTGGCAGGTCACACATTCTTCACCACATGAAATGCTTCATTACTTTCCGTTTCATTCTTAGATGACAAGGCTTTTGGGCCTTTCTTCTGGTTGACAAGGGGCCATTTGTTATTTTGTGAATGTATTAGTAAAGAGCTATGTTGTTCCGACTCTTCATTTATCTTGCAGTACCTGTGTCCGACATTTGTGTCCGATCCATATCTGGACATGGGTATAAGGATATGGTCCTCCAAATATATGAAAAAATTTAAAAAGAAATGAACATACTCGTACCCGACACCCGAGTTCAAGGTTCAAGTAACATAGGTAAAGAGCATCAAGGGCCTCTATGCAACTGTTATATTACTTTTTTCACTAAATGTAACCCTGTCGAAGTCGACAAGACTGGTCAGAAGCTAGATTACCGAGTGACATTATAGGCAAGATTACCGATTAAAACCTTGTTTCTTATTGCTGGATCATGAGCTTAAATAATCTTCTCTTTTAAAGAATTTGAAAAGTTCCTTAACTGTTGTTTGCTTTGAGTTGTACTACTTTCCCTGTGATTTGTTATTTACAAATATTGAAACAATTAATGTTTTGTTATTCGTTACAGGAAAGGCAATGGCGGATTTGCAGCTAAGGAAGCTTGTTGTTGAGTAAATCTAGCAACATATATGGTTGTAAAATATTAGGTAATCAGATGAGTTCATGCTATATTGACATCTGTATAATATGTGGATAGGAATAGAATTTCTACTTGGTGTTTACATATGAAGGAATTTTTAATGGAAGATCCATTGGCATGTTTGTCTAATTTATTAAAATTTTACAATTGCATGATTTCAGAGTTGTGGAGTACTGCATGATGAAATTGCCTGAACGTCACATCCTTTGAATTCAATTCCTCATAAACCAATGTACTGAAAATTGAAAAATACAAAATTGTAAAAGGAGAGTAGAAGATTGAAAGTAAACTTATTCGTGGGTCGAATTTGGGTTAGGTTCATGCAGTTTGCAGTTTGTTAACGAACTTTATGACTGCTCTGGTTCTGTCTAATTTGAAATATGGATATTTTATGTTTAGGTACAGTTTGATTATGCAAAAATATTATTTAGATTTGTACAGATTTATTTAATTTTTATACAAAATAATCGATATTTCTAAAAAATGTGGGATTCTTCTTAAAATTTAATTTATATTATTAATAGTAAAAAGGTCGGGTCCGAAAAAAAAAAATTGTTATGTTCAAAGTCATTTTACTTGAGTTCTTTTTCTTGGTTTTAATATTGTTGTTTGAGATAAATTTTTAGATTTGAAGGGATAATTTGGCTCATGGCTCATCGACACGTCAAATTGAAAGAAACGGAATTGCAGTACTTTGTTGAATTTTGTCATCTGTAGATCAAAATTATTTATCATTTAAAAATTGGGTCCAAATTCTTTGTGTTGGAGGGGAAGCTAGTCAGTTATATGTCCTTATTTGGTTGTGCATCAAAATTTTGTTTCAAATGATTAGACTGAATTACAAAGTTGACATGAATGAAAGCCTGATTATGTCCTAGTCTATATTGAAACTAGTTGATATGCTTGCATCGCTACCTTGACAATAAAAGTATACATGGTCTTCCTCAAATCGTTATTGTCCCTTTGGAATTTGGATCCGATGAAATCATATTAGTTTCTAAAATTCTTTGACCCTAAATTACTAGGGTCAGGATTCATGCTAGAAATATATATTTTGATTGTATTGTCTATAACAATATCCAACTTAATGTCATGTAACCGTAATGTTTTTCATATTGTAGAAAGTCTAGACATTAATTTGGTTGTCATTTATTTATCTGTTCCAAGTTGGAAATTATTCAGACCTTATCTTTTCTTCTGTCGTGTTGCATATTTATAAATTTGTTTATCATATTTAAATTTTACTTTTTACATCTTAATTTAGAAGGATATAATGATAAATTAATATAATTTTTATTTTTTTATATAATTTTAATATGGTAAAAAAAGAAGCTTTTCTTTTTGTTGGAAAAAAGAAAAAGAAAATCTAGGTTTATGAGCAAGTTCTCCTGAGCTTTTTTCTTTTTATTTGAGAAAAAGAGATTAAAACCTTGTTTTTAAGTAGGAAAATACATACATTAATCATTAAATCAAATATTTGAGTTTTAGTGCATTTTAACACGTAATTAGGTAAGTAAGATGATGTACATAATCAACAAAATTGAGAGATTTCTCTTTAAAACATTGCAGAGTTATTATTTTATTAGATGGATTTATTTTTGGATTATTATCCTATTTACAATGAGAATTTTTTAAATTTTATAAGTGGGTTAGATGTTGTATATGGTTTTAAATAATAATTTATTAATTTTTATAATTATTCAATGGAATATGCATTGATTTTCTAACTTCATTTTTAAAACTTTCCATTGATGTGTGTATAAGATAACTTTTCTTTGTTTTTTATTTATAAGAGGTCGAGGGCCATGAGATTCAATTATGGGCAACTTGGGTTTTTGTCTCTTTGGACCTAATAAAACCATTTCAAAACAAAGGGAAAAACTAATTCCAAAACAGAGGAAAAAATCACTCAAGCCCAAACAATTTAATCAAAATCCAATAAATTTAAGTGTCAATCAAAATTAAAAATGGTATTAGTTGAAGCTAAGAAAAAATTACCCTTTTTTCTTCAAAATTTTCAATGTGAGCTATGGATCATAGCTTCCATGCTCGCCGGCTTCAGGTCTTGACTCTTGAGAGAGAGAAACAAATAAAACTTGAGAGTTGAAATTCCCTTGAAGGAAAGACCAAGAGGATTTAGGCAAGGCTTGAGGGTGGTTGAATGGGGCTTATGGATGGCTCTGTTCTAGGATGGAGAAGCAAAGTGGACATAGAGGAAAAGCAGAGGTGAATGGAGTGAGAGATTTGAAAGTCTAATATCAAGTGTTGAATAAGACAAAATTGGTTTTTGGTTTTTTTTGGTTTTTTTTTTTTATATGAAATTTGGAAGGGAAAGGCAAATGATTGATGGGAAATAGGTATTTGAGAATTTTATTTTTTAATGATTTTGATGAAAAATTAAGAGGGATGTTAGTTATTAATTAGTGATTTAATATTTCTTCATTGAAAAAGAATTAATTTTATAATATAATTTTGTTAAGATAATTTTTAAGATTATTATATTAGATAAATTATTATTTTCAATATATTGAATCAAAATAATCATTAACTACTGTATTTAATATATATTATTATAGATAGTGACTTAACTATATTAACAAATATCTTAAAAGTATTCGTTAACAAAATCTTTATACTATATGGGCTGGTTAATTGGTGTCTATAGACACCTTAACATTTAACTATCATTTTAAGATTTTTTTTTCTGTATTTAATATATTATTTTTATGGGTTTTGCTAACGAATGTCCTTAGAACATTTTTTAAGGTAAGTTAATATACTATTTATAGTAATAATAATTGTATTGTATTTTTTTTAACAGCAGTAATAGTATTGTATTAATTGTAAAAATTAACATTACATTGTTTTTCTTAATTAGTTATTTAAATTATTGCATTTGGATATTAATTTGATATGCTAAATTTTTTTAAAATGTTCATCATTATTCTTTCTAATTAAATTAATTTAGGATTTTAACTTCATAATGATTTTTGTCAATCATGTTTATTTGGCATTTATGTTCATAAAATTTATGAATTTATTAATGAGCAACATTTTAAATATGCCTATTGATTTATGAGTCATAACTAAAAAATGTGAACTATTTATTTTAATATATAAATAAAAAAAATTTAAAATTTCATAAATGACTTTAAATGTCATAAATAAATATTATTATGATTACAATTATTATTTATTTCGTTTTATGATAAGTTGTGAAAATTTGAAGAAAACAAAATTTCACAATCGTGATAAATGCAACTATCGTTATTTTATTCGTCACATGTACATCTGCAATAAATATGACGTTATCGAAATACGATCACGATCACAATTTAAACCATTGTCTGAACTTATGATTAATTATAAACCATCTCCAATCAAATTAAACAAAATTTTAAATAGATCCTTAAGAAATTGGATAAATTAAGGGATAAGATAAATTAAAATATCGTGAATCTTAAGTATCGGTAACAATTACAATGAGAACTTTCTCAATGAGAACAACTTGCTTTTATATGAGAATTACAAAAAAAGGTAAAGAGTTGAAAAAAATTATGCTTGCACCAATAACAAAAGATATTTATTAAAAATATCTAAAATTAAAGAAATAAAAAAAGTTGTTTTGATCTCCCTTTTAAATTAATTCTTTCATGATAGAATTAGTATAGATAAAAACACTATAAGAAAAAAAATTATTTTCATGTAATGGGGTCAAATTCATTTTTAAGTTAAAAATTAATTTAATTATCCAATTAAATTTAGCAACAGGATTTCTATGACCAATGCTTTCTACAATCACATATAGCTCGAAAGTTGTTGAATCTAGCAACAAGATTATCAGATGGATCTGTCAATCTTGACTCGAACTCGAAAAGCCTGACCAACCCAAATGGTCTGAACCCAAAAAACTCAAGTGTCAAACCCAATTGATTTGAATCCGACATAATTCAAACCCGAAATGACCCGTCCCGAAATCAACCCGACTCGTCTAATTGACAAGTCTTGTGGCTTGAAGAAGAAGAAAAAAAAATGATTTGAAATAAAATGATAATAACAGTTACAGATGATAAATGGATACTTTAATATCAAATGCCCTCATACTATTCAACTCAATTTTTAAATAATAATATTTAATATTTTGTTATAAATTATTTATTATTAATATAATACTTACTAAATTAATTCATTAATTTTTGGCAAAAAAATTTAATTCAGTAATGGTTCTAAATATGATTTTAAATTTAATTATTTTCTATGAGTTAACTTAATTTTTTAATTTAAGTTTCATTAATGATATGTATAAAAATTGATTTTAAATTGATTTTTTATTTTAAATTTCGTTATTTGAGTTGGATAAAATAAAATAAAAATTATTTATGATTTAATATGTTAAATTTAGTAATTGAATTTAGATATTAAATATTAATTTTTGATCGAGTTTGAATAAAATATTAATCGAATTTGGGTATCTCAAATCGTTGTCATTTTTAACGATAATTTTTTCTTTAGAATTACTAAGTTTTTCTTTCATTTTTATTAAATAATTTTTTATTAATGCAAGCATTAAATATTTTTTATGTTACTTTACCTTATTTTGTAATTTTCATATTTGTCTAATTGAAGCCAAGCAACCAAAAGCCAAAAAAAAAAACAAATAAAAAAGTAAACCATTTTTAAGTAAGAAAACCTGAGAATTTTGGTAAAGTAAAAGTTTGCATAAGTTTGCATTTTAGTAGTCATCATCAGAAACATCACCTTTTCTTTTTCAAATATATATATATATATATATATATATATATATATATATATATATATATATAAGAATTGGCATATCCAAGAAAGAAATTTCCAAGCATTCTTGCAAGAGAAAATAACGATAAATTAACCCATAAATTATAAAACAAATTGTTTTACTGAAAATTATATAACTGCAATTTTGATGTATTTTCTGTTAAAGTGTTGACAACTGCAAATGCATGCAAAAAATAGAACAATAAACCACACGCACGCGCCAAAAGAAGGGAAAAAAAGGAAAGAGCTTTTAAAGAAGAAATGAATCAAATGATAGTATAAAGAAGAAGTAAATAGTTGTAGCATGTTTGGTTGCTGAGAAAATGGCTAGAAAATTGGATTTTAAACCTAAGCTCTTAATGCTTAACTAAGACCAAGAGTCAAGAGATGAGCTAGCCTATACTCTTTGACTGTACGAAGAATAACTGAAGCGAGATTACTGCATTTTTTCTCAGTTTTTGCTAAATCATCCAGATTCCACTGAAGCGAGATTTCACAGTCTTTAACTCTTTAACCACGGGTTTAATCGGGTTTGGTTAAAGGGACTGGAGGCACCGAAGGGACGGTGGCGGACAGTGGAATTTGAGTGGGATTGCTCCGAGTCAAAGTTTTTTGGATATGAAGGAGAAAGAAAAAAAGAAAAAATTAATTAAATAATTATTTGACGTGGCATTACATAAAAAATCACATCAATAGTTTATATGGTCAAAAAATTATCACGTCAACAATTTAACGATGATTTTATATACTCTCATAAATTTTGGATTGACATTTTACATTTTAAAAAATATAAAACTAAATTTATTTAAATTATTATACAATTAAATTCTAATTTTTGAATGAGTACATTATTAATCCCATAATTTGACATTTTATAAACATTTTTCCTCAAAAAAATTGGATTGTGTACCAATGTGCCATGCATGGGCCACAAATTTGCTGCTAAGTTTGACCGCTTAATTGAAACAGAATTTGTTGCAATTTGCAAAGAGTTCAGTCAAATTTTGAGTAGTGATGATATTTTCGGAAGAAAATAAATGATTTAGGACACCATACAAATGTTAACCACAGATAAAGGAGAATTAGAGGTGCTATGATTCCAGCTGGGTTGGATAAAGGAGAATTAGAGGTGCTATGATTCGAGCTAGGTCGGATTTATATATGATATAAAATCATATATATTTGTTCAATTTTAGTCCGGCTCGAAATATGGATAACAAATTTTGTTTAGGTCCTTCCACATTTGTAGATGGATAACTAGACTCCTATATTATTTTTTTTTAATTTTTTTTTAAAGAAACATGTTATTTTTATTTAATTTTATTTAATTTTATTAAATTTTAAAACATGAATAACTTAATATATTTTATAATGTTTACACTATAATATTATATATATTTATTTTTTATATGATATAAATTATATAATATAAAAATATAAAAATGATATATATTATGTAATTGAAAAACATATCAGGCAGGATCGAGTTCGGACTTTGAATGTTGGAGCTAAATGACTTATTTTTTTTTTGTCCAAACTTATTTTCTTAACATAATATTTTTATCTAAACTCTCTTAAATATCGGATAATTTTCGCGACTGAACGTGTAACCCAACTTATGCACAGTTCTAAGGAGAATATCTTAAGTCAATTCGCTCTTGTAGTGGACTTTTAAATTTGAGATATTAAAACAAAATTTGAAGACTCAATTAAATTATATATATATTTTTTGGCCAGTAATTAAATTATATTGACCTGTGTAATGTGTTCAACTCTCAAAAAGGGCCAAGAGTAAAATAAAATGAAGAATATTTCCGAAGGAATTCTTTTGTGTATGAGTTTTCCTTTCCTCTAATCTCTATCGCCATAACATTAGGATGAAATGCATATATATATATATATATATATATATATATATATAACTGCAATTCCAATTCATAAAAAAATTAGGATTTTAAATGATACGTACCTAAAATAGAATTTATGTCAATTGAGTTTGAGATTTTCTTTACATTTTATGTGTGAAAAAAAGAAATTCCTTTTAACCCATTGCACTGGATGTAGGTTGGATTGATCATCCATGGGTTACTATTTATTTGTTTATGATATAAATTATTTGTTTATAAGATATTTGTTTATAATAAATAAAATAATAAGATATTTGTTTATAAGATTACATGTGCTATTAATAACTATTTATGACAATGAATTCAAGTTTGATCTAAGAGTTTTATTCCATTTTAAGATATAAGTAACAATCTCATGTTCAACTTGAGATCCATCTTCCTCCCTTATTTTATGCATAAGTGCAAAATAATGGCCAAAGAATTATAAAAAAAAAAAAAAGGTATGTCATTACTTAATTGATATCTTGTTCAGTTTAAGTACCCACATAGTACCTGAACTTTAGTGAAAAGAGTAATTTAGTCTCTGTACTGTAAAAGTGAGTAATTTAGTCCATGTACAATTGAAATGGGTGCAAATAAGTAAAATTGATACCGCTGTTAATGAAAAATCGTTAAAATGCTGATGTGGACTCGTAAAATCTAACATAATTAATGACTATGAATAAAATATGACTTGAAATATATCTAAATCTGTTAGATTTTACGAGTCCACATCAGCATTTTAACGGTTTTTCATTAGAACCGTTATCAATTTTATTTATTTGCACATATTTCAATTGTACATGGACTAAATTACTCACTTTTACAGTACATTGACTAATTTACTCTTTTCACTACAGTACAAGGACTATGTGGGTACTTAAACCGATCTTGTTCATTACTTTTTCATTCATTATTTTTTAATATACTCATCATTATAATTCACATGCGTAAAATCCACTCATGAATTGTAAAAGTCATATTTATAAATGATAATTAAAATTATATTGAAAAAAATAACTGAAAAGTAATAAAAGAAGCCGACCTGTCATTATTATATTTGACATATTATTATTTTAGATTTTTCCCTATAATCTCTCTGTATTTTATTTATTTGTTATAAATACATGCATCATTCACACATGGGTGCATACACACCCGTGGTGATGATAGATGTTGGTCGTATATTAGTGTAAAGAGTTAATAAAATCAATAGTCTCCAAATTTTAGGATATATTTTTAGTGGTTTTTAAATTTTAAAACGTATCAATCAAATCCTCGATCTTATAATTTTGTATCAATGTGATCATTCCGTTAGCAAAACCGTTAGAGTAGGCGTTAAATGACAGATGACATGTGACATGTGACGTGTAAATTACAAAAATATCATCTGCTGATGTGGTCATTCTTTTTGTCTTAAGTTAATAGCACCAATGGTCTCTAAACTTTAAGGCATATTTTATATTGATTCTCAAACTTCAAAACGTATTAATCAAACCTTTATTCTTTATTCTTTTTTTTTTATATTTTATATTTTCCTTTCTCTTTTTTATAAATAAATATAAAAAATAAAAATTAATTTATATTATAATTTAAATTACTTTTTTGAAAATATAATTAATTTATAAACATATAAAATATTTATTTAAATTAATTTTATAAAAACTATTTTTAATTTTTTTGTTTCTTTCCTTTTTCTCTTTTTTTTTTCATTTTATATTCTTTCTAAATAAACTAAAACATAAATAATAATTTATATTATATTAAATTAATTTTATAAATATTAAATAATTTATTAAAAATATAAAATATTTATTTACATTAATTTTATAAATATTATTTTAAGTTTGTTTTTACTTTTTTCTCTTTTTTCTTTTCTCTCTTTTCTTGTTAATAAATAAATACAAAGAAGAAGAAATAATAATTTATAATACAATTAAAATTAAAATTTTAAAAAGTAAATAATTTATAAAAAATATAAAAATATTTATTTACATTAATTTATCAAAATAAATTTTCTTTTCTTTTTTATTTACTGTTATAAATAATTAAAAAAAGTAATTATTTTGTAATAATTAAATAATTTATAAAAAATAATTTATTTAGAAAAAGAAATAAGAGAAAGGAAAATAAATTTATTTTTTATTATAAAATTAATGTAAATAAATATTATATTTTTTAAATTTAAATTTAAATTATAATATAAATTATTTAAATTATATAATATATAATATATATTTATAATTTAAATTATATTTATAAAAATGAGAAAGGAAAATATAAAATATTAAAAGAAAAAGAATAAAAGATTTGATTGATACGTTTTGAAGTTTGAGGACCAATATAAAATATGGCCTAAAGTTTGGGGACCATTGGTGCTATTAACTCAAAACAAAAAGAAGGACCACATCAGCGGATGACATTTTTGTATTTTACACATCACATGCCATCTGTCGTTTAACGTCTACTCTAACGGTTTGCTAACGGAAAGACCACATTGATACAAAACTATAAGATTGAGGATCTGATTGATACGTTTTGAATTTTGAGAACCAATATAAAATTTGCTTTAAAATTTGGAGACCATTGATGCTATTAACTCTAGTGTAAATTAACCCTTAACCATTGATAACACATCTCCAGGGAGTTAATAGTGATCTCAACATGATATTACGACCGTTATTTTGTGATTTTTGCTCTCTTCGTTGCAGAAATTTATCACAATTGATCACGATAACATTTTGTTATGTCCACAATCACAATAAACAGACTGAAAACGCTTCTGCAACTACAATTTTAAATCCTTGTCCATCTCCCCTCCCTATTTAATTTCTCTCTAGTAGCTAGCTACGTACCATCTCTTTCTGTATCGTTGTCTAGTGTTAGAGCTAGCCCTTCTCTTATACACGTGCGTGAGAGAATGAAATCATCAAAGCGTTCTCCCCGCGGCAGAAGAAAGGTACTTTAATTTGCTAATAAGAGGTAGGAAGTTACCAAGGCAGAGTCTCTCTTTAGCTAATACCACATTGCTTCAGCTGCTGCTGAGTCTGAAAGAACATCCATAGAAAGGAAGCTTCAGCTCCAATGGATGCTTCCACCTGGTTGTCCTGAGATTAACATGGAAACCTTGTTTCAAAGGACTGCTGACTATATCTTTCTTCTTGAAGACAAAGTGAGTTTGCTTCAGAATTTATCTACTTTATATGGAGTCTAGCAGCACCCATTATTGGATTTCGAAAATTGTAAGGGGGTTTACTTTGATAATCTTGTTTGATGTCTAGCCCTGTAGATTGAAATGAATAATGTTTCCAAGAATATTGTATTAATGTTTGTGCTTTCTATTCTTTAGTAAAAATAAAGCTTCCAATTAAGCATAGTGACTGTAGAAATTCATTTCTGCTTTATGGATGTATATCAATCGGATTCATATATACTCCATCGTATCTAGGGATGACAAAACCCGATCCAACAAATGAATTTTGCACCGATACGTTCCTAATGGAGAGGTTATTTTTTAAAAAAAGGGGAAGGGGTGGAACGGGGTGGTTTTAATAAATGCTTGCTCCGCCCGGACTTTTGAAATTATTATCTTACCCCTTAAAATATTTTTATAATTTTCCTTATATTTTTAGTATATACATATTAAATATATATACTAAAATCATATAGATATTAATATTTTATATATATATATATATATACTTTTAGTATATATATTATATATATATATATTAGAGAATTTTATATACTAAAATTATGTTCATGAATAAATTACAATATAATCTTTTATAATATTAAGTTAAAAATTGGGATGTAGCGGTGTGGAGTACCGTGAAACGGTTATGGATGTAACCGACATTCATGAAAGTGAATATTTTCAATATCCATGCAAGAGTGAGGCGAAGATGGATAAAGCAATTTTCACCCCGTCCCGCTCCATTGCCATATCTAATCGTATCTTAATGGATGTGACTTTATAATGACGTAAGGTAAAAGAAGAAAGCTTAATTGAACAATGCAATTCAAGAATTGAAATCAGGATTCAGTTAACCATGATTTAGTGACACAAATTTAAGAAGAAATAATGTATAAATTATTATTATTTTTTTAAATATCATCTAAATCCGTGTCAATAATACCTATAAACATTTCGAATACAGTAATTGTTGTAATTAAACTAAAACTCTTATGTCATTAATTTTTTAAAACATTACTTGTCCAAAAAAAAAAGTGTACAAAGAAAGAAAAAATTGGAAACTAGTGTAAAAAGAACTTCATTAATGTATAACTAGAATCTGACACCCGTTACGTGGGTGAAAAACTATTATGTTTTTAAAAAAATATATATAATATGTAAAATAAGATGATAATTTTTTTGATCATCCACTATATGAGTGTTTTGAAAAGAAAAAAAAAAAAAATTGTGTTTTTTAAATGAAGAAGAAGTTATCTGAATAAAAGTGTAGTTTTTTAAGAGATGAATATCTTTTTGTGCTTTTTATAAAAAATTAAAAGATATAAATAATTTTTATTTTATTGTTAAATTTTTATTTAAACTTTTAAGTAAATTTTTTAACTAAACTAATATCACTTAACTAGCGTAATTGAAAAGTTTTATAATAAGTGTAGATATATATCCTCAATAGACCTCTTCGTGGTCAAACCGAGTCGTATCGTGATTCGAAATTTTTTATTTTTGTCGAAGTTTGTTTTGGATCGGGTCCAGATTGACTTGTAAGTCTGTTTTACTATTCATAAATTGTTAAAGATTTATTTTATATTAATATATATTTTATAATTAAATTTAAATAATTTTTTTATTAAATGAACAATAATTCAAATCGGACAAACTCAAATTACAAAAATCTATATTCAAATCTGATTCAATTCAAACTGAATTTGTTTGATCGGACGGATTACCCAATTTTTAAGCTGGCTGATCCTCGACATGCACGGACAAAATGGAATTCAAAAACACACATGCATATGCACCCCAAAGTCAAACTTTGGCAGGTAAAATTGTTATTTTGTGGCCGTAGCTTTAAATAACACACTGACCACGCCTTGAATATAATTTATAATGCTCTTTTCGATTATTGGCTTAACTTATAAAATTAAAAATAACTTTTTCTTGTATATAATTTTAGTGTTGATCATCTCACTTACATCCTAAGATTCGGATTTTTATTTTACTTATTTTAATAAAAAAAAGTACCATGATGACTAATTATAAACAAATGTAAATGATAAAAACGTATGGGTATGAGCTTGCATGTCATTAAATTACTCCAATCAAACAATATGTTATACTATTTTTGCAATTAAGTACTTAAAAAAAATCTCATAGACGAATATATATATATATATATATATGTTTGATTTTAATATATTGATAATGAAATTTTTTTAATTTCGTAAACAAGGTTACGAAATTGTTACATGATCCACTTTTTTTTTTCAATTAATTTTTTTTATTCCAATAATCATTCCCTTTATATTGCTATTCAATATATCCCTTGTGGTATCATTCTGATAAAAAGTTCATTTTTGAGAAGTTTAACTTTGATGTTAAAAATTCATTGAAAATTAACTTGGAAAAACCCAAGATGAATTTCATGACAGCTCCAACTCTAAAAGTAAATATTGTTTCGAAAGGTAACAATCTTCAAGTCAACAACTACCAAATTAATATAGGCTGTGGTAGGGCTATATGCAGAGAATTATATTGCATAATTTTGCTGAATCCATACATGCTTGCCTCTCCAATTATTCAGTAGATGCATCGAAATTTGGAGTGAAGAGACCGATAACAAACCTAAAGTGAGCCTTCAAAGTCAAAGACACTTTAATTTTTTTTGGTTATCAAGCACATTATTGAAAGTTGAAACTCTTCGATTTCACATGCCGTACACATGATATATATATATATATATATATATACATATATATTAAAAAAAAAAAAAAAAAAAAACAATTCTAACCTATTTGACTCTTTATTTTTTTTGAAGTATTCGTATTCGATATATATTCGGATATTGGTATGGGGATATGATTCTCCAATAACCCTCCAAATATATGAAAAAACTTAAAAAAAAAAAATTTGAACATATCCGTGTCGGGCACATACCCATATCCGACAGTTAGATCCGAATCCGAATAACATTGATTCTAACCATAAATCAGAGGCCAAATGGTGATATGGGATTGGACCTCATTTGGGATTGTGTGGTTTCCAATCGGTGAGCAGAAAATCCAGGTAAGACATGACATCCACAGATATCATTTTCTGTAACTAAAAATCAATTAAGAAATTGGATAAGAGAAGAGAAGAGAAGAGAAGAGAAGAGAAGAGAAGAGGGCATGCATGCACTGTTAATCAGGGAATCTGCACTGCAGGCTTATCTATCATGGTCATAACCAGGGATTTAAATTGCGATCACGAATATATTTTTGATTGTGTCGTATTTATCACGGTTGCGAATGTAATAAATGTTACCGTGATTAATTACAATAAATATCGATGACGAAGAGCATCGAAATCGTAAAATAACGACCGTAACATCATGTTATAACCGCTATTTAAATTCCTCATCACAACAACTTATTGTTCAATCATATTCGCGTTCAAACAATGCACGTCGACTAGCTCCTTCGCTTATCGGAATGGCTCTTTTTGTCTGTGTTCAAACTGTGGTTAGGAGTTAGGTTTTTGATAATTAAGCACTTAATTCAGACAAATATATAGACAACAGCTAACATGTGGAACTAATCGATCGATTTCTAATTATCAGATTAACGTCAGTGTTTTTAATTAGAGTAGGAAAATAGACTATTGAATGGCACGAAGAAGATGTATCAAAACCTATCTTTGTTTTCTTTTAAGACAATCAACTCTACTTAATTTACTTTGACAAGTCATTATTCATTAAGTACCAAGCTAATTTGTCACGTAGCCAAACAACTGTTATAACTTAAGACTTTAGATTTTATATAGGAAGTTTTAATTTTTTAGTTCATATTTTGAAAAAGGAACTGAATTTTATGGGAAATATATATTTATCCCGAAATTTAAATCTGTTATATAGGAGAGATTAAAAAGCTACCTTTTTTTGTATTAGATTTTGATGGGTTAGAAAGAGAAATATATATTTTTTGATAAAAAAGAAGTTACATGACGAAAAAGAATTGCTTAAAATTTACGGGTTAATTACATGAATAGTCATCCAATTATTAGAGGTTTTTTTTATTTTGATCATCCAACTATAAAAAATATCAATTTAATCACTCACATTATAAAAATTAATTTTTTAGTCACCCAGCCGTTAGAAACTAATGACTGGATGATGTGGCAAAGCCACATCATATGTCAGATGCCATGTGGCCTTGTCACATCATCTAATATGCCACGTGGCATTTTTCACGTGTCATTATGATTTTTTTTTTAAATTAAATTTTTAAAGAAAAAATAAATTACACTTTAGATGACTTAATCTTTTGAAAATTTCTATTTAGGTCATCTAATTTTTAAGAGTTTACAATTTAGTCACTAATGTTTGTGAAATTATTAATATTTTTGTCTCCATTGTTAACATATGACCGTCGACATGGCTTTATAACAATTTAATCACCAAGTTTGTGCAATTTAATTTCATAAATATTTTTTATTTTTGTTATATATTTGGTTGCATGGAATCAAAATTATTAACTTTCATTATAATTAGAATCTTGACGTTATGAAAATTTTCATATTCTGGTTAAATTTTCCTGATTGATTGATGTAGCGTACAACAATTACTTACTTAAATTTATTTGGACGAACTGGATATCAAATGCTTCAAGTAATGCATTTGAATATTTTTGACAATTGAATTTATTCATCAAATTTTCAAATTTAAAGGGTATAATTACAATAAAATAAAAGTTAAAATATAATTTTAATTCCATAAATAAAAATATTGAATGCTTATTTCTTTTTTTTTTTTATAAAGTTTGAATTCTTATTTGAGTATTACTATTTCAAGATATTTTGATATAGATAACAAAAATAATAAAATAATTTTGATATAAGTAATCATATCGTTATAAAAGTCATATCGACAACGAACCATTGATAATGGAGATCAAAATATTAATAAAATAAGTTTTGACAAACATAAAACATTGGTGACCAAATTGTAAAATTTTCAAAGTTGGGTGACCAAAATTAAAATTTTCGAAAAGTTAAGTGATTAAAAGTATAATGTATTTTTTTTAATTTTCAATTTTTTT
This sequence comes from Fremontodendron californicum, assembly GCA_030761205.1. Lineage (NCBI taxonomy): Eukaryota > Viridiplantae > Streptophyta > Magnoliopsida > Malvales > Malvaceae > Fremontodendron > Fremontodendron californicum. Next base: position 21,524,830 of record JAULJL010000014.1, on the reverse strand, counting down.
TCAAAATTCATAATGCGACATGGCACGTCGGATGATTGGCAATGCCACGTGTCATCTGAAATTGACATGATAATGCCACGTCATCCAACTGTTAGTCTCTAACGATTAGGTGACCAAAAAAATAAATTTTTATAACGTGAGTGACTAAATTGATATTTTTCATAATTGGACAACTAAAATAAAAAACTTTTAATAATTGAATGACTACCCGTGTAATTAAAGTTTGTGCTTTTACTATTTACTATTTGTTTTTTTTTTCTTCAATAGAAGTTGGAAAACAAACCAGAAAATAACTGATAAGATAAACAATCGAGTGAAAAAAGAGAAAAAGAAACTACACCAACCCTAAAACAATATAGGACATAAACAAACCAAGCTCCAAAGAAACACCCTCGTTAGAATCATGAAAAAAAAAAAAAAATCAAATAATACTTTCACACCCCAAGCAATAAACTTGTACTCAAGAGCGAAGTCTGAAATATTGTTAAGGTAGGTCGAGATTAGACCTATTCAAGGGTCAGGTAGTCCGTCCGACTCGATAAGCTCAGCCCGTGTAGGGTCGGATCTGGACAAGATTTTTCATGATTTTGACCGGTTCGGATCACTGTTCATGCATTTAAATATTATTATTTTATTTAAATTTAATTATAAAAATATATTAATATTAATATAAAAAATATTTTTTATTTTTTATTAATAAATGAATAGTAATCCAGATCCGTCCAGGGTCGAGCTTGGATAAGGGATCAAACAAATTTTCAGGCCGCGGCTCGGCCCATAAGCAGGTCTAACCGAGATATATATATATATATATATATATATATATATATATATATATATATGAAATAGACCTATTCAAGAGTCAGGTTATTTGTTTAGCTCGATAGGTCTGGCCTGAATAGATTTTTAATGTTTGGGCCCGACTCGGGTTTATTTTTTAATTAAAAAATATTTTTATTTAATTTTAATTATAAAATATCTTTAAAAATAAAATATAAAAAAATTATTTTTTAATATTAAAAAAGAGCCTTAAAGGCTAAACGAGCTGGACTGGGTTTGGACAAGCAAAATATTTTGCTATCCGAACTTAGCCTAACCTAAACCTGCTCATGGGTCGGGCAACCCGCTCGAGCCGTATTGGGCCAGGCCTGGACAAGTATTTTAGTGATCCGTGCCGGATCGGGCCGGATCACTGTTCACCCATTAAAAAAATATATATTTAAATTTAATTATAAAAATATATTAAAATATATATATATTTTTAATATACATGAACAGTGAATATGGGCCGGCGGGCCAGGCCTGGGTAAGAAAAACCAAAAAAATTTGGGTCGCGGGCCTGCCCAACCCATGAGCAGCTCTAGTCTAACCCGATTCATGAACAACTTTAGTATGAAAACATTAAATTTGAATATTATATATAATATTAAAATTACAAATAATATATAATATATAATTTCTTATAATAAAATAAAAAAATTTCAATTTTCAAATATTATAATTCATGTTGCATATGTAAAAAATTTAATAAGAATTAAAGTTTCAATGTCAAAAACATTTATAGTCTAATTAAAATATGTATAGAATTATTTGATATTACAAAAGAAAAACATAAGATTATATATACATTTAAAAAAAGTAAAATAAATTAAATGTATAATTCGTATTAAATATTGTAGTAATGATTTTCTTTTTTTCTTTTTTTTTTTAAGCATATTATGAAAAATATTAACTCAATAAATAACGTAAATATATTTATTTGATTGATTGAAAAGGTAAATGAAGAACTAAGCTAATAATAATAAAGAAGGTTTAAACCAAAAGTGTTATCAAATTTATCATATCAAACTATAAATTTTACAAGGATCAAATTAAAATTTTGAAGGGGCTAAACATAAATATACCTTAATTTGAAATAATGATACAAGGCATTTGAAGAAACTTAAAAAATTTAGGAGAGGCGAAACATAAATATACCTTATTTTCTAATAATAATGTAAGGTATATCAAAACACTTACAAAAATTTAGGGGGCCAAGGCCACTGCCTCTGCTTGTAGTCACTTAAGAACCGAAAATATCATGAGCCAACCACTAAAATCCATGTAAAATCCTTTAGCTTCAAAAAAGAAAGCATCAACCCACACAATGAACAACAAACAAAAAATCATTAGTCACAATCACGAACAAATCAGCCTACTTAACTTATTCCAAATCCATAAGTTTTCTAATAACAATATATACCTTCATTTTTACAAGAAAGCCCAAGTAGTTTACCAACTTCCCAAGTCTTGACCGTTTCATCATGCAAAGAATTTATATATATACCAGTATCATACAAATTTCATCCTCAAAGATAACAGGAGGTGTAAGAACGCAACCAATACCCTTTCAGTGAGCCTTCTTCCCACTCCAATTAAATTTTTTTTTTAATATTAATTTCTTCTTCTTCTTTTTTTTTTTAATTTCTTAATATTAACGAGATCAAAACACTGGTCATTATCGACTTCATACTCCCTCTCTTTAACACCATTTTCATTCTTCTCACCATCAAAATCATCAGCTGAAAGCCTAAGATTGGATGAAGGATGAGCCTCCAAATTCTGTTTATCCCTAGAACCCACAACCATATATATCATCAAACATAGAAAATTGTAAGCCGCCACCAACACTATCCAACTTTCTCTATACAACCTTATCATTGGGATCCACATCACAAATCATATTTATACCATCACTGCTTCTAGTGTGTACACTATAATTCGGTTTTTAAAAAATTATCGTGACACCAATTTTCATTTTATTTCTATATTCTGTCAAGTTGTTAGAGAATATAGGAAAAAATTATCGTGACACCAATTTTCATTTTATTTCCAAACAAAAATAATTCGGTTTTTAAAAATAAAAATAAAAATAAAAAATGCAATTGATTAAGAGAATTATTTTTAAATATTGAAATTAAAATAATTTTTTATCAAGATCATAGATATCACATGATTAATTGATATCGTTTTCGAACAAACATTGTAGGGTGCTAATACCTTCTCAACGCGTAACCATACACCCGGACCCAACTTGATTTATATTTTTCGCAAACCTAAATATTTTTTTTTATTAAATCTTAATTATTTTAAGTTTTTTTAAAAAGATAAATTTTAATCGGCGACCAATTCACACTTAACCAGAAAAGATTGCTGAGGACTCATTTTTATTTTCTTTATAAAACTTCATTTTTAAGTCCTAACAGTCTAGAGATTGGTATGACATAAATAAATAAAAAAATTATTAGTAAAATAATATATAAAAACCTAAGAACAAGAACAAATGCCCAATTCTAGTTGGGTTGAGTCTACGAGCTAGACAAGCGGGACACCCGAACTTGGTCCAATTTTGTGTATTTTAAACCTGACTTGAGCTTGGATTACATTTTTTAATATCCAACCCGACCCGAATTATATATAATGTGCATCCGACTTGATCCGCTCGAAATTTATATTTATATATTATTTTAATGTATTTTTTGGTGAAATTTTTTTAATATAAATTATATCTTAATTACTTTTGAATGTATTATATTATTAAGTTAATCACTCTAAATAGTATTAAATAATAAATTTATTAATATAATATACATATATTTAATAATCTAAAACAAAAAAAATTATTATTTTTATATATACCTTGGGTTGGGACGGGTCGGATGATCTTAAATCAGACTCCGACCCCGATTTTTTTATTTCCTAATACGTCCCATATCGATCCGATCTTGATACACTAAATAATGTATAACTTAAATCCTTACACTTAATTATGGTTGTATTGTGTATAATAGTAAGAGCTGTATCCACATAGATTGTTTTTAATTTATAAGTTATTGATGCAAAATTCTAATCGAATATGACCAGACACATTAAAACTTCATAAAAAACAAACACTAAACTTTGGTGGGAGGTTGAATTATATTAAGATGTAAACAAAATAAGAAAACGTAAAAGTAAAACTAAGATTTAAAGAAACAAAATTCTAGATATAACAAGTAACAATAATGATGAAAAATATTGTTAAGAAATCATTCGCCACCCCTAAACTTGAAATATAGACAATCATCATAATTATCTTTCACTCTCTTTTTTAAAAATAATAATTCTAAAACAATCACAAGCTCAATGGTCTCGATTTTTTTTTACTTTATCGTTGAGAAAAAGAACAAGTGCTTTTATCCAATCTCTTTTCACTGAACAACCCAGAACAATCTCTCCAAATTTAATTCAATGAAAGCATTTAATCTAAAAAGATAGATTATATCAAGTAATAAACACACAATCTCGGTTTATTGAACTTGAGTCATACTCTATAGTGTATCAAACGAAAATACCTCATAATTGATAACAATTTGCTACTTGTGTTTAGAAATCTTAACAATTACGGATCAAAGCACTAAACTAGCAACCAAATCACTATAATATTTTTCTAGTTTCGCACCTAAATAAACATATAGCAATTTTTGACATACAATCAGTAGAATATAACAATTTCAAAAGACAGTTGGAAGACATTTTGAAGTTTATTAACTAATAATCATGTTTAGGGCTTTGAAATCACCCTTAATCACAAAAAGAATTTAATTCCACATTCTTGATGTTTTCAATAACAGGTTTATAAAAGAATTAAGCAAGAACGAAAATAAAAGAAAAGAAAGAAGAAACTTTGTTATAGTGTCCGGTTGCAATCTCCTTTTTTTCTTTTTAATCTCCTCCTTGCTTTCCTCCTCATTGTTCTTGAATGTCGAGGTTTAGGCACTATTTATAGTGGTTGAAGAAGAACCCTATGTTTTCTTAAAGATAATAACTCCAAATAGGACTAGGAAAGATTAAAGAAGAATTTTAGTCAAATTAGGATATGTGACGGTCCATTTTTTAGCAAATTTGGATGACCAAATCTTATGCTTTTGGGAAAAGTAATATACGGTTAGAAAAGTTTAAGAGTCAGCTTCAAAAGCGAAGAAGGAATTTTTCTTGAATAAGGATTTTAAAATCATGTTTTCCTAATAACAAACTTCATAGATCAAATCTGTCTGTTTTTTGAACTGCAAGAATCAAGCTTTTTATCAAAGAATTTGATATTTTTTACGGTTTTTTTACTACAATATAGCCAAAAAAAATCCCAAATTACCGTTGGTTTCGGATTAATTCCCAAAATACGGCTTTTTTTTTTCTAGCTGGGAAATCGCCATCCCCCATGGCGATTTCCCAGCGTTAAAATTTGAAAATTTGTAAAAAACACCAAGGAAAATCGCCATGGGGGTGGCGATTTCCCTTGGTGTTTTTTTCAAATTTTGCTAAAAATACCAAGGGAAATCGCCATGGGGGGTGGCGATTTCCCTTCATGTATATATATTTTTTTAATTAATAAACAAAAATTTAATTTAATTTGATAAATTTATTTTTTAGTTTTAAAAATTATAAATTAAATTAAAACATTTTTTTATAGGTTTGGTTATTTATTTTTTAAAAATATATATTAAAAATGTAATTTAATTTATTATTACAATTTTATAAAAAATAAAAATATATTTCTTATTAAAATTTAAAAAGAAGATTATATTTTTTATTAAATTTTTATATCAAAAATTGTATTTTTTATAATTTTGTAATATTATAAAAAGGAAAATTTAATTTATATCAAAAATAATTTAATGATGTAAAATGTAAATAAAATTTTTTTTTAAAGAAATTTATCGAGTCACTTTTTTAAATAAAGAAGTTATTTTTAAGTTGGTATCGTAAAATAATTTTTTTAATTTGATTAGTTTTTTTGAGTTGGTATTCGATTAACTCGTGCCATCAATTTAATCATTTTTTTAATAATAGTATAGATTGTTACAGTTTAAAACTGGATATTTGATAAAATAATTTTAATTTAATTTATGATTAAAATTTTATTTCTTATTAAAATTTAAAAAGAAAATTAAATTAAAATGAAAAAAAGAAAATCAACTTATCATGTAATTTGGATTATTATATTAAAATTAAATAACAACATTAAGATATAAATTAAAATAAAATATAACAATTAATTTCCGAACAAATTTAAAATAAATAACATGAAATGCAAAACATATAAATTTATATTAGAAATTTAAAACACATTACAATTATTCTAATTATTGCGTGGTGTAGAGCAACAGTGTCGAGCTCTTCTAGTGCGTGGTGGTTGCACCCGTCGTTCAACCTCGTCAGTGGCACGTATTCGCGGTCCACCACGACCTCTTGCTATAACTGCCACTGGTTCCAGTTGTATGTCATCAGTCCTTTCATCCGTATCAAAAATTTGAAACCCACTGCTGGATGAGCCAACACCTAGTTCACCCATAACGGGAACCTGACTACTAGATGCACCCATAAATGATGTAGCATCAAATGCTGACGAAGGGGTTCCAAACTGATACATGGATGTTAGATATGCTGAACTTGGACTTAGGATGGGGAGCTGGTCATCTAACCTCGTTCTTGGCGGTGATGGTCGGTAACACTCATCAACGTCATATCCGGGGTGACTTACGGAATAACGATGGCTGGATGGTACTCCATGATCCCGTTCAGGTTCATGATGATCAAATGACATCCTCGGTGCTGTGAACTCTGATGAGGTCGGTTGACGCGTTCGCCCACGTTGTCGGCGAGGTCTAGGAGCATCCATATCCTGTGTAGGAGGGATTGGAGCTGAAGTTTGTCCGGTAAATGGCATACTCCTAACATCCTCATGCATCGACGGTGGACAAACAAAAGGCCGACCTTCATTTCTATACCATCTTATGTAATCAGCAGATGTGTTGAAATTATTACCAACAATCGGGTAACCTGTCAGAATTCGTTGAAAACGTATGTTCCACCATTGGATCCAATGTTCATGTTTTGCTGGCCAGAATTCATCATTACGATCACGCATGTCGACCTTGTGAAGCTTATCAAGGTTCACCGGGGCTACAGGAATTGGTTGTTGCATCCCAAATTGTCGCAACACCCGGTCAGTTTGGTGCCACTCTACATATGAAAAGCATATCAATGCTGTGTTTGCTTTCCATATATTGAAATTATTGTAGGCATCCGATGGGAGGCATGCCATAATTTCACGCGAGGAATATGGCATCCACAGAAACTGCGAATAATTATTACAAATTATTAGTTTCATATGGATTAAATAAAAAAAAAACTTCAATGTAACAATCGAAATATTTACCTTATCATATCCTAGTCGATCTAGTCGTACTCTTATACTTGCAAGATCGCTCGGAGTCTCTGTAAAATCTCTACTCGTACTCCTACTTCACCTATTAAAATGCATATAATATCTTAATGACCTATAAAAATACAAGTTCGTACAAAATTAATAAAATAGTAAAGATTATTACCTGCTTGCAAGGGGGTATACAGCCGAAATATCCACGCGCGGAGCAAGAAATGGTAGCCGATACCAAACCCATGATTGTAGAAGCACTAAACATCCACCTATGTCATGGATTTTTGGAACTGTAGCTCGGCAAAGTTCTCTATACAAAACCGCCAAACACGCAGAACCCCAACTATAATTTGCCGCATGCTCTAAATCACGTAGCAATGGAAGATACATTAAATGTACCCGACTGCTCGATTTGTCAGGCATCAGTAATCCTCCAATCAAACGTAAAATATATGCTCTAGCAGCATATTGTATTTGTTGTTCGGTTGCATGTAATGGCAGATTTTGAAACGATTTCAACCACGTTAGTCTCACCGTTGAGCCAGATACATACTCTTCTGGAGGTACCTCACCCAATAGATCTTGACACACTTCATTCCAATCTAGCAGGCTTCCGCCTGTAACTGCATCGCCATGGATCGGAAGTCCAAGTTGCAGCGCAACATCTTCGAGAGTTACCGTGCATTCACCACATGGAAAATGAAAAGTGTGCGTCTCGGGTCTCCATCGTTCGACCAACGCACTGATTAAATCGGTTGTATCACAAGTCGTCGAATTTGACTTGCGTGATAAAATCCGGCTCTTCTTAAGTGGTCGATAATAGATGGATGCGGGTCCTCCAATGTAAATTTCCTCGCACGTAACACGCGACGAGTTTCATGTTATAATAATAAAAATTAATATATTATAAAACTATAACAATTAAAAATTAATAAATAAAACTATAAAACTATAAAATAAAATAACAAAACAATAATAATATAATATAATATAATATAATATAAACAATAATAATATAATATAAAACAATAATAATATAAAAAACAATAATAATATAATATAAACAATAATAATATAATATAAAACAATAATAATATAAAAAACAATAATAATATAATATAATATAATATAAACAATAATAATAATATAATATAATATAAACAATAATAATATAATATAATATAAAACAATAATAATATAAAAAATAATAATAATATAAAAAATAATAATAATATAAAAAACAATAATAGTATAACAATTTACTTACCTCGTTAAATATAACCTCCGAAATGTGATTTTCTTGTAACCTCAATAGTGAAGCCATTTCAAAATATTGTTGTAGAAAAAAAAAAATTTGTTGTAGAAAGAAATTTTTTTGGTAGAATAATGAAAAATTGTTGAAAGAAGAATGATAATTTGAATGAGAGGAATGATAATTTGAATGAGAGGAGGGGGTATTTATAGATAAAATTAGTGGGTGGGGGTGTGGGGGGGAGGGGGGGCAACGGTCATATTATATAATTTTCAAATTAATTTTTTTTTTCTAATTTGTTTTTCTAATTTCAAATTTAAAAAACAAATTTCAAAATATTAAATTATAAAAAAACCTAAAATATACCTTACGATTTTTTTTTTAAATTATAAAAAATATTTTAATTTAATTTATAATTTTTAAAATTAAAAAATAAATTTATCAAATTAAATTAAATTTTTGTTTATTAATTAAAAAAAAAATATATATATATATACATAAAGGGAAATCGCCACCCCCCATGGCGATTTCCCTTGGTGTTTTTTACAAATTTTCAAATTTTAACGCTGGGAAATCGCCATGGGGGATGGCGATTTCCCAGCTAGAAAAAAAAAAGGCCGTATTTTGGGAATTAATCCGAAACCAACGGTAATTTGGGAATTTTTTTTTTGGCTATATTGTAGTAAAAAAACCTATTTTTTACTCCAATTGTGATTTTATAAACTTTTTAACATTCTTATTGACATATTTTTTATTCATTCTCTTAAATAAATTTAAAATTAAAAAAAATAATATAAATAAATAAAGATAAAAATAAAGATAAAAAATATAAAATATAAAAAAATTAAAAATAAAAATTGTACAAAATATTTAATTTAAAAAAAAAAAAAAGTAAAAAACTGCCCCTAACAGATTGAGCGAGCCGGAACCCTTGGGATCCGGCTATTTGGCTATCCCTAGGCACACCTCTACTTGTCAATTAGGTCCTTTTCTTCAACCAAATATAATAATTTGTTAATTTGGCTATGACAGGTAAAATATGAGATTCGTATCCAAAACAAAGGCACACCTCTACTTGTCAATTAAGCACCCTGCCCTGCCTTAACTTATGTATGGCAGGGCAGGGTGCTTAATTGACAATTGAGGCCAAGCCTTGTGGTCACTAAAGTTAAAGGGTATAATTTAGTTTAATTTTATTTTAGTTTAGGACAATGGACTTTGCTTTCAAAAAGAAGTAGATGTCCTAGGAGTACGTTAGAGGCGACCAAACCCTTGACTTAAGGGTATGGAACTTGTCGAAAAACAGCATTATTAATTTGCTAATTAATCAAATAGAGGAACCCTTAATGGACTTTCTGGCTGTAAAGTTCGTACAATAAACAAAAACTCACTTCTTTGACTATGGTATGTCCTAAACCTGTTCTGATTGGGTCGCGATTTTTTTTTTTTTTTAAATTTGTTTCTAATTGAGTCGTAAGTTCATTTTATTATTTATAAATTATTAAAAAATTAAAAAATTATTTTTATATTAATATTTTTATATTTTTTATAATTAAATTTAAATAAAAATATTTTATTTAATAAATAGTAATTTGAGTTGGATCAGTCCTAATTACAAAATTTTTTATTCATATCCGATCTAATTCGAATCGGATCAGACGAACTATCCAACTTTTAATCAGATCTACTCGGTCCTTCCTAATTAATGCACATATATAATTTATATATGTCTCACAATGACTCAACATGTCATTTTCCAGCCTTTTTTTTTTTTTTGAATTTCAGTTTCAGTAGCATGAATAATCTTGAGTGGAAACAAAAAAAGGTTGAAAATTTTCCAAATTTAAGTGGTTGAAATAACTTTTTCCCCTTTCCTGCTACACTATGGTAAAAATGGGAATATGATTTTTTTTTTTTTCTTTTGCTGAGTATGATTTTATATCAATGATTTCTTTTTGGTTATATATACATAAAATTTTGAGTTACAGAATACAAGATAATTATCTTCTATCTTATCTTGTAAATCTCACATCTAATTTACGATTTGAATTCAAGATTTTGAAGTTGAAATCATAAATTTTAAATCATTAAAGTGTTTGATTTAAGGTATGATCTCATGATTATCAATTAGATTATATATATTACTCATAAAACGTTATGCTTCAGTCAAGATCAACTCACTTAATTCTCTTCTATTTTTTTGTGATGTTGAGAGGAACAAATCTTACGAAAATTCAATTGTTTGAAGCCGTAATACATGATACTAACACTCTGTTTAGTAAAAAATGAAAAAATAAATAAAAAATTTTAATTTAATGATTGAACTACATAAGATGTATTGTTTTATAGCTTAATCATTAAATTTGAATTTTTTTTCTTCACTTTTTTTTTTTTTATCGAACAGATATAAGAAAAACATTTTTTTTCACACATAAACTTGTTAAGCCCGCCAGATCCACAAGCCAAATCCACCAAGTTCCAGGCCAATTCGTAGGCCCAACAAACTAGACTAACATCCAAGAGGATATGTGGGCGCCTCTCAATCCTTTATAGATCACATCGCTTAACACCTCAAGGATCACGTGGGACTCTAATTGCTATAACCACTATGGCAAAACCGTCCATACCGTTGACCACCAAACTCCAATCAAAAATAGACACGTGGCACTGGACAGCTCACCCACAGAGGTATAAGTAGTTCCCTGGGACTATCTAACGGTACGCACCTTAAACACTATTCTATCTTTTCTCTTCTCTTTCAAGCACTAACTTAAGTATCGAAATGCGTTCCAAAAATCAACTTTCTGACATCCTCTAACCCTTTTTCTTCATACAAGATCTCAGATCTCCAAAATAAGCACCTTGTCTACAAAAGGCATCGTCAAAACCATTCTCAAAATTTACAAATTCAATCTACCCTCTTAAATTCTATCCATTCAATTGTTTGGGAAGATGACTCCTCAAAATATAAAACACATATACATCCGAAGAGATATTAGGTATTTTTCTAAAGAGAATAATTCAGTGATTAAAATTTAATATTTCACATCAAAAGATTTAAATTTGAAGATGAAAAATTATCATATTTATTGAAAGTTAAATTATTTAGATTTCATAAGTTGAGCAGAGTGACACATATCCTTTAAGGTATAGTAAAAAAAAATTAATTCAAAAAAAAAAGTCATCATGTAAATCTTTTAATTTATTTGTGAAATTAAAAATTTTACTCAATATATCAAAATCGAACCCTTTAAAAATTATTATTATTTTTTTTACTGAAAAGAAAAGGTACTTGACTTTTTTATTTTTTTGAGTGACAATAAATTAAAGTTAATGGGAGGCTTTGGTTCGGTTGTTTGGCAACGAAGGGGGCAAAGGGAGTGACTAACTAGTTCTGGCCTCTGAGGGTATGAAAAAAGGCAAATTCTGGGATGGGGATGCCCCCATGATTGAAGGCTGTAGGGTTGTGTACCTTTGTTAGGACATTATGGGTCCAATCCATGTGTGCATATGCCTCTGTTAGACTGTTACCTCTCTGCGTGGGTGCGCGTGTACTAATCAGTGCCACCTTTTTTTTTTCCTTTTTTTACCCCTACACTTAAAAAAGAGCATTATTTGGTTAAATTCCAAAAAAAAAAAAAAACTCAAATTAAATCGACTTTAATGAATTTGATTGATTTAAAAAGTGAAATTTTTTTGCTTGATTTTAAAATTAAACTGAATTAATATTTTAATTTAAAAATTTTAACATAAAATCAAATTAAAAATAAATAATATAATAAATACTATTTATTTATTTAAATATTTTAGAGTTCGTATTTAATACAAAAAAATTAAGAAATTATCATATATTTTATTTTTTAAATTAATTTTTATTTTTTAAATCATAAAAAATATGTGTAATTTATTAATCTATTTTTTCAAATATTTTATTATTTTACTTGTATATGTTTTTCATATATTTATATATTTTTTATCTAAAAATATATAATTTTTTAAAAAACTAGGTTAAATATTTCTTTATATATTTCTATGAATGTGAACCTATTCACTTAATTTAGAGAATGTTTAAATTGTGTAAAAATTCTTTTGCACTTATTAAGAAAACTCAAACGAAATAAGAAATCAAACTTAATTATTTTCAATTTGATTTGATCTATTTTTGTAATTTAGATTGGTTTGGTTTGAAAATACTAAAAACCAAAATATTCGTTTGATGGAAATTGTACCAAATTGAACCTTTCCTACACCACCACAAAACTCTTCACTAACATTTGAAATGTAATGTAAATTTTGGTTTTCATACTCAACATGAAACGGCATAATGGCTTTGGAGTTTTTTTTTTTTTGCCCTTTTGTCTATTAATTAGTAATTAATACTCCTTTCACCCCTATGTTTACTTTGATCTTTTTCTATTAAACTTTTACAACTTTAACCTTATTTATATTAAATATTTTATTAGATAAAAATTATGTAAATTAATACGTATAGATATGTGTTCATGGGAAAAACATTTCCATTCAAAGTTTCTAAAGAGTTTTCTTTTTATTTTAAAATAATAAATGGACTGAAAATAATGAAAGATAGTCGGATTCGATGAAGAATAAATTAAAATATTTTTTACGGAATAAGTTAAGTGAATATATCCTTGATTTTTTATGTAATTAATTTCATTCTATATGACAGAATCAAATCATTGCTAATGATATATAATGTCAAAATTTAAATATAATAGTTAAATTATTTTCTATATTAGCTACCATTAATGTCATCCCTTTTGAAAAAAATTATTTAAAAAAAAACTTTTTAAAAAAAAAAATATTAGAAACATATTTTGACCAGATATCAAATATTTGAAATTTCTAGATTGTAAGACAATACCGAAGAATTATCCTTAATTCTTTAAACCAAATGTACCTTTAAATACCTTTCCTTTTTTTTTTTTATGTTTTTCTTTCAATGATCTTAAAAATTAAAATTAATCGGATTGTCTGATTATTCACAAATAGGATAAATACAAGCTTTTATTTTTTATAAATGATCCTATAATTGAATGATCAAATACTTTAATGTTTTTAATTAACAAGTAAAGTTGTTGAATATTTATCGTATATGCGAAGTCTTTATTTTATGTTTTATATATATTTGAATATAAATATAATATTATTATCTTTTAAATATATTAAAATTTTAAAAAAATAAATATATTTTCTTATCAAACACGTATCTTATTTAAAACTCACTCGAATTTCGATAACTTAAGCTTCTATATAACAAATTACAAACAATGCAACTTCCAAAGGCGCGTGGGAGATTTGTGAATGAGAATTGATATATGATAGTGTGAGGAAGTGGAGCCCAATGGCCATAAATATATTATCTTAAAAGTTAAAAGCTTTGATCAGTTCATGTGTGTGTGAGTCAGTATGTGTGCGGCTGACAATCAGTGCTAATGCTAATGCTAGCATGTAAATGTAAGGATACCCGTAATTCACGGGGGTTGACTCCCTATTTTGGTTGGACCTCAATCCTCATTTGCCATTATCTTCTTTCATAATTTTCATTTATTTATATTAAATTTAATAATTTTAAACATAATACGAAAATATAATATGAATATAATGAATTTATTAAATATAAAATAGTATAATAAAAACGACACGATAAACGATTAACACGATACATTTAATATAAATATTTTATTCGTATTTAAAATTTTAACATATTTCATAATTTGTGTTATATTTATATTTATATGATTGGCAAAAAAAAATATAAAATATAAAACATAATACATATATATGAATTATCAAATTTAAATTAAATAATTGATACGTATTCATATAATAATTTATTAATTCATTGATTTTTATAGATATATCTTAGTGCGATACTTGTAGTTGTATATATCAATTCTTTAATTTTACTCGTAAAATTAAAAAAAAAAATTAAATTAGTATTTAGAGTATTTTTTTTATAAAAAAAAAATCACCTTGACCAAATAAATCAACCAAACCAAAACAAATGTAGGTGAGCTTATTTTCACACAAATTTTTCTTCTCCCACTCAAATAAAATCAATCATATTTATTGATTTATTGACATGTGGCTCCCATTCCCATTTAACTTGCATTAATTATATGTGAAAATTTTCAAACCATGCATGAAAAAAACTCATCCTTTTATCAATTTATTTGTTCTCACAAACTTAACCTTCATGCTCATGAATTTGATTTTAGTTAATTGTTCATCTTTTAAATATTTAAAATTTAAGCATGCAGTTGAAGGCTTCAACTTGAAGCCCACAAATAACTTAATTGATAAGAACATTTTCTTACAAATATGTTTCAAATTGAAATCCTCTTGTGCTTAATTAACTATAGAAAATACTTGCAATTATTTTAATTTTTAATTATAAATAATTCCATTCACTCTTACTATATTGTTTTTAATTCATTGAGAAATACTAGATATACAATAAAAAAAATACTAGATATATTTAAATAGCTTTATATGATAACAAACTAATATACCAAATTATTAGAGAGGATATAAAAATATAAAATCAAAGATTGAAAAAGAAAATTTTATATTCAGATCAGACCTTTGCCAAAGATTATATATATATATATATTTATATATATATATATATCCATGCAAAGCATATGCACTAAAAAAATTACTATTAATTGGATCTGAAGGTATATGAAAAAGAATAGGATAAGATAATATAATATAAGAAAATGGATAAAACTATATATTTTGTATCCTATTTTATTTTTGGTATATTAAAGATATTTAAAAGTAGGATACGGTTAATTTAATTTCTATCCTATGACATTTTCTGTAAATATTGTTATTTTATTTTATCATCGACCAAAATAACCCTTTTCCTTTTCAACATAAAATTTAAGTTAAAGGTATTGAACACTCACAATTTCTACCACCTGAGATAAAAATAATCCTTTTATATTTGACAAGATTGATTCATCCTATGTTAAGAAGAAGAAGAATCATCCAATTAATTGTTTTTATTTGAAGGATCATGCTCCAAGTAACTTCATATCCTATATTATCCTTTCTAAGCAAATGCCAAAGATTACCTAAGATTATTTTTAATAATTCTACCACCCTCTCATCATCTTTTGTAGCCACACCACACACACACACACACAAAAACTCTAGTCTATTTTAAACAAAGGAAATTGTTAGAAAAATTAAGAGAAGTTAATGATCTTTAACTAAAAACTCATTAAGTTTTTATTTATTTTGCAATTATTTTTAAGAGACGGTATTTATTATTTTTGAATTTTAACATCTGCAATCAATTTTTTTATTTTCAATTTGCAGCTTTTTTTGTATAAAAAAATACTTTTTCGATTATCACAATTCTATGGATTTCAACTTTTAAAAAAAAAAAAAAACTCTAAGCGAGTATTTTAATCATTTTTAGAAAATTTATAAATTAACAAAATATTTGGAAAAATAAAACTAAAATATTCCTTATAATCATGTGACTATGTGAGGACAGATTGGACAGTCACGAAGACTTGTTTTGGGACAAAATTGTGTGGAAAGAAAACATTCAAACAAGCATTTGAATAATCTTATTATGTAAATGAGAAAGCAAAAGGGAGAGAAATATGGCATGGAAAAGGGAAGGAAAGGAAAGGACATGCATGCGCCATTACCTCCTCCTGTTTTTCTCCTGAACGGAACGGCTATGAGAAAAAAAAAATACATCTAAAATTTTTACTCAATTTGACCATTTTGTTTCTTTAATTAATTAAAAAAAAAAAACTTGGAAATAGGTGGCAAAATGAACCTGAACCCGAAAATTAGCCCAGAAAAATCCGAATCCGTCCAAACCCGATTTGACCAAAAAGTCAAAAACCAGAATCCGATAAAATCCGAACCCAAAAAAACCCGAGCCTGAGCCCGAATTTAATACTAAAAATAAAAATTATCAAATTGTAATTAAATAGTTTTCTTATAAAGCAGGAACTTTATTTATCAATTTTATTCTAATCTTTTTTTTAATAATTTAATTAAAATTTAAAATTTAAAATTTAATTTATATTTTATATATATATGATAAAATAATAATTTTATCAAAAATAAAATTATATTTTGTACTTATAACTTTAACGTCTCATATATTGATGAATCCACCATTTAAAGATTCTAAACTCATGAAGATTTTAGAGATGTGATATTTTTTTGAAATAAAATATTATTTGTCCTTTATTTATGTTATTTTAAGAGCACCCTTATAATTAGAGGTGCTCATGGGCCAGGTCGGCTTCGGGCCGGGTTTAGGTATGGTATCAACACAAAATATATTTGCCCAAGCCAGGCCCGACCTGAAATATAGATCTCAAATTCTGCCCAAGCCCGCCCATATTTGTAAATGGGAAGTCCAAATCCGTTTAGGCCTGCCCATATTATTTTTTCTAATAAAATTTAAATAAATATTTTTTTATTTTTATTTATTTTTTAGTAATTTTATCTCTTTTTTTTCTTTTATTAAGTTCGAAAACATGGATAACTTAGCATATTTTTAAATGGTTACACTATACTATTATATATATTTATTTTTTGTATGATATAAATTACATAATATATAAAATATAAAAATAATATATCATATAAATGAAAAACGGGTCGGGCTGGGCTTGGGCCTTGATTGTTGGAGCCAAGGCCCGGCCTATTTTCTAAATGGACCTTATTTTTTTTGCCCAAGCTCATATTTCGGGCCTAATATATTTGTCCAAACCTTCCAAAATATGGGTGAACATTCAGGCTTGGACGGGTAGCTCGTCTCTTTAGCAGGTCAACTTATAATAGTATAATAGTGTTTCTTATATTAAAAAATAGATAAAAGCTACTTTTAGAAAAAAGTGTTGCTCTTTGCAACATATATATAGTTTTCTTAGGCACATTATTAAATTAAGTCATCAAATATTTATTTATAAATGTATTATGTCTTTTTAGAATTTAAAAGTATTTAACATAATTGCTAATTTAATTTTGTAATTAATTTATTATTTATTTTATTTTGGATAAGTATTTTTTAAATTATTATTATTTTATTACACTTGATATAATTTAAGATATAATTTACTTTTAGTAACATATCATATCAAAATTCAATATTGGCTCATTTAGTAATATCTTTATTAATAAGAGTTGAATGTTAGGTTCGATTCTTTACATAAGTAAAAAAATTTTACATTTTACAAATATATAAACGGATAGTTGAATGCCAGGGTTCGTCTCTAAAAGTCTCTTATTTGTAGTGAATATAAATTATAATGTATTTACATGTTGAAATTTGAGTTCATCAAATCAATTATTTTAAATATTAATATGATTAATTTATAATATATCATATTTTTTTTATAATAAATTATTTTAAAATTTTATTTTATATAAAAAATTAATTTTATATTCTTTTGGTGCTAACAAATATTGATTTTAATAAATAAATATAATTAAAAATATTATATTATAATAAAAGGTTACTTTTAAAAATAATAATAAAATATTTAATTTATTTTTAAAAGTAAATATTTAAATTACGTAAAAATGATTACATTTAACATAAAATAAAAATGATGTAAAACATACCTGGACCCAACCCGAATGGACCCGAACCCGAATGGACCTGAATCCGATTGAGCCTGAACCCAAATGAGCCTAAATCCGAATGAGCCCGAACTCGAATGGACCCGAACTCGAATAGGACCGAACCCGAGTGAGCCTGAACTCGAATAGACCCGAACCTGAATGAACCCGAACCCGAATGAGCCCGACCCGAACCCGCCCAATTGCCTAGAATTATGTACACTCATATTGTGGGTGAAGAAAAAAATTATTTAAAAAAATTAAGTGTTGCAATTTTTAAGAAATCATATTTTTTTTAAGTAATTTATTTTTAAAAAATATTTTATAAAAAAGTTGAAAAACCAAAAAATATCTTTATTTTATTATTTAACTAGTTTGCAACCTATGCGATGTATGGACTAGTTTTACTTAGACCTAGCAATATTTGACATGACACGAGTACACGACACGAACACGACACAGAAAAATAACTAAAAACACGACACGACACGAAAAAATAACACGAATACGACACGAATGTCTCAAAATCTATTTAATTCGCATTATTAACGTATCAAAGTTTATATAAATATAAAATATCTTAAACACGATTATGACACGACAAAATACACGAACACGACAAGGATACACGAATTGCCAAGTCGAGTTTTACTTATTCAAATATGTGTTTATACATAAAAATTAGTATTTTCCTCATAATTATATATGAATTTTTAAAATTTATAATATATAAACAATATATATCCAATATAACAATGGATAAGAAAATTAAACTTTACTATTATGGTAATGATCAAAATTTTGAAAAAAAAAATGAAAAAATTAGGAGATATTAGATATGTACCAAAAAGCCAAAAAATGAATGTACATATAATATTGTTTTTTAAAATAAGAACATAAAATTAATTTTTCAATGATCAACATACCTTTTAATAAATTATGATATTCATCAAAATACTGGAAAAATACAACAATATCAATTGCAAAATTGGTAACAAAAAAATGAATTGGAAATAATGTGAAAAAATAATATCATCAAAGTAAATAAACAATAAAATCACAAAAGCAATAAACATCTTAAAGAAAAATTAAATATTGAAAAAAAAAAATGATGTAGCACATGTTATTATTTATAGGCTTAAAATGATATTTGTTTCTTTAAAAAAGATATGATTAGTAATATATTTAAAATAAATTTTTTTAAGTATATAGTAAATAAGGTGAATAGATAAATTTTGTTAAATATAAACTTTGACAGGTTTGATAGGTTTTTTTTTTTTTTTTTTTATCATAATATTGCTTTTTCTTTTTAATGATGTAGCACATGTTATTATTATTATTATTTTTTAACCAAGCCTCCGTTATCTCACCCTCCACAATGGCAAAAGCAATTGGCAGTATGTTTCGGTTGCCATTTTGTGCAATAGCTAACAATAATGTTCCTTTGTATTTTTCATATAAGAAAGTACCGTCTATTTGCACAATAGGTTTAAAATAAGAAAACCCTTCAATGCACGACTTGGATGTCCAAAAGAGTCGATGGAATATTCTCTTACCCTGGACCAGTCGATCACCGTGATATGCAGGTACCATTTGCAATTCCAAAATTGTACCAAGAACAAAATGTTGCATTGCACCTAACCATTTAGGTAGCTCATTGTACGATCTATCCCAATCGCCAAATACTTGAATAATTTCATTTTGCTTTGCTTTTCACGCTTTCTTATAGGAGATGATGTATCCATGCTGGATTCGCATCTCAGTGATCAAAACTGAAACGGAGATCTCTGGATTTGCTTGGACCATTGACAAAATGCCTAAACAGATCATGTTAGAATCTAACTTGCAATGATCTTGTGAAATCCTCCCCGATGTGCATATATGAGGCCCTTCATATTTTTTAATCTCCCATGCTTGTTTCTTCTTCATAAATGTTGCTCTTATTCTCTAATTGCACCCTTTCCCATACATTAGACATTTGGCATAATATTTGGTCCGCTCAGATTCAATTACTCTGTAATCTACAGAGTTTTTGATATTATAGTGCTTAATAGCTGAAAGCACAGCCTCTTTCGTTGGAAATTGTAACCCAACACACTGATCAACTGTAGATGGATCAAAAGTCAAAGGCGTAGCAAATGTATGAGCATACTCAGAAAATTCTGGCACTTGCATTGCCTCCAGATCCAGGGTGTGCATATGGGATGCAGCCTCATATGAGGGAAGATCTCCATGAGTGTTGATCTCAGCAGCGACGACGTCTGGGTCAAAATCACTGTTGTCATCACTGTCATTTGTGAATTCGACATCCTCTTCCTGCTCACTAAAGTCACCAACATATTCACCATGGACTCCACATGACGGAACAAGATCAACACCAGCTGGCTCATCTTCCAGGGCGGTAGGAATTGTTTGTAAGACTAATGAATTATGAAACGTTGTAGTTTGAGATAGCGGAACGACTTCTGTGGGAACGTTGTATGTAGTGTGAACATACAACGGTCCAGAATCATCATCTTCTGTGGGAAAGTTGTCTATAATGCGAATATTTGAAGGCCCACAATCATCGTGAACATCCTCTATGTCAGCATATAACTCAAGTACACCAACATTTTCAAATGTCTCGGGAGCATCAAACATGCATCTGACATCATCATCTTCTTCAAGTGAAAATATTCTATATCGGACACATCCTTCACCAATAGAAAGAGAAAGCCTATACTTAATATCTGAAACTCTTTTTCTATTTTCAGCTTTAACTTTTGTATGAATTTGCAGCTTCAGTTCCTCTAATATAACGTCTTCATCAACACGAAAGCTTTTAGGACGTTCACAATCAAAGGTAGCACCTTCATCTGTATTATGAATTTGGCCATTATAGTAGACCAATGCGACCACTCTGTTGCTCATGTTATGTAGTAATGAAACTGAGAATGATGAGAATGGAGGTATTATCACTCAGCAAAAGAAATAAGAAATGGAGAAGGATGAGAATTAAGAGGTATTAACACTAAAAAAAATCTGATTGAAAAACTGGTGTAGGGGGTACTGTAAACCTTCATCAATATTATGAATTTATAATGGTTCATTGTGTTGTACCGGATGACAAATCCCATCCTTTGTACAGGATGAAATCTGATTCCCATTTTTTGGCTAGGGTTAATTGACTTAAATATTGATCACTCATTGAATGAAAAATCTGATGACAAATCCCATCCTTTGTACCGGACTATCCAATTCCAATATTTTCTACAACAGACTGGAAAATAGCTGAAACCTTAACCCTAAATCTAGTCAATAGTCCCATCCATTGCAGAAGGAATCCAATTCCAATATTTTCTGCAGTATTTAATTGACTGAAAAATAGCTGAAACTTTAACCCTAAATCGTTAGTCCCATCCATTGCAGAAGGAATCCAATTACAAGATTATCTGCAGCATTTGATTGACTGAAAAATAGCTGAAACCCTAACCCTAAATCTGGTCTATAGTCCCATCCATTGCAGAAGGAATCCAATTTCAATATTTTCTACAATATTTGATTGCTGGAAAACAGCTGAAACCCTTACCCTAAATCACTAGTCTCATCCATTGCAGAAGGAATCCAATTTCAATATTTTTTGCAGCATAAAATTATAATATGAAATAAAATTTTATTTTATATAAAATTAAAATAAGAAATAAAATCTTATTTTATATAAAATTAAAATAAGAAATAAAATTTTATTTTTTATAAAATTAAAATAAGAAATAAAAGAAATTATATTTTATTTTATTTTTTATAAAATTAAAAAAAAAAAACAAACACCAAGGGAAATCGCCACCCACCATGACGATTTCTCTTGTTTTTTTTTTTTTTTCAAATTTTTTGAAAATACACACTGGAAAATCGCTATGGGGGATGGCGATTTCTCAGCTGATTTTAAAAGTAGCGAATTTTGGACAATAATTTGAAAACAACGGTATTTCGATAAATAAAAAAAAATGGCTATATTTCGATAAAAAACTGGTTTAATAGCATTTCAAATTCAAGATTAGCTTTTTGATAGAATTTAAATATTTTGTTTTGTAATTTAAAACAAATATATACTTGAAGATTAAGTGAATAGATAAGATTTGTTAAATATAAAATTGAAAAAACGTAGATAAATATTTTTTGAAATTTTTTATTTTTTAATTAAATATAATAATAATTTAAATTAAATTTATTTTACGTGTCATCAAGAGGAGATATTCACGTAAGCTGTCATGTCAACGGTGCTTACCAAATAATCATGTACCTTGTAATATATATATATATATATTTATATGATATCATTATTTTTTTTTTTTGTACTTTGTGCAACTGAGTTAGTGTCACTTGACTCAATGATATCAAAATAATTAGTCTTTTCATTAATAATATTAGAATTTGACACGTCTACTATGTGGATGAAAAAAAAGTAATGTTTTTTTAAAAAGAAATTGTGGTTTGAAAAAAATATATACAAAGAAAGGTGCATAGTTTTTTTTTTTTTTAAATGAATAGACATGTATATCTTTAATTTTAAAATTATATATATATATATATATATATTTTTTTTTGTTAATTTTTAATTGAGTCGATGTTACTTAATTTGTGACATTAACTCAGTCATAAATTTTATATATAATATGATGATACTATGTAGACTTGATCACGGGCCGGGCAACCCGCCCGACCCGTATTCGGCAGGGTCTGAGTAGGTATTTTAGTGATCCGGGTCGATCCGGCCCTGCCTGGATCACTGTTTATCCAATAAAAAATATTATTTTTTAAATTTAATTAAAAATATATATAAAAATATTTTTAATATACATGAACAGTGGATATGGACCGGCGGACCGAGCCTGGGTAAAAAGAACAAAAAAAAAATCAGATCGCAGCCCGGCCCGGTCCATGAGCAGATCTAATACTATGATATCCTATAAGAATATAAGGTGTGACCGTGTTAAAACTCGAACACAAGATCATATCATTTATTGTCAAAACTAACGCTTTATCAATTGAGTCCATATTTTGCTGATTTAAGATTTCGAATTTTGTTATATATATATATATATATATATATATATATATATATATATATATATATATATATATATATATACACGATTGTTGAAAATCTTTTGAACTGACAAAAATAATAATCGTTGTTAATTATATTTCCAAATTGCCATTATAAATATTTTTTATTATTAATAATCATTAAAACACTTTAGTTAAATGAATTAATTTGATAATAAATAAAAAAATTAAAAATTTATGTAGAATTGCTTTATCTTAAACGTTTTAATTTTTCACTTTCTTAAAAAGTGAATTAATTTTATTTGATATTTAAAATTAACATTAAACTTTTTTATTTTAATAATTAATTTTGCATTAATATTAAAAATAATATAATAATTTGATATAATTTGTACATGAAATAAATTTTACATGTAAATTTTAGTTAATATGCATGTTATTATTTTTATTTATTTTTAAAATATATAACTATATATTCAAAAATAAATAAATCAAGGAGTATTCACAATGTAAAGAATCTTTTGAATTGATGAAAATATCCATTATTATTCATTATATTACTAATTTTACATTTTAATATTTTTTTAATTATTAAAAATATTTATCTAATTTATAAGGAAGAAATTTAATTTTATTAAAATACTTTCATTAAATGGATTAATTTGATAATAAATAAAAAATAAAGTTTATATGAAACTGTTTTATCTTAAAAGTTTAAAATTTTTACTAACCTTGAAAAGTAAATCAATAATTAAAATTTACATTAAATTTTTATATTCATAATTAATTTTCCATTGATATTAAAAATAATAAACTTCATAATAATTTTCATATGAAACAAATTTTACCAAATTCTAGTTAATATACATTTTAATAGTTTTATTTATTTTTAAAATATACAACTATATATTCAAAAAAAGATAAAATAACGAGCATTCACATGCAAATGCATGTGATAACAAATACTAGTAATATATAAAGGAGACAATTATAACAAAAGGAACTACTATCATATTATTTTTAAATTAAGGTGATGATAGATCAAATTAGAAAGTAATTTTTTATACGAAAACAAAAAACCTAAATACCAAAAAGCTTTCGTAGAGTGTACATGAAAAAGAAAAAGAAGAAGGACAATATTTATCAGAGATATGTAACTATGTAAGTAGTAAGTAGGGGATATTTATGGGGTTGAAAAAAAAAAAAGAAATAAGAAAATCGATTCGAACAATAATGTTCAATTCAATTCAATTTTTATTGTATTCGGTTAAAGTAGTAATAGGCTTATTCGATTTGATTTGGTTTTTGGTTTACAAGTTAAAAAATCGTAATTATTTGAATCGAATTAAATTTTATTTTTAATTAATTTATTTTTAAATTAGAAAAAAATAAAAAAATAAAACCTTTTAAAAGGATAAAATTTAAAAATCGATAAAATGATTCAATTTGAAATCAATGAAATGGTTCGATTTGAAATTAATGGAATTCAATTCGAATCGATTTGATTAAAAATTTTATTCTATTTGATTTTTTAAAAATTAAAATATTATATATTAATCATAATTATAATTACAATTTTTATTTAAAATTAAATCGAAACGTTATTACCCTAACGTGTATATACATATAAACGTAATGATTGATGGGAAGATGTGTAGTTTAAGGGAGAGAGAGAGGCCTCATACTTTAAAACCCCCATGTGGAGACCATGTGGGGGGGACTTGTTTTCCTTATGCCCAAACCCAAAGCCAAAAACCCGTGCCCTAGAATTTCTCTTCTTTGTGGGTCCTCTTTGCCCTCTCAGCTATATCACCATGTTTTCCGGATCCTACCAATCCCCATTCTTTCTCTCTCCCCAAATCAACGTTCTTAAATGATTTTATATTTATGCATTAAGTATATACTGTTAATTAATCAGACGATATCATTTTATTAAAAAAATTTAAAAATAAATGTAGATAATTTTATTTTTAATGAAGTAACATCATCTGATTCACTTATAGTGTATAAATTTATATATTTTTAGTGCATCAAATATAAATTTTTTTTATATATAGATAAATAAAGAAATTAATTCTTAGGTAATTATTTCTACTTTTTATTCTACTGAAGTGCCGAATCATCTGATTACTTTATAAAAAATTATCATTTTTTACTTTCATATTATTTCTATGTAGTTGAACATTTGAAAAAGTATAGCAAAATAGCATTAATGGGATATATATGTGCCTAAAATCTCTTTAAAAGGGAAAAAATATCATCATTTGGCAAATTTCTATTACACATAAATCAAATATATATATATATTGAGTATTTGAAATCTGTATATCCTTTGTAATATCCAAAGTGATCGAGGATTAATCTTTTCCTTTTAAATGTTTTATATTCTTTTACACGAATTAAAACTTATTAAGATCTTATTTATCCCCAAAAAAAAAAAAAACTTAATAAGATCTCAATTTTGGTCCTCATTCTCTATCATTACTATACGACATACTATTCATGATGTTCTCCTTACCTCTTTGCTCACTTCATAAAAGAATCAAAGGAATAAGAAGCGAAATTTCGAAATAAGATAAACTCAAATGACCTGATAACAATTAAATAAAATTATATCATTAATTATATGTGGAATTTTTTCAACAGGTACTAATTAGTAATTAAATACATAGTATATATATATATATATATTTTAAAAAGAAAACAATGTTGACTATTTTTATCTTCGTTTTTCTTTAACATGAGTTGTACGGATATGCAAGATTATCAACAATTAACTTTGGATGTAACATATATATATATATATTTTTATACAAAAAAGGTCGCAGTCTAAAGATAAAGGAAAGGATTGTAAATGTTAGAATTCGAATTTCAGACTTACTGAATGCCAGTTCTGAAAGGTGATTGCATAAACTAATTGAGTTAAATTCTAGATTAGATGTAACATATATTGATTGAATGTTAACAATGGTGAAAGAACAAGGGAAATCATTTCAAAAAAAAAAAAAAAAACCTCAATGCAATCTTCCCATGCTTGGTAAAGTATTACTTAATTATCTGCGAAACTAATGGCACAGTGATCCATATTTCCAGGATACACTTTATTCCCAACAAAATAAAAAGCCTCGAAAGGCAGTTCAGTCTTAAATATAGCACTCCCTACTCTCCATTCTCCCCCCAAGCCCCAATGTTCCTTTTCCTCTCTTCTTTTTTCAGTCTTAAACTTCCACTAAGATATTTTAGTTTGATGTCAGTTGAGAGAAGCAAAATTAATTAATTGTTTTTTGGGGGAAATTTTGGATAAAAAAAAAAACTTTTTTTTTTCACTTAATTAAAATTTTCAATTAATCACAATTTTTGCAATCCAATTCTGGTTTGAAACTTAACCTTCAAACTCATATCCATCAGCTGATTAATAATTAGCATGGCTTTTCATGTTATCAGGAAATTAACAAACCAAGATGCAAAAAATATTTCATTCTAGGGAAAGAGCTTTCCTATGTATGTTTGGTGCAGAAACTCATACCCTCTAAAAAGTATATTATTCATTCTGATTAATTTTTTTGGGATATTCTATTTTATTTTCATTTCCAAAAAAAGTTTTTTCTTTTTTTTTTTTTTTAATTTGGGTCAATCTATAATTTTATGCTTGAAATAAAATCTGATTTTCTCCTTCCTCACAAAGAAAAACTAGAATCTGGGAAGGAGTTGATGAAATGATGAGTCCATTTTGGGAGTTTTGTTTGTATTCATAGCAAGTTACAAATGTTAGGTTTGCATTACATTAAGGGGACCTTTTTATTTGATTTGATTTATTATTTATGCTTTACGAATCTAATATTAAAATATGTTTTTTAGTATAACCCCTAGGGTTTGTGCGGTGGGCCATGCATTCCATGTGCTTGCATGTGCTGTGTCTTTCTCTCATAGACCCACCACTTCTTTTTCCTTTGAGCAAAGAGCAAATAAATGCAGTTTCTGCACATTCTTCTCTTTCTCATCCCCCTCTAATGTTTCTGAACCTCTTTCTTGGATTCTGATACACCTTGTTGGATCTATTGAACTGCTTCACTCTCTGCAACTTTGTTTCTCATACTTCTCTCAACATTATTTTTTAACTCTTTCTAATTTCCATACCAAGAAGAAATTTTAGCAAGGTATGTACTGCTTTTAGTTTCCTATTAGTATATATTTAGTGCTTTAACCTTACACCTTCATATCCTTCTCATGCATCCTGTAATTTTAGTTTTAACTTTAATCTTCATGGGATTTATTTTCCATTTTTACTTCAATATAAGCATTAGGCTGAGAAAGGTGGCTATTCTGATGGTAATTATTATTGAAAGCTTTGTATATAATGAATTTTCAATTTTGTATATATAATAAAGATAATTATACCACATTGGAACTGATAATTTCTTTTGTTTGTGCAGGATGAGTCCTCCTAGTTCACTCAAGCAAGAATTTCTCAAGAAATGGATAACGGGTCTCCAAAGATGTAGCTCATCAAAGAAGAATATGAGTATCTTGGAGAGAAAGAAGGCTATAAAGTTGTCAGCGGATGTAGCCATGGCGTCTGCAAGAAACGGTACAACTTGTTGGAGTCGGGCTCTCATTGCCAATGCTTCCAAAGATGGCAGTGATGACAAACATGTAGTTGAGCAAATATTGGGTCCGGAGACTGAGAGGCTAATAAGAATGAAAAAGGTTACGACAGGAGCAATGGTGTGCAAAAAGAGGATCAGAAGCAAGAAGATCCTGAAAAGGAGTTGCCGAATCCGAAGAACAAGAAAATGTGCACCCCAAGCGGCTCTTGCAACCTCTATTGCGAAAAGGTTGGTTAGGAAAAGAACACAAGTTTTGAAAAGTCTAATCCCTGGAGGAGAACTCATGAATAATGAAGTCTCTTTGATTGAGGAAACTCTAGATTATATCATATCTCTTCGCGCTCAGGTTGATGTAATGCGAAGTCTTGCCAGTGTTTCAGAGCTAGTGAATCATAATTAAGAGCATTAATGGTAAATTGCTCTTTAGTTATTTAGTAGGCCCAACGCCTTGTCTAGCTAGATGTAGGAAAAGTGAAGCTGGAACAGTTGAGGCATGCATGTACAGATGAATTATATATATGTAAATCAATCAAGGCTTTAATTTCAATCTTCTTCAAGTCATTGTTGAGTTGCATTGAGTTTTTAATCACAATTATATGTTTCTTATATATCATAGTTGCTATGTCTTAACTACTCTCTGAAACCAACTAATTATGCATCATCTTATACTAATTCTTTAATTTCTTTCGATTTCGCCTTTTTTTTTTATAATATAGAATGTTCCATAAGTCTTCAGCATAGGAGAAAAATGATAATGAGGTTGGTTTGATTCAACCACAAGAAATATAATGAGCAAAATATGTAAATGAGTGTAAAAAAGGGAAATGGTTGGAAAAAGTACTAATTTACTTTCATTTACTTTAATTAGTATCTTGAAAAAGTATACATTAGAAAGAAGAACATTTAGCTACTAGATCATATGATGTTTGGTGTGCAGGTGGAGAGAGAGGGGAGAGATAGGGAAAATGTGAGGGATATAATTCGGTATGAATGCATGCGAATCAAAAAGGCTTACCATTTGGAGTATTTCTTAAACAGCTGTGTTATTCTTTTTTGTGCTTATTTTGATTAAGAAATGATCGGATGGCTTTGTATTATTGAGGTATATGTAAGAAGAAAAAATGTTGCAGGTGCAATAACTTGGCGTCTGCCAATGGATTTAGAATCTTCAAAGGGCGAATGTGGCTGATGTGCCAACAAGAGACTTCAGAGAAAAAGTTTTGGACACATTGGAGTGCCCGAATGTGATTTAGAGTGTTCAAAGGGCGAACGTGGCTGATGTGCCAACAAGAGACTTCAGGGAAGAAGTGTTGGAAAAGTTAGTGGTGTGCCCGAAAGGGGTGTTGGGCACTTTGTGATTCTGGAACCTCCCTCAAATGATTGTCTGTCCTCCTACTATCAGCCTACAAGAGGTTAGAGGACGCCAAAAGTAGTCTTTTGGTACACGCTTTGTATGAGATTTTTAGTAGTCAAAGTGTTTGTATGAGGTTTTTAGTAGTCAATTATAGTAAGAGTGGGGTGAGTTTAGAGAAAAGCTTTGATCTATGAAGTAAGAAGCTATCTCTAAACTAACAGTGCCATATTTTAGTAAAATGAAAGGCTAAGATTTTGCCATGTGTCCTGATCCGGTACTTTTGATCAAATGGGGTTTTGAAGATAGGCTTTGTTCAAGCCCATTAAATCAAACCCAAATGGAGAAAAGATGGATTGGACAGCACTTGAACCCTTGTTCGACTATGTTGGGCCTAGTCAAAGACTAACCCTGACAAAGAAAAAAGTTGCCGTTCGACATGTTTCACTGAAAGCTATAAAAACTGCACACCCATGCAACATCTTCAGTTCAAAGCATGTTTAACATGATTGTGACAACTGCAAAGAAAACATTGAAGCTGCTTTAAAAAACCCAAGAATAATTTGCTCTTATACATATCTTTATCTAGCTAGGTAATATGTATATTATTAGCTCCTAAACTTAATCTTAAAAAATTTACATTATTCTATTGAGGGCAAGATTTGTTGAATTTAACTTGAAATATAAATCTAATTTTGGAGGGAAATGGGGGGATACCTCGGACTTGATGAGGAAAAGAAAATGAGATGTAATGTTCTTTCACGAAGTTAATGTGTGCAATTCGCATATGTAGCAATCGAAAAGAGTGCGGGATGATGATTTGCTTGAAATGGTAAAAATTGTGATTGATCTGTCAAACATTGTCCTCAGAATCTGTGCACCGAAAAACAGCTATGCCATGATTTGATTGATGCCTGCATTCATTTTAACTAGTTTCGAAGAGTTTGAAATATTCAATGGAAATTGGAAAAGGGCATTTACTTCCAAATTACTTGTAGAATTTGTCAACAATGAGAGTTTACTTTTTACTAATCAATTCAAATTAAGCGCCTCAAAAAGAAGAATCTCATGTCCCTTACCACATAACTTGTTCCCACTTTAGTTTAATCCAATGTCATGTATAATTACATCATTGATTTGTAAATTCAAATTTACAACTGTAAACACTAATTAATTTAATAAAAAACCTTGATAGAGAGACGGTTTATTGGTGTGTAGTAAACTTACTCAAAAGTCGAGTAGTTCGTTCGGCCTGACAGGTCCGATTAATATTCAATCGAGTTTGGATAGAATTTTTTTTTTTTTTTATTTCGAACCGACCCAACTTGAATTATTGTTTTAATTTAATTTTAAAAAAATATAAAAATATTAATATAAAAATAAATTTTAATATTATTTAAACAATAAAATGAGCCGGTGAGTCGGCCGAGTTCGCCTATAGTCAAACTTGAATAAGGAAAATAAAAAATATGAAGCCGCTACCTGATTCTATTCGACCCATAAGCATGTCTAGTGTGTAGTCCATAAGAACATAAAGATCACAATTCTTAAACCTTAATTATACATCGGTAATTAAAAGGAAAATGTGAAATTTAATTTCAAGCAACATCACACCATTTTACACTTTTCAAATGCTAGGTCTTGAGACAAAAAAGCATGAGACACAAAAAGTAATAAAAATCAGATCCATGACCAACTCATTTCGATCATCATGTCATGAACATTGATCATTAGCTGATTCAAATTCCAACTATTATAGTTGAAAGTAGAATTTAGTTTATTGGGATTGTGTTCTTTCAGTCCATATGATTTGTTGCCTCTTTCTACAAATGATAATCATATATATATATATATATATATATATATATATAAATCATTTGGCTTTCTTTATTGTGTGGCTTGGCCGGGTGACCAAGACTCATTTGATCAAATTTCTTCCTTAATCTCGTATTATGCTCGCCAGCTAATTTTCTTCCATTCGTCTAAAGATAAAAAAGCACTTCAATTATTAATCATTCATGTTGACTGAGCTCGCTGTTGCATTTCTTCTATAATTACCTCTTCCCCATTTCCCACCTGTTCACTTCTTCAAATAGACGTATATATATGTATATGTTTAGTATACACACATGCAAGCTAATCATCATATATATATATATATATATATATAAGGTAAATTTGTCCAAAGGTCGAACGATATTGAATTGGATCTGGATATAAATTTTTTAATTTAGGTCGGTTTGAGTATAAAAAAAAAAAAAATCTGATCACGATCTGATTTATGGACAAATCTAAATCTAATATAAGATCCAATGTCTGATTTACCTAACGACAAATGCCTCTAATATGCCTAATTGATTTGCCTCTTGAGTAGTGTTTTTCTAAAAATAAAAAATTTCATTCCAAAAATATCGGCCTTGATTCCGATTTCAACTTAGCTAGCTAATATGATGAGTCTAACTAATTAACTCTCCTAATTGCTTATTGAAGCATGATATAATAGTTCACATTATGAATGTGAATATTTATCAGACTGATCATATAAAGATTTTCAAGTACTATAGATTTACAATTTGAGATTAAAGCTTTTAAAGACCACCTGATTTAGACCCGAAAATTTGCTAGAGTAGTGATGTTGGAGCTCGAGACACATCAAATGGAGCTTACTCAAGATTGCAAGGCCCACGGGGGCCAGCCACGCCCCTCCAAAGCTTTCATTAAATCATATCTTTTTTAAAAGGCAAAATGAGAAGTATTATTGAGAGGAAAATAACTCGAGTTTTCAACAATGAGAAAATTAAGGTACAAACCCAGAAAAATGAACCACAATAAAGGAACAAGCTATGCCATCCAGAAAGAACAACAATGCCCCTACATGATTATCCAAAACTAAAGCCCCATCAACACAGTAGTAGAGGTAGAGGTGGCAATTAGGCGGGTTTGGATTGGTTTTTTCGGGTTCAAATTTTATGTCATTTATTTTATTTTATATTAGATGTAACATTATTACATCATTTAAATGTTTAAATTCAAAAATAAATTATTATATTTTAGTAATTTTTTGTATAATATGATTTTTTTAATTATATTTATATATTAATATCAATATATGTTAACACCAAAAATATATAAAATTAATTTGTTATATAAAACCAATTTGCTATATAATTGATTATAGAAAATATGTTATCATATCGATATTTAAAATAATTGATTCGATGAATTCGAATATTCAACATACAATATAATTTTTTTCATGCATATATATAAATATAATTGTACACACTAATAATTAAATCAAAATGAGAAAATGGCTATATTTGAAGAAGAAATTAGATTAAGGTTTAAGAATTGGTACGACAATGCAAAAAAATATTATTATCAGTTATTGCTCAATTATTTATCTTAATGATTTAATCTTAACTTAAAACTAAATTTTTTAAGAAATTATAATAAAAAATTACTTGTCATATATTATATATTTTAATAATTTATCATTTAAATAATAATAACCAATGAAGATGAGATGATATAATGATTTGTAGACATGATAATTTTAGACACGATAATATCATATGACTCGTGAATGACACGGAATATATAAAATAATATCATGATCTTATTAATTAATGTTGATTAAAGAAAAAATAATTACTTAAAAAAGAAATTTGTGGATTCTAAAAGAATAAGGAGTGTGAATAAACTAATTAAGTCTAGGCATTAAAGAAAAGCAAGCAATTAGAAATATAACTATATAAGTTTCATTTGTTGGATCTCATACTAACTGAGTTTTTGATTTCTTAATTTTTTATTTATTTCATTATCTTATATAAAGTTAGTAGTATGATTGTTTGTAGGCTTGTAATCATTAATTAATAGTATAACTTTTAATATATTATTTTAAACAACTTTTAAACATATCACATATGCAAACATATGGGAGAAAATAAATAAATAAAATGCTACATCAAAATTTAAGAACAATGAAATATATAAATAAAAAAAAATCATCATTTTAATACTTTTAACTTTAAAAAAAATCTCTTTTAGATGATTTTTCAAAAAAAATTATCATTTTATTCTTTACAGTTTTAAGATAGAACATTATCTTTTATTCACAACTCAATTATCTACATATAGATTAATTTTTCTTATATTATTACCTTAAGACGGGTTTAATTTTTAAATTAATTATTGACAATTAGAAAATAGACATTTTCATTTAGATCGTGGATTCACCAAAATATGGGAGATTAAAATTACAAGTAGAAAATATAATATTTTGATAAAATTATTATTTTAATATATATATTAATTTTTAATTTTTAAATAAATCAATAAAAATAATTATAATTATAATAAAATTGATAATTAAAGTTTTATATTATAAAAAATTATTTAATTACAAATTGATCATTCTTACTTTTAGTATTTAATTCGGGTTTATGATTGGGTCGGTCTCGGGTTCGGATCAGTCTCAGGTTCTGGTCTTTTCGGGTTCGGCGTTTTTTGGGCTCGGGTTTTTTCGAGTTCGGATTTTTTCGAGTTCGGATTTTTTCAAGTTAGGGTCATTTCAGGCTCGGACCATTTCAACTTCAATTTTTCTCGAATTCTAGTTTTTTATTTTTTTGTCAAATCAAATTTAAATGGATTCAAATTTAAATTTTTCAAAAGGATGTTTGGGTACAGTTTCGTTTTGACACTTCTAAGTAGAGGTAGCCCATGCAAGACAAAACAAAAACCACTTGAATAAACAACATGTCTTACTATAAAGGACCTATACAGTATGAAAAGAAAAGGAATTGGATACTGTATCTGATCAAATTCACTTCTACAAATAAAACATTTAAAGTGGAAAAGAAAATACTATAGAAAATAGCCTCTAACTATTTCTGTTCGAATTCCATCAACTTGACGCACTGACAGTGTATAAGACTCATACATTATCAGTGAACCACAATGAGACACCTCATTAATGAGCATAACAAAAAATAAGGAAGAATTTATAAATAAATAAATATTAATGAGGTGTCTTATTTCTTTCTATTTCTATATTTATTTATAAGTCCTTCCTTGTTTTTTGCTTTGTTCATTAATGGAGTGTCTCATTGTGGTTCACTGACAGTGTATGAATCTCATACAGTCTCATACACTATCAATGCATCAAATATAAGCTCATCTAATCAAATTCACTTCTACAGATAAAACATTTAAAGTGGAAAAGAAAAGACCATAGAAAATAGCCTTTAACTATTCCTGTTCGAACTCCAATTTATTAATAATGAAGTCATGATCGCCTTCAAAAGTCAGATCGTGCAGTTTGCTAATTTCCAAAATTTTGCCTCACTTCTGAATAAGCTATTTCTAGATCGAATATTATCATCCCTAATATAAGCATCATCCTCAAAGATTTCAGGAGAATAAGATAACAACACATTAGCTTTGGAATTCCTCTTTTTTCCTAATCCTATTATAATTTTTGCATTTTTTTTCTTAAATCATATCCATCTCTTCATTATATCATATTCCTTATTTGGTTGGGATATTTTATAAAATCCAACAACAATCATCTCTTTTAATATTGCACATTGTAGAGCTAGCGTTCTTTGATAGAAAAAGGAAAGCATAGAAAACAAGCAAAATGCGATGTGCCGAGAAACAGCAGAGAGACCTGAAGTATTAAGTGCAACGACAGGTGGTGGTAGGCAAAGTGAAGGAAGTAGAGAGATGGCGGAATAATGCTAAGTAGGATGGAGAATAAGGTTGAGTAGAGAAATAGAGAAGAGAAAATTAGAGAGAAAGTTTCCCAAATGTCCCAAAAGTCCCTTCAATGAGTTGTGTGAGCTTTTATTATAAGTGTCAAGAATAAGAGTTACACAATCAAGCATTGAATATGAATAATGAAAGAGATTGTCAGTTACTAAAATATTAATGCATTGTTTGATGGGAGTTTAGATTATTGATAATAGCGAATAGTGAACAAGAGTTCACTATCTGTTCTGAAATGAAGAAAAAAGCATTCATACTTCAGGGAAAAATTAAGAAGAGAATCTCTTAACTACCTCCATATCTGATCCACTAACCCACCTCTCCAGAACATCCTAATAGTGAAATTAACCCAAGAATCCTACCATATTTCAAGGTTATTTCTAGTTATACTTTGTGAAAGTGTTGTTCTGTGAATGTGCTATTCCGTGAAAAAGCTATTTTGAAAATGAGCTTTTTTGAAAAGATAGTTGTTCTAAGCTAGAGTTGTTTTGAACAAGAGTTGTTATTAACATAAGCTGTTTTGGACAGGATCTGTTATGAATATGAGTTGTTCTAAACAAGAGCTATGCTGTGAAGAAACCTTCGATAAAGCATCTTTGTTACCTATTTTAGATTACCTTTACTATTGTACGCGAAAGTGTAATTTCTTGTAAAACATTTTTATTGATCTCTGAAAAAAATATATATTAATAATCAAAATCAAGTATCTACACATAAAGTGAAATCTTCGATAAATCAACTCAATTTAGAGTTGAGAATACTTTTTTTTATTTATGGAAAAACCAAGAGTTTTTCTAACCAAAAAAAAAACCATCACTCGAGGTATCGATCATCTGTACATCTATCACTCGAGATGGCCGTCTAACATTTATTTTTTCAGGGTTTTCCTTGATATGGATTTTAGGGTCTAGAACAAGAAACCTTCTCTTCTGTCGCTTAAAGCAAAATTTAATGCGGATATGTTCAACAAACACAAAGCTAAATTCGATGAGATATCATATATTTGCTCAACAAAACAAAGAAAAATAACAGAGTCACGGACTAAAGGAGTTCAATTTGGTAACCCTATGGCACCGACACATTGTCAGCATAGTTTAATGCAACACCCCCAGCCCTATGGTCGTGATTTTATATGACCCAAAAGCCCTCATCATTTCAGGCTCAAGTCAACTCAACCCATTTTCTTATTACAACTTAGGCCCAGTCTTGGAGCTGAAAACGAATTTATTGAGTTTGCAAGCTAAATTCAACTCACTTTTGAGTTTAGAATTCGTGTGTAGATAAGCCTAATAGTACCTATGGTTCAAGATAAGACCAATTATATAAGGCTATATAACGAGAGTGATGCTGATTATTGAGTCAGGTGCATAAATTATTCGACAAAATTTTTATTAGTCCCCCGCGTTAAGGATGCTATTAGCCAACTTGTGAAGGAAATTGATAGGATGCGGACCACCGAGAGTTAAATAAACTACTTCAACTTTAAAGTTGGTTCCATTTCAAGAGACAAATTAAGCATTGATGGGAGCATGCTTCTTTACATAGTTACTTTGAGCTTTGCTAACTAGCAAAGCAAATGGATGAATATTGGTGCATTGGCACTAGACTTATCGCCTGATTCTGTTGGTTATAATAAACTAGACCTTGCAATTCGTATATCCTGATGTGTTTGTATATATATATTTTTTTCATATCATAATCGTGTTTAAGGTGTTTTACATTTGTATAAATTTTGACGTGTTAATATTTGTGTTATATAAAATTTTAACATATTTATATATTCGTGTCGTGTTCGTATCTTTTTTCATGTCGTGTTTCGTATCATGTTTTAAGTATTTTTTTTTTCGTATTATGTCTAATATTATCAAGTTTACAATAAACATTGAGATATAGGCATCCAATAGCTCATAAAGTAATAGCCTGTCACGAGTCTAATGAAAACACCTTTAACCAAATCTCCAAAAGTTAATAATTTTTCTTCAACGAAATAGAGTAAAGGTGACCCCTTAATACATTTTTGTATAGAAAAAGCTACCCAACAAATACCCTTACCCCAATTTAAATACAAAAAAGCTAACCTTTAGCAAGATTATTTGAATTGTTGCTAATCACGCAA
Organism: Fremontodendron californicum; assembly: GCA_030761205.1. Classification (NCBI taxonomy): domain Eukaryota; kingdom Viridiplantae; phylum Streptophyta; class Magnoliopsida; order Malvales; family Malvaceae; genus Fremontodendron; species Fremontodendron californicum. Next base: position 21,487,825 of record JAULJL010000014.1, on the reverse strand, counting down.
GCTTTATTCTAATAAAAGAAATGCTCAAGTTCAATGATACTTGTCTATTATATATATATATATATATATATATATATATATATACCTCTATTATACTAAAATTATCCTTAAAAGGTGTTAGAAATTGAAACCTACGATGGTGTGCTTTGGAAGGTTTTTTTCTGTTTTTTTGGTTGGCTGATGGTGTGTTTTGGGTGGGTTTTGTGCGTGTTTTGGGTCGGCTGAAACTTATTTGTTTTTGGGCCGTTTGTTCTGGCATGTGTTTTTTGTCATTTAAGTGGGTTGTGGCAGTTTCTTTTGGGTTTGGTTCTGAAAGTTTTTTTTTTTTTTTCTATCCGAAAGATAAAAAAAAAAAAAAAAATTGAGTGGGGAGAAAGTTTACAGAGGTTGTCTTAATTAGTGTTGTCAAATCCGTGTTTTCTCCAATGTATGGTTGAATATGTATAAAATGATAATTTTATCTTTGAATTAAATTAATAATATTTTATTTATATTATATTTAATACATATTACAAAAAATTAAAATAAATTAAAATAATAAATTATTTTAAAATCATTTTAAAAAATGAATATTTAAAATATTTAATAAATTATACTTAAAAATAATATTTATAATTATATTGAAAATAATATTTTTAAAAATATAATTTACAAAATAATATTTCTAACTATATATTTTATACATCATATTTAATATTAAAGAATAATATTTAAATATAAAAATATTTACATATTATATTTATATAAACTTTTTATATTTTTTGGAATTTATAAATAATATTTTATATTTAAAAATATACTAAATTATATTTAAAATATTTTTTTCTGACCTATAAATATCAATATTTTCTCTCTCCTCTCATTTTTCATCCAATCCCGCTCTATCTCTACCTCACTCTTTCTCCTCACACATGTTATGTTCAGCAAATCATGTATAGACCTGCTCATGGGCTCGGTAGGCCCGGCTCGTTTTAGGCCAGGCATGGGCAAAGAATTTTATGATCCGAACCAGCCCTAATCATTGTTCACATATTAAAATAATAATATTATATTTACATTTAATTATAAAAATATTAATATAAAAAAAAAATTTTTTAATATGATGAATAGTACCCTTGGGCCGACGAGCCGGCCCGAACCTGGGTAAGGAAGAAGAGAAACTTTTCGGGCTGTGGCCTGGCCCTGAACAGGTCTAATCATGTATCAGTTCTCTTTCATGAGCATGCATTAATTCTTTTGATGTGACGGAGCTAGAATAAAGCAATGATATAAGAAGAAGCACCCAAAACCTCTATGCACTTATGAAAGACAGCAAATATATTGAAGTATAAAATGTTTGGTATTATCGTCATAACAATAACAAGCTTTTGAACTACTTTTTGTTTATTATTAACACTTTACACTACTTTTTTTCATTCTCGTATGTAAATATAATCGTGTTGAAAAATCTTTTTTTTTTTATACAATAAAATATGAAATGAAAGATATTTCCTCTTGCTCTCTTTAAATTTCCCTCGTAATCTCTTAAAATCATTTCAAAATCAATTAAAATAGTCCTTAAGTATAAGAATTTAATTAAAAAAATAAGATTCTTTTTGTCTCCACGAAAAAGTTGAAAGTTGTTAGTATTAATTTATCATATGTCATGCTAAATTTTTGTAAATTTAATCTTTATAACATTTTTTTAATTTTTTATATAATCAAATTATAAGTTTTTCAGGAAAAAATACAAAAAAATTGTTTAATTTAGAATGAATTATAAATTATTATGTAATACATAAATTATTTGATTTTTTTATAATTGGATTATCTAATATTAAATCATCATCATTACAATTAAAATCTTAATACTCTATCAACTAATCACATTATTATTTAATTATTAAAATTTTGAATTTTATAAACAAAATTTTAAATTTATTATATTATCTATTTTTATTATATTAATGTATTAATATTTAAAATATATTTTAAAATATTTGTCTCAAATTTCTAATCAATTGCTAAAAAACAGTGTATTACAAATAAATGTTTGGTATTAAAAATATTTAACCCAAAAACATTTTTAAATACATCTTTTTTGACTATATTTAGCTCATTATTCGATTAATATCTAACCCAAAATCTTAATATTTTTTATTAAAGAATTATAATAATTTTCAATTAAAATTTTATTTAATTTATTTTTTAATTCAAAAATAACAATTAAAATCTTAATACTCTATCAACTAATCACATTATTATTTAATTATTAAAATTTTGAATTTTATAAACAAAATTTAAAATTTAATATATTATCTATTTTTATTATATTAATCTATTAATATTTAAAATATATTTTAAAATATTTGTTTCAAATTTCTAATCAATTGCTAAAAAACAGTGTATTACAAATAAATGTTTGGTATTAAAAATATTTAACCCAAAAACATTTTTAAATACATATTTTTTGAATATATTTAGCTCATTATTCGATTAATATCTAACCCAAAATCTTAATATTTTTTTATAAAAGAATTATAATAATTTTCAATTAAAATTTTATTTAATTTATTTTTTAATTCAAAATTAACAATTAAAATTTTAATACTCTATCAACTAATCATATTATTATTTAATTACTAAAATTTTGAATTTTATAAACAAAATTTAAAATTTATTATATTATCTATTTTTATTATATTAATCTATTAATATTTAAAATATATTTTAAAATATTTGTCTCAAATTTCTAATCAATTGTTAAAAAACAGTTTATTACAAATAAATGTTTGGTATTAAAAATATTTAACCCAAAAACATTTTTAAATACATCATTTTTGAATATATTTAGCTCATTATTCGATTAATATCTAACTCAAAATCTTAATATTTTTTATTAAAGAATTATAATAATTTTCAATTAAAATTTTATTTAATTTATTTTTTAATTCGAACATAATAATTTTAAAATCTCTCCAACTAAAGCATTATTTTTGAATTTGTATTCGAATATATAAAAACCAATCCTAAATTTTAAATCAAGTTGTTCGAAATTGAATTACATAATTTTGAATTAAAGAAACTACCACAAAAGGTATTGCTAATTACCCATATCTAATAAAATCTTGCTCTCATATCTGTCATTTTTAAGAATGTGCAAGTTGAATCGAATTAGAGGATATTAAAAATATCTTATTATACTAGTTTATAACTATTGCAATGCACAAATATTGCACTAATATCGCACGACATAATTTTAATTTTTTAAATATGTATGTATGTATGTATGTTTGTATAAATATAAATTATATTAAATAAAAAAAGTCAAATATAAAAAATATAGATTAATTGGTTTAACTCTTTTTTTCATTTTGTTATAGGGTCAATTTCATAATTATTTGACAATTTTTAGACAATTTTTTTTACAAAACATTAATTTTTGTAGTATCTCTTCTTTTACTGATTTGAGTGTTTTCATCTATCGGAGAGTGAAGATAATATCACTTAATAATGTCAAACTTGTTATCAATTCCGAGGATTACTTTAGAATTCGAGAGATAATAAAGAAATAAAACAAAATCTAAAGCAATGTTATCGTCTATGAGAAAAGTGGGTGTTGTTTCTAGTTTTGTAGATAATCGCGTCATAATAACTTTTACTTTGTGTTCTTTTTTTAAATATCAATCAGAAGATACGTTAATTTCTATTACTAAGAACTACCAACATGTGTCTTCTATCAACAAGAATTTTGATAACATTAAACGTACTCTTAACCTGCTTCATATTAAGTTTGATATAAAAAATATATATAAAAGTTTTCGGGAAAGAGCCAACTGTTGTTGTTGAAAAAAAAAAAACGGAAACACTAATACTGTTGAAGAGAAAGTAAGTGAAAATATTGAAACGAAAACGACAATAAATGAAGTATTTGTATAGTTATGTGAATAATTTTAGACTATTATGTGAACTTGTTTTTATGTTTTCTTGTTGAATGAATTTTGAGGACATAGTTTTGATTTAGACTATATTAATATATATTTCAGTTTTGATCTTAAAAGAGAAGTAATTTTTTTCTTTTTTTAAATTTAATTTAGAATTTGAATTTGAATCTATACTTTATATATTAAAAAAAAATCCCCTAATGATGTCTTGGCTTGACACGTGTTGAACTCTTTTGCTCGATACGTGTTGAGCTCATTTGCTCGACATGTGATTAGTTTTTCTTTTTTAGTTTTTTTTTAAATGATTTAATTAAAAAGATTTCCCGCAAATTAACCCGTACGTCTAGTTTAAAAATAAAAAATAAAAAAAATTATTTTGTTATTTATTTTTAGTTAAGTATTTGTATTTTATTTTTAAATAATTTATTTAAAGGAGTTGGTCCGAACGTTGACTTGCGAGTCGATAAAAATTCGTACTTAACTCGCTTAGAAAAAAAAATTAAAAAAAAGTTATTTTATTAATTATTTTTACTTTTTTTTTTTGTTTTAAGTTTTTTTAAATGATGTACTTAAAGGAGTTGGCCCGCATGTTAACTCGCATGTCGATTTAAAATTCATATCGATCCGTTTAGACTAAAGTTAAAAATATTATTTTATTAATTATTTTATTTTTATTTTTAAATGATGTATTTAAAGAGCTGATCCGCACATTGACTCGCATATCGATTTAGAATCTGTACTCGACTCGTTCGGGAAAAAAAGTTAAAAAAAATGAACTTGGTGTTAATCAATGTGACACACATGTTAAACTCATTTGCTTGATGCCGAGCTTTTTTTTTTTACTTTTACTTTTTTTATTTTTTAGTTTTAGTTATTTTTAGTTTTAAGTCAATCCAATGAGAGAATAAAATAAACTACAATTTTATTTTGTTACTTTTCTTAATTATTTTTTACCTCCTATAAATAAAAATATACACTATACAATAAGGTCTAAATATTTTTTAAAAATGTATATAAATAACATTTAAAAATACATTTATATTATGTAATTTATAAATAAACAATTATCATCAATTTAATTTTTATAATTAGTAAAATATAATTATATTAATATTACTATTATTACAATTTAAAAAAAATAAACAATTTAAATAAATAATTATTATTTACTAAATTTAATTTAAAATTAATTAATTATTATTAATTAATTACAAAATTTAAAAAAAAAAAAAAACTCTAACGAAGTGGAGGGCTTAATTCTAGTATATATCAATGTTAACTTCAATGATACATGTCTACTTCCCTTTTTTTTTTTTCAATGTTGCCCGAGTGTGCATGCTTAGATTATAATGTTTCACAATTCTTCCATCTTTCTTTTTTTCCCTACCTTTTCTAAACTTGTTTGGCTATAAACTAATTTGATGGCCCTAGCAACACAGCTCTAGCTTCAATATATTGTTGTCATTTAAAAATAAAAAGGAAAAGGGCTCTTTGATTTCCCTTTATGATTTTCATCTACTAGTCTATCCATTGCCTCAGAAGTGCTTAGCATGTGTAGTTTCTCATTGAATCTTTGAGGACCTCCCACCCAATTACAATCTTATTATCTCTAAAAACTCTTATAATTCTTAGTAGGGTTTCTCTTTGTTTGCCATTAGACATGTCTAAGAATCGGATTATTCATTCGGTATGATAAATTTGATCAGATTTAGGTCGATATTGGATAAGATTTTTAAAGTCCGAGCTCAATTCGAACTTATTTTTTTAATTAAAAAATATTATTTTTATTTTTATTTTATACTTTAAAATTATTTAAAAATATAAAAATATGATTTCAAATAATATATAAATATAATTTTTAAATATTTCAATATTAAAAAAATAAAAAATGGACTGAATCAGACCGAATCTTGGACAAAAGTTTTTTTCTTACCAATCGAACTTTAACTTAATATGAACCAACTCATGAACATTTACTTAGACTTGTCAATCTGACCCAAACCCGAAAAATTCGACCAATCCACTCGAATCCGACCCAACTCGATTTGACCAGAAAAAGTGAACAACCGAAACTCGAAAATGACCCGAACCCAAAATGATCCAAACTTAAATTAAGTACAATTTTATTCTGAAAAACATTAATTTAATAAAAATAATAATTATAACATAAATTATTAATTTATTTTAATTTTATAACTTATAATTATCATTTTGGTGTTTGATAAAATATACAATTACTATTTGGTATGTATAAATTTATCATATATTTGTTATTTTCTCTACATGTAAAATAATGCAGTGATTATACATGTGCAAGTACAGCATAAGATCTATGATTATACTATTATGACAATTCTTTTACCATGTGATTAGTTGAAAACTTTTTGAATTGCTATTGTTCTTTAGTTTTTTTTTTTTTTTTTTCATAATGAAAGGCAAATATTGTTAAAAATATTATTTTTAACCATTTTCGATGGTTTGATCAAATGTCTGGGAGCAGGAACAAACCCTTATTGCTATGTTTTGAACATGAATTTGAAATTTTTGATTTCATTTGCTATATAAATTATGAAAATGAAATACATACATTATGTATAAATTAGTTAAGATTCAATATGATTATATATGTGAAATGTATAAAAACACTAATTTCAAATTCACAAATATCTATAGGTATTTCAAATTCACCATTAAATAAACATCCAACAAATCCATGAATTTGAAAAGAAAAAAAAAATTATGAATGTTACATTTACATGTGTTTTATTATACAATTTACACTATTTTTGAAATCCAAATTCATTTTTTTGAAATCTAAATTCTCAAACGCAACCTATATGAACTTGAAGAGATATTACATTAGAGTTTTTCAATGGATGTTCATTTCAGTTGACTCCTACTCAAATGATTTTTTTTTTTTTCTTCTGAATATCAGTATCAATAGTTCTTAAACAAACAAAGAATACACTACCATGTTAATCTTCCACTGATAAATTGAAGGATTTGGAATAGACAATAGAAATAAACTCTGATTACATGTTAAAATAATCTTTTAAATACATAATAATTTCTTAAATAAATTTATAAAATATTATATCAATTATGATAATCTTATAATAAGATTTAAAATAAATTATATATTTTAATTGTCATGAATATAATTTTGTTAATCTTATAACATCCTTACATTATACATATTATTTAAAATTTTAAAAATATAATCTATTCTCAAGTAATTTAAAATAAAGGGTTTAATACTAAATTAGCCCCTGTACTTTATATCTTTTGTCCGTTTGGTACCTGAACAAATTTTTTTGTCACTTTGGTACTCGAACTTTTCTGCCGTCAATCAAATTGGCCCTTTGCCTAACACAGTTAGTTAATGGCTGACTAGGCAAAAAACCAACCAATCAGAGGCTGACACGTGGCAAAACTGCCACATCATTAGTGCCACATCATCATATAAGAAAAAAATTCAAAAAAAATTTAAAAATTATAAAAATCAAAATAATAAAAATTTTAAAAAATCAAAATTAAAAATTTGAAAATTTCATATATTTTTTTAAAAATTATAAAAATAAAAATTAAAAATAAAAATTGAAAACTTTATATATATATATATATATTTAAAAATCTGTAAAAAAAAAATTAAAAAAATTAGAAAAAAGAAATCTGAAATTTTTTAATAAAAATGAAAAAATTTTGAAAAAAATCTATTTTTAAATTTAAATTTTCTATTTTTTTTTAATTTCGAATTTTCATATATATTATAAAAATAAAAAACCAAAATTCAAAATAAATTATAAAATCGAAAACTTTATATATATATATATATTCAAAAATCTGTAAAAAAAAAAATTAAAAAAAAAAAGAAAAAAAAAACTGAATATTTTAATAGAAATAAAAAAATGAAAAAAAAATTCTAATTTTTAATTTTTAAATTTATATTTTTTTAATTTCTAATTTTCATATATATTTTTTTTAATTTGAAATTTCTATATTTTAAAAAATTATTTTTTCTTTTTAATTTTGAATTTTTCAGATTTATCTTTGGGTTTTTTATAATTTTTTAATTTCTAAATTAAAAAAAATAATTTTGATTTTTTAAAAAAAAATCAATTTTTTATTTTTTATTTTTTTTAATAATTTTTTTGAATTTTTTGAAATTTCCATTCATGGTGACGTGGCACGAATGATGTGACAATTTTGTCACGTGTCAGGCTCTAATTGGTTGTTTTTTGCCTAGTCAGCTATTAACTAACGGTGTTAGGGCAAAAGTCCAATGTGATTGACGGTAAGAAAGTTCGAGTACCAAAGTGACAAAAAAATTTCTTTAGGTACCAAACAGAGAAAAAGCCTAAAGTACGGGACTAATTTAGTATTTAACCCTAAAATAAAACACATAAGATAGGTTGTTAATAATGATACCTATATTTTATCATAATGATTTGTACGTTACCTTATAATAATATCTTATCATGTAATTTAAATCAAATTATACAATCTCTTATCGTTATAATTATACATGTTATTTTAGGGTAAATGTGTTGTTTTTAATTAAAATCCATAATTTCTTAAATATTATCATGCGATTTTTCTAAAAGTATGTAAAATATGTCATTGATTTTTCTAAAAGTATGTTATTATAATGATTTGTACATTACAATATAATAATACATTTACAAATATGTAAATGGATTGAGATAATGGCTTTAGGTATACGATAATACCCGTTTAAGTAAAACGGATAGTCAAATTCGAAAAATTACCCGATTATACTCGAATACGAAAATTGGGTAAGGTAGATATTTATTTTTATTAAAAATTACAATTTTTATATTTATTTTTAAATATTTTTTATATTTTAATAAGATTCTAATTAAATCTTACTCTATCAAATAATTTGTTTAAATTTGATCTGATTTGATTCTAAAATTAATAAATTGAACCCGAATGATCTGAGTGTCAAACCCGATTGACTCGAACTCGAAATGACTTGAATCTAAAATGACTCGAATCCGAAATGACTCAAATCCAGAATAACTCAAACCCGAAATAACCTGAATTCAAAATGATCCTAACCCGAAATAATTCAAACCCAAAGATTTTATCCGGATTCGATACCCAAATGCCTTTTACCGTGAGTATCAAACTACTATAACATGTTATCTTAATTCTTGCACATATTGTAATTTATATGCTACAGACCAAAGAAAATTGAATTCAAGCTTTTCTAACTAGCTGAAGATGGAGAAAAGCACAAAGATTGATGCTACTGATTTCCAGTCGCTCGTCTTTGCCACCATGGAAATCCAATGATGTGAAGGTAACATCTATTTTACTCTGTTCCATTAATGCTAGTACAGTGGCACTGTAAAACCAATACTTGTCTTAATTATCCGTTTATCTTGAACTAAAAGTACTACTTGTTCATTTTTTCTTCAGTCATATGGATGCAACAAGCAATGCGTCCAGAACTGAATTATAACAGCTGTTTTCTAAATAAATGGTACTTTAGCTACTATATCTTTATATCTTTATTTTAGAAAAGAACCTTAAATATTCAGAGAAAATTTTACCACTAACTCCTCAGTTATGATGCCCTGGAAGATAGTCCCCTTGAAGGGTATTTTCAATCAAGAAATGTTTGAAGGAGATGAGAGCAAAGCGGAAGGAAGAAAAGAGGCTACAAAGAGATGAAGTGCACGCAGCAGGGCCAGTGGCACGATTAGCAGCTGCACTGGATGCAATTGCGGCTGAGAACTCCAAAATATTTTTTATTTAATGAATAATAATTCGATCCGACTCAAATTATGAAAATTTTTATCCAAATCCAATCCAATTTGAACTGAACTTATCAAATAAATAACTTGGCTTTTGAATAAATCTAACTAAAATTTTAAATAGAGATCGACCCATTACCTAAATTGGTAAATTGGGCTCAGCTCATTAGGGTTTGGAATGGCTGGGCTCAACCAATTTGGATAGGGCTTAAGGCCTTTTGTACTACATATTTAGTATCAATCTGACCATTTGAAGATGGCTAGTAGATGTTTTAATATTTTCTAAGAGAAAAAAAAATAACAAAACTATCAAAATTGAACATTTGAAGTTGATTAAACTAGCAAGAGATAAAATATCTCAAGTTGGAGCCCTAACACCATTCTCTTATGCTAAAATTAAATTATAAATTTGTAGTCTTAAACGTTAAAAAGGATATATGCCATTGGACAATACTATATATTTGCATTTGAGGAAAAGAATTTACTTATTTGGAGCTTTGATTCTGTTTTTCCTCATGAGTTACTGTTATTTCTAAACAGGGAAATACATGTTCATATCAGTGTCTATATTCGGATATGAGTATTAGGATACGATCTTTCAAATATATGTGTTAAAATGGGATTATCCCACATCGGTTAAGTCTTGGATTACCTGTGGTCTTGTATTCAACTTGAGCTTCTCCACCTATCACCAATTGATTTTAGGTTGGATGCTTGACATAGTATCAAACCCCAGATTTTGTTCTGTTGTTTTTGTCTTATACCTCTTCTGAGTTTGTCACGTGGTAGGTTCCTCGGTATCCATCTACACGTGATGGGGGCCTGTTAAAATGAGGTTATCCCACATCGGTTAAGTCTTGAATTACTTGTGGTCTTATATTCAAATTGAGCCTCTCCATCTATCACCAATTGGTTTTATATTGGATGCTTAACAATATGAATTTAAAAAAAAAAAAAATTAAGTATACTCATATCGGACACATACTTATATATGACACTCATCCAAATCCGAATAACGTTGAGCTTCACAAATTTCATCATTTCTTCCCTTTTTTTTGTCATTTAGTACTCCATTATTTTATTTTATTTTACAGAAGAAGCTGTTTAAAGATATGTCACATGGAATTTGATCAAAATCTGGATTCTGTGATTTAGGCATTGTACTGGACCTGCATGTTGAGTTGTATAGACATCCTGAAGCTGATGAGACTACTGATACATGTTACGTAATCCTCTTGATGACAATTAGGGGACAATTAAGCTAGACATGCTCTTTATTTTCCCTAAAAGAGTCGGATACAAGTATTTGAAGTTATGTTACTCAGATTTTTTTATTTATTTTTTAAATATTTGTATCCATTATTTGTATGTGACACATATTCGAATATAGATAATAAGGTATGACCTTCCAAATATATTTAAAAAAATTTAAAAATTAAGTATACTTATATCCAACACTCACTCTCGATTTCGAATAACATAGGTTTGAAATATTTGCACTGAGCTAGGCCATTTGCATAGATATATTCCATTGGTTGTTTATTAGTTTATAAAGGAATTAGTAATCAAGAGTTCAAGACCATCAAAGGGTAATTAAAAGACGTAAACAAGATTAGATACCTGATCATAGTGATAGCAATCATTTACGTTATATATCTAGAACCATTTTATAGTAGACAATCAATCAAAAACAAATGCAGAAAGAGTAGCAGCATGAAAATTCTAAGATTTAGAAAGAAAAACTTATGATATGCCTTGACAAATTGTTGTCTAAAATACACAACAAATTGAAACTTACAGTTGATGCAAATGTAGATAATACTAGGAATAAATCCAGTCATACACCATAGGAGTTTGCAAGACTTGTGAGAACATAAACTAGTGATTTTAATTCGATAATGTGCTCAATAGACCTCTGAAACAAGGTTTCTACATCGGCCTCCTCGCAACCTGGAACGATCCTTCGCAGAGTAGAAACATTTCTATGAACTGAAAATTTTACAAACTTCACTTTTTTTCTCAACACTAGGCGGCACATCCTTGTCCTTTGGCTTCTTTGATTCATGGACAAGAAGAAGCAAGCTTTTCTCATGATAAAAAGTGCAAGGAAAATTGGATGTTTGTCAAAGGAGTTTATAGATTTAGATGTTTTACATGCTTGGGGCCATTTAATACTTCCAACTTTTAAAGCTTGAAGATGGGGGAGACATGTCCCAAGAAACAAAAGTTATAAAAATAAACGAATAAAATAAATATATAAATGTATATGTATATGTATATGTATACGTATCTCATTAGATAGAGATGCATAAACAGAAAAAGTTACCCAAACCATTAGATCAAATATTTGAGTTCAAACTGTATATTATTTTGCTTCAAAATATAATCCCTAGACAGTAAAAAATTGTTTTCTTCTGTTAACAAAGTGATGTAGAAGTCACTGTTGTTAGATTATATATAAGAGATAATATTTAAAATAGTTAGGTTCCGAATGCCTAGACGAGAGAAAAAAAAATCTACTATAAATGTAAAGATTGCAAAGAATACAAAACACTGATAAACATATACTAATTTTGAATCCCGAAACAATCTTAGTTTTCATACTCTTTTAGTGTTTAAACACATAAAATACTCTTTATCTCATATAATTCGGTGTTTTTTCTAACTCTTTCTCATAGCCTTTCAAACTCATCTCCCATATAGAGATCACTTCGAGATTATATCTCTCTCATACCTAATCGTATGGAGACTCACTATTTATAAAGTCACTAACTTGTCAATGAAGTAAATTATATCACCAATTAGTATCATCAGGGAACTCAAAAATATCTCTAAAATATATTTCACCAACTCTTTTGGATTTCAACCAATATTTTCAATAATCTCTACTTTGACTCAAATTTCAACAAATCATCAATTTTCATCCATGCTTGACTCCACCAATAACGAAAGTCTCATATAATTTTTTTTATATGTCTTCATCTTTATCACCATCACATCCAAGTCAAATCTTCCTGATATTAGTTATTGAGATTTTTAAGTAAAAATGTATTTCACAGCAAGATCAATACGAAATAAATCAAACACAAAAAAATATATATATATATATTTAACTTGTTTTGATTCCAATAACCTACATTCACGGATAAAAAAATAAAAATAATTATAAACGTAAAGATTACAAAAAATACAAAACATTCAATAAACAAACATTAATCCGTAGCCTCAAAACAACTTTAGTTTTCGTGCTCCCTAATGTTTAAACACACAAAATATCATTTATCCCATGTAACCCGATCTCTTCCCAACTCCTCTCCATATCCCTACAAATTCATTTCCAATATAGATATCACATAAAAATTCTCTCTCATATCTAATCCTACGGAGACTTCAACTGTTTATAAGCCCATTAACTTACGTAAACTTGATCCTCAAATAGTATTGAATCTATAAATGTCTCCAAAATACCTTTCACCAATTCTTTTGAATTTGAGTCAATATTCCTAGTAACTAAAACATTTTTCATAATGGAGTAATGAATCCACCATTTTTCCTTCTGTAAATGAAAAAGAAAAAAGATCCCCTGCTATGTTTCACATGAATTACAAATGAATACCTTTAGCTAATCTGTATTTATATTTTGGAATTTGGGTTATAGATAGATCCTTTTGTTAACAAAACCATCTTTATTGTTGATGGAGCTCAACTTATAATCTTGTGATTTATTTCTAAGACAATGGGGTTGCCAATGTGAATCAACAACTTTTGCAGGATGAGGGAATGATAGCAACCATGTATGGGCAGGACCACATTATTTCCAGCTGGTGCCCTGGTGGGCATGCATGTTTTCTATAGTCCATGTCTCCTCATCTAATTTCCCATATTCTGCAAAGTTCTTCAGATTCCTTCCCTCTGCAAAAAGGCCGGTTTAGCCTCATTTCAGATATTTATCGACCAACCACCTAATGAAGCTTTTTTGGTTTGCAGTTGCCCCATCCATCTGTATGAAGTCTGCTGGACATTCTCCGGGGGGGAGTGGGGGGCTGAATCTTGACACTTTGAGGTTATGTTAGTCAGATTCGGGTGAGAGTGTCGGATACGGGTATGTGTCCGACACGGATATGTTCAATTTTTTTCATGATCTTCATGTATATTGGAAGGTCCTTGAAGGATTATATCCTTATACTCAGACACGAATATTTCAAGAAAAATTAAGAATCACAACAATATAGCTTTTAGATGCTTCTGAATTGTGACAAGACCAGAGCATGTAGAATTATATAGTCTTTTCCAGCATTTCTAAATTTCTCTGTACCAACTGATCAGCTTGTCTTTTTTCTCAATATACCATGGAAAAACTGATCTAGAAAAATGGAGAATTTGAAAAAAATCCATAATGTACATGAATTTTTCTAGAAATGTGGTCCTTCCTTGCATATCTTTTCTCCCATTAGGGGATCTAATGAAAGCTGAAAGTGGATCTTGTTTATCCTACCCACCAACAAGAGATTGATTAAATATGTAGATTTTCAGACTGTTACAGAGCAGCTATAAGCCTATAACTTAAACAGGAACTGACAAATCAGCTAAACATGTATGGCAGAGAGTTTTTCCATTATGGGCAGAGTGGAATTCAGCTGCTGGATGTCGATGTGGTTGGGGTTCAAAGAATGTAGCTAGTGGAGCCAAGTAGGCCAACTTGCAAGAGGACAAGCTAGCACTTCATGTACAGTTCACTGCATCCATGCTAAACCAGTGTTCCTGATCTTAAAATTACAACTCCTCTAGGGGATATGCTTGGGAGTCATGTTCAGACAAGTGCAAAAGAAAAGACACAGTTTCACTCAAGGATTTTTCAACAGCTTCCCTGTTGTGTCTTTTGTCCAAAAAGAAAAACAACTAAACAAAAGCAAGAAACTTTACATTTCAACTCTAAAGCATTTTTTTCTCTACCGATAAAATCGTGAAAAAGATTATTTTTAAATTTTCTAAACGAACAATATTTCATAACGGATACAATCCAGCAATCCTTCCATCAATCATTTTTAATTGGTGAATTATTAGTTATAGACTTTTTTTTGAGCTCTACATTGTACTAAACATTAACTATTTATGCAGTAAACAGAAAATCTTTTTGAAAATTATGTTATAGCGGGATTGTTACTATGTCGATGCTGTTTGGTGATGCAAGCAAATCTAATAACTACAGTCTCAGAAAAAGATTCAAGAATCAAGTTCTCCAACTCATCTACCCTAACTCGATAAAAGTTTATATATATATATATATATAGATGATCAAAATCTGTTTAGGCTTATATATAAAATTACCTCATGTATTATACCTCTTTTTTCATTTTAATACCTAAAAAATTTTTGACCATAATCAAAGATACTTATAATATAATTCCGTACACCAATTAGGTACCCAATTTGAATCCGATTGGGATCAAAAATTATTGAACTAAAAATTCTTTAAGTACCAAAACGAGAATAGAAGTGTAGTACAAAGAGCAATTTTATATATAAGCCATCCGTTTAACATCAGATTATCTTTGAAATAAATAAAGGCTTCGTTGTTGTGACTTGTGAGTAATTGTTTCTTTTTTTCTTTCTTTCTGCACTGCAAAATGTAACTGTTTTGGTTCTAAAAGAACGAGCAGCGCACTGCACTATAAGCATGTATTCCAGACAGGAAAAACATGATTCGTTATCAAGAACCATCTTACCATCAGCTGTATTTTATCACCATGCCTCGAGGTTATTGCTCAAGTTCAAATTCTTTTTTTTTTTTCCCTTTATTTCTAAAAACCCCAATGAATTACATCATTAGAAAACAAAAGGAGTAAAGAAAACAGTGTTCAAAGAGATGAAGGCTAGATTACAAAACTGGTTGTACAGGAAAAAAGTTTCATGTGCCAGTCATAGCATATACAACAACTGAAGCTTGACGATCACGGTCCACCTTGAAGTGAGCATGGAAAAACCTTCTAACCTGCAGTTTATAAATAACTAATTGCTTTATTGCAATGCAAGAACCACAAATAGCATAAATAAGATAAAACAAACCAGAATGAGCATGTACCTCTCTAAAAGAATGTGAAACTAGAAAATTTCTTAATTTCTTCTCCTCTGAATCAAACAATACAATGTGACTAGGGTGAGACCAATTATTTGCAAAATCTACAGCAAAACCAACTGGATCCATCATGAAACGGTCCGATTCATCGGGGATTCCCCTCTCTTTGCTGTAATACATGTGAGAATAACATAAGAATTACAAAAAAACAACACCATAAGGACATCGTGGAAAGAAAAAAAAAACTGCCAGTGACTTACCTTGGTGAGCAATCTAAAAAACGCATGGGCAGGTTGCGATGCAGAGTGGAATAATAGGGTGTGGCATGGCAGGGCATTAGGAAAAGGATACTTTTCACTTTCTCCTTCACAGCTTCTTTAGATAGATAGTTCATCACATCCTCAGTTCCTCTCTATAAAGCAAGTTTGAGATTTGAGCATCAAGTGAAATAGAACAAATAAAATAGAATCTCCAACAAAACAACATAGTGAAGGATCTTTTCTGTTTCTATTACTTCATAGTTAGGACAATAATAAATAAATGAAAAGGATAATGATAAGAGAAATTTACTTAAAATAAAGCAAAATTTAAAATAATACACAGAGGATGGAAGTGATCAAGCAAATTAAGCTGTTGTAATAAAGAAGAAAAGGCACAACCGCACAAATTAAGCAACTTTGGTTGCATTGATGAGGTAGTCGATATACCTGATGAACCAAACTCATATAGAGGGCCATTGGAATATTGGTTGCAAGCAAGAAGAAGACAGCAAGTTGCTTTTTTGAAGGCCATTTGTTGTAAATGCATGACGATCTTTTCCTTTCACCATTTGGAGAACCACGTTCTTCAAGTGCAGCTAGTGAGTATCCAGAGAAAATCAAGCTTATGGGAAGCACAGGGAGGACAAACCTACAGTCAACAGATGAATTAGAAGATAGCACAACAAAAGGTAAATAAGGAATTCTCAACTGCGTCGGAACTCAAAGTGCATGATATTATACTTTAAAGAAACTTGCCTGAATTCTTTGTGACCAAGTATGCTGTAAAGTACTAACACCCACAGAATAAGCCCAGAAAGCTTCCAATATCTAGACTTGATAATGCCAGCAATACAAAATGGTAGAAAACTGAATAGCATCACTGAAAATCCCTGAGTGAAGTACCAGTGCCACTTGTGAGTTCCATAATAATCTCCGCCAGAGGAAAGAAAATTGAACTTGAGAAAATTAAGTGGTACTAAGACCCAGGAGCCATACATTAGACGATCCAACAAACACATATGTCCAAGCACCACAGTCCTGATAAAACAAGGAAAAAAGATTGTAAGATAATCTACAAAGAAGACAGTAAAATAGGAAATGAATTCCAACTGATATCTAAAGTTACATTCATTCATATAAGCACTTTGAAGGCTAAATGAACATTGTACATTCATCCATTTTCATGAGTTGCTCTTTCCCTGTATTGCAAGCCTAAGGTAGAATTAATTTTAGCCAAGTATTGAGTGTTTTCTCAATTATCACATCTGCTCTAAGCACCAATGGTTACCACCAAAAAAGTAGACTGCAATACAGGTTTAAAACATGGCATGCCAGATATGTGACTTAAAATGTTGTCTTTGGGAAACAAAACCAAATTATCTTTATCAGGAAATATTTAGATTACTCTATTCCAAGAAAAAGCAAATGGCATTTATAGCAAATGAATAACTGTAAATTTAACTAAT